>OX463788.1:55376127-56677725 GCA_949825025.1 Siphlonurus alternatus | reverse complement strand
GTATAAATCGGCATTGATATATATGATTTTTTTGCCTCATAGTTTGAGAAATATAAAAACAGATACTGCATTTAAAAATCAGTTAAAACGGGTTTTAATTCAAAAGAAGTTTTATTCTGTTAAAGTCTTTTTTAGTGCAAAACTACCTGAAAATGTTATCATGAACACTTAATGCTGCATCAACAACAAATATTTTTATATCACAATAGTGTAGTTGTTTTCTTTTACAGATTTAAATGATATAAGGCAGTATTCATGTTTGGTTACTTTGTTTTATATATATTTGCATTATGGATTGATTTTTTTTTTTTTGTGTTCTTCCATTTTTTTTTTTTTTTAATACTATATAGAGTTAGAAAATGCAGTGCAGTGAAGTTTTTGAATTTAAAAGTATTTTTTCGGCTGTAAATGTAATTGTTCTGGTTTCTATGATTTTTTTTCTTTTAGCTGTTTGTTGTTGTTTTTTGTGTCAGTCTTTGTTTTTTATTTGTTATTTTATCTTGACGTAATCCAAGTTTGTCATTGCACAACCAAAATGATTGAATAAAGATTTGAATTTGAATGAATTTAAATGTAGTGTAACATAGAAACCTTTGCATTGTATGAAACAGAATATAAAGCTCAGTTAACCTTTTTTTTAAATATAAATTTTGTCAATATAGAGGCAATGTCACAAACCCAAGTGAATAACTTTTGGTGACAGGTCACCATTGTTATAACTGTCAAGATAAGAAATGGAATCTTATTGTAAAAAAAAAAAAAAAAAAAAATGGCTCGGTTCTTTTATAAGTCAGAATCGTAACATGCATATTTGACAGTGAAAAAATCTGCCACCATGAAGTCATGAATAACAACTATATAAGGAAGATCCAGTCCACTTTTTTAGTTCTTATTTATGAAAGTTTTGTTTGCATTAATAATTCATATGTTAGCACCCAAAGCCGAATTCAGACCATGTCCCAAAAAAGTAACCAAAACTCGAAATGAACAAATATTTCGGCATTGGTCACTTAATTTTGATAAAAACTAGTTCTGATCAAAAAGAAAAAAAATCCGATGAGAGAGAGAGAGAGAGAGAGATGAGAGAGAGAGAGAGAGAGAGAGAGAGAGAGAGAGAGAGAGAGAGAGAGAGAGAGAGAGAGAGAGAGAGAGAGAGAGAGAGAGAGAGAGAGAGAGAGAGAGCTCATCGGCTTTTGGTCACACAAAATACAAAATTAACCAAAACTAGTTTTGGTTAAATCAGAAAAAACAAAACCAGATGCGAACTTTATTTTCGGTTTTCGGTCACTTTTTCATTATGTTTAACCAAAACTATAGGTTTTGTCATTTGTCATTTCAATTACGCAATAAATAATATTCAGGTTTCATTTTATAAGACAAGTACACTTGATTTATTTTGTTCCTATATAATTTACACATCCTATAATAGTTTATAGTGAGAAGTACAATAAATAATTATAATATTTACACAATAAATAAAAAGTGTATGGGACGTGCCTTTAAAAGTTTTTCACTGTAGTATATTTTATTATTATCAACACTTCAGCATTTTTAACACTTATTGCTTCATAATTAATAATTTTCAATTATCAATGAATAACACGAATAATATTTAACAAATGCATAGTTTTAGAGCTGCACATGAACCATACAGTATAGCCACACACCACATTTCAAAGTACGCATGTATACATGTACAAAATACAGATGTATAAGCTAGTCCACTCTGTGTTACACTCCTTATTGTCAGAAGAATGTAGAAGAAGGGGGCATTAAAGTAAACATTTACCTTATATTATAATAGTATTAGGCGCCTGCATGTGACTTCAGATCGGGAGTTATCCACCAGTCGTCGATGGTGGACTGGTGGAGCTACGCAATGTATAAGCATAGGACAAAATATTAAAAAAAAATATATATTTAAAAATATATTAATATATAAAAAAATCTAAATTCTGAGGTGAGCAAAAGTTTTTAAAATTTATTTTAAACATTTTGTTGACCTCACATTTTTTTATTTTCATTTTATAATGAATTTATAATGCATTTTTTTTTTTTAATATTTTGCCTGAATGCAGAGTCCTCTACCAGTGCTCCAACATGGTGGCCTGCGCGCGCATGTTTTCACTCAGCCCCTGTAAAGTAGACTGGTTGCGTTGCTCATATTATGGACTTTCACGATACACTCGAAACGATGGACTCGAAAGAAGTTGTTTTCTAATTTCACCTATTATGTCTTATTTACTTCTTCGTTTTAAACTGTTGAATTTTTTTTTTAAATGTATTTAGTTACCCACCTTCAATCCTGAATCACAGATATAATCTACTTAAAATTCCACTAAAATTTTCTCAGATATATCAAAAATGTATTTTCTGCGTAATTTTAGCGTGTTGTATGATTGTGAGGCGAGACTTTGTTGTTGTTTTATATCGATTTCAAACATTACAATTGTTTTGTCCAAAACCAGAGCACAGGCGATGGGTTTTTAATATCCTCCGGCTGTATCAATTACACACGTCCCAGGGGAAGTCCCCGGGGCAAGCGCAGGATGTCAACATTTAGACAAGACTGGGCTTGTAACGCAGCAGAGAATACATTTTTTTTTTGGTTCAACTGAACTGTGTTGTAGGGCTGGTCACAAGTGACACTTGACTTTAACATTCCGGTTTTTCATGAACTCGATCTTGCATATTACTTAATTAGAGGGGGCATTCACAAAGCCTTTAGGCCACATTTAAGGCTCGAAAATTTAAGACCAGAAATTTTGGGTCTAAAAAACAGGTCTAAAATCAAACTTTAAATTATCGAGCCTTAAATGTGGCCTTAAGACTTTGTGAATGCCCCTTTAGGGTTTTGTGGAGTGGCAGTCGGTGACATTTCTTAGCGGGCCCATTCAGCCAAGAGCTCTAAGCGCCAAAAATTGCGCACCGCAGGCAAAATATTGTTTGAGATCACGTGACTTAACTTGTCATAAGATTTAATGATAAAATAGTAGCACGAGATCTGTCTCTAATTATCGGAAATACTTTTATATTATAATTATATTTTTTAATTTTTCTAAATATAATTCTTCCGCACTATTCTTCTTGTTTGTGTCATACACATGTTTTAATAATAAAAAAATACAGACCTTTTATTTCTCGGTGAAGTCACTTTTGTGGGTCCCTTCCAAGCCGGAACGGTCATGGCCTTCAACATTCCATCCCAGTATTCGTCGGGTTGTAATTGAGGAAACCATGGAAACCTCAGTCAGGATGGTCAGCAATTGATGAAGGATGCCACCAATCACCTCCCGAATGCAAGAGTGCCACGAGTGGGTGTTCTTTAGCAACCGCCAGTTGTGAAAAGTTGGGCGATAATTGGGATCGAACTCACGACCATCGAATCCGATTACCAATCAGATGGGCATACCACTGCGTCAAGTGCTGATACTCGACAAAAGTTTATAATTTAAAAAAGTAAGATTATTCATTGTCAGATTGGTAGATTGCAGATTGATGTTAATACGGTAGCTTTATTTTGATCACCATGACCTTCTAAGTCAACACGACCTAATAAATCCCCTAATTCAATGAGTTTTCATCAATAAATTTTGTAATTGAATCTCTACTTTTAAAATAATTAATCTGATATCATTAATAGACAACGCTAGGTAAATTTGAGACATTCGTATTTCTAGCGCAAAATAGAAACTTCCCTTCACAAGTTTTCAATTTCAAATCCGATAAAAGTTTTGGACTACCGACAACTACCCCCCAGAGAGAACGTTATTCAGAGAACTAAATTAACAATGGCAGTGAATCTACATTGATCAATTATTTTATTTTACATCCGGAAAGATCATAAGATTATAGATAGATTAGTGCATTATTATATCTACCTACTTTCAGACATTCGATTCTCCATAATAATGCAATTTATTACAACTTTTGGGTTCATTTTAATATATTTTTGAACGTCAATTTTTATTTTTCCTAAAATACAAGTTACATATTTCTTGAGACATGTTTCATGTACATGGCTTTATTTTGCAACTTTTTCATCTTGTCGCAACATGATAAAAATAAAAAGTAGCTGCATGTCAATCAAGGCTGTCACCGCTAAGAAGTGTTATACGCTATCGACTTTTCTTTTGTTACTCCTGAATATTTTTTTAATGAACTTTATAAAATATTTATATTATACTCTTAATTAATATTATGTCACAAATAATATCAAAAACATCACTTAATAAAGCTTTTATTTTCATAAAAAAAAGTTTTAATCTTTAATAGAATTTCATATTACAAAAGTTAATTAAAACAATTGACGACATATAATAATAAAAAAGTTAAAAATAACATGACACATAAAGCGGTTTAACTTTTGAATTTAAAAAAGATTTAAGAGCTTAACTGAATTAATTAAATTTTAATATTATTTTATCATTATTAATGTCAAATTTGAACGATACGTATCATATATAGAATACACATTGATTGTGGGAATGAATGAAGGATTATTTTTTTTTCTTTTTACAAAATTTGAAATGATAAAAAATGAATTAATATCAGCTGTTATATTATCCTACTAGGGAAGTCATTAATACTAATTAATTAATTTGTAATTTCTCTTCTTTTTCCACAGCTTTAATTTTTAAAAAGCAACGATCAAGTCTTAATTGCTTAATTTTTCTGTCAATGAATATTTTTTCCTCAATAAATTAATGAATTATTTCAAGAAACCCGAGCACTAGAATACGAGGGTAAATTATGATAGAACATTTTAAGCGATTATATGAGTTTATTCAATAAATATATAATATGGTAATTGATAATATATTAATGATTAAATTAGAGCCTTTATTCTGTTACTTATTCTGCCAGCATCAAGTCTGAAAAAAATTAATGCTCACCGCCTATTGTTTTTGTGTTGTTGTTGTTGTTGTTGTTGTTGTTGTTGTTGTTGTTGTTGTTGTTGTTGTTGTTGTTGTTGTTGTTGTTGTTGTTGTTGTTGTTGTTGTTGTTGTTGTTGTTGATGTTTTTTTTTTTTTTAGCCAAAATGAGTTTGTACAATAATATCTCTAAATAATAATTTTACCAACCTGAGAAAATATTCTTGAAAATATTAGAGTTTTATTTTTGCAATTTTACAATATCGCTGATTAACAGTTAGAAATTTATGAAGTATTGTGTTAAATTGAAAATAAAACATGAAATTTTGATCGTTAGCTCACTTGAACTGAAATTACTTTTGCTCTTGAGAAAGCAAATAGTGTCTCTATTTCTATTTATATAAAAGTAGGGACTGAAGAGGCTATTTAGAGGTAATTTTATTACTTGGCGTATCGGGGTGCTCCTGTATATCTTTGTTGGTCCAATCAGCCTGCACCAAAACATTAGTACAGTCAAATTAATTTGATATTCCCTCCGGAAGTTGCCGGAAGTGTGAAGTTTGTGGCTATTCTGTTTGTAATTCACAAGGGTGTTTCCAGTAGATGTATGTATGAAATTGTACTGTTCATGCATGCCTATGTTTGAAATTGTATAATGCTGGAAAATATGAAGGTCAGAAACCTTAAACTCCCGGCTACTTCCACGGAAGTTTATTTATTTATTTATTTATTTATTTATTTATTTATTTATTTATTTATTTATTTATTTATTTATTTATTTATTTATTTATTTATTTATTTATTTATTTATTTATTTATTTATTTATTTATTTATTTATTTATTTATTTATTTATTTATTTATCTATCTATCTATCATATAAATTTCACTCTATTTATTTGAGTCATTAATGTCAAAAAAAATAATAAATACTGTGAACGTTATTGTTGAACGAAGAATCCAGCATTCTCACTATCCACAATTTTGTGTCAGCTTAAAGGGATTCACATGGCGATTTCCAGTCTGCGACGCGAAGCGAATAATGCGCATTTGCTGTTAAGGCCATTAAAGGCCATATTTGGCGATTAAAAAAAAGAGCATCGTAATTTAACGCGATATTCGCCGTCGCAATGGCGGATTCGCTTCCGCATAGGATTTCACAGCTTGTGTGACAAAATCGCGTCGCATCGCCGTTGTCGCCATCTGAATCCGCCTTAACTTAATGAGATTAAAAAACAAAAAACAATGCAATATTATGTTTCTTTCTGTGACATTTTTTCGTGAATTGCAGCCACGTAGGTATATAGTTTAAAAAATTGTAGATTTTAATTTATGCTCATTTTTTTTTTATAAGCTATTTAATTTTCCTGTAAATACAAGTCATATTATTAAAAATAATGTATATATAAAAATCAGAATATTAGAAAAAAAAAACAAGGAATCGTCGGAATATAAAATTTATTAGACTGGTCAGTTTCATTCGTAAAAAAAATCTTAATCTAAATTTTATAACTTTCAGCTCGTTTTTATTGTTAAGCCTTCTCAATCCTTTATGTTGGTGTAATTTAAAATCCATTAGCCATAAATGCTGTAAACTTTTAACATCAAAATGTTGAGGCTATTATGTTGTAATGCTTCGAATTCAACCGCAAGTATTTTGGGACGTCCAAATATACATAAATAACCTTTTATGTTTAGAACGACTGTAAAAAAGTTAACATATATAATTTTCCAATTTATTTTTATTTACAATAGTTTTTATAAGAGGTCAAAATATAAAATAATAACAAATATATAATTTATGGTAATTTTATAATTTGACACGGCTATCAAATTTGCAAAGTAGATTAAAAAGAGTAAAAATTAAATGGGAATAGATATTATATTTAGCTGTCAATCGCATTATTGTTTAAATAATTATTGTTTTATTTCACAATGTATAGTAAATTTGTAATATCAATTTTATCGTTTACAATACAATTGACTGTATATTGTACTATACTAAACAAAAAATACCATAACGAATTATTGTTATATATTATTTTTTATAATCGTATTAATATCGTTTTATTTGTTAGAGCAACAATATATATTATATGCTGTATAATAAACATCATGTACCCTTTCAGTATAATAATTATGTGAACAAATAGACTAAATAGAGCAATTGAAATTGCTGCACATACGTATGCAAACTAGAGTTAGTGAGAATGCAAATATATACCGTCTCGTCTATAAATCCAACGTAGCAGAAATTTCACACTATCTGTATATAGTTATTTCACATTTAGTCTGCATATACAGAGTATGTATTATGTATTTTAATGCATTACATTTCAGCCCAATAATTGTATACCAGTATAATATTTAATTAAAAATTTGAAATTTAATACTTCGATATCAAGAAAATTAGTGGTTAAGGTGGTTATATGGACGATTTTTAAATTTAGAAAGTCAAGCAGGTAACCAAAACTGACGTAACATCTATGACACTTAGATCTAATTGGAAGTATTTTTGGAGGAATTCACCAAAGTGAGTTATTCACATTTCTCACTAACCACGTTTAGTGTCATTGAAATAGGCTGGCGCTAACCGCGGTTAGTGAGAAACCTTGATAACTTTCTGGATAATTTTATTATTTCATGAATCGCCCCCATTATGTAACAACTTAAGCACAGAACAACCAATGCGTATCAAGTTGCTTGGTGCTTTCCAGGAATAAAGTTAAGCAGAAATTCCTCTGCCATTTCAGAGCACTGTCATTCTTTTTCTTCCTAGCGTTCGTTGTTTAATTGACTGCATCGTGCGGAGATCAGTAGTCATGTTGGTATTCTAGCTATTTAAAATGTCAAATTCCTATCACATGTGCAGTCTCTGAAAAGTATGTTAAAGAGGGGTCCATTTTTTGTATTAGCGTACTTTGCAGAATAGAATTAATTGTACTGAAATTATGTTCTACATTAAAATAATCACTTAAAAAATATTTAAAGATTAATTAAAATTCTTAAGCTACACCCAAGAAGTTCCAGTACGGTGCTGTGATTTGTCCATCGCTTTTCGTGACATTTTTTCGCCGCAGTAAAGTTTGTTTTCTGTTATTTTATTTTATTTTCCGGTGCGAAAATATATTAACGTGGTTGTATTTCATCAGCATGGCAGCCTGTTTAACATATACATATTTATCCTGTATATTTGTATATTGTTATACTGTATAAAGAAGGTTGAGCTAATTGCTGAATTGATCACTTGCTCTTATAGGGTTTACGCGAGTGATTAAAAACCTTCTCCTCCCGTTGTTAATCCCTCCTCCATTTTTGTTGTCTGGCTACGTGTCATCGTGACATCTCTGCGAAATAGATACTTTAGTCAGCTAGTCAGTGTTTGCGCTCGTATAATAGTATAGCATACTAGCATTTCATACAGAAATATTTCTTCCCCGCATACCTTGGTTTTCGTTTCAATTTTTTTGTCACTTACATGCGAGGTGGTCCGGACTGTCAGGATCACTGAGTCACGTATTTTAATGATGTTACACAATCTAAGGGGAAAAAATGCTTTCAAGCAAAATCATATTTAGTTATTATCATGGACTCAAAGCAGAAAATTGAAAATCTTCATGTTTTTGGAGTATTCAATTTCATTTCGCTTTAAAATATAATTATATTATTTATTTTGAAATTACATTACGTTGTACTACAGGTATATATTTTGGAATTTCAGTATTTTATCAATGCTAAAATTTTGAAATGTGCATGTGTTTAGAATAAAACTTTAATTAAATTAGCAAGATCTGTAGAAAATAAGATATGCTACTCGCACTCGGGCCCAAATATAATTTTATAATAAAATTGATTATATTATTATTATTATTATTATTGATTGTTGATTGCCTGATATATCTAACTAATATTTGTTTAATTCATAACTTTTATAAGTCTTATTTATTATTTGTACGAAAAATTTCTCGTATTGATTGATTATTTTTCATTAATTAATCATTCAATCACTTAAACAATAATGTATATATACGGAACGATTCCAGTTAAAAGATTTTTCTTTCATTCATAAAACATAACGTCCTTGCGGGGTATACCAGCATTATTAACTCGTTGGTCATCGATGTCCAAGCCAATTTTTCTCTGCTTTTTATTTTTAAAATTACTAAAAGATTATTGCAAGTTTAATTTGTTAAGAGTATGGTTATTAGGCCTGTTCGTATACCTTGCTCGGAGTACTCTAAATAGAGTCTTCTTAGGTTTACGAACAAAAACTGTGACGTCATTTACACTGCACTGCCTACCCCTACCTCTGAGCAGGTTTAGACAAGGTGTACTCCAAGCAGGGTTTACGAATGAATAGTTCTTGCGTTCGAATAACAATTTGTTAGCTGCATGTACAGTACACGTTAGAAGATTTTCTTCCTACATTTCTTCGAAATTAAAAGAAAACATGAACCATTAGTTTGTTCTACGGCAATATATATATGCAGCCCCCCTCCCCCCTGAAATTTTCGATTCAACATGTGGGCAATATAGGCATTTCCATTTTTTTTTTTAACGTTGACTTTATGGAAGCAGCCTCCTCCGAAATATATATATATATATATATATATATATTTATATATATATATATATATATATATATATATATATATATATATATATATATATATATATATATATATATATATATATATAAACAATTTCAACCACCTAAAATTTGAAAAAAAAAATATTGACATTTATTCACTATAATGGTTACAACCAAAGATATTCAGTGTAAATTCAACAAATAAAAAATTTACATTTTTTTAACCATAGCATGACAAAGCAGAGACACGTGTCCTATCGCTTCTTTGCATTAAAATCTATAGAAATTATTGGTTAAAATTATTGAAATTTTGTGACTTTGCTAGTTGCTTACAAACTTACAGCTGCTTGGTAAAAATCAGAATGGTTGATTAGCCTAATTATGAGCATTCATCAAAACCATTTTATGTATGAAAGATGTTTGTGACACTTTTGTGTCCTCTGGTTTGTCCTCAATTTTTTAAATTTACCAAAAGATCTTGAAGTTAAGTGATAAGTATTAAACAAATTAACTTCAACTTTTTCACCCCTTTTTTTTGAAACAGGACGTATAGAAAGTAGAAAGGCGCGGGGCATTACAAAAACTGGCATCCTAGAAAATGGTCACTTTACGGCGAAATGGCAATATTGAAAATTAAATTTCTGAGAGACGAAAACCACTTTCGAAGTATAAAAATAACTTTTTGTTGCTCAGAAAGGGACAGTCTTTTAATATGTAGAAGGAAAAAAAATGCACCACTGCATTTTCTCAAGTTATTGGCTGCTAAAAACAGTACCTTAAGTGTCCCTGCAACATCGTTTTTGTTATTTTCATATTAACATCACGCTGGGGTTAAATGAATTTGTTCTATGAACACACATTTTACTATTTTCAAAATTTAAAAATATATATATATATATTTTCAGGACTTTAACTGAAGTGCGAGCTAATGGGAAATGGATGTACGTGAGCCCCACATCACAGTTTGTACAGTACCATGAAGAGCAAAAAAAAAAAAAAAAATAAAATAAAAAATAAAAAAAATTGCTCGGCATGTAGCTCACATTATTAATTTAAAATTTATTGAATAAAAATTAATTATCTAAACTAAATCTTTTTCTTTTTTTGGAAGTCCTAGAATCTTCATCTGACGTCATTTTGTATGCAATATGTAATGAAGTTGGAAAAAAATTGAAAATTACACTTGTTCAAAAAGTAAGAAGACTTGTTTTTAACTTTGAGGCCTTGCACTTTTTTTTTTAGTATTTTCCTTTTAGTGGATCATTCTAAATACATTAAAAAACATTAAAAACGTTATTATATATAAAATAATATTCTTGAAAAAACTCGTAATTAAAAAACAAAAACAGTACATATATTATTAAGCCATATTCTTTAAAGTCATCACAGGTAAAAAAAAAAAAGAGTGTATAAATTATTTACATGTTTTTAATATTTTTTTTTTCTATTTTTACCAGTAAAATGCTAACACTTTTCCCAGAAAAAATATAACATTTTAACATTTTAATACATATATATATATATAAATATTATTTATATAAAATGTCTACCGCAAGCTTGTAGGTGTATCGTCTTTATTTTTAATTAAAAAGAAGGGATTATATTTTAATGCAGATGAAATGAAAGTTTTTTACCCTCATATTTTTATTCCATTCATCTATTTTAGGTTCTTACTGTGTTTTTTTTCTTTTTTTTTACAGTCAAAATTTTCTATAACGTTGTAAGCACAAAAAATAAACAATATTGTTGTCAGAAAATTTCAAGTTTTGCACCGGTACTTACAGCCTTGTTACGTTGCACTGTCAAAGAAACTTTTCACTATACTGTTGTGTTCACTATCTCTGAGCTCTGTGTTGACTTATTGCTAAATTATTTATTTAATTCTAATGTATTTAATTATTTTGGAACAAAGAAGTTGATTTGAAACAAATATTATTTTTAGTCCGTAGACATGATTTTATCTCCATCAGATGACATTTTATTATTTAATTCCAATGTGCTTTTTTCGTCATCGGTGCGTATATCATACAGGTTCATACATATATATAAAGCATTCGTAAGAAAAGAGTGGACTCACCAGGAATTGAACCCGGGATCTCCCATATATGTACTCCGATGCACTGCCAACTGAGCTACTAGATGGCACGCCTATAACTTCTCTGCCTACATATACTTGTCTTTATTTATATGATATTTGAATAGCTGTTCACTGATATATCCGAAAGGCCCTAGGTTCAATTAAAATATAGAATAGAATAGGTTTATAGTTAGCAAAACAGCTAATACAAACATTTCATACATATAAAAATACAATTAAATATAATAAATTTTTTCCGTGAAAATGATAAAATATCTTCTTAGTATTTTATTTTGTTATTATTTATACGCGTATAATATTAATAACTTAGGCTAATAATATTTCTTTTTTAACTACATTTTTCTAACTACTTTAATACATTCTCTTATATAGTTTTTAACATTTGTAATTTTTTTTACATTTCTTGGTAGTAAATTAAATACTTTGAATCAACTGACCATAATTGACTTTTGATAAAATGTTTTATTTTGACGTCCAATATGAATTTCATCTGCTGCTCTAATATTAAAATTATGAATATCATCGTTTAATTTTACATTACTGCACATTTGCCGAGTCCCTCTTTTTTTACGAATTCCTATTTATATTTAGACTTATATGATACGTAAAGAAGAAAAAGCACATTGCATTTCCAATAATTATGTTCTATTTAAATAGGATTTTAACTTTAAAGCAGTAAAAACTTGTTGCTCAATAAATTGCAATTTGAATTTAAACGAAGTCATTTTTTTTTGTTGCTCTGCAGCACTAAAAAATAAAAATAAACTGAAATATAATAGATTTCTCCAAGAGGTTTAAGAGCTTTTATAAGCCATTATTTATTTTATTTTAAAAATATAAAATATATAGACAGAATATTTATATAGTATTATTTTTTATCTAAAATGAGGAGTTTACATGCCATTTTTTTACTAGTTCAGTCGAAAGAGGTTGTTGAAAAATACACCCCTGAATTTTATGTGATTTTTTCAAGTAAAGAATCATGCCAGAAATGGAGGTTTAAAAAGTCACGTGACCTGGTTAATAAACGATATAAACCTTGGTTAATTATTGCTTGTTTATTTTTTGTTTCCATAGCAACCGTGACGTCATAGGCAATGCTTCCAGGTCACGTGACTTTATAAACCTCCATTTTTGGTATGATGCTTTACTTGAAAAAATCACATAAAATTCAGGAGTGTATGTTTCAACAACCTCTTTCGACTGAACTATAGTAAAAAAATGTCATGTGAATTCCTAAACTAAAATAAAAGTAGAATCCTTTCAAAGGTAATTAAGTCCCCTCAAATTTCTTCATAAAATTTATTCAAATTTTAAATTCTTTTATGTTATTGCACTGGTAAGGAAGTGTAGCAGTGCATTTTTTTCCTATAATTCTAGCAACATTTTGACTGTTAAAATTATTATATTAATGCTATTATCTAAAAAGCAATAATAATAATAATAAAATCTATTACCTTTTACAAAAATCTTGTAAAAATATTGATATATAATATATATATATATATATATATATATATATATATATATATATATATATATATATATATATATATATATATATATATATATATATATATATATTTACCCAGATCTGAAACCATTGCAACAATATTCAAAGGTAGCATTTACAATGACGATATATGGTAATAGGTAATAGTAGTGTAGTAATCCGTCATCTTCTTGCATGGAGTGCCTTTTGTTAGATGCTATAGTGAAAATAAAATTAACGTTCCACCGGAATTAACCAGAAGTTTTCATCAGTATATTGAAAAATCATTGAGCTCTACACAAAATTTGTGAAGAGCTCAATGTGAAAAATTTAATACTGAAAAATAAAATTGTGTGGAACCAGTACTAACCGACTTTCTTCTTTCAAAATTTAAATTTAATCTAAAATAATTCCCACTTCCGTCTGCATCCGCAATAGGAAAGTTGTAATAACTTAACTGTTGGATTGTACTGCGTAATATATGATAAGCGAAGTTATTCTGTATATTACTATAGTAAAATAGGACAGAGGTCATACAAAATTGCATGATCATCATTTTGAGGACAAAATGAGATTTTTTTTTTTTATATTTCCACCTAACTATCATTATAAGCATATGGCTGACAGGAATACAATGACATGATGAAATATAAATAAAAAAAACTAATAATATTAAAACTAAATAATAATAAAAAAATGTTGCATCCGCATCGAGTAAAAATAAACATAAACTTTTGATATTATTTTGTACATGGTTTAATTTTTTTGCATTATCATCATATTTCTTTTATAATAATCTCAAAACATAAAACTTATTTATATGATGAGATGGAATGCATTGAAGTTTTAATAGGAATTAATTAACAACTTAATATTTATTTATAACAACATAATAAATATTATTAGTTTTTTTGAAATGAAATGAATGCAGTTATTTATTTATTAATTTTGTTCTATTAGTTCCAGTAAATCTTTTATCAATTTTACTGATTTCATTCATCTTTTATAGTTCTAGGTTAAAAAATCAATCATATATATCCTATTTAGAGATCTCTGCAGTCTTTATTAGCTATTAAAAGTTTTATTTTTACATGGCGATAATAATTTATAATAGAGAAACTGCAATTATTGTTGTAACTCACAACATACACGCCATGCTATAGTTCACTCTTTCATCAAGCTCATGAGGTAATTTCAACATGTTTTAATTGCTTTGAAGACTCATGCTCATCTGATGAAACTGTGAAACTGGTAGCTATATTGCAATGGATGTTTGTTGCTATGCAGCGATATCACAGTGCATTTATGAGTGAGAGAGAGAGAGAGAGAGAGAGAGAGAGAGAGAGAGAGAGAGAGAGAGAGAGAGAGAGAGAGAGAGAGAGAGAGAGAGAGAGAGAGAGAGAGAGAGAGAGAGAGAGAGAGAGAAAACGTTCATGGTGCATGAACTTATTTAGCAAAGGTCAAGTATGCAATCGACTTAAATTAAAAATATATATGACATAAAAAATTAATTCTTTCATTAAGATATCCCCCACATAATGCAGACATCTTTGCGTGCCTCTTAGTGCTTGATAAGGCAACGCTTGTATATTGAGCAGAAATTCAAAAGTGAAAAATCAAATTTTATAAATAAATAAAGATTTCTTTTTACATGAATTTTAAATTAGATAAATGTTAAGAAAAAAAAAAATTGAAATTATATGCCCTAATATGTCTTCAGCATGAATACACAATATTATAAAAACATAATTCTGACGGAAAAAAGCAAATGATATAAACATACATAAAAAAAAAACATAAAAAATCATGCAGATTTTCCATTGTAATGTTTTATTCGTATACATTCAATATAGGAAATTATTTAATTGGTCAAGGCTGCAGAATAACCATAATTATATTGTCGACTTGACAGGACCTTCCAGCTCATTTATATTATAATCAAACACAAGACCATAAACGGAACTTTGAAAAAAAAATTAATAAAAATTTCACTTATATGCTTTGTCTATCTTGTTATCAATTTTAAACAAAAGTAATATAACCTAAAAGACTAATTATGCCTTACACGATCAGCTCAAGACCACGAGCATAATTATACTCATCACTAACTTTTGTTATTGAAAATTTATATAGTATTATAATTAAATTAACTATATGACTATCATTATTATTGAGTGTTGGCAATCTTTTTCTCTCTCTCTCTCTCGTCATTAATTCCGCTTGATCCCAGGGTCACCGTGATAATCATAATGACCGTCCAAATAAGGCAGGCGGCAACATGTTACAGGGCATCACACTGTATGAATGAATCTCAATGTCTGTACTGCCTCACACAGTTTTTTTGTTGTTGCTTAATCAGCAGCTTGTATTAACAAGCTAACAAGCAAAAACATCACTATTTATATTATTTTTTTAAAGCATGAAATAATTAAGTTTAATATTGAGCTGCCGTATTGACCTCATAAAGCACCAAGAGATGGCATTGAAAACAGCCTCTATAGAATCAGTATGACTCAACTACACATGTACTTTAGCCAGTAGCAAAGCTCAGATATCAAAACAATGACACTTTTAGAATCACTCAGGTAAAATCCACCAGATGTCCATACCTGTCTTTATGACGTCAATAATGAATGTCAGTTGCACACAATTGAATCCTCTTTATTTTGAAATTTTTTATTTGAAATAAATAGCAAGTGAGCTTGTATTTTCAGCAACTTCTCTGGTGGCATCGATAAAGCAGTTACACTGTACATACCATGTAGGACATAAAAATATTTTTATTGCATGTTCTTTGTGATGTTTCATGGTGATTAAGTTCTTTCACATGAAACCTCAGACAACAATTGTCGATGATGTAAAACATTATTCAATATTCTGTTGTTTTAGATTAGTAATTCTTCGATTGTAGCTGTTGTTGTGTTTCAATATAATTAAAATCTTTTCAGCTACATCATCATACAGTAATATTAGTTAAAAGTTCTAAAGAAATTAAGTCGGAAGTACTAGATTGTAACTGAATGTATTTTCAATGGATAGGTGCTGGTGTACAAATTATATTACATTACAGTGAGCTTTGCAGGAAATTAAATATAAGCAGAAACTGAATAGAACTGAATGAATATTGAATAAAATCTTATTTCTAGTACTTTTAACAATTAAATACAATAAAACAAATTTGTAGAGTTTTGTACTGAATAAAGGGGGCGTTTTCTTACTCGGTCTGACCGGTTTGGCTGTTCCGTTTAGCGAGGCAGGGGGGAAAAGCGGTCAGAATGGTCTATCTTTTTGCAGCAACCAGGGGCCTGTTTTTTTACTCGGTCAGACCGGTCGGCCGACCACTCGGAGGGGAAATGGAGGGGAAACGGTCGCTCTGGTTGCTGCAAAAAAAAGATCAGTGATGCAACGCTTCGCGAAGCTTCGCGCGAAATTTCGCTAGTTTCGCGAATATTCGCGAAGTTTCGCAAGCCAAGTTTCGCGAAAGTTTCGCGCGAAACTTCGCGAAATTGATATATTTGAATTTCCCGCTCTACTTTTTCGAATCGTATTTAATGAATACGCCGTTTTTCTTCCTAATTTTACTTTAATGACAGGTTTAATTGCGTAAATGAATTGAAAAAGAGTTCAATTTAATTTATTAGATATAAAAGAATTTACTTATTTATTATTAATTTAAAAAATTACTTTTAATTATTTTTAAAATCAATTAACACATTCGAGGTTAGACAGGTCATGAAAGGGGCCATTTTATCTTGTTTTCTTAATTTTTTGATGAATATATGAAAAATCGCATTGCGACAGTCATTTTTTAAATTTCGCGAAATTTTCGCGAAGTTTCGCGAATATTCGCGCGAAAGTTTCGCGAAAGTTTCGCACACCATGTTTCGCGCGAAGTTTTGCATCTCTGAAAAAGATAGACCATTCTGGAGCGACCGTTTCCCCTCCATTTCCCCTCCGAGTGGTCGGCCGACCGGTCTGACCGAGTAAAAAAACAGGCCCAAAGAGTCAATAAAAGTATAATTTCTTACAGTATAAGTAAATAAAAATCTAATGTGTTTCATCACAATCATCACATTTGTATGAACCATCAGGTATATAATATGTTTGAATATTATGCAATAATTCAAGTAGAAAGAACGTACTTTTCATTCAAACTTAAGCTATGTTAAATTTAAGTATAGCCGAATCGTAAATTTTTAATTGAATGGAGTGTAGACTACAAGATATAACGTATATCAAGGCTACTTCCGAAAGCATATGTAAATTGTCATAACTATTATACATGTTGATATTCAATATAATATTTAATATGATTAAATTGAAAATATTTTATAATAATTTAAAACGCAATGTGAATAAAGTTAAAATGAAAATTGTTCTGAAAAATACATTAAAAGAAATTTATTTTAAAATAATTAATATAAAATATATACTTCGGTTCTAGCCTAACTAAAATTTTGTTTGCATTGTTTATAACGAGAACCAATTTCTGATAAAATATAATATACATATATATATATATATATATATATATATATATATATATTTTTTTATACGAGACTTGAGTATATTTCTACCAACACAAAATAAACATCAAAATTAATTTATTGTAAATAAAAAACTTCTAAATTATTTCTAAATATGCACCTTTAGTTAGATATTTTTGTAATTAAAATTTCTCCTTCTTTAGTTAAATACTACGAATTGTAATAATATTGATTAGAACAACAGGTGTTACCACAAAAGTAATTTATTATTAACTTCTCTTTGTCTAAGCGTAATGTGTATTCTACTTGCCACCAACTAAGTATATACATTTATAGTGTATTATATACTGTATATGTATATATATGGTCTTTACCTCTCTCTCTCTCTCTCTCTCTCTCTCTCTCTCTCTCTCTCTCTCTCTCTCTCTCTCTCTCTCTCTCTCTCTCTCTCAGCACCTTAAAACTAACTCAAAACTAAAACTTTATCATACTTAGTTCCATGTGGAATAAATAAAATAAAAATATCGAAATTTGACTTTTATTTTGAGTATATAGACAGAGGAGAGTAACAGGGTAGAATTTAAATTACCCTTCATTAATTTAATTTCCATCTCCCTCGATTCTCTCTCTCTCTCTCTCTCTCTCTGTCTTTCTCTCTTCATCATCCATGAAGGTGTGTCTACAGTAAAATGTATTGTCTTAACACTATTAACATGGTTATACGTAGTTATATAATATGTTACTTCTATATAGAACTTCATGGTTTTAAATGTTAACATATACCTAAATGTAGAAATAATTCGTTTTCAGGACTCATTGTTTGACTTCATTTAAAGACTTAAGTTCATATATGAAATGTTATATTTAGAGAGAGAAGAAAGGGAGAGATAATCATATATATAGATAGGTACTGTACAATGTATGTAACTAAGGTCCCCAAGGTTCGCTGTTTCGCAAGTTTTCTAAAAGTAAATATATATATATATATATATATATATATATATATATATATATGTATGTACAGTACAGGAGCAGCTAGAGAGAAGAAGATCCACTTTGTATTGCTTTTGTTTCAATTTTCGTCGTCCTTTTTTCTATCTTAGTTAGCTTGTCTTTAAAGGAAGTCACAATGTTCCTGAAGTTATATTACCCTTGTGCATCTACAGTCATATTAGTATATGACTCTTAAATGAAGTCAATTATATTAATTAATAATAACAATGAACCAAGGAATGAAAAGTTGCCTAAATTATCAACAAGTGAATGTGCAAGTGACTTCACTTACTGTGTTTAAAATAGTTTCCTGTTATATATTTTTCTTTTTTTTAAATTCTTATTTGTCTCTACTTTTTGTATATTGTCATTAATTTTGGTTAGCCCAGCAAACACAGAGCTACATGCAGTTATAGTAAACTTGATGGTCTATCAGGAAGAACATATACAGTATGTATAAGCCTTGACCTTTGTATTTTCCTCAGTTCTCAACCTTTGCTTACGATTAAAGACTCCTGAAAAGTTTAAAAAATTACAATTACTGTATATTGCATGTTAACTTAATTAACATAGTTATTTCCGGTGAAAGTGTAAATTTAATATAAGTGCAGTAGCTAGTCATTCCATCGAAGCGTCCAAGCTTAGAGAGCTATAGTATAGTAAGGAACGACCAACAGACCAACGTAAGCGTAAGTTGGTTGCTATCTCTTGAGCTAACAAAAACTTTGAACCGAAGGATATAAAAATGTTATTACACTTTCTCGTCTTCTTAACAAATCAAACTGTTTGCACAGAAAGAAGAACGAGTCACAGCTAAAAATAAGGGGGAAAAAAAGAAAGAGGAAGAACTTAAAATTATTCTTTTGAAAAGAAAATAAGTTAATCAAAATGTTGACTTTAAATAAATGTACTTTATTTATTAAGTTCTTTTTATAAGTTTAGAAAATATATCTGTTGATTTTGTAATAGGAATAATATATTATGTTTATTTTATTAAATTAGAAAAACTTTTTTTTTTTTAAAAAAAAAGTAAATATTTTATAATAACGAATAGAGAAAATAATATTAAACTTTTAATGTAATTAATATTAAATTATATTTTAACGTTTCTAAACTTCTCTATTTAAAAATCGAAAATGAATTATTATTATTACTATTATTATTTTCCACTTCAGTTGTCTGTTTTCAAAAAAAAAGAAGAGGAAGTTCAATACACAAACAATGCATAACATGCGTGCATGGCAATACCATTAACTTCATAATGGACATAATTTTGTTCCATTTTGAATTCCACTTGCCAATAGACATGTGCCTATGTTCTATTTGCTTACCAATGGACTTTTTCCTATATAATATAACACAAATGTATCCACTATATATATATACACAACCACCAATGATATTCATATATATACAGTATATTACGAAAAATCTAAAAATAGAAAATAACAAGTATTTTCATTCACTATATTCAAGGGGGAAATTTATACTAACAAGTAAGAAAAATATTTTACAATATTTCCATTGCTAGAAGAAGAAATGTGACAGCAAACAATTTCCTTTTTTCTGAGGCGAGAGCGCTATCGACATATCAGTTAGGCAGCTGTCGAATTGCAATTTCTGTTTTGGTAAGCGAAAGGAACTCCAGGTGGGGTGTACACTTTAACATAAATGTTAACACCATTGGTCTGTGATATCTGTAATGTTAACATTTGTGTTAAGGAAAGAGTAAAATACCACAGAAATAGAAATACACTATAGAAAATTTATTTATTCTTTCAAGCTATAAAAAAAAAACTGTTTAAGGATACCTGATATAGACTCTTGCAATACAACCTGTTGTTCCATCGTAGCGTGTTTCGGTACCGAGTGCTTGACTGGCAGGTTTGCTCCGTGCATGTGTCGTGGAAGATAAAATACAAACATTTCTTGAAACGAAATTTGATATCTTGATATTTTATAGACATCTTTTCTTTCTCCGTCGCTAGTAATGTAATTATAAACTTAAAAATATTTTATTAAGTTAATACAGAAATCGTTATTTTGTTTTATTGTTTTATTTTCCATATTTATACAGCTTCGTATCATAAAAATTGTGCTAATATTTAAAGTTGAAATTTAATAGTTAACCGTATTGGTAATCAATAATGATTTTCTTTTTTATACAAAAATTGTATTTGTAAAATTTGACACATATATCATCTTGCAACAATCTTGTGTAGTAATTTGAATCTACATGTTTATTTTGTAAAATTGATACCTAGAAGTGATGGCATTTTCTATTTAACTATTTTTAATAATATAATGTCACATCGTAGAATGAATATGTCATGTAACATTTTACACTGAAAACTAGATGCATTGTATTAAACTATTAAAAGATTAACGTTTTTTTTATTCATGCAACCTACGTAATTCTAATTAATAATATACTAAACAATTTTCAATAAAAAAAAAAAAAAAAAAAATCCAATCAATACTAAATCAACTGGATAGTTGGCTTGTAGTATATTATTATGGTATTAAATAATTCAGTTAGAACAAATTGGAATAGCAATTAAAGCTGCATGTTTAGGATATTAATGCACAAAATAATGATTGCTTGAAAATAAATTAAAAATCTGATCTGTATTAGCTTAGAAAAACTTGTTATTTTATTGTATTATTTTTATAGAATACATATAAAAATTTTACCGTTAAATATTCACCGTCTGTCTATATTTATCATTTAAATCTTATTTTTTTCATATTAAATGATGGTGTTCATTTTAACATTTAGCACTTTTCTCTTGCACTCCTAGTTCTCGTTGGAAAATAAACTAATAAAAAAACTTAGCCTTTCTTATGCTGTAAGGTAAATGTGATTGATCTAACCTCTACTTAATACTTATACTTTAAATTCGTCTTTTTGCGTACTGACAATGCGGGCTCTCTGCTTTCTTCAGACTTTCTAATATCAAGCTAAAGTGGAGAAGAAATGGTCACTTCAGTAATCGTCATTTTGTTATAAAATAGAACTTAAGCTTTGATCGTAAATATTGAATTTAAATGGTATATGATTCCTATGTATAAAAATATAAATTATACATACTTCACAATTAATTTTTAAGACTGTTTTCATTTTTCAAGCCATGCATATTTATATAATGCACAGAAGCTGAAATTCCATCTGTATTTTGCATATTGAAATACAGACTCAAGGTGTATAGAGGTTTATATACCTCTATACACCTTGTACAGACCAGCTTTTTATATTGACTTTATAAACACTAAAAATATAAACGTGGTGCAGTAAAAAAATAAAAAAATATATCAAAATAAATCCGAAAGAGTAAAATTTGCATATTTAATTAAAATTCTCAATTCTGTTCTAATTTTTTTACAGTAGAGCTCCATTTTTCTTTATCAAACGATGCTCAAGTGAGAGAAAAAAAATTAATCAAATTATATAATCATGTCACATTTTTTTTTATAAGGGTGCAACTTTTTTTGGGGGTACGCGATATTCCTTATTTTTTTATTTTTATTAATTTATTTATTTTTTTGCAAGTATGTATACACCCCGATACAGCTCAAATGCTTCTCTTGCTCTGTTAGTGTTCATTGTCGAGCACTTCCAATAGCATGGTGAAAGTTTTTAAAATTCTCTAAGACTGCTCTAAAGTTCTGTATCTGAATAATTATATTTTTGTCTAATAGAGTTCAGCACATCACTCTTGGAGGGGTAACATTCCGATTATCTCAATGTGTACACACAAGTCAAATGTCTGAAAATAAACATATAAATACAAGCTAGTTTTTTTATATTCAAAATGTTTCATATGTCACAATCATAAAATGTTATTTTGACTTGAGAAGAGACGAGGGAAGGAAGGAAAATATTTTTAATGTTAGCAAATTTAAATTGGAAACTCAATAACAAAAAAAAGAAAAAAAAAATGTTTTGAAAATCAACACAAATTCATTCCACTGGGAAGAAAAATAATATATAATATAACAGATTGCACAGTTTCCTCTCCAAGGCAAATAGTTCAATATAATTAAAAACAAAAAGTTATTTGATTGTGCGTCTCGCCATTTTTTATTTTTTTTTAATATAAGGTTAAGGTTGAGCGTGACGCAGTGCATTAACCGGTTCTCGTTAATACTTGGATGGGTGACTGTTTCAAGTAAAAATCACATTGCTCTCTCCCTGCATGGGGTAAATTCATTTCGCTTTCCACCCAGTGCAGTGATGCAGTTGTGTGTGGTTTCCTATGCTTTGGTTCACTGATAAGAAGTATAGATGTACGTCCTGACTGAGGTTTTCCACGGTTCCCTCATGGCAGTCTTCCCTTTGTCAAAGAATTAGAAACTATTAATTCTTTGCCTTAGTGAATGCTGGGACTTGTAACAGGCCTTGGACACCATCTTTTTCCTTCCTAATCAGAAATATCGAAAAATTCTCTCCATCAAAGAAGCCGCTTTGTATTTATTTATAATTTTGCAATGAAAGCAAAATTGAGGTAAAAATTAAATATATATAAATGTTTAGGTAATTTTCCATTATAAATAAAGCAACGAAGTGGTTTGATTTAATAACTCAAAGGACAAAATTTATAATTTTTTTTTCCTCTCTCTCCTTAAGGATAGGACTTTACTTCCCCAAATTATTTTTTCCAAAACTTTTCATAAAAAGGTCTAGAATGAAAAAGTAAAAAATATACATATATATGTAGCAAGAATATTTTAATATATATTGAAAAAAGTGTAAATAAAAAAAATAGCGATGGAGAAAATATGGAATAATCGTAGCTCAGGCGATGGAGAAAAAAACTGTCAACATGCAGGGTGAAAACCGCAGCATCGCAGCAATCACTTTGTCGAATAACGTCTCCTCTTTGAGCTCGGGAACTTTAAGACGAAGATCCAAACATAATGATGCAGTTACGGTGCTGAAGTAGAAGACTTCCAAACAGAAAAAAAAATCAAGACAAAAACAATATATATATGTTTACTATATTATGACAATATTTCAACGTAGAATATTTTGTTACAAAACATTTTGTAAACTACATTATAAATCACATACGTCAAAATTAACTATAATATATGTTAATAAATAATATTTAAGTTAAAATAAAAAAAAAAACTACTAGAAGACTATATATATATATATCTTCGTCCTGAAATTTTCTTTGTAGCATTAATTGATGATAATCCAATACAAAATCATAACTCGATAATTTTGCTAGATGCAGTGCATTTTATATTCCATTACATCGTGAGAACGAATAACATAAGTATACGTATTTTTTGCTAGATTGTTGACCGCATAATATTTACAATAATTGACATAATTAAAAATAAATTTCATTGGGTTTTAATACTAATTATTTACTTCACCACAGTTTATATGAGGTACAATAACACTGGGTGGGATATCAACAAATCACCAAAGTATTGTATTATACCACAAAAGTGGCTGCTAAAAATACAAAATATTGCAACAAAAGCCTACGTGTAACAAACATAAATTAAACTGAACAATTTTTCTCAATATAAAGTACTGTTTTACAAAACTTGAAAAATGTATAACTCTTAACATCGCATGACAACTTATTCCGTTCAATAATTTGTTATTATATAACTTATTTTATACATTTCAAGACGAGCCTTGGGAGGGATAAGTGATATAGCTCTCTTTTGACCTCTGATTCGACGATCACCAATTACAGTATCAGTTATTGCTAAATCAATTCGACCCGTTTGACATTTATGAAAGAAAATGATATTAATAACTTCAAAATAATCTATAATGAAAATCATTTCAGTTTTAGGAATACTTAAAATTTGTTTTAATATAGTTTTTAATATCGTTGAAATGTTTGTATCTTTTAAAAACAAAATTTACTTCATTTTAGACATTAATTAAATAGTATAACCAAGTAAATTACTTTGAAAGCAGTAGTATGACTTAACATGTATCCAAGTTTGCTGGGGTCTTGTCTTCCGTGTAGCCATGTGACTTGTCAATGATGATCGTGTTACTGTCTTGCGGTTATTTAAGATTATGTCACCATGTCACGAAACTGGTTCATCAATACGAATTAATGTACACTGCAATATATATATATATATATATATATATATATATATATATATATATATATATATATATATATATATATATGTATAAAGTGTAAGATTTCATATGAAATATACCGGTATTCATTTATGATATGAAGGAAAAACTTCTCTCACCAGCAGATGATCAGTGTTGTATGCTCATTTTAAGGGCAAAAACAGTTATTCTATTCTATTCTAGTTATAATATCTCATAACATGATATTTTGTTTCTGGACTCTAACATCGTTCTCATGCCTTCTATATATTATGGTTGTTGTAATTAATTTAGGCGTGAATTATTTCATCCTAATGACTGATCTTCAGAGCGAGACTGCCTTTCTAACATTCAAATCTTCATCTAGCAATTTCAGACCTTGAAAATAATTTTAGGAATAATATAAACTTTGCGATCAAAAAAGAATATACGAGTCATATATTTAGCAGTCATTATAAGAAACGTCATTGTAACAATAAAGGAGGATTCTTTGTATAACTTACAATAAAAAGACAATAAATCTGTATTTTTTTTTTACAAGGATACACCTCTAAGAGCTTACAGCTCACGGTGGGGTAATGAGTAGGGATAAGGTAGGGAACGGATGGTGGCCACGGCCTGTTACGCGTCCCAGCATTCGCTGAAGTGAGACTGAGGGAACCGTGGAAAACCTCAGTCAGGACGGACACCTCTACTTTTTCTCAATGGACCAAGGCGATGTTCAAAGCCTGGGGAACCACACACAAGTGCATCACTGCACTGGGAGGAAAGCAAGACGAATTTACCCCAGGAAGGGAGCAGCGCAATTTTTACTTGAAACGGTGATCACCCATCCAATTACCAACAACGCTCGACGTAGCCTGACTTTGGTGATCTAACGAGAACCGGTCAATGCACTGTGCCACGCTCGACATCTATATTTCCGCCGAAGAATAAACGACGGATATTATTAAATGAACAATTAATGCTTTAAAAAAATTCCAAACTTCATATTTTAATATTTTCTATCTTGAAATTTGCCATAAGACACTAACTGTCACTCCCAAGCGAATGCCGAGGCAGTTTCTATTAACACAAGGCCACAGCCACCTCCTTTTCTATCCTATATATTATCCCACTGTTGTTGATTCTGTTGTTAAGTTTGAATGCTTACACTAATCACTAATATAACAGAATATGCTGCATTAAGCCAAAATTTTAAAATAAAAATTATGTAAAAAAAAACTTTTCGTATGAACTCTGCACACGATGAAAACCTAATTTGACCCTATGTCTAATATACAGTACTATATTGATACGAGTATCTTCTGAAAACTCTTTTGAAAAATTGATTCATGATATTTTCCTGATATGTTTTGATGCATATTGAAGAATGATAAAAATTATCTTACACTGATTTATTTTTCTGCTCATCAGTGTACAATTACACAAAAGTTTACTTGACTACTAATGAAAGATGATTTACTGAATATCTTTTCTCAATAATTAACGTGAATTTTACCTCAGAAAGATTCTAAATTTACTTGAGTTGTATTATATTATGGTGTATAAGAGTATAAAAACGAGAGGAAATATATAAAATTAATGATCATGGTGACTCATCAATATTGTACTTGATAACGCTCTGCTGTTTTCATGATGTAACCATAAACCTCATTAAAAAAGTACGTGTCCCTTGTGTTTGTATTTAAAATATATAATGTTATTATCTAATATATACGTATGGGAAATTATACGCACTAATAATGTTAAAATATAAATATGTACCACATTTTGATACTAAATTACTTATTATTACATTTTTTATATAGATATGATCGACGAGTAAAAAGTAATCTACGTAAGTAATAAAACAGCCTAGTTTTTTTGTTTGTTTTTTTAAAGGAAAATTTTAAGTATCTTGATACTCCCACTTTCTCTATATATATATATCTCTGCTTCTCTAACTTTAGAACAAATTACCAAAGTACCACCACAGAAAATGTAAAAATAGGTACCGAGATTTTGGAAAAATATTGCTTAAGTTTGGTCAGGAAAAAAAAAAATCTCATGGCTTTAATGCAAAAATTATAGTAATAAAATTAACGCGGCAAATGTGGCTTTGCCACGGTGGCTCGTGAAAAGTTTGGCGCTCTCAAAACTCTTTGCATCTTTATCACAATTCAAATACTTTTAGTAAGGATATAAAATGTACTGTATAAATATAGTATATTTATGACAATTTTATGGTTGATTTGAAAATAAAAAACTATTTTGTTTCTAAATAAGAAACAAATACTAATTAATTACCTATACTTATTTATTAAATAAAAAAATTCTGAGAGTTATAAGTACCAACATACCTTTCAAATTCTATATCATATCGTCCGTAATTTATTATTATCATAACACTCCAATTAAAATATAATTTACTGTCGTAAGAAAAGAACTTCGCTATGTTATAAAATTTACCACTGTTTTAAAAACAATTTCTGATTCAAATTTATTAATATTTAAAATATTTTTTTAAGGTAAAACACGACACTACCACAGTTCATGGCACACTCACATGAAGTAAAGGAAATGACTTGACCCGCTTGAACTTTGTAATGATCATTTCCTTTCTTCAAATGTTATCAACAAATACAAAAGCATACTGAAATATAGAGGTCACGGAGATACCACACATCAATATTTTATTTTACTTATCTAAGCTAATATGAATTTTATTACCAAACAAATTCGGAAATCATAATTTTATTTCCCTTTTGAAGGAATATAATATATTATTACACTCAAGAATAAGAAGCAGTAAATCTAGTGAGAAATTTTCACCGGTTAAATTTTAGCAGCGAATGCATGCCTTCTAGCCACTATATATTAAAAAAAAAAAAAAAAGAAAGGTACAAAATTTAATATGCATTTCTGATATGCATCAACATTTATCTCCTACGTAGTAAAAAAAAAAAAAAAAAAAAAAAAAAAAAAAAAAAAAGTTTTAAAGATTTTTTTTCTTTCTTCCTTACTTTCATTTTAAAACAGATCTGTAAAATGAAGACATAAAGCACTATATTTTGTATAGTAGTAAGAATAAAAAGTTTTTCGATTGCTGCTTTGCGTATCGCGAGCGAATTGTGTGAACGTCGCATTGCCCGAGGCGGTGTCTTTCCTCCCTCGCCGCTGATGGATACGAGATCTAGGCAGTAGCATTATCAGCATCTCGAGCTCATCTGATGGAGCTAGGTGACTTCTTGGCACATGGTGAGGTAAACCGTCTCTCTGGTGACTTCTTGCTTGCTGCATGCTCCCTTCCTTCTTGGTAGCAGCAGCTCTACTTGATTTTCTGCTGACTTCACCCTCTTCTGCTTCTAGATGTGCAAGCTGCTTGTTTTAAACCCTGTGGCAATGTTACAGAACAGCCAATGGAAGAAATCTCACTCATTTTTTTCTATCTCTAGCTTTTTCAACTGTCATTTTTTTTATATATCTTATATATTTAATAATTCTATATTTCTTCTCCCTTCTCCCGATATCACTCATCTTATGTGTCTATCATGATTCTTGACACTATAAAGCCTCACTGTGATACCATTGTGCTAATTAAAACATGCTTTCAGTAGTTTTTGGTCATCAATATCTTCTTTCCACTATGATCTTAGCTCGAATCTCGAGTGTCACTTTTAATACACACTCAGCCTGCTCTCAGTCATCTCGTATGTCCCCCACCCCCCCTCCCCCTTGTCTCTTCCTCTCAGCTTGAACCACGCTTGTCACTGTTAGCACCAGCTTTCGGTCATCGTGGTCATCTTTAGTTGACCAGGCTTAAAGCAAAATCTCAGCTCAAGTCATCACAACTCAGCTAACAATTGCCATAACATGTTAAGCAATATCATAATTTTCAAAATGGTTAATTTTGCAAAATTATGACGTATTAATAGTTTGCTAGAATAAAATAATTTATTTGACCACTAGTGGTACATATGCAGTGACAAAAAATTGTCACAATATAGCATTAGTCTCGTCAATATAGGGTAGCGTCACGAGATTTTTGGGTTGCCTGCTTACAGGATAACGGCCTGATGGTTACCTCCCCTCCCTTCCCCTACCAAAGAGCAAGAGGACTCATAAAATCATTGAAAAAAAAAATAGAAAATTAGAAAATTTGACTTCGTTGACACTCATGATTATTTAAGGACACAAAAATGTAACTGGTGTATTCTTTATAAACTAATAGATGATGTGAATACGATATAAATGTAATAATTGCCGTCTATAATTTATAATTAATTTTTTCAATACTTTTACGAATACTCTTGCTCTTCGGTAGGGGAAGGGAGGGGAGGTAAACACCAGGCCGTTATCCTCTACTAAGCAGGCAACCCAACAATCTCGTGGCGCTACTGATTTTTTTTATGAGTTTTATTGTGTACTGTTAAAGTATTATTAAAGTATTTAAACTTGATTTATTTTATTAAGTTAAGTAAAAAATTATTGCACACTTTGTTTATATGCTAGTCCGTGCATTCTGGCCCTCCTCGCATGACGTATTGACATATTATTTATAAATATTTATTCTTTATTTGAGGTGCAGGACTTAGTATGGGCATTGCCTTTTCCTGTATCCTCTTGAGTAGTTTTTCCTTAATTCGACTATGGCAACTGTTGTATTTTGTCTATTTCTACTCAATAAAAAACAATCATATAAATATTATTATTGTTATAATAATTATAACTATATAATCATATAAGCAAAGTAACTTGATAAGTCTTGTCAAGTACACAACAATGGAGTATTGTCCTCAATTTTTTTTTATTGCAGAAATGGATAGAGGGTGCAAAGTTATGCTACCCTGATTTTTTTTCCGATTTTTTAGAGTCCGGGAAGTATTTTTAAAAAATTATTGAAAGTCCTATTTGTGACGTCACGCGGCGTCAAGTCCTATCTTTTTCTTAAAGAGCGGCATCTCGTGACGTCACAAAAAGAACTTTCAATAATTTTTTAAAAATAGTTCCCGGGCTCTAAAAAATCTGAAAAAAATCAGGGTAGCATAAATTTGCACCCTCTATCCATTTCTGCAATAAAAAAATTTGAGGTCAATACTCCATATCTTAAACAAACAAAGCAACAAGTACAACTGTTATAAGATCCCATGTTTATATTATTAATATATAGAGGCATTGTGAAATATAAACTTGGGGGTACTTTTCTACCTCTCCCAAACTTTCCGATCTTTTTACTTAAATATGAAGCTCCAACAATTCAGATAATATTGAAGCTGTGTGAGTTGATTTTAATATGAAATTAAATTTATTTTCTAGCTTTCGCTAAAAAGATCATTATTTATAGTAAATTCAATTCATACAAAATTGCTTACTAATATTACATATACATGAATTGATAATTAATGTAAAATTGAATAATTACATTAGTTCTTACGTGCTAAAATATAATAGTTAGATCATACACCCTGTAAATTAATACAATATGAAGTGTGTGATATTAATAATAATAAAACTTAATTAATACATACATGTATTTACTGTCATATACAAGCATTACTGTCAAATAAATTAAATAATTCTCAATATCATATATTAAAGAGAACTTACTGTATTATAAATTTACATTCATAATTTAAATTTTTATTTAATTAAAATATCTTTTACTATTTAACTAATTGTAATATAATGACACATAAAATTACATTCATCATTAGGCTTTTACTTTTCTGAGAAGTTTTATTTTAAATTTATTTTTTATTTCTCAAATTTTTTTTTATAATATTTATTTAGAATGCCATCGAGGTATCTTCGCATAGTTTATATATACAGTAGATACATTATTAACTATTTTATTATAATGTAAATGTTTTGAAAGTAAATCTTTTTCAAATTTGTTTCAATTTGAGATGTTTTTAAAGTTGAAAGAACACGGTTTCATATAAATAAATCTCCATTGAGGTCGAGTGATAAATTATGTGTGAAGAGTTTGATATTATATTCTCATGTTATCTGTATATATATTGCATGTATCTCCCATAGGAGGTAGCAGCCAATGATATAAGCAACGCATTTATTTTTTTTTATCAAAAGGCTAAAATGTAATTTTTAGACTCTTAACATTATATATTATGGTTTATAACTTTATATATATATTTGATTTTCAGAGGCCACTTGTTAATATATATCTCCTTTGAATGATTTATTATAACATATATTTTTATTTCACCTTTTTATTCAAATATAACATAAAAATAAAAAAAAATATACTTTTAAAAGTACAAATAAATAATTAAATGCTAAAGTTTTTGTTAGTAAATAAAATAAAATGTTAAAATGCAAATTAAAAAAAATTTAGTACACATTTATGAATAATACTAAAGAATTTTAATAAAGCATTAGTAAATAATGATTTTAAAGCATTTTTTTTTGCTTTTTAAATTTAAAGTATTGCTCATTAAAAATATTAATTATAATTCTCTTTATTTTAATTAAGTTAAGTGGATTAGTAATTACTAATTACTACGAATGTGTTTTTAAATATATTTATTTATTTCTCTTGTGGCTGTACATAATACAACATAGAGACAAAGGACATTTTTCTTAAAAATTAACGGTAAAATATAATTATTATAAAATAAGTATAAACACTATAAACTAACATGCCCATGTTACATAGGCATATATTATACATAATGGGCGCGATTCACGAAGTAGTTAGCCAGGTTTCTAACCACGTTTAACTTAACCAAGTTTAACTAGGATGTTTAACACGTAAAACAGGTATAGTTAAACGTGGTTAGAAACCTGGCTAACTTCTTCGTGAATCACACCCAATAAGCTTTGAAACAAACTCAATTTTTGTGTAATGTGAATTAATATATTTATTAATTGACTGTGAGTAAAATTGATGGGCCAGAAGAAATTTTTTAATTGTCTAGCAAATTTTTTATTGCATTCAATATTTTTAATTGTTGATTGATTGATTGGTTGGAATTTTGGGGCAATTTTTGATTGCCTGCGGTAACTTATTATAATTATATTGTTATAAGATCAAAATGAGGACATTTAAATTTTTCGGCAAGTGAGGATAATTTTTTATCCTCTTATCATGAGTATGGAAGTTTGCGTTTGTTTCAAAGATGCGTAGTAATTTGTAATTACTAATTCAAATTAATAAACATATGTTTTATTGTATTGTGTAATGAATGCTCCTCTTTAAATATATAATGTTGTATAACGTATAACGAACTTAAATATATATATATATATATATATATATATATATATATATATACGTGTTAAACAACCCTAGTTAAACGTGGTTAAGCTAAACGTGGTTAGAAACCTGGCTAACTGCTTCGTGAATCGCTCCCATTATCTTTTAATTGTTAACACAGGTAGTGTAAAAAAAAAAAAAATGAAAACATTTGAAATGCATATTTTTTTTGGTCTAAGGTTGCAGACAAACTTTACTACATTATTATCACATGTAAAAAGGTGTGCTTATTAGCCTCACATGCTATTAGAAACCCACCTATTATATTTCAACGAATAAAGAAGAAAAAAAAATGTTTATTAATTTTTGTATCTCTTAATTTTATCAAATTAAACTCTTTAATTTTTATTTTCTTTTAATCGAATGATATTTTGCAATATGCATAACTATGGTGCATCCTATAATCCAGGGGTTGAGGAAAAGGGGGCGCTACTCAACGAAATTTTGGATTTAACATGGGCAATATATGTATCTTCCCCCACTCCAATTTTTTGACAACCTTCCCTTCTATCCTGAAATTTGGTTTCGCTCCTGCCCTAATCGTATTTCTATTGCTGGTACGGGTGCGCATAAACTTTATGCCAAAAGACAGCAGTGATTCACCAAAGCTAAGATAATAACATATAATATTTTGTAATAGATATTATGACTTCTTCTGCTTCCATGTACCAAGTATTTAGTAATCTATTTTTCATTCCATATGCAGCAAATATCCATTGTGGGTTGCGGGTGTAGTGGGTGTGTTGAATTTTAGTGTCCATACTGCATGTTTATCATGTAAATTTTAGGATTCTTATTCAGAATTCATTTATGTATGAATATATATATATATATATATATATATATATATATTTGTAAGGGGTATCAATATAAACTTGATATCAATGCAAATAGTTTGTGGGCCTATACATTTACAATGTTATATGCATGAACTCAATCGATAACACGAATAATCCACTATATATATAAAGTAATTGTTTAGCATATGGTAAAAACCTAAACAGCAAACTCAATTCACCAACAGCTGCTATACTATGTTATAAATAAATGAATAATATAAATAAGTTTTTTTTTTTTTATAATTTTTTTATTTCTGCCTTTGTCATATTATATGTGTAAAGAAACATCTGGTCTGAAATTTGAGTGATATTTGTTCCCTATAGCTGTCGCATTCACCCAATGTGTATAATAATAATATTATACAAGAGAAAACGGTATCAGTGCCAAAAATAATTAATATTCTTTTAAATTCTGATATGTTTGTATTAATGCTGAAAATAAATTTTACACATAAATTATATAAAAAGATATAATGATATTTAAATATAAATATTTGGCATGGAATTGATTTTGGCTTTCAGGTCATTAATTTGTTTTCGTAATGTTGACACCAAAGTAAGAGCCAAAAAATAAATATAATTAATGGTTTATCATAATAATTTTTTATTGATTTATTTAAAATAAATTTTCTAAATATAACTTCCAGTGTTTAAAATATAATAAAAAAAGCAATATTTATTTTATACCGATTATTCACTACAAATCAAAGATCATAATATATACTTTTTTAATTAATTTAATTAAACGTTTCCTTTGATATGGAGCATGCAAACGTATGAGGAGTCAGTTTTTGGAGTGAGGGTTCCCACTCACAAAAATTGGTCATATCCTATGACTTGTATAAATAATTTGGAAAAATGCGCCTTAATCCAAAACCCCTCCTTCCCTTCCCTTAGAAGGGTATGCCCCTTCCTTTAATTTCTCTTAGTTTTACTCAAATTCAAATATTTATATATTTATTCATCTCACTTACAAGATCAGTCAACATAACATACATTGTGATAAGAAAAATTAATATATCACTCTTGCAAAAATCGTTATACTCCATTTCTTTATACTCACGAGCACACAATCATATATTATGTAAAAATGAAATTAAAAAGATAATTCAGTTTCATCAACATTAATTAATAACTTAATTGTGTGATCATTCAGATTTTTTTTTTAAATTTTATTGCAATAACAATAAGGAACATAAAATTTGCTAGGTCATTGTTACAGTATTGCTTTGTTTAAACTGTGGAATGTGTATAATAAAATGTGTATACTATATGCTGTGAGTTTAATAATTAATTTATAACGTGGTTAACATGCATGAAGATTACAGGGAAGCAAAGCTGTTTAATCGAGCCATACTTAAACGATAAACATTTTCAAAGCTGTATAACCATAGACAATAATGTATAGGTCAGTCAGTATAATATATAATTATTTAAAATTATTGCTAAAATTGATACATTATGGAACTAATATTGATTTGATTTTGTTTCCTTAAGTTCAGTAAATGGAGTATTAACCTCAATTTTTTTTATTGCAGAAATGGATAGAGCGTGCAAAGTTATGCCACCCTGATTTTTTTCAGATTTTTTTGAACCCGGGAACTATTTTTAAAAAATTATTGAAATCTCTTTTTGTGACGTCACGAGACGCCGCTCCTTAAGAAAAAGATAGGACTTGCCGCCGCGTGACGTCACAAAGAGGACTTTCAATAATTTTTTAAAAATAGTTCCCGGTCTCAAAAAAATCTGAAAAAAAATCAGGGTAGCATAACTTTGCACGCTCTATCCATTTCTGCAATAAAAAAATGTGAGGTCCATTGTCTTTGATGGATATGCGTCAAATTTAGGTTATGTAAAAAGAGCATCACCCATTCTAGTCATCTCAAAAGAGATTTTAGTATACACCACACCTCCATAGTGTTGTGATAACACCCAGGAAGTAAGTGGAGTATAGTTCATGCGTCTTGAGTGTACACTATATTAAAATATAAAATGTCCCATCCATATAAACATATGGAGGGATTGGAACTTTTTATTTTAATGGAGTATTATATGTTTTATCGACATGAAACATGAATCCTGTGTGGTTTGAATATAATTCTATCCCAGTTTTAATTGTCAATATAATATTTTTAGAAGCATGCAGACAACTTCAAAATAATACACTAAAGTATAATATAGTTGAAAATACTGAATAACTTGTAGTTAATAAATTGCATATTTAAATTATGACAGCTGTGTGACCTAAATGCAAATTTATTTGTGAACAATAATAAAACGGTGCAGAGTTTATACGGTGCTGAGAAAAATAGAAAAATTATGCTTATAAAACTGATTATAAAAGTAAAATTATGCAGAATTCATACTCTAATTGCACTGGTGCAAAGATGAGAAATAAAAATGCTATAAAGTTAGAAATAGAAACAGTTAAAAAAAAGTAGAAAAATTTGTTTGTTTTTTACACGGCCAATTTTCCACTGCGCGTCATATTTAGTTAAGTTTTCGTCGTATTTGGAATGTCCTCTGTCATTGGTTGATGGTTTGCAACGAAGGATCTAACTGGCCCAACACGAGCCGAATGTTTCCGAGTATCTCCGACCATAACTAAACGAGTATGATGCACAGTGCAGCATGGGTGACATGTTGCCAAAAGCCAAAATACACTTAAATTGACTTTTAAAATTAATTTGAGTTTTTGGGAGGATTTACTATAGTGTCTCTATAAGTAAATAAAAAACAGTACGAGTTAACAAGCTACAACAATGTAAAATAAAACATTATACTTGAAACAACGTATATGAATGATAATGTAAAGTATAATGATACATTAATTAACTATATAGTGTGTAATATAACACTTTCAAATATTAAAAACAAAATAATATATGAAATCTCCAGAACATAATGTGGTTTCATTTAATATATACTATAGAAATTTACAAAGAAGTATTGCTGTATTAATTTTAAGGCTTAAAATTGTATTTAAAATATTCAAATATTCAGTGTTATATACTGCAGTATTCATTGTTCTTGTAAAACTAAAATTGCTTCATCATGCTTTTTTTTCTCTTTTATAAAACCATTGATAGGATCAATATAAACGTAAATATTTTTTATATAAAAGTCATTCAAGGTTTAAAAATACACACAAAAAATACACCATTGATCAAAATGCTTTTGACGTTCACTTCCCTAGATATGAATCGTCGCTTAGTTGCAAACCTGAAAGTAAAAACAAAATTTTTAATATCAAACTTAGAGAGCAATCAATTTTTCATTATTTGATAAATATTTTTATTTATTTAAAGTATCATGAAACAATTGTAAAAGTCGAACGAATAACTATGACATATCTTAGGAAGAAACTGTAAGAGCAAGTACAATTTTTTTGACTCCATACGATTTCAATATTTTAATTTTTTTATACATCGAAATTGTCTTCTTTTCATTGATTTCATTCAATAACGTATCAGCAACTATGAGAATCATAAAATTTACATAGATCTATGGGAACCACAATTTATTTAAGGATTAATTTCAGTTGATTGAGAACTCGGAATCGACCCCCTTAAATTCAACAAGACTTGCAGAGGAATTTTAAATAGGTGGCATATATAAATTTTAAACTGGATTTGTTTTATCAGTTTTGCGAAAATTGAGGTCCAAAATTAAATTGGAGTCTCATGGACGGAAACCGAAAATGGAGCTGTGGTAAGAAAATCGTCCCCTTGAATTTGCACAAACCAATCTCAAATTTTTAAAATTTATTAATTTATTTCATTCGATTCCTTCTTATATTCTTATATACAGAAATATTTGTTGCTCCGAAGTAACTGAGGTTAGGGGGGTCGCAGACAGACTTTTATTTCTACGATCGTAAGCTTGCGATCGTACGTTTCTCGTTTAGAACCGGTTCTAAATCTCTTATCATACGACAGCATACGATACTGTCGATACGATAGCTATACGATACGATAGCTGTGTGCGCGCGTACAGCTGATCGCATAGGATCTTATTTTTTTTATCATACGCTGCGACAAGCCTTAATCTAAAAAAAGAAAAAAGAGAGAGAGAGAGAGAATATTTTCTGAAGAAAATAAATAAGAAAAGAATGGATGTCAAGTTTACTATATAAAATTATTGTTTTCTGGTGGTAATTTAGTAAATTTAAATCTTTTGTTTAAATTTTCAGGATGCCCGAGTCTGCAGCCTCTATCACTTTATAACGGACAACGTTTACAGTACACGTGCATCTACAAAATACAAAGAAACAATCAGTAAAGACTGTGCAGAGCTTCATTGATTCATTAAAAAAAAAAGTATCAACTCTTTTTTTTTTTTTTTTTTTTTTTTAGAATTTTCAAATTTTTAGATAATATACGGACTTGCAAAGATTTACATTTGATTTCTCCGCAAATGATGATCATACAATGGGTGTCACATTTAACTGGGTTATGGTCGTGTTTGTAACGCTCTCAGTCATTGGTAGCCGGTTTGTAACGAAGGACATCACTGGCCGAGCCGAATGACTCCCGATCGCTTCCGACCATAACCAAGTTAAATGTGACACCCATGGCACTGTAGACCTCCAAACTTACGGCATCCTACCACTTTTACTCTATTAAGCTTATAAGTATAAGAGTTTTATATTTTTGTCTTCGTTTGATATTAAGCTCTAAATATGACAAAATTTTTGATTGAACGTTATAAGATACCATAAAAAATAACAAAGCATGCGATAATAATATTAACCGTGTATAAATAAAATAAAAGCTTAAATTAATTTATTATAATTTAATTAATAAACAAAAAAGACATTGAAGTGATAAGAAATTTTAAATTATATAATGGATTACTGGATTAGTAGATTTATAAAGATAATTCATACCATGCAAACACATTTAAATTTTCAAATTTTTGATTGAAGTAATTAACTAATCGATGAGTTTGTTACTTTTATCAAGAAACACGATATAGCAACAGGAATGGAGATGACACATTCAACTATAGGTGTGAAGATGAGTACAGTCTAATTAAATCTGTTCTGTTTTAATCTTATTAGCCTAATTATTTATTCCATAATTCTATCTATCTATAACAACGAACCAGAAATACAATAATAATGCATTTATAATTGTTTGCACAGACAGAAAACAGAATATACTTTAATTTATCAGCTCTTAAAGATACTTTTGTCAAAAGTGGATGTTAAATATTTTGTGTTAAAAGTTAATTGCATGATTTAGGTAGTCTTCAACTATTGCATTAATGGATAATCTGACTATTATATATACATAATATATATTATTTTTTGTTACCGTCAACCATGGTGAAAATGATAATGTGAACTTATATATAGCGTTTTCTCAGTGCACCTTAAAATTTGATGATCTAGAGCACACTAATTACTTACCTTTGATTAATTAAGATACAAATAGTATACATATATGATGATGATGATGATGATGGAATTGTGGGAACGGTTAATTAATCTAAGTATGTGGGAGTTACTGTAAAAGTGGGAGACAAACTATAGCCATGTTTATGTGTTTGTGCAGTGTCTGTATCGTAGTGCTTGCTTGCTTTACTCTTCATGAATCATGAGTACTCTTCATGGGACGACATTGCTGTAGGAAAGTAGCCCCCCCCCCCCACTTCCCCCCCCCCCCGGGGTGTCTCACCACAATCGCCCGCCGCATCTACCGCACCGCATACTCGAATCATGTGGGTGACAAAACATCTAGTCCTCTCTCTCTCTCTCAAACATAAATAATACAACAAATAAATTAATGTAGCATCTCTATATCATTTTAATAAAATTGTTTTTTATTATTGTTTACATCAACTTTAAACTTTTCAAAGAGGAAAAGTATAAAAACAGCAAATCTGAAATATTATGTAAATATCAAATTTCTAATTAATTATTATACATTGAATTTTAAATAATATAATATTACATAACTTTATTTCAAATATCAATTTACCTTTAAATCTCAATCGACGAGTGGATACAATTACAGTATAATATGACACAACTAAATCACAGTACTTAGTACTTATATATAACACTTCTTATGATATAATAATAATTATAATAACTACATATCATTTTCTCACAGTAAATTGATATCAAATATTTTTTTTTAAGTCGGGTTGATACTTTATTCTGTACTTTGATACTCGGTATAAAAAATTAATATAAATATAGTCGTTACACTTACTATAGAAAGAAATTGTGTTACATGTATATATTGCAGCTTTTTTATAATTGATATATCAATTACAGTTTTAACAAGGAAAAATTATCAGTTACAATTTATTACTGAAGCATAAGTGATACATTTGATATTATATCAATTTCATCTATATAAGTATTTTGCAAGCAATTTCTTAAAACAAAAATGTAAAAGACAGTAATAATGAAGAGGCAAGGTAGGGTGGTTACCTTAGATAATTTGTTTCACTTTGGCTTTGCATTGTTGATTTAAACGTTCAATGTACTTTGAGGAAAATGGTTACAAAACGCGGATCTAGTTTAAAGCTGCATACAAATTTTAAATTAAACAAACACTCAATTTTTTATCAGAAGTTTACCGTACAACTAAATACACTTCGCTTTAAATCTTCAATGTTTAAAATATAGAGCAAATTATACTGAAATAATAATATTGAGAATCACCCATTCTCAATTCAATAACTTAATTTTTAGCATAGTTTGCATGTATTTTTATAAACTAGAAAGTTGTTGTGACAGTTGGAAAATTGTTTCATAAAGAGACAGTAATATATAATGTATATGTATATATGTATGTAATGTGTAATATGAAATATGTAACATATATGTAATGTATATATTAAGATATAAATAAAAAAATATACCCTCAAATGTCGTACGGGTGTCTTATGTCAAATGAAAATTTTCTGAAAATAACATAAGCCAGAAGAAATATAAGCATATAAAGATAGTGAGTGACAAATAATTATAATATCTTGGTATTTTTTTCTCACTCTTGTAAGAGGTTTCAATATGGTAACAATGGAGAGATTCTTTTCATTGCAACTCGAGTTGCTGCTTTGTAAAACGACAGAAAGACAAAACGTAAAATACTCTACACAAAAAAAAAAAAAAAAAAAAAAAAAAAAAAAAAAAAAAAAGTGCGCCAAAAAAATGTTGTACAATATTAATTCATGTGCTGGTTTGTGGTATAATTTGGTATTTTATATATATATATTTTTTTTTTGCTTTTGTTTTTTTAAATAACAATAAGATAAGTATACAAAACAAATCTGAATACATGTTGTTTAGATTTTTATATAATTAATTATTGTGAAACCTGCAAGTAATAATTAATTACTAATGACTTCATGCCCTTCATTTACACCACAATTATGCAAGGTTGCAAGGATTATACAAACGCATGATGTTCACAAAGACTTACCTAAATCAGTAAATATTATCTCTTAAATTCAAGGGTCAATTTCAATACGATATTTTAAATTTCTGCTATAGATTAAAAAATCACTGAAAGAATGTTTTATTATTTGATTAAATAAAAAAAATCACTTTATAAATTAATAAATTATGATAGTTACACTAATCATGTATGACATAACATAAAAAAAATAATTGAAAAAAAAATAAAACGTTATGTAATATTAATTAAAAATTTAACTCTATGTGACATTTACATAAGATACAAAAAAAAGTTAACTGCTGAAGAAAATTTACCATTTGTGTTATATAACATTCAGAGATTTAGTTTTGGACCCGCTCCAAATGTACCAATTTGTTTTTTCTCTTCTCCTACTAATGATAAATATGTTATGGATATTTTTGAGATTACTGTTAAAGTAGTAATATATAGTACGATGAATATTTTACTATATGAAAACTTTTCCACTTTGCAGGTAAAGAAAGCTCATGCTTCTTCAATGTTAAGAAGTCGTACAACAAATATTGAAGCGAATACATTAAATATAATATCAAAATTTTGCTTACTAGCAAGGAATACTAAAAAAAAAATAAATAAAACATAAATAAAAAAATGATCAATTGAACACTGTGTGCATAAAAAGTGAATACGCATTTCAATATTTTATGTTCAACCTTTCTCATTATTTGCACTGTAATTTTTTTAATGCCCTTGAATTAGTTCAGCTATCACTTTTGTGTGTTTGTGTATTTATATACAGGATCAGCCGGGGCTATTATAGCAGATCCAATTTGGTTTTACTTCAATAATCCTACTATGTTTCATTCGAATAACTGATCAAATTATGTTTCCATTCCTCTGAAAGCAGGTACTTATTCCAATAAATTAAACTATATTATTTATATTAAATAATAATTGTACACAATTCCAGTTAATCAGACCGGGTATTTTATCAATCTAAAAATAATGTTAATTGATTTTATTAGTGACGAGAAGTCGAATTAAAATTAAATGGCTGCTTTGGTTTTGCAATAGACTGTAAACAATGATAGTAAAATTAACATACATTGTGGTGTTTATCGTTTTATTATATATAGCTAGGCGACAGTTACCACAATATTGCATGTATTCTGATTAATTAACAACTAATTCTGATAATAAGTATAAGCTGCTTAACTGAAGTCACTCACTACGGTTTATCACTTCAGCTTTTATAAAGAGTCCCGTGACTCTATTATAATTCTACTACCTATAAAGTTAGATTTAATATATAATTGTGATTAAATGTTAAATGTGTGCATATATTATATATTATATGTGTGTTAAACAATCTAAATTTATAAATAAAAATATTTGTCATGCTTTCTCAAATAAAAATTACTAGAGGGAATAATTCTTTAAAAAGAAGCTGCATGTTCTTTTTTTTTTTCTAATTACAATTATGCCATATTTGTTATTATATTTTATATAAACATATTTCAGTATAAAAGCTGCCATTTGTAATATTAGGCCTGTAAATCTAGAAAGTATGCAACTTTCTAAACACATATGCATTGCACACAGTAGAATTTACAGGAGTAAAGGTAAACAATATTATGTTACATTGAGAAGTAAGCAGAGCTTTCACTTTGATGTGTGAGTGTATGAAGTATTATTGTATTACATATGCTGCAAAAAAAAAAAAAAAAAAAAAAAATCAACAAAAAAAAAGTAAAAAACAATAATGATATTCCTTAAGAGAAGCGTCAGTTAATTATGACACCGTGCATGCAAGAATATACTCACTTAAAAAAGTAGAATACGCGCTGCGTGTTTCATTCTTTGTTAATGTATGCTCCTCGATTGCAGAGATGCTGCCCCTGACTTTAAAACAATAATTCTTGAAGAGTAAAAATAACTAACACATTTAAGTCTAGCTTAAAATTTTGCAGACATGAACCACCTTTGTAGTACATCCTGAAGTTTCCCACAATTTAATGGTTAGCCCATCCTATCGATACAGAAACCCTATATTAAAGTTGAGGGAAACTTTATGAATCTTTAAGACTTTATAAAAGTAATATTTAGCTGAATCCTAATAGCAATTTCGTGCGCACCAATTAGAAAGACGTAAACGCTCTTTTAGAGCTTCTATGAAAAGTAATGTGCCTCTAAAAATATCCCATTAACACCGATCTTTTAACACAAGTTGAAAATGCTAAGTCATGCTTTACAAAAAGAAGGAAGATGCAAATTTGTAGTTGAGTTGCGTCACCACCGATCAATATTCTAGCGAAAAAATAAATCAAGAAAATGCTATCTTTAGCATTTTGTATTAAATAAAAAAAAAGTGATATCAACAAAAATATATTATAGGTAAAAAGTAAAAGTTCATTATTTATTTTTAAGAGTAATCTAAAAAAGCTTTAGGGTTGAAGGAACGAATTGAGAACATCCGTTGGTGTACACATTCGCAGCTTCTGGAGCTGTTACATAGAGGTGGCGAGGCAAGCAGGTATAGGTAGGGAGGGTGCCTTCCTCCCGGCAAAGCAAGCATATATATATATACAGCAGAAGTAGTAGCGAGCGAGCGAGGCAGGCTTGTCACGTGGAACGCTGCGTTAGTGCGAAGTTGAAACGAGCGCCAGAGCTACACCATCTCTAGTGCAAGCAACTCCGGCCCTCAGCGTCAGGACTTATCACTGCTAGGGGCGTTCGCCGACCGCCGAACCAATCTCCCCCTTCTCTGTCTGTACTTCTCATTTTTATTTAACACTTTCTTTCATTCCCTTTTCTATTTGTTTTCTGCACTTTTTACAACAATTCTAGTTTTCGTACTTTTTACAGTTCAGTCTTCTTATAATATATCTGAATACTTATTATCTCTTACTTATCTTTTTCTATCCAAGCAATCTCAAAGTTCAATTTAACTGTTTCATTCTAACACAACATATAGGATGTGAACTATGTTTAGTTTTCGTGCACTTTCATGCGTTACACACTTAAGCGTATCTAATTTAAAATAAAAAAAAAGACTTCAGACTACTAGTCTTAATATCAATCAACATTATATATATCCTCTTCACTTACTAAAAACAGATTATCAGTGTCATTAATATACTAATATGGGTCCAGTAAATAAAATAAATTTATATTTCAACATTGCGAGAGTTTTCACTTTGCTGCAAATATGGATAAATAAGCATGGCAACACAGTTTGGAATCACAGAAAATAAAAGTTAAACATGCATAATTACAATTATTTTCTTCCGTTTCTAACTTGTAGAGCCAAACAATTAAAAAATTTTCGCCTTTATAGAACATTTTGTTAAGCTTTCACAATGCAAGTTACATCATTCACTACGGACAGACTGACCGTCAGTATTGATGCTGAACGGGTTGCCTAACCACACGGGGAGATTACATTCCAAGTCGAGAAAGTTATTTACATTTGGTACTGAGGGAGAATTTTCTCACAAACTATGCTTATGTTACCAATAACTTAGGCTGACACCAATTGTTGAGAAATTCTCGGTTACTTCTCTTTCGGGAATATTTCCAATTGTGACCTACACGTGACTTTTAGTTGAAAACGATTGTATATTACACTAACAATAAGTAAAACAAATCTTCTGATTTGCTGAGCCTGAAGAGCCAATTAGAGACATATATAATAATATTTTTTATTAGAAAAATAGAAGCTGCAAATTTGAAATTACCATTATGACAGAAAATCCTTATATAAAAATTTGTATTTATTCAAAATTATAAGAACGTAATTTATTTGAGGCAAGTATACAACTTTGGATAGTCGGAATGTTGATGCAGTCATGCAGTGTTAGTTCAGCAAAAATAAGCTCTTAGGATAGTTGCACTTGGCTCCCTTTTTTTCTATTACATGCAAATATGCACCTGTGTTTATTTATTGGAGCTGTAAAGCTATCAAATCAATAAAGGGTACATACATATAACGTTTCAAAAATCCATATTTGTATAAAATTTTATCGCTCTTCATCTCCTGTATCAATTTTTCTATATAATTGAAATTGTAATACACTTGACTTAACAATACAATGTAATAATCTTTGTTATTAGTTAATAAAACAAGTGCTCAAGATTGCACTATAAAAATCAGTTCAAGGAAATTAGATTTATCTTTACGTCACTACAAGTTACACCATCAAGTAATAAAGATAAGTACAATATAATGAAATAATATTAATAATAATAATAATTCTCATTTAAAAATTTTATGTCAGACATTACTTCAATTATCTTTATAACTTTGAACAAATAGTAAATAAATGTTAGATTTATTGTTTGAAAACATTTTTTTTTAATATTTTTATTGGAAATATCCGTTTGTCTTATACAGATGTTGTAACATTGTGTTACAATAAAGACGTGTCATTTTTTCTCTTCTTTTTTTTTATACTCTTTTATTATTTTTCTATCTTTCTCATCCTCCTCGCGTTAACGGCGGTATCTGCTTGCAAAAGAGCGCAAACATTTCTAAACGGCACGTGGGGGCTTTTATAGTGTAGATTATTCTTTTGAGCTGAGAGCCGTATAGTATCTATATAATATACGTATATATTGTTAATAATGGGATACAAAGAAGTAAAAGGCTTTAGAACTGAACTTTTGTACTGTAAAGAATGCTCTGACTCTGTATATACAGTTTACGTGGCACTGCTTGTATATATATGCAATGCATTACTATAATATATGGGTTATACTGTAGTAGTAATAAATTTATAAACATAAATATTATTATTGCTTTCTATAATATCAATTTAAATCTTTCTAAATATTCGCTCTTCTAATATATAATTCCATTTTAAGGTTTAAGAAAACAAAACTCTTGCACTTCCGACTATCAGTTGTGTATTCTTAATTTAATCTTACTGTCTTAAGCTGCTAAGCAATTTAGTTTTTATCTCAGCCACATTTTCAAGCCTGAGCTATACAAAGGATTTAAAAGTAAGTAAATCTGTGCTTTCTTCTTTTCTTATTCATCTTAAAGCCTCTTTATATTTTAGGTTTGTATTACGGTATCAGTTAGTTCATTATTTAATTTTCTTAATGGAGATTTATAATTGCTACTGCTAAGAAAATTTGTATAGAAAAATAAATATTTTATGAATTCATTTTAATTTTATATGATACATCAGATTATGTGCCTCTTGAGAAATGAAACCGTAATTGTAGTGTGTTTGTTATCTTCTTAGCAGCTGCTGCTTGCTTTATTGACGGAGTGTCGTGGCTTGAATTAAAAATGAGGATGGAACTCCACACAACAAGAATGATTTATATTGTGTGTGTTTAATAAAAGATCATGGAAAACTGGAAAATGACATTGTGAACAGAGTTTGAGAAAGAGAGGTATGGGAGTGGAGAGAGGGGAGAAATGTAGGGGAGTTATAGATTTTCAGATTGAATGTGTTTCATGAGACCAATCAGTCCCATAAATAACTCTTCAACCTATATATCCTACTTACTTTTTTTTCATATTTCACCTTTAAGTTACCACAGTTTCTTCACTCATTACATAATTTTAATGCTAGGATAGTAGGTTAGAACGTGTCATGATCAATATGATCATAACATTTGAAAAGAACCTAAAATGATAAAAATCTCAAGACATTAATAACATTATTTTTGCTCATTTTTTCACCTCTTCGCATACTTGCATGCTTTGTTTGCAAGATGCTGCACAAATTGCACTATTTATTTTTTTCTTTGCAAGGGAATTGCAAACTTCTCTTACATTTACATTTTAATTTTTATTTGATGCCTTAAAAATAAAAATATGCTCCAAATAATTTTTTTTTTGGAGATCCGAGAAAAATTTCCGACTTTTTTTTATTTTTTTTAAAGTATCGTTAATATTTAATTTAATCTTTACACAATATGTAAATTTTGATGGGAAACAGAATTTATACATTTAAGTTGTACATTAACGTAGAAAAATCCAATGATTTCAATTGTGATACTAAACATATTTTAGTCAAACACCCTATTTATATTAGGACTCTTTAAACTATAATGCACATAGTATAACAATCAGAAGTTTTTCAGCTGATTCAAAAGGACTGATTTTGGTATGTAGTTTGCACTTACGTGAGGGTTGTACACTTGAAGAATATAACACGTTACATATATTATAATATTAGGTTTGCACGCTGCAATAAAAGCAACTTTTATATTCTATTTTTTCTAATAACTTAAATAGTAACAAAAATTAAGTTTAAGAACCTAAAAATGTCGCCAAACTAATTTTTGAAGCATTAAACATGATGCTATAGTAGTTCCATTAAAATATAATATTATGTCGTGAGATAATTTTCCCCATTAACTAACTTAGTATTTGTCAAGTGTTAAAAGCTTAAAAGCAATAAAATTTTATCTCTAACCATCATTAGGTATTATTATCGGGTTGCCAAAAACTTTTTTTATGCATTTAAAACTTATTTAGACTGAATTAATGCTAATATATACATAAATGTACTTACTATATGGCAAACATTTGCTAATTAAATATAACACGTAATATTTATACTCGTTTTCATTAAACTTAATATGTAAAAAAAAAAAAAGTGTATAATAGTATCAAAGCAATCAGAATGAAATAGCTTTTGTGACATCGCATGCATGAAAGTACGTTCATGCTGTAGACGAAAAAACAAGCAGGAAAATAAATGGGGCAACTAGTAGGGTCATACCAGTGGGGCAATTTTTAATCAACGGATATTGAAGAACAAAAAAAAAAAAAAAAAAAGAGAGAATAGTAGCGTTTTTAGTTCAAAAATGTGTCACAGGATTGGTCACAAATCACGAGGGACTATTGACAAATACATAGAAAGATCAATCAATAAAAAAAAGTGAATTGAAATCGTTGACTGTATAAAAAAGAAAACAAATGTTACTTTATATTGATTTTGTAGAAAATTTTACGACATACTTTCAATTTCTTCGTCAATTTGTTTATTTGTTTTAAAAATCAATATTTGAACTAAAAATTAATATTATTATTGATATACGTAGCCTACTTTATGAAGCTATTCAAACAATGTCTTACAATTTGTTTTCGATTCGAGTCAACTCAACAAAGAATAACAATTGAATATTAATATTTCCTCGACATATTAACATTTTACGGTATTTACAGTATAATGACAATAATGAATAAACACTGAAATTGAATTGGAATTTTAAATTGAAATGGAACCAACGTACAATTCACATGGCACTTGACGCAGTGGTTCGATTCGTATAACGAATGGTCGTGAGTTCGATTCCTGACACTACCAAACTTTTCAATATGGCGGTTGCATTGCATGCGTTCTTAGAAAGAATGCCAACTCTTGCATCCGGGAGGTGATTGATTGGCATCCTCCATCAATTGACAACCATCTTGACTGAGGTTTCAGTGGTTTTCTCAGTCACAATCAGGCGAATTGCTGGAATGGATTGCTATTGGCTATGACGGAAACGGTATAGAAGGAATCCACAAAATCCTAATCAACGTACGTTAAGTCGAGTCCACGTAGAGCCGCGCTGGAAGTTAAATCCATTCAATATTTGTGACCAGTACTCTACAACAGGTTCTGTCGACGTAAAAAAAAAAAAAGAACAACAACTTACATGGGTATTCGGGATGTGATCCAACTTAAGGCTTAACCTGAGATATTCGGACGAAAAAAGTCGTATCGACAGATGTTCTTGAAATTAATTTGGTAGACTTACAACAATTGTCCAAATACTACTGATTTTTTTTAGATTTTTTTAACTTTTGGTTTAATTATAATTAATTTATTCAAATGTGTATTTTGTATCCTTTCAATGTTAAATTTTTCAATCAACATTGCACAAAAACGGCTCGAGAATTTTTTTAGAATTTTACATGGATTAAAAGCTAATTTTTTGGACTATTTTTCTGAATTGTTTTCATATATTTCGAACCGTGGCGATGATCGTTTCTGATATGTCGTAAGAAACTTGGCAACGCTCTCAAGGACTGTAGTTACCACCCCCTCCTAATCTTTTATTTGCAGTACTATTGCAACAGTGTTGTCAGATTTGCAGGTGTAGCCACGCCTCTTGACCTTGACAGACAAATTCTCAGGTTATACCTTAAAACATTTCTCAGAATAGTCTGATGCAACGAATGCGAATGCTATAACTTCCCATGCATATAAGGTCAAGTTTAACACGGTCATCAAATAATTACTGTTGTTTTCACTGGATTATAAAATAAAATAGTAACTGATTTGATTAGTCCGCTCATTTTTCTACGTAAAAAATACTTACTTACTTACTTCACCTTTGACATTAAAAAATTGACGTGTGTATTTTCTGGAAAATATTTTACCATCAAGTATGTAGTATTTATCATATGTATATATATATAATAAATCGTTTTAATTTTTATCTTCGACAGCATGCAGGAGGAGAGCTCAATAATTTTGAGGTGATTTATTTGACATTCTAAACTTTGGATTGTAAAAATAGCACGCATGTTTGTGCAACTTATAAATAGAATGTAACAATATTTGAAGTTGTCAATTTTTAAACCTTTTCGTAGGGATTATATTATATAATTAAGTAAAAATATCAATATAAATTATACAATGTAAATTTTTAACAGGCGTCATTTCCCACTACTAAATTGTTTTCAGCGTAATAATAAGTATGATGACCAGAATGATATTTTATGTGTTACATACAGTATAATGAAAGCATTATGATATTATTTACATACACATGTCACTGTTCATGCACAGTAAAACCCTATACACACAGACGCGGATCTAGGAGGGGGGGGGGCTGGAGTGACTGCAGCCCCCCCCCCCCCCGAAATTTTAAATTTAACATGGGCAATATAGGCATTTCCCCCACTCCATTTTTTTTTAAATTGGCCTTATGGAGGCAGCCCCCCCCCCCCCCCTCCCGAAAATTTGGATCCGCGCCTGTATATACACGTTTTTGTGACTGAAAAGTCATAATAAAGGACATATTTTTATATAAAAGTGAACTTTTTTTTCCCTGTAATGACTTCTTTTTAAATACACATGCACTAATATAAAATAATTGCTTTTTTCAAAATTGGAGATTATTTTAAAGAGGAGTTATTATAATACAATATTAAATAAGGATAAAGATTGTAAGATATTCTTTCTCTTAATTCTTAATAAGAAGAACATACTCATAAATGGAAGTTTTAATAAATTTATATATTTTCATCTTCACTGTTTTTTCTTATCACAACACATTCTAAAATTTCAGCTTAAATATGAAAATGAAAAAATAATTCATAGTGATATTAAAATAAGTAGTATAGAAAGCTAAGTTAAGTTAGCTGTGAATATTGAATATTCATGTCATTTCCATACACAGGTTGGCTACTAAATTGTGAACAGCTTAAAAATATATTATTATATTTAAATATATTACTATATGTTACATGGAGTGTATTAAAGTTGTTGCCAAAATTTTATATGTATTTTTTTTCTATACACAAAAATGTAAGCGAGAAGCGAGTTGCTGACGGAGAGTCCAAACATGATGAATCGAGGCCAAGTTTTTGCTATATTAGACCGCTTCTTGCATGCATTGCAGCCACTCTCGGCCAAAAAGTGAGGCAACTCTTGAGTGTAAAAATATACCTTGCTAAATTTATGTTTTTTATCTAACCATTATCAACAGTCTCAGTATGCAGATTAAGTATTTTGAAAAAAAAAAAAAAAATAGTCCTAATAGAGAACAAAAATTGTTACCAATTGCACGTCAGATCATCAGCTTATCAAGAAGGACTTTCATGTAGTGCACAAATTATGTTTAATCATATATTATTTCTATTATATATATAAAAAGTGAACATATATTTATTTCAAATATAAGATGATTTTTTTTTCAATGGCTGAAGTTAATCACTATATATTATTATATAAATAAAGTACATTCATTTGACGATCTGTATTTGATTAAAGTTTAATAAAAAAAATTATTTTTATTTCTTATAAGGAATACAAGAATTTATTTCAGTGTTCATATTGTAAATTTTCACTATTGTAGAATTTTGAAGATATTCTTTTAAATATTTCACTCCTGTATGTACTCTGCAAGTTCACGAGGTCCTACAGGAGTTAGCTAACTTTAAAATATCACGTCAAAGAAAAATATTGTAAATTGTGGCTATACTTCACGCGAAATAGGATTCATTTTCTAAAATTCAACTTTTTATATGTAAAGAAAGAGAAAGAGAGCATGCATTCAAATATATGACTGAACATAATACTTTGGCTAAACAAAGCAACCTATAGCGCGCAATATAGTAAAAACTATACTTCCATGAAAAGTTAATTTATATTTATTACATTTCAACCCATTAAAATAAGAATAGGTTTTTAAAACAAATTATAAAATAGAAGATAGTAAAAATACGAAAATGATTTTATTTAATTAGAAATGTGGAAATATGTACCATGAATATAATAAAAATACAAGCAATCTATATATAATATGCCATAGGGGCGATTCACGAAAGAGTAGTTATCCAGAAAGTTATCCAGCTTTCTCATTAACCGCGGTTAGCGCCAGCCTAATTCAATGACTCTAAACGTGGTTAGCGAGAAACCTGGATAACTATCTTCGTGAATCGTGCGCGCCCATGCATATGGCACGATGTTCTTTTATTTGTTTTTTTTTTTTTATTTACTCTAAAGTATAACTGAAAAAGAATATTGTAGATAGTACAAGACTTTGATAATTTGCACGTTAGAATTTCTCCTCTAATATGCAAATCCATTTTCACCCCCTCCCCTAATACTGTCTCTCTCAATTTATGCTGCCGTCTCCTCATTCGAGAGGACGAACGACGGGGCTCTAAAAATATGAAGTGCCAGTCAGGACAGGGTGAACTATAAACTCAGCAGTAACGTCGTCTACTTGCCTTACTTTCTAAAGGTAATGATGTCTAAAGTGATGTCTGAAGGTTTACATGTACACCTCTAGACATCACGAACTTTACCACTGTGTTATTTGCTAGAGCTCCAAGGGGAAGGGGGGAATGCAGATTTTCGATTTTGGGTGAAAGGAGCCAGTTTATCGATATCAAAAGAGTTTATGTTCACCAAACCCCCATAGGAAGCGTGACAACGCCGACAAAGAGAGCAATTTGTGGTGTCCAGAGGTGTACACATAATTGCCACCACATTCTATGGTGTGGTAATTTTACATGCTGTAACATTGGTAAAATAGGCCGCCACACATGATACAATTTAAAATGCAAAATAATAGAGTATAATATGCATTTTTTACTTTTCTTGTAGTATATCTTAGCAAAATGAATATTTTTATCATAAACATCTGAAAATATACTCGACTTACTACTAACTATATAAGTTATATTATACATTATGTTTTTGGATAATATTGACATTATTGACACTTTCATTTTTTGAAAAGTTTTTTTTTTTTTTAATTTAAATCTTAACATTATTTTTTTTTTCTGAGCAGATTTTTTATTTTATTTATTAATAGTTTAATACATAGTTTAAGGTTAATATTTAATGTTGCAGAGCGGTAGTAATAGAGGGGAAATATCTCCCTCCATTTCCGGTTATAAATATTAGACTTTAAAAAAATATGTATATATTATTTTGTGTTATTAACATTTATTTAATTATTTACACAGATATAAACTGTTTATAAGAGCTATGTGTGAGCTATATAATATGTCACATCGTTTTCACAAGTTAAATTTTACATTTTTTTTTTATTTTTTAAACGCTTTAAAAATTATTAAAATTTGTGACCCAATTAATAATGTAAATATTTTTCAACGTAATTACCGTGTTACATTTGAATATTTCTGCGTGAAAAAATTTAAAGGTTTAATTAAAATTGCTTGCTGGGACGTATAATCAATATTATAATTAATTAAATTACGTAAGTTATAAAAGGAATTCAAATAATGTTTAATCTTTTATTAATTTGCTCATAAATAAATGTTGCATTATATTTTTTATCACATGTTGTGACACGAATATAGGCACTATTATATACCCAACTTGAAATAAATTTCCCTTTTTATTAATTTTTAACGTCTTCTCTCGTATTTTTTTTCTTCTTTGACACCATTTCTGTGGAAAAACGAGAGTAAAAGACGATAATTACGTTTTCTTTTGCGTATTATTGAGCATGAGATGTTAGAAACATTAATGGGGGCGATTCACGGAAGATTTATCCAGCTTTCTAACTAACCACGGCTAGCGTCATTCTAATTAAATGACACTGAACGTGGTTAGTGGAAACCCTTCGTTGATCGTGCAGCCCAATATTAACAATTTAAATAATCATTAGGATGTGTTTTTGAGGTAAAAAGACATATTAGGTTGAGACGTGTTAAAGATGAGCTGAAGATGAACATTTTTAAGTTCTAGGGTAGACAAATAACGGTAATTTTTTTTATTCATCAGTGTTACAGTGGTAGGTGTATAATAATTTTCTTCATTGTGTTCTTTATAAAACAAGGTGCCCTTTTCATTTAGCAAGTAGTGCATTGTTAACTAACATGCAAATCATGCTTTGTGTCCAGCCTTGTGCAACAAATGTGTAACCGTGCGCTACAGTTAAATTTAATTTACATATTTCCTCCGGAAGCAGCCGAAAGCGTTAAATTTCTAGTGTCTTATCCTTGTTTCAATTCTAAAGCTTTTTACAATCGAAATATTAACCTATTTTTGAAATTTTAATTCAGAAATACAAATAGAAAAGCCGAACCTTTCACTTCCAGCTACAAATTAATTTCACTCTAGTGTACTTCAGCCTGCAAATGTAAATGACGTCATTACTAGGACGCATAAACAGAGTTCATCGAGTTTACAAGCTTCGAGATCAAACTGCATGTGCCTGCTGCTGACCCCTTTGTAGTGCTCCATACACATTGCAGCTCACGTTTGTTTTGGATACAGAATCAACAAAGAGGGGATATTACATCCGCTATTCTCATTCTCAAATTACAAAACAGAAAACAAAATCTGCTTCAAAATCGAACAATTATTACGCTTTCCATTATATAGGAACTATAAATACATTATATTATTATTATCAAAATACTATAACTCAAAGAGTTTATAATTACCCTTTATCGTAATTTTCTATTATCCTTCCTGAAGCTTGCAATTTTTTTTCTTTTTTTTTTTTTTTTTTTTTTTTTTTTTACAATAAAATTATTCATATAATATATTTAACATTTATAATGAATTTAAATAAATAATTACAAATTTTACATTTTACAAAATTTTTGAAAATGTTATGATTATAAATACATGTATAAAATGGAGATCGCAGTTCTCCTGTCCCCTACCCCCCCCCCCCCTCCCACCAAGAAGATCAAAGGAACATCTTCAAAAATAAAATTGTGATTTTTTTTTCACTGGTTTACAGTTTTAAACATTTCAAATAAAACTAACACTTAACTTAATAATCACAGGATTTAAAATCTAAGTTTATTAATTTTCATGCACCCGTGTTGATATTTCACATATTCAATTAATATGATCGTGGATAAATTATTGAATTTCACGCCTCTTGGTCACCACGTAAGTTATTATCGCTTTCCGATTGGCTATACAAGTTTAACCAATTAGAAAAGAGTTTATTGCAGTTCCGAATTCATATATTGTCATTACAGCAGTAATGAAAAGTTGGTATCATGAAAGAGTAAAGTAACACCTTTAGTGCCACTTTACGGTTAATTAATTATTATACCTGTTTTTAAATTAATAATGCGGTTTTATTTTTCCCCATAATGAAATTCAAAACTTATTTTTATTTTTAGTTTATAAAAAAATACATATATATTGAATACATAATACATAACACACCAAAAAGGGGTGTGTATAATTTTATTATAGAATAATATATAGTTGATGCGTTATTGGATTTCTGTTTCTTAGACAATGGCGTAGGCATGGGACGAGTGGATTGTAAAAACAAACAAGAAGGAAAGCAAGCAAGCAGGCCGCAGTAGCGTGAGCTAGGGGAAACACATGGTGAGAGAGAGAGAGGGCTTTGAACCCTTCCCCGTCTGCATGCGAAGTTACCCGGACAAAATCTTGGCTGCCGTTTCTGTACGTCCCTTTTTGTGTTGACAATGCAATTTTCTGCAAGCTCCAAACGTCATCCTGAAATACAATTGCATGCACTTATTGTAGGGTGACCAGATATCTTGATGTCCAAAACGGTACATGCTCCTAAGATAGAGGCCTGAAGGGCCAAAATCCCCGCCGGAGGCGCGTTTTTTTTGGGTGCCACGCCCCCTTTTTTACTTTTTTTTTCTTAATAGATTTTCGAATTGTTTTTTTTTATGAAGCCGTTTTTTCCGAAAAAATTTATTTTATTTGAAAATCCATTAAAGAATTTTCGTTATAGATTATACGTAAGTATTTTTTAATTGGTAGCATTGGTACCATAGTTCAAACGAAGTTGGAGTAAAACGGTGTTTTCTGTTCCATAAAAGGCTGCATGTTTAAGGGCTCAGGAAAACAAACTTTAGGATTTTTTTGCGATGAAGCTATTTGAAATGAAATTTTTTGGTTTTCATTTCTCAATAAAGCAGGGCAGGTTAAAATATTTTAAGGAAATAAAATAATAAATAATGCAATCGCTCACTCTACTTTGAATAATATAAATAATTGCATTTTTTTTCTATATACATTTTTCATATAATTATATAGAAAAAAAAAGAGATTTATTATAGTCACCATGCAAGAAAACTGTGCCAGTGAGTTGCTTTCCTAAAATTAACCTTTTTTCTTGGCCTGGCCACGATCCTATAATGTTGTAAAGTTGATGCATGTAAAATAAAAAGAAACAAAAGCAATAAAAGAAATTTATACTGAAAAAGCATAACTTCAAAGGATACTTTTCCAATAAAAAAAAATATATTTGAATATTTTAAATTTATTTTATTATTTTTTTTTTTAATTTTATTATCAAATTTTCCGTCTCCATTCACAATATTTCTAAATGTACGTGTTACTTACATAATGCATTATATTTTTGTTTATAAATATATAAATAAAACTTAATATAATATATGTCACGAGATAAACTATACAAAAACAAAAAAAAAAAAAAAAAAAAAAAAATGGAGTATAAAGCAAGAAATTAATTTGAATTATACTTTTAATCGAACTGTTCATTTTGCAAATAGTGTGAACTCTTGTTAGAGTGAAATAGCTGAAGAAGTTAAATTGAATAAATTTATAGCATTCAAATTGGACTTATATATAATAACAGCTGAAATTACTTGATTGTAATATGAATAATATTTGTGGAGTTTTTCCCTCATATTATTTTCCATTTATTTACGTAATATCCATGCACGATTATTGTGAAGAAAAAAAAAAAAAAAGAAAAGAGAGACATAGAAATTTTTGTCTAAGCCACGACACAATGCATAAGAATGATTTTTTATATTTTATTGGAAATTTCCATCAAGTGAATATCATCAATATCAATTTCATGATATTTTTGTGTAAGGTTTTTTACTTATTTTTTATTCAAAATTTAATCGAAAAGTAGTGACTTCATTTCACGTAGGATATGCATACTTGGAACGAAATATGCTGTTTTGCGAATGCGATCGAGAAAAAGGGTCATGGAGTTGCAAAATCATTTGCGTCCGTACATTTTCGTAAATATTCACAACCACATTCCTATGAAATTTTTATTTTTTTAATGGTAAAATTTTTATAAAATGTCCCTTTTTTAAATTTTGTCCGAAAGCGGTACATTTAGGCGTCCCGAGAGCCTCTTTGGGGACACCGGGACATGGTACTCTAAAACGGTACTGTACCGGTCAAAACGGTACGTCTGGTCACCCTAACTTATTGATTCAAACTCTCCTGTTATTGTTTTGTTAAGAACGTGCAATTATTAAAATATTCACTTGATTTTTTAACAACATGCATGTAGCAAGTAGCTATTTATTAGAAATTATTATTAGGAATTAAAGGTAGAGCTTTAAATCTTATTTTGACTCAGAAATTACGTTTTTATACATAAAATAACAATTTGAATTATTTAAAAAGGTTCGTTGATAATAAAGAATGGAGATCTATTATATTTAATATGTATATTTTAACCAAAGAAAAAAAAAAGTGTTGAAATATTTTATTGATTTGTATTTCTACTGCTGCTATAATAATATGCAAAATTTGCAGAATAGTTGACTTTCAATTTTATGTTCCATTTATTATTATGTTCGAACGATCTATTTACGCAATTAAGAAATTAATTTTAATCGTAAGCATTAAAATTTAATTAATTGTTTACAAATATTAACGGTAAATATTTGTTGGTTTATATTAATTAACTCATGTAACAACAAATATTTAAAGAGCTAAACCAAAGCACAAACTTTTGTACCAATCACGTGTATGCACTTCATCCATCAACATGTTTAAATTTGTTTTCGTTCTAATGTATAACTTTTACTTTGTTATTATATTAGATTTTTTTATAGATTTTTTTTTATAAAGCTATATAACGAAACATGTTATGACATATATGTCATAATTTTAATCAATATTGCCACAACAAGATCAAAGGAATAATACTTTATATTTTTTTTGTATGTTGTATAAATAATTATATAAAGTACATTTACATTTAGCAATCATTACAATTTATTTGCTTATTGATTAATGTAATTATTATAATTATGCCTAAATATATTAATTTTAAATTATTTTTCATTATTATTACTTTTATTATTTTTTTGTGGAATATTTTAAAAGTTATTTAATTTAAGAAATTTTACATTAACCGTCACATGAATTAATATACTGTATTATTATAATTATATAATATAATATTATAATACATAATATGATGCAGTTACTCAGTCTTTCCATCGCGTTTGCATCGTCATCAATCATTATAGTAGACATTTTATTACGACTTCCCTCATTAGTGATATCATCGAGACTCCCGAAAATACCTGGCAAAACCCTGATTGGACCTGACGAACCATAATATTCATTTTACATTTATTGAATTTATTGTATATTTGGGATTGTTCGAATGTGAATACTTGTTTATTGGGAAGGACATTGTCAATTTTCCACCAATGATATAGGATCTATTACGATGAAGTTCTTTTTAAACGTGACATGGAATATAGAGGGATAAAGACTACAAATAAATGTGCGTGCTAATAAGAGATAAGAGAGAAAGAGAGAGAGAGAAAGAGAGAGAGAGAGAGAGAGAGAGAGAGAGAGAGAGAGAGAGAGAGGCGGATTTCTCTCCATCTTCGTCTCTGAATGAGCTGCTGATGGATTTCTTTATTCAAGGCTGGCAGTAGCTCTAGCAAACTTTAAGTAACCGGTAACCGTTTCTCTTGTCAATAACGTTGACCCATTCTAAATTTAGCAGTCAGGCTCGCTGCTAGCTTGCTTTCAGGAAGTCCTAGGTACACAGAATCGTATCGTGGGGAGTATAGAAAGACTCCCCCCCCCTCGGCTATCACACCGGAACAAGGGCACAACGGCAGCAGCCAGGAAAGTGGTATATGAACGGCAAGCAAATTAACTTTAACATTTAGACAAGTCTTCAGTGATTCTTATATTGCAAATACAGGTTGTATATAAATATGCATTTATCTTCCTCTCCTTGTTTGCAGTTCTGCATGATTTATCATCAGACAAAAAAAAAACTTCACTATTATAATTACAAAAAAGGATGATAAGAATGTTGCATGTATTTTTTTTCTTTTCTTCGTCTTATTTCACATTTAATTATGAGTATTGTACATTTTATTTCTTTTAGAGGTAATGTATATGAAAAGTAATAAAATGATAGCAAATTTTGTTAGTTTCAGCATATTATTTGAATGTGAAGTTGTGAACCAAAGCTGACATACTTGTAAAAGTTTTTTATTGTAATAGACAGATATTTTATTATAATGAGCAGTGTTTTAGAATTTCTTTAACTATTATGTTTTATAGGAGTGTATAAACTTCAGTGAAATTGTTTTTTTCAGTTTGATGTGTATAATAAAAACTTTCATAGCGAGAATTATTAAATACTATAAGCAAATATAACAATTAACTGAAGCAATATGTTCACGTTATTCAAATAAAAAAATAAATGTTAGAGAACTTATTCAGCACCAAAATGTAGAGATAATTTTTAAAGGGCAAGATTACTGTGGAATATAAAACCTTCTATGATTTGGTTTTGAAAATTTTTGTCTTAAAAAGGGTCAGAGGTTGTGTTATGAAGTCGGGTATTTTCAAACTGTTGGAGTGTACGAAATTGTTTGTTCATTTCTGTCGACAAACATACACATCACTTTAATTACAAAAATAATTATACGCTGAGATGAATATAACGATGAGGTTTAAAATAAAGTCATAATTATCCAAGCACTTGAGAGATGTTAGTTTGCTCTTAACTATACATGAACGTCCTTCTTCCCCTTCCTACATACAAAAAGTGAGCAGTCTCCGGTGTCTTCTAATGCTTTTATGTATACGCACGCGCAGAAACTACTTTTTAAACCCAGCATTACTTAATAATAAATTTAATAGAGATCGAGGGTGGCGCAGTGTATTGGCCGGTTCTCGTTACATCACCGAAGTCAAGCTACGTCAAGCGTTGTTAGTACTTGGATGGGTGACCGTTTCAAGAAAAAAATTACTCCCTTCTTGGGGTAAATTCATCTCGCTTTCCACCCATTGCAGTGATGCATTTGTGTGTGCCTGTGTGGTTCCCCAGGCTTTGAACATCACTTTGATCCATTATAAAAAGTAGAGGTGTTCGTCCTGACTGAGGTTTTCCATGGTCCATGGTTCCCTCAGTCTCACCTCAACGAATGAATAATATGTAATGCATATTATAGTATTTATTTTATGTCAGCTGCATGAATGCATTGGGTAATATTAATAACTAGGAAGGTAGTGATACAGAAGTTAGTATTCAATGACTATGCAACAGTGAAATTTTATGATTTATTTACGTATAACAAAATACACAGAAAAATGATCATCTGAATTCTTTTATGGAGGCAATAAGTTGTAGAAAATTGTGTAAATTGTGTTGTAGAATGTAGAAGAACGTTTTAAAAATGCGATGCAACAGTTACGGTATTTGTTCTTCTCAATCAGAGCAATATTAAATTGAACATCGACATCAAACCTTCAGTCAATTTGTTGAAGAATGTTTCATTGAAATCACTTTCTGTGATGCAATTTAACGTTTTTCATTCAGTATACTTTACGCGTCCTGTTCCCATCATAAATTAGTTTTGTGACTCCACACTTTTGAATAATTACACTCAAGTATTCATACATGCAAAAATTGTAAATATCTAGCATTTTTTAAGCTGCATACAAAATAATTATAAGGAAAAAATTGTTTAAATTTGAATTTATAAATATATTTCAGTGTATGGTTTTATAGTATTATAATATATTTATATTATATTCACATCGCTTAAAACCACAAAATATAGAATTATCATGTATTTTCGCTTACTCGTGTTTCCCCTTATATTCCAATAGGTTCTTTGTATTTGAACAAAAGATTAAATGTCATGAACTTTACTATAAATGAAACTAAATATTGATTTTTGTTTTGCTGTTGTTGCCTCTATTTTAAGGAGTTAAAAAAACATCTAAAATATTAAAATGTTAGTAAATAACAAAATTATAAATGAATTATTCAAGTTATTATTGTTGATATATCATGACAGGCTAGTGTTTCTCAAACTGTGTTCTGTTGAGTTCCTCGAAACAGACCAAGGAATTCCACGACAAAAATTGGACAGCGACTGATTTTTTTTTAGAAGTCTATAAACAATCCCCTGCATGGACAATGCATAAAAAAATTGCATGCAATCATTTGCAGACTATAATGACAAAGTGATTTGACTTTCTGACTAACTGAAATTCCATAAGTTTAAATTTTTTGTTTTCTTATAGACATTTTCAAGCTGAAAGTTTGCAACTTTGATCGCATTTTAAAATAAATAAGCAATAATTCGTTAAAATCAGAAAAACCAGTAACTTTGTAGTCCCTCATACTCTTGGTGATAATTACAAGAGCTATTCCAAAGCTCTTTAGCAGTGATTCGATCATTTTCGATATCAGTGGTCATATAAAAAATTACTCAATATTAAATTTGATTAAGCATTAATTTAGCTACGTTGGTATTAAGTTTATTTCGAAATGTTTGACACGATTTTGGACTAAAACTGCCAAAGTTTCAGTAAAAATTTATAATTATAATTATTTGTACATTACTTTCAAAAATATATTTCATATTACATAGATGGTGGCAGAACTGAAAATAATTTATAAAATTTTATTTTCCTTTTTTTTTCTTACTGTTTTTTATCACGCCATGCACTTTCATTTATTTTTCATCCCAAGTTGTGTTTTTGCTGCGTAGCTGTATACTTTTATTTATCAAGGTTGTTTCTTACCTTTATGCTTTGCTACTCGTAACTAATGAAATAAATGTTTCAACAATTGTATTTATGTGAGTAGACTTCAGCATTAAGTTTAATATTTAGTGACTTTTAGAGAAACATGATCCTAAAAATAATAAAAATAAAAACAAAATAAACTAACAGTAATTTAATAATTAATCATGTTAATTTTCCACAGTGAAGCTTAAAGGAAAAACAAATCTTCTTCTTAAGTGCTATTATTCAGTGTCAACATTTATGAATGAAAAATTTTAATGTGTTTGTGTGAGTGAGATATTGAAGTTTCTAAAACCTCAAGAAATCGTATTATTTTTTATTGTAGGAGAGTAAATGGAAAATCAAATCCTTGAATTTAAATTATATTCATTATAATCATTAATGTTGTACTTCTCTGTAGTTGACTATAAGTCTGAGAAAGTTTCCGCCACGTGTGACAATGACAGTAAAAAAAAAAAAAAAAAAAAAAAAAAAATGAACTTCTTATGAAATATTTATATACGTGAAATTAAGTAATGTAATCTTGAAACCAGATCAAAGAATCATGTCGAAGCATGCACTAGAATTAAAGATATATATTTTTTTTTAACTTAAAAAACAACAACTTATCTTGGCTTAACGCAAAGGATTTCAAAATTTCAAAATTCAAGCTAAGCTTTATTTAATCTCATTAAGATGACCTCATGATACATAAAGTGCATGAAAATAACACAATTTATGGTTAGCCAACATGCTTTTACCGTTATCTACCAGAAAAAGTTAAAAATACAAATTAAAATTGAAACACAATTATATTCATTGTATAATAGACGTGGGTTTCTCAAATCCCTTGTATTGCTTAAATTAGGCAACCAGTTGCACAGTTGAGTATTTCGGGTTGCATATACTTGAAGAAGCAGTAAAAATGGGGTAAATTGTAATAATGTTTCTCGTATTTACAACAGTAATTTTACGCTAGTGTTCATTTCAAATATAATTTTACCTATAAAAACGACAAAAACAAAAATAATAATAATATGCAGACTTAACGGTTATTATAAATTATTACCATAGTAAATGATATTAAACCAGCAGCTTGTTTTTGTACTAAAATAATATTACATTCCTAAACTTTAACAATTACAGTTGGCAAATGGTGAGATGAATAATTGGTCCTCAGCCACAAACAATGTTCTTCTTCTTCTCCACCTCCTCCTCTTCTTAAAATTATTCTGAGGTGGTTAACTGTACCACATAATAGATCTATTGGTGTACGAATAATTCTTAAAGACCAACTCTCCCTACTGAAAATAAGCTCCTTTGTTTCAACTTTTCCCACAAAGCTGGGTAAATCTAATCTCATTGGTTTAACTCACTAATATTACTTTTACACTGATAATAAATCACTCTTTCTGAAGGAAGCTACACTGGTCTCTAAATACATTGTACTACAATGGAAAATGTTTTTAATCTTTATTTCTAATATAATTGTAATTAATTATGTTTTTAACTTGAAGTATATTTAAGGAAATAAAGTATTTAATATCAAATTTAAATTAGAGTTGAAAATATAAAACTAAAAAATTATATATATATATAATATATACATATAAAGATGATTTCCTTTAATGTAATACCTTATATTATATATTAGTTATTTCAGATTTAGTTTGCACCGATTAAACTAAATAAAAATCATCTTAAGGTAGAGATAATACGGATCAGCTGGCCCAATGCTAAAAAAATCCCATTCATAAAAATTATGAAAAAAATTTAAAATGTTCTCCTCTACATCCCCTATCAGTACGTAAAATATCAGGTATAAAAAAACGAGCTAGTTTTCGAGTTATTAATTTTTAAAGTTGACTAATTTAACATGGAAGTCCCATTTCTCCATGTTAAATTAGTCAACTTTAAAAATTAATAACTCGAAAACTAGCTCGTTTTTGTATACCTGATATTTTACCTACTGATAGGGGACGTAGAGGAGAACATTTTAAATTTTTTTCATAATTTTTATGAATGGGATTTTTTTAGCATTGGGCCAGCTGATCCGTATTATCTCTACCTTAAATAAAATTTAAAAATAATTTGTATCTTGTATACACAACACGTTATAAAATTAGGAAATTTAAAAATACAATAACATAAATTTAATATAATACTAAATTTTTATAATATAAATTATATTTCTTTCAATTCCAGTTTAGGCATCTATTTGTTATAGCTTTTTTTAAAGAATGATACATGAAATATGTAAATATATATACATATTTAAAGAGTGAGAATGTATACCACAACCACAATACAAGAAAAGTACGAGAGGTGAATCAACCACTAAGTTGAAGGAAGAGTAAACGAGGTAGAAAAGAAACTTTACTTATAGTGTTAAGTGTGGACATCGTATGCTTACCACGTTCGTTTTATAGGTTGTAAAAAGTAGTGGCAAGGTAGGGACTTGGAAAGGGGCAGGGGTTGGGCTGGGGGGACGAAAGAGAGAGAGACAGGTCGCTGTACGGTACACTATACAGGCAAATGGGTGGATGGACCTCTAAAAGAGAGAGAGAGAGAGAGAGAGAGAGGTGGAGTTAAAAGCCAAGCTTCCTAGCCAAGTTTACCTTGACAAAACATCGAGTAGACTAGCATCAAGCAGGCAGCAGAAGATTTCAGACCCACAACTTCCATACGACGCAAAGTTTCTTTGAAGTAACACTTACAATGTTTTACAACAGTAAAATACAACTTTATCACTTTTTATTTTTAGAAGTACTTTGAATAAAAAATTATTGAAAATTCAAACTATATCACTAAAATAAATCCAAAGATAAAATCAATTTTTTTCATATACGTATACATATGTGTAACTTTCTCTGCAGTACTGTTTACCAGTACTTTTCAGTTTATCTGTTTTGGTCATAAAATTTTACTATGCTGCTGATCATATATCCTTTTTAGTACTACAGTAAACCAAGTAGTTAAGTATATTATCAAGTCTGCAAGTTCATCTTGACATGATCTAACTCATTGGATGCGATGTTTGAGATTAATACTCTAGAAAACTTGACAGTGTTCATGTGCTTTAAATATAAAACAAACTTTTCGTTTATTTGTTTAAAACATAATTATGCTGAAGACACTAAATAAATTTTATCTCGCCGTACATTTAACGAATATTCAAATTAAAAATTATCTGTATTTTACAACAATATAACACATAATTATACTATACATGGCTGCATCTATTCAATATGAAATTTTACTCAAGGTTAAAATGAGAAAAATGTTTGTATTTTTTATATTGTAATATTAATATATATATTTATATAATATGCAGTCATGGGTAATTTTACGAGTAGCAACTTGTTTACACCTGAGAAAATGTTTTGTTATTATCAAGTACACGCGCGAGGGAGAGCATAATATTGCAACAGCTCGCTCGCTCCATGATTACCTGAATGAAGTGCTGCACGTGTAGTACTTAATGCAACCTAAAACAGCAATTGAGAATTATGCAGTCAGCAGTAAAATATACAAGTACTGTTGTCTAGAAGGATAAAGCAAGCCAATGCACTGAATGCATATTTGTATGCATTCATTCAAAATCAAATTCAAATTCAAAATTGTTAGTAGATAGAGAGAGGTAATATTATAGTTTCTGTAATGAGTGTAATGACACACTTTTTCACATGATGTCTAATCCGCTCACTCATGCAAGAGTAAAAACTACAGACATTAACAAAGAATGGCTAGAAAGTGCTGCTTTTAGCTTTTAGGGATACATTGATTGTTATAGAAGCATTTTTGTAATATATATATATATATATATATATATATATATATATATATATATATATATATATATATATATATATATATATAATTAAATACTTGAGTTAGTACTCAGTTACACTCGACAAATTCAGATTATGCTGTGTGCATGTTGAAGATTCTCAATGTAATATTTTAGAAATTTAGGGGGCGATGTACGAAAGAGTTATTCAGATTTTTTCACTAACCGTGATTAGTGCGTCAAAAAAAAAAAAAAAAAAGAAAAAAAAGAAAAAGTAGAAAAATAAATAAATAAATAAATAAATAAATAAATAAATAAATAAATAAATAAATAAATAAATAAATAAATAAATAAATAAATAAATAAATAAATAAATAAATAAATAAATAAATAAATAAATAAATAAATAAATAAATAAATAAATAAATAAATAAATAAATAAATAAATAAATAAATAAATAAATAAATAAATAAATAAATAAATAAATAAATAATGGTTAGTGAGAAATCTGGATAACTCTCTTCGTGAATCGCGCCCTGATATAATATATATTATGTTTGTTTGGATGATGTTCTACGATTATTTTTGATGTCTTTAGGCAAATTTCTCATGCTGCCAGCATAAATATACATGATTCTTCACATTAATTCAAAATTAAGTAAAAAAATAAAAAAGTTTAAAAAATTCATTTAATTTTTTATTAAATTATAATTTTTTTATGTCATTTATCATAGGTTTTAAAACATAGCAGACTATGTTATGTGTTAGGAAGATGTAACAGTGTAATTAATATGTAAATAATAACAAGTGCATGATGTTGCTATACAGCGATGTGATGATAATTCTAGCGTGATGTATGCGTGAGAGGGACCACGGAGTAGGCGGCAATGTAATTCAGATTGCACTTATGTCAGAGTCTCACGCAACATCAACGTCACATCATCTATATAGGACACTTCCTTGTATGGCTACGCCTAGCTCTGATAATAATAACATATTCATGTATATTAATATTTTACCTGTAGCCACAATATATATAATATAATATGTATATTATATTTGTATAGCATTATCAAACGAATTGTAAATTAATTTATATTAATTAAATTTTAGCACACGGTTATTTTGAGAATGAAGAATTCATCAATATGGAAATTATTTTTTTAATTAATTATTAATTGATTAAATTATGATAATTTTAATGAAACATGAATGATAATTAAGGTTATTATACAATAGTAGTGATATATTTAAATAAAAATTATTTGAAAAGAATGTATATTAGTTTAATACAATATTACGAGCTTAGGTACGCAGCATACATTATAGTACGAGCTGAGTTGGCTAGCTTGGTTCTCAGTTTGGCTAAAGGAGAGAGGGGGGCTTCGTTACGTTTATTTGTGCCAGACAACGTCAATAAATAACCCTAGTCGTAGCAGCAGCAGCTAGCTTCGCGCGTCACTAGATCGTCCGTCATACATAAAGCAGTGAGGTCCACACCAACTGTATGCACCTAATAATTTCTTCGCGTCATTCACATCACTATCGAAGGTAGCTAATTACATGTAATATAGTAGTCATCAGCGGCTCCAGCATCTACAGATGGCATGGATATCTCCTCGTTAAAGGTTTATGATACGTGAATTTAATATCCAATAGAAAAGCTCCGATAATACTCTTTATTAGAGTCACTTATAGGTAAAATTTACCATATACCGATATCTGTTTTTATAATGTCAATTCACGGTAAATACTAATTAAAAAAAAAGAGCAGTTCCATTTATTTCACCAATATAGTTTTGTAGAAAAAATTTAAAATTCGATTAAATTCAAATTCAATAAAATATCAAAACATAATTATGTTTTAGCTAAAAATATGTAAATATTATTTGTTTAATTAAATTTTATTTATATTTAAACAAAATTTCCGTCATGCAATAACCAAATTTGTTTTTCATTTATAGTTATTGCAAAAACAAAACATTTTTTAATATATCATACAAAGTTCATATTTCGCTGTCTCTCAAGCTCCGTGAAAGAATTAATGTTTTTTCGAGCACTCCAATGATATTATATAATCTCCCTTGATTACTTATTTAAAACAAGGAAATTTCTCAGCGATAGCTTTACATGTTATTTGTTTCTACTACGATAGAAATAGTTATGTTATTATCAGTGTAGCACGCGTGAATAATTTTCCTTTTTTCATATACGAACGGACAAGCTGTTTTTGTCTCACAGACATTTTTCTTGTAAACTCTTCAATATTACATGCAAATATTAAAGCCTGCATTACATGATACAATTTTGCATACAATTTTTCCTTGCAAGAAAATTTCATCTCCATAGAAACAAAATGGAGTTGAAGGTTTGTTGTAAGGAAAATTTGTATGCAATAATTAGAAAAATTGTATCGTGAAATACCGGCTTACATTTACTTATGCATATAATATGGTAAAGATATTCTTTCATCTTTTCTTGTTTATCTGTTGCCACAAAGATATGCTAAAAATTCGTTTTGACAAATTTTATTAAACTTGTCATTTAAGCTAACATCTTCATTTCCTAGTCAAAAATTTGGAATATATAAACCCAAATAAATTTATTAAAACAAACGGAGAAAAATATTATGATATTTATTTTTGTAAATATAGTGGTGTATGATGATCGTTATAATTTCAATAATATCATAAAATATAGTTAACCTGGTTATATGTTAGTATTGTGTTACGTTCAAAATTTATCCAATTATTTATTATTATTTACATATTAATAATTTATTTATTATTTTGAGATTTATAATAATTTCACATTAAATAATTATTCATGTATATACGCGGTATCAGAATAATATATTTTTATATTTGTTACAATAATTGGCTAAAAGCAAAAATTCAATTTGAATATTGGATATATTTACCAGACCAACTTAAATAATGCATTGAAAAATAATTCAATGTTGATTTTGAAATTAATTTCATTTTATCTAAATGTTGATTAAAGCCTGTATCACACCATACAATTTTGCATACAATTTTTCCTTACAAGAAAATTTCATCTCCATACAAACAAATGGAGTTTAAGTTTTCTTGAAAGGAAAAATTGTATGCAATAGTTAGAAAAATTGTATCGTGTAATACTGGCTTAAAACATAAATTGTTGTTTATATATATATTTTTTTTAAATATTTTCTGTTTGAAATTTAAATAAAATATAAGAAAAATATTCCACAAACACACAAAAGAAATGTTTGTCATAAAAAATATTCTATCTCAGTGGAGTGTAAATTAAAGACCAAGGAAAAAATGTATAAATGTAATAAAATAAAAGAATAAAGTGCCATAAGTTATCTATAAATATCATTCTTTTAAAAATATTTACAAGTTTCAATGCGTTCAAGCATATTCTAATTTTTCTTGATAGTTAAATTAATATTCTATGTGCTATTTTCTTATCTTACCCACTTTTACAATGACATTAATTTATAACATAATCTTTACTATATTCTACTTCTATTTTCACGTTTTAAATTCAAACCGTTTCTATACAACAGAGTATAAATAGAAATTCCAATGTGTTTTTACATCTGGAAATGTCAGCATTGTGTGGAAAAGAAAACAACTACATTCTTATTCTGTAAACATTATATTGAATATGCATGCTTATATCAGAGTAGGCTATGCCGGCTTGCTTGTTATGACTTTCTTCTTGTTCTTCTTGTTATACATTTTTTTCCTTTAAATTCAACACTATGAAAAATAATTATATGCATCCAAGATATAGGTAGAGAAATAGTACCACCTGAAATTATATACTGATATAGTTGAAAATAATTGAAACATGTTTTAGAGGCAAAAATATCCTATCATTATTATCTTGCCATATATATTATGATTTTATGTTATATGAAACTGGCCCGAGTTGAAATAAATTTCATCTTTTATCGCTATTAAGCTCTCTCATAGTCTAATTGACTAATTCCCTCCTATTTTGCATCATTTTAAAGGAAAAAAGAGGGTAAAAGACGAGATTACGTATTTTTTTTCTCTTTTTGAGCATAAAATGTCAGAAATATTGTTTTCATTTCATTCTCACTTTGAGCGAAGAGGAAATAAAATGTGTTTAAAAGATTAGGCTTAAACGTGTAGAGGATGACTTGAATTCGTAATTTTTCAGTTAGGGTGGAACTCAAAGAAAAATGGAGAATAAACAATATAAAAGACGGACAGAAACAGTAAAACAAATTACATTTTCATTAATTAATGTCATTAGCAATATTAATATTTAAAAAAAAAATATTGAATAAATCTACTTTTTCTTTAATTAAAATAAAGATTGGTCACACAATACTTCTGTATGAATGTAAATGGTTCAACTAGTAGTAAAGGTTGCAAATAAAGTTAACGTTAACAAGATGCCCCAGCAGTCTATTATAAATAAACATTGTAACCATCTTCAATCTTGAAGAAGAAAGGGAAAAAAAATTTAAGAAGCAGCAACTTTAAACCACGAACATATAACTTTAGGTAAGCAAGCAAGTAAGCAGGCAAAACAAAAGCTTCCTTTACACTATAAAATCTTATTATAAAAATGTTACAATATATATTCACATTATATTTCATACGTGTCTTAATATAACTTATTATGTCTTGGATATCATATTGTATATTACTGTTATTTGTTATTATAAAATTATAATAAATTTAAATGAATTTAATGTAAATTTTAAATTTTTATAGTAATTTTCCAAAACTTTTTTATAGTGTAATGTAGAAAGTATCAGAGCAAACGTTTTTCAAGCAGCATAAGCAACAGCAAAAGTTTACTTCGTATTATACATATATGAATGTATATATTATATGTGTATGTACAGTGTTAAATTTGTGCTATATTTATAAAGTTTATCCGAACAGTCGTTACTTGTTCACGTACCTAACCTTGACCCAGAAAAGAAAATGACCTACAATATAAATAATAATAATATCACTTGCTACAGCACATCATATCGGCCAATAAAAATAATTATATATATATATATATATATATATATATATATAACCTCCATATAGAATTAACGTGTTAATAGCACTGTAAAAAAATTTTAATATAAATTTTAAAAATGAAAAATATTTATACATACATCAACTCGAAACTAAATATCGTAATTAGCTATAATTACGTTAAAATAGCATATTGCTTTTGACTGTATAATTATTTATTAAATGTCATATCTTACTGTGATTGGGATGGGTTCAAAGCAAATTTTGTACTTGGAGAATATGATTCTTCTTGTCTTGTAATGAATTTGCCATTGTAAATTCTGATACACAGTGATACATATTTTTTGCTATGACGGGCATGGGAAAAAATACTATAGTTAAACATTATATTACAATATGCAGTGAAAGGTCATGAATATCATTGATGGTAATTACAAACGTATTTGTCAATGTCATGTGATAAAAAAAAAGAGATCAAGAAAAATAAAATAAATGTCATATACAGTTTGAGATAGACAGAACGTTAAAAATAGTTTCTTTTATCATCTAGTGCTGTATACTCAGGCAATAGAATACGAAATTACATATTTGGGTGGTAAAAAAAAGACATCCTTTCTCTCGAGTTCCCTTTCCCTCCAGGAACTTCTTGATTACACCCAGTACGAATAACAAGAGTAACATTCCACATGTTCCGATGTGTAGTTGTAAAAGAAAAAATCTCAGCTGGCATGCAAACAATCTATGATCACCATTTATTTCTCATGTTATACAGTCTATTCGTGTATTGAGCTACATTCATATGGAAAATATATATTGTTCGTTTATTTATTTATTTCACCCAAAATACAAATATAATATACATTACAAAGTTTTAATAATGGGTGCGGATTGCAACAAAGCACCGATGGCACTATTTTACTAAAAAGTGGCTACATGCAATACTTTATATATATATATATACTCAAAAAGACAAAAATCATTAGCTGTAAGCTTGTGTCAAAATAAATATATAATCATAATAAATTATTTTTACAAATATAGTGTTTCTTCAAAACACTAGGTAACTGTGTTTCAGAACAGTTCTTGATAGGACCCGGAAGCCGATTCCACTCATCCACGGCTCTTATTACAAAGCCATTTTTTTTAACGATCAATTCGAGCTTTTGGTGGAATGAACCGAACTGCCCCGTCTTGACCTCTCATGGGGCGTCCTTTGATTACAGAATTAGAGAAGTTTAAATCAATTTGGCCAGTTTGACACTTATGAAAGAATTTTAGGTCCATAACCTCAAAATAATCCTTAATAGGGACTATATTTGTTGTACTGCAGTCAGGAATATTAGCTTTGTAAACAAATTTCAAGGTCTTTTTTTCTAAACTCTGAATTTTTTTCATATTAGTGGAAGTAGTTGGGTGCCATGCTGGTGCTGCATATGGTGCTACTGACCTAATATATCTATTACTGTTATTACTGAGCGCTAAATAAGCTATACGTTTTACTTTGGTGGTGCTACCAAACAAATTATATACGTTTGAGTAAACCTAGAACAATTTTACAGTTTTGCACCTTACATTTTCAGTTTGCAAATTCCATCTCATGTCTGAAGTCAACGTAACACCCAATACTTTAATGCTGTCACAGTAAGAAATGATATCATTATTGATAAAATATTCATATTTTGATGGCAAAAGACTTAATGATATGTCCATTATCTTACACTTTTTTACATTCATTGACATTCCATTGTTACAGCACGTTATTTCAGTAACAATTAATTGTAACTGAATCAGTTTCAAAACTAAAGAAGCAATAAGGTATTTAATTAATTCTGTAATATTTTGTATAATATTTTATTAATAGCGGTGAATTTTAGAAATATATTTCTTAATTTTATTATGGTTTTATTTTTGTTTGAAAAAATATAATGAGAAACTGAATTACATACAAGAATGTACTTTATTATTTAAATGCTCTTCCAGATATATATTTAATTCATAGTGAATTGCCACTATGCTGCATGAAGCAATATGGACTAAATTCACTAAGTATTAGTATTTCTTCTTTTAATTCTACGTACCTGCACTGGAGTCTAATTGAACCTCTTTGTGTGTTATAAGAGGAAATGAAATATATTATTCTGTAATTTTGAAATTTGGAAATTCAACATTATTAACGTGTACAATCCATTCGAATAAAAGGTCCGATCTGACCGTGTTGAAGTATATAGATACAGCCTGCTCGGACATTTGAACTGGAATGGAGTGTACTTTGTTAAGGAAATGGGAATAAAAACAAATTGTAATGCTACTTTTTTAAATTTGCAATATATATGAAAACAGCAGAGACTATCATTTCCTGAATTTTACTATAACAGAATACACTAATTAATGTAGTGCGGAAAATTTATGTACTTCAACAGCGGTAATCCAATAAAAGAGTTTCCAATTCTGCAACACTGAATTATTAATATTTTTCTCTTCCGCTCTCTCTCTCTCTCTCTCTCTCTCTCTCTCTCTCTCTCTCTCTCTCTCTCTCTCTCTCTCTCTCTCTCTCTCTCTCTCTCTCTCTCTCTCTCTCTCTCTCGCAATTAGATAAAATTGAATTGAATAATAAATTAATATTCAAAATGAACATTTTAATTATATTTATTACTTTCACTCCTATTCATGTTATACATATAAAAAGGTTTTATTGAACAGCGCAATTAAAATAAAAATGAATGTTAACAATTTGAAGAACACCCTTGAAAATTTTCACTTACCAGACCATACCATATAAATTAATATAATACTCAAATATATTGAAAAAGTAAATTACTTAATGAAACACTATCCAGAATGGCGAGCACATGATAGCTAGACTGCAAAATTAAAGGCGTTTGTTGCTTCATTTTGCTATTTTGATAGCTGATTCAGAGATTTTTTTTTTTTTTTTTTTTTTTTTTTTTGTAGATAGCAAATTATAATATCAATTTGGTCTTTAAGACTTAGAAAATTGTTTTTTAGCTCTTGAGTTGCAATTATTTTTTTTAAATATTTTTTTTAGGTCCAAGTTTCGATTCAATATTTTATTATTTGTTTTCCTGCTGAATTCATTTCTTTGAGTTAATTAGTTAAGTTTGTGTGTGTGTGTGTGTTTCATGTTTTTTTTTTAAATTATTATTATCATTTTTTTTTTTAAATTCTAAATTCTATAAAATGTCAATTTGATATTCATTTTTTTAACAATTTTCTATGTGAATATTTAGGTGAACTATAATTTGATTTATATATATATATATAAAACTCCCAATGCCATATCTGATGACATATATTGCTAAAAACTTCAACGTAAAATTTTATAAAATTATAAAATAAAATTATAATTATAGTTATAAAATTTTGCAACAAGTGTATACAGAAAAATTCATTCTGGAAATTATTTATAAATACACTAAACTTGCATGGTGTGAAACGTTATGATCTGCGACTGTATCCCTAAAAAAATACGCACATTGCTCCCCCACCTGCTTCAATGATTTTATATATATATATATATATATATATATATATATATATATATATATATAATCGTTGCACCTGCCTACTCCATGAGAAACCACATTAAATTTGTGATTTTTTTTTTAATTTTTTTTAACATATTTTCTTGAAATACAATTTCCTTATATTAAAAATTTTATACTTGAATTATTAATATTTTTATTATATATATAAAAAAAATTGTATACAAGCTAATATACGTGAAATAAGTTTTCATTTTATTTTTTTAATATGTATTTTCTGTTTTTTTTTCTTCTTGGTTTTTACTTTCCTATGATGAAATCACATAAAACGCTGATAGACGGGGAGGCCGTAAGTTTTATTGAACACGATGGTGTGTGTGCTTGCTTGCTCCTTGGTTGATGAAGCTACGAGCGAGAAGAAGAAGAGGGGGAGGAGGATGACCACCAAGAGATGACCAAGCATGTTTCATGACGAAAATTTGTTATTGACGATGGAATACTGACTCCGCACCTTATATTTCATATACTATAATCAACTAATCTATCAAATGACACTCCCATTTCCTATAGCTAGCTATATAAACTGATTGAAATATGGCATAAACAGAATTTTTTAGGAAAATGGATATGCCAGGATGGTAAATTGCTTCATATCAACAGTATAAAATACACTGATCAAATAATTCACTACCAAAATGTGGATCTTTATATATAATTATTTCGTACAGGATAACAAATATTTTGGAATTTTATTTTAGTCTCCTCCAGTCATAAAAATTAGGATCGAGCTATTAATACAGAACGTATATATATATGTTTGTAAAATTTTTAAGGAGTCTCTTAAAATGTAAAACGTAAAATCAAAACCCTTTTATTTGTCTATATCCGCAGCGAAATTATTATTTGATAATTTTTAAAATTATAATCGCAATTCAAAGCAAGTACACGTAACAAGAATACTAAATTATTTTAATAATTCTGCACGTAAATTTAGCACGTAAAATAGGAGACTTCCTATTTTTGGTGAAGAAAATATTATTTTATGTAATAATAAATATTGGGAAGGTTTTCACAAAATCGAATTTAAGCTGTTTAGCTTAAAAATTTATCCCGGGTTAAATCGAGTAAAAAACATGATACAAAAAGAAAAAAAAAACTGACTAAATCTGTGCAAGTAGTTGTAGCAGATACCATGCGTTATATTTAACAGAATAAACTGCTACTGTGGTAGGCTAAAGGTAGGATAAAGTTCGTTGTAAAAATACACCCACCTTACCCCCGACACCATTTTACAACATGCGACCTTCAGTTCTACATTTTGTTTATTATTATTATTTTTTGCTGTTTTGTGATATGAATATTTGAAACTTCAAAATAAATAAAAAATTATACTATCGATTCCATATTTTTTATTTAAGGAACATCACTTAAAAATATGATGATAAATAATGAAGACCCTTTGATCATGACACAATTCAATAAAGTTGCATGGTTGTATAAGAGACCTCCTGTTAAGTATCATTAATTTTTTGTCACGTTTTTTAATCCTCCAAATTTGAGATGAAAGACGCTGTTGCGTAGCTGTAAACTCCTTTTCTCATGTTTGTGTGTTAAGGTAGAGATAACGTCGAACAGCTGTTCGACGTAATCCCCTTTGATTAACATGTAAACCTTAGCAAATTGACAAAAATTCTGAAATTTTTTTGAGGGGCAGATATTAGTGCCTAAAAGTCATAGCAAAAGTTTCAAAAACATTTAACGAGCCGATTTTTTTAAATTAATTTTTTAGTTTGGCTCTCCATGGGAAAGCCCTATGCTGAAAATTAAAAAAATTAATTAAAAAAAATCGGCTCGTTAAATCGTTTTGAAATTTTTTCTATGACTTTTAGTCACTAATATCTGCCTCTCAAAAAAATTTCAGAATTTTTGTCAATTTGCTAAGGTTTACATGTTACTCAAAGGGCATTACGTCGATCAGCTGTTCGGCGTTATCTCTACCTTAATTATATAACGTCACAGCATTTTGCAGCACAATTTTAAGGATGTTAGAGAACTAAAAAATTGACAATGCATAACTAGAGGTCCACTATCCAAATATATTATTGATTAATTTCTTGCTACTTTTGAAATTTAAGATACAGGTTGCGATAGAAATTAAGACAGCATATGTGACGGGAACTGCAACCGTATTTATTTGACTGTAGCATTTCATGCACATTTGGATTTTTAGAATTTATAAATAATGTTCTTAAAATTTCAAAGCACTAATTAATAATTTTTTTTCAGCACCTAATAATAGTTTAAAATAAAATAGTCTATTTTTTGAACAGATATCTTGTCCTTTGAAACTGGACTAATTTCAAGATTTTAAAGTTGAATTATTATGTTTTAACTTTGTATTTTGATTAAATGATTTTTTTTAGCTTTAGAGGGTGCGTGATGTACTTTTAATTTTACTTGTTAATTAATTTAATTTGTTTTAATTCAAAATACATTAATATTTCACAGATTGGGGCTATTTGCCTGCACCGATGGCAGTTCCGAGAAGGCTCACGACCAAACCTATCAGCACCCAGGTAATTTGGAAGGTGTGAGCGAGGTCCCTATAAGAGAGCCCCACCAACTCGGACAGTACGGTGGAGGAAGTGTCGGACAGATAATGGGAAGATGAAGATTGCTAACCTCATATACCAATTAGTGAATCAAAATTCTTAGCAACAAAAAGATTGTACTTTAAATAAACGGCAATACTCTATTTTTATTGTAAAATATCTTGACACAAAGTTAGACTTATTTTTTAATTTAATATTTTTGTAATTTTATAAAAGTAATTTTCTAATAATTTATATTTATAATAATTAATAATAATATAAAAAATTGTATTAACCAGTGATATACACTCAAATAATGTGAATGTATGTGACAAGATTTTACTGATATTTGTTTTTATTTGTATTTGAACTATAATTCTCCACAAATAAATGTATAGCAAACTTAATAACTTCATGCTCTACACGAGACAGTAATTTCACCCTAACTGCTGCAGTATTTGCTAGATGCCAGCTACACTCGAATTAATTTTATATCTCCGGAAGCAGCCGGAAGTGTGAAGTTTAATTATTAGGTTTCTGGTCTTCCTATTTGTATTTAAGCGTTATAGGTCAGTAATTCTACTTTAAATCTAACTGCAATGTTTCTAAACGAAATTAAAAACAAACAAAAGAGCTGCAAACTTCACACTTCCGGCTACTTACGGAGAGAATATCATGTAAATTTGACTGTATAGGTGTCAAATAGAGTAAGCAGTGGCTAGCACAAACAGCAGTAATTAGACACTACAGTAGTTATATAGAGAACTCTCCCAGTAGAATGCAAGCTCTATAGATTGTTCTCTGCATCGAGGGATAATATAAAATTAAGTAGTTTTTATTTCTCTACTTTTATTATACTATAGCCTTCCCAGCATTTTTTTTAATCAAAGTACAAGCCCTTATAGTTAGAGTGAAATATAATTCATATTGGTAACCTACAAATAATTATAAGATAGGAACGAGTGGGGAGTGGGGGCAGTCAGATTAAATATATTCAGTAACAGATCATATACGTATATTTTTAAAAATTGGTCTGTGATACGAAATAATTTAATGATTATATAATATGATTCATTGACTTGTAGATACGACTGTTCTGTTAATAAATTTGTGTTGTAATTATATCAAACCAGCAAGTGTTTTATTTCTCTCCAGCTTCATTAACATAAAAAAATTACAAATCTTAAATGTCCATGTTCAGTATTTTTTTTATCATCATTGTCCTTTCAGATGATCCTTGACGTAATGGAGTATTGACCTCAATTTTTTTATTGCAGGAATGAATAGAGCGTACAAAGTTATGCTACCCTGATTTTTTTCAGATTTTTTAGAGCCCGGGAACTATTTTTAAAAAATTATTGAAAGTTCTTTTTGTAACGTCACGAGACACCGCTCCTTAAGAAAAAGATAGGACTAGCCGCCGCGTGACGTCACAAAAAGGACTTTCAATAATTTTTTAAAAATACTTCCCGGGCTCAAAAAAATCTGAAAAAAATCAGGGTAGCATAACTTTGCACGTTCTATCCATTTCTGCAATAAAAAATTTTGAGGTCAATACTCCATTCCCACAAGATAGTTCTGTAAAACATACGGCCTACAATGTTTCAATCTCAGCATGGTAGGTGTATCTAAGAAGATCGTATAATAGCCGAGGATCTTGCACATAAAATTTTTGATAATAACAGAATCAGGATGGAGTTTTTACAGTACAATTAAAATACTAGAGAAGTCCAAAGCCAGGAAAACCAGTCACAAGTACATGTTTACAATTGAATGACATTTTCCCTTAAACTGCCATCCATCCAAGTCTGAAATGTTGCTTGACATCGGTGATTTATAAAGAAACAAGTCAGAGATACTTTTCCTTTTCTTGGTGGATCTCTTTCACATATCAAATTCATTAGTTTCAATGCACGTGAACAAATTATATACGATACGTCATCAACACTGTATAATACGTTACATAAAATAATAAATATTTATATTTAGTGGTGAAGTCTTTCTAGGATACTAAAACTATGTTAAGTCTGAACGATTGATATCACTTTCAGTAGATGTTCATATAATTATAGCTTAAGCTGTGGTATAATTGAGTATCAGCTTAGAAATAATTGGATGAGAATTAACCTATTTATATATAATGGTATAGCTTTGTATTATATGATGGTACGATAATAATGAATAGTAAATTTAGTAGATTGTTTACGTTAGACCATAGAAAGTTGGTGTTCCTTGATTAAATTGACACCTCGATATAAATATATTTTATGTCGTATTTTATCATTGATACTCTGTTTACTTTCATTATAAAATACTCAGTTCAGTGTTATAAATTTGACGTCATATGTATACATATTATATTTATACATTTATGTGCTGGAATACTAAAGCATTGTGAATGTTTTTATTTCAAAATTAATTTAGTTTTATCACTTGATTGATCAGTGATATAATTATAAAAACAATATTTTCAAATACCTGTATTATATGGTATGAGATATTTATGCTACGCACTTATGCTATACCAGTGGAATCAAATTCTAACTACAAGAATAAAAAATTCAATAACACTTTACAGTTTAATGTACTGCAACTAAATCCACATTTTGAAAACGAATTAATTTTATATTTTAAAAAGTGTAAAAACATTATACTATAGGAATTTGTTGGGTATAAAATTACACCCGATAGATCCAGTATTTTTTTTTTAATGTTGTTTTTGTTATAAGTCAAGTGTTTTTTTTTTTTTTTTTTGTTATTCTTTTCGAACACTTAATTGATCATTCCTTCACTATTCATATTTGATAAAATAAAATTCAGAAATTTTATTGGAAATAATCAATCTGTTCGGTAAAAATTTAAAATTCCAATATTTCCTTTCATTCTGATGGGTTTATTTTCATTTCAAGCCCTCGATCAAGACTGTTGGATTATAACATCGATGGTGTCTATTTAATAATACATATCAATTTACCACCATCAGTAAGACTTTTGAAGGCATATTCCAAGTTAATCACATATAATTATCATTAATTATAATAATGATACAGAACATCAAAGAACACCAATTCACAAAGAACTTGACATATATAGAATATGTCCGAAAACTGTTAAATTTGATATCAAACTCTCATTCTGAAATTTCTAGGCTAAAAATCTATTGTAAAACACACAAAAAATATATATATATATAATTTTTGACAAGTCCAAGTTGAGACAAAGCTTTCTCGTTAGTCGTTACCCATTTCAGTGCCACGCTCACTGTGCAGGAGGCGTAACTTCGGTGTTGGATTTAAGAATTGACTCACCTCCCTCGAAATTTGAAATGATAAGCACCTACCGTACTTGATTTGCACCAGCATCCATAAATAAGTCACTAGTTATGAAAGTATTGACTTGAGGTGTAACGTTATATAATAATATTTGTAGGCATTTGTTGACTATTTTTTATGTATTACATTGTTGACTTTATTATATTTATTATTTAGTTCTTGGTTCTGTAACTGTTGCAGAATAAATAATAATTTGAATTTAACTCCAAATATTTCTTTATAACACATTAAAAAAAATATATATAACTATATATATATATATATATATGTTACAAAAAAAAAATCCAAATAATTTATTACTCTATAGATTGAAAAGTAAAAAAAGTGGTTTCAGTTGCTATAATACTTTGGTTTGATCACTTAATGAATTGTAATACAGTATTAAACATGTTATATTTATCGTAGGTGGTTTCATTTGCAACACGTATATTGTGACACCCACGTAGGGTACACACGCCAACTTGTCTCTATGTGTTTAACGTTAACTCTATTACATGGGGGTGTATAAACTCATGATGTCGGTGACCTAACCTCCCTTTAATACTCCCCTCTCTATATCTCCCCTACATTCCCCTCCTTTGCATCAACATGGTCAGATAATTAAGTTATATTTAAGCATTTAGTTACAGCTGTTACTAAATTAAACCAATTAATAAACATATTAGTTATATCATTTTACCACAATTATAATTTAATGGAATCATTATAATTAAATCTCATATTAAATATTATTATAATCATAATTATGTATTTATTGTTTATAAATACAGTCTTTAATGCATATGTTAATTTTTATAAAAGAATACCTTTCCTGCTAGTTAAGCACAACCAATGATTTAGTAATATAATGGTGGTATATTTCTTAATTTATACCTAAAAAAAAATAAAATTTAGGAAGCAAGTATAAGATTTTTTGTTATATTATTATTTGAATGAATTGTCAATATTATGTAACCAGAGACTGAAAATGTGAAGACACTGTAACTTGTCTGTAGTTACTGGAATACGTCCAGCTTTTAATTACGTCTGCTGATTTGAGAGTGCGGTGACACACATAAGGGACAATACTTCTCAAAACTTTTCACTGCACAGTGAAGCAGAAAAAGTCAACTTGATTTTATTTAACATTTTTCTCTATAGTTTAAAAACCATTTTTTAAAAATGAGAAATGTTAAACAATTACTGTAACGACAATTTATAAAGTCACTGACGTCAAAGTCTATACTTGTGATAAAACTATAAAAAATTAAGATTTATTTTACTCTCCTTTAACTAACGTTGAAAATCGACTTGATCTATGTTGGTGTTTTTTCTGATATGTAAGCATAGTCAAAGAGAATTCAGTATAGATTTTAATTTACCTTAAAAAAATTTAGTACTCGATTTATTATATCCTGGAATTTGATGGCAAATTTAGTACTAAATTTCTAGGCTAAAATCTGCGTTGAGTTCTTTTTGAATAGCACTACAAATATGTCAACATATAGAATAAAATAATAAACTTACTGCTAAATGCAATTTGTTTTCTTTTAATTTTAATTAACTTATTTAATTACTTCGCATATATATATCTTAATTTTAAAACCACACATAATTGAATATTATAATATTTTATCATAAAATTAATTTAAATTTTAATTGTTTTGTTTAAATTACCAACATAAAATTGTCAGAATCAATAAAATTATTCATAGTAATAAAATTGTGTCATTTTTGTTATCGTAATGTTCTTGAAAATAAAATAACAATTAAATCATAATAGAAAGACATTAAATTTGAGCTATTAAATAATATCAGTATGAATAATTAGCTCGTGCGATATCAGCATGTAACTCGTATCACTGCGTATAAGTAGTAGTGCTCCTGTGTACGTGCAAATCATTGTGCATCCTGACTTCAGTTCGTCGACATAACTGCAAGACTTTCTTATAACAAGGTATTGTGCATCTAATATTTAGTTAAAATCGGGATTAAATGCAGACTCTTCCAACAAGTTCCGTTATGTCAGATATTGTTAAATAGTTTAGTAACGTACATAATTTTGACAGTGCAATAAGTTCACTATACTTATATTGAATAATATGCGTAATTTATGCATATAATTTTGTAGCTTCTTATTTAACGTAAGTTATGTTAGTGAAAATCTGCCATAGTATTATACTTTTTTCCTCAACAAAGTCAAATAATGGTCCTCTTTGCATTTCTCTGGACAGATTTTAAGGTAAATATGTTTACTGATAATGTTATCGTGTTTGGAGTCATATATTAGATACAAATTTTTGTAACGAGTTGCATAATTACTATAATTAGATTAATTAGGATAAGATGCAGTTTTATTATCGAATTTTAGAAAGAAGTCTCTAGATTTTTTTCAACTGTAATTTTCTTTAAAAACAAACTGGTTTTGATTAAAGGAAAACACGTGTTGATTGATTTTGTTTACCTTTTTTTTTTCCAATGTTGGGAATATTTTGATAATTAATTAAATAATTGGATACCTGTGACGTCAGCATCAATTGCAATTTATTTAATAAGGGAATATATTGTTTTGATTCTCATTTTTTAATTAATTTTTTATTTAAAATATAAACGTTCTGAACTATGTTAAAAAATATCTCAGAGACTTCATTTAATAATATAAGAGATCAAAACTATTTTATACATGCATGTTTTCGAGTATTACTGTATAATTTACTATAAATAAACATTTTTGTAGATTATTGAAGATGTTTACAATTACTCTGCGAGTTGCACTTCTTGCGATCTTCGTGTATATCTACTTCGATTATAAAATCTACCGACGGCATCTCCAGGAAAGTAGGGAAATGTTTGTCAAGCTTGAGGTAATAAAAAAAGCATGCTGCATGTACATATGCAGTCACATATCATTGTATACAATTGCATGCCATTCATATCTTCATATTAAATATATTTTTATTTAAATGGAATTTCTAGCATCTGTGTTTGATGAACCGTAATATGATAATTTGATAACTAAATAAAGGAAGCAGTGCATTATAATATACAGTATATAATATATAAAATATATAGATTATAAGCCCTGGGGATCAAAAGGGATTATATCCGAGCCATCCTGGTATTGAATTTTTGAGCCTCAGCTACATCAAAAATCCTTTTTTCAGATCACTTTTGAACCTGGATTTGCAAATATAAGACAAATATAGTTAACTTTCCAAATCCAGGTTCAAAAGTGATCTGAATTTTTTTTTGCTGATGTACGTAGCTAAGGCTCAAAAATTCAATCCCAGTTTAGCTTGGATATAATCCCGTTTGCTCCTCAGGGCCTATAAAATTATTTAAAAAACTATTATTACTATGATTATTATTAGTTATTAGTACATGGTATGTTTAGTATATGGTATGTATGCATCTTTGAACAGCAGGACAAACGTTTATCGAGTGGTAAATCTTTTCTCACCTCCCCCAACTTTGAAAATCTATTTGTCTTTTAGAGATGCAGCTCCAGTAATTCAAAATTTCTAGTAAATTCAACTTTCGAAATGTTTCTAATTAAATATTTTTCTTAAATTACTTCATAACGTGATAACAAAATAAATGCAGTAAAATGTAGCATTTTTATAATTTTTAAGCTGCATATCACTTAACGTTTCCATAATAAGAGCCAACAATATTATATAATAAGGGCCATCTACAACAAAATCACCATAATATACTGTGTGTTTTAGCCTAGAAAATTTTAGCAAAAGATTTCGTATTCAATCTTGCACTGGAATTATATAAAAAATTAAGAATTAAAAATTTTCTAGGCCAAAATCTATGCTTAGTTCTCTGTGTATAGTAATATGTTTTTTTTTTATTCGTTTTTCAGGAAGAGATCTCAGATTACAAAGATGAGGTCCGTATGGCTGAAAAACTAAATGCTTTGGTACTGCAAACCAGAAAAATTATTGAAAACGTATATATTTTAAATTTGGATGAACAAGAGAAACTGAAGATAACTATCTCTGTTCTTAAATCTATTCCTACGATTGTGAGTACTACGCATGCTTCAAGATGTTTTTAGTTTTATTGGGGGTTTCATTTTTACATTTATTTTCTTCTTTCTGATAAATTTCCACAATGGACAACTTATATAAAATTTTATTATTACAGAAATAGAATAGAAATTTGCTTCATTGCGGCGAGGTTTATAGGCAAGCCCATTCTTACACCTAACCACCAAAAAAATTCAAAATAGGATTTAGCTGAAAAAAGAAACATAAATACAAATGTTATACATTATAACTGAAAGCAGGTCCTTAAGTCCATAATGAATAGAGGATGCAAAGTTAAGCTACTCAGATTTTTGTCAGATCTTTCTAAACCCGGAAAGTATTGCTCAAATGTTGGACAAAGTCTCAATTTGAACCCACATCCCTTTTAGTCCCTATCTTTTTATTAATTATAAGTGACCTTCTTCTCTGTACTTTTAATATTTTTATACTTTTTATTTTTTTTGTTTTTATATTTTTATTTTCAATGTTTTAATATAGTTCCCGGACTCTAAAAATCTGAAAAAAAAAAAAATCCGAGTAGTATAACTTTGCTCCTAGTGTCAATTTCTGCAATAAAGAATTTCATGTAAGGTTGTTCGTTATACCACCTGCCATCAACATAAATAATATCAGACATAGTAACTATTTGAGGCTTGAGAATCTTAATCCTACAGAGAAATTTTAATCAAAGATTGTTATAATGGACCTTTAATATGTCAAAATAATACAATTATTGGGAGCATTACAAAAGAATTAAGACTTATTTAATCCTATAGATTTTTATCGAGGCTTAAATCGAGTACTAAACGTAGTAGACTTCTAAACATGGCAGTGCTGAGAATTATTGACACTTGATTTAACGTATTTCTTTTTACAAGATTGATTATATCATGGATTTAAACCATATTTTTTATTGCCATGTTCAACCAATGTTTAGTATCACAATTAGAATTTAATTTAATCCAGGATAAAAAATAAATAAATAAGTCAAGCTAAAGTTCTTATGAATGCTCCCCATAGTATAAATTTAATATAAGAGATTAATCTAATTACTTTTAATCTTTAAGTCAATGAATTTAATTCTTTATTGGCCATTTTTAAACATACAGACACAATCACGATAAAGGCAATCTGCATGAATTGGTAAGACACTTCCAAAATACATGATAATATCTTAAAATTTAAATTTCACCGTTAGCTAACGATATGATGATTATTTTTTTCTTGTATTTATATTGTAATTTGTATTGGTGAAATAAATTAATAAAAAAAAATAAATGAAACAAACAATAATATATATATTTTTTTTTTTCTAAAATCAACATACTGTGGTATATAAGTTTAAGGTATAATTTAAACCATGTAAAATATTTTACAGAATGATTTCCTGCAGACAACGATTCGGAAGACTATGAATTTAAAAAGTAAGAATGAATGATTGTTGTATGATATTTCAGAATACTATAATGGATTATTTTAATTTTAACCTAATTAAATAGAAAAATGCTAGCTACATATTTTAGTATACCATTTCTAGCCAGATTGACAAAATGTTATATAAAGAAAAATCGTGTTTTTCCCGCTTATTTTTGACACTCGACAGCAACTGAGACAGGAAATTCGGACCATGAGCATGGTTTAAGTGGTTGATACTGTTTTCATTGTTGCAGATTTGACCCAGATTGAAGATTTCAGCCCGGTGTCAAAGCAAGAGGTCATGGAAATCATCAACGCTCTCGAAAACTTGGTGAGTGTTTCGCAAGGGAGGGTAGGGACATGACCCCCTCCGATTTTGATGAAACTTACAGGGCTTCAAAGTATACCCTTATGATTATAATGGACCTCCAAACCTTCCTCTTCTACTAGAATGGCTGTGAGGCCACCATTGAATTTACATGTTAAATTTGTGTAACTCATTGAGCATCAAATTGTAATGACCGTACAATTTTTTTTTTATTTTTTATAAAAGGGATACTATAAAACGTTAATAAAAACTGAATGTATACAAAAGAAATATAAAATAATTAATCATATTATGCATACATTAAGTAATCTAGCACTCAGGTAATTTTTAAAAATCATTTTTATAAACTTAAAAAAAGCAAGAGAGAAAAAAATCAGAGCAATATGATTTTTTTTTTTTTTTTTTTCAAATGCACATTTAATTTATTTTACAGATTGTCAATTATTTTAGTAAAAATATTGTCCTAAATAATGCAAATGTACAAAATTAATGGAATTTTCTTAATAATACTGTAAATAAACATTGCAATTATTATTTTTTTCTGGTAATTTCTATCTTTTTTCAGTGGGACTTTCTTTCAGAAGAAAAAAAATCAATCATCGAAGCATTACTGAAAGAAGAGATCAGTAGTGCACATAAAACAAAATGAATAATGCAGGTGCAACGGACTCGGGATTTGTTGTTCCATGCATTTAACATTTAAAAGAGGTGCATTCACATTTTATTCACGATCAATTATCTTCTTAATAAATCTCAGCTGTCTAAATTATGTTGTAAAACAGCATTACATTGTGCTATCAATAAAGCAAAACGTCCATGGATAAAGTTCTAACAGAGTAAAATTACATTAATTAATATTCTATATAGTGTAACGTCACGAGATTGTTGAGTTGCCTGCTTATAAGATAACGGCCTGATGTTAACCTCCCCTCCTTTCCCCTACCGAAGAGCAACAGTATGCTGAAAAGCATTGAAAAAAATAGAAAAGCTGGAAAAATTTATTTCGTTGACACTTATGGTTATTTAAGGACACAAAAATGTAACTGGTGAATTCTTTATAAACTATCAGATGGTATAAATACGATATATTTATATCGATATATATGATATAAATAGTCTATAATTTTATTTATAAATTATTTTTTCTAAAATATTTTTTTTTCAATGCTTTTCAGCATACTATTAATCTTAGGTAGGGGAAGGGAGGGGAGGTAAACATCAGGCCGTTATCCTGTAAGCAGGCAACCCAACAATCTCGTGGCGCTACTCTATTGATTACAATTTTCTGTTAAATTAAAGTATTAAATGTGCTCAAGTGCCTTTTTACAGCTTATTTCCACGTACTCTTTGCTTTATTTTGTCACAAGATTGTTTGTTACTTGAAATGGAAGAGATTTAAATTTATAGTAAAATACGATGTGCTTTAAAGTCACTTCTATTTTGCATTTATTTAGCGTTTGTTTTTATTAGTGCAGCATTTTTTAATTGCATAATGCATTGAGTATGTATTAAAAATATATACATATTTTTTTACTATTATTATATTTTAAAGTTGTCTATATAATTATGTTATTTTTCAAACTAAACTCCCAATTTTTCAAATTTTACTTTAATTTATAATTAGTTTAACGTTTTATGAAATTGGATCGTGAAATTTATTTATGATTATTAACCATCGAATGGAAAACCCTGTCGAAAAAAAAATGAAATTATACAAACTGTATTTTCTTATTGCCACTGAATGTTCGCAATTTCCATTGGGTGAGATTTTGAAAGATGACATCATCTAAAATTATTGTTATTATTTCAACTAATCTTATATATATATATATATATATATATATATATATATATATATATATATATATATATATATATATATATCATGTATGATATAAACATACTGGGTGCGATTCACGAAGAAACTTATCCAGGTTTTTCACCACGTTTAATGTCATTGAATTAGGCTGGCGCTAACCGCGGTTAATGAAAAATGTGGATAATTTTCTGGATAACTCTTTCGTGAATCACCCCCACTATATATTTATATATTATTATATAGCAACAATTATTTTTGTTAAAGATTTTTTTTTTAATAAAGAAAAACATGATCTCTAATAAATTCTAAAATTTGTAAGCATGTTTTGAATAAAAAAAAATTATATGTTATTTTTTGTTTCATTTAATAATTCCTATATTTGTGACAAGTATTAGTACAAAACGCAAAAGATGAAAAAAAAAAAATCAAAATCAAAATCGAAACGATGTAAAATATAAAATTGAAAACTATTTAACTCTTCAGTTATGCATTTTTGTAGTGAATGGGAAAAGAAAGAGAAAGATGTTAACAGAGAGGCAATTATTAATAATTAATTAAATAAGTTAATTTATTTATTTTATGATTTACTTAATGGGTGCGATTCACGAAGCAGTTAGCCAGGGTTCTAGCCACGTTTAGTTTAACCAAGTTTAAATACGTGATTTAACACGTAAAACAAGTATAGTTAAACGTGGTTAAGCTAAACGTGGATAGAAACCTGGCTAACTGCTTCGTGAATCGCACCCTGTATTTATAAATAATAAACTCAACAAATATTTGGTTTTACTGTTCAACACATTAATGTAACCTAAAAAAAAAGTATACTTACGTCTCACTTATTGTGCTGTTATTAATTTATTGATATCAGTATTTTTATTAAAAATAGTATTAATTAATAAAATACAACATTTGAATGTTAAAACATTGTTAACTATGAAAAATTATCCATTGTAAAAATATATTTTGAAATGCAATTTATACAAATATTTTAATATTTTTCTCTTTGGAATACATTTGGATTTTATTTTTCCTTCAATCACCACTTTACCCTTTTTCTTTTTTTATCAATTTCTTCACCATCCTAAGAAGAAATGATTAAGTAAGAGATATCCCATTCAATCGCTTTTAATCTGGATATCATTCATATTATTAATTCAGATTTTTATTCAAAAGAATCTTTAATAATATTATAAAAGAAATCTCTCCTTTTCATCTTTAAATTAATAAAAAATATATAATCCAGATTATTTCTTGAAGGTATTTAAATTTGCTGCATCACCTATTTTCTTTAATTACTTATCGTCTTCATTAAATAAAAAACGTATTTTTTTCATCTTATTATTACAAAATCATGCATATTATTAAATTCAAATAGGCAAATCAATATAAAGTTCATATATATAATTTTTTTTTAATTTACATTTTACACAAAAAAATTACTGATTAATTAATCCATCTTTTAATACTTATTTTTTTTTATATATTGCACATTTTCAAAGTATATTAAGATTGATAATTATATTTTTCATTCTGCAGAATGCTACATAATGTATAAATGGCTAGAAAAGTGATGATGGTAAAATATCATATTTAAGCTGGATTTAGGAATAGCTCATCATCGTCTTTGTAAATGTTCATTTCCCTTTTAATTTCCGCGGACTGAGTCATGAGAGAGGTGGTTGGCGCCAGAGAGGCAGGCAGGCGCCATTTAGAGCCAGCAGTCAGCCAGGCAGCAGTACAGCACCAGACTTACCACCATGGCACATCAAGAGTGGAAGTGGAGTACTTTTTGTTCAACGCTCACAAATAAAGAAAAAGTAACACCAGTAAAATATCACAACAAATATTTATTTAAATTTTACTTTGATATACATAAAATAATTATATGTCTGACATGAAAACATATTTTTAATTAATGTTTATAAATATTTAATAGTAATGAGTTTTCATTATTTTTTAACCATCGCAGGCATCATTCTATTTTCAGTGTTTAATTAGAAAACAAATCTAATGTTAAAAATGTTAATTAAAATTTTAATGGTTAATCAAAATCTATATTTATTTTATTATAATAATTAACTGAAATAGAAAAATTTATATTATGTTTAACATTAAATAAATTTATTAGAATTTTTGCAAAAGTTCATTTTTAGAACAAATTTATACATTTTAAAAAATACAAGAAATCAATATATTATATGGAATATTAATATTTTATTGTTAAGTTAAAATTAAGTGAAATGATTTAAAATGTTACTCATTTCGTAATTTTTTAAGTCTATATTGCGTAGTACATATGATCAGTGAAAATTATAATTTATATCAAATTTATATTCTCTAGAATTGTTGCTTGTTTATTACACTGCGTCAGTTTTCTCCTAACCTTTCACTATACAACTAACCATAAAAAATAAAACAGGTCACTGCAAATAAAAATACAACATTATAATATATATTTTCTAAATATATATACAAGTTTTTTGTTCTCGATTTTTTAAAATGTATTTTATATGATTCATTTAAGATGCATTCTGTGCATACATTCTGTACATAGCTATAGCTATAGCCATGGTATTCTAGTATTGACTTATATTTTTTTCAATATGTAGTACCTTTTTTTTTTGTACCTCGTAATAAAAATAAATATTTTAATACAACTTAATAATAAATTTAAAAATGTGCAATTAGATTTTTGTTTACAATTATAGAAGGGTATAGACTTCTCTACACATTTTGTTATATAATTTCTTTCCATGCATCACTATATGAAAAGAAATTTTGACTTTTTTTTTTATTTTTTTTTTATTGGTCACTTATTTTACAATCAACCAAGGTTATACACAATAACCTTATTGGTTGAAGACATTTACATGAAAAATATGTTTCTTCAAAACCTAGAATAATTATAACACTAGAAGATTGAATCTTATTTATGATTTCAAACTAAAACAAAAATGAAATAAAAGTTGACTGATTGACAGATAATTGTTTTTAAATTCTTTCACAAGACACTTAAATACATTTTTTTTTTATCCTTTAATTATCAAGTTGAAGATTTTTTTTTTTTTTTTTTTTTTTTTTTTTTTAAAGAAAGTACATTATTTTCTGTAATTTAAAGTAAATTTTATCCAAAATTAAACCTCATTCTCTAATACAATATTATATGTCCTATATAAATTTGAACATGATATTAGAAACAAAAACAAACAATATAACACATCTTCATTGATGTCCATCACCTGAAACAAAGTGACTTTAGTATTGTTGTACTCTCAATATAAAGTATTATTATTTATTTTAAATTATTTTCAATTCTTGTATTGAAAATATTACTTTTAGAATAAGTAAACTATTCAGATAAGTTAATGCATTTAATTATATACTACCTAGTATTTTTTTTTATTATATTTTTTTTTATTATGCAAATTACAGAACACACCATTTAAAATTTAAATTTAAAATGTATCTCCTAAATATAGAATTATTTATTTTAAACTATAAATTCATTAAATTTTAAATTCAAAATATTGTTCCCGTTCCATAAATAATGATAATGTAACAAAAATTACGCTTAAAGGGAATTGTATATTAGGACCTGAAACATTTTAATCTGAAACAAAAGAACATATTAATAGAATAAACACATTTATGTCATATACAAGTGAAATAGGAATTACATAATTAATCATCAATTAGCACATTTACCTATTTTCTGTACATATATAATTTAATATACATTCAATAAAACTTTTACATAATTTTACCGACTTGTTGATAGTAACCATTTTTTTATTTTAAATTTAACTTTGCTTTTTGTGTCTACTTAAATATTTATATAATGTCATATTTGTAAGAAATTTATTTATAAATAATATAAATTGGCGTCAGCTTCTTCAGAGGCACAGGGCTTATTTGGCTACCTTTTAATACGTATCTTGTTATCACAGGAATATTATACCAAGGACTCAAATGACGATGTACATTTGAATTATTTGTCTCCTCCTTGAATCAGTGTAGAAAAAAAAAAAAAAAATCTAAGGTTATGTATATTTTCAGATTCGTAATTTTATTAATTTATTACGTCATAAAAAAATGACAGTTTCATAATTTGAAAATTCTTATAATTTAAATAATTTAAATTATGTATTTTAGTGTGTACACGTTTAAAATGAGCATGCTTAGTGATATATAGATTATATAATATATATTTAAATGAATTTTTGAACTCTTGATTTTTATGTTCAAAGTGTAATTTTCCCCCCAGCACGTTCTATAATTAAATTTACTGCTGTAACTCTAATTCAATAAGCCAAAAGTCGCAAATGTAAAATATATTATGTATTAATTATTATCTTGCATGCATTTCCAGGATTGCATCAATACTATATTGTTTTTAAAGGTACGTTACATTATAACGGAGATTAAGATAATTTTTACAATCCAAATTAAATTTGCGATACAGGCTATACTTACAATGTTTAAACATTTATAAGAAATAATATATATCTTATCAAAAAATACAACTCCTTGTTTTGCATTTCTCAATTATAAATTACACGCAAATGGTCTTTTGTACCCATATATAATAAAATAAATTTGTTTGTTCCTAACTTAAAATCTCTTTTAAATTTACCTTTACACAGGCATTGAGAACACCTACATGTGTAAAATAAAGACCATTAGCAAAGCTATTTACAAACATAAAAACGAGATTTCTAAAGTAAATACTCATTAATTTATATTCAATCAACCTGGAGCTAAGAGAAGCTTTATTAATGTTTCAATTAAAACATTCATTGAATTTAAGTATTAGTATATAAAGAAAACAACGTGTAATTAACTTAATAATTCATTAAAATAAAATAAACATCAAACAATAACAAATTCGTTCAAGTTATACGGCGTGATTTTGGGTACAGAGATTTACACTATACATGTTTATAAATTATATTTTTTTAAAAAGAAAACAGATACATTTATTTGCTAATTGATTTTCAATGTTAATTAGCTGAAAACAAGTTTTCAGTGAATTTTTAATTAAAACATTTTGGTTAATTAAAATAAATTTTATTTAGACATTTATATGGCCCGAGGTGTCTGATTTTTTTTCTTCCTATTTTCTTGCTAGCCGCCAGAGCCAAACAAAATTCTGTGAGGAAAGAAAAGATGACAAACTTTCCTATTGATTACCAATAAATACAAAATAAATGTATCGCTCCTATATAAAAAAACACAACAACAACAACGCATTATAACTGATGGTGGTGTGATTTCGCTGTTCCGTGCGGCAGAACTTTGATGTAAAAATCATCTTATCAGCTCCTTCCGGTATAATAGCATCCATGCGTGGGTTATGCAAAACTTTAAGTCAGGATGAGACGTATCTAAAGTCAGATGCAAAAGAATACAACTAAAATTTCTCTAACAAGATATTATTTTTCTTATCTCCAAACTTTTGAAAGTAAAATTTGTAGAAAATTTATTATACAAGTTGTCTTGTTTTACATCATCCTGTCTCATATATGTTTCTACGTTATATGTGTAATATATAATACAACACCAAGTTTAGTCCTAATGCGTATGTGGTTACAAAGGTTGTATTGCGGAACAGTATGTGGTTACTTTTTCATTTTGTGGTTACGTTACCACAAAATAGCGAAAAAGTTTAATTAGAACTATTTTGTGGTTACTTTTTTCAGAGCTTTTGCAATTCAGGCCCTTTGTCGGTCCAGTAACCACAAAGGGTCTTTATTGCAATTGCAACAAAAGCACCTTCCCTTTATAAGGCTTATATCTCTGCTTCATTATTTCACCAAAGGGTGGCGGGTCGATGCACATTATTTGAGGCCGTGATAATTCCTTCACCGGTAAGGGTTCGCTGAGGGATTATTCATCAACAAAATTTTTCTTTTGGAAAAAATTTTTTTTTCGAATGGTGTGGGGGGGGGGGGGTCATTTTATTGCTAATCACTAACAAAATTTTTTATTTTTTTTTTCGAATGATGGTGGGGGGGGGGGGCTCATTTTATTGCTTATCACTAAAATTCATCGTTCTTATTTTATTTTGGAGGAATATATTTACAATTTTTTTCGGATGGAAAAAAAAATTCCAGGGGGGGGGGGGGGGGGGAGGGAATTTTATTGCAAATTTTTTTTTCTTTTAGGCCGGTAAGGGATCGCTGAGGGATTATTCATCAACAAAATTTTTCTTTTGGAAATAATTTTTTTTTCGAATGGTGGTGGGGGGGGGGGCTCATTTTATTGCTTATCACTAAAATTCATCGTTCTTATTTTATTTTGGAGGAATATATTTACAATTTTTTTCGGATGGAAAAAAAAATTCCAGGGGGGGGGGAGGGAATTTTATTGCAAATTTTTTTTTCTTTTAGGCCGGTAAGGGTTCGCTGAGGGATTATTCATCAACAAAATTTTTCTTTTGGAAATAATTTTTTTTTCGAATGGTGGTGGGGGGGGGGGGGGGCTCATTTTATTGCTTATCACTAAAATTCATCGTTCTTATTTTATTTTGGAGGAATATATTTACAATTTTTTTCGGATGGAAAAAAAAATTCCAGGGGGGGGGGAGGGAATTTTATTGCAAATTTTTTTTTCTTTTAGGCCGGTAAGGGTTCGCTGAGGGATTATTCATCAACAAAATTTTTCTTTTGGAAAAAATTTTTTTTTCGAATGGTGGTGGGGGGGGGGGGGGGCTCATTTTATTGCTTATCACTAAAATTCATCGTTTTTATTTTATTTTGAGGAATATATTTACAATTTTTTTCGGATGGAAAAAAAAAATTCCAGGGGGGGGGGGGGAGGGAATATTATTGCATATTTTTTTTTCTTTTAGGCAGGTAAGGGATCGCTGAGGGATTATTCATCAACAAAATTTTTCTTTTGGAAAAAAATTTTTTTTCTAATGATGGGGGGGGGGGGGTATTTTTATTGCTAATCACTAAAATTCATCCTTCTTATTTTATTTTGGAGCAATATATTTACAATTTTTTTCGCACGGTAAAAAACAATTCAGGGGGGGGGAAGGGAATTTTATTGCATATTTTTTTTTTCTTTTAGGCCGGTAAGGGATCGCTGAGGGATTATTCATCAACAAAATTTTTTCTTTTGGAAAAAAATTTTTTTTCGAATGGTAGTGGGGAGAAAGGGTTCATTTTATTGCTAATCACTAAAATTCATTGTTCTTATTTTATTTTGGAGGAATATATTTACAAATTTTTTCGGATGGAAAAAAAATTCCAGGGGAGGAAGGGGGAGGAAATTTTATTGCATATTTTTTTTTCTTTTAGGCCGGTAAGGGATCGCTGAGGGATTATTCATCAACAAAATTTTTCTTTTGGAATAAAAAAATGTTTCGATACGTTAATTACGGTCAATTAAAGTAGTCTATGACACTAAGGATATCCATATTATACCTCATAAAATAATGAAAGTTGGAAATGGAACCTACTAGTGGTTACAAAAGTACCTAGAAATTAATTTTATTGTAACCTCCGTCAAATTTTAATTACACTTAAAACAATTAAAAAATGCGGCTTGGATTTCAAGTCAATATTTTTGCATCTCGATATTATGCAAACATTGTAACGTCTATAAGAAAATTAACATTCCTCAAGTCCTTTTACATTCTTCTGTTCAATTTATCCTCTGAGAAAAAATTTTGGTTTAAGGTGGAACTATATGTGGTTACTAATGTATCCAGAAATAATATCAACTGAATGCTCACATGTTATATATATTTTGCATAGATTAAAAAAAATTGAATGGATGACATCATTGCACAGATGAATTAAGTACGGTCAATTAAAGTAGCCTAAGACACTAAGGATATCCATATTATACCTCATTAAATAATGAAGGTTGGAAATGGAACCTACTAGTGGTTACATAAGTACCTAGAAATAAATTTTATTGCATCCTCCGTCAAATTTTAATTACACTTAAAACAATTAAAAAATGCGGCTTGGATTTCAAGTCAATATTTTTGCACCTCGATATTATGCAGACATTGTAACGTCTATATGAAAATTCACATTCGTCAAGTCCTTTACATTCTTCTGTTCAATTCATCCTAAGACAAATTTTGGTTAAAGGTGGAACTATATGTGGTTACTAATGTATCTACAAAAAATATCAACTGAATGCTCACATGTTAAATATTTTTGAATTAGAGCTCTATAGATAACAAAGGTATTTGCCAATTTCAATTTTGCATTTTTTCACGATAAATAATGTAAAAGGGTCATTTGACCCTCAAGGATTAAAGGGTCGCAAATTCAAGGGTCATGATTAGATCCGACATCAATTATACCAAACATAAAAATAGGATTTAAAATGGAACCTACTAGTGGTTACAAAAGTACCTAGAAATAAATTTTATTGCAACCTCCGTCAAATTTTAATTACACTTAAAAAATAAAATGCGGCTTGGATTTCTAGTCAATATTTTTGCACCTCGATATTATGCAAATATTGTAACGTCTATATGAAAATTCACATTTCATTCTCAAGTCCTTTACATTCTTCTGTTCAATTTATCCTCTGAGAAAAAATTTTGGTTTAAAGTGGAACTATATGTGGTTACTAATGTATCCAGAAATAATACAGATGAAATAAGTACGGTCAATTAAAGTAGCCTAAGACACTAAGGATATCCATATTATACCTCATTAAATAATAAAGGTTGGAAATGGAAACTACTAGTGGATACATAAGTACCTAGAAATTAATTTTATTGCAACCTCCGTCAAATTTTAATTACACTTAAAACAATTAAAAAATGCGGCTTGGATTTCAAGTCAATATTTTTGCACCTCGATATTATGCAAACATTGTAACGTCTATAAGAAAATTAACATTCCTCAAGTTCTTTACATTCTTCTGTTCAATTTATCCTCTGAGAAAAAAAATTTTTGGTTTAATGTGGAACTATATGTGGTTACTAATGTATCCAGAAAAAATATCAACTGAATGCTCACATGTTAAATATTTTTGAATTAGAGCTCTATAGATAACAAAGGTATTTGCCAATTTCAATTTTGCATTTTTTCACGATAAATAATTTAAAAGGGTCATTTGACCCTCAAGGATTAAAGGGTCGCAAATTTAAGGGTCATGATTAGATCCGACATCAATTATACCAAACATAAAAATAGGATTTAAAATGGAACCTACCAGTGGTTACAAAAGTAGCTAGAAATAAATTTTATTGCAACCTCCGTCAAATTTTAATTACACTTAAAACAATTAAAAAATGCGGCTTAAATTTCAAGTCAATATTTTTGCACCTCGAAATTATGCAAACATTGTAACGTCTATCTGAAAATTCACATTCCTCAAGTCCTTTACATTCTTCTGTTCAATTCATCCTAAGAAAAATTTTGGTTTAAGGTGGAACTATATGTGGTTACTAATGTATCTACAAAAAATATCAACTGAATGCTCACATGTTAAATATTTTTGAATTAGAGCTCTATAGATAACAAAGGTATTTGCCAATTTCAATTTTGCATTTTTTCACGATAAATAATGTAAAAGGGTCATTTGACCCTCAAGGATTAAAGGGTCGCAAATTCAAGGGTCATGATTAGATCCGACATCAATTATACCAAACATAAAAATAGGATTTAAAATGGAACCTACTAGTGGTTACAAAAGTACCTAGAATAAATTTTATTGCAACCTCCGTCAAATTTTAATTACACTTAAAAAATAAAATGCGGCTTGGATTTCAAGTCAATATTTTTGCACCTCGATATTATGCAAATATTGTAACGTCTATATGAAAATTCACATTTCATTCTCAAGTCCTTTACATTCTTCTGTTCAATTTATCCTCTGAGAAAAAATTTTGGTTTAAAGTGGAACTCTATGTGGTTACTAATGTATCCAGAAATAATACAGATGAAATAAGTACGGTCAATTAAAGTAGCCTAAGACACTAAGGATATCCATATTATACCTCATTAAATAATAAAGGTTGGAAATGGAACCTACTAGTGGTTACATAAGTACCTAGAAATAAATTTTATTGCAACCTCCGTCAAATTTTAATTACACTTAAAACAATTAAAAAATGCGGCTTGGATTTCAAGTCAATAATTTTGCACCTCGATATTATGCAAATATTGTAACGTCTATATGAAAATTCACATTTCATTCTCAAGTCCTTTACATTCTTCTGTTCAATTTATCCTCTGAGAAAAAATTTTGGTTTAAAGTGGAACTATATGTGGTAACTAATGTATCCAGAAATAATACAGATGAAATAAGTACGGTCAATTAAAGTAGCCTAAGACACTAAGGATATCCATATTATACCTCATTAAATAATAAAGGTTGGAAATGGAACCTACTAGTGGTTACATAAGTACCTAGAAATTAATTTTATTGCAACCTCCGTCAAATTTTAATTACACTTAAAACAATTAAAAAATGCGGCTTGGATTTCAAGTCAATATTTTTGCACCTCGATATTATGCAGACATTGTAACGTCTATATGAAAATTCACATTCGTTCAAGTCCTTTACATTCTTCTGTTCAATTCATCGTAAGAAAAATTTTGGTTAAAGGTGGAACTATATGTGGTTACTAATGTATCTACAAAAAATATCAACTGAATGCTCACATGTTAAATATTTTTGAATTAGAGCTCTATAGATAACAAAGGTATTTGCCAATTTCAATTTTGCATTTTTTCACGATAAATAATGTAAAAGGGTCATTTGACCCTCAAGGATTAAAGGGTCGCAAATTCAAGGGTCATGATTAGATCCGACATCAATTATACCAAACATAAAAATAGGATTTAAAATGGAACCTACTAGTGGTTACAAAAGTACCTAGAAATAAATTTTATTGCAACCTCCGTCAAATTTTAATTACACTTAAAAAATAAAATGCGGCTTGGATTTCAAGTCAATATTTTTGCACCTCGAAATTATGCAAACATTGTAACGTCTATATGAAAATTCACATTCCTTAAGTCCTTTCCATTCTTCTGTTCAATTTATCCTCTGAGAAAAAATTTTGGTTTAAGGTGGAATTATATGTGGTTACTAATGTATCCAGAAATAATATCAACTGAATGCTCACATGTTATATATATTTTGCATAGATTAAAAAAAAATTGAATGGATGACATCATTGCACAGATGAATTAATTACGGTCAATTAAAGTAGTCTAAGACACCAAGGATATCCATATTATTCCTCATTAAATAATGAAGGTTGGGATTAGAACATACTAGTGGTTACATAAGTACCTAGAAATAAATTTTATTGCAACCTACGTCAAATTTTAATTACACTTAAAACAATTAAAAAATGCGGCTTAAATTTCAAGTCAATATTTTTGCACCTCGAAATTATGCAAACATTGTAACGTCTATCTGAAAATTCACATTCCTCAAGTCCTTTACATTCTTCTGTTCAATTCATCCTAAGAAAAATTTTGGTTTAAGGTGGAACTATATGTGGTTACTAATGTATCCAGAAATAATATCAACTGAATGCTCACATGTTAAATATATTTGAATTAGAGCTCTATAGATAACAAAGGTATTTGTCAATTTCAATTTTGCATTTTTTCACGATAAATAATTTGAAAGGATCATTTGACCCTCAAGGATTAAAGGGTCGCAAATTTAAGGGTCATGATTAGATCTGACATAAATTATACCAAACATAAAAATAGGATTTAAAATGGTTAGGACTAAACTACTAGTGGTTACAAAAGTACCTAGAAATAAATTTTATTGCAACCTCCGTCAAATTTTATTTACACTTAAAAAATAAAATGCGGCTTGGATTTCAATTCAATATTTTTGCACCTCGATATTATGCAAATATTGTAACGTCTATATGAAAATTCACATTTCATTCTCAAGTCCTTTACATTAATTCTTCTGTTCAATTTATCCTCTGAGAAAAAATTTTGGTTTAAAGTGGAACTATATGTGGTTACTAATGTATCCAGAAATAATTTAAAATGAATGCTCACATGTTATATATATTTTGCATAGATTAAAAAAAAATTGAATGGATGACATCATTGCACAGATGAATTAATTACGGTCCATTAAAGTAGTCTAAGACACTAAGGATATCCATATTATACCTCATTAAATAATGATGGTTGGGATTAGAACATACTAGTGGTTACATAAGTACCTAGAAATAAATTTGATTGCAGCCTCCGTCAAATTTTAATTACACTTAAAACAATTAAAAAATGCGGCTTGGATTTCAAGTCAATATTTTTGCACCTCGATATTATGCAAACATTGTAACGTCTATATGAAAATTCACATTCGTTAAGTCCTTTACATTCTTCTGTTCAATTCATCCTGAGAAAAATTTTGGTTTAAGGTGGAACTATATGTGGTTACTAATGTATCCAGAAATAATATAAACTGAATGCTCACATGTTATATATACTTTGCATAGACTAAAAAAAAATTGAATGGATGACATCATTGCACAGATGAATTTAATAACATACGTTAATTACGGTCAATTAAAGTAGTCTAAGACACTAAGGATATCCATATTATACCTCATAAAATAATGAAGGTTGGATATGGAACCTACTAGTGGTTACAAAAGTACCTAGATATAAATTTTATTGCAACCTGCGTCAAATTTTAATTACACTTAAAACAATTAAAAAATACGGCTTGGATTTCAAGTCAATATTTTTGCACCTCGAAATTATGCAAACATTGTAACGTCTATAAGAAAATTCACATTCCTCAAGTCCTTTACATTCTTCTGTTCAATTCATCCTGAGAAAAATTTTGGTTTAAGGTGGAACTATATGTGGTTACTAATGTATCTACAAAAAATATCAACTGAATGCTCACATGTTAAATATATTTGAATTAGAGCTCTATAGATAACAAAGGTATTTGTCAATTTCAATTTTGCATTTCTTCACGATAAATAATTTAAAATGGTAATTTGACCCTCAAGGATTGAAGGGTCGCAAATTTAAGGGTCATGATTAGATCCGCCATCAATTATACCAAACATAAAAATAGGATTTAAAATGGAACCTACTAGTGGTTACAAAAGTAGCTAGAAATAAATTTTATTGCAACCTCCGTCAAATTTTAATTACACTTAAAAAATAAAATGCGGCTTGGATTTCAATTCAATATTTTTGCACATCGATATTATGCAAATATTGTAACGTCTATATGAAAATTCACATTCCTCAAGTCCTCAACATTCTTCTGTTCAATTATCCTCTGAGAAAAAATTTTGGTTTAAAGGTGTACTGAAGGGAACACTTTTTTAATATCATCTTATCAATAAAAATAAGACCGATTCACTGGTAATAATTATTTTCTTGTTCAGGCCCCCAAATTTGAATTCCAGTGACCAACGGCTAAAAAGTGAAGTTGTGACGTATCGGTCTGGTCACACGCGATGTTCAGTAGCAATTTTATGGCGAGATGAGAGCAGAAGCGGTGATACCGATGTTGGCTGTCATTAAAATAAAAACAAATTTTCAACGTCTATATGAAATTATCTTTCGTCCTTTTCAACGATTGGGATGAAATTACAATTCAATTCCCTATCTAACGGTACAAAATTTATTTTTCTGTGATGATAAGAACAATTTATAGTAAAGTGCAATTGCATGAAAATGCATTGATGCAATTCTCAATCTCAGCTAATTTGCATCGCACAAGAATGAAATTTATACTAATCGATTGGAAATTTTATTATCAGTTACGCACTATCATTAAACATTACAAAAATTGATAATTAACAAAAGATAAAATTTTATATTTTTATTTTATTGTCATGAATGTAGTAATATGGGAAAAAAATTGGAGTGGCGATGGTGATGAAAGCCGTCGCCGGAGTCGCCGCGCTTCACCGGAAATCATAAATCTAACTGGTGTCAATAAAATAAATTTAATAAATACAAAATATCAACTTTTGTTAATTATCAATTTTCGTAATTTTAAATGATAGTGCGTAACTGATGGTAAAATTTCCAATCGATTAGTATAACTTTCATTATTGTGTGATGCATATTAGCTGAGATTGAGAATTGCAACAATGCATTTTCATGCAATTGCACTTTACTATAAATTGTTCTTATCATCACAGAAAAATAATTTTTGTACCGTTAGATAGGGAATTAAATTGTGATTTCTTCCCAATCGTTGAAAAAGACGAAAGATGATTTCTCATAGACGTTGAAAATTTGTGTTTATTTTAATGACAGCCAACATCCAGTATCGCCGCTTCTGCTCTCATCTCGCCATAAAATTGCTACTGAACATCGCGTGTGACCAGACCGATACGTCACAACTTCACTTTTTAGCCGTTGGTCCCTGGAATTCAAATTTGGGGGCCTGAACAAGAAAATGATTATTACCAGTGAATCGGTCATATTTTTGTTGATAACATGATATTAAAAAAGTGTTCCCTTCAGGAACTATATGTGGTTACTAATGTTTCCAAAAATAATATCAACTGAATGCTCACATGTTATAGATATTTTGCATAGATTAAAAAAAAAATTGAATGAATAACATCATTGCACAGATGAATTTAATAACATACGTTAATTACGGTCAATTAAAGTAGTCTAAGACACTAAGGATATCCATATTATACCTCATAAAATAATGAAGGTTGGAAATGGAACCTACTAGTGGTTACAAAAGTACCTAGATATCAATTTTATTGCAACCTGCGTCAAAGTTTAATTACACTTAAAACAATTAAAAAATGCGGCTTGGATTTCAAGTCAATATTTTTGCACCTCGAAATTATGCAAACATTGTAACGTCTATATGAAAATTCACATTCCTCAAGTCCTTTACAGTCTTCTGTTCAATTTATCCTCCGAGAAAAAATTTTGGTTAAAGGTGGAATTATATGTGGTTACTAATGTATCCAGAAATAATGTCAACTGAATGCTCACATGTTATATATATTTTGCATAGATTAAAAAAAAATTGAATGGATGACATCATTGCACAGATGAATTAATTACGGTCAATTATAGTAGTCTAAGACACTAAGGATATCCATATTATACCTCATTAAATAATGAAGGTTGGGATTAGAACATACTAGTGGTTACATAAGTACCTAGAAATAAATTTTATTGCAACCTCCGTCAAATTTTAATTACACTTAAAACAATTAAAAAATGCGGCTTGGATTTCAAGTGAATATTTTTGCACCTCGATATTATGCAGACATTGTAACGTCTATATGAAAATTCACATTCGTCAAGTCCTTTACATTCTTCTGTTCAATTCATCCTGAGAAAAATTTTGGTTTAAGGTGGAACTATATGTTGTTACTAATGTATCTACAAAAAATATCAACTGAATGCTCACATGTTAAATATTTTTGAATTAGAGCTCTATAGATAACAAAGGTATTTGCCAATTTCAATTTTGCATTTTTTCACGATAAATAATTTAAAAGGGTCATTTGACCTTCAAGGATTAAAGGGTCGCAAATTTAAGGGTCAGGATTAGATCCGACATCAATTATACCAAACATATAAATAGGATTTAAAATGGAACCTACCAGTGGTTACAAAAGTAGCTAGAAATAAATTTTATTGCAACCTCCGTCAAATTTTAATTACACTTAAAACAATTAAAAAATGCGGCTTAAATTTCAAGTCAATATTTTTGCACCTCGAAATTATGCAAACATTGTAACGTCTATCTGAAAATTCACATTCCTCAAGTCCTTTACATTCTTCTGTTCAATTCATCCTAAGAAAAATTTTGGTTTAAGGTGGAACTATATGTGGTTACTAATGTATCTACAAAAAATATCAACTGAATGCTCACATGTTAAATATTTTTGAATTAGAGCTCTATAGATAACAAAGGTATTTGCCAATTTCAATTTTGCATTTTTTCACGATAAATAATGTAAAAGGGTCATTTGACCCTCAAGGATTAAAGGGTCGCAAATTCAAGGGTCATGATTAGATCCGACATCAATTATACCAAACATAAAAATAGGATTTAAAATGGAACCTACTAGTGGTTACAAAAGTACCTAGAAATAAATTTTATTGCAACCTCCGTTAAATTTTAATTACACTTAAAAAATAAAATGCGGCTTGGATTTCAAGTCAATATTTTTGCACCTCGATATTATGCAAATATTGTAACGTCTATATGAAAATTCACATTTCATTCTCAAGTCCTTTACATTCTTCTGTTCAATTTATCCTCTGAGAAAAAATTTTGGTTTAAAGTGGAACTATATGTGGTAACTAATGTATCCAGAAATAATACAGATGAAATAAGTACGGTCAATTAAAGTAGCCTAAGACACTAAGGATATCCATATTATACCTCATTAAATAATAAAGGTTGGAAATGGAACCTACTAGTGGTTACATAAGTACCTAGAAATTAATTTTATTGCAACCTCCGTCAAATTTTAATTACACTTAAAACAATTAAAAAATGCGGCTTGGATTTCAAGTCAATATTTTTGCACCTCGATATTATGCAAATATTGTAACGTCTATATGAAAATTCACATTTCATTCTCAAGTCCTTTACATTCTTCTGTTCAATTTATCCTCTGAGAAAAAATTTTGGTTTAAAGTGGAACTTATATATGTGGTTACTAATGTATCCAGAAATAATACAGATGAAATAAGTACGGTCAATTAAAGTAGCCTAAGACACTAAGGATATCCATATTATACCTCATTAAATAATGAAGGTTGGAAATGGAACCTACTAGTGGTTACATAAGTACCTAGAAATAAATTTTATTGCATCCTCCGTCAAATTTTAATTACACTTAAAACAATTAAAAAATGCGGCTTGGATTTCAAGTCAATATTTTTGCACCTCGATATTATGCAGACATTGTAACGTCTATATGAAAATTCACATTCGTCAAGTCCTTTACATTCTTCTGTTCAATTCATCCTAAGAAAAATTTTGGTTAAAGGTGGAACTATATGTGGTTACTAATGTATCTACAAAAAATATCAACTGAATGCTCACATGTTAAATATTTTTGAATTAGAGCTCTATAGATAACAAAGGTATTTGCCAATTTCAATTTTGCATTTTTTCACGATAAATAATGTAAAAGGGTCATTTGACCCTCAAGGATTAAAGGGTCGCAAATTCAAGGGTCATGATTAGATCCGACATCAATTATACCAAACATAAAAATAGGATTTAAAATGGAACCTACTAGTGGTTACAAAAGTACCTAGAAATAAATTTTATTGCAACCTCCGTCAAATTTTAATTACACTTAAAAAATAAAATGCGGCTTGGATTTCAAGTCAATATTTTTGCACCTCGAAATTATGCAAACATTGTAACGTCTATATGAAAATTCACATTCCTTAAGTCCTTTCCATTCTTCTGTTCAATTTATCCTCTGAGAAAAAATTTTGGTTTAAGGTGGAATTATATGTGGTTACTAATGTATCCAGAAATAATATCAACTGAATGCTCACATGTTATATATATTTTGCATAGATTAAAAAAAAATTGAATGGATGACATCATTGCACAGATGAATTAATTACGGTCAATTAAAGTAGTCTAAGACACCAAGGATATCCATATTATACCTCATTAAATAATGAAGGTTGGGATTAGAACATACTAGTGGTTACATAAGTACCTAGAAATAAATTTTATTGCAACCTACGTCAAATTTTAATTACACTTAAAACAATTAAAAAATGCGGCTTAAATTTCAAGTCAATATTTTTGCACCTCGAAATTATGCAAACATTGTAACGTCTATCTGAAAATTCACATTCCTCAAGTCCTTTACATTCTTCTGTTCAATTCATCCTAAGAAAAATTTTGGTTTAAGGTGGAACTATATGTGGTTACTAATGTATCCAGAAATAATATCAACTGAATGCTCACATGTTAAATATATTTGAATTAGAGCTCTATAGATAACAAAGGTATTTGTCAATTTCAATTTTGCATTTTTTCACGATAAATAATTTAAAAGGATCATTTGACCCTCAAGGATTAAAGGGTCGCAAATTTAAGGGTCATGATTAGATCTGACATAAATTATACCAAACATAAAAATAGGATTTAAAATGGTTAGGACTAAACTACTAGTGGTTACAAAAGTACCTAGAAATAAATTTTATTGCAACCTCCGTCAATTTTTAATTACACTTAAAACAAATAAAAAATGCGGCTTGGATTTCAAGTCAATACTTTTGCACCTCGAAATTATGCAAACATTGTAACGTCTATCTGAAAATTCACATTCCTCAAGTCCTTTACATTCTTCTGTTCAATTCATCCTAAGAAAAATTTTGGTTTAAGGTGGAACTATATGTGGTTACTAATGTATCTACAAAAAATATCAACTGAATGCTCACATGTTAAATATTTTTGAATTAGAGCTCTATAGATAACAAAGGTATTTGCCAATTTCAATTTTGCATTTTTTCACGATAAATAATTTAAAAGGGTCATTTGACCCTCAAGGATTGAAGGGTCGCAAATTTAAGGGTCATTATTAGATCCGCCATCAATTATACCAAACATAAAAATAGGATTTAAAATGGAACCTACTAGTGGTTACAAAAGTACCTAGAAATAAATTTTATTGCAACCTCCGTCAAATTTTAATTACACTTAAAAAATAAAATGCGGCTTGGATTTCAAGTCAATATTTTTGCACCTCGAAATTATGCAAACATTGTAACGTCTATATGAAAATTCACATTCCTTAAGTCCTTTCCATTCTTCTGTTCAATTTATCCTCTGAGAAAAAATTTTGGTTTAAGGTGGAATTATATGTGGTTACTAATGTATCCAGAAATAATATCAACTGAATGCTCACATGTTATATATATTTTGCATAGATTAAAAAAAAATTGAATGGATGACATCATTGCACAGATGAATTAATTACGGTCCATTAAAGTAGTCTAAGACACTAAGGATATCCATATTATACCTCATTAAATAATGATGGTTGGGATTAGAACATACTAGTGGTTACATAAGTACCTAGAAATAAATTTGATTGCAACCTCCGTCAAATTTTAATTACACTTAAAACAATTAAAAAATGCGGCTTGGATTTCAAGTCAATATTTTTGCACCTCGATATTATGCAAACATTGTAACGTCTATATGAAAATTCACATTCGTTAAGTCCTTTACATTCTTCTGTTCAATTCATCCTGAGAAAAATTTTGGTTTAAGGTGGAACTATATGTGGTTACTAATGTATCCAGAAATAATATAAACTGAATGCTCACATGTTATATATACTTTGCATAGACTAAAAAAAAATTGAATGGATGACATCATTGCACAGATGAATTTAATAACATACGTTAATTACGGTCAATTAAAGTAGTCTAAGACACTAAGGATATCCATATTATACCTCATAAAATAATGAAGGTTGGATATGGAACCTACTAGTGGTTACAAAAGTACCTAGATATAAATTTTATTGCAACCTGCGTCAAATTTTAATTACACTTAAAACAATTAAAAAATACGGCTTGGATTTCAAGTCAATATTTTTGCACCTCGAAATTATGCAAACATTGTAACGTCTATAAGAAAATTCACATTCCTCAAGTCCTTTACATTCTTCTGTTCAATTCATCCTGAGAAAAATTTTGGTTTAAGGTGGAACTATATGTGGTTACTAATGTATCTACAAAAAAATATCAACTGAATGCTCACATGTTAAATATATTTGAATTAGAGCTCTATAGATAACAAAGGTATTTGTCAATTTCAATTTTGCATTTCTTCACGATAAATAATTTAAAAGGGTCATTTGACCCTCAAGGATTGAAGGGTCGCAAATTTAAGGGTCATGATTAGATCCGCCATCAATTATACCAAACATAAAAATAGGATTTAAAATGGAACCTACTAGTGGTTACAAAAGTAGCTAGAAATAAATTTTATTGCAACCTCCGTCAAATTTTAATTACACTTAAAAAATAAAATGCGGCTTGGATTTCAATTCAATATTTTTGCACATCGATATTATGCAAATATTGTAACGTCTATATGAAAATTCACATTCCTCAAGTCCTCAACATTCTTCTGTTCAATTATCCTCTGAGAAAAAATTTTGGTTTAAAGGTGTACTGAAGGGAACACTTTTTTAATATCATCTTATCAATAAAAATAAGACCGATTCACTGGTAATAATTATTTTCTTGTTCAGGCCCCCAAATTTGAATTCCAGTGACCAACGGCTAAAAAGTGAAGTTGTGACGTATCGGTCTGGTCACACGCGATGTTCAGTAGCAATTTTATGGCGAGATGAGAGCAGAAGCGGTGATACCGATGTTGGCTGTCATTAAAATAAAAACAAATTTTCAACGTCTATATGAAATTATCTTTCGTCTTTTTCAACGATTGGGATGAAATCACAATTCAATTCCCTATCTAACGGTACAAAATTTATTTTTCTGTGATGATAAGAACAATTTATAGTAAAGTGCAATTGCATGAAGATGCATTGATGCAATTCTCAATCTCAGCTAATTTGCATCGCACAAGAATGAAATTTATACTAATCGATTGGAAATTTTATTATCAGTTACGCACTATCATTAAACATTACAAAAATTGATAATTAACAAAAGATAAAATTTTATATTTTTATTTTATTGTCATGAATGTAGTAATATGGGAAAAAAATTGGAGTGGCGATGGTGATGGAAGCCGTCGCCGGAGTCGCCGCGCTTCACCGGAAATCATAAATCTAACTGGTGTCAATAAAATAAATTTAATAAATACAAAATATCAACTTTTGTTAATTATCAATTTTCGTAATTTTAAATGATAGTGCGTAACTGATGGTAAAATTTCCAATCGATTAGTATAAATTTCATTATTGTGTGATGCATATTAGCTGAGATTGAGAATTGCAACAATGCATTTTCATGCAATTGCACTTTACTATAAATTGTTCTTATCATCACAGAAAAATAATTTTTGTACCGTTAGATAGGGAATTAAATTGTGATTTCTTCCCAATCGTTGAAAAAGACGAAAGATGATTTCTCATAGACGTTGAAAATTTGTGTTTATTTTAATGACAGCCAACATCCAGTATCGCCGCTTCTGCTCTCATCTCGCCATAAAATTGCTACTGAACATCGCGTGTGACCAGACCGATACGTCACAACTTCACTTTTTAGCCGTTGGTCCCTGGAATTCAAATTTGCGGGCCTGAACAAGAAAATAATTATTACCAGTGAATCGGTCATATTTTTGTTGATAACATGATATTAAAAAAGTGTTCCCTTCAGGAACTATATGTGGTTACTAATGTTTCCAAAAATAATATCAACTGAATGCTCACATGTTATAGATATTTTGCATAGATTAAAAAAAAAATTGAATGAATAACATCATTGCACAGATGAATTTAATAACATACGTTAATTACGGTCAATTAAAGTAGTCTAAGACACTAAGGATATCCATATTATACCTCATAAAATAATGAAGGTTGGAAATGGAACCTACTAGTGGTTACAAAAGTACCTAGATATCAATTTTATTGCAACCTGCGTCAAAGTTTAATTACACTTAAAACAATTAAAAAATGCGGCTTGGATTTCAAGTCAATATTTTTGCACCTCGAAATTATGCAAACATTGTAACGTCTATATGAAAATTCACATTCCTCAAGTCCTTTACAGTCTTCTGTTCAATTTATCCTCCGAGAAAAAATTTTGGTTAAAGGTGGAATTATATGTGGTTACTAATGTATCCAGAAATAATGTCAACTGAATGCTCACATGTTATATATATTTTGCATAGATTAAAAAAAAATTGAATGGATGACATCATTGCACAGATGAATTAATTACGGTCAATTATAGTAGTCTAAGACACTAAGGATATCCATATTATACCTCATTAAATAATGAAGGTTGGGATTAGAACATACTAGTGGTTACATAAGTACCTAGAAATAAATTTTATTGCAACCTCCGTCAAATTTTAATTACACTTAAAACAATTAAAAAATGCGGCTTGGATTTCAAGTGAATATTTTTGCACCTCGATATTATGCAGACATTGTAACGTGTATCTGAAAATTCACATTCGTCAAGTCCTTTACATTCTTCTGTTCAATTCATCCTGAGAAAAATTTTGGTTTAAGGTGGAACTATATGTTGTTACTAATGTATCTACAAAAAATATCAACTGAATGCTCACATGTTAAATATTTTTGAATTAGAGCTCTATAGATAACAAAGGTATTTGCCAATTTCAATTTTGCATTTTTTCACGATAAATAATTTAAAAGGGTCATTTGACCCTCAAGGATTAAAGGGTCGCAAATTTAAGGGTCATGATTAGATCCGACATCAATTATACCAAACATAAAAATAGGATTTAAAATGGAACCTACCAGTGGTTACAAAAGTAGCTAGAAATAAATTTTATTGCAACCTCCGTCAAATTTTAATTACACTTAAAACAATTAAAAAATGCGGCTTAAATTTCAAGTCAATATTTTTGCACCTCGAAATTATGCAAACATTGTAACGTCTATCTGAAAATTCACATTCCTCAAGTCCTTTACATTCTTCTGTTCAATTCATCCTAAGAAAAATTTTGGTTTAAGGTGGAACTATATGTGGTTACTAATGTATCTACAAAAAATATCAACTGAATGCTCACATGTTAAATATTTTTGAATTAGAGCTCTATAGATAACAAAGGTATTTGCCAATTTCAATTTTGCATTTTTTCACGATAAATAATGTAAAAGGGTCATTTGACCCTCAAGGATTAAAGGGTCGCAATTTCAAGGGTCATGATTAGATCCGACATCAATTATACCAAACATAAAAATAGGATTTAAAATGGAACCTACTAGTGGTTACAAAAGTACCTAGAAATAAATTTTATTGCAACCTCCGTTAAATTTTAATTACACTTAAAAAATAAAATGCGGCTTGGATTTCAAGTCAATATTTTTGCACCTCGATATTATGCAAATATTGTAACGTCTATATGAAAATTCACATTTCATTCTCAAGTCCTTTACATTCTTCTGTTCAATTTATCCTCTGAGAAAAAATTTTGGTTTAAAGTGGAACTATATGTGGTTACTAATGTATCCAGAAATAATACAGATGAAATAAGTACGGTCAATTAAAGTAGCCTAAGACACTAAGGATATCCATATTATACCTCATTAAATAATAAAGGTTGGAAATGGAACCTACTAGTGGTTACATAAGTACCTAGAAATAAATTTTATTGCAACCTCCGTCAAATTTTAATTACACTTAAAACAATTAAAAAATGCGGCTTGGATTTCAAGTCAATATTTTTGCACCTCGATATTATGCAAATATTGTAAGGTCTATATGAAAATTCACATTTCATTCTCAAGTCCTTTACATTCTTCTGTTCAATTTATCCTCTGAGAAAAAATTTTGGTTTAAAGTGGAACTATATGTGGTAACTAATGTATCCAGAAATAATACAGATGAAATAAGTACGGTCAATTAAAGTAGCCTAAGACACTAAGGATATCCATATTATACCTCATTAAATAATGAAGGTTGGAAATGGAACCTACTAGTGGTTACATAAGTACCTAGAAATAAATTTTATTGCATCCTCCGTCAAATTTTAATTACACTTAAAACAATTAAAAAATGCGGCTTGGATTTCAAGTCAATATTTTTGCACCTCGATATTATGCAGACATTGTAACGTCTATATGAAAATTCACATTCGTCAAGTCCTTTACATTCTTCTGTTCAATTCATCCTAAGAAAAATTTTGGTTAAAGGTGGAACTATATGTGGTTACTAATGTATCTACAAAAAATATCAACTGAATGCTCACATGTTAAATATTTTTGAATTAGAGCTCTATAGATAACAAAGGTATTTGCCAATTTCAATTTTGCATTTTTTCACGATAAATAATGTAAAAGGGTCATTTGACCCTCAAGGATTAAAGGGTCGCAAATTCAAGGGTCATGATTAGATCCGACATCAATTATACCAAACATAAAAATAGGATTTAAAATGGAACCTACTAGTGGTTACAAAAGTACCTAGAAATAAATTTTATTGCAACCTCCGTCAAATTTTAATTACACTTAAAAAATAAAATGCGGCTTGGATTTCAAGTCAATATTTTTGCACCTCGAAATTATGCAAACATTGTAACGTCTATATGAAAATTCACATTCCTTAAGTCCTTTCCATTCTTCTGTTCAATTTATCCTCTGAGAAAAAATTTTGGTTTAAGGTGGAATTATATGTGGTTACTAATGTATCCAGAAATAATATCAACTGAATGCTCACATGTTATATATATTTTGCATAGATTAAAAAAAAATTGAATGGATGACATCATTGCACAGATGAATTAATTACGGTCAATTAAAGTAGTCTAAGACACCAAGGATATCCATATTATACCTCATTAAATAATGAAGGTTGGGATTAGAACATACTAGTGGTTACATAAGTACCTAGAAATAAATTTTATTGCAACCTACGTCAAATTTTAATTACACTTAAAACAATTAAAAAATGCGGCTTAAATTTCAAGTCAATATTTTTGCACTTCGAAATTATGCAAACATTGTAACGTCTATCTGAAAATTCACATTCCTCAAGTCCTTTACATTCTTCTGTTCAATTCATCCTAAGAAAAATTTTGGTTTAAGGTGGAACTATATGTGGTTACTAATGTATCCAGAAATAATATCAACTGAATGCTCACATGTTAAATATATTTGAATTAGAGCTCTATAGATAACAAAGGTATTTGTCAATTTCAATTTTGCATTTTTTCACGATAAATAATTTAAAAGGATCATTTGACCCTCAAGGATTAAAGGGTCGCAAATTTAAGGGTCATGATTAGATCCGACATAAATTATACCAAACATAAAAATAGGATTTAAAATGGTTAGGACTAAACTACTAGTGGTTACAAAAGTACCTAGAAATAAATTTTATTGCAACCTCCGTCAATTTTTAATTACACTTAAAACAATTAAAAAATGCGGCTTGGATTTCAAGTCAATACTTTTGCACCTCGAAATTATGCAAACATTGTAACGTCTATCTGAAAATTCACATTCCTCAAGTCCTTTACATTCTTCTGTTCAATTCATCCTAAGAAAAATTTTGGTTTAAGGTGGAACTATATGTGGTTACTAATGTATCTACAAAAAATATCAACTGAATGCTCACATGTTAAATATTTTTGAATTAGAGCTCTATAGATAACAAAGGTATTTGCCAATTTCAATTTTGCATTTTTTCACGATAAATAATTTAAAAGGGTCATTTGACCCTCAAGGATTGAAGGGTCGCAAATTTAAGGGTCATTATTAGATCCGCCATCAATTATACCAAACATAAAAATAGGATTTAAAATGGAACCTACTAGTGGTTACAAAAGTACCTAGAAATAAATTTTATTGCAACCTCCGTCAAATTTTATTTACACTTAAAAAATAAAATGCGGCTTGGATTTCAATTCAATATTTTTGCACCTCGATATTATGCAAATATTGTAACGTCTATATGAAAATTCACATTTCATTCTCAAGTCCTTTACATTAATTCTTCTGTTCAATTTATCCTCTGAGAAAAAATTTTGGTTTAAAGTGGAACTATATGTGGTTACTAATGTATCCAGAAATAATTTAAATTGAATGCTCACATGTTATATATATTTTGCATAGATTAAAAAAAAATTGAATGGATGACATCATTGCACAGATGAATTAATTACGGTCCATTAAAGTAGTCTAAGACACTAAGGATATCCATATTATACCTCATTAAATAATGATGGTTGGGATTAGAACATACTAGTGGTTACATAAGTACCTAGAAATAAATTTGATTGCAACCTCCGTCAAATTTTAATTACACTTAAAACAATTAAAAAATGCGGCTTGGATTTCAAGTCAATATTTTTGCACCTCGATATTATGCAAACATTGTAACGTCTATATGAAAATTCACATTCGTTAAGTCCTTTACATTCTTCTGTTCAATTCATCCTGAGAAAAATTTTGGTTTAAGGTGGAACTATATGTGGTTACTAATGTATCCAGAAATAATATAAACTGAATGCTCACATGTTATATATACTTTGCATAGACTAAAAAAAAATTGAATGGATGACATCATTGCACAGATGAATTTAATAACATACGTTAATTACGGTCAATTAAAGTAGTCTAAGACACTAAGGATATCCATATTATACCTCATAAAATAATGAAGGTTGGATATGGAACCTACTAGTGGTTACAAAAGTACCTAGATATAAATTTTATTGCAACCTGCGTCAAATTTTAATTACACTTAAAACAATTAAAAAATACGGCTTGGATTTCAAGTCAATATTTTTGCACCTCGAAATTATGCAAACATTGTAACGTCTATAAGAAAATTCACATTCCTCAAGTCCTTTACATTCTTCTGTTCAATTCATCCTGAGAAAAATTTTGGTTTAAGGTGGAACTATATGTGGTTACTAATGTATCTACAAAAAATATCAACTGAATGCTCACATTTTAAATATATTTGAATTAGAGCTCTATAGATAACAAAGGTATTTGTCAATTTCAATTTTGCATTTCTTCACGATAAATAATTTAAAAGGGTCATTTGACCCTCAAGGATTGAAGGGTCGCAAATTTAAGGGTCATGATTAGATCCGCCATCAATTATACCAAACATAAAAATAGGATTTAAAATGGAACCTACTAGTGGTTACAAAAGTAGCTAGAAATAAATTTTATTGCAACCTCCGTCAAATTTTAATTACACTTAAAAAATAAAATGCGGCTTGGATTTCAATTCAATATTTTTGCACATCGATATTATGCAAATATTGTAACGTCTATATGAAAATTCACATTCCTCAAGTCCTCAACATTCTTCTGTTCAATTATCCTCTGAGAAAAAATTTTGGTTTAAAGGTGTACTGAAGGGAACACTTTTTTAATATCATCTTATCAATAAAAATAAGACCGATTCACTGGTAATAATTATTTTCTTGTTCAGGCCCCCAAATTTGAATTCCAGTGACCAACGGCTAAAAAGTGAAGTTGTGACGTATCGGTCTGGTCACACGCGATGTTCAGTAGCAATTTTATGGCGAGATGAGAGCAGAAGCGGTGATACCGATGTTGGCTGTCATTAAAATAAAAACAAATTTTCAACGTCTATATGAAATTATCTTTCGTCTTTTTCAACGATTGGGATGAAATCACAATTCAATTCCCTATCTAACGGTACAAAATTTATTTTTCTGTGATGATAAGAACAATTTATAGTAAAGTGCAATTGCATGAAGATGCATTGATGCAATTCTCAATCTCAGCTAATTTGCATCGCACAAGAATGAAATTTATACTAATCGATTGGAAATTTTATTATCAGTTACGCACTATCATTAAACATTACAAAAATTGATAATTAACAAAAGATAAAATTTTATATTTTTATTTTATTGTCATGAATGTAGTAATATGGGAAAAAAATTGGAGTGGCGATGGTGATGGAAGCCGTCGCCGGAGTCGCCGCGCTTCACCGGAAATCATAAATCTAACTGGTGTCAATAAAATAAATTTAATAAATACAAAATATCAACTTTTGTTAATTATCAATTTTCGTAATTTTAAATGATAGTGCGTAACTGATGGTAAAATTTCCAATCGATTAGTATAAATTTCATTATTGTGTGATGCATATTAGCTGAGATTGAGAATTGCAACAATGCATTTTCATGCAATTGCACTTTACTATAAATTGTTCTTATCATCACAGAAAAATAATTTTTGTACCGTTAGATAGGGAATTAAATTGTGATTTCTTCCCAATCGTTGAAAAAGACGAAAGATGATTTCTCATAGACGTTGAAAATTTGTGTTTATTTTAATGACAGCCAACATCCAGTATCGCCGCTTCTGCTCTCATCTCGCCATAAAATTGCTACTGAACATCGCGTGTGACCAGACCGATACGTCACAACTTCACTTTTTAGCCGTTGGTCCCTGGAATTCAAATTTGGGGGCCTGAACAAGAAAATGATTATTACCAGTGAATCGGTCATATTTTTGTTGATAACATGATATTAAAAAAGTGTTCCCTTCAGGAACTATATGTGGTTACTAATGTTTCCAAAAATAATATCAACTGAATGCTCACATGTTATAGATATTTTGCATAGATTAAAAAAAAAATTGAATGAATAACATCATTGCACAGATGAATTTAATAACATACGTTAATTACGGTCAATTAAAGTAGTCTAAGACACTAAGGATATCCATATTATACCTCATAAAATAATGAAGGTTGGAAATGGAACCTACTAGTGGTTACAAAAGTACCTAGATATCAATTTTATTGCAACCTGCGTCAAAGTTTAATTACACTTAAAACAATTAAAAAATGCGGCTTGGATTTCAAGTCAATATTTTTGCACCTCGAAATTATGCAAACATTGTAACGTCTATATGAAAATTCACATTCCTCAAGTCCTTTACAGTCTTCTGTTCAATTTATCCTCCGAGAAAAAATTTTGGTTTAAGGTGGAACTATATGTGGTTACTAATGTATCCAGAAATAATGTAAACTGAATGCTCACATGTTATATATATTTTGCATAGATTAAAAAAAAATTGAATGGATGACATCATTGCACAGATGAATTAATTACGTTCAATTAAAGTAATCTAAGACACTAAGGATATCCATATTATACCTCATAAAATAATGAAGGTTGGGATTAGAACATACTAGTGGTTACATAAGTACCTAGAAATAAATTTTATTGCAACCTCCGTCAAATTTTAATTACACTTAAAACAATTAAAAAATGCGGCTTGGATTTCAAGTCAATATTTGTGCACCTCGATATTATGCAAACATTGTAACGTGTATCTGAAAATTCACATTCGTCAAGTCCTTTACATTCTTCTGTTCAATTCATCCTGAGAAAATTTTTGGTTTAAGGTGGAACTATATGTGGTTACTAATGTATCTACAAAAAATATCAACTGAATGCTCACATGTTAAATATTTTTGAATTAGAGCTCTATAGATAACAAAGGTATTTGCCAATTTCAATTTTGCATTTTTTCGCGATAAATAAATTAAAAGGGTAAAGGGTCATTTGACCCTCAAGTATTAAAGGGTCGCAAATTTAAGGGTCATGATTAGATCCGACATCAATTATACCAAACATAAAAATAGGATTTAAAATGGAACCTACCAGTGGTTACAAAAGTAGCTAGAAATAAATTTTATTGCAACCTCCGTCAAATTTTAATTACACTTAAAACAATTAAAAAATGCGGCTTGGATTTCAAGTCAATACTTTTGCACCTCGAAATTATGCAAACATTGTATCGTCTATCTGAAAATTCACATTCCTCAAGTCCTTTACATTCTTCTGTTCAATTCATCCTAAGAAAAATTTTAGTTTAAGGTGGAACTATATGTGGTTACTAATGTATCTACAAAAAATATCAACTGAATGCTCACATGTTAAATATTTTTGAATTAGAGCTCTATAGATAACAAAGGTATTTGCCAATTTCAATTTTGCATTTTTTCACGATAAATAATTTAAAAGGGTCATTTGACCCTCAAGGATTGAAGGGTCGCAAATTTAAGGGTCATTATTAGATCCGCCATCAATTATACCAAACATAAAAATAGGATTTAAAATGGAACCTACTAGTGGTTACAAAAGTACCTAGAAATAAATTTTATTGCAACCTCCGTCAAATTTTATTTACACTTAAAAAATAAAATGCGGCTTGGATTTCAATTCAATATTTTTGCACCTCGATATTATGCAAATATTGTAACGTCTATATGAAAATTCACATTCCTTAAGTCCTTTCCATTCTTCTGTTCAATTTATCCTCTGAGAAAAAATTTTGGTTTAAGGTTGAACTATATGTGGTTACTAATGTATCCAGAAAAAATATAAACTGAATGCTCACATGTTATATATATTTTGCATAGATTAAAAAAAAATTGAATGGATGACATCATTGCACAGATGAATTAATTACGGTCAATTATAGTAGTCTAAGACACTAAGGATATCCATATTATACCTCATTAAATAATGAAGGTTGGGATTAGAACATACTATTGGTTACATAAGTACCTAGAAATAAATTTTATTGCAACCTCCGTCAAATTTTAATTACACTTAAAACAATTAAAAAATGCGGCTTGGATTTCAAGTGAATATTTTTGCACCTCGATATTATGCAGACATTGTAACGTCTATATGAAAATTCACATTCGTCAAGTCCTTTACATTCTTCTGTTCAATTCATCCTGAGAAAAATTTTGGTTTAAGGTGGAACTATATGTGGTTACTAATGTATCTACAAAAAATATCAACTGAATGCTCACATGTTAAATATTTTTGAATTAGAGCTCTATAGATAACAAAGGTATTTGCCAATTTCAATTTTGCATTTTTTCACGATAAATAATTTAAAAGGGTCATTTGACCCTCAAGGATTAAAGGGTCGCAAATTTAAGGGTCATGATTAGATCCGACATCAATTATACCAAACATAAAAATAGGATTTAAAATGGAACCTACCAGTGGTTACAAAAGTAGCTAGAAATAAATTTTATTGCAACCTCCGTCAAATTTTAATTACACTTAAAACAATTAAAAAATGCGGCTTAAATTTCAAGTCAATATTTTTGCACCTCGAAATTATGCAAACATTGTAACGTCTATATGAAAATTCACATTCCTTAAGTTATTTCCATTCTTCTGTTCAATTTATCCTCTGAGAAAAAATTTTGGTTTAAGGTGGAATTATATGTGGTTACTAATGTATCCAGAAATAATATCAACTGAATGCTCACATGTTATATATATTTTGCATAGATTAAAAAAAAATTGAATGGATGACATCATTGCACAGATGAATTAATTACGGTCAATTAAAGTAGTCTAAGACACCAAGGATATCCATATTATACCTCATTAAATAATGAAGGTTGGGATTAGAACATACTAGTGGTTACATAAAGGTGTACTGAAGGGAACACTTTTTTAATATCATCTTATCAACAAAAATAAGACTGATTCACTGGTAATAACCATTTTCTTGTTGAGGCCCCCAAATTTGAATTTCAGGGACCAAAGGCTAAAAAGTGAAGTTGTGACGTATCGGTCTGGCCACACGCGATGCCCAGTAGAAATTTTATGGCGAGATGAGAGCAGAAGCGGCGATACCGGATGTTGGATGTCATTAAAATAAACACAAATTTTCAACGTCTATGAGAAATCATCTTTCGTCTTTTTCATCGATTGGGATGAAATCACAATTCAATTCCCTATCTAGCGGTACAAAAATTATTTTTCTGTGATGATTAGAACAATTTATAGTAAAGTGCAATTGCATGAAAATGCATTGATGCAATTCTCAATCTCAGCTAATATGCATCGCACAAGAACGAAATTTATACTAATCGATTGGAAATTTTATCATCAGTTACGCACTATCATTAAAAATTACAGAAATTGGTAATTAACAAAAGTTGAAATTTTATATTTTTATTTTATTGTCGGGAATGTAGTAATATGGGAAAAAAATTGGAGTGGCGATGGTGATGTTAGCCGTCGCCGGAGTCGCCGCGCTTCACCGGAAATCATAAATCTTACTGGTGTCAATGAAATAATAAAATAAATATAAAATTTCAACTTTTATTAATTATCAATTTTTGTAATTCTTAATGATAGTGCGTAACTGATGATAAAATTTCCAATCGATTAGTATAAATTTTGTTCTTGTGCGATGCATATTAGCTGAGATTGAGAATTGCATCAATGCATTTTCATGCAATTGCACTTTACTATAAATTGTTCTAATCATCACAGAAAAATAATTTTTGTACTGCTAGATAGGGAATTGAATTGTGATTTCATCCCAATCGTTGAAAAAGACGAAAGATGATTTCTCATGGACGTTGAAAATTTGTGTTTATTTTAATGACAGCCAACATCGGTATCACCGCTTCTGCTCTCATCTCGCCATAAAATTTCTACTGGACATCGCATGTGGCCAGACCAATACGTCACAACTTCACTTTTTAGCCGTTGGTCCCTGAAATTCAAATTTGGGGGCCTCAACAAGAAAATGATTATTACCAGTGAATCGGTCTTATTTTTGTTGATAAGATGATATTAAAAAAGTGTTCCCTTCAGTACCCCTTTAAATGTATCTACAAAAAATATCAACTGAATGCTCACATGTTAAATATTTTTGAATTAGAGCTCTATAGATAACAAAGGTATTTGCCAATTTACATTTTGCATTTTTTCACGATAAATAATTTAAAAGGGTCATTTGACCCTCAAGGATTAAAGGGTCGCAAATTTAAGGGTCATGATTAGATCCGACATCAATTATACCAAACATAAAAATAGGATTTAAAATGGAACCTACCTGTGGTTACAAAAGTAGCTAGAAATAAATTTTATTGCAACCTCCGTCAAATTTTAATTACACTTAAAAAATAAAATGCGGCTTGGATTTCAAGTCAATATTTTTGCACCTCGAAATTATGCAAACATTGTAACGTCTATATGAAAATTCACATTCCTTAAGTCCTTTCCATTCTTCTGTTCAATTTATCCTCTGAGAAAAAATTTTGGTTTAAGGTGGAATTATATGTGGTTACTAATGTGTCCAGAAATAATATCAACTGAATGCTCACATGTTATATATATTTTGCATAGATTAAAAAAAAATTGAATGGATGACATCATTGCACAGATGAATTAATTACGGTCAATTAAAGTAGTCTAAGACACCAAGGATATCCATATTATACCTCATTAAATAATGAAGGTTGGGATTAGAACATACTAGTGGTTACATAAGTACCTAGAAATAAATTTTATTGCAACCTACGTCAAATTTTAATTACACTTAAAACAATTAAAAAATGCGGCTTAAATTTTAAGTCAATATTTTTGCACCTCGAAATTATGCAAACATTGTAACGTCTATCTGAAAATTCACATTCCTCAAGTCCTTTACATTCTTCTGTTCAATTCATCCTAAGAAAAATTTTGGTTTAAGGTGGAACTATATGTGGTTACTAATGTATCCAGAAATAATATCAACTGAATGCTCACATGTTAAATATATTTGAATTAGAGCTCTATAGATAACAAAGGTATTTGTCAATTTCAATTTTGCATTTTTTCACGATAAATAATTTAAAAGGATCATTTAACCCTCAAGGATTAAAGGGTCGCAAAATTAAGGGTCATGATTAGATCCGACATAAATTATACCAAACATAAAAATAGGATTTAAAATGGTTAGGACTAAACTACTAGTGGTTACAAAAGTACCTAGAAATAAATTTTATTGCAACCTCCGTCAATTTTTAATTACACTTAAAACAATTAAAAAATGCGGCTTGGATTTCAAGTCAATACTTTTGCACCTCGAAATTATGCAAACATTGTAACGTGTATCTGAAAATTCACATTCCTCAAGTCCTTTACATTCTTCTGTTCAATTCATCCTAAGAAAAATTTTGGTTTAAGGTGGAACTATATGTGGTTACTAATGTATCTACAAAAAATATCAACTGAATGCTCACATGTTAAATATTTTTGAATTAGAGCTCTATAGATAACAAAGGTATTTGCCAATTTCAATTTTGCATTTTTTCACAATAAATAATTTAAAAGGGTCATTTGACCCTCAAGGATTGAAGGGTCGCAAATTTAAGGGTCATTATTAGATCCGCCATCAATTATACCAAACATAAAAATAGGATTTAAAATGGAACCTACTAGTGGTTGCAAAAGTACCTAGAAATAAATTTTATTGCAACCTCCGTCAAATTTTATTTACACTTAAAAAATAAAATGCGGCTTGGATTTCAATTCAATATTTTTGCACCTCGATATTATGCAAATATTGTAACGTCTATATGAAAATTCACATTTCATTCTCAAGTCCTTTACATTAATTCTTCTGTTCAATTTATCCTCTGAGAAAAAATTTTGGTTTAAGGTTGAACTATATGTGGTTACTAATGTATCCAGAAAAAATATAAACTGAATGCTCACATGTTATATATATTTTGCATAGATTAAAAAAAAATTGAATGGATGACATCATTGCACAGATGAATTAATTACGGTCAATTATAGTAGTCTAAGACACTAAGGATATCCATATTATACCTCATTAAATAATGAAGGTTGGGATTAGAACATACTAGTGGTTACATAAGTACCTAGAAATAAATTTTATTGCAACCTCCGTCAAATTTTAATTACACTTAAAACAATTAAAAAATGTGGCTTGGATTTCAAGTGAATATTTTTGCACCTCGATATTATGCAGACATTGTAACGTCTATATGAAAATTCACATTCGTCAAGTCCTTTACATTCTTCTGTTCAATTCATCCTGAGAAAAATTTTGGTTAAAGGTGGAACTATATGTGGTTACTAATGTATCCAGAAATAATATAAACTGAATGCTCACATGTTAAATATATTTGAATTAGAGCTCTATAGATAACAAAGGTATTTGTCAATTTCAATTTTGCATTTCTTCACGATAAATAATTTAAAAGGGTAATTTGACCCTCAAGGATTGAAGGGTCTCAAATTTAAGGGTCATGATTAGATCCGCCATCAATTATACCAAACATAAAAATAGGATTTAAAATGGAACCTACTAGTGGTTACAAAAGTAGCTAGAAATAAATTTTATTGCAACCTCCGTCAAATTTTAATTACACTTAAAAAATAAAATGCGGCTTGGATTTCAATTCAATATTTTTGCACATCGATATTATGCAAATATTGTAACGTCTATATGAAAATTCACATTCCTCAAGTCCTCAACATTCTTCTGTTCAATTATCCTCTGAGAAAAAATTTTGGTTTAAAGGTGTACTGAAGGGAACACTTTTTTAATATCATCTTATCAATAAAAATAAGACCGATTCACTGGTAATAATTATTTTCTTGTTCAGGCCCCCAAATTTGAATTCCAGTGACCAACGGCTAAAAAGTGAAGTTGTGACGTATCGGTCTGGTCACACGCGATGTTCAGTAGCAATTTTATGGCGAGATGAGAGCAGAAGCGGTGATACCGATGTTGGCTGTCATTAAAATAAAAACAAATTTTCAACGTCTATATGAAATTATCTTTCGTCTTTTTCAACGATTGGGATGAAATCACAATTCAATTCCCTATCTAACGGTACAAAATTTATTTTTCTGTGATGATAAGAACAATTTATAGTAAAGTGCAATTGCATGAAGATGCATTGATGCAATTCTCAATCTCAGCTAATTTGCATCGCACAAGAATGAAATTTATACTAATCGATTGGAAATTTTATTATCAGTTACGCACTATCATTAAACATTACAAAAATTGATAATTAACAAAAGATAAAATTTTATATTTTTATTTTATTGTCATGAATGTAGTAATATGGGAAAAAAATTGGAGTGGCGATGGTGATGGAAGCCGTCGCCGGAGTCGCCGCGCTTCACCGGAAATCATAAATCTAACTGGTGTCAATAAAATAAATTTAATAAATACAAAATATCAACTTTTGTTAATTATCAATTTTCGTAATTTTAAATGATAGTGCGTAACTGATGGTAAAATTTCCAATCGATTAGTATAAATTTCATTATTGTGTGATGCATATTAGCTGAGATTGAGAATTGCAACAATGCATTTTCATGCAATTGCACTTTACTATAAATTGTTCTTATCATCACAGAAAAATAATTTTTGTACCGTTAGATAGGGAATTAAATTGTGATTTCTTCCCAATCGTTGAAAAAGACGAAAGATGATTTCTCATAGACGTTGAAAATTTGTGTTTATTATAATGACAGCCAACATCCAGTATCGCCGCTTCTGCTCTCATCTCGCCATAAAATTGCTACTGAACATCGCGTGTGACCAGACCGATACGTCACAACTTCACTTTTTAGCCGTTGGTCCCTGGAATTCAAATTTGCGGGCCTGAACAAGAAAATGATTATTACCAGTGAATCGGTCATATTTTTGTTGATAACATGATATTAAAAAAGTGTTCCCTTCAGGAACTATATGTGGTTACTAATGTTTCCAAAAATAATATCAACTGAATGCTCACATGTTATAGATATTTTGCATAGATTAAAAAAAAATTGAATGAATAACATCATTGCACAGATGAATTTAATAACATACGTTAATTACGGTCAATTAAAGTAGTCTAAGACACTAAGGATATCCATATTATACCTCATAAAATAATGAAGGTTGGAAATGGAACCTACTAGTGGTTACAAAAGTACCTAGATATCAATTTTATTGCAACCTGCGTCAAAGTTTAATCACACTTAAAACAATTAAAAAATGCGGCTTGGATTTCAAGTCAATATTTTTGCACCTCGAAATTATGCAAACATTGTAACGTCTATATGAAAATTCACATTCCTCAAGTCCTCTACAGTCTTCTGTTCAATTTATCCTCTGAGAAAAAATTTTGGTTTAAGGTGGAACTATATGTGGTTACTAATGTATCCAGAAATAATGTAAACTGAATGCTCACATGTTATATATACTTTGCATAGATTAAAAAAAAATTGAATGGATGACATCATTGCACAGATGAATTAATTACGGTCAATTAAAGTAATCTAAGACACTAAGGATACCCATATTATACCTCATAAAATAATGAAGGTTGGGATTAGAACATACTAGTGGTTACATAAGTACCTAGAAATAAATTTTATTGCAACCTCCGTCAAATTTTAATTACACTTAAAACAATTAAAAAATGCGGCTTGGACTTCAAGTCAATATTTGTGCACCTCGATATTATGCAAACATTGTAACGTGTATCTGAAAATTCACATTCGTCAAGTCCTTTACATTCTTCTGTTCAATTCATCCTGAGAAAAATTTTGGTTTAAGGTGGAACTATATGTGGTTACTAATGTATCTACAAAAAATATCAACTGAATGCTCACATGTTAAATATTTTTGAATTAGAGCTCTATAGATAACAAAGGTATTTGCCAATTTCAATTTTGCATTTTTTCACGATAAATAATTTAAAAGGGTCATTTGACCCTCAAGGATTAAAGGGTCGCAAATTTAAGGGTCATGATTAGATCCGACATCAATTATACCAAACATAAAAATAGGATTTAAAATGGAACCTACCAGTGGTTACAAAAGTAGCTAGAAATAAATTTTATTGCAACCTCCGTCAAATTTTAATTACACTTAAAACAATTAAAAAATGCGGCTTAAATTTCAAGTCAATATTTTTGCACCTCGAAATAATGCAAACATTGTAACGTCTATCTGAAAATTCACATTCCTCAAGTCCTTTACATTCTTCAATTCAATTCATCCTAAGAAAAATTTTGGTTTAAGGTGGAACTATATGTGGTTACTAATGTATCCAGAAATAATATCAACTGAATGCTCACATGTTAAATATATTTGAATTAGAGCTCTATAGATAACAAAGGTATTTGCCAATTTCAATTTTGCATTTTTTCACGATAAATAATTTAAAAGGGTCATTTGACCCTCAAGGATTAAAGGGTCGCAAATTTAAGGGTCATGATTAGATCCGACATCAATTATACCAAACATAAAAATAGGATTTAAAATGGAACCTACCAGTGGTTACAAAAGTAGCTAGAAATAAATTTTATTGCAACCTCCGTCAAATTTTAATTACACTTAAAACAATTAAAAAATGCGGCTTAAATTTCAAGTCAATATTTTTGCACCTCGAAATAATGCAAACATTGTAACGTCTATCTGAAAATTCACATTCCTCAAGTCCTTTACATTCTTCTGTTCAATTCATCCTAAGAAAAATTTTGGTTTAAGGTGGAACTATATGTGGTTACTAATGTATCTACAAAAAATATCAACTGAATGCTCACATGTTAAATATTTTTGAATTAGAGCTCTATAGATAACAAAGGTATTTGCCAATTTCAATTTTGCATTTTTTCACGATAAATAATTTAAAAGGGTCATTTGACCCTCAAGGATTGAAGGGTCGCAAATTTAAGGGTCATTATTAGATCCGCCATCAATTATACCAAACATAAAAATAGGATTTAAAATGGAACCTACTAGTGGTTACAAAAGTACCTAGAAATAAATTTTATTGCAACCTCCGTCAAATTTTATTTACACTTAAAAAATAAAATGCGGCTTGGATTTCAATTCAATATTTTTGCACCTCGATATTATGCAAATATTGTAACGTCTATATGAAAATTCACATTTCATTCTCAAGTCCTTTACATTAATTCTTCTGTTCAATTTATCCTCTGAGAAAAAATTTTGGTTTAAAGTGGAACTATATGTGGTTACTAATGTATCCAGAAATAATTTAAAATGAATGCTCACATGTTATATATATTTTGCATAGATTAAAAAAAAATTGAATGGATGACATCATTGCACAGATGAATTAAGTACGGTCAATTAAAGTAGCCTAAGACACTAAGGATATCCATATTATACCTCATTAAATAATGAAGGTTGGAAATGGAACCTACTAGTGGTTACATAAGTACCTAGAAATTAATTTTATTGCAACCTCCGTCAAATTTTAATTACACTTAAAACAATTAAAAAAGCGGCTTGGATTTCAAGTCAATATTTTTGCACCTCGATATTATGCAAACATTGTAATGTCTATAAGAAAATTAACATTCCTCAAGTCCTTTACATTCTTCTGTTCAATTTATCCTCTGAGAAAAAATTTTGGTTTAAGGTGGAACAATATGTGGTTACTAATGTATCCAGAAATAATATCAACTGAATGCTCACATGTAATATATATTTTGCATAGATTAAAAAAAATTGAATGGATGACATCATTGCACAGATGAATTAAGTACGGTCAATTAAAGTAGCCTAAGACACTAAGGATATCCATATTATACCTCATTAAATAATGAAGGTTGGAAATGGAACCTACTAGTGGTTACATAAGTACCTAGAAATAAATTTTATTGCAACCTCCGTCAAATTTTAATTACACTTACAACAATTAAAAAATGCGGCTTGGATTTCAAGTCAATATTTTTGCACCTCGATATTATGCAAATATTGTAACGTCTATATGAAAATTCACATTTCATTCTCAAGTCCTTTACATTCTTCTGTTCAATTTATCCTCGGAGAAAAAAATTTGGTTTAAAGTGGAACTATATGTGGTTACTAATGTATCCAGAAATAATACAGATGAAATAAGTACAGTCAATTAAAGTAGCCTAAGACACTAAGGATATCCATATTATACCTCATTAAATAATAAAGGTTGGAAATGGAACCTACTAGTGGTTACATAAGTACCTAGAAATTAATTTTATTGCAACCTCCGTCAAATTTTAATTACACTTAAAACAATTAAAAAATGCGGCTTGGATTTCAAGTCAATATTTTTGCACCTCGATATTATGCAAACATTGTATCGTCTATAAGAAAATTAACATTCCTCAAGTCCTTTACATTCTTCTGTTCAATTTATCCTCTGAGAAAAAATTTTGGTTTAAGGTGGATCTATATGTGGTTACTAATGTATCCAGAAATAATATCAACTGAATGCTCACATGTAATATATATTTTGCATAGATTAAAAAAAATTGAATGGATGACATCATTGCACAGATGAATTAAGTACGGTCAATTAAAGTAGCCTAAGACACTAAGGATATCCATATTATACCTCATTAAATAATGAAGGTTGGAAATGGAACCTACTAGTGGTTACATAAGTACCTAGAAATTAATTTTATTGCAACCTCCGTCAAATTTTAATTACACTTAAAACAATTAAAAAATGCGGCTTGGATTTCAAGTCAATATTTTTGCACCTCGATATTATGCAAACATTGTAACGTCTATAAGAAAATTAACATTCCTCAAGTCCTTTTACATTCTTCTGTTCAATTTATCCTCTGAGAAAAAATTTTGGTTTAAGGTGGAACTATATGTGGTTACTAATGTATCCAGAAATAATATCAACTGAATGCTCACATGTAATATATATTTTGCATAGATTAAAAAAAAGTGAATGGATGACATCATTGCACAGATGAATTAAGTACGGTCAATTAAAGTAGCCTAAGACACTAAGGATATCCATATTATACCTCATTAAATAATAAAGGTTGGAAATGGAACCTACTAGTGGTTACATAAGTACCTAGAAATAAATTTTATTGCAACCTCCGTCAAATTTTAATTACACTTAAAACAATTAAAAATGCGGCCTGGATTTCAAGTCAATATTTTTGCACCTCGATATTATGCAAATATTGTAACGTCTATATGAAAATTCACATTTCATTCTCAAGTCCTTTACATTCTTCTGTTCAATTTATCCTCTGAGAAAAAATTTTGGTTTAAAGTGGAACTATATGTGGTTACTAATGTTTCCAGAAATAATACAGATGAAATAAGTACAGTCAATTAAAGTAGCCTAAGACACTAAGGATATCCATATTATACCTCATTAAATAATAAAGGTTGGAAATGGAACCTACTAGTGGTTACATAAGTACCTAGAAATTAATTTTATTGCAACCTCCGTCAAATTTTAATTACACTTAAAACAATTAAAAAAGCGGCTTGGATTTCAAGTCAATATTTTTGCACCTCGATATTATGCAAACATTGTAATGTCTATAAGAAAATTAACATTCCTCAAGTCCTTTACATTCTTCTGTTCAATTTATCCTCTGAGAAAAAATTTTGGTTTAAGGTGGAACAATATGTGGTTACTAATGTATCCAGAAATAATATCAACTGAATGCTCACATGTAATATATATTTTGCATAGATTAAAAAAAATTGAATGGATGACATCATTGCACAGATGAATTAAGTACGGTCAATTAAAGTAGCCTAAGACACTAAGGATATCCATATTATACCTCATTAAATAATGAAGGTTGGAAATGGAACCTACTAGTGGTTACATAAGTACCTAGAAATAAATTTTATTGCAACCTCCGTCAAATTTTAATTACACTTACAACAATTAAAAATTGCGGCTTGGATTTCAAGTCAATATTTTTGCACCTCGATATTATGCAAATATTGTAACGTCTATATGAAAATTCACATTTCATTCTCAAGTCCTTTACATTCTTCTGTTCAATTTATCCTCGGAGAAAAAAATTTGGTTTAAAGTGGAACTATATGTGGTTACTAATGTATCAAGAAATAATACAGATGAAATAAGTACAGTCAATTAAAGTAGCCTAAGACACTAAGGATATCCATATTATACCTCATTAAATAATAAAGGTTGGAAATGGAATCTACTAGTGGTTACATAAGTACCTAGAAATTAATTTTATTGCAACCTCCGTCAAATTTTAATTACACTTAAAACAATTAAAAAATGCGGCTTGGATTTCAAGTCAATATTTTTGCACCTCGATATTATGCAAACATTGTATCGTCTATAAGAAAATTAACATTCCTCAAGTCCTTTACATTCTTCTGTTCAATTTATCCTCTGTGAAAAAATTTTGGTTTAAGGTGGAACTATATGTGGTTACTAATGTATCCAGAAATAATATCAACTGAATGCTCACATGTAATATATATTTTGCATAGATTAAAAAAAATTGAATGGATGACATCATTGCACAGATGAATTAAGTACGGTCAATTAAAGTAGCCTAAGACACTAAGGATATCCATATTATACCTCATTAAATAATGAAGGTTGGAAATGGAACCTACTAGTGGTTACATAAGTACCTAGAAATTAATTTTATTGCAACCTCCATCAAATTTTAATTACACTTAAAACAATTAAAAAATGCGGCTTGGATTTCAAGTCAATATTTTTGCACCTCGATATTATGCAAACATTGTAACGTCTATAAGAAAATTAACATTCCTCAAGTCCTTTTACATTCTTCTGTTCAATTTATCCTCTGAGAAAAAATTTTGGTTTAAGGTGGAACTATATGTGGTTACTAATGTATCCAGAAATAATATCAACTGAATGCTCACATGTAATATATATTTTGCATAGATTAAAATAAATTGAATGGATGACATCATTGCACAGATGAATTAAGTACGGTCAATTAAAGTAGCCTAAGACACTAAGGATATCCATATTATACCTCATTAAATAATGAAGGTTGGAAATGGAACCTACTAGTGGTTACATAAGTACCTAGAAATTAATTTTATTGCAACCTCCGTCAAATTTTAATTACACTTAAAACAATTAAAAAATGCGGCTTGGATTTCAAGTCAATATTTTTACACCTCGATATTATGCGAACATTGTAACGTCTATAAGAAAATTAACATTCCTCAAGTCCTTTTACATTCTTCTGTTCAATTTATCCTCTGAGAAAAAATTTTGGTTTAAGGTGGAACTATATGTGGTTACTAATGTATCCAGAAATAATATCAACTGAATGCTCACATGTTATATATATTTTGCATAGATAAAAAAAATTGAATGGATGACATCATTGCACAGATGAATTAAGTACGGTCGATTAAAGTAGCCTAAGACACTAAGGTTATCCATATTATACCTCATTAAATAATAAAGGTTGGAAATGGAACCTACTAGTGGTTACATAAGTAACTAGAAATAAATTTTATTGCAACCTCCGTCAAATTTTAATTACAATTAAAACAATTGAAAAATGCGGCTTGGATTTCAAGTCAATATTTTTGCACCTCGAAATTATGCAAACATTGTAACGTCTATATGAAAATTCACATTCGTCAAGTCCTTTACATTCTTCTGTTCAATTCATCCTGAGAAAAATTTTGGTTAAAGGTGGAACTATATGTGGTTACTAATGTGTCTACAAAAAATATCAACTGAACGCTCACATGTTAAATATTTTTGAATTAGAGCTCTATAGATAACAAAGGTATTTGCCAATATCAATTTTGCATTTTTTCACGATAAATAATTTAAAAGGGTCATTTGACCCTCAAGGATTGAAGGGTCGCAAATTTAAGGGTCATTATTAGATCCGCCATCAATTATACCAAACATAAAAATAGGATTTAAAATGGAACCTACTAGTGGTTACAAAAGTACCTAGAAATAAATTTTATTGCAACCTCCGTCAAATTTTAATTACACTTAAAAATAAAATGCGGCTTGGATTTCAAGTCAATATTTTTGCACCTCGATATTATGCAAACATTGTAACGTCTATAAGAAAATTAACATTCCTCAAGTCCTTTTACATTCTTCTGTTCAATTTATCCTCTGAGAAAAAATTTTGGTTTAAGGTGGAACTATATGTGGTTACTAATGTATCCAGAAATAATATCAACTGAATGCTCACATGTAATATATATTTTGCATAGATTAAAAAAAAGTGAATGGATGACATCATTGCACAGATGAATTAAGTACGGTCAATTAAAGTAGCCTAAGACACTAAGGATATCCATATTATACCTCATTAAATAATAAAGGTTGGAAATGGAACCTACTAGTGGTTACATAAGTACCTAGAAATAAATTTTATTGCAACCTCCGTCAAATTTTAATTACACTTAAAACAATTAAAAATGCGGCCTGGATTTCAAGTCAATATTTTTGCACCTCGATATTATGCAAATATTGTAACGTCTATATGAAAATTCACATTTCATTCTCAAGTCCTTTACATTCTTCTGTTCAATTTATTCTCTGAGAAAAAATTTTGGTTTAAAGTGGAACTATATGTGGTTACTAATGTTTCCAGAAATAATACAGATGAAATAAGTACAGTCAATTAAAGTAGCCTAAGACACTAAGGATATCCATATTATACCTCATTAAATAATAAAGGTTGGAAATGGAACCTACTAGTGGTTACATAAGTACCTAGAAATTAATTTTATTGCAACCTCCGTCAAATTTTAATTACACTTAAAACAATTAAAAAAGCGGCTTGGATTTCAAGTCAATATTTTTGCACCTCGATATTATGCAAACATTGTAATGTCTATAAGAAAATTAACATTCCTCAAGTCCTTTACATTCTTCTGTTCAATTTATCCTCTGAGAAAAAATTTTGGTTTAAGGTGGAACAATATGTGGTTACTAATGTATCCAGAAATAATATCAACTGAATGCTCACATGTAATATATATTTTGCATAGATTAAAAAAAATTGAATGGATGACATCATTGCACAGATGAATTAAGTACGGTCAATTAAAGTAGCCTAAGACACTAAGGATATCCATATTATACCTCATTAAATAATGAAGGTTGGAAATGGAACCTACTAGTGGTTACATAAGTACCTAGAAATAAATTTTATTGCAACCTCCGTCAAATTTTAATTACACTTACAACAATTAAAAAATGCGGCTAGGATTTCAAGTCAATATTTTTGCACCTCGATATTATGCAAATATTGTAACGTCTATATGAAAATTCACATTTCATTCTCAAGTCCTTTACATTCTTCTGTTCAATTTATCCTCGGAGAAAAAAATTTGGTTTAAAGTGGAACTATATGTGGTTACTAATGTATCCAGAAATAATACAGATGAAATAAGTACAGTCAATTAAAGTAGCCTAAGACACTAAGGATATCCATATTATACCTCATTAAATAATAAAGGTTGGAAATGGAACCTACTAGTGGTTACATAAGTACCTAGAAATTAATTTTATTGCAACCTCCGTCAAATTTTAATTACACTTAAAACAATTAAAAAATGCGGCTTGGATTTCAAGTCAATATTTTTGCACCTCGATATTATGCAAACATTGTATCGTCTATAAGAAAATTAACATTCCTCAAGTCCTTTACATTCTTCTGTTCAATTTATCCTCTGAGAAAAAATTTTGGTTTAAGGTGGAACTATATGTGGTTACTAATGTATCCAGAAATAATATCAACTGAATGCTCACATGTAATATATATTTTGCATAGATTAAAAAAAATTGAATGGATGACATCATTGCACAGATGAATTAAGTACGGTCAATTAAAGTAGCCTAAGACACTAAGGATATCCATATTATACCTCATTAAATAATGAAGGTTGGAAATGGAACCTACTAGTGGTTACATAAGTACCTAGAAATTAATTTTATTGCAACCTCCATCAAATTTTAATTACACTTAAAACAATTAAAAAATGCGGCTTGGATTTCAAGTCAATATTTTTGCACCTCGATATTATGCAAACATTGTAACGTCTATAAGAAAATTAACATTCCTCAAGTCCTTTTACATTCTTCTGTTCAATTTATCCTCTGAGAAAAAATTTTGGTTTAAGGTGGAACTATATGTGGTTACTAATGTATCCAGAAATAATATCAACTGAATGCTCACATGTAATATATATTTTGCATAGATTAAAAAAAATTGAATGGATGACATCATTGCACAGATGAATTAAGTACGGTCAATTAAAGTAGCCTAAGACACTAAGGATATCCATATTATACCTCATTAAATAATGAAGGTTGGAAATGGAACCTACTAGTGGTTACATAAGTACCTAGAAATTAATTTTATTGCAACCTCCGTCAAATTTTAATTACACTTAAAACAATTAAAAAATGCGGCTTGGATTTCAAGTCAATATTTTTACACCTCGATATTATGCGAACATTGTAACGTCTATAAGAAAATTAACATTCCTCAAGTCCTTTTACATTCTTCTGTTCAATTTATCCTCTGAGAAAAAATTTTGGTTTAAGGTGGAACTATATGTGGTTACTAATGTATCCAGAAATAATATCAACTGAATGCTCACATGTTATATATATTTTGCATAGATTAAAAAAAATTGAATGGATGACATCATTGCACAGATGAATTAAGTACGGTCGATTAAAGTAGCCTAAGACACTAAGGTTATCCATATTATACCTCATTAAATAATAAAGGTTGGAAATGGAACCTACTAGTGGTTACATAAGTAACTAGAAATAAATTTTATTGCAACCTCCGTCAAATTTTAATTACAATTAAAACAATTGAAAAATGCGGCTTGGATTTCAAGTCAATATTTTTGCACCTCGAAATTATGCAAACATTGTAACGTCTATATGAAAATTCACATTCGTCAAGTCCTTTACATTCTTCTGTTCAATTCATCCTGAGAAAAATTTTGGTTAAAGGTGGAACTATATGTGGTTACTAATGTGTCTACAAAAAATATCAACTGAACGCTCACATGTTAAATATTTTTGAATTAGAGCTCTATAGATAACAAAGGTATTTGCCAATATCAATTTTGCATTTTTTCACGATAAATAATTTAAAAGGGTCATTTGACCCTCAAGGATTGAAGGGTCGCAAATTTAAGGGTCATTATTAGATCCGCCATCAATTATACCAAACATAAAAATAGGATTTAAAATGGAACCTACTAGTGGTAACAAAAGTACCTAGAAATAAATTTTATTGCAACCTCCGTCAAATTTTAATTACACTTAAAAATAAAATGCGGCTTGGATTTCAAGTCAATATTTTTGCACCTCGATATTATGCAAATATTGTAACGTCTATATGAAAATTCACATTTCATTCTCAAGTCCTTTACATTCTTCTGTTCAATTTATCCTCTGAGAAAAAATTTTGGTTTAAAGTGGAACTATATGTGGTTACTAATGTATCCAGAAATAATTTAAAATGAATGCTCACATGTTATATATATTTTGCATAGATTAAAAAAAAATTGAATGAATGACATCATTGCACAGATGAATTAATTACGGTCCATTAAAGTAGTCTAAGACACTAAGGATATCCATATTATACCTCATTAAATAATGATGGTTGGGATTAGAACATACTAGTGGTTACATAAGTACCTAGAAATAAATTTGATTGCAACCTCCGTCAAATTTTAATTACACTTAAAACAATTAAAAAATGCGGCTTGGATTTCAAGTCAATATTTTTGCACCTCGATATTATGCAAACATTGTAACGTCTATATGAAAATTCACATTCGTTAAGTCCTTTACATTCTTCTGTTCTATTCATCCTGAGAAAAATTTTGGTTTAAGGTGGAACTATATGTGGTTACTAATGTATCCAGAAATAATATAAACTGAATGCTCACATGTTATATATAATTTGCATAGACTAAAAAAAAATTGAATGGATGACATCATTGCACATTGAATTTAATAACATACGTTAATTACGGTCAATTAAAGTAGTCTAAGACACTAAGGATATCCATATTATACCTCATAAAATAATGAAGGTTGGATATGGAACCTACTAGTGGTTACAAAAGCACCTAGATATAAATTTTATTGCAACCTGCGTCAAATTTTAATTACACTTAAAACAATTAAAAAATACGGCTTGGATTTCAAGTCAATATTTTTGCACCTCGAAATTATGCAAACATTGTAACGTCTATAAGAAAATTCACATTCCTCAAGTTCTTTACATTCTTCTGTTCAATTTATCCTCTGAGAAAAAATTTTGGTTTAAGGTGGAACTATATGTGGTTACTAATGTATCCAGAAATAATATCAACTGAATGCTCACATGTAATATATATTTTGCATAGATTAAAAAAAAGTGAATGGATGACATCATTGCACAGATGAATTAAGTACGGTCAATTAAAGTAGCCTAAGACACTAAGGATATCCATATTATACCTCATTAAATAATAAAGGTTGGAAATGGAACCTACTAGTGGTTACATAAGTACCTAGAAATAAATTTTATTGCAACCTCCGTCAAATTTTAATTACACTTAAAACAATTAAAAATGCGGCCTGGATTTCAAGTCAATATTTTTGCACCTCGATATTATGCAAATATTGTAACGTCTATATGAAAATTCACATTTCATTCTCAAGTCCTTTACATTCTTCTGTTCAATTTATCCTCTGAGAAAAAATTTTGGTTTAAAGTGGAACTATATGTGGTTACTAATGTTTCCAGAAATAATACAGATGAAATAAGTACAGTCAATTAAAGTAGCCTAAGACACTAAGGATATCCATATTATACCTCATTAAATAATAAAGGTTGGAAATGGAACCTACTAGTGGTTACATAAGTACCTAGAAATTAATTTTATTGCAACCTCCGTCAAATTTTAATTACACTTAAAACAATTAAAAAAGCGGCTTGGATTTCAAGTCAATATTTTTGCACCTCGATATTATGCAAACATTGTAATGTCTATAAGAAAATTAACATTCCTCAAGTCCTTTACATTCTTCTGTTCAATTTATCCTCTGAGAAAAAATTTTGGTTTAAGGTGGAACAATATGTGGTTACTAATGTATCAAGAAATAATATCAACTGAATGCTCACATGTAATATATATTTTGCATAGATTAAAAAAAATTGAATGGATGACATCATTGCACAGATGAATTAAGTACGGTCAATTAAAGTAGCCTAAGACACTAAGGATATCCATATTATACCTCATTAAATAATGAAGGTTGGAAATGGAACCTACTAGTGGTTACATAAGTACCTAGAAATAAAGTAGTCTAAGACACTAAGGATATCCATATTATACCTCATAAAATAATGAAGGTTGGATATGGAACCTACTAGTGGTTACAAAAGCACCTAGATATAAATTTTATTGCAACCTGCGTCAAATTTTAATTACACTTAAAACAATTAAAAAATACGGCTAGGATTTCAAGTCAATATTTTTGCACCTCGAAATTATGCAAACATTGTAACGTCTATAAGAAAATTCACATTCCTCAAGTCCTTTTACATTCTTCTGTTCAATTTATCCTCTGAGAAAAAATTTTGGTTTAAGGTGGAACTATATGTGGTTACTAATGTATCCAGAAATAATATCAACTGAATGCTCACATGTTATATATATTTTGCATAGATTAAAAAAAAGTGAATGGATGACATCATTGCACAGATGAATTAAGTACGGTCAATTAAAGTAGCCTAAGACACTAAGGATATCCATATTATACCTCATTAAATAATAAAGGTTGGAAATGGAACCTACTAGTGGTTACGTAAGTACCTAGAAATTAATTTTATTGCAACCTCCGTCAAATTTTAATTACACTTAAAACAATTAAAAATGCGGCCTGGATTTCAAGTCAATATTTTTGCACCTCGATATTATGCAAATATTGTAACGTCTATATGAAAATTCACATTTCATTCTCAAGTCCTTTACATTCTTCTGTTCAATTTATCCTCTGAGAAAAAATTTTGGTTTAAAGTGGAACTATATGTGGTTACTAATGTTTCCAGAAATAATACAGATGAAATAAGTACAGTCAATTAAAGTAGCCTAAGACACTAAGGATATCCATATTATACCTCATTAAATAATAAAGGTTGGAAATGGAACCTACTAGTGGTTACATAAGTACCTAGAAATTAATTTTATTGCAACCTCCGTCAAATTTTAATAACACTTAAAACAATTAAAAAAGCGGCTTGGATTTCAAGTCAATATTTTTGCACCTCGATATTATGCAAACATTGTAATGTCTATAAGAAAATTAACATTCCTCAAGTCCTTTACATTCTTCTGTTCAATTTATCCTCTGAGAAAAAATTTTGGTTTAAACTGGAACTATATGTGGTTACTAATGTTTCCAGAAATAATACAGATGAAATAAGTGCAGTCAATTAAAGTAGCCTAAGACACTAAGGATATCCATATTAAACCTCATTAAATAATAAAGGTTGGAAATGGAACCTACTAGTGGTTACATAAGTACCTAGAAATTAATTTTATTGCAACCTCCGTCAAATTTTAATTACACTTAAAACAATTAAAAAAGCGGCTTGGATTTCAAGTCAATATTTTTGCACCTCGATATTATGCAAACATTGTAATGTCTATAAGAAAATTAACATTCCTCAAGTCCTTTACATTCTTCTGTTCAATTTATCCTCTGAGAAAAAATTTTGGTTTAAGGTGGAACAATATGTGGTTACTAATGTATCCAGAAATAATATCAACTGAATGCTCACATGTAATATATATTTTGCATAGATTAAAAAAAATTGAATGGATGACATCATTGCACAGATGAATTAAGTACGGTCAATTAAAGTAGCCTAAGACACTAAGGATATCCATATTATACCTCATTAAATAATGAAGGTTGGAAATGGAACCTACTAGTGGTTACATAAGTACCTAGAAATAAATTTTATTGCAACCTCCGTCAAATTTTAATTACACTTACAACAATTAAAAAATGCGGCTTGGATTTCAAGTCAATATTTTTGCACCTCGATATTATGCAAATATTGTAACGTCTATATGAAAATCCACATTTCATTCTCAAGTCCTTTACATTCTTCTGTTCAATTTATCCTCGGAGAAAAAAAATTGGTTTAAAGTGGAACTATATGTGGTTACTAATGTATCCAGAAATAATACAGATGAAATAAGTACAGTCAATTAAAGTAGCCTAAGACACTAAGGATATCCATATTATACCTCATTAAATAATAAAGGTTGGAAATGGAACCTACTAGTGGTTACATAAGTACCTAGAAATTAATTTTATTGCAACCTCCGTCAAATTTTAATTACACTTAAAACAATTAAAAAATGCGGCTTGGATTTCAAGTCAATATTTTTGCACCTCGATATTATGCAAACATTGTATCGTCTATAAGAAAATTAACATTCCTCAAGTCCTTTACATTCTTCTGTTCAATTTATCCTCTGAGAAAAAATTTTGGTTTAAGGTGGAACTATATGTGGTTACTAATGTATCCAGAAATAATATCAACTGAATGCTCACATGTAATATATATTTTGCATAGATTAAAAAAAATTGAATGGATGACATCATTGCACAGATGAATTAAGTACGGTCAATTAAAGTAGCCTAAGACACTAAGGATATCCATATTATACCTCATTAAATAATGAAGGTTGGAAATGGAACCTACTAGTGGTTACATAAGTACCTAGAAATTAATTTTATTGCAACCTCCGTCAAATTTTAATTACACTTAAAACAATTAAAAAATGCGGCTTGGATTTCAAGTCAATATTTTTGCACCTCGATATTATGCAAACATTGTAACGTCTATAAGAAAATAAACATTCCTCAAGTCCTTTTACATTCTTCTGTTCAATTTATCCTCTGAGAAAAAATTTTGGTTTAAGGTGGAACTATATGTGGTTACTAATGTATCCAGAAATAATATCAACTGAATGCTCACATGTAATATATATTTTGCATAGATTAAAAAAAAGTGAATGGATGACATCATTGCACAGATGAATTAAGTACGGTCAATTAAAGTAGCCTAAGACACTAAGGATATCCATATTATACCTCATTAAATAATAAAGGTTGGAAATGGAACCTACTAGTGGTTACATAAGTACCTAGAAATAAATTTTATTGCAACCTCCGTCAAATTTTAATTACACTTAAAACAATTAAAAATGCGGCCTGGATTTCAAGTCAATATTTTTGCACCTCGATATTATGCAAATATTGTAACGTCTATATGAAAATTCACATTTCATTCTCAAGTCCTTTACATTCTTCTGTTCAATTTATCCTCTGAGAAAAAATTTTGGTTTAAAGTGGAACTATATGTGGTTACTAATGTTTCCAGAAATAATACAGATGAAATAAGTACAGTCAATTAAAGTAGCCTAAGACACTAAGGATATCCATATTATACCTCATTAAATAATAAAGGTTGGAAATGGAACCTACTAGTGGTTACATAAGTACCTAGAAATTAATTTTATTGCAACCTCCGTCAAATTTTAATTACACTTAAAACAATTAAAAAAGTGGCTTGGATTTCAAGTCAATATTTTTGCACCTCGATATTATGCAAACATTGTAATGTCTATAAGAAAATTAACATTCCTCAAGTCCTTTACATTCTTCTGTTCAATTTATCCTCTGAGAAAAAATTTTGGTTTAAGGTGGAACAATATGTGGTTACTAATGTATCAAGAAATAATATCAACTGAATGCTCACATGTAATATATATTTTGCATAGATTAAAAAAAATTGAATGGATGACATCATTGCACAGATGAATTAAGTACGGTCAATTAAAGTAGCCTAAGACACTAAGGATATCCATATTATACCTCATTAAATAATGAAGGTTGGAAATGGAACCTACTAGTGGTTACATAAGTACCTAGAAATAAAGTAGTCTAAGACACTAAGGATATCCATATTATACCTCATAAAATAATGAAGGTTGGATATGGAACCTACTAGTGGTTACAAAAGCACCTAGATATAAATTTTATTGCAACCTGCGTCAAATTTTAATTACACTTAAAACAATTAAAAAATACGGCTAGGATTTCAAGTCAATATTTTTGCACCTCGAAATTATGCAAACATTGTAACGTCTATAAGAAAATTCACATTCCTCAAGTCCTTTTACATTCTTCTGTTCAATTTATCCTCTGAGAAAAAATTTTGGTTTAAGGTGGAACTATATGTGGTTACTAATGTATCCAGAAATAATATCAACTGAATGCTCACATGTTATATATATTTTGCATAGATTAAAAAAAAGTGAATGGATGACATCATTGCACAGATGAATTAAGTACGGTCAATTAAAGTAGCCTAAGACACTAAGGATATCCATATTATACCTCATTAAATAATAAAGGTTGGAAATGGAACCTACTAGTGGTTACGTAAGTACCTAGAAATTAATTTTATTGCAACCTCCGTCAAATTTTAATTACACTTAAAACAATTAAAAATGCGGCCTGGATTTCAAGTCAATATTTTTGCACCTCGATATTATGCAAATATTGTAACGTCTATATGAAAATTCACATTTCATTCTCAAGTCCTTTACATTCTTCTGTTCAATTTATCCTCTGAGAAAAAATTTTGGTTTAAAGTGGAACTATATGTGGTTACTAATGTTTCCAGAAATAATACAGATGAAATAAGTACAGTCAATTAAAGTAGCCTAAGACACTAAGGATATCCATATTATACCTCATTAAATAATAAAGGTTGGAAATGGAACCTACTAGTGGTTACATAAGTACCTAGAAATTAATTTTATTGCAACCTCCGTCAAATTTTAATAACACTTAAAACAATTAAAAAAGCGGCTTGGATTTCAAGTCAATATTTTTGCACCTCGATATTATGCAAACATTGTAATGTCTATAAGAAAATTAACATTCCTCAAGTCCTTTACATTCTTCTGTTCAATTTATCCTCTGAGAAAAAATTTTGGTTTAAACTGGAACTATATGTGGTTACTAATGTTTCCAGAAATAATACAGATGAAATAAGTGCAGTCAATTAAAGTAGCCTAAGACACTAAGGATATCCATATTAAACCTCATTAAATAATAAAGGTTGGAAATGGAACCTACTAGTGGTTACATAAGTACCTAGAAATTAATTTTATTGCAACCTCCGTCAAATTTTAATTACACTTAAAACAATTAAAAAAGCGGCTTGGATTTCAAGTCAATATTTTTGCACCTCGATATTATGCAAACATTGTAATGTCTATAAGAAAATTAACATTCCTCAAGTCCTTTACATTCTTCTGTTCAATTTATCCTCTGAGAAAAAATTTTGGTTTAAGGTGGAACAATATGTGGTTACTAATGTATCCAGAAATAATATCAACTGAATGCTCACATGTAATATATATTTTGCATAGATTAAAAAAAATTGAATGGATGACATCATTGCACAGATGAATTAAGTACGGTCAATTAAAGTAGCCTAAGACACTAAGGATATCCATATTATACCTCATTAAATAATGAAGGTTGGAAATGGAACCTACTAGTGGTTACATAAGTACCTAGAAATAAATTTTATTGCAACCTCCGTCAAATTTTAATTACACTTACAACAATTAAAAAATGCGGCTTGGATTTCAAGTCAATATTTTTGCACCTCGATATTATGCAAATATTGTAACGTCTATATGAAAATTCACATTTCATTCTCAAGTCCTTTACATTCTTCTGTTCAATTTATCCTCGGAGAAAAAAAATTGGTTTAAAGTGGAACTATATGTGGTTACTAATGTATCCAGAAATAATACAGATGAAATAAGTACAGTCAATTAAAGTAGCCTAAGACACTAAGGATATCCATATTATACCTCATTAAATAATAAAGGTTGGAAATGGAACCTACTAGTGGTTACATAAGTACCTAGAAATTAATTTTATTGCAACCTCCGTCAAATTTTAATTACACTTAAAACAATTAAAAAATGCGGCTTGGATTTCAAGTCAATATTTTTGCACCTCGATATTATGCAAACATTGTATCGTCTATAAGAAAATTAACATTCCTCAAGTCCTTTACATTCTTCTGTTCAATTTATCCTCTGAGAAAAAATTTTGGTTTAAGGTGGAACTATATGTGGTTACTAATGTATCCAGAAATAATATCAACTGAATGCTCACATGTAATATATATTTTGCATATGAAATGATGTTATTAATAAAGTTGTAATACTGTATCATTATTAATGCTCATTTCAGCTGTTTTTAGTTTATAGTCTTAATGCTAGATGGCGCTAGCTTACAGAATTTAAATAAAAATATAGTTCGAGTTTTGACTGTTAGAGAGCGCAACAGTGAGAATTTTGTATTGAAAAATGGAATAAACAGCTTCGAATTTAAACTCAAGAATCCGTGAGTTTTTATTTAATCATCCTTATGTTAATACTATTTAATTACATCAAATAGAGACTAAGGATACTTCATCTGGCGACGATGGATGTAGTTTTGTTCCATGCGTGAAGAGAAGTGAGAAAAGTGAACTGAAAAGTGACCCTCACAGACAGTGTGCAGTGGCCACATGTGCTCAGACTGAGTTTTTGAACTTTGACGACCATGCCTCCCAAAAATGAGAAATCTGTGCCTTCTATTGGTGAATTTGACCCAGAAAGAGAAACCCTTAGTGCATACTTCCTCAGACTAGAGTGTATGTTTAAGGTAAATAAGACAAGTGAAGATTTGAAATCAGCGACCTTGATTGCATTGATAGGTAGATCAGCAGTGCAAGTGTTGATAGATAAGGCAGTGCCTGGAAGTCCAATGGACTTAAGCTATTCAGGCTGTAAAAAGCTGTTGAAAGAACATTATGACTCTGTTGTTATACAATCAGTAGAAAGATTTCATTTAACTTCTAGAGAACAAAAAGAAGGTGAAAGTATTGCAGATTTTGCTGCAGCATTGCAGCACTTGTCTATAAAATGTGACCTTTCTACTGATGCATTAAAAACAACATTGGCTGACTCATTCAATAGAAATGTGCGTGACAAGAGGATCCAAACATTTTTAATTCAAGAAAACTTGGACTTTGGTGAGGCTGTTAAGAAAGCTAAAGCCATGGAGGCAGCTTTCAAAATCAGTGATGGACCTAAAGCAGCCAAGCAGAAGTCTCAAGAAGAAGAAGAGAAGAAAACTGGACCAAAAGAAGAGGATGGTAGTGAAGGAGATGTCCATGCCCTTCAAGCTAGGAACTGGGTACCAAGACCAAGGAAGGAGGAGACTCCATGCTGGAGATGTGGGTATACAGATCACTCCCCAGACAGCTGTGGAGCTCAGAAATACAAGTGCAACCAGTGTCACTCAGTAGGACACCTAGCTAGGATGTGCAAACAAAATGGTATGTATAGGAACAGTAAGTCAGATAAACACAGTAAGTACAGTAAATGTAAATTGCACAAGAAAGACAGAAGAGAGAAAAAAAAAATTCACTGTACTTGTAAGAAATCTGTCTCAAGTAGTTCAGGTTCTGACAGTAGCTCAAGTTCTGATGAATTGTCATGTAATCTGATAGGTTCTGTAAAGAAAGGTGGAAAAAACCCTTATAAAGTTAAGGTAGATATCAATGATAAGAAAGTGTCTATGCTCATTGATACTTGTGCTGATGTTACTGTATTTCCCCTTTCTAAATTTGAAAGAAAGTTCCCTAATACAAAGTTAGACAAAAGTAGTGTGTCTTTGTCCACTTATGGAGGAGATAATTTGAAAATTGTTGGTCAGGCTCAAGTAAATGTAAAATATAAAGACCAACACTCCTTACAGTTACCCATAGTTGTCATTGACACAAATACAAAGCAAAAACCACTCTTAGGGAGAGACTGGTTAAGTAAAATAAAAATTGACTGGTCAGAATTTAAAGTAGTGCACAAAATAAACCAAGTCCCTGAATTTAATAAACATAGTCATGATAAAATGGTCCAAATACTGAAAGAAAAGTACTCTGATGTATTTGCTGAAGGTGTGGGGGAAATTAAAGGAGTAGAAGCCAGAATTCATGTAGACCCAAAAGCTCAACCTGTTTATTGTAAAGCTATTGATGTCCCTTATGCAATAAAGCCAGCAGTGGAAGCAGAAATTAAAAGTAAAGTTGATCAAAATATTCTACTGCCAGTTACAATAGCTAAATGGGCCACAAATGTACTGCCAATTCACAAAAAAGGTGACCCAAAAGCAGTCAGACTTGTAGGAAATTTTAAAATTACTATAAACCCACATATTGAAACTGAACATTATCCATTGCCCAATTTTAAAGACATGAGCACAACATGGGTGAATTGTAAATATTTTTCTGTAATAGATTTGAGTAAAGCTTACCTGCAAGTAAAAGTACACCCTGATGATCAAAAATATTTAACCATTAACACTCATTTGGGACTGTTTAAGTATACTAGGCTAATCTATGGTATTTCTAGTGCACCCACAACTTTCCAAGAGATCATGGACAAGATGTTGAGAGGCCTGGATGGAACTAACTGCTACATTGATGATATACTTGTGGCAGGGAGGACCAAAGTAGAGGCCAAGGAGAGACTTCATGCAGTGTTCAAGAGGCTGCACAAACATGGTGTAAGAGTAAATGTTAAAAAATGCCAGTTTGTTCAACCCTCAGTGCATTATGTTGGTCACAAGGTTAGTGCTGAAGGTACTCATCCCCTTCCTGAAAAGTTCCAAGCCATCCAAGATGCTCCTGCCCCAACTTGTCTCTCTGAAGTTCAAAAATTTATTGGTTTGCTAAATTATTACCATGAGTACATAGAAAATTTGGCTACACTGGCTAAACCATTATATCAGTTAAATGAATGTAATTTTAAATGGACAGATACAGAACAAAAGTCTTATGAAAGGTGTAAACAAGCTTTTCTGAATGCCCCAATGTTAGTACCATATGGCTCATACAAGGATATTGTTGTCTCAAGTGATGCAAGCCCAGTAGGCATAGGAGCTATTCTTGCACATATAGATGATAATGGTACTCAAAGACCAATATTCTTTGCTTCTAGAACACTCACTGAAACTGAGCAAAATTATTCTCAAATACACAAGGAAGCATTGTCATTGAAATATGCTGTAGATAAATTTCACAAATTCATATGGGGGAGAAAATTTATCTTGCTTACAGATCATCACCCACTTACTAATATATTTGGAGAAGATAAGTCTTTACCAGCCACAGCTAGAGCTAGAATGCAGAGATTTGCAGCCACTTTAGCCAATTACCAGTATAAGATAAAGTATATTAAAAGTGCAAATAATATACCAGCTGACACTTTGTCTAGACTGCCATTACCAGTTGTTTCAAAGGGACAAGTAAACTTTTTTGCTGTAAATATAGAACCCAATTTACCTCTATCCCTGGACAAAATAGCCTTAGAATCAAAGAAAGATTCAAGCCTGGCAAAAGCAATAACTCTTACTGCCCATGGTTGGCCTAACTTCACCACTGATGAAGGTCTCCAACCTTATTTCAAGCACAGACTTGACTTGTCCTTGGAACAAGAGTGTTTGTTGTGGGGTAACAGAGTTGTTATACCCAAGTCCTTGCAAGAAAGAGTGTTGCAACTGATACACAAAAATCACTGTGGTATCACAAAAACAAAAATGCTGGTTAGATCACTACTTTGGTGGCCTAATATTGACTTAGATATAGAACAGTTTATTAGTTCTTGTACAGTATGTCAAAAAGTATTGCCAGCAAAACAACCAAACCTTGCTCCCTGGCCTGCAGCCAGCAGAGTGTGGGAAAGAGTTCACATTGATTTTTGTAAAAATACATGACACTACTTTGTTTGTACTCATAGATTCACACTCCAAATGGATGGAAGTTGTAATCATGAAAAAAACAGATGCAAACTCCACCATAGCTGTGTTACAAAAAATATTTTCATTCTTGGGACTAGCCTGTCAAATAGTATCTGATAATGGACCCCCATTCACATCATCTGAGTTCAAATCATTCTGTGAAAATAATGGTATTGAACACAAAACAAGCCCACCTTATCACAGTCAAAGCAATGGTGCTGCTGAAAAAGCTGTCCATATTGTAAAATCATTTATCAAAAAATCTATTGTTGAAAGCAAGGAGAAAAATTATGATTTTGATATGCAAACTATTCTTGATAATTTTCATTTATCATACAGAACTACCCCCAATACAAGCACCAACAAAGCTCCAGCTGATTTTATTTTTAGAAACAAAATCAGAACCCTCCTGTCCAACTTGAACCCCCTAACAGCTGTTCTAAACAAAAAGGAAAGTGAGATAGTAAAACCTCCTAAATGTAAATTTAGTGCTGGTGATAAAGTTCTCACCAAAACCATTGGAGATAAAATACAGTCATGGAAGGAGGCAGAGGTAGTTGATCAGTTGAGCCCTTTTGTGTACAATGTAAAGTGTAATGGGGTGGTCAAGAAAACTCATATTGACCATATGAAACATGTTAAGGTAGGCACCACCCAGAACAGTGATGTTATTATGGAGAAAACACTGTCTGAACCAGTTGTAAAGGACCCAGCAGGTCCTGAGGTCAAGGGACCAGACCCTGGCCCTGGCACCAGTCAAGGCTTATCACTCAGAGCCTCCAATAGGGTAAGGAAAAAACCTGATGTGTTAGACTTGTAGTAGTATGCATATTGTCACTATGTTGTATATGCATACTGTGTGCTTTTAGCTGTAAGAAAATTCATGTTTGACAAACTAAAAAAATTCAAATTGGCATTGTAAGATTAAAATGTTGTAGTTCAAAATGATGTTACCTAACTGGAGATTTAAAACTATTGTGTCATTTATTGTTAGGTATTTAATTTTAAAGAGAGAGAGAAATGAAATGATGTTATTAATAAAGTTGTAATACTGTATCATTATTAATGCTCATTTCAGCTGTTTTTAGTTTATAGTCTTAATGCTAGATGGCGCTAGCTTACAGAATTTAAATAAAAATATAGTTCGAGTTTTGACTGTTAGAGAGCGCAACAGTGAGAATTTTGTATTGAAAAATGGAATAAACAGCTTCGAATTTAAACTCAAGAATCCGTGAGTTTTTATTTAATCATCCTTATGTTAATACTATTTAATTACATCAAATAGAGACTAAGGATACTTCAGCATAGATTAAAAAAAATTGAATGGATGACATCATTGCACAGATGAATTAAGTACGGTCAATTAAAGTAGCCTAAGACACTAAGGATATCCATATTATACCTCATTAAATAATGAAGGTTGGAAATGGAACCTACTAGTGGTTACATAAGTACCTAGAAATTAATTTTATTGCAACCTCCGTCAAATTTTAATTACACTTAAAACAATTAAAAAATGCGGCTTGGATTTCAAGTCAATATTTTTGCACCTCGATATTATGCAAACATTGTAACGTCTATAAGAAAATAAACATTCCTCAAGTCCTTTTACATTCTTCTGTTCAATTTATCCTCTGAGAAAAAATTTTGGTTTAAGGTGGAACTATATGTGGTTACTAATGTATCCAGAAATAATATCAACTGAATGCTCACATGTAATATATATTTTGCATAGATTAAAAAAAAGTGAATGGATGACATCATTGCACAGATGAATTAAGTACGGTCAATTAAAGTAGCCTAAGACACTAAGGATATCCATATTATACCTCATTAAATAATAAAGGTTGGAAATGGAACCTACTAGTGGTTACATAAGTACCTAGAAATAAATTTTATTGCAACCTCCGTCAAATTTTAATTACACTTAAAACAATTAAAAATGCGGCCTGGATTTCAAGTCAATATTTTTGCACCTCGATATTATGCAAATATTGTAACGTCTATATGAAAATTCACATTTCATTCTCAAGTCCTTTACATTCTTCTGTTCAATTTATCCTCTGAGAAAAAATTTTGGTTTAAAGTGGAACTATATGTGGTTACTAATGTTTCCAGAAATAATACAGATGAAATAAGTACAGTCAATTAAAGTAGCCTAAGACACTAAGGATATCCATATTATACCTCATTAAATAATAAAGGTTGGAAATGGAACCTACTAGTGGTTACATAAGTACCTAGAAATTAATTTTATTGCAACCTCCGTCAAATTTTAATTACACTTAAAACAATTAAAAAAGCGGCTTGGATTTCAAGTCAATATTTTTGCACCTCGATATTATGCAAACATTGTAATGTCTATAAGAAAATTAACATTCCTCAAGTCCTTTACATTCTTCTGTTCAATTTATCCTCTGAGAAAAAATTTTGGTTTAAGGTGGAACAATATGTGGTTACTAATGTATCCAGAAATAATATCAACTGAATGCTCACATGTAATATATTATTATATTTTGCATAGATTAAAAAAAATTGAATGGATGACATCATTGCACAGATGAATTAAGTACGGTCAATTAAAGTAGCCTAAGACACTAAGGATATCCATATTATACCTCATTAAATAATGAAGGTTGGAAATGGAACCTACTAGTGGTTACATAAGTACCTAGAAATAAATTTTATTGCAACCTCCGTCAAATTTTAATTACACTTACAACAATTAAAAAATGCGGCTTGGATTTCAAGTCAATATTTTTGCACCTCGATATTATGCAAATATTGTAACGTCTATATGAAAATTCACATTTCATTCTCAAGTCCTTTACATTCTTCTGTTCAATTTATCCTCGGAGAAAAAAAATTGGTTTAAAGTGGAACTATATGTGGTTACTAATGTATCCAGAAATAATACAGATGAAATAAGTACAGTCAATTAAAGTAGCCTAAGACACTAAGGATATCCATATTATACCTCATTAAATAATAAAGGTTGGAAATGGAACCTACTAGTGGTTACATAAGTACCTAGAAATTAATTTTATTGCAACCTCCGTCAAATTTTAATTACACTTAAAACAATTAAAAAGTGCGGCTTGGATTTCAAGTCAATATTTTTGCACCTCGATATTATGCAAACTTTGTATCGTCTATAAGAAAATTAACATTCCTCAAGTCCTTTACATTCTTCTGTTCAATTTATCCTCTGAGAAAAAATTTTGGTTTAAGGTGGCACTATATGTGGTTACTAATGTATCCAGAAATAATATCAACTGAATGCTCACATGTAATATATATTTTGCATAGATTAAAAAAAATTGAATGGATGACATCATTGCACAGATGAATTAAGTACGGTCAATTAAAGTAGCCTAAGACACTAAGGATATCCATATTATACCTCATTAAATAATGAAGGTTGGAAATGGAACCTACTAGTGGTTACATAAGTACCTAGAAATTAATTTTATTGCAACCTCCGTCAAATTTTAATTACACTTAAAACAATTAAAAAATGCGGCTTGGATTTCAAGTCAATATTTTTGCACCTCGATATTATGCAAACATTGTAATGTCTATAAGAAAATTAACATTCCTCAAGTCCTTTTACATTCTTCTGTTCAATTTATCCTCTGAGAAAAAATTTTGGTTTAAGGTGGAACTATATGTGGTTACTAATGTATCCAGAAATAATATCAACTGAATGCTCACATGTAATATATATTTTGCATAGATTAAAAAAAATTGAATGGATGACATCATTGCACAGATGAATTAAGTACGGTCAATTAAAGTAGCCTTAGACACTAAGGATATCCATATTATACCTCATTAAATAATGAAGGTTGGAAATGGAACCTACTAGTGGTTACATAAGTACCTAGAAATTAATTTTATTGCAACCTCCGTCAAATTTTAATTACACTTAAAACAATTAAAAAATGCGGCTTGGATTTCAAGTCAATATTTTTGCACCTCGATATTATGCGAACATTGTAACGTCTATAAGAAAATTAACATTCCTCAAGTCCTTTTACATTCTTCTGTTCAATTTATCCTCTGAGAAAAAATTTTGGTTTAAGGTGGAACTATATGTGGTTACTAATGTATCCAGAAATAATATCAACTGAATGCTCACATGTTATATATATTTTGCATAGATTAAAAAAAATTGAATGGATGACATCATTGCACAGATGAATTAAGTACGGTCGATTAAAGTAGCCTAAGACACTAAGGTTATCCATATTATACCTCATTAAATAATAAAGGTTGGAAATGGAACCTACTAGTGGTTACATAAGTAACTAGAAATAAATTTTATTGCAACCTCCGTCAAATTTTAATTACAATTAAAACAATTGAAAAATGCGGCTTGGATTTCAAGTCAATATTTTTGCACCTCGAAATTATGCAAACATTGTAACGTCTATATGAAAATTCACATTCGTCAAGTCCTTTACATTCTTCTGTTCAATTCATCCTGAGAAAAATTTTGGTTAAAGGTGGAACTATATGTGGTTACTAATGTGTCTACAAAAAATATCAACTGAACGCTCACATGTTAAATATTTTTGAATTAGAGCTCTATAGATAACAAAGGTATTTGCCAATATCAATTTTGCATTTTTTCACGATAAATAATTTAAAAGGGTCATTTGACCCTCAAGGATTGAAGGGTCGCAAATTTAAGGGTCATTATTAGATCCGCCATCAATTATACCAAACATAAAAATAGGATTTAAAATGGAACCTACTAGTGGTTACAAAAGTACCTAGAAATAAATTTTATTGCAACCTCCGTCAAATTTTAATTACACTTAAAAATAAAATGCGGCTTGGATTTCAAGTCAATATTTTTGCACCTCGATATTATGCAAATATTGTAACGTCTATATGAAAATTCACATTTCATTCTCAAGTCCTTTACATTCTTCTGTTCAATTTATCCTCTGAGAAAAAATTTTGGTTTAAAGTGGAACTATATGTGGTTACTAATTTATCCAGTAATAATACAGATGAAATAAGTACGGTCAATTAAAGTAGCCTAAGACACTAATGATATTCATATTATACCTCATTAAATAATAAAGGTTGGAAATGGAACCTACTAGTGGTTACATAAGTACCTAGAAATTAATTTTATTGCAACCTCCGTCAAATTTTAATTACACTTAAAACAATTAAAAAATGCGGCTTGGATTTCAAGTCAATATTTTTGCATCTCGATATTATGCAAACATTGTAACGTCTATAAGAAAATTCACATTCCTCAAGTCCTTTTACATTCTTCTGTTCATTTTATCCTCTGAGAAAAAATTTTGGTTTAAGGTGGAACTATATGTGGTTACTAATGTATCCAGAAATAATATCAACTGAATGCTCACATGTTATATATATTTTGCATAGATTAAAAAAAATTGAATGGATGACATCATTGCACAGATGAATTAAGTACGGTCGATTAAAGTAGCCTAAGACACTAAGGTTATCCATATTATACCTCATTAAATAATAAAGGTTGGAAATGGAACCTACTAGTGGTTACATAAGTAACTAGAAATAAATTTTATTGCAACCTCCGTCAAATTTTAATTACAATTAAAACAATTGAAAAATGCGGCTTGGATTTCAAGTCAATATTTTTGCACCTCGAAATTATGCAAACATTGTAACGTCTATATGAAAATTCACATTCGTCAAGTCCTTTACATTCTTCTGTTCAATTCATCCTGAGAAAAATTTTGGTTAAAGGTGGAACTATATGTGGTTACTAATGTGTCTACAAAAAATATCAACTGAACGCTCACATGTTAAATATTTTTGAATTAGAGCTCTATAGATAACAAAGGTATTTGCCAATATCAATTTTGCATTTTTTCACGATAAATAATTTAAAAGGGTCATTTGACCCTCAAGGATTGAAGGGTCGCAAATTTAAGGGTCATTATTAGATCCGCCATCAATTATACCAAACATAAAAATAGGATTTAAAATGGAACCTACTAGTGGTTACAAAAGTACCTAGAAATAAATTTTATTGCAACCTCCGTCAAATTTTAATTACACTTAAAAATAAAATGCGGCTTGGATTTCAAGTCAATATTTTTGCACCTCGATATTATGCAAATATTGTAACGTCTATATGAAAATTCACATTTCATTCTCAAGTCCTTTACATTCTTCTGTTCAATTTATCCTCTGAGAAAAAATTTTGGTTTAAAGTGGAACTATATGTGGTTACTAATTTATCCAGTAATAATACAGATGAAATAAGTACGGTCAATTAAAGTAGCCTAAGACACTAATGATATTCATATTATACCTCATTAAATAATAAAGGTTGGAAATGGAACCTACTAGTGGTTACATAAGTACCTAGAAATTAATTTTATTGCAACCTCCGTCAAATTTTAATTACACTTAAAACAATTAAAAAATGCGGCTTGGATTTCAAGTCAATATTTTTGCATCTCGATATTATGCAAACATTGTAACGTCTATAAGAAAATTCACATTCCTCAAGTCCTTTTACATTCTTCTGTTCATTTTATCCTCTGAGAAAAAATTTTGGTTTAAGGTGGAACTATATGTGGTTACTAATGTATCCAGAAATAATATCAACTGAATGCTCACATGTTAAATATTTTTGAATTAGAGCTCTATAGATAACAAAGGTATATGCCAATTTCAATTTTGCATTTTTTCACGATAAATAATTTAAACGGGTCATTTGACCTTTAAGGATTGAAGGGTCGCAAATTTAAGGGTCATTACTAGATCCGCCATCAATTTTTACCCTAGAGCCGAAATTTTTATGTCACATTTTTATATATATATATAAAATTATGTATATGTATTTATATATATATAAATATATGTATGTATTATATATATATATATATATAATATATAAATACATATATATTTAATATTAGAAATATATTTAAAAATAACCCCTGCTACACTCAAAGGGTCGACCCGTAAAATATGTGAATTAGAGCTCTATAGATAACAAAAGACTTTGCTAACACGAATTTTGCATTTTTCCATAAAAAATTATTTAAAGGGTCTTTTGACCTTCAAGGGTCAAACGGTCGCAAATTAAAGGGTTGTCACTAGATCCGCCATCAATTTTTACCCTAGAGCCGAAATTTTTATGTCACATTTATATATATATATAATATATAATAATGTATATGTGTTTATATATATATATATAAATATATATATATATATGTTTATATATATATAAATATATATATATATATGTATTATATATATATATATATATATATAATATATTAATACATATATATTAAATATTTGAAATTTATTTAAAAATAACCCCTGCTACACTCAAAGGGTCGACCCTTTAAATATGTGAATTAGAGCTCTATAGATAATAAAAGACTTTGCTAACACGAATTTTGCAATTTTCCATAAAAAATTATTTAAAGGGTCTTTTGACCTTCAAGGGTCAAAGGGTCGCAAATTAAAGGGTTGTCACTAGATCCGTTATCAATTTTTACCCTAGAGCCGAAATTTTTATGTCACATTTATATTTATATATATATATATATATATATATATAATTATGTATATGTGTTTATATATATATATGTATTATATATATATATATATATATATATACATATATATATATATATATATATATATATATATATATATAATATATTAATACATATATATTTAATATTTGAAATTTATTTAAAAATAACCCCTGCTACACTCAAAGGGTCGACCCTTTAAATATGTGAATTAGAGCTCTATAGATAACAAAAGACTTTGCTAACATGAATTTTGCAATTTTCCATAAAAAATTATTTAAAGGGTCTTTTGACCTTCAAGGGTCAAAGGGTCGCAAATTTAAGGGTAGCCACTAGATCCGCAATCAATTTTTACCCTAAAGTCGAAATTTGTATGACGTTAGACTGGTAACTAATTATCTTTTGCGTTGGTTATATTTCAGACAGCTATGTGGTTACTTTTGACTGCAGCGACATCATTTAAAATACGGAAATTTTGCGGACTCGATGAATTCAAATTTTGTCTTTGCCGCTAAAAAAGTAACCACATATACACCGTATTGCAACAAAATGTAACCAGACAATATCTGAAATGCAAAAAACTTTCAAAAATATAATTGGCCCTAAAACAATTTCTATTTGCGTTAAAATTTTTTAAACATAGTTTTTCCTTATGTTTAGTCATTATCTAACTCCGTAATCAATTTTGAGATTTTAAACCTATTATCTTTCAAAGTAACCACAAAAATTATTTAAATGCAAAAAAAGTCACCACAAAATTTTTTTATAAGCGTCTCCACATACACGTTTAAACAAAATATAAGTTTAAGATGAATTATAATAATATAATATAGCATTGTGATATATGTATAAATGTTATCAAATCTAATGGAGAATTCTCTTACAACTCAAATTTTAATTTAACTATACTACATTATGATAGGGTACATATTAACAATAAGTTTGACTTAAGTTTCAACTTTTTTAACTGAAATTTGGGGACTATGAAGGGATTATTAGAATAGGGGCAAATTGTGTTGTAGTTAACACACAACAACTGCCTGCTATCATAGTTTGAGCCTCAAGGATTGGTTGGCTATAAATTATTGCAGGAAAAATTCGCCTGCTAGGCAGTTTCTACGTCACGTTTTGGTGCTAAATTCAAAAAGAGGAAGATTTTTAAAAAATTCCAATGTCTCCAATTTTGAAAATTGAAACTTTTTTGTTTTGGGACATTTAGTTTCAAGGCATAGAGCATCTGAAAAAAAAATTAAAGTAAATGTAGGAGAATTCCCCATTCTAATCACGCTTTTCGTTTTTTGATTGCTGCATGCATGTGAATTGATGATACTTACTTGGTTAATGATTATATTCAATACAATACATGCAGTTCTTTTAAGGTTATTTATTACAAGTCTCACTTTCAAAAAGCTAAATTAATTGTTATACTTTACAGATAAGACTCAACAAAGCTAGATTTGTCGCTATATTGTCGATATTTTGAAACAAAATATTACAATATAAAATTACCCACAGACTTGAGAGTTACCTTTTATATTAGCATTGTAAGTAATTATTCCAGTTGAGCTTATAGGCTTTGTTTGTGTCGGCTATAGGAGACGATCGAGGCTGGAGCTTAAGTTGGAGGAGAAGTGGAGATGATAGCTGCCAACCTTTTACTGAAAGTTCAACTAAAAATGTAATTTTTTTTATGTTTGTATTTCTTTTATTTTCCTTTCCTATTTTCAATAATAGATACACAGCTCTATTTTTGTGTATTTTAAAGTAATAATTTATCATATTTTTAAATGAAAATAAAATCTTTTGTTATTTTAAAATCCTGATATAGAATGGACACATGACATCTTTTATTACATATTAGGATAAAAGACTTCGAGTTAATTGTCAATTTTTTTAACCCCTAAAATTGAAGGGGAAGATACTGTGACGTCATTCTACGTCTTTCCCCATGCTTGCGTGTTAAATATTTACATGACTATGACGTCACAGCGTTTTGCAGCACGATTTTAAGGGTATTAAGAGGGTTACAAAAATCTGAACAAATATTGAAAAATACATATGGCATGAGGTTCTCTATCCAATGTAATAAAAAAATCGATGAAGGTTGTCATGACTATAATGTTGATAAATTATTCTATCAGTACAACTGTTAAATTCCATTATTAATAAATTAACTCTGGCTATGACGCTACTATACATAATACAATACAAAGTCCTTGACATGCAATGATTTTAATATAGCATAATAATAAAACACCGACTTATATTCTTATATTTAGTATCAAACAAAACGTGATAGTCCTGATTTATAAAGGAATTATTTCACACTGTATCTATTTTTGTTACCTGAAAATTCTTAGTATAGTCACACGTCACAATTAATAATGTACAAGTGACAAAACCATTTGTTGTACTGGACTTTTCCAATGAAATTTACTGTTTGTCAATTTAAAGTTCTCCACTGGTTTTGGTTCGGTACGTGATACGTACAAATGATATGGAAACGTATTGCAGCATAGACATAAAAGACTTATAGGCTCCGTGTTTTATAGATAAAATTTGACAAAAAAATTCAGAGCTTCACGAGATCACCAATTTCGCCCATATGCGACAGTTCCCAGATCTGTTATTTTTTGTGTGTTGTTTTACACGGATACACCCCTATGAACTTGGAGCTCGAGGCGGGATAATGGGTAGGGATAGGAGAGGGAGAGGATAGTGGCCATGGCCTGTTACGCGTTCCAGCATTAACGCTGAGGTGAGACTGAGGGAACCGTGAATCCTCAGTCAGGACGGACACCTCTACTTTTTATCAATGGACCAACGCCTGGGGAACCACACACAAGTGCATCACTGCACTGGGTAGAAAGCGAGATGAATTTAACCCAAGGTTATCGTGTGAATAATTTAATTAAATGATCTTTCAACAGGTGCACATAATCAAATCTAATACACAAGTTTACAAGTACCAAAGAGTTTATATATTCTGTTTAAGTAGAGAAGTTTCATTAATATAAGAACATAGAAATGTTTATAAAATATAGTATTATATTAATTAATTAATATTGGTTATATTAATATTTTAATTCAATTGAAATTGAAATTTTCATTAGTTTATTATTGCTTTTCTGTTCCATATAGAACTTTTACACAACGTCCAAAACTCTAAATATTTTTCTTATTATAGGAAAATATTTTAGTATTATATAAAATAAAAACAAAGAGAAAAATCAATTTAAAATTTACTGTAGACTAGATATTACCAAATTTGTACAAATATGTGTATTGCTGCATACATCATATTAATGAACAAACTTTAAATCAATCGTATTCCAATCAACATTCATTAAATATAAATTATAATTATATAACAAATTCCATTATCAAAATTCGATTATGCAATCAATTTATAATAATGATCGAATTTATTTGCTCTGCATCTAAGCAAAGAATTTTTGTTTGCTATTAAATTGTGTAGTAGAATATGTCAGAGAGAGAGAGAGAGAGAGAGAGAGAGAGAGAGAGAGAGAGAGAGAGAGAGAGAGAGAGAGAGAGAGAGAGAGAGAGAGAGAGAGCATGGTGAAAAATCTTGAAAGTCTGTGTCTGTAAGACCAACTACTGAGTGAGAAGTGAGGATCATTCAATTTTGCTTGAAATTGAAGCCCCTTTTATTCTGTAACAATTCAGACCTTTTGCCTGTGAGCTTCTTTGCCTCTCTCTCTCTCTCTCTCTCTCTCTCTCTCTCTCTCTCTCTCTCTCTCTCTCTCTCTCTCTCTCTCTCTCCTTTCCTTTGCACAAATCTCCGTCTTCTCAATATTCACCTATAATCTATTTTCCATCATTGCTCCTCTCGAGGGACGCCATACAACGAGTTCTCAGTCACTACAAAAAAAAAAAAAAAAAAAAAAAAAATGAAATCAAAGCTCCAATGGAAACCTTAAAATCATTCTGAATAATAATAATAATAAAAAAAAATATATTATAAATGTTAAAAAGATGTTGCAAGTTTTATCATTCGTAACTTCTAATTGGTAAAATTAAATATACATAATTTTCTCATATTTCTGTTATACAAATTTAATACGCTAATGAAATTCAACTCAAAGGCTTATATGTATTATAATTATTAATGCCCAAAAGCATAAGGTAAATTGTAAATGTGTTATTCAATTTAACTCACCCCTTATACAAAGTTTCACGTTTCATATAATAACGAATTACCTTAGAGCTTGAAATTATCTCTGCATAAAAGGAAAAAGAAGGTACTGTACATCATATTAATTCTTAATAACTCAGGTAACCGCTGCTGTATTTGTATGTATATAATAAATTATTAAAAATTGTTTATCCACTGAAGGTCAGTTTCTTATCTTGCTTTCATATAGATAACAACCTTCTTTCTTTAAAGTTAATTTGATCTTGAGAACATCATTATAGATTCATATTTCCACGATGGGTTCCTTTGAGCCGTTCTTGCACAGGTTGTGGATAGCTAGAAAGGATCTCACTGTGTTTGGTGCACGACTTGTAGAGAAGACGATTTCTGATGAGTCACTGAGGTCACGAGGTGAATCTGGTCCACAGTGCAGTATAAATATGTAATAAATTGTAAAATTAAATTATCTTGCATACGGTTGCACAATTTTCTTACGTTCGAATGCCTAGAACTTCTTAATGAGCGTGACGTGCAGTGCAATGACTGGTTCTCGTTAGATAACCAAATTCAAGCAACTTTGAACGTGGTTAGTACTTGGATGGGTGACCGTTTGAAGTAAAAATTACGCTGCTCCCTCCCTGGGGTAAATTCATCCCAAAGCAGTGATGCACTTTGCACTTGTGTGTAGATCTCTTAACAAAAGTTAGAAGTGAAGCAGCAGCAGCACCTGACCATTGTATACAATGCTGATGTGCATGCTGTGTATGTATTACAATAATATAATAATATTTTTGACTATTTAATAAACTGGTAATACTTTAACGTTTAAGAATCAATATCATATTTATGTTTACTAAGTTTTCGCAGCTTTCAGGCTTTTTAGCGGTACCATTTTTAAAGGTTTTAATTATTATTCAAAATGCATATACTATAGTCTATATAATTTTCCGCCATGTAGAATACAAAAATCGAACTAATTAGCATTAAGTGGTGAAGAATGAATAATAAAATGAAAGTATATATTATGATGTTATTTATTTTTAACCCACAAGTTTAGTAAATAATTTTAATTTTGTTTCTTCTTTCTTTTGGTTCTTGTTTGTTGGCTTTGAATGAAAATTTCATTTCGTCAAGTTGCAATTAAACTCCCTATTTATATTATTATAATATGTTTATGCATTGACTAGAATAATCACTTGAATTCACATTCATTAAATGAAACGCTCTCGTATTGGTTGAAACAACATTTCAATTTTTATTTCGATCAGCGTATATTATTATTTTTTGGTCATTATAATTATTTATAAGTATATATACATACTACATTTTATGAATTATTTTTCTATTTTTATTATTATTTTTTTTTTTTACATCTCAATGAGCTGAAGCTCGAGAAGAGGAATAAAGTCAATGTTTTATTACCTAGAAGAGCAAGATAAACAAAGGAGTAAAACAACAATATAAAAATATAAACAGATTTAGTTTAAATTAGCAGATGTAATTTAGATTTTTTTAAAACACTATAAATTTAGATGATAAGAGAAAGAAAAAATATAAATATTTAAACATTATACATACAAACATACAAAAAAAATTCTTAGCAGCAATTCAATAGTACAAATAATGAGACGTTAATTATTAATCATATTATACTGACACAGTATATTTTCATGTTAGATTATTCCTGTTTTGAACAAATTGTTGTGAATTTAGTTCACGCAACGATCATCTACTACAATTAAAGGGAGTTTTATGCGTTTTCTTTAATTAGCCAATAAAAGGAATTACTTTTACCTGAACGGCTTACATTCGTATTTGATGTCCAAATCCAAACTATTCAGAATAAAAGTGCATAAAAATAATAAAATAATGATTTAGTATAGCCATGCGGTGGCGTCTAAAATATCCGAAATCAATTCGGGAGATTTTGGATACGTAGCCGAATTCTATGAAACTGACTTCGGATATTTATTTAGACGCTACCATGACAAATATATTGGTTTATAAATAAAAATGTGTTGTCTCCTATGATGTACTTATGTTTTTGATGATATTTGAATTAAATTACAGAATTTAAAAAAAAAAAAGAGAAAATATACAGTATAAAAAAGTAATATTATAATATATTGATACACAATTATACTCCTAAGCTTTGCAATTTGAGCTTAATACATGTACTTCTAGCTGATATATTATACTGTACATAATAGAATACAATGTACAGCCACATATTTCTCTCAACAATATGTATCATGATAATTCGTGTTTGTTAAATAACTGCGGTTTAGTAGCTTCTGTCAGTCCTAGCTATTCATATAAATATAATTATATAATATGTCTATTATATTACTGTATACACATTAATGCAGGGGATATGTAAAGCTTACTTGCAGTTGTGTCCAATTAAGTAGTTAAGTTGATATACCAAATAACGAAGTTTGTATAGTAATTTATTTGCATTAATATTGCTAACTAAGAGGATAGATTTCCAATGTTTTACAAGAAAATATTGAAATCGTAGTATTTGACTATTAATTTTGTGCATGTACTGCACAGTTCTGACAAAGCTTTCGCTGGACGGTGTCACGCTCAGTGTGGAGGCATGGCGAACTTTAATTCTTCAGTTGTGGATTTAACAATGGCTTCCCTTACCTCCCCCCAAATTCCATAAATCAGTCAGGAGTAACAAAGGCTCTGTCTTGAGGTGTAAATATTGTGTTGCTGTATATGTCATGTCATTCTCTGCGTACATTGTTAAAGTATTATTTTTTTTTTTAAATTCCTGAAATGATATTCAATTATTTCAAATTATGCATCACATGACGCTTGAAACAGTGTAACTGTTAGATTTTTTTTGTATAATTTTAGTTTTATTAATTTTTTGTAATTTTTTTCGTCATGATTAACGAAGTAAATATATATTGGCATGGCATTTTTCACTATCCACTTTTAACGTCGATGTAAAAAAAAAAAAAAAAAAATCAGAATTCATAATTAGCGGTGTTAACAATTAACAATACGTTTAGGTAATAGGTCCTGCTCCCAACCGACCTTATACATTTGTACACAAGTTGGACGCAGAAAGTGTACACTGATCAGAGTTTACGAAAATACCTAATAATATTATCATGCTCCATTTATTAGTGAATTCAAAAATGTTTAGTATAAATATTGAACACTGAAAATTTATTAATTCCCAACAGCTTTTAAATTAAAATTGTAGGTATATATTTATACAGTTGTAAGTAATTAACTACCAAACTGGTATGCATAATGATGTAAAAAGTTAAAATCAATAAAAATGTATAATTTAATATTCATCAGAATGTTATGATTACAATGTTTCAAATAATAATTAAATATGTTAATGTTATTCCATGAATGTGTAAAAAATGACATATTATATAATAAAAAATGTAATCATATATATCGTGTTTTGTACTTGTACGACATTTGAAATTATTTTTAATAACTTTTTTTCTTCATATATATATATATATAAAAAAATATATATATTTTTTGCTACACGTGTTTTGACATAACGTGACCGAGGGTCATTCATCACATCTCTCTTACTTCTTGGTTCACATGCAGTGTCAAATATAACGTCCCGGACCTGCCCCGCCCACTTCCATTACACTTTGTGAGACTCCGCCACGTCGTGTCATGGCAGTAGCAGTTGGACTGCTCTGACACGTAAAATGTGTCTTGTGAGCTAGGTACGATTACATGAAACGATAAAACAATCTTCATCATTTTATCATTGATACGTAAAAAATGTCTTGTGAGCTAGGTGCGATTACATGAAACGATAAAACAATCTTCATTATGTTATCATTGATTCGTAAAAAATGTCTTGTCTTGTGAGCTAGGTGTGATTACATGAAACGATAAAACAATCTTCATCATTTTATCATTGATACGTAAAAAGTGTCTTTTGGACTGTTAAGTGAGATGATAAATGCAAAAAATATGGATCTTGTAGGACTAGTTATTGCAACATGAAAAATGAAAACCAAGTTTTATTCTTTTGCATTGAAGAAAATGTGTTTCAACATTAATAAAATTTACATGATCAATAACAAGGTTTCATGTTCGAGTTGATGTCTTTAGATCAAGTCAGTTAGTGGATAACTTTGTTAAATTAATTAAAATATATTTCTGCATCTAATCCACCGTAAAAGAATTAGAAAAAAAAAAACATTCCTAAATTTGTTTATATGTTTTAATTTGTTTTTTATTCTTGAAGTAACTAAATAGCATATTATGCTGTAAAAAATAATGATGGAACGAAAATCTCAAACACTAACAATAATACAGCATAATTTATGGGCCATGCAAAACATAAGAATTAAGTTGTGAGGTTCCATAAATATCCGGCAGAATTCTTTGGAAGTTACGTTTTTCCTAAAGTGAAAACTTATCTCTAAGATAACTTTCATTCATACATTTTTTACTATGGATTTCTGAGGAAACAATTTTAGGTTTCGTAAAACGGAAATAAGGTTGATAAAATCCACTAGCAATAGCCTCATATTACTCATATAATATAATGTCATACAATATTAAAGAAATAATTGTAACATGTTAATTTCGTTCATGAAGAGCGAGGGCGTGGAGATGTATTAACATTATGGGCTACAATTCAGGCATTTTCCTCTCATTTTTTTGTGTGTCTGCGCCTACTCCAAGCTGTATTGAAACAGTATGACAAGTATTAATACTAGTTAATAGTCTCATTGTTAGGTGACAGTGAGCAAGCCAACAATATTGTCGAGAAACGTACGAATTTTTTTGAGGGACTATATTTAAACAAAACTCAATAAAATACCGCGCGTATTATATTTTTAACTTAAGTTTATAAAAATATTCTGCATATGATTAAAAAATTAATAATGAAGTGATGAAAATGCTAATTATATTTATTTCTACTATATGTAGTAAGTTTCCAAATGAGATATAAAAATATGATATTTTTTATAAGTTCATGAAATGTTAAAAGTCAACTTTCTTTCAAAAGCAACGTTGAGTTAAAAATAGTCGAAAATAATATAATTATGTATAATAATATGTTTGCCTATATTGCATGTGTAATTCAGGACTGTAGTAAATATATCAAACTGTGTAATAATTATATATAAAAAAAAGTGTTTAAAATAATTATATATAAAAATGTACTGTATATTGATGTATTTTAGTACACATTTTTTTAATCTCAACTCTGTATAGAATTCTACTCTTTGAAACTAGAATTCTTTACATTTTATGTAAAAAAAAAAAAGTGCGATAAATATTTAATGTATTTACGAAATTACTTTTCCGTGGAAAAGGAAAAGGTAAATTTGGCGACTTTTTGTACAGCATGGATGGCTTTTGAATTTGTATAGATGGCATTCGTAAAAATATTAAAAGTCTAGCATTTTTTTTATCACATGAGTTTATTTTTAAATATTTTGATGTTTATAAGCCTCTACAAACTAACGTTTGCAAAGCACCGACAAAATTGTGATTTTAACATGAATTTGTTCATTTTGAACGTAATAGCATTATAACAAAAAATGTGCGCATTCTTAACAGTATAATAGGCTTCACATTCAATATTTGCTTAAATTATAATATTTTTTACTAACCAGATAAATCCTAGAGCTCATTTTAGTCATTGTCTTTATTTTTTTGGTTGCTAATAAAATGAATTTAATTTTTAGCAAATCACACAACATTTAAACATTAAATATAATTAATATCTTAATTCAATTACATCATCGACATCAGCAACACATGAGCATAATATTAAAACCACGAGATCAAATATTAATACATATAATTTATATATTCCTTTAAATGCCTGCTTGTTCGTAAATGCATAATCGATCCATGAATAAAAAAAAATTATGTTATTCCATCGTTTTCTTTCCACTCCATTGCCTATACTTTCTCCATAATAGATACCCGCCCACTCGATGACCTACCTAACTGAACTTTGACTTTATAAAATTTTTAAATAAACGAAAGTCCTGTATAATACAGAGGACATTTATAGGAAAAATCGTACTTTTAATTATAATTTGATTGTGACAAACAATTAAACCTCATGTAATAGACCTATGTTGTATGCCGCGTCGTCATTTTCCACCTTTAATGTATAATGGTGGCAACATTCAAACAACTGCCTTCATTATTGACGATAATATGAAGCTATAATAATAAAATTATTATACGTTCACCCAGCTATATGCTATATATTACAGTTTTAGATGGATGATACTCTAGTGTCTACTCCCAATCCATTCTTGCCGTAAAAAAACATTTGACATTCTGTCGATGTTAGGTTTGTCAAACCACTTTGTGAACAGATTGTATATCGACATATCAACTTTCCTCTAGCTGCCTTTATATAATACTAAATATACTACAGATGGAGCGATATGATGTAACACTTAAAGTTGATAGAAAATACAGCCTATGGATGTTTCTCATTGTTTTAGCTATAGTATACTAGTTCGTAAGATGGGAGGAGCTCAGACAGATACCAATGGCACCATATAAATTGTTCTCACTGCTATCTTACTGAATGCCAATAACTTTATATAAAGACAAATTCAACATGATAGTGACCTAATTTAATACTAGAAATTACTCAGTGGAATATTATTTAAATTAAATGAAATCAAGAATAATAATCAGAGCTTAAGCTAGTTTGCATACTTTTCCCTCTTGGAAATAAATTTAATTTTTTCTAAATATATTTGCCAGTGGTGCACTATATGTATAGAAGTGCAGAGAAAATAATATATATTCTCTGCATGCTTTGCATACTGTAATATATTAATTACATTTTAATGAAAGGATGCTTTGTTTTCATTATTATCTATTGATTTTTTGCACACAAACGCATATAAGATGGATAGTTTTTAATTATTATACGAAGTATAATATATATATATATATATATATATATATATATATATATATATATATATATATATATTCTGCATTTTATGTTGGTTATATACATATATACATATACTTAATTACACTGCACCTAATAAATTTGATAAGATGAAACACTTGCCACGGTGCAAAACCTTTTCCTATTCATTTCTCTTTGCTCTCTTCTTACAGTAAGTTGGATACAAGGACTATATACTAGAAAAGTCAAGATCGTGACGTCACTGGTTTGACGAAATGGCGGCGCAAAAAGCTAGGCCGTCCTCTTGTATATAGTCCTTGAGTTGGATAACTGTAAACAAAAACTTTTCCTAATTTCTCACTAGCTCCCTTTATCAAAATAGTGAAATAAACATGAAAAAAATACATTGGGGGACATTCACAAAGCACTTTAACCCCCAATTTAGCCCCGATTTTTAACCCTGGTGCTAAACATGATGCTAAGCTATGAGCTTAACATGGTTAGCCCCTGGTTTAGTACCATGTTTAGCACCAGGGTTAAAAATCGGGGCTAAAGTGGGGGTTAAAGTGCTTTGTGAATGTCCCTCATTACCTTCCACTCACATTAAAAAAATAGTCCGTTAAAATGTCTCAAAATGGAACTTTTCATGTTTTGATGTATAATATTATTCACTCCCGTTTCAACGAACACAAACATCAAAACGTATATAACGCTGGGGATTTTGACACTCATATTAAATATAATAATATATTTGTTGCGTTTATCACGACCTAGAGCATCAATAATGATTTTTATAGCAATTACTAAATCTACATTTTGATACCATTATAATATGTTTACGTTTCCAAGTGACGTAATGGGTTGTTTTGCAGGCTTTTCTATTTTCTCCATGTATAGGCTATTATGTTTTTCTATTTAATCTGTATTTTAAGCTTGGGAAAGATTAAATAAATAAATATGTTTTTTATCAAATATAATTATCATTAAAATTATTAACTTAAAATGGTAAAATGGGAAAAAACGAATTCAAGAGTTAGAAATGAACTGAAATTTTTACAGATATCGGGTACAATATAATTATTATGTTATTTTTTTTTTAATTTGAACTTTAATTTTACTTATTGTTAGTTATAAATTTATGTAAATAAAATTTCAAATCTTTTAGTATGATTTTATTCTATATATAATATAATCGGCTTGCTGTTAGCCTGGTCTTAATGTTTTATTAACAATTACGTAATTGGTTTCATAAACAGAAGAACATTGTAATTGATTTTCAGTTTTCAGAACGTACAGTACTTTGTTTATATTTTTAAATGTTAGTAAATACCATGACGTTGCAGAAAATTGTTTGAACTCAACTATATTTCACATTATCGACTACATTTTACATCGAGCCTTTTTATTGTTAGTAGTACAATGTAAAAAGTCACAGCAGTGACAACAATAACCTTTATTGCGGCATCTTGAGTGTTGGCAGCAGAAATATCTATCTGCTTCACCGCCTTCCTTTTCTCAATCTATCCACATTCTGTGAGATAGAGCATTCTTTCTTTTTTATATTGTACAATAGCTACTGGATAAAGTACTGTACATTTATAAGTACAAAAGAATATAAAATTCCACGATAATGTTCTAGAATTTCAATGCTTCCTTTATATTCCGAAAATAGTCGTCTTAATCAAAGAGATTGAGAATGAAGAGAGAGAGAGAGAGAGAGAGTAAAGAGAGAATCTGTATTTTTTCCAGGTTCTCATTGATAAAGGAGTAAAAAAATGCCAAGTTTGGTTAGTGTTTGGATGGGCGAACGTTCAAAGTAATATCATGTCACTCCTTCTAAATTTAAATTGGTATGTAGGTAAGTTTTTCCTGCATGCCACTAGTAAGTTCTCCTCCCCTGTATTACTGGATATTACTTGGTCATAATTGGCTAAATAATGTTGATTGATAAAATTGTAATTGTTACTGAAGTAGGTGTCTTACACAGTTCCCTCATTCATAATTAACAAGTTAGAAAATGTTGAAATGAAAACAGGCCATGTTCGTAAACTACCGCCATAATTTTCATTTCAAATCTCTTATACCCTCCACAAGTACAAAATTTTTGAGTGCATTGAAAAAAAAATCAATATGTCATTTTTGATCGATGTCATTAATTAAAAATATATTTTTAGAATAAAAATACTCTAATGCGACAGGATAATGCAGAGATAACATTGTTGACCTCAATTTTGGGGTTGGTATTATTAACTTGAAGGCTAAAGAAATTTAAAGTATATATTAGATATAGGAGAGATTGCTTTTTATTCCTTTGTCTCTCTTTACATTCAATCCATGAGTATTGTTTCAAAAGGGATATAGGAACAATTAGAGTATATTTATTTTATATCGCAGTCAATTTCACAGTAAACCTTTTTAAGAATAAACCTTTTTAAGAAAGATTCAAAAAAGTTTATATAGTTACAGTCAAATTAATTTTATATTACCGCCAGAACGGTCGGAAGTGTGGATTTTGTAACTATTCTCTTTCTAATTTAGTTCTGAAACTTTGTAAATGAGTTTGCAGTAGAACTACTGACCTTTGTATGGAATTGCAAGCTGAAATACAAATAAGAATACCTTCCACTTTCCTCATTTCCGGCTATAACATCTGGAGGGAATTTCAGATTAATTTGACTTTATTTGGAGTTTCTTGACCAAAATTACAACAAAATTTAACAATTTGCTGCAATAGCATACTTTTATCGATTATTCTACAATTTTATTCAAAACTTCATTTTTTAACAATAATAACATATTGTAGACAAAAGTCCCTGTTGACTGCAGTAGAATAATTAAAATAATTAAACCCACAGAAAGCTGTAAAATGTCAATATTGTTTTTAAATTCGTCCCTTGAGTATGTAAATATAAATATATCATTCTAAATCCACATCAGTAAACTGGAATTTATATAAAAATGTTGAAACTTTTTTTATACATATATCAATGGGTAATGTTATATTGATTAAATAATATGACCAGCATGCACTACAGGATTTTAATGTATATAATTCATGTACAATTGTTGTTGTTTGACTGACTGTAAGAGTACTTGAATTGTAATGTCTTGAACGCAGTTTGTCAGATCTTCCACTCTGCAACTTCGATTTTAATGAAAAGGATAATGACTCAATTTGATCTAAGGTTGATAAAAATGATTTTCATTTGCAAAGACCATAGAAATATCGAGTAATGCTTGCGTAAATATCAGCACGACTATAGAAAACATTAATTTCTCATGACTAAATTTCCATTATCTTTTACACACACAAGCATGAATAAATCTCTTTTAATACTCACTATGTATTATGTTGACTTTATAATTTTGTGTGTCTTTATACTCAATATTATAATTATTTCCAACGTATAATCGTAACGGTTTATTCAGCTTACGTATTATAATAATATTTTAAAATTTTATAAACCAATAAATAAAAAATAATTAAGTACTGTTTTTAAAATAAAATTATCTCTTCAATTTATTTTTTCACGTCACTTTTTTTTATGTATATAGAGAAAGGTATATTTTTACACAGGTTTAGGAGTGTTTGCAGAAATTTGGATTAAGATAGGGGAAAGAGGAGGGGGGAGAAAAAGGTGGAGGGGAGTTGCGCTGAACGAAATGGGGATAGAAGAAAAGAGGTTAGGCCTTGATATGTCAGGCAAGGGGATGATTAATGAATGCTCCCTACGGAGGGGGTGGAGGGAGAAGGCGGGAATGTGGAGATGAGGAAAATATTGCCCCCGACCCCCAAGGTTCTCCCTACACTGCCTTACACCAAGATTGGCCTCCCCTCAACCCCCGTTGCACCCCTCTCTGCCACCTACACTAACCCCTGTAACCTCTCTCTGCTCTCTCTCTCTCTTTCTCTTCTCTCTTTTACACTTACTTACTTGGGGGAAAATGAAAAAAATTGACAGTGTTTATTTTTAACATTTTAAGAAATTATAATGAATGAAGTTTATTACAAATTGATAATGTTATTTATAAATCAGGAAGTAAATATAATTTACTTAATTCTTTGTTAAATTAATATACTTTCCGCTTCAGTTATTTATATTTTAAGTTAAAAACATTAATTATATGATAATGTATTGTTATTTATTTTGTTTGGGAAGCCTTTCATGTAAATTTATTTTTAGTTTTCTGTTATTTATATAATAATTTATTTTTTAATATAAAACTTTTAATTAAGTTAATGTACTAATCATAATAAAATAATTAATGAGCATAATTTCAAAGTACTTCTCATGATAAATTTATTTTATATTTTAATAATTATATAATGTAGAAAATATTAAATAATAAACTGGATGGAAAAATAACTCAGTGTTGTTGTTTTGTTTTTTTTTTTTTTTTACTACGACACAAAAATAGCTTGAAAATAATTTGTCATATGGTGGGGACTCATTGAAGAGCTTATAACTTGAGTAAATCTGCTATATAATCATGCAGTCTTTTCTGATATATAGTAGAGTATCGACCTCAAAAATTTTTATTGCAAAAATGGATAGAGGGTGTAATCATATGGTGCAATTGTGTCACTCTGATTTTTTCCAGATATTTTAGAGCCCGGGTAGTATTGCTAAAAAGTTTTGACGAGGTCGGGTTTGAACCCACGCCCCTTTTATGACCTATTCTTTTAGTAAGAGAGGCGTCCAGATCAGGCGTCACTTTCTTTGTACTTTCAATAATTTTTTAAAAATAGTTCCTGGACTCTAAAAAATTTAAAAAAACCAGAGTAGCCAAAAGCTACATGTTTTAGTTACAAGCTAGGCAAATGCAACATTTGTATTTTAAAAAAAAAAGTGAAAATTTAATATAAAATCCTTTTTTTCCCCAGACGTGGTTCAAGGTTTTCGAAGGCCTGTTTTATACAGCATTTCCATGAGCACAAAGAAAACATGACGGAATCGATGGTAAACAATGGCAATGATAAATAGACGTGCTTCTGACACGATCGAGCTGCATAACGACACTGGCGTGGTCTTTCACATCACAACAACATTGTTATCTTTCCTTTAAAATTCCCAAAATAAATGTCATGGATAAATAAAATTTAGAATCTATATTTAGACTCTTATAAAAGCATGTAATATAAATAAGTAATATACGTTTTTTTTTAATGACAATCTTCTATGTATTTTTGATGAAAATACAACACAACCACACAACGTTATTTTGAAAAACATATCAACTATGTGAACATATTTTTGTCGGTCACTTTAAAAAAATATTTTAGGAATAATTATTGTTCTTTACAGTAAAAAGTTGAACAAAAAATTCTCAGTGAATATAATCTCAATCTGTATTATGTTTATCAAATCTTCAGCACTCCCTCTAGCCTTATCATGGCTATTTTATAATTTTGGAAAATACGACGATACACTCCTTACATTTGAGTTATAAGGAACATAATTAAAATTATTTAAATTAAATATTGAATATTTATAAATTGTAACGGGATTTTATTTTTAATTCTTTTTCTTTTTGTTTTCTTTTATAAATGAAAATGGTTACATTTTAAATTTATTGCAGCATGCACCTGCAATGCAGTATCTTTTGTCATATTTCTGATCTTCAGAATTTTGAGCAAAACAATAATAATAATATCTTCAAAATAATTTATTGTCTATATAAATAAAGGGAAAAAAAAGTGCTGACTGATATGCATATATGTATAAATTATCATTTATGTCATAATACATTATCATTTCTTCAATCTTATTCATATAAACGGAAGAAGAATACATAATAAATAAAACTTTTCATTTGCTGACATATAAAGTCACAATGCAGCGTGTGAAATATATCAAGCAAATTTTTCATTCTGTATCAAGTATTTTGCTTCTCGGTTAAAATGAAATTAAACTTTCGACTTTTTCATGCTTTCAATGTATACTAACTACATTCTTGTCACTAACACTAACTAGTACATTCAAATAAAAATGTCCGATCCGGACTTTTTAAATTATAGCCGAATTGAACATTTTTATTTTAATAGAAAGTACATAATACAATACTGATTCTTACAGAAAGTAGCCTAAAAAGAAATCAAATGCTGCATTTCCGAGTGTTTCTGATAGAAATCTTTCATTTTTTGAAATTGTTTTTCTTAGCAAATAGTTCTAAATAACAATTTGCTTATACAACATGTAAATATATTATGCCCTGCCCTGTACTCTCTCACAGTCAAAATTAGAGAGAAATCTTCACTAATCTCTCTGCCCCTCTTTAGTCTTTATGACTGACTCTAAAAAAAAATGTTATTAAAATAGACTAAATAAAGTAAATGTTTTATATTAAAATAAATATACTTAATAATTAATGGTATTAAAAATTTTAAAAAGAATTCAAATGGTAATAATTTTTGAAAAAGAAAAATAAATTTAAAAGATTAAATACAAAAGTGTTTAAGTCATTAGACAAAAGAACTCATTAAATTAATGGATCTCAAGAGTAAAAGGTGAGTGGAATTATAAATAAATGTAAACAGTAACAAGGAAAAAGAATTTGTAAAGCTACATGACTATTTGATGTACTGTGAAGGTTTTACGTGTAGCAAAGTTAAGAATCATGTAGCGACTAGTCCATTTATGTTTTATTAATCAAAACTGAAGAAGTGAATAAGAGGAAAATAAAGGAAAATGTGTATTTTAGTTCACTTGGAGATATTATAACAAGTGTATTTACAGAAATTGATGCAAGATTTGCTTACAAATTAAATGAGAATAAATATACAAGATGAAAATCAGATCCATCCTAAATATTATTTCCTTATTATTTATTAAAATTTGAAATATATAAACCGTTATTTGATAAAAGCTTTATTGATTATAATTAATTTATTGTTACAATTTACCAAGAGACATGCTATGCAATGCTTGTATACATATAAATACCATTCTTACCAGAATGTTACAATTCTTACAAAATGCAATTTATTGTATGTGTATTTGATTTCAGGGAATAATTTTTTTTATTCCCTGCTTCTTTTCCTTTTTTCATTTCCTTTTTAACAAACAATGAAAAAATATAATTTGCAAAAAATAACAAATCTAAATGAACGTACTCTAGCAACAAATTTAATTTAAAATTAAAATAAAAATATTTTATACTATGCACTGCAATTTAAATAACTTAATACACCTCCTACCGTTATACTTTGTAATGCTTTTTTTTATTACATCTTGCATAATGTTATTAATCTGAGTAATTGCAGTCATCACTCTAATGCAACAGTACATTTTTTTTATCATTTTATTGTACTACTTTGTTATTTAGCTGAAATATACTAAAAAAGCAGTTAAAAATAATAAAATGTATGTGACAATTAACAGAATGTGGGTGGGATTAAGAAGAAATATAACCTGGTTTCTCACTAACCACGATCAATGATACAAAAACCTACGTTTGATGTAAATATTTTTATTATCTTCCTGGTTATTTCCATTCTGAGTCACATCTATCATGTTTAGTTTACATTTCTAAACAAAAAACATGAAAGTATAGACTAAAGTTATTCTTGTGATCTTTTCAACGCTATATTGGGCGCGATTCATGAAGCAATTAGCCAGGTTTCTAACCAATGTTTAACCACGTTTAACAAGGTGGTTTAACATGTAAAACAGGTATATAGTTAAATGTGGTTAAGCTAAATGTGGTTAGAAACCTGGCTAACTCTTTCGTGAATCGAACTCATTATGTACATTGTAATAGAAAGCCCTTAAAAGTTTATGGCCTTAAGTTTAAATAAAAGTAATTAGAATTAATTACTAGTACGTAAAACATTGAAAGATTTCTATATGAATATAATATACAGAAACCCGAGAGAATTTAAGGTATATGAGAGAAGTTATTAACTACGCGTATTAATTATAATGATATCTTAATATCGCTATCTTTACATCTGCAAAAGCCACAGGTTTATGTAGTTCTCAGTAGTACGCTAATAGAATTTCTTCCTAATTCCCAATAAATATTTCCTGGCAAATTTGTTGGAAAGTAGCGGTTAGAGGGAAAAGCAAAAATAATATAAATGCAAGTTGTTTCTTTTTAATCGAATTATATTGACTGTACAATTAAGTTCAAAAAGACTGGAACACTTTGCGTGCGTAAGTGTAGAAGTGGCCACCATCATTGACAAAATAATTACTTGTTAAATGTTACTATTTTAGATAGTAAATAAATATGTATAATAGTGAAATTAATAAAATAATTTTTAATAAAAAAAAAATCAAGAAAAAAACTTTCTTTCTTTATTCAATTAAGAGTCATACATATTTATAATTATGTACAAATTCAGTTACATTATCCTGCAAATTATTAAAATATTTAAAAAAATAAATAAATAAATAAAAAGCTTTGACTGAGTGAAACTATTTCTGGATAAGAACATGTTTCAAATCAACGTGTTTTTTAATGTATTATCCTTTCTAATATTCCTCACACTAAATGGTAGAAAATTGTATTGTATATCACAGTAGATTTTTATACATGGAACTATTTAAAAAACAGATTTATGAATGTCTATATTGCTACTTTATTACTATTTCTCGTGTTACATGAATGTTTATCATTTTCTCTTTTAAACACGGTATATGATTTTACTTTCCACTTCACGTAGAATTTCTCTGCATGACATTCACTACGTTTACATGACGATGTTCAATACGGATTCGTTGACGACGATTAATGTTATTTTTATGATGCGGCGTCAACGAATCCGTATTGAACACAGTCATGTAAACGTAATGATAGATTCTTGTTCTATCATGACATTATCCCAAGGACAAATATTGCATAAATTGTAAATAAGCTATATATTTAATATTTGTATAGTTTGACCACCAAGGAACTTAAATAAGCAATACGTTTCTTCGTAAATACACAATCTAAATATAAATAATTATGAAATGAACTTTACGTTCCCTTTACAGAAGGTTCATTTGATTGTGTATTTACGAACAGACCTAATGAAATATTGCTCTTGAATTTGGCACTATCGTAAAATAGGCATCGGCTACGATCAAAGCTATCACACTTTTCGCTTAGCAAGCACTCGGTGACTACTGCCTAATACGTTACCTAATACGTTACAAACTGCTCATCCTTTAAGACCTACTTTTTTCATCTATCATATTATTGTCGTATAGAAACCTTATAATAATGATCAATGTCAGAACACGATATTAACAGGTGTCTTGTAAATATGTCAAGTACCAGAAGACATAGCTCTAATCATATCTTAACCCTATATAGAGATTCAAACTCATTACCACTAGATATAAAGCCCTAACTACACTATTACTACACTGTATGATGCTTGCTTTAAAATATATGCTGTACATAAGCAATTTTGCAAAATAAAAATGTACCCTATAATTAAATGTTGTCTTAACAGTTAGGTAAAAGTTTATAAAATGGATATTTGTAAGAACGAGGGTTTACCCCTTGGAGTAGGTTTACCCCCTCAGATTGATATAAAAAGTCCTCGCTCACACGCTTCGACTAATATCAATGACAAGAAAAAATGACAGCATCTTATCTTAACCAGCATGAATACAACATGCCTGTCATACAATATCCTCCACCCCTACTTCATATCATCCCTATCGTTCTGTATTTGCTTCGGATGTAACCTATATTATTTCCTGTTAGAATATACAAATATATAGATTTTATTTTTACATAATATTTTTTTGTATATTTTTTAATAGTTTGATATTTCCAATCTTTATATATTTTATTTTTTTCCATTCTTTTTTCATTCAATATTTTTTGAATTCATCATTGAAGCGTTAACGTTTCAATTTTAAAAATGTATTATTTTTTTATTTGCTCACTGTATGGAAAGTATCTTTTCATTTTTTTTTTACATAAATTCTCCTGCTATTATATTTTTTACCGTGCATATATTTTTATATAAATAAACGTCAGAGAGCAAGATTAATTATTTGTCATTCAGTATCATTTTTATTTAGAATGTATAATATATGCATAGTGAATTTGAAAAGGTTTGCTCAATATTTTCGAGACAAGCACTCTAATTACGAGAACTTTTTTTCTTTTTTTTTTTTTTACTTTTCATTTCACTCATAGTTGAAAAAGTTAAAACTTTTCTTTTGGTATATATTTTGCGTTTATGTTTATCACGAAGGTTAAACCTTTTTTTTTCACTTTCTAATTTCATTCATGCCTGCAAAAGATTGGAATCCGTTGCTAAGGCTGCATTCACAAATACAGTTACAATAACAAATGTTTATAAAACAAAATTTTAATTCTAAATTAGAAGAAAATGTAATTTTCATTATATACTAAAAAAAAAGAGCAACAATGGAAAGCCGCCATATTTAATACATTATCCTGTAAGTTATGCAACCCCTTAAGTATTTAAGTGTTGTGGGTTGACGCACCGTAGGATGATACTAGCATTAGTTGAAAATAATGAATTTTAGTCAATCGTTTTTCAAGATATTATAAATACATGTATAAATTGAAATAAAAACTATAGCGTGTGTAATAATTTGTAATTCATTTACAATAAAAAGCCTTCTTTAAAATCGCACCGTACGTATAATGTAAGGCAAAGAGAGAAAAAATACTTTAAATTGCATACATTCCAGGCCTCTCAATAATATAAATGCATAGTCTGATTATTAATATAATTTTATTATAAAGAAAATATTTATCAAGGAAGGTGATACAACTAGTATTTATCAGAGAAAATATTTTCTCTCAGTTTGTTGATTACTTGTAGAAAGCATTTCACATTGTACACTAGTCACCTTGGAAAATTTATCACATGCAGCCTTATTTATTCACCATACCCTATGTTATTCTTACGAGGCATGTGGATTAAAATGGCTGCAAAGGGAAATTTTCAAATTTTCTGATGTACTTGAATGTGAAAATCTTAAGTAAAATGGAAGCTATTTGTAATTACTGAAAGTTAAAAAAAAAGTTATTGCTCCTTTTTGTATTGAATGACCATTGTATTAATTTTTTTGTTGTTGATCGCATGTATGTAATTAATATATCTTTGTTCGCTTTGCAATGTGTCCACTACAATAGATGGCAGCAGCATCAATGACAATTCTCATGAAATTTTCAATGTTATATTTTTAAACGATTGTCGCATTTTCTCAGCTAACAAGTAAATTAGGGATACATTGCAGTTTTGAAATAACAGGGGGTCTTAAACAAAAACAGTGTGAGTATTGATACCCCTGAAATTAATTTAAACCTCTTATTTATAATAACGATGACAGGCCTGATAAACTGAGGTCTAGAATCTTACGTCAGTCGGTGTAAAATTAAATTAATTAAATACAAGAATTTCACAAGCGCAGTACTATCAGATTTGTTATTTTTGTTATAAAAACTAGATGATTTTTAAATTAAAAACCTTTCTACATTTTACGTACTCGACGAAGTGCAAGTAAAATGGACGATTGTTACGAATTTAAGTAGCTGGAAATGTAATAAGAATCCTCCGCTATAAAAACATTTCTTTTTCTTCTTCACGTAACTCTTGCATAAGCTTTTATAATGCGCAAGTGTGAGACTATATCTCTCTAGTTGGGTTTTACTTTTATTCTGTACATTCAAAATAAGTAGTGTACACTACCTAATTCAATACTCACCCCTACTGTATAGAACATTTCCATATCTGCGTGGGCTCGTGCAAAGGGATCAGGACATCAGGTTGTGAAGAAAGTTGCTGTAAATAAAAATTTGAGTCAATTCCTTGAGATTATTTTTATAAATTAAAGCTATTTAAAATAAAAAAAAAACAATATTACTGTTCATATATAACTGTGTGACTGATAATAAAAATAAATGTAATGTATAAATAATTATTCATGTTGTTAAATTGCCAGAAATAAATAATATAAAATTTATAAAAATGGGGAATTCTCTTACATTTCTTATTTTATTTTATTTTTTCAGATGCTCCATGCTTTGAAACTAAAATTTCTCAAAACAAATAAGTTTCAATTTTCAAAATTGGAGACATGGGAATTTTTTTAAAAATTGTCCTTCTTTTGAATTTAGCGCCAAAACGTGACGTAGAAACTACCTAGCAGGCGAATTTTTCCTGCAATTAATTTATATTTTCGATTATCACTCTAAAATTAAACTGATATTAGGGGCAAAACTATTGATGCTAGGGTAGAAAAACCCACTGATTCCGATTTCGATCGTGTTACTGAAATTTATAGCCAACCAATCCTTCACGCTCAAACTATGATATCAGGCAGTCGATCGTTGTGTGTTAACTAGGGAGTTTCTACGTCACAGTTTTCAGGTTTGCGCGGGGTTTGCATACTTTGCCCATTATTCTAATAATATAATCCCTTCAGAGTCCCAATTTTGAGTTAAAAAACTTGAAACTTATATAAGTCAAACTTATTGTTAATATGTAACCTATCATATATAATATAGTAGTTAAATTAAAATTTTAGTTGTAAGAGAATTCCCCATTAATTCAACGGATTGAAAACGACATGTTAAGTTTGTATATAGACAGAACACATTAGTTTAATAATAAAAAACTTAAAAAAAAACATTTGATTTGAAACAATCAAGGATTAAAATATTCCTGGAAAACTTAGAAGGTCTCAGAAGGTAACAGCCTGATTTGCACATGGGTTGAATTGAATCAGCAGCAACAACCGCAAATATTCCTCAAATAGTTATAAATTGTCACAATAAAATCTGAACTGCTAAAATATTTGTAGAAGAGCAATAATACTTATGAAAAAAAATATTGGCGTTACGGTAGAATTTATGATATCGACCAGTATAAAGTTTCGCAAACCTGTCTAAATATAAATATTACTGTATCGTGTATTAAGAAATTGAATTATACTTATTAATTAATGAAGATTATTTATAATTAAAATTTTCATTTATATGAAGAGGGTTAAGAAATTGTTTTAACATAATTATTTGAATGATATTTTGTGCTCATACATATTATTGTTGTTGTTTTACAGTATTATATAATATTAATAATATATGAAGGTATATTATATTATTATCTCTGTTTATTATACATGAGTTTCGTATATTTATGAACTCACATTGCTAAGAATACATTATTTTAAAGATAACTAAGTTGGGAATTTATTAAAATTTGTTTTAAATTCACTCTATAACATAGAAAAAAGTAAATAAAAACATAATACATGATTCAACAGAACTACGATTTTACTAAAATTAATAACAGAGTTAATTTAAATGCTCGTTTTCCTTGTTAAGTTGGAACCTAATAACTCTGTGAATAATATAGTAAACAGAGAAGCAGCTTTTTAATTATGTAAACGACCTATTAAGTATAACCTTCCCATAAGAGTTAAATTTCATTACGCCGTACACTATTGTTTTGATTGAACATTAGATTAGGTGATTGTAAACGATAACCATATTGTATTTTGTGTTCAAGAAAGCTTGATATTATTTGACTAATTTATAAAATAATACTAAATATCTTCAAACTCTTTGATAAAACAATGGATACAATAAATAATGAATGAATACGGATAAAACACTATGTACAAGTTGTGTAAAAATTATAATGTATAGGCCAAAAATGCGTACAATAAAGAAATTATTATTTTCTAAATATTAAATGTCTGCTAGCTTGTAAGTCACAGCCATGAAAAATATACGTAAACTTTCAGCAGAAAGTTTGAACATTATGTTTTTCAAACGAGTCATTCTGTATGGCTTCTTATTGTCAGTCAATTAAGTATAATAAAGTTTTTTTCAATCAAAAAATACTCTACTCTAAAGAATTTTACATGTATACAATTTGACAATCTAAGCAACGACGGTGCGCTTGTAATATTGAACAAAGCATGATTGTTTTTATGGTTTCTTGGTATAAAATAATCTTAACTTTTTTTTTCAAATTTTTGTGAATGCCTGGTTTAAAATTTATTTTACCTTTAAATAACTTTTAAACACAACAATATAAACTATGGACCAGTCCTGACTGATAAATGCTAAAAAATTTAAATAAAAATAATCTTGTATGTAAAGGTATGATTTTTTTCCTGATTTGCTAGATAAAGCTACTCGTTACAAAGAAATGCAGGTTTGTAATTTTGGGATAGTTGGAAAGAAAGAACATTCAGTCCAGCCACACCACGCCTTCATAGGCTGCGTGGCATCGCTCCTAATCAGATCAGAAATAATGTTAGTGGTGTCCTGAGGTATACCTGAAAGCAACATAATATCTTGTTCAATATTTGTTTGACTGGCTACTCTCCAATACACGTCATAACAGCTATAATAAATCAATCTTGACTGACGTAGTCTTGTAGATAATCTTAGAGCCAGTGAGAGATGTGCACTGCAAACACCGTAAGGTATATAATGACTATTCATCATGTAGAATTACATTTATATAATGTATTGAAATTAATAATTAAACTGTTTTTGACACTTACAATCCTAATAATGGTATATAATTAACAATAACATGATGCAATAATTATCTTGTCCTACAGTTAATTTATTTGTTTATTATTAATTAATAAACATTAACTGTAATATATGACAGTGACATATGAATTGTTTATATAATTAATAATGACACGAATTTTTTATACGTAATTGTTGACATAAATTTAAATTTGCAGTAAAAAAATAAAAGAATATGGGACGACGATCCTGTTATTTATAGGGACCGTAATATTCATCGCAGTAAACCAACTTATTGTCTATAATAATGAAAATTATCCACTGAATGAAATATTGAATGAAATTTTCTGACTCAAAGCGTGCACATAGCATAATTACCTGCTACAATAATATTTAATAATAAGTGACAAATCAAATTATTATTGAAATGCGATTATATACTAACTACAGTCTACAGAGCTGTTGTTAAAGGTGGGAATTATGACATTCGCAATTTCTGTAATTAATTACACTTTGTGTAATTTTATTGTGTATAAAATGTCTAATTGATCTAATTATTATTCTATTCTAAAAAAAAATGTATTTGATAAGTATAAATAGCTTTAATTTTTTAATTTATAACTTATCTTTGCATGCAATTGTCTATTAATATTTTTTTTTTTTTTTTTTTTTTTTTTTTTTTTTTACTAGTCACCTACAAAATTACTAAAGAAATTTTCACAGTGTATGAGGTGAAAATAAATCTACCTTTATGTTAACAAGGAGGTCTCACGTATTTTATTTACCAGTAATTTGATTTGACCTCTCAAAACACGAACTAGTTCGAATATTTAAAATCTTTGCTTTAAGCTGTGATTTGATTTCTATCATGTTATGAATTTTATTAATGATTTTTAATTTAACCATAATGTCAAATATAATATTAGTGCACATAAAATATGGCTTTAAAAAGGCAATAAATTGAATTGTTGGCATTTTTATTATGAAAATATGAGCAATAAAAATATTGAAATGGTATTATACTTAGAATCACTTTATTATAGTCAAACAGTTTTATGGTACAGTTAAAAAATGAACTTAAAATTCAATATTATAATAACTTTTCTCTGGTATTATTTATTTTTTTATTAACACTCCGAGAAAGCCTGCACGTTAAATAGGTTAATACTATTGTGCGCAGTGTTGGAACTGCAGCTTCAATTATAGACTGAAATTGGAGGTACGTAGAAGCAGTTTTTTAGTAACTGAAAAAAAAAAAAAAAAAAAAAAAAAAAAAAAAAAAATACGTATTATAATTATTATATATTGATAGTAATAAAAAAAAGGAAGGATTAACAACGTTTCGGTTGCATGCAGTTGTTCAGATGCACTCTTCCTCTCCTCTGTTCACATCCATTTTATATAGTAAAAATTTATTAAAATCCAATAAAGCTCTGACAATTTTTATCATACGAAACTAATAAATATTATACTTTATTAATGTTGTAAATAAATGTTTTTAAACACGCGCGTTTATAACATATATTTGCCAGCCATCATTACTACCAATGTATCAATATAAACATTTTATTAATTACATATCAATATAATATAATAAAATAATAATACTAGAATAAACAGCTTTAAAATGTTATGATAAAGTAATAATATATATATATATATATATATATATATATATATATATATATATATATATATATATATATATATATATATATATATATATATATATATACTAACCAGTAAAAGGTACGCTAGTGTCATCTATTTTTCTCCTACAATATATCATTATTTGCTTTACAACTATTATAGTTCCAATCAATTATTATATTATTGGTGGTAATAAAGTGGTAATAAAGACAGTGGCCTTGTTGAACTTATCATACATGTTACTGATATAATAAATTCCACGTCGGTATATTATTGCAGTATAAATGGATACCAGCAATTAGACTGAGTGGTAAAAACTTTTGGAATTAAATTTAACTTTTTTTTCTCTATTCAAATAGTTATTTTTGTAAAGTTATTTTACCAACTGTTCATAATAAAGCATTTGGTGTGCACGGGAAATATTAGAGGGTGGAAATCAAATCCTAATACATCTGCTCAGTATCATACATCACTGGATAAGAGAGATCGAGTGAAAGCAAATTTTGACCAAATTCAAGAAAGTTTATACGTTGATATTTTATATTAAACTGATTAGAATGTGTTGTTTTCACGCTAACTTTTAAAAATTTATATAAAAAAAAAGTTTTGAAAACTTAATGTAATTAAATTTTTAAGTAAATTAAATATAATCTCAACAAAATTTTGTCGTATTAAATATTTTAACTAATATAATTTAATTACGACTCATAACTCTTAAGCTGGATCACCCTCGTCTCTAAAGAGCCATACTGTATTTAATAAATAAATTTGGTTACAATCGAAAACCTGTATTAATGTTTAATTGCACCGATTGCACAAATGAAAAATACGTTTTATAAAATGTAAAATAGCTCAGCTTTCCCCAGTTCTTCTAAATTTCAAGACTTTTTAAAAGAAAAATGTAACTGAAAACTCGTTTTACTTTTTAATAACAGTTCAGAACTGTATTTTTTTTATCTGCTAACGTCGCTGATTTTTGTGATAATTATATCAATAATTATTTTGAAGTAATTCTTAAACACATAAAATTCTGGAGTTCATTAGAACAAATAATTTACAAAATAGTAAATTTGGATGCTCTATTCATTGATGCGATAACAATTTCAATTATTGTTTTAACAAATTAATAAAATTATTACTATATACTTTGATTATATAAAAAAAAATCTCACTGTAGCTTAAATAGGCAAAGGAAAATTTTCAAGGAGAAATATGTGTTTGAAATCAATGTAATCGGTATATACTTCATGTATACCCTTAGGATTATATCACGTTCTTTACGTTGTATTAGAAATACAATATGGTACAATGAAGTATAATTTTCCTATAAAACTATAAGAATTGACGATCTTTTCACTGAATGTAATTATAATTTTATTTTAAACTCTTGTTTGCTCTGATTCATTTATTTCAAGATTGGACAATTGGTTTGATCAATGGAATATCGACCTCAATTTTTTATTGCAGAAATGGGTAGAGGGTGCAAAGTTATGCTACGCTGATTTTTTTCCAGATTTTTTAGAGCCCGGGAACCATTTTTAAAAATTATTGAAATTATTATTGTTTTTGACGTCACGAGGCGGAAAGTCCTATCTTTTTCTTAAGGAGCGGCGCTTTGTGACGTCACAAAAAGAAATTTCAATCATTTTTAAAAATACTTCCCGGGCTCAAAAAAATTTGAAAAAAATCAAGGTAGCATAACTTTGCACCCTCTATCCATTCTGCAATAAAAAAAAAAATGAGGTCGATACTCCATTGCAAGAAGTATATTATTAAATTGATATAGAAATTTATTTGTTTGCACGTGAATCAGGCGATGTTTTATAAAATGATAAGTGTTATGTTGTTTCATTCTTGCTTGTACTCTTACTATGTAATTAAATTATTGACAACATGCTTGTGATTAAATATTATTATTAACGTGCACAATTATTATTGTTGCACAATAGACCACTCGCAAAACCCTGTTTTAGCAAAAAGTAAACAAACTCCTACATCCAGTTCATTGTTGTTCTTGATTGTGTGTGTAAATTTTGTTTATACATTAGACCTTATGGGAAATTCACGATTTTCACACACAGATTTCAATATGCTACAAACCTACAATTCTAAATATGAAAATATCACCAGAAGCTGCAGTTTTTGGCCATTTTTAATCCTAAAATGCGTATCAGAAGAAGTTCTCTTTATTTTAATACTGTACATTTCATATGATAACAAATCAGCCAATTGCATGGAGTAAGATACGTAACTAAGCAGGCTCCAGTTTGTTTATTTTAACTGTTGCAATAATCAGCAAACTGGAGCTTGTCTAGTTACGTATCTTACCCCATGCAATTGGCCGATTTGGTATCATATAAAATTTACCATATTAAAATAAAGAAAACTTCTTCTGATACGCATTTCAGGATTAAAATGGCCAAAAACTGCAGATTCTGGTGATATTTTTATATTTAGAATCGTAGGTTTGCAACATATTGAAATCTGTGTGTGAAAATCATAAATTTCCCATAAGGTCCAAAGTATAAACAAAATTTACACACACAATCAAAACAACAATCAACTGTGGATGGGAGAGTTTGTTTACTTTTTGCTAAAACAGGGTTTTGCAAGTGGTCTATTGAAAAGCAGTAAAAAAATTATGAATTTCTCAGCTGGATTGTTGATTGGGCTTGTTCACGATTACTTTTGTTTTAGCAATTTGACGAATATAATTTTTTAAGAACGTCACTGAGTAACATTATTTTTAGAATCACCTTCATTGCTTGTTTATGTTATCTATTGTATACTAACTATATAAATTGATAATTTTACAAAATCTTCTATATGTTATAATTTTGTAACCTTGCAATAATTATATTTTAAATTTGATTATAAATTCACAGCAAGCTGAACAAACTTAAAATGCCATTAATAATATTAATATTACATTTATAATATATAGAGTGAGAAAATATAACAATATATTTTAATGTTTTGTACTATTGATTGTAAAAGCAGAGGATGCATACTTGGGTAAGTGCATGCAATAGCAATTCCAGGGTTCATTATAGCTGTAATTAAAGCAGCGAGCCAACACACTTTTCCGTTTGAATGATAACCAAGCATCAAACAATTAACTTGCTTTGAAATGAAAGTGCAAATATTTAATTAATTAAGTTTAATTAATTTTCAGTAGAAATATTTATCTTATCATTTTATTTACCTATATATATATAATATAGTTGTAAACAAATAATAATTTTTAATGTATTTAGCTTAATTAAATTTGTATAAGTATTTCATTTGAAGTCTGTAATAGGCACGTCTCTACACGTTTTATCAACTACACCTCGGGACAGCACGAACTTCATCCATCTCTGTATATTTTAACGTTGCATGCTTCAAACTACAGTGTATTTTATTATATTTATTTATTTATAATATTTATATCAAATAATTAAGCATCCATTTGAGTTATTTACATATCCTTGCAGTTTCTTGCGAAGATTGATGGAAAATGTCAAGCTCGTAATTACTGTACAGTTCATTGCAAAATAATTGAACTCTGGAAATAAAATCATAATTATCAATATTAATTCTGATAGCAAATAAGGCTCGTTTTGTCCCATAGTGTATCTTAATGTCAATTTTATATCCATTTCCAGCTCCACGAGTATCGACCTCATAATGTTTTATTGCAAAAATGGATAGAGAGTGCAAAGTTATGCCATGTACTCTGATTTTTTATTCAGATGTTTTAGAGCCCGGGAAGTATTGCTAAAAAGTTTTGCTGAGGTTGGGTTTGAATCCACTCCCTTCTGGGTCCTCTCCTTTTATTAGGAGAGGCGTCTCACTTTCTCTGTTATACTTTCAATAATTTTTTAATCAATAATTTTTTAAAAATAGTTTCTGGACTCAAAAAATATGAAAAAATCAGGGTAGCATAACTTTGTACCCTCCATCCATTTCTGCAATGAAGATTTTTGAGGTCGATATTTCATTAATCTTACATTGGTTGGTATGAACTGACATTTTTTTCAGTGGAATCTAAAATTAATTGTTTTTTCCTAATCTAGATCTAAACAGAGGTTCCAAGATGCTGTAGAATTTGTCTTCCCTCCCCCCACTACTGTTTTCTCTGCCTATATTCTATATACTAACAGAAAATTGTCTGAAACTCTGCTCTCATAGATTAATCTTCCAGCTTAAGAATGGTCGTCAGGGTCTGTAATTTTGAAACTAACTCAAAGCTATTTCGTCAACTCAATCTACCACTTTAAATTAAGCCTTAGTAGAGTTGCTTAGGTAGTTAGAGAGAGTGAGAGATATGCTAGATGGAAATTAATCTCAACAGCTTACTCATGCACTGGACTTTATGTGTCTATGTAGCTCCATCTTGTTGTTTCCTCTCTACCTCCCCCTCCCTCCCTCCCATCCACCTACAACCTTCTCCTCCTCTATTATAAACATTAATACTAGCCAGGTTGAGCGTGGTGCAGTGCATTGACCGGTTCTCGTTAGATCACCGAAGTCACACTACGTCGAGCGTGATGGTTAGTCCTTGGATGGTTGATCGTTTCAAGAAAAATCACGTTGCTCCCTCCCTGGGGTAAATTCATCTTGCTTTCCACCCAGTGCAGTGATGCACTTGTGTCTGATTCCCCAGGCTTTGGACATCGCATTGGTCTATTGAGAAAAAGTAGAGGTGTCCGTCCTGACTGAGGTTTTCCACGGTTCCCTCAATCTCACCTCAGCGAATGCTGGGAAACTTAACAGACCGTGGTCACCATCCTTTCCCTACCTTATCCCTACCCATTAACCCGCCGCGAGCTGTAAGCTCTTAGGGTTGTATCCATGTAAAAAAAAAATAATAATAAAAAAAATAAAATAAATTTACTTATAGTTAGGTATATTATTACACACTAAAAATAAAACACCCAAATGTTTAATAATTATGTGTGACTCTACAAAATTTATCTACCTCTTCTTTAGTTTTACTTCAAAAATTACAGCATTCTACACTTCTTGCTTTAGAAAATTTCTTTCGTCAAAATTGGCAATACTTTGCTAATTATCTTGTTCCAACAATAAATAGCGAAGGCTATTTATTATAGGCTATTATCTGGGACGATGCCACGATGCCTATACATTTAAACGCACAAAAAGTAATACAAAAACATTTTACGAAGTGGTGAACACATTTGGCCAAGTTGAGTGAAAGGTCTAATCTTCAAGACAATTTGTTTTACTCGTAGAACTGATGTAAGTTGTTTCAGGTGATAAATAAAAACATGTAATTTTTACCTACTATAATATATTATATAGTTTTGTAATTGTAAATTATGTAATTACACACAGATTTTCTTTTCCTCACATTGACTGCTGTAAGCACCTTTTACTTCCAATAAGTTCTGCTCATGGCGGCTCCAGAATCACGGCTAGACTGTCCGAAAATGGGGAGTGACGGCAGGGCTGTTGCGATGTTGAAGTGCGGTTAACCTAACACTTTGGTGATTGTTATTCCCTGACTTACTCTATAGCTTAGGTAAAACATGTTTAGTCTTTTAACTTGTATAACTTGATATCAATTATAAAAATTTTCCACGAAGAAACTCCAGATGAAAAGATTAATTTCACATTGAATTTTTAGGGAAATTCATGAGAAATCGTAAATTCACCATAAGAAGTTAAACATCATGGCGTATTGGCTACTCTTTTGTATATTGTAACAGAACGGGAACAAAACACGCACTTCATAATACAAGGGTTGAATAAAAACATAATGTCTGCTGTGTATATTTAAACATGTAACGGTTTGATAATTGTATTAATGTTGCGGAAACAACATGCAAGTTTAACCGTGCGTGAGGATAGCCTGAGTATTAAAACACTGAGCTAACAGTGAGGGTTCCCCACGTGAACTAACCACAGTGTTAAATACACGCCATGCAGCTGTACAGTTTGTTTGAAATGTTTACATCAATGGATCTTTAGTTAGTAAATATAGTTCAAAGTGAACAATGCAGTAAAGGTGACGAAGAAAAAAAAAAAATAGAGATAACTGATCTCTGAAATGTTTACTATAATGAGCAAGAACACTTACGTAATATTTATGCAATTTCATATTTCACACTCTGCCATTACTGTACGCTTTTAGTATAATTCGTGGCTGGATTGTGGAACCATTTAAAAAATAAATACACCAGAACAGTGAAGGGTTGAGTTAAGGCCTAAGTATAAATGATAATTTTCATGTTTTTAACTACATATAGTAGAAATTAGAGAAATTAGGTTATGTTACAGTGGAGGTGTCTGATTTAGATGTTACTTTATTAACAGATACTAATTTATTTATTTTATTACAATGCTAGCTTACTACAGCATATTCTGCTATTGGTGTAAGCATTCAAACTTAACAACAGTATTAACAACAGTTGGAAGGATTGATGGGAAAGGAGACGGCAGTGGCCTTGTGTTAGGAACTGCCCCGGCATTTGCCTGGGATTGACGATGGGAAACCACAAAAAAACATCATCAAGGCAGACGGTACCAAAGGGAACGACCTTTAGCACCTCCCGAATACAGGCAGTATAGTGGAAGAACATACATGCCATCTCTCGGGAATTTACCAGAACACGCTGCCATACCTCAGCTCAAAGTAATGAAAAGTTACCTGACCCAAGGCAGAAAGCGATAGGCAGAGATCAAACCACTACGCTACGTTGTTCGGTAACTAATTAATTAATGATTAATGAATTAATGATGATATACACTTTACTATCCTTGACAGACTCCGAGTTTAATTACCAATTATTAACAATTTTATTTGTGTAATTTTATACGAGAAGAATAAAAATATTCACGAAGAAAATTATCCAGTTTATCACCTACCACGGTTAGTAAAAAGCTGGATAATTTTCTGTATAACTGCTTCGACAATTGTGTTCTATGCATTTTTTTACATGTTTTAAGAGTTTTCTTAATTATGTTGTAAGAAGATTTGTTTGTGAACTCGCAGCGTAATAACCAGCTTATTATATTGCATAGTAATCATTAAAGTGTACAATTTTACACTGACAAAATTATTAGCAGTTGGACCCTTTAAGAGTTGAGTTAATTATTATTTTGTAGTTTAAATTATTATTAGACAATTTTTTTATAACAATGAACATTTTTTTTGTATTACATTAGCTTCTAGTCAGGAAATAATCCTAATGGCTATATATTATACATAATTTATTGACTGAAACACAATGACTTTATATGTTTTATGCAAAGAAATAAACATAAAAAAAGACAAGCAAACAAATTTATGTATATCAATTTCATAAATTAAAAGTATACTTAAAGAGAGATAATAGGATAAATAATAGTGTATTAATATATTAGTATCAACTGGAAGAATAGCAACGAATGTATAATTATATTTGTCTTGAATTAAATACTGTATATTATAATTATGTAACATTATATACTTATCATTTATTGTATGATACAAATTTTCACAATTCCAGATAAAAATAAATAAATCATTTAAATTTAAAAAAGTTTAACTTCAGTGTAAAAATTAACTATAAACACCAAGTGAGAATAAAATAATATCTCTGTCTCGTGTTTACAGTAAGTGGTTTTTAAGTCCATTTTCAAGTCCATTTCAAAGTGCTACAATTGACTTATTTCATCTGAAATAAAAGTAATAAATTGTGGTACTCACAGCATGCGTTTGAGAGGAGGTAAATCATAATGCTGTCATTTTCAGGCGTTTGGACTTGAGCTTTCTAAACGCTTTATACTATGTACACGAATACAGTATTACAGTACTGACACAAGAATTTACTTCATGTTTTTACGTACTTCTTCTTAACTCGAAATAATAAATACAGACGTTTATGGAGAGGTTATGAGGACTTAGTACTATAACCCCTTAAAGAATTATAGCCTGCCAGTCAAAGTGGGTTTTGACAAAATAAATTTTGGAGTTTGAAAGTTTCAGAATATAAATTAAGATGCCTTGAATGACATATCCCCCCCCCCCTCCCCAAAAAAAGAACACTGTAGCGTTCATCAATATTTTGGTGAATAGTTGAGCTTAATTGTTTTTAATTTAGGAATAATCATTTTGGTATTTTTAGTAATGTCAACATCTCGGAGGAAAGAGGAAAGACAAAAAATATAGTTTTAGCTCTATTTTTTTTTTTTTTTTTTACATATAATGTTTTATGTGCTCAAAACATATATTATGTTTATTTGTTTTATATTACATGATATACTGATAAGTAAAATATGATAAATGTCTACTGGCTGATATCATAAATATATGAAGCATGGCTATAAAACAATTCAATAAAAATCCATAAATATTTTTACTGTTGGGTTCAGCTATAAAAGATTTCACTTCATTTTGCTGTGATAGATTAGTATTTTTTATTAAAAATATCTCAGTTAGAGTTAATGTATTAATATTATCATATATTTATTTTCATATTTATATATTAAATAATTGTAATAATATAATCAGCATGTGTATACAACTGTAAAAAATATAATTATTAGTTAGATGTAGTTCTCATTTTACTCATTTAAAGTCAAATATAAAAAAAAGAGATAAGCATGAAACATCAGACAAACCAAATTTGATTTTTTTTTTTTTTTTTTTTGTGAAAAATTAAAGGAGCTTTTGTTTACGAAAATTTAACTTTTCTACCCAATTCGTAAATAAATGCTAAATTAGAAAAGTTAATGATTAATAAGAGCCACCAACCCTCCAGCATGTAATTTTTTGTTAATTTTGAAAACTATTATTTGCATTGTTGTTTTCTGTTCCATGATATTGGAAAAGAAATAACTTATGCACACTGGTGCTTGCAAATAACGAATATATATATAGTTATATATGTTATATATTGTGCTCTTTACACTGTAATCATTTGTTGCTTTGTTCTTTGTTTTAGTCGACCCTTTGTCCGTCTATAAAATAAGCATTTGTAGAACAGTGTGAGTGTCAGTATGTATATGTAGCAAGAGAGAGACTACTGTGTAACAAAAGCAGGGGAATGTAGTACGTTGTATAAAGACTATCGATATCAAAGCACATCAAATTAAATTTAATATATTTAAGGTCTATTCTTATAGTATTTTTTATAATAAAAGTAACTATATTGTAAATTGAAAGTGACGTACGTGAAAATACAATGGGAAATAGGTTTCTCTGTACCGACGCTGAGCTTCGCTAGCCATGCGGTAATATTTGAGGTTGTGCTGCGGCCCCGTTGTGGGGGCGAGAAGGTAAGAGTAATTTCGCTGATAAGGCTTGTTTTAGTTTAGCATACAATCGATCTGCGCTTCCGCTCTCTGCGCTCAACTCTCTTACTCGTTCTCTGTCATTGCTAAATTCCTTTACAATTTAAGTTTTTATGTTATCTGAATGCTTTATAATATTTTAATTTAAAAATGTTTTTTTTTATTTTTTTTTTTATTATAACCTCTCTAATTTATAATACCTGCTAATTTTTACGAATATTTAAAATTGTGGGACACTGGTGTAATTTTACATAACAAGTTAGTAGGCATTGATATATCAAATTGTGTTCAAAATTGTAAGTACACCTCAAATTTAGATCAGAATGTTAGAAGGTATGGTATTTACAATTCAAGCATTCAGGACTTCATTATTGGTATTGTAAAGTACTGAAATAAATGCTAGTAATATCAACTGTATATTATTAGCAAGTGCCTATGAGAAACTAGTATCCTAAAATTTAATATTTTAGTATAGGAATGAAAATTAAAAAAAATAACAGTAATTAAAATTAGTACTACACAGAATGAGAATCCAAGAAAGCATGGCAGTTAATATTCAATCAAATTAAATTTCAATCAAATGGAACCACAGCAACTGATACTTAGGGCTGTCCCATTGACAGTACTCATGTTAAATGTTATAGTAAGCAGCTTATTAATACTATGCTACTTTGATACTTTGGTAAAATGTTCAAACATCTTAAGTACTTCAGGTATGCAAGTCAAGCATACTCAGAATTAAAGGTACATATATACCATTCCCACCCCCTCAATATCTTTAAGTTTTTATTTCATTTGTTAATATTATATGTTGTAAATATTTATGAATGTTGCAATCACTTCTACACTTATTTATGCAGAAGTTAATATGAATACCAAAAGTTGAAGATATTTAATTACAAGTCTTCAAATAGACAGACAGATTAGATTGGGACTGGAAAATTGTATGAAAATCGACATTATTATTAATGTTAATATTTTATTGAATACTTAATAATTTCTCTGGAGAATGGACAACATACATGAAAAAATTTTATTGCAGAAATGAATAGATGGTACCAAATTATGCTACTCTGAATTTTTTCAGATTTTTTTGAAACCCGTAACTATTTTTAAATAATTATTGAAAGTCCTGTGATTTCAGTTGGCACCCCTGCAGCCTTAATAAAAAGGATAGAGACTGGACGCCTATTGACGCCTCCAGGGGGCGTGGCCGCACTTTCAATAATTATTTAAAAAATAGTTCTGGGTCTCAAAAAAATCTGAAAGAATTCAGAGTAGCATTATTTGGTACCCTCTATTCATTTCTGCAATAAAATTTTTTCGTATGTTGTCCATTCCACCCATATTTGCAGTTTTAAAGGCCTTCTGAACCTTTGCACAGTATTAAGTACACGGTTAGCTTTGCTTCCGTGTGATTCGGCTGCATATTTTTTTTTGGTTTCAGTAGCACAAATATCAGAGATAATAGCCGATGAAGAAGCACCTGTGACGTCACTCACGCTCATTCAGCGGCGACAATATAGGGAAATCCCTGCAAAAGATAGGTTCACTCCCGCTGCAACCACGGCCACAACTTTACTTCTGGAATTTTGAAACTTTACCAGGGCAGTCTTGGTAGTATTTGTCAAATAGACTGAAAGAATTTTTTTGGTGGCGTGTGTACAGATTGAGTTATAGCGGGTGCAAGATAAGCTAAAAATTTAACAATGTTCTCCTATACAACATTTTTGCTCCTCTTTCTACCGCAATAACTCGGTTTGTATGAATGTCATCAAAAAAAATCTTTTAGTCTATTTGACAAATACTATCAAGACTGCCCTGGTAAAGTTTCAAAATTCCAGAAGTAAAATTGTAGCCGTGGTTGCAGCGGGAGTGAACTTATCTTTTGCAGGGATTTCCCTATATTGTCACCGCTGAATGAGCGTGAGTGACGTCACAGGTTCCTTTTCATCGGCTATCATCTCTGATATTTGTGCTGCTGAAACAAAAAAAAATTATGCAGCCGAATCATACTAAAGCAAAGCTAACCGTGTACTTAATATTGTGCAAAGGTTCATAAGGCTTTTAAGAGTCAGTGTGATATAATTTAATACAAAATTCACAGTAAAATATTTATAATATTAAAAGTACGACAACACTCTATATTTATAACACTCTTCTGCTGTACTGTATATTTTAATAATATCATAAAGTCACTTCTAGCTATATATCAAGATACTAGCAAAACTAAATGGAAGGGTAAATATGTATGATGCAAATAATATATTATATATATATATAACTATGAATGTATACAGTATAACTGAGGTGTTGGCGTAAAGGATCGTAGCAAAAGTTGGTTGAAGAGCAAGCAAGCTTTGTAGACAAGTAAGGTATTCTGGCTGCTAAAGGAGAAGAGAGTTTGAAATGGGTAGGTACTTACAAGCAATGCTCCCCATTTGTTTTCTTACCTCTGGAGGATTCAACGTTGCTATACGAATTTGCTTGCTTGCTTCTGCATTGCTATATAGTGTAAGTTAAAACCAACCATGGAATACATGACACTCATATATGGCCAGAGTAAACGCTGAATGGACGGAAGAAAGAAAGAGAACAGAGGAACGAACGGCTTAGTTACTTTGACTAATATCGCCCATGAGACTGTGCCACCTTAAACACTCTCATTTATATTCATCTCCAACAGATTGTATTAAATTATATTATATATAAATATAATACATCATTTTTGTAACTGTGTACACACTTACAGTATATATCATGCATACATATATAATGTATTTTTTTTTTTTTTTGTATTTTTTCAATTTAGGAACTACTACAGAGGCTTGAAAAAATAACACACTAAAATCTAAAGTAGATTTTAAATACGCGTACTAGTTGAAAATGTTCCATCAAAATTTAAGTGTAAAATACGATAAAAAATTAGTAATTTTTACCAACATGTAAAAATGCTTTTAGTTTTGTGTGAGATATTATATAGTTATTATTTTTAATGGACCTTACACCCAAAAATAAAAAATAAAAAAAACATTCCAATTAGAAAATTAATTTCATTTTAGTAATCTTACATATAATCATCAGTTTATACAGCTATTTATGTTGATTATTTTTTCCATCTATTTTCTTCTCTTAATATAGTATAGTTATAGTATAGTAACAATTAACTATTTTTATTATTAAACAACTTTAATTTAAAGTCTCCCTAGCCTCTTCTATGCTCATACAATTTTATTACATGTTGAAAAATTTTTTAAACTAAAATTAATTAAATCTAAAATAATTTTACTTATAAATGTGTGAAGTAAATTATGATTTACACGTTGCATGTTATAATAATTTTAATTTATAGTATTTATACTATAAAATTAATTAAAATAATAATTAGAATGTAGTAGAATTACTAATATTTTATAATATTTATTAAAATAATTAACAAGGAAAAATATATTATAAAATATTAATTCATGCTAAAGTAGTTGTAATTAAACTATATTGACACGATGAAAAAGTAGTATACTTATAATTATTTATAATAATTAATACCACCTTCGAAACAAAAAATTGAAGAACAGTTCTTATAGTCAATAAAGTTGAGCAGAAGGATTATTATTTATTTATTTATTTATTTATTTATTTATTTATTTATTTATTTATTTATTTATTTATTTATTTATTTATTTATTTATTTATTTATTTATTTATTTATTTATTTATTTATTTATTTATTTATTTATTTATTTATTTATTTATTTATTTATTTATTTATTTATTTATTTATTTATTTATTTATTTATTTATTTATTTATTTATTTATTTATTTATTTATTTATTTATTTATTTATTTATTTATTTATCGTTTATTTATTTTTTTATTCTCACTCTGCAGTATAATCACTATGTTTTAATAATGTTAAACTATAGTACTAAATAAGAATCTCATTACTGAAGACTTTTAACATCAACAGTCATAAAGAGTAGATCACTTAATTAATTGGTACACCTCGGGACGGCACAAACCTGATTCGCAATGCTTTGAATTAAACAATGGATAACCTGCATAATTTTTGTTTATTTTTTTTTGCTGCAAATTTGGAAAGAGGACCTCAAGAATGCACTGTCATTTTTTTTTTTTTTTTTTTTTTTTTTTAGAATTTTTAGAACACTCTTAAAATCTAGGGGAAAGACGCTGCGACATCACAGTCACAATTTTCAAGGTGTCAAGAGGATTTATAAAAAATCTAAAAAAGGACAATACATAACTCGAAATCCTCTATCCAAATATGTAATAAAAAATTCCATGCAGCTTATCCATTGTGTGACTGTATACACACAAAATAGTTTAATTTAGCAGTATTTTTTAATTTATGTTATATAATATAAAACACAAGTAGCACAATTTTCGTACCACTGTGAATTCAATATATTCCTATAAATATAGTTTTCTCATACAACTGATGACTTGCTGTTCATATTTCCCTTTTTTAAACGCAGGGAACTTTAATTTAATGATATCTAAGAAGCGTTAGAGTGCAAAAGAATACTCATAAAAAGTAAAAATCAGGTGAAAGTTTTACGTTTGTAAGTGTATTTATAACAATTTTATTTATCATTGAATTGAAATAGTTAATATAAATGATTATGAAGTGGTAAGTTAATCTTCAGAGTTATGTAATGTGTTACACGTGTAATAGATGAGATTTACATGTGATATTACTTCATGTAATATCATCTATACACAGGGGAGAGCATTCAAATGTATAATTAATTCAACAAAGATATAATAAGCATCTTTACATCTATTTTAACATGCATGTGTAATTCCATAAATCACATTTAATTCTTCATAAATATTAATTCATTTTAAAATGTGTCAATATTTATGAACCTACTCCTGGGATTATCGATTTTAACGAAAAGTAATCACCAAAACTGGCAGCTATTTTTTCCCCACTGGGAAGGATAGGAAAATGTAATGGAACAAGAACATTAATTATCGGAATAGGGATGCTTCTTTTACAAAATTCAAATTCAATTGTTTTATTCATCAATATCCAAACATACAAACAAACATTTTAAAAATGCAGCACTTTGAATGAAAAGGCTAGACACGTCAAAACAAAAATGTATATTAATATAAATATATGTCAGAACTTAAATTGCAAATAAGCCATATACACTTTATAAACAACAATCAGTGAATCTCACTGATTCAGAAACTGCCTTCAGAATAATTGTGTTTGCTAGCTAATCTTTATTTTTTATTGTACTAAAAAGTTTTGTCACATTTGTTCCCCAGATTATTATTATTTAGATTATTATTATTTGAAATTTATTGAATTATTAATACAGTACTTCACACACTCAAACACATTTTTTCCTAACTTAGATAAAAGAATAAGAACTACAAAAATTTATATAAAATATGAAAAGTTCTATGGCAAAAGTGAAAGATCAAGTTCATGTTTTATATCCTACCCCCTAGCTCATTTAAAAAAAATCTAATTGATAAAAATATCCTAGGTACTAAAATACTATTTTAATTACATTTAATATTTTTGAACATACTCCTCATTTGTTTTCTTGGTATGTTTCTAACAAGTGATAAGGACTTATGACTTAATTCTTGGTAATCTCTAACCTCATCTTTTTTTCAGAGTTTTTTTTCTTAAAAGTATACAATTTTTGAAAGTCTTAGGAGCTTTTTTTATTCATTATATATTTGTATCGAACATAACTATAGATTTTAGTTTTCAAAAAATACAATAATAAGTATTTAATTTTTATGCATAATTATTAATATGTTCATTACTTAATAAAATAATTGCTTAATATTTGCTTCAGTTTCCGTAATTACTCAATTTCCTTTTTTTTCAACTTTATTTCATTTTTTTTTTTTTTTTTTAATTTGCATGTAAAATTACTTTCATCTCAATTTAAATGCATTAATTAGACAAGAATATATTTTTTATTCCGTTCATAAATAAGAGGTTTATAATTATATTAATTATTCCTAATCTTTGTTTCAGTTTATTTTATGATTATTAAAACGATATTGTTTCAATTACATACAAATATGTGTAATTTACTAAAATGCTATTTTCAATGGGTCTACGAAGAGCCGGGAGGTTAAATTCAGTCACTTAATTGTGGCCAGTACCCTGTACTAGGGTTTAGTTGAAGCAAAAATAATAATAATAATATAATAATAAAAAAAATTATTCTTGTTTCATAAGCAATTGCAAGTTGTTGTTTTTTCTTATCCAAGATTGGTTTGATGAAATATTTCCAATTTATAATTTTTTCCTGCACTTTGTTGGTCTAGAAAATTTTAACTATAATGTCAAGAAATTGTTATTTATTTTTATATCAGAATAAAAAATGACAAATGAACAAAATGTCAAATATTTTGACATTTTATGGTTTACATTTTTTTAGGTGTCGAGAGAAGATTTTTTTTCCCCATTAATTTTATACCAAAATATACAGGAAACATTTTGAATGATGAACCATTACTTATGTTTTCTTGGTGGTACATTTTCTAGAGCATTTGCTTTCTGCCTGCGGGCTTATTTTGGCCGGGTGACATGCTTGTTTATGTAGCTATAACTGACAGTGTTGCATGGTTGGTGTCTTATGAGAGTATACGCCTGCAACGTTGCTATTGCTATACTGCCAAGCTATAGAGCTGCTTGAATAACTTTTAGCTGCGGTTGAATAACATAGCAGCACGCTCTGCTCTATCTAAGAGCATTTTTCTAACCAAACCAAGTGTGTAGGATATCATCACGATTGCATAATAGCAAGAAGCGTGATAGGAAAGGAGAGGAAAGGAGTGACATTTCATTTTTAAGAGAAAGGCGTAGGTGGTGGTCTGGTGGTGTTATTTATTTTTCAACTAATTCTTTTCTTTCATTGAGAAAAAAATATTTATTTAAATTAATTGGTAGGTTATGGAAGCGATTCACGAAGCAGTTAGCCAGGTTTCTAACCACGTTTAGCTCAACCACGTTTAACTAGACCTGTTTTATGTGTTAAATTACCTTGTTAAACGTGGTTAAGCAAAACGTGTTTAGAAACCTTGCTAACTGCTTCGTGAATCGCGCCCTATATTCTTTAAAAAAAAATTTTAAAAAAATTTGCTGTTCATGATGGCGTTATTTATAATAGAATAGAATAGAATAGAATAGAATAATTTATTCGACCACAGGTGGTACATACAGTGACCAAAAAATTTGTCACAGTACAACATTAGTCATGTCAATACAAAAATTTAATACTATAACATAAAAACAAAGTCACATGGATAAATCAGTCTCGTCAAGTACACTACAATCTTTTAAGCAAACTGAAACAAGTAACAGATTTACAACACATATAATGGACCCTTTATTTAAATATAAATTATATAACAAGTAAATTTATGCATTATGAGTACATACTTATATTCTTTTTAGAGGTGTGACGCAATATATCTTTTTCTGTTATTTTAAATTCATTTTTAAAAAAATTATTTACTTCATAATACTCTTTACATACTAACACTTTTTTTAACAAATTCTTAAAAAGGGTTTCATTTTTTATATTTCTTAAAAGACTAGGAAGTTGATCATAAAATTTAGCTGTTTGATAATATGAGCTCTTTTCTGTGCTTGACTTACTATGGTTTGGTATAACAACTTTACAACTGTTTCTTGTATTATATGGGTGAACATCATGAAATACATCATACAAATTTGGATGTTTTCTCTTGTACATAATACAATTAAAAATATATATAGAAGGTAACGTCATCAGCCCCAAAGATACAAAATGGGTTTTGCAGGACTCTCTTGGCTTCAAATTTTTAATTGTTCTAACTGACCTTTTTTGAAGTACAAAAACATTTCTAATATTACTCTCCGTGGTTCCCCAAAATATAATATTAGCTGAAAGATGAGGATAAGCATATGCATAGTAAATTGTTAACAGCGTTTCTAGAGACACAGAATTTTTAACAGAAAAGAGTACAAAATTTGCAGAATTAAGTTTTTTGCTTATCTGAGCAACGTGAACATTCCATTTTAGGTTTTCTTGAATATTTAGTCCAAGAAATTTGATGTCCTCAGTTCGATGAATTATTGTATTGTCAATTTTTAAAAGTAAGCTACTGTCCGGCTCCTTATAATCACTGTGAAATTGCATGTATTTAGTTTTGTTTGGATTAATCATAAGTCTAGTTTCATTACACCAAGCTTCAAATTTTTCAATTGTACTATTTGCTTTTGCAATTAAATTTTCATGCTTGTTTGCCGATATAATTACACTTTTATCATCAGCATACTTAACTAAAACAACACCAGGCAATTTGTTTTCTAAATCATCTGTTGCAATTCCATATAAATCAGGAGATAGTCCCGCACCTTGTGGAACCCCCAACTCTACACTTAATTCCGGAGATTTTACAGTTTGATTAATGTCATTTTCATCTTTGTAAGTTATCTCAACATATTGCTTTCTTTCTGCTAAATATGACCTAAATAAATTTAAAACATTTTCTTCACAACCCAATTTATCTAATTTTGTAATAATAATTTCATGATTTAAAGCATCAAAAGCTTTATGCATATCAAAAAATAAACCAAGGCTTTGAATATTGCTCTCAACATTATTATATAGAGGTTTTAAGAAATCAAAACATGCAGTTGTTGTTGATTTACCTTCAACAAAGCCATGTTGACATTCACTTATTAAATTGTTTGATTTTCTAAATTCATTTAACTGAGGCTGTATAACTTTTTCAAATATTTTAGAAAAAACTGATTGTAACGAAATGGGTCTATAATTTGATATGTTTTTTTTACAACCATTTTTATGTAAGGGTATAACTTTAGAAATTTTCAATTGTTTAGGATTAATTCCATTTTTAATAGACTCATTAATTAGATAGCATAATGGAGCAGCAAATAGAGCGTCACAATATTTAACTAGAGTATATGGAATTTCATCTGGTCCTGCTGCATTTTTATTAGGTAATGATTTTATAATTTTCAATATTTTTTTTTCTGTTGTGTATTCAATATTAAATTTAGGATTATTAATATTTTTATTATTAGTTTTAGGTTGAGATAGAGGATCCTTAAATTTTTCTTGGACTAAATTTTTAATAATTTTGTTTATATTGCTATGTTTGCTCAATAATTAGTCTACCTAATTATCTGATTTTTTATTGGTCTAAAAATGTCAACTTTCTAACTTAATTAATTATTATTATTGTAATCCAATATATTTATAGCAACAATATGATACAACGCAGCAAGTTACGTACTCAAGAGGTGAATCCCCACATTTATCATCGAAATTAAGCTTACTATAATTAAACAATTGCAAATATCTGCAACTCTCTACATGCAATGACAATTTTTATAGTTTTATTGTGATGTAATATTTTTACAAAATTATATAAATTGCACATAAATAAATCATATTATAATTTCTTATGGTTCCATAATTTTAAAATTTTTATATGTACAAGTCACAACAAATTAATTATATGAAATTATATTTATTGTACAGTACTATGTAGGCAAATTTGATAAATTCTGGGTTTTGAGCTGCCATTAATTTAAATTACTGTTAAAAGTTTGTCTGCATGCTATCATTGGAAACAAAAGCGAGCGACCTCTCCCCCCCCCTTTCAAGTGCAATTAAATCCATCATGCATCACTAGATTTTCCATGGCAATTGAATTAATAAGCTACATAATCTACATTGTTATAAAAAATAAAACTAATGCAAGTGTTTAAAAGGAATTATTTTACTCAACCTTGAAAAAAACACCTGTGACTTTTGAGACTGGTGCTACGTAGTTTTTTAATAAGCTGTCATTATTGTTTGTTACGAGTCAATATTTCCTTTTATTTTTATCCCCCTCTACGTCTGTCCTTTGTTGGTACTTGATCAGAATATTTGATGGAATTCATGATTGATATTTTATAAGCTGGATGTAAACAGAGATTTTTATTTTCAATTTAAAATGTATAGCCATTGTTAGTATTTACGCAAGTGAGTAAAACTTTTAATATAAATATGTAAATACAAAACTCGATAGCAATACAAAATTTACGTCATGCACATAAATTATAAATATATATGGTAAATAGTTCAACTTCAATTATTATATTACCAGAAGCGAAAACAAGACATTTGTACTTTCTGATGATGTAAAAACTAAAAAGTAAATTAAACTAATAAAGTAGCCAGCTGTATCGCAAATGTTAATTATGTTTTTTTACATCTTGCACAGTCTCAATAATGCATGTCAATGTAGAATAGACTGCATGTTTTGTATTGTAATTTTTATTTTAACATTCAATTTATGAGCCATACTTCTTTTTTCTTTAATTATAAGAGAAAATCCTTCAATAACTTTCATCAATTCGGTTCATTATTTTTTTTTCTTTAAATGAATTCTGTTGTAGTATAGTCAAAAGTGAATTTAACTTCCCGGCTCTTCCGATATTGTTTAGGGTTTTTTGGGTTCCTTCTTAACCTGGGCGGCCATGGCCTATTGCAATCCGTCCCAGCATTTGCCTGATTGTAACTGAGGAAACTCATGCCAATCAACTCCCGAATGCACGAATGGGTATTCTTTAGCAACCATCATTTGTAAGACGTTTGGCGGTGCCTGGAATCGAACTCACGACCATCCGGTTATGAATCAGATACGCATACCACTGCGTCAAATGAAGCAATTACATTGTATCTGCAATGCTTGATGATTTCACGTTAAGGTGTGACAACTTATTCATCAACTTGTAGTCTCAGATCCAAAGACGCCATCTTGCCCCTGCTTCAAACTCTCAAGATGTTCTGACAGCAGAACCGATACTTATTAATGTTTTAAGCGTGCATAATTTTAAATATAATGAGAATTCGATCGCCTCAGTGGCAGTTCTAAAAATATAAGGAGAATCTGACCCACCTACCTGACCGACTTGAAATGAAACGTTTGAACGTTTGAAGTAATTTCATATTCACCGTTATATCTGAAACTTGTTCTACTACTGTCAAGGTAATTATAATGAAAATGTTCTGTTTATAGCATTGATTATATTCATTTTCAATGGTCAAGAAAATAATACGCATTGGGAGTGCGAACTTCAGGTCCTTAACAATTACAGCATGTGAGAAATAAGAGTCTCATGTCTATTGAGTATTGATTATCATAAAATATGTCATCTGAATTATAGAGATGAAGAAATATGAATTTTTTATGCACTCACTTGTATATTATGGATTTATTTACCTCTAGACATTAAATTATTAAACACTAAATGTGGCGTGACAATAATTATATACTTAGGTTTCAACAAAGTTAAAAAATTTAGTGCTCTTGCTTTAACCTATATAGATAGCCATTTCATGAAACTTTATATATATACATAATATATACTGTATTATATAAAACATAATTTTTTAAATTATATATAATCATGTCTCACTATTGATAGTATCAGAAACATGATAAAAAAACATATACAGTACTGCATGGTGTTTTTTTTTTACTGTTAAATTTTCTAATTAAGTTAGTAAAATTATGGACAACTTAACACATTTGATAATAAGACTTAAAATTTAATTCATTGCACGCGCTGTTTGATTTATTAACTGAAACATTACATTAATTACATGCTTATTTCATTTACATATATTAGCGTTGTAATGACTTTGATTTATCATATCATCAGTGTTCAGACAGCAAGAGGGAGGGGGAGCTAGGGATTTAGAACACGGTCCTATCGATATTATTGGGAGAAAGGAAAGCAGTATGCAGTTACAGCTGTCTGAATTGATATGTGATCCAAACATGACACAAATACGTGATACCACCATACAAACACTGCAAATGTTTACAATAAAGCGAGTCACGTTCAGGAGTCACAGCTAGTCTATTGATTGACAATGACGTGGCGTTTTGTGAAATGTAAAAGTTAAGGTTAAACAATAAAGTTAGACTTCACTGTAAAATCAATAGTAGAAATAATTGTTTTGTTTTGTGAGCAAAGTTGTACACCCCGAGACATTACGATCGTTACCCCTGCTCTGTCTGTGAGTCTTGTCACGCAGTCAATACAAGTGTGGTCACTTGAAACGATTTTGTTATAGCTCGTCTGAATGCTCTTCTTACCTACAAAAAAATTCCAAAAATGCAGCATCTGTTTGTCTCCTGGAGCTGAGTATCAGTAAATCATGCAAAGGTAAAGTTCGTAAAGGTTAACATTGAACAGTGGGCTAACTATCAGTATCTAAATCTAAAATTATAGAACAGCTGATGTCACTTCAGAGACTATAACAATACATTAATACGAAACAAGTAAGGCAAAAAAACAATCATCACTAAATTTTAACAAAAGATAAATTAACAGTTTGCAGATACAGGAATAATAACATTTTCAATAATTTTATTTCTACAGTAAGATTTTACTTTTCAATGAACATTCTTTTTAAACAATTTTTAAATACAATATCACTAATACTAGGTGGCAAGAAACCATATATTATATTATCCAACATACATATTTTTTAATTAATATAAAAATATGCAGTCCGATAAAAACTACTCTTTTCGAAGTGCATAGAACTATGTCTTTCTAGCATAAATTTATCCTTATTTCTTATATTACACACAATTATGAGTATTATTCCAAAAAAAAATTCGTTTGAAAATATAATAATTTAAAATGTACGATAAAGGTGGTTATCATTAATTTTATGTGTGGGTTATATACAATAAGATATTCAACATTAAATTACAGTACATTATCACTTCAGAGACATAAATTGCAATTAATTTTTTTTTATTATCTTTTTCATGGACATAATACAATAATATATAACATTACATAATTATATTATAGTGAAAATTCTAAAACAAAAGTCCATGGGTCAAATGGAAAATATTACTAAGCAGTCCATTCAGAGATGTGTTATCATTCAGTAATTCATCCAGTATCTTCTGTTCACAAAAAAAAAAAAATAAGATAAACAGGCACTACTATCGAAAAAACAAAAACTATAAATTAGGTTTATATTATAGCATTGATAGCAAATAATAATAATAGTAATAAATGTAATAATATATGATAAAAAAAGAATATATTCAACTTTAAAATAGTCTCTTTACGGAACTATGTAAACAAATACAAATACAGTGACACAAAACCATCACAAAAGTATCAATGCATGGTATACTCTATAAATAACAAAGTTACTTCGGTAGATTTAAATGATAGTGGGCAATAAAATATTTGAGTGACATTTAGCTCGAGACATCAAAGGTTTTGGCACTAGCCATTAATTTATATGGCAATGGTACAGAATGGAAGAGCACCCACAAACACAGCATTATTATTACATGAAGCTTGTGCCTGTTCATTTGTTATATAGCTGCCGCGCCTACACTAACTGTTGACATTTAGTGAAACTTTGTATAAAATGTACACAGTGGAGCTAACTACAGTCCAACAAATGTAATATTCTCACCGGAAATTGTTCTCTACTTCTTGTTCAATTGTCAGCTCGACATTTACATATAATTATATGTTGTGTCAATTTTAAAGGCCTTATGAATCTTTTCACAGTATTAAGTACACGGTTAGGTTTGCTTCAGTGTGATTCGGCTGCATAATTTTTTTTGTATCAGTAGCACAAATATCAGAGATAATAGCAAATGAAGAAGCACCTGTGACGTCACTCACGCTCATTCAGCGACGACAATATAGGGAAATCCCTGCAAAAGATAGGTTCACTCCCGCTGCAACCACGGCCACAATTTTACTTCTGGAATTTTGAAACTTTACCAGGGCAGTCTTGATAGTATTTGTCAAATATATAGCCTGAAAGATTTTTTTGGTGACATTCATACAAACCGAGTTATTGCGGTAGAAAGAGGAGCAAAAATGTTGTATAGGAAAACAATGTTAAATTTTTGGCTTATCTTGCTACCGCAATAACTCGGTTTGTATGAATGTCATAAAAAAATCTTTCAGGCTATTTGACAAATACTATCAAGACTGCCCTGGTAAAGTTTCAAAATTCCAGAAGTAAAATTGTGGCCGTGGTTGCAGCGGGAGTGAACCTATCTCTTGCAGGGATTTCCCTATATTGTCGCCGCTGAATGAGCGTGAGTGACGTCACAGGTGCTTCTTCATCGGCTATTATCTCTGATATTTGTGCTACTGAAACAAAAAATTTATGCAGCCGAATCACACTGAAGCAAAGCTAACCGTGTACTTAATACTGTGAAAAGGTTCATAAGGCCTTTAACTTTACTGGCAGTCAGGAGGAATTCGAGGCATCATTATTTGCTGGAATAATTTGTTATTGATTCAGCTCAAATTAATTAATAAAGTTATTTCTCATTTTGAGAAGGTAAAAAAATGCAGTGGGTCTATGGCTATTTGAAAAGTCAAATTTTATGAAAAAAATATATATATATCTTACCTAGCATTTAGAAAATGAGAGAACAATGCAATTTCATAATATTGATGAAATTAATTTAGCCACGCCTCCCTCCCATGGTCGCAATAGCACTTTTACATAAAGTGAGTTACGCTGTTTATTATAGTTCATTAATGTTATTAAGTATTTATTATATTGATGGGATGTAGGACATATTACATGTGTGGACATATATATTTAGATCTAACTTTTGGCTGTGACCTGAAACAATGTTACACTGCATATTATAGTCACACCACATTGCTTGCAGGCAAACGTAATTACCCCCCCCCCCCACCTTTAGTTTGCTCCCTCTTTCTCTCTTCAGATGCTTACTATGCAGTTTCAATAAAGTACATTGTTTGCACATATACAGTACAAATCGGGCATTTCTGACAGTTAACCCTGCTTCCTCTCTGCGTCATGCAGGACGATGTGGGCGCGTGGTAAATTTAAAATCTCTACTCTTAGGGTGGTTAGACAGATGGGTTCTTATCTCTTCAAAAATTGCAACTATTTATCTTATTGTTAGAACTGTAGCGTCAGTAAATCAGGCAGGAGTAGCGTTGCGTCTTTCTCGAGGTGTTCAACATAACAAGTAACAAAAAAAGCACGTATATAGCAAGTAGTAAAGCAGTCCAAATATATAAATAAAAAAAAAATTGTTTTCAAAATATTAAAATAAATTATTATTATATATTATATGAATTATTATCTGTGGCATTTTTTTGTTTAAAGATGAATAATTTTTGGAATTTGAATGTTTATTACTTTCCATAATGCATAATATATGCATGTTATATATGCGTTGTCACTTAATTGGAAAATAAATTAAATAAATGTCTTCTAAACTTTTCATGCATTAACTTTAACGGATTAATATCATACTGCACATTTATAAATATCTTGTCAGAAAAAATAGTTTAAATGAAAAAAATTCAAATTAAATTATATATATATTTCTTTAATTTTAAATTTAATATATAAATATATTAGCTATCATGATTATGGCTAATTCATATTATTACGTGTTTTATACTATATAGAAAAAGTATTTTTTTTATATTAATGTAACAACAAAATCAAGTTTTTTTTTCATTATTAAATTTTTACCTTTATTAAAATAAATATTATATTTATTTATGTATCACGTATATTATGACCTATTAATATTTTAATGGAATTCTAAAAATTTATTAATAGAAAAATCAAAAGATATAAATTTGAAATTTTATCCTGTTTATTTTTATTTTAAATCTTGGTCTAAAAGATTTAAACACAAGTGTTGTAGACACGTCGTTCTGCTTGTTCTAAAGATGTCCTTACAACTCGAGACCATCGGAACGCTAACATTGCCTGATTTTACTGGTGCTACAGCTCCCATGCAGCAACATAAGGAGGCTTGCAACGTTAATTTAAATGCAGCGATGAAACTACCATGTATAACAGTATTTGTTCTCCACTCCTTTTAAAACTTTGATATATTTTATGGTGACAACTTTTATAAACGATGTTCATAACAATGTGGCTGTACCGAAGTGTACTGTACATCAAGTACTGGATTATTCGTATAATTACGATGAAAATAACACTAAAAGCACATATAATAATAAAGTGTTCCATTTATTTAGACCAAGACTGTACATCAAAAAATTAAATTTAATAGTAATTCATAAATAATTAAAACCTACTTTAGTAACTGTTATAATTTATGTGTTAACTTACACTTACTTATTAGCTTATATTTTTTGTACGGTTAAACGTGTTTAAATTTCTGACTATAATGTAAAAGGCATTACTTAAAAATACATTAACTTCATGTACTATAATTATTCAAGTCTACTCTACTTCATATAATTAAAGAAGGGCTTATTTAAAATGGGAATTATAATAAATGACTACCACAGGTAATGCATGTGAATGTCCACTTTAAAATAATTGACATGAAAAATTAAAGCTTTTATTTTTATCATACTCTTTTATGAATAAATTATAAATAAGGTGAATAAAGCAATGAAATAGGTATGAGGTAGATTTGTCTTAAACACTTGTTACACATTATAAGTAAAGTTTTACTGAATTCATTATTATAACTCTACGCATATAACCTTTGTCCACACTTCCTTTTTTTCTCTCTTCTTCTTTTCTTTCTCTTTGTGTCGAAATTAATTAATGTGTAATGAAGGCTGAACTAGTTAAGTCAATAATGTGGCTTAGTCAACATAGCTTGGTAAGATGGTGCTAAATTATTGCTAATTATTGACGTAGTTGGTTCTACCTTACAAGCACTAGCTTGTAATCTCAATCAATTTTGCTTTCCTAAATACAGCTCTCAGTAATATAGAACAAAGGATGTTTTTAATTTGTAAGCATGTATAAATGAATCTTCATATATTATATGCATACTTTTCAATTCTACTACGTTCAAATTCATTTTCATCCGGAAGTAGCCGGAATTGTGAAGTTTGTTTTTATTCTGTTTGTAATTCAGTTTTACAACTTTGCAGAAGATTTTGCAGTAGAAGTAATTGTATGTGGATATGAAGTATTAATATTAATAGGAAGATAATTCCGGCTACTTCTGGACGGAATTATGTCCTGCTCAAGGTGTTATAATATTGTCATAATTATTTTGTGTATAGAAGAATGAACTATCTTTTGTTATCAGTATGTCTATAGTATGTTTTTATAAATCAAGAAATATGCTACATGTTTCAGTACAATTATATTTTAACATTGTGAAGTGAAATCAAATGAAAAAGACCGAATGGTGTATTTTTTGTATTTTTACGTAAAAAAACGTCTATTTAACTACGCATGCTACTCAGTAGTATATACTGAATGCTACTGTTTTATTAAATATAAAACTATTCTGTTCATTCATACTATTAACTTCATTCTAATGAAAACCAAGTTCAAGGAACAAAGATATGGAACGGGTGAAGTGATTCAATCCATAAAATGATAACAAAGTTGCGAAGCCTGACTTTAATAATGTATACGTAAACCAACCCTTTTCAGTTCCTCTCCAATTTAACCTTTCTGTTCGTAAACCCTGAACTGTGTGCACACGATTGACCAAGTGCATAAGGAAATCGTGTGCAAAAAGCTTACAAGGAGGTCAGGTTTTACATTTTAGTGTGAGCCATTATTTGTCATTTTAGCAGTCACTTTCTTAAAATCAACATAATTATTATATTTTTTATAGCATAATATTACTTGTTTAGAAATTATACAAGTTTGTCATTAATAAAATATTCGCACAGAAAACTAAAATTACTTTACATTCAAATTTTTAATTTAGTTAAGTTATATTTGTTTAATTATTTTCCGTTCACTTAAAATAGCATAATTATCTTGATGATATAATTGTGATAATGAGTCATTTTTAGTATTAAATAGACATTGCATCATTGCTCGGTGGAAATCTTCCCTAGTCGCTGTGTTCATGTACTGCGAAGAATGTCTAATTGCAATTTTTTTATTTATACGGAAAATCAGGCACTAATTCACTCAATCACAGTTAATAAATTTGATTTATCATGCAGATGACAGAACAGATTGACAGCTAAAAAATGTCGAAATTTATCAGTTTAGTGTGTATAACTTAATTGATATAAGACAAAATTACACTTATACATGTACATATATATGGTACATATTTTTCTAAATAAAGGTGAGTTTACATGTATTAACGTGAATTTTACATGAAGTATAATAAATATATCGGTAAAATTCCTCATCTTGGTGCGTATCAACATCAAGCTCAACATCACCATGTAAGATTTCATGTAAGCAAATGTGCAGTATTCTTGTACGTACCTCCTTGCTTTAAAACTGCATGAGTGTACATGAAAACACAGTTTAAAAATGCATTATTAGAGGGTTTCATTAATTTGTCCTACAATAAATTTTATGAAATAAAATATTTTTAATTTAATATTACTTGTGTTCTATACTTTTTTTTAAAACTAATATTTTGTATATATATATATGTATATATATATATATATAATATATTAAAGTGTATAAAATAGATATTTGAGTGTGAAAAAGTAAGTATATAATCAGAATCCACGCTGATTTGAATGCTTTTATAAAGAATTGCAGTTTCCATTATATTAATAAATAATCAAGAGACAATACAACGGACTTGTCTGTTGTTGACTATCTATTTAATTTGATTTTGAATTAGCTTTAGGCGTAAGCTAAGCAGTCACTGCGCGTATAGAGCATTATTGGACATCCAACTAATCCTCACTCAATCCTGTGTGTAGTATTCATGCAATGTGTGACCAACTAAAAGCATTTTTCTGTTGCTGACAACTTCCAGTACTAACAATATTTGCCTAAGGCTTCAATGTATTACTCCCTATGTTAAACAGTTGCGTTTTAAATATACCTATGCAGTGTACAGTACACCAACCGACATATATGTCGGTTGGTGTAAAACATAAGTTTTTAGAGCCAGCTTCATTTTTGGTGGAAAAAGGGGTTATAGTTTAAATATTATTAGAGGGTATAGCAATGTTGGACTTCAAATTTCGTTCAAACCGTTCATGTAATAAGTGTAGTATTATTATATGATTGACACTTATAAGTCTATACCCACAGGTCCAAACAAATAGAATAAAAATATCGGGAGCCACTTTCTTCCCCCTTCCCAGTCTGTCCCCCAGCTCCCCACCCCTCCCTTCGATTGGCTGCCGCCTCTCCGCTTCATGAGGACTCCTTTAGGTTAAAACAAAAAAGTTCTAAACATCTAAAAAGGTCGTAAGGAAAATAACATGAGAAATGTGCTGTAAGCGATGGTTAGGAAGGAAGCGCAGCAAGCCAATCTTAATATATTTGGCCCTATGCTACATCATGACCGCTTCCAAGAGGAAGTAATCTATCTGCCTATACCATGGTGATTACGGTGTACAACCATGAACAATGCACCATTTTGGTATCAATATAAGAAACACCAAAAGCGCTTTTTTTTTTTACATTTAAAAACTGATGAATCTCATACTGGCATTAATGGTGTCGTTTTGTAAACAGAGTAACCATGAAGAGTGAAACATAATGCTAACAGTAAGTGTTTTTTTTTCTTTTTTTTTTTTTGTTCATCATAAAATTTAACCTCAATGTAAAAAGGCGGGCCAGAAAGGTGGCTACTCCAGAAAATGACCAATGCATTGAAAGTGGCGAGGAGAAAATATATTTTGAAGTCTTTTGTAACTATTTTCAACAACAGTTCAACTGATATTACATTTTTTAATAAACGAAGTGTACAGTAAATGCTATAAAAATATAATATATTTTTCTATATTGTTCTATTTTTCTCTTAAAAGTTTTATTTTTTATTTTTGTATTGTTAGTTTTTTGTTATATTTTTTAAAGGTATTTTGTAAACTTTTTGACGTATACAATTTCACTTCAATATTGTTAGCATTTTTAAAATTTATATATAATTTTATCTTTCTTAATGATTCTGAGAAAACGAGGGAGAGCACGCGCTTGCTTGAGTGACGAACACAACTTTTCCCGCATTAATTATTCAGTCGTGTCTACTGCTGCTGGCTGGTATTGGCGCCATCAGGCACCGGGTGGCGCCAAGCAACTTGGCCAGCCCTGACCGTTACTTTTCACCCTTGCATATTGTAACTAACTACGGGACACTTCAACAATCGATTGAATTTTACTTAGAAATAACAAATTATTCATTCTAAAACTATCTTTGACAATTTCTTACTATTTGTAAATATAAAGTAAGATTATAAATAGTATATATATTATGTTACATGAATTGCTCAATTATGCTTCTAAAATATCAAATGATATTATAAAACTTAAATTAAAATCGCTATTTGAGATAATATTCAAATAATTACTACAAACTTAATTGCAATTAAAAGTTAATTGAAATGAATTGGCCATTGGTTGTAAATCTCTGTAAAGACAGTAAGTATACGTTTTGATTGGCAAACAACATTTGTGATAGAAATGATACTATACGAAAAATGGTAACTTCTATGATTTTTTAAAAAAATATATATAATGAAAAGTGTTGTTGCTATCACATTTTCTCACAAGGGAACTTTGTCAAACCTGAACTCTCGATTTTGATGAAAATTGGTATATGTGTACAATTCCTAAATCTAAGAGATAGACTTTTTTCAGATTTTCCTGACGAGCATTATTTCGCCCGTAAACGCCTATGTTATATGTTAATTTCCTTATGCATGGTTTATATGGGCGATATAACAAATTTCTTTGATTTAAACAAAAATTTCAGAATCACCTATTTAGACAACCCACATTACGGGAAAAATAAACAAAAAATTCTAATATTGATATTTTTTCCGAAATTAGGGGTGCGAATGTTCTATAACCCATGCAATGGGACTCGTCATGGCTAAAATATAAAGTTGAGGTATTTTCTTGAAAAATTCATATTCACCTATTCAAGTGTCCCACATGACGGGAAAAATAAGCAAAAAATTCTAATGTTGATATTTTTTCCGAAAATTAGGGGTGCGAAGGATATATAACCAATACCACATAATATATTATATATATGATAAGATTATAATTGATTATACTAGATTTGCTGCCATACGTCATTGCAAATTAGTTAATGAAGTGTATCAAGTGTACTAAAATACTAATTTCAGTTAACCTTACATTATTTATAATTAAAAATATATTTAATAATTTTATATACATTATATATTATATGGCCTTTTCAGACGGATAAATTTGAATAAAAATATAGTTGTAAAATATTTTAAAACAATTACCATGAATAATAATTATTTACATAATTCATATTGTGGTGAACAATTAATTTAAAATATTACGTTCTCAAGTTAAATTTATATGAGAATATACAGTATATAAAATTTTGGTTTTATTTTTGTTCTTTGCATAGTGTATTATAGGGGAGAATGCGAGCACTGTGAGAACTTCAAGTTTATGAAGTGTGGCTGGTGCCTCTCTGAAATTTGCTTCCATCACTTCTACAGTTCACATCATCTATGTTATGACTATGTACCTGAATGAGCTACGAGAGCATTATAATTCATGTGAAAGATAAATGAATAAAATTAGTCAAATTTTGTATGGTATAAAATTATTTTCTTTATAAAATTTTAGCCTTAAATTAATAATTAATTAATTAATTAGCAAATATCAAACAGACAAACAAATAAGGAGATAAAATTATAAAAAAAAATAATACATAATACACTGATTAGTTTTTCATTAAAATTACAATAACTATAGTATATCACAATACTATAACAGATTATTATAAAATTTGCTTATCAAAATATGGTTATACATAAATTAGAGTATTTTAATGCAATATTGTTTTATTATTACTTTAGAATGAAAATATAAAATTAAGTTGGCGTTTGCTACTTGAAAAGCAATGCATTGGTAACACCCTTTATTATAATCAAAATTAAATGATTATATTGTATTACTCCAATTTGAGCAAACATATTACAATAAGAGGAAATATTAACTATTTTTATTCATAGTAAAATGTATTACAGATGAGACTGATGGACATTTGCAACAAATGTTCATGAAATTTTTCACATAAATATGATAAAAATATTCATTATCATACTCAAATAGTACAAGATCAATCATCCGTGTAAATCTCTGGCTCTAACATTTTTTTTCTTTTTTTTTTTTTTCATTTCTATTACTGCATGGAATACATTATTAAAATAACTGTATATTGCATGGCTATAAGTTAATTAAAAAGTTTATATATATTTTTTTAAAACCTCGATTTTACTTGATAAAATTTTATTTATCAATTTTAATTTTAATTTTATCTAAAATTTTACTTAGATCGTATTGGTATACCTGATATTTTAGCTACTGATAGGGGGTGTAGAGGAGAACATTTTAAATTTTTTTCAGAATTTTTGTGAGAGGGATTTTTTTTAACATTGGTGGCGTTACCTTACCCTTAATTTATTTTTGTTTTAGCCATTTTATGATCGAGTCCCTTCGCAACCCTAATTTCGGAAAAAATATCAACATTAGAAATTTTTGCTTATTTTTCCCGTCATGTGGGACACTTAAATAGGTGAATCTGAATTTTTCAAGAAAATACCCTAATTTTATATTTTAGCCACGACGAGTCCCATTGTATGGGTTATAGACCCTTCGCACCCCTAATTTCGGGAAAAATATCAACATTAGAATTTTTTGCTTATTTTTCCCGTAATGTGGGACACTTGAATAGGTGCATATGAATTTTTCAAGAAAATACCTCAACTTTATATTTTAGCCATGACGAGTCCCATTGTATGGGTTATAGACCCTTCGCACCCCTAATTTCGGGAAAAATATCAACATTAGAATTTTTTGCTTATTTTTCACGTCATGTGGGACACTTAAATAGGTGAATCTGAATTTTTCAAGAAAATACCCTAACTTTATATTTTAGCCACGACGAGTCCCATTGTATGGGTTATAGACCCTTCGCACCCCTAATTTCGGGAAAAATATCAACATTAGAATTTTTTGCTTATTTTTCCCGTAATGTGGGACACTTGAATAGGTGCATATGAATTTTTCAAGAAAATACCTCAACTTTATATTTTAGCCATGACGAGTCCCATTGTATGGGTTATAGACCCTTCGCACCCCTAATTTCGGGAAAAATATCAACATTAGAATTTTTTGCTTATTTTTCCCGTAATGTGGGACACTTGAATAGGTGCATATGAATTTTTCAAGAAAATACCTCAACTTTATATTTTAGCCATGACGAGTCCCATTGTATGGGTTATAGACCCTTCGCACCCCTAATTTCGGGAAAAATATCAACATTAGAATTTTTTGCTTATTTTTCCCGTCATGTGGGACACTTAAATAGGTGAATCTGAATTTTTCAAGAAAATACCCTAACTTTATATTTTAGCCATGACGAGTCCCATTGTATGGGTTATAGACCCTTCGCACCCCTAATTTCGGGAAAAATATCAACATTAGAATTTTTTGCTTATTTTTCCCGTCATGTGGGACACTTAAATAGGTGAATCTGAATTTTTCAAGAAAATACCCTAACTTTATATTTTAGCCACGACGAGTCCCATTGTATGGGTTATAGACCCTTCGCACCCCTAATTTCGGGAAAAAATATCAACATTAGAATTTTTTGTTTATTTTTCCCGTAATGTGGGTTGTCTAAATAGGTGATTCTGAAATTTTTGTTTAAATCAAAGAAATTTGTTATATCGCCCATATAAACCATGCATAAGGAAATTAACATATAACATAGGCGTTTACGAGCAAAATAATGCTCGTCAGGAAAATCTGAAAAAAGTCTATCTCTTAGATTTAGGAATTGTACACATATACCAATTTTCATCAAAATCGAGAGTTCAGGTTTGACAAAGTTCCCTTGTCAGAGAGTTTGAAGCTTCTTAAACTATTAAAAAAAGAAAAATTCTATGAAGTGATACCAAAAAAATACTTAGAAGTATGAAGTAATAAATATTTGAATACTTACTTTGAAAAATAGTTTTAGAAGACAGAAAATAAGTAGAATACGTAAATTTGTTAAGCTCTATGCATTGTTTTAAAAAGAAATGTAACCACTCTGCAGTGTCAAGTATATAGCGTGAATGATTATCATTCTGATGTTGTGTCCATGTAACGGTAATAAATGTAATAAATGTAATAATAAAATTCTTCTCATAATTGAGAGAGCACGGAGCAGTCCATTGAATGGTTCTCGTTAGATCACCGTCGTCAAGTGACGTCGAGCGTGGTTAGTACTTGGATGGGTGACTATTTCAAGTAAAAATACGCTGCTCCCTACCTGTGGTAAATTCATCTCGCTTTCCACCTCCACCCAGTGCAGTGATGCACTTGTGTGTGGTTCCCCAGGCTTTGGACATCGCATTGGTCTAAATTGATAAAAAGTAGACGTGTCCATCCTGACTGAGATGTTTCACGGTTTCTTTAATCTCAACTAAGTGAATGCTGGGACGTAAAAGATCTTGGTCACCATCCTTTCCGGCTCCCTTATCCCTAACCATTACCCCGCCTAGAACTTCAAGTTCATAGAAGTATATCCATGTAAAAAAATAAAAATAAATAAAAATTACCATGAGTGACGTACTTGATTAAAAATTATCGACAAAAAGTATGCAATTTATACATGATGTTTATAACATAACTACATAAAATAATGAATTGTTTTAATCCTAACTAATTAATTCAAATATTTTAATATAATATGAAAATAAGATAAATTAGTTTCATTTGTTTTTAATCAATATAAATTAGAGCAGTATTATAATATGAATATTCCACTATCTGAGAAGCTGATATTTTATACTTCACCACAATTTGAAATTTAATAACACAATATACTAATTGAAATAAATTGTAGTATAATCCCCTGTCTAAAAGCCAACCTTGTTAGCTGAAATTAATAATTGTAGTGTCAGTTATGCTGTATATAGCAATGTCCCTAAATAAACTGCTGATCCTCTAGCGCCAGGGATTTAGGGGATGAAGGGAGGGCTAAAGATTGCGTCCGGCTGTGGACTGCAGCTCGTGTCTCCCAGATAGTGTATGGACTACATGACATAGTGTAGAATTATTTTTACCGACGAAATACACTTGTTTGGCTTGATTTCATATTTTAGTATTAAATTAACATGCTCATAGTTCAACAATATAAACCTCAAGTCTTTCAATTATATAACAGATTATTTTAGCATTTAACTTAGAACAATTAGAATAGTTGTAATAGCAGTCGAGGTTAATTAATAATTCACTTTAAAATTAATATATATATAATATATTATGACGTGATCTATGCTGTACTATACATGCAGCCTATGATTAAAATAAAATTTGAATATATGAAAATAAGCTATATTATTCAATATTGATATATTTTAAATTTGTTAACTTTATATACAAATAATGATAAAACGCGTTAATCAAATTATTTTATAAATTCATATGTATTTAGTATTGCTAAATAATGCAGATTGTATATTATATTAAGTAAATTATATCTTAAGTAATAAGTAAGATATGAACTGCACTAAAATAAAACCTATAATCTCGACAAAAACTACATATATCATAATTTGATTTGGTTGATTTGATTTGTTTATTGGATCCAATGCAGAAACTCCTTACTGTGGATAAGTTTTATATTAATTCTCTGCTCTCTCTCTCCGGAGGGAAATAATCAGATAATGCATTAACATTAATGCAATTCACTGCAGCTGCTATTAATCCTAATGGGAACGTAATGAAGAATGGTGGAATATTATTTCTTGAATATGACGAGTAATAAAATTCAGTGTACTTAAGTACTGTACTAACAAATTTTATGGAAAATATCATAATTTACAGACGAATTTTAAATAAAATTGTAACGGGTAATAAAACAAGCTCGCACTTTTTTTTTTTAATAAATTAATATTTGGTTCAAAATTTTTACTTAGTTATTCTGTTTTTAATTTGTATAAGAAAAACACACACATGCACACATTAAAACACAATTTGATATTAAAAAAGAAACTCAGCTGTGACAAATCCTTTATTTCTAAGATATAATTATTATCACGGCGGTAGAATGGAGCTATGTAGCCACGTGTAATGTACACACTGTGCATATGTCACTTTGAAATGGGTTAAAGTGGTATTAACTATTAAGTAACTTGAGGCAAGTGACAAATGGGCTTGAAGTGGCGGGACATGATTGACCGATCAAAGAAATAAAGGGGGGGAGTGATGCCACGTCTATCCCCCTAAGTGAACTAGTTAGTCTAGTCACGCTCAGCATGGCCTTCTTACGCATATACAGTATACATGATCCAGCATAATAATATAAACTCAAAAATCCATTCGCAATAATTGAATAATCTTATACTTCAGTATTATTCAGCATATGTACACTCCTTCAAATAATAATTTCCAATCCGACTATTTTAAAGTATAACTGGATCGAACATTTTTATTCGAATTGAGTGTACTATACGTATTATATAATATCATAATACGATATTGGTTTCCATGGTTTTTGCAATTATTTGGTCGTAGTTAATAGTGTCTAAAGCCGGTATTACACGATGCAATTTTGCATAAAAATTTTCCTTACAAGAAAATTTTATCTCAATACAATCACATGGAGGTGACATTTTCTTGTAAGGAAAAATTGTATCGTGTAATACCGGCTTAAGACTATGAATACATAACAATAAGAATTACTGGACTCAGTGGCAGTACTTCTACTCGTGTCACTTGCAGTATCAAATATATATATATATTATACATGATGGACCTTCAGTTAAGTCGGTATTAAGCCGCTATTACACGATACAATTTTGCATACAAATTTTCCTTGCAAGAAAATTTCATCTCCATACAAACAAATGGAGTTCAAATTTTCTTGTAAGGAAAAATTGTATTCAATACTTAGAAAAATTGTTTCGTGTAATACCGGCTTTACACGATAAAATTTTTCTAATTATTGCATACAATTTTTCCTGTCAAGGAAACTTCAACTCGATTTGTTTGTATGGAGATGAAATTTTCTTGCAAGGAAAATTTGTGTGCAAAATTGTATCGTATAATACCGGCTTTAGTAATATTAGTAACACAATTGCTCAAGATTGCTTCATTTTGTATACTGCAGCAATATGGACAGTATATTTTTTTCTCTGGGAAAATCAGGAGAAAAATCTATTTTTTTTTTATTCATGGAGCTGTACAATATTGTCGCAGGTCACCTGAAGGGCGTCCTGCTTGCCCTATATAAAGTTAGCCTAATTGGAGTGAGAAGGAATAAGTATTTAAAGACAAGAAGTCACAACAAAAGGTTGGACTATGGTTTATTATTAAAATAACAGACAAATCATACCAACAGTTACACAAACAAGGAGAGAGGTATTACCTTATTATAACTAAGAGTGCCCTCAGGCACAACCATCGGTGGTGACTCCCATCTTCAATCTACTTCAAGCTGGGCCGAGGTGCCTCACAGCAGCTGCGTGCAATTGCAACGTAAGCAGTTACACACATGAACATTAAGTTGCCCCCCCCCCCATTTTTTCAAAATTAGTTCAAAATTGTTGTATCGTTAGTGCTACGTTTGTGCTGGTTTGTGAATTAATGTGCGGGGTTACAGCTACCCTAAGCTGGACCACCCGTTGTTGGCCAGCCCAACTCAGGACGCTTTACCCTAGACGCGGCATACCCCCCTCGTCACATGTCATCACCCCGTGATGACTTACGTACAGTACCTATGAGCTCACTTGCACCATGAAGTAATTAATTCACTAGTATACCTCTCTACTAAATTTGAATAGTGATATTATTTATTAAAAAATGTATATATATGCAATATTAAATGCAAAATTTATATTTAATTATTGAAAATTTGTAAAAAGAAAAATTAACGACGCGACAGTATAATAATGCAAGAATCAAATACGAATTAAGCATTAAATTTTATTTAAAATCATGTTGCCATGCAATTTTCATTAAACTAGCACGACTCTTACAGTCAATGGTAGTAGAAATGACTGAACTTAACATGCTGTTTTTTATGTTTATATATAATATTAAAAATGTCATGTAAATCGAATATTTGTCAATTAGGGAAATATAATAACTTATACATATATATATGTAGTTATAATATATATATATATATATACTCACGAAGAAGTTAGCCAGATTTCTAAACACGTTTAGCTTAACCACGCTTAACTACACCTGTTTTACGTGTTAAACCACCTAGTTAAACGTGGTTAGAAACCTGGCTAACTGCTTCGTGAATCGCGCCCAATACATATATTAATATTTATAATTTTTCATCATCTTTGCTATAAACAATTGTTTGTCATAAAAGTAAAAGCAACTTTAAAGTGACGGTATTTATAAGGATAAAATAATATAAAATAAAACGTGATATTGTACGATTAGTTATCATGACAGTGGATTGCTATATTGATCTCAATCATGGCACCCAACTTAATTTGGTTGATGTAGCTAGCTGCTGGCTGCTTATAGCGTTTATATTCAAATAAATATAAGTTTCTGATTCGGCTATAATTTAACATGTCCGGATTGGACATTTTATTTGAATAAAGTGTATATTCGTATATTGTTTTCACGGGTATTTTATTAGAAACCACCCATTCTTTTCATGATTTTTCTCCCTCAGATTCTCAATCCAGATTTTTTTTATTTCTAATACTTCTATGTCCCCTCACTTTGATGGATTACTTTGTAACTAAGATGGAGTAAAATAGCAAGAAAGTTCATTTTCAATGAATGTAGGCCTACTTTAAGAAATCAATTTCTCTAAAAGTTTCCCTCACTTGTTAGTTGAAAACGTATTACTGAAGTAAATCAGAGGGGAAAATTCTATTTTTGTACTTCAGTATTAACCATATTGCTTAATCTCCACAGAAATTTCTCTTTTAAGTAAATAGTTTCCCTCGCTTGTTAGTTGAAAAAGTGTTGCTGAAGTAAATCATAGGGGAAATTTTTATTTTTGTACTTCAGTATTAACAAAGATTTTAAATTATAATATGTAAATTCTTTGGTATTAACCGTATTGCTTAATTTCCAAAGAAATTTCTCTTTTAAGTAAATAAACCAAGATTATATCAAGATTAGTCGATGATGCTGAATTAAATATATAAATTAATTTAGACACGATTCTGCTGAAGTAAAACATCACCACTTAGTATCATTTGTAGGCTGCTCTTTTAAATATATTTCACAATCAAGTGCAATTTATCGAAAAAAAACTCTCTCCTTCTCTCTCTCTCCCTCCCTCCATCTTTCTTGTTCTCCAAGTCTTATGTAATCTAATATACCTTCCGTATTTGTCTGAAATACAATATAGGAGAATTTATTGTTTGCAACGTTATATTTATATATCAACTGTAATTGAAAATGCGCTTCTAAGAAAAAATAAAATAAAATAACATTTCTGTTTTAATGGTAGTGTAAAAAAAATAAGACAAATAATTTGATGATTTATAAAATTAAGTACAATTTTTCATTAAGCTTAGCAATTTTAAAATTGCATCACTGAATTCAGCAGGTCAATTATTCACCCCTAAAAACAAATTTTAGTGTATATTAAATTACATTTTTGTATCACTCTCATTTCAACATTGAATTCCAATAAGAGAAAAATTAATTTGGTGCTACAACTCCTGCAAAGGATTGAAAAAAAAATGTAAACCTTTCAAAGCGTTATTCATTGTATTAAATCTGATATTTCTATTAGGGGTCAAGTTTGGGTCATCGGTGACCCCTACAGGGTTAAGGGTCACTTAATTATTTGGATGAAGCTTCCAATGTATATTTATCAGCTCCACGAGAACTTATATAATTTTTTTTAAGGAGTCCCAAAAAAGAGTGAAGATCAGGGATGACCCTTAAAATGGTTGAAGGGTCAAGGGTCAGAATTGTGCTTCCTACCCTCGGAAACTTCCAGGTATAGAAACTTTCGGCATTAAATTAAATTTCCCTATTGACTATTGCGGTCATATTATTGCCAGATCAGAGGAACGACCCCTAAATTATGTCGACGATAAACATTAAAATTACACAGCATTAAGAAAATTAGTAGTAAAAATCTTTACGTGCAAATCAGTTCAAATTTATGAATACTATTTTTCGCGCGCGCTTTGCAGTGCGCATATTTTAAACTATTATATAACTGCAATACTCCGATTACATTACGTGTGTGTTTTTTAAACCCCTAGAGAGAATCTGGTTTAGATCAGACATTTTTTTAAGTTTTAACTCTATTTTACGATTCTCATGCATCTTATATAATTATATTTAAAAGAAAATAAAAAGAAAAAACGAAATACGGAAAACGGTAATTTTATTTTATTTTATTTTATTTTATTTTATTTTATTTTATTTTATTCGAACAACTGGTTGTACAATAGTACAATTAACAACATGGATCACGTCAAATATTCAATATATATATATATATATATATATATATATAATATATATATATATATATATATATATATATATATATATATATATATATATATATATATATATAAAAGACAATCACACACACACACATATATGAAGAGTAAATTTTTTTAGCATCTTTAAGAAATAAAAGTTTTTACACATGTTTGTCATAATATATGCTTGGGACAAGGACAGTTCACTGGGACACAATCGTTGGGGTATACTCAGACTTCAATTAACAATACATGGTTATATATATTTTTTTTTAGCTGCACTAATTGTAAGCCTAACGTATCTTTACTGGCCAGCAGGTATATTTAATACATATTACTGTATATATAGGTGTAGGTGGGTGTATTAAACATTGCATAGCTAGGGTATTATTTCAAATATTGACATTAAATTTACACTGTAGAGTGCTTTCACTTTATGATATACGATACTTCTACTTCAATACTGGCTTATTGTATTACACGTGATGTACTTTCCTAAATGTTTAATGTCATAACAATAGAAAACAATAATGGGTTTGGATTGACTTTGATGTTGAGTTGTTTACAATCAATAATTTTACAATCAATATAATTTATTGATTGTAAACAAATCTAATGAACAAATCGAACATGAAATTTTACCTATATCCAATGATTTTTTCCCCTTTTTATAATAGCGTTTTGTTGTTAAGAAAAATTTCTCGTGTTTATTTGCTTGTTTTAAAAACATACATAAAATTCATCATATTAATCCGAATCTCATGCAGAGTTCAAAAATGAACTGTTTAAGACGTGGTTTACATTCATTTCTTTTTTTAACATTAATTAATTAATTAATTAATTAATTAATTATTATGTTTAAAATTCATTGGGGAATTCAACTATTTACTACATTACGTTTTTTATTGAAACTGCACACAAATGAAGATCGAGCCTAGGAACTTTTATGCAAAGGAGTGTACATGCATTGAAATGAATAAACAAAAACTTTTTACAAAAATATCATCGTTTTCATCCCCCCTGAGTTTTCATGCATATAGAGACTGAATATAATATACAATGAATGACATAACTTTTCATATACCTCAGCGAATGATTATTTAAATTGCGTAATTATATACTTGACTGTGATAGCACAACTTTTTACCTATAATTGCCTCAAAATTGATCATTATTATAAAATATTTTATGAAATTTTGTAAGTGAGAAATATATGATTATACCAATATGGGGAAACAATATTTGCAGTCTTGAAGTTGATGGTATAATATGACAGAAAAAAAACTTGAAGTCTAAAATAATAAATTCTACAAGATTTCAAAACTTTTCATTAATATTTTTTTCTATGTCAATGGTTGATCAACTCAGTTTCCAAGTGATAAAAAAAAGTAGAAGGGGGATTTACTGGCCTTAATAACAGCACGTCTTTAATCAACTTATAATAGTTTCTTCGATTTTTCTTTTCAATAAGATTTTTATTAAATAACTTCCTATCGTGAAGCTTCATTTTTACTTTTTGTCGAAAGAAAAGTCCATAAAACATTTTTTTTTTTTGCAAAGTAGATCTACAATAAATATTATTCTTTTTATTTCATTTTTCCCTACCAATATGGCTAACCGAATATCCTCAAGTAAACTGATGGGAAGTAGCAAATTTTGTTGAAATAAATTCAAATTTAACAAAAGGCAAATTCCCTGCAATTATTGTTTTAATAAAATTTACTACCCACTTGCTATATATGTATATTTTTTCTCTTCGGAAAAATGATATTTGTTTGATGATAAGTGCTACATTTTTTATCACATTACCTGGAAAATGAGCTTTATCACAAAATTGTGTGTTTTTCAAGCTGTTAGTTTCATTTTATTTTCTCTGGCAATAAAACCTCTTTGAATTTAATGACAATTCATTATATTTATTACAGAACATATTTTTATGATACAGCTTGAGACACCGTTATATAATATAATGAGAGAGAGAGAGAGAGAGAGAGAGAGAGAGAGAGAGAGAGAGAGAGAGAGAGAGAGAGAGAGAGAGAGAGAGAGAGAGAGAGAGAGAGAGAGAGACCTGTTTCACGTACACCGAAGTCATTCAAAGTACAGAAACTGTTATCTATTTCAGATACAGACAAAATAAGTCTTCGCAATATATTTGGGTAATTAATGATATATACATTTTACTATCGCGCCAGAGAATTAACTTCGCCACAAAAATGCAGTAAGTACCGACCTTAAATTTTTTTATTAGAATTTAAATTAATAGAGGGTGCAAAGTTATGCTACTCTGATTTTTTTCAGATTTTTTTGGGCCAGGAAACTATTTTTAAAAAAATATTGGAAATCAATCTTACATTTTTAAAAAAATTGTTCCCGGATTCTACAAAATCTGATAAAAATCAGAGTGGCATAACTTTGTGTGCTCCATTTTTTTCTATAATACAAAATTTTGAGATTTTCTGTCGTTCAAAATTAACAAATTATGGTATGTCAGAGCATATTATACAATATTATATTGTACATTATTTTTTATACATATATATTATACACAAACAATTAAATTAAACATTAAATGTAGCCATTAAAGAAATTCATCTTGTGTCTTTAACCATGTGAGATGCAAAACAGAGGTATAACGTTTCAGGTGTCACGATGTGCACATGCTGTCTGTATGCGGCAGTTCCGGAACATTCAGCATATACTATAATATATAAATATATACTTGAAGTTAACTTTGTGTTTTACGCTATTTTCAATAAAACTTTGTTCTTATTCTTCTATCCATTATAAGATCAAAACCAGAAGCACCATTATTTGTAGTAAATTACTGAGGCTGCTCGGAACGTTCCATTTGGAAATAGTGTTGTTGCTTTTTTTAACTATATAATGTGGCATAAGTGATGAGGAACGAAAAAAACAAAAACAATACAGAAAGTACAAATTAAATTGTCTCCTGCTTTTGCTCAATATTAAATTTAATAAGACTAAATTAATTTTTATTCAAATATTTTTCAAGCTATATTAAATTTAATTAACTACAATTATCATAACAAAATTTTATAATTCAATTAATTAAGTTAAAAAAGATATGGAAACAAATTAAATTTAAAACTTTTACTTGAATTTTGTGTTAGTATTAATCTTATTTAATTAATTTATAAATTCATAATTTCTAAGACAGAGACAAATAATTTAATTATTGTGATTATTATATAACTATCCATACAACAACTGTATATAATATAATGAAACTGATTTTATATTAAAATGTAATAAGCAAATATTAGGATTCTAAACATGCTTGAAATGATTTATAGAGATGAGAGAGAGAGAGAGAGAGAGAGAGAGAGAGAGAGAGAGAAGAGAGAGAGAGAGAGAGAGAGAGAGAGAGAGAAAGAGAGAGAGAGAGAGAGAGGGGGGGGGGGGGGAGAGAGAGAGAGAGGGGGGGAGAGAGAGAGAGAGAGAGAGAGAGAGAGAGAGAGAGAGAGAGAGAGAGAGAGAGAGAGAGAGAGAGAGAGAGAGAGAGTTGTTTACACCAAGCTATTTGCACTGCTTCACAAGCCTTCACAAAAATGCTGGTTTAATGCAAATGTTGTTTCAAATTATTATTTATTTATTTCTGTAAACTCTGCAATGTGTGCGTATGTAGTTGAGAGAAAAGAAAACAATGCACTGTACACTTGACTTTGCATATATGTGTTAGCTTTTTACCTCATCCTGTAGCTTTCTTGTCAGTTAAAACGCATTCATGCAGCTGGTGAAATAAAAATTACAACATTTTTAAATATCACTTGTTTAAGCGGCCAATATCATAACTATGCAGACACCAGAGATTTGCCATGTCTCATAATAATGCATACACCTCTCCTTGACAAATTTCGCTTACAAAATTTGATTGTTCTAATAAAAGAGCGACGCTATTGCCATCTTTTTACAAAGTTTTAGCTTGTGCCCTCATCTAAAGATCAAACAAATTAAATATTTGAAATTTTTTTGGTACTGCTCCCTATTGTATCCTATTGTGTGCTGTATTGTATCCTTGCTTAAAGCAGTTTTATTATGAGTGAGGATGCACATAATTACACTCAAACAACCAAAAATAGTTCTAAATATTTTTTTAAAAAATAAAGGAAGAAAAAAAACCGGACACTCTGCTTATTTCAGAGTTTATAGACGAATCGTAATAGAAAATGAACAAATAGCACAAATAAAGCCTAAACGAATTCTAATGATAATATTTTTAGTCCCGAGGATATAATAATTACAATATCTATAAATTTATGTAACAAAAAAATACTTTATTTGCTTTAAACACATTGAATTATTTGTTCAATATTTGGTGGCATTAATTAATATATTTAATTTGTATTTACAAACAGAAATACTAACTGCTGCAAGAGATAATATTGAACATTTTGGTTATGAACTAACTATAATCGTTAACAACATATAATCAATTCATTAATTAATAACAATTCAAAAAACAAGAATACAAATTATTGATGCCATGATACGGGAAAACTAACTTCATACAGGCACCATACAATAAAGAATGCAGGCACTGAACGCATTAAATATTATATAGTATATGATCATTTAATTGATAATCATTGCATTTAATTGTTTATAATTTTTTTAATAAAATATATATAGTTATAAAATTAAATTAATTATAACCAATTATTTAATGTTATAGTTATTTAAAAATTACATAAATGTATACTCAATTAAGTAATCTAAAATATATAGTGTAAGCAGAGTATCTTAATATATATTCTCTAGTGTAAGTAATAACTCTAATTAAAGTTTTGGTAATATTTTTAAAAATATCTTCGCAAATACTTTTATCCATAATCATCATTCATCAAATATCTTATACCAACTATTAATAATGATTAATTAAAATTAAACTTTATTTATATTAAATTTAACTATTTATTTTTTGTTCTAAAGCAATGCTGGTAAAACCATGCGTGCTATAATGTTTAAATTTCCGTGAAATACGAGATATTAATTATTTTTTAATTAAAATTTAAAATTAAATATATCTAACCTAGCGTACGTACCAATAGCTATTACTGGCAAAGAGATTTCTCTTTTCAACTTTGTAAAAACCTGTAATGAGCTTCAGAGCATTCATCGACATGTTAAACCAGCTGTATTAAATTTTATTGGTATAACGACTGATATTACGCACAGAAATGTTTAAAATTGTGGTTGAGCAATAGAATTAGTTAAAAAAAAATAAACAGAACATTATTCATTAATTTGCGGAAATTTTGATGAGCATTTGTTTTAATTCTTGTCTGGAAATATGACAACGTATTGTTCGGAAATCTATAATATTGATGTAGTTGTGTAAAAAAGCCTTTAGTCCATTTTTCATATTTTAAAAGCAACCATAAAGGAAAGTAGCAAGTAGCTGCATGGATTTGAGATTTTGTATTTTTCCAATAGACTTCAAATTTTTCCCTTTGCCACTGTATCAAATTTATTACACAAGAGTTTAAAATACAATATCTTGTCTTATGGAAAACACAGTCAATTGTTTTTAGCCTCTCACTTAAAAGCAATTTTTGAAGCTCTACTCACTTTTCAGTCTCAGGAGGGACATTATGCAATAATTTGACAAAGATAGGAGAAGGAGAAAACGTGAATTAAAAGTAGTATTGATCTTCACTTTCGTTAATTGAACTTTTAATGTATGTAAATTTTTGTGGAAATTTGAAAAACGATGAATATTGTACTGCACCTTGGGAGTCCTTAACATGCAAATTTTAGTGTGTCGGAGATCAATAAAACTTTTGATCACAAATATGAGAACCAAAGATGCTTGCAGGCAAGGCATGATGTGGCCATCGATTCCAAGTAACGTTAGGATAAACTGTACTTTTTCTATCATTGAGACAGTGTATGTGTGTAGAGAAGTTATTTTATTGAAGCAATATTGCTGATGCGTCAAGTTTAGTTGTGTTTATAGCCAATCTCGAGGGACATGGCTTGGGAAAGTATCTTCAGCCTGCTAGCTTTAGTGCCGGCCAAGTTCAAACATTTCACATTGTGTGTCACACAAGCAAGAAACAAAAAATGTTGAACAACGTGATTTCATGGGAGGTATGTACACTTAGGGGCAAAATAAATGTTTTTTTTTTAAACATTTTTTTTTTTTTTTTTTTTTTACATTTGTATAAGCAAAGTGAAATTTTGCAAAGCCCGCTATTTTAAAAAAGTCTGCAAATTCCGTTTTTTCTACGTATGAATGTGTTCAATACTGTTCTTTTTCATCTATGATAAGACAAAAGGTGAATTGAATGGGAGGGGGGAATTAAGAACAGTTTAAAGTAGTGATTCGTGAAGTAAGTTATCCAGGTCTCTAACAACGTTTAGTGTCATTATTATATAGTCTGTCGCTAAACGCAGTTATTAGTGAGAACAGCGGGCAACTTTCTGGATAACTCTTAATCATAACTTTAATCAATCGCCCTCATATATTATGGCCGTGATTCATGAAGGGAGTTATCCAGGTTTCTCATTAACACTACATTTAGTCTCATTGAAATAGAATGGTACTAACCGCGGTTAGTGGGAAACTTGGACAACTTTCTGTATAACTAACCCTCACAGTTTGCTTTGAAATATTTTGTATTTTTAGAATTAAACAGCAATATTTTTTAATATACTATTCGAATACTAGTTTCTTTGAAAATAACCTTCTGAAATGCGTCACTGATGTTGAATTGCGAGCAAAATTATAATCACTAACACTATACAGGTGCAACTCACAACAAGATGCAAAGCTCCTCGCAAATTTAACTGCTCGTACAATATAAATTATAATTATTACTTAGTGTTTTTTACGGGACATTTCTCGTAATTATTTATTAATTTTATATTCTTTAAAGTAAATATATAGCGTGCATGTATAACATTAAATGCCATGGAGGGGAAAAATCACTGAATAGAATATAACACAAGTAGCAAAAGCAGCAACGTAACACACGGTATGTTAGTTATTGCATCCACTGTAAGGAAGAAAAAATATATAAATAAAATAAACTACAACAATGTATTTAATTAAAGCATGAGTAAATATATCTTGCAGTTTGATCTTAATAAATAATATTGTAAACAAATTAAAGCTTGTATTGAAAACCATTTAATTTCAAGTAACTTAATGTTATACTGCTGAGAATGAGTTATAAATGCTTTTAAATCAAGTTTAATTTGTGTAATTTAATACATATTATTTTGGAAATTATTATTGAAAGCCATTACTCTACACTTCTTGGAATCAAATTGACTAGTAGGACAATGATTGAATGGTCTCTCATTAAACATATAGTATTAATATTGCTGCTCCACTTCGTATATATTTACCACACCACAAACTTGCCTAATTATCACAGAACAGTATATTCTGCAGGTATGTGGAGAGAGTAAATGATGCAATAATGGCAGAGTAGTGGCACCTGGGGATTTCATTGGCATTTCCAGCGCCTAGCCCTAGATACGTACGTACGCCCCATGAGGCATAAATTTTCGCACCTATGGTGGATGAAGGGTATACTTGACGGAGATCGATTTACAGAGAGAGGGATCTACACTATTACAAAATTTGGCTGAATTTTGACATCTTATAATCAGTATATTTTTAACGCCTTAAATCATGATTTTTCAGGTGTTTCGTAGTCAATATTCAGTAGTCAGCATATACTGTCAGTATATAGCTTATACTGACTACTGAAAATGCGCAACGAAACACCTGAAAAAAGCATGATTTAAGGCGTTAAAAATGCACTGATTATAAGATGTCAAAATTCAGCCAAATTTTTTTAAGAGTGTACAAATTTAGCTTTCGTGAGAAGACATTTTGAAGCCATTCTACTGATTATATTGTAATATTACCGAACTTGTAGTAGCCATGAGAAATATTTCATCTTAAAATGATATTTCACTTATAAATTGTTATGTATTATCAGAACCTGCATGTTTATATAATCATTGAAAGCAGTAAAGTCGAATAAATACACGTATTCATATTATTTTAAATTTTTACCGTAAAGATATTACTGGCTAAAATCTTTATATTAAAAAAAGATTGATTGAAAATAAAATAAAGTTTAAAATATCTTCTCCTTATTTTTCTTCTTTTGCTTTTAGAAAACCTATTAATGCCAGCATTACACGATACACTACCTAAGTCAATTGTCAATTTATAATAAATATAATGAATAAATACAATTTGCACATTTATTACATGTGATTTTTTTCTTAAAAAGTAAACTTAAACTCAAATTAATTATTTGTGTAGGGATACTTTTTTTTAGAGAAAAATCGTATGCAATAAACACAAAAATTGTACTGTGTTGTATTGTACTAGGTGGTTTAACACGTTATAGTTAAACTTGGTTAAGCTAAACGTGGTTAGAAACCTGGCTAACTTCTTCGTGAACGCACCCATATAGTATACCGGCTTTAGATATAATAATAATGTATTATTTTGAATATTTTTGTTTTAATCAATAAATTAATAATAAAAATATATACAGAAAATTTGACAAATGCATCAGCAAATAACGAATATTTGACTAACGAATCTGCTTATATAAAAAGAGAACATCTTTTTAGCTTATAATAGCAACATTTAAGTATTATTAAAATTTTACCTCCAATTCCAGTTTTAATTTGATTTCTAAATCTAGGCTAAAATCTATGTTAAGATGTTTATGAAATGCCCATAATTTCTCGTAATTATTATTCTTGAGGAAACATTTAAGATTTCATAATTTTTGTAAGTGCCATACAAATTTGTAAATTCTTCATTTATAAAATTCACAATGGTGTAATAAAGTAATAAAGTTTTAAAATTGTGTATAGAAATATCCCATTAAATATTATTACGAAATTGAAAAAGAAAAAAAAAAAAACAGTTCAGTAAGAAAATAATTTTTAATAAATAATAAAAAATAAAGAACAGCAGTGATAAGTAGAAATTTTAAGCCGGTATTACACGATACAATTTTTCTGATTATTGTATACAATTTTTCCTTACAAGAAAATTTAATCTCCATTTGTTTGTACTGAGAGGAAATTTTCTTACAAGAAAAAATTGTATACAATAATCAGAAAAATTGTATCGTGTTGTAATATAGGCTTTATTGTGTTGTAGTTGTAAATTTTTACTGTTTAGCATATATCCATATATTATTTAAATAACAATGAAATTAATATCTGAAATTTGCATGATTTTAATAATACATCGATTCATATATGCATAACATATATATATTTGAGGTTCACTGCGTGAGCTTAATATCCGCTCAAATTGTAGTACGATGTATTGTAGCGTACAATATAACGTACCGGTACATTATATTAGCGTTACCTCGTTTGCTACATTTTCAAACCTACTCAAAGAGGCTTCTCCTTCAATGTAATTTTATGTTCTCTTTTGCACCAATGAGAAAAGATAATGTTTATATTTTCCATCAAGAAATGATAATGAATATAGTAAAAACTAGTTGCGCAGTAATTTCCTCTTATAAATTTTCAATGATAGACGTTTGAGTAAATTCTAATAAAATATCCTTTGCCATGAAAATTATTCTTTTGATCTTTGCTTTTTGTATCTGCTCTCACCATGCTACACAATCTACCACATTCTCTTTTCTCCCTCTCTTTGACTCTCATTTTATATACTCTGGTCTTTATACAATGTTCAAATATACATCAGGAAAATATTTCATTGCTATTGAACCATTAATATACTATAACAGTGTGTGCACAAAGTTGAAAAGTCTCTGTTCTTCGATCTGTAACGAATCTCTAGGGAAAAATTTATTATTATTGTAATTCTTTTAAAAAATAAAAAGCCATATTATTCATATATACGTCAATGTTACATATCAAGTCCTAAAATATATACTTTATGTGTTAAAACCAAAATTTTTAGGGCATCACTTCTCTATAAGCCACTCAGGTGCACAGGTTTACATTGTGCTTTTTTTTTTTAATTAAAAAAAAACGCTGAAATTATTTTATGAAAATACTTTTCAGTTCATCAAATTAATAATGTATTTTAATTCATTTTTAATAACTTGATATCTTTTCAAAAAGTTCAGTTATTTTGCATCGTACCAAAATGTTATTTGAAAAAAAAAAGAAAAAAAGTTACTCATCAAAAGAATTCACATATCCGTTATTTCTGTGTAAGACGAGTGTTTTAGACAAAAGTGGGCGTCTATGGTAGCAAACAAACGTAGTTATCATTATATTATGCTTTTACATGCAGCAACGTGTGGGCTGGCCGCATGTCGCAGATTTTTTATGACGTAAGTCACGTGCCACTTTGTTTCTCACCTCAAGTCAGGTGCTTCCGGTTACAAATGTCTCAGCCTACACTCAAATCAATGGTAAGTATCCATCAGAAAAATTGTAAAGTCGCCATGTTCGTTTGCTGATTTTGACTCCTGCTACAACCACCGCGCATCGGCGCGCAACCCTAGCTTCTGCGCACGTTTTTTCGGCTCGAAATCAAAACACTACTACCGCGAAATTCTTTAGATGCTCTTTAATTAAACTGACCCAAGGCAAATAATAAAATTTTTATAGCAGCAAACGTAAAAGGTTAGTGCCAACACGTAATTTTAAATTTGCACACATAACTTATTTAGAGGGTTAACAGTATTAAGCGATTGAAAAATTGCTCCGTATAGGATCTTACGTGCGCCCAATATTTTTTTGTAAGTAAATGGGAGGACAAAGGATTGGTGATGTCATCATGGATGCTGACCATTTGCCGATCACATTATCTTCATTTTATATAATCCTAATTCAGTAAAATTTCACTGGGAATTAACATTTTTCATCTAATAGATCTTGAACTTTTAATTTTAGGATTATCCTTTTGAAATGATAACTTTAATTTAGTTGTTTTCATATATACAACGTTGTATTATTATTAATTGAGCAATAAAATATTTGCAATGCATCTTCGCATGTAAATTTATGCCTACTCTTCTTTCTGTATTTTTGGGGGCGATTCACGAAAGAGTTATCCAGGTTTCTAACCACGTTTAGCTTTACCACGTTTAAACTATACCTGTTTTACGTGTTAAATCAGCTGGCTAAACGCGGATAAGAACCTGGATAACTGTTTCGTGAATCGCCCCCATTATTATATAATGCGCATCAGTCCCCTCGAGGCAGTTTTTTATTCTCTATCAAAGCATTACTCACTGGTAGTTTACAATGAATACTCAGATTGTTGTAACTATTAGCTTGGAGCATGCTATAAGTTTCGTTAAATTACTAATTTCAATTAGTACTCTTCATCGAGTTTTTGGTAATGTAATTACTGTCAACTTGAAATTTATTTATATTCAATTTATTATTACATCCCCAAAATTTGAGGTAGTTTTGTAAAATATCTTTTGATTCGTTTGTACAGAAAACAGATCTAACTAAAATTGAAGATTCTTGCAAAGGTAAAATGCAATAAAATTCAGAATGATGTATGGCGCACTACTTGTCAAGTTGCTTTGCATAAATATTCAGCGCTTTCACATAAACTACAGTTAAATTAATTTATTGTTTCCATTGAAATAAGTCGGAAGTTCCCTTCCTGTTCGTATATTGAATTTTGATTTTTTTTTCTTTTTTTTTATAATATTAAAGGATGTTCCTATTGTTAAGGTTTAAAATTGAAATATGTGTAGAAGGACGATAAAAGATGCAGTTTCATTAGCTACATCCGGGGTGATTTATGACTCAATTTGCTTGTATTCAGTGTTGCAGGAACGAGCGTGTATAGTGATGTTTGCCAGGCCGACAAGTTCACGTATGCTGCTACAGAAGATGGATGATGTAAACAAGAAATGATACCAGCTAAGGCAAACAATAAATTATTACTTACTCATCTCAGAGTATTAGTCAAAAATGTTTATGTTAGGAGCTGTTTTGTCAAAAAAGAACATAAATATAATTTTGATATATTACACATGCAAATGATGTATGAAAAATTTAAAAGTAAATATATATATATATATATATATATATATATATATATATATATATATATATATATATATATATATATATATATATATATATATATATATATATATATATATATATATATATATATATATATATATATATATATATATATATATATATATATATATATATATATATATATATATATATATATATATATATAACCAAATATAAATAACGAGCTTAAAAATTTATTTGTTTTGATTTTTTATGTACAAGAAAAATGCACGAAGGTTTTAAGGTAAAATAGAGTTAGTAAAAACTCATCGAAACAACATACGTTGTTGAATAATGGAAAAGGCATGCACGCACACACAACAGATATATACTTTAAAATTTAAATTACAAAACATAGTTAATATCATATTATACACTTCTTAGAATTTACATTTTAAGTTAAATACTCCATCAAATTTTGTTTGTAGGATTTAAACATTAAATAGTAAGCTAGCTTAGGTTATCAGCAACATCGCTTTTCTTATCTTCTCGTTCTTCTGTAGCTGACATTTACCTGGGCTGAATTATCACCTGGAGTATAGGTACAATACCATTTCTCATGGATTAAAAATCAACAACATAAATTTAACCCTCTCTCTTCGTTTCTTTAAGATCTTAGCAGCAGGATTAGAGGGCTCTTTCAGAATACCATTATTAATATGATCATCATTATTTTTGTCCTTTGAATTTAATTGAATCCTTCACTTGTCATTTAATTTCAATGCAGAATTTTATTTGGAAAATAGAAGTATTGGAAAGAGATGAAAGGTGATGATCAAATAAAGCTGAAAAGCTGCAGTTTCTCTCAAGGTACCTTATTAATACCTGTTATACCTGAATGGATTAATTATAATAAAATTATTCAGAGTCTCCAAGAAACTCGATCCAAGTAATTCTACTTTCAATAGATCGAGTCGTTAAATGAATGATTTACACTTATATAATCTTATATTACGTTTTGTAGAATTTAATCACAAGCTCCCCCCCCCTCCCCCCCCCCTAAAAAAAGGCCATTTCATCTTATTCAATACCGTACAATAAGCGCTTATTTACAGTTAACAATTAGTAAATATTAATAAATCAATGAAAAGTATTATTATTTTAAGCAGCACATATAAATTCAATGTTACATGAAAGTACAATCGGTAATTTACACGTCGCGACAGCACGAACGTCGTAAGTCTGACTTATTGGAGCTGTCGAGACAAAGACATGTTCATTTACAATTTTGTAGAGACAAGCCCTCCAATCTGCCCATAGGTCTGTGAAGGATTTCTGAACACAATTTCTTTGTGTACTTGGTCGATTCAGAAATTTCAGAAATACAATTTCAGAAGTTCAGAAATTGTATATTCTGAGCAGAATTTACAAACAGACTTCATACTACATACCTCTACTGCCTGGCAGCACCCACGAACAAAGCAGGAGTTCATGCTACCCCGAGTATACAATATATACCATGCTTGATATCGTGTACTTAACAAAATAATTAAATTTTTCTGGCTCCTTAAATTGACCAATATTTACTGAATGTAGTATTAATCATAGAAGATACTACGTCACAAGACATTATAGATTAAACAATAATATTTTAGATGCAGTAAACGAGTATTAAAAAATATTATAAACTAAATGATAATATTTTATTATATATATATATATATATATATATATATATATATATATATATATATATATATATATATTATTATGTGTTTCTTATTACAGGTACTAGCAATACTGGCTGAAAACATTATACCTCTCCTCTTCTCTCAGGGGTTCTTTATGTGTAATAAATAAATAAATAAATAAATAAATAAATAAATAAATAAATAAATAAATAAATAAATAAATAAATAAATAAATAAATAAATAAATAAATAAATAAATAAATAAATAAATAAATAAATAAATAAATAAATAAATAAATAAATAAATAAATAAATAAAGAGCAAAATGGAGCAGCACATAAAAAAATTGAGAGATGGAATATAATGTAGTTTTGCAGACGTACCTTGGAAAATTTTCCTGGCTGCATTGTGTATTGAATGAATGTTTTTAAGATTACAATGAAATTAAACGTCTTTTAATGCTGCGGCAATTACAAGTCGTCGCCTCAGAATACAGTTCAAATAATTACAAAAAACTTTTGATTAAAATATGACTATTAAATACCATGAGAATAAGAATAATTACTGCACTTTATCTGAATCTTTACATTCTGAAGCGATGAACTGTAACTGCAGGTAAAAAATTAATTTTATGATAATTTTTGTGTGAATTTATCATTTGTTTATTTTTGTTATATTAAATATAAGAAACACTTTATTGATTTGTAAGTTGTTACCGTTATATATATAGGACAAAAAAAAAAGAAATGTTGTTGATGACAGTTTGTGATATAGGGTGGGCTGGCTTATGTATGAAAGATTTCAATATATAATGTTACGCTGGGTCGTATACATGGCCAGACGATGTGGTTGAAGAAGAAAGTGAAGTTGTGGCAATCACTCATATACAAGCACAAAAAAAATATGACAGCAATACCAACAAGATTCGATCGCTCGCTTTCTTACCATTATACACTCTGTCTAGCAATAAAAGTAATGCATATCGTTGTGTTGGAGGGACAAAAGTATATTTTATTCACTGGTAAACACAGTAAAAAAAATACGTCATAACTTTTTTTAGTAAACACATTTCTCACTTGAAAAATACATTTTTTTTTTTTTTTTATTTGAAAGATTAATTAACTTTCAAGTGGATGCTTTGAGATAAAATTTGTTTTTAATTGTAAAACTGATAATCGAACACCTGCATGAACATTTTTGTATCGCAAATTTGGAAATAGAAAATATGTATTTCCAATTTTTCTCAGATGTTTTTGAATCCTTTAACAAATTCAAAATTGAGAAGAAAGACGTTGTTACGCTCGCAAGCATAGAGAAAGATATTGCATGACTATGACGTCACAGCGTCTTTGCTTTGAATTATCCAATGAGAGTAGGTATTTCAATCCATCAATAATTTTTTACAGTGTGTGTAGGTACACAGGTGCTATTGATAGATAGTGTGGCTAGTGAAATGGAAGAGGGACTTGATTTGATAGCTCCGTCCAATTGCAAAATCTAATTTTATCCATGGACGTTGTAAAAGACAGGCTCTGTGATTTAAGGTTGGTATATAATATGGTTGTATGAAAATTTTATGAGAGCAGATAACTTTTCTTAAGTTCGTAGACTGTTAGAGTACGTAATTATCTAGATGATTAAAAATAATTACCGAAGTTTAATACTTTATATTATAAGTTTTTGATGATTAGTTTTCTAAGACTATGAGAATAAATTTCACAATAGCATTCTAATTAGAATAAATAATTCTATGCAAAAAGCGCTTCAAGATGTCACCTCCTTGGGCTCTTCCCTCGGGGTTGATTATGTATAATCATACATCATATATTATTTATAAATATTTTTTAATATTATAGTTACTACACAAACAAAAGAGCTAATCAAAATTCTCAAATCTTGATGACTTTCCTTTTGCTCCACGCATGACATCTTTTCATGAGAGTAAAGTTGTTTTCAAAAGAGTATTATTGTAACGACTATAACGAAAATTACAATTATTTTGCTAAACGTTTTCTCCGTATATCACATATTATTATATTTTATATTATTTTTAATTCTACTATAAATGTAACACAAATATTTGTAGATAACGCAACAAGGCAAAACATCATATAAAAATCTAAATAGTTTCATTATTCAAGATTGCAGATCATTTTGCTAACATTTCTTCCAGCATTAATAACAAAAAATAAATAAATGCACACGCAATTTTAAATATTTTCCATACGAAGTTTCATAACATTACAATATTGAGAGAGAAAAAAAATGAAAACTTGCTGTTTTTAAATTATTGGATGACAACGAATGCTGAATTGATATTTCGTTTATTGCCTGCCAATAGCTCCGTCCGTATGACTTATGGCTGGTGGTATTTTGGTGTGGGACGAAAAGGGTGAGGGGTGACCAATAGCAAATCACTCGCCACCCCCTGCCAGCTGGAGCGACGTCCACCTGCAGTCGCGGTGACACAGACAAGTGTCTCTCTCTCGGCCTTGTCACCCCGACACGCTCGCCTGACCGCCATCATTTTTATCACGCCGTCATGCTTCCCACACCAGCAGTGCAAGCTACTTCTTCTGATCTCTCTCTCTGCCCATCTATCTCTTTTTTATCTTTGTCTTTTATGATTTTTTTTTTTTTTTTTTATAATTATTAAAATTATCTCCAACTTTGCTTAACCATAACAGAAATTTCAAACTAACCTAGCTGTTAATACTTATTAATACATTTATTTATATTGTAAATAAGAAATCATAAGGGGCATTCACAAAGTCTTAAGGCCACATTTAGGGCTCGATAATTTAAGACCAGAAATTTTGGGTCTAAAAAGCATGGCTAAAATCGGGCTTTAAATTATCGAGCCCTAAATGTGGCCTTAGGGCTTTGTGAATGCTCCTTCATAAATTTAAAGTAAAGTGCGCGCTAGAAAAAAAAGTTGAGTTAGTAGTTTCTAAAAATAGTTCAAGTAGTCCTCCATATCAAACCAAAATTAAAAAAATTCTATCTCAAATAGGTTTGCCAGAAAAAAATTGCAAAATCAGAGTGAACGCGTCGCTTAACATGGGGCCTTACCTGACAAAAACCCTCGAATATCTCGAAAAAATAGACCGTTAGGTGGTATGAAAAAAATATAGTGATGTTCTATGACCCAAGCTTTAACCAAAAACCGATTAAAAAAATTTTCTCTCGAATCCATTTTTCCGTAAAAAAATAATAAAAAATCTTATGGGAATTAACATGGTAGATTTTCTTGATTATTTTACGGAAAAATGGATTCGAGAGAATTTTTTTTTAATCGGTTTTTGGTTAAAGCTTGGGTCATAGAACATCACTATATTTTTTTCATACCACCTAACGGTGTATTTTTTCGAGATATTCGAGGGTTTTTGTCAGGTAAGGCCCCATGTTAAGCGACGCGTTCACTCTGACTTTGGAATTTTTTTCTGGCAAACCTATTTGAGATAGAATTTTTTGAATTTTGGTTTGATATAGAGGACTACTTGAACTATTTTTAGAAAATACTAACTCAACTTTTTTTTCTAGCGCGCACTTTACTTTAAAGAGAATAAATATGTTTTTGAGTTTTGATTCCTATGAGTTAAAGCTTAATCAGGAGGGTAAAAAGGGTATGATTAAATAAATAATTTGAATGAAAAAGAATTAAATTATATATTGATATAATAATGTTTTATTATTCAACAATGGAGTATCGACCTCAAATTTTTTTTATTGCAGAAATGGATAGAGCGTGCAAAGTTATGCTACCTTGATTTTTTTCAGATTTTTTAGAGCCCGGGAACTATTTTTAAAAAATTATTGAAAGTTCTTTTTGTGACGTCACAAGACGCCGCTCCTTAAGAAAAAGATAGGACTTGCCACCGCATGACGTCACAAAAAGGACTTTCAATAATTTTTAAAAATACTTCCCGGACTCTAAAAAATCTGAAAAAAATCAGGGTAGCATAACTTTTCACCCTCTATCCATTTCTGCAATAAAAAATTTTGAGGTCGATACTCCATTCTGGTTCAATTGTCGGATCGCAATTTGATATTCAGTACAATCACATGAAAGGACCAAATATACATGATCTGAAATACGATATACTATACATAATATACTCTTATATTATAATATATATAATATGGTTGAACAATTTAATACACTTTAACTGCACTCATATAGTATTAGCCTGAGTAGGGATATACGACCTCTGTTAATGATTTAAATGAAATAAATAATACTCCACTATTTTTCTGTTAAAACATGAAAGTAAATTTCAAATTTGGGGTGTCATTTTTAAAAAAAAATATATATTGAATTATTTTTTAGAATATTGTATACTGAATAACATACAATAAACTTAATTGAACTGATATTTGTGAGTCACGACTAATTTTTGTTTCAATTTTGTAGTTTAGATCTTATAAATTATTTTAAATTTTAAATTATTTATACCTATTTTTTATTGAACTGTATACAAATACAGTCCAACGAATTAAGTCCCTTAAAGTAAAGTCCTATTGCTTGGAACTCAAGTTACATCAAATTAATACAATATAAATACTGTCTGTATATAGTAAGCTAATTCAATATAAAAGTAATAAATTTCCTGATGATGTAGTAACAAGCTTTGTGTCTTGATTTGTATGAATTGCATGTTAAAATTAGTGCAATTTAATTTGTGATTTATATTACATTGATATTGTGTGTTAAATTGATGTTTGTTTTGTCCGTTTATTTTTTATTTCAGGATTTAATTATGACGTGAGCCTATGTTTGTCTTGTACAACCTAAAAGTTTAAATAAATAAAATAAAAATAAAATGCAAATCTATAAATATTTCAATGACTAATTTAAATATTCTACCAGGGCAGTCTCCTACGTAGCAGACTGCCCTGATTCTACTTTCAGTTCACACAAATAAAAATTTTGATAAATATTCTTCTGCGTCGTAGTACGTAAGAAAAATATTTATATGGATAAATATTTTAAAATGAATAAGATTCACTAACTCTACAAAGAAACATCAATTGAGCTTTTAGCTAAATGAAATGTAATACATTCTTTTTACTTCGTCATTTTTAAATCTTCACAAGAATATTTGCTTTTAGACCAGTAAATCAATTTTTTTTTTTTTACTTTACTCTTTTCCCTCATTCCACAAAGTGATGAAATTTCCACTCTGCTTTCTCAGGATTTAATAATACTAAACTTTATATTTTTCTTTGTGCAGTAAATTGAGGATACAGAAATATTGTTGCTGCAATTTATTTAATTATATGTTGCTCTTACATTAATCCAGGGAAATGTAAGATAAAAATATTTCAAATTTAAGTCTATTCGTAAAAAGTATTTACGAACATATATACCTATATACTTACTAAATACACAATCAAATGAGAATGAAAAAGAAATTTTCCTTGTGTTCCCTGTACAGATGGTTCATCGTATTCTTAATTTAATTCATGAATGAATTATGCATTTCGTCGCCTCAGAATGCAACCCAGATAACTACATACAATTTTCATACTATAACAAATCTTGTGCTCATGGTATTTAAGGTTCATTTTTCCATATACATTTTATGTAGTTATCTGACTTGCATTCTGAGGTGGCGATTTATAGAGCTTATGAATTTTCTTCAGATACATGTATATTATCATTTAATTTTAAGTTTACTTGACCTCCATGTAATTGAAAACTTATTAGGAATCAACGTCTTCGCCAACTACGGAACTACAGAGAAACGAGAAGCCGCTCACCTTGCAATCGTGTGATTCCGTTCGATCATCATAAGCTAATTTGTTCCATATCAAAATCATCAAACGCTAAGGTGATGTTTCGGAATGGAAGTCACCATTATTGCCTACTAAAAATTATATAAGTGTGCAAACACATTTACGTAAAGGGAGAGCAATTGTTTTTGTACTGCAGTAGCAACTGACTGTGAGCATACTATTTAATCGCACCTAGAAATACATTATCAAGCCTGCATGTGTTACTAAATTGTTCTTAAGACAGCAATTCCAAGAATGAAGTAATTTATAAATATTCTGATATTCATTGTAGTTTTCGGGATGGATAAAAGAAATTACAATCATATATAGAAGAACAACTCTTCTAAAATTTTTATAAAAAAGACTGAAGATAATCAAATCTTTAATTCATCAGGTATTGATGTAGTCGACTTTTAGGCTTCTGAAGCTTCTTTCATGTTCAGCCAATGAATATATATATATATATATATATATATATATATATATATATATATATATATATTATATTATATTATTCTGCTGGAGTTATCACTGAAAAAATTCTTTAAATGCGGTCCAATTATATTGCTTGCAAAATAAAGTTTTGCTTTAAGATGTAAAAAATTATGTTTTTTTTTTTCTTTTTCTTAGAAATCAAAATAACTAAATTATTTTTAATCCATTAATAATTAATATTGTGAATATTATTAAATTATATAACTAACATTAGTATGTAACTAATAGGCAAACATTTTTTTAAAGTTTATTTTTAAAATTGCAATTCGTTTTAAAGGCTTAAGGGCCTCGTCACTCTCCCGCACATCTTGATCCTAAGTCACGAGCTTATATATAAGCCCGCCGACGTGTCACGAGACTTGATTGCTAATCCCGAGGCTCTCAGACATGTGAGGTGTGAAAAACTATTACATCGGAGATGCTGCATGGCGTAAGACGACGTATGTTCCGTTTCCACAAACGTCACTCAGAAGTCAGTATTTATGAATAATTATTCATAAAAATTGTTTTGCAGTTTTAATTTTTTTTAGTGTGCAGAAAATTCAAAATATTGACAAATTACTTTTTATTACATATTGATTAATTGTATATGTTTTTTTATTTGTTTGTTTTTATTTTTTTTTAGTGTGTGATTGTATTTATCAGGTTTATCTTCATCTGACGTGATCAATGTTGTCTTGTACCCTTGTACGACATACTTTGTCAACATAAAATTATTATTATTATACTGTTCATATAGATTTTTCGATTTACTTCTAATAATTGTGTTCTAAATTGTTATAATTTAATATTTAATAAGTTCATAACAATTATTTACACTTAACAGACACCTACATGTCTCATGGCAGAAATTTGACAAAATTGCGAAGCAACGCATATGACTTAAAGGGTGGATTAAAAAAAGTATTTAAAATTTTTAAATATTTCTGTTGTGTGAGTTTCGCAACTTGAAATTGAATTTGCAGCTAAAGTATTATTATTAGAACCATTATTTTATTAAAATAAATTGCCTACTAAGTGCATACATATAATTTAAACATATTCATATTTTATTTGATGAATTAACTATTTTTACAATTAAATTTTCTTAAAAATTTGAAACATTCTGTTTTGATCGCCATCTTTTGAGCAATGCATGAACTACATTCAAGGTGCCGTCGCTTTTAAGGTAAAATTTTAATATTTTAATATATAATATATATTAATATGTATATATATATTATACATATATACATATATATGTATATAATTATACATATATTAATATATAATGATTAATAAGAATATATAAATGAACCGAAATTTCAAAAGGCTTTTTTTTAACATACATTTCTATTGTACAGCATCTATTATTAAGTTTACAATGTACATCATATACTGTTGTTACACTAAATTTATACACTTATTTTTACTTTGAGAATAATACAAAATCCAACATTTAACATAATTAATAGATAAAAAAAAATACAACTTTGTTTATAATATAATGAAAAACTAGATGAAACCAATTAAGGCTACTATATTATTAGTAGTCTTGGATACAACAAAAATTATTAATTTTAGGTAATTACTAATTAGAAAAAGAAAAGAAGGAACATGTTTCATAATTATAAATTAGAAAAAAGAAACATACATTTTTCCATTGCAATACTAAAGTAATTTAAATATTAATATATATATTTACTGAAATGTAACTTATTTATGTTTCTGAAAAGTGAAAATATAATAAATATGATTAACTTAAAAGAAACATTAATTTTCCCCCTTTGCTTATTGTTAAAAGTTTTAATAGCCTCTGTGGCAACTAATCTTTTTCAAGTGTATTAGCAAAAAACTTTATAATTTTATTATAAATTTTTTGAATTTATGTTTTAGAAAATGGGGGGAAATTTTTCACAATAGAAATGAACAGATGCATGCAATTTTGGACTCTATTTTATTTAAAAAGAAAAAAATTGCAATTATGAATTTCATAGAGAAGTTAAAAAAAATACCTGTTTTAATTCCAATCATAAATCATTAACACATTCAGGGTTGTTTCAAATTATCATTTTTGGAAACCTTATTTAAAGGAATATTTTATCAATTAAGAAAATATGTATTGTAATACTAGACTCTAAAATTATAAAAAAATGGAAGATGTACATACTTCATATTTAGAATATCATACGTGCCGTTCAAGCTCCATAAAGTATTAAAGTGACTTGCTGATGATGAAATATAATACAAGTTTCAGTAACTTTTTGGGGGAAATATTGAACCCATATTATATATCATGAAATCTTACAAGCTTAAAAACAGTTTAATTACTACATCTAAATATAACAACCATCTGTACCAATTTTGTTATAGGGTAATAGGGTAGTAAATAACAAGAGATAATATAGAATTTTCTAACATCTTTGAGTAAATAATTTTTAAATAAAAAATAATTGTAAATTCATAATACTTTTTTTGGTTGAAAATTTGAACAGTTTTTTTTTTTAAATATCTTTAAATGACTTTGAATGGCTCAAGGATGACAGGAAGACATTTCCTGAGTAAGGCGCGGATCCAGAAAACAATTTCGGGGAAGGCCCCCCCCCCCCAAAAAAAAAAAAACCCTCCCCCCTGGACTCACGCCTGAGAGTTTTCTAAACACTTGGGGTCTACTTCACAATTATTTTGTATTATACTCTGTGTATATATGTGTGTTTTTTTTCTGAATAAATAAAATAAAAAAGGAGCAGTGCAACAAGAACTGCAAATAAAACTGAAAAACTTTTATTTTAATTGTAACAAAAATTTAATATTTCTGTTAATTAGTAAGTGGAAGAAAGGTTTTGAAACTATATAAATTTTATCATTACTATTTACAGCACGTAGTTAATTTTATTATTTCTGTTGTTAACATTTAATATATTTGTAATACATTATGATAATGGCCACATCAGGCAAATAAAATACATTAATTGCTAGTCGTATAGTCCATGCATCGGTTGCTCTATTGACCCATTGATTTTAATTTGTAACATGATTTTAAAATGCAAGAACTTTACTAGTGAGTTCACAGAACTCAGATTTTCTGCAAGTGTGAATTAACAAGCAATTTTCACTTCATATCCTACGACACAAATTCCAACAGCTTAATTAGTTTATGTTTCAGCAACAATCTTGTGCTAAATTTTATAAAAACATTCAAAATTTAACGTAACACAAAATTATTGAATCACAAGAGAGTCAAATATTAGTAACAATAATTCAAGTTTTATAAATGATCTTTTTGTAGATAAAAAATATTATTAAAGAGGAGTCAGCGAGTTGAGTGCGCAGTGCATGACGGGAATGACGTCACGCACTATATATGTGCATACGAAAAAGTTACGTCGGCTCCTCAAAAGCTGCGCAGTAGAAATTTATGCAAGTTGCGCAATACGAGCATCTGCTGAAGTTATATAGTGTTGTTGATCCCGTTGATCCAGTCAGCTGTTAACCCGTAGACCGCAACATTTGAAATGAAAATTTGTCTCGGATTTTGGTATTGTATCAGAATTTTCTCAAAATTTTTATGAAGGGCTAATAAAGGTTATGACACTTTCTGATTCACCATAATATGTTCTATCTTAGAATATTTTTTAAACACATTTTACGGGAGATTGCGAAAGAAATTAAAGTTCGAATAAAAAAGAAGCCACGTTTTTCGAGCGTTAGCATGGAGTAGATGGACGAAGTCATCGACTTTTAGACCCAAATGCTCAGAATTTTTACGAAGGACGGTCTCAACTGATTTCAGATGCTTATTTATGGTGCTCCAAAGTAACTTTTTACATGCAAGAGAATGAGCTTTACCATCGGTCAATTTTTCGCTCACTCTACTTTAAATTCTTTCACAATTTAATGGTAAAAAAAAACAAATAAATTACATTTATTTGTGTAAAAAGTAGTACAAATGAAATATTTCCTTTATTTTTTAATTTAAACTTGACAGAATTAAGAGTAATTTACAAGAACAAATTTAGTTGTATCAACATAATATGATAGAAACTTAATTGTACACTGCTGCCTCGGAAAATTTCCATTTGCCTTTGCCGTGTTAATCACAATGCCCCATAAGAATAACACACAGCATGGTGATTAACAAGGCTGCAAGTGGGAAATTGTTCGAGGCGACGAGTTTACTATAAAGAATTTTTGCTGCGTAAACGGATGATTATAGTTCAACCTAATAAATATAAATATCACAGTATTTTTCATGCCGTTCATTGAAGAGCATTTATAGTTTTATCATTAATACATTCATCTTAAAATAAGGGAAGTTGTGCTTTCACCAAAAAAATAATTTATCAATTTTATTTAGAAAATGGTTCAAATCGAATGACTTGAGAAAGCTCTGAGACCTCAGTGTTGAATTCTCAATTTTATTGTTAATGCTAAAAATGATGAAGACTTATAAATCTGTAATTTTTGAAATTTTATTTTTGTACTCCATTTATTTTCTTCTACGTCCGCAATGCAATATTTTTAATTTTCTATATATAACTCTCTTATTATATTATACATCTTATATACTGCTTAATCAAAGATTTAAAAACAATACGTTTTCTTTGTTACAATTTTTTATACCATTGCAACTGTTATCCATTGTATATATACGAGAATTGTGCAGTTTAGAACCTGTGAATGCACTTCTAATGGAATGACGCAAGAAATTGGCGCGTAATTAAATTACGGTGATGTTCTTTTGACCTCATTGAACGTCTATGTTTTTCTTGCAAATCTTTGGTTATAAGAATCGTCAATATTATTGTGTCACAATAAACTGAAATTAAATGCATTGTAAGCCAAATATCTTCAGAGCAACAATTAATTAATTAAAAACCTAAGAAAAAAAATTAATCCATTAATTAAAAACCTATAACATTTTTTTATTTCTATATAACAATAAGAAAAATATACTAGAAAAATCCATCAGCCTTAATTAAATACTTATATTCGCTCTGAAAATAAAAAATTCTGATAAAGATGTTAGCTATTTCAAACATCACAGTAATTTAATAAGAAAACAAATAAAAAGAGCGCATCATTTCATTTATCTTTTATGAAGAATATTACAGAATATTAAATTAATTCTGTTACTATGTAATGAGTTTTACTAAAGTCGGTTATATAGAGTGTAATAAAACAATTATGTGCTTGATAAAAAATACTTACATACTATATATGTATATAATATCAGCTTCTTATTGGCTCTAAGTATTAGAATGTTTTTTATTGTATTGATTGTAGAATAAGAACAGTCGCTATTTTAAACAACATTTTTTAACGATGTAAGATGGGTCGTTAAGATTTGATAATACTATAGACATACGTACAGATATCATGGGATACTATGAATTTATATAACAAAAATATATATTCTTTGAACATGACAATACCATTATTTTATTATTTCATTCCTATTTTAGAACGAGAAAGTATAGAAACCCTTAGCAAAGCAAACAACAGAGGTATTTATTATTTACTGTAAAATGTGGTATATATAATTACATAAATCGTGTCTCCTAAACATTTCATCGCATTCATAATAAATTCAAATCAAATCAAATTATTTGATCCAAATTTGATCCCATTCCATAAATAACACTATTGCCAGCAACCATGCAAACGAAGAAAATCTAATGTTAATTTTAAAAAGTAACCAATAGAAATGCATAATGGTTTTAAATTATTTAATTTTGTGAGACATTACTTGCCTTGGAACGAACCCAGCAGTGCCTCATTTTCCACCAACAATGCCCCTAGAGTGCCAGAATTTCGACCACGGTGGGACCCAGCCTCCATGATATCACATCCATTATAGACCCGGGTTTAAAGCCGAGCATTATTATTTCATTTTTATATAACGTTGTAGAGATATGCCAGAAGAATTTTTAATCAATTTTCATGTAGCACTCTTCTTTTTATCCTTCAAAAAAAAAAAGATCAAGAGCTCTTAGCACACTTTTAATCTTCGGACAATCACCACCACCAAACTTTACTTGCTTATTATACAATATTATAAAGCTAGCAAGCAAGCTAAACTTCACACTTTAACCGTCGTCTATAATCTTTAGTAAAATAGTCACAATATTATTTTATGGTAACTTTATAATTTAATTTTAAGTTATTTTGCAGGCAAGGAAAATTGTCTGCATTGAGCAGCTTTGAAAATATGATGATATGCAGGAGTTGGTTCTTGAAGGTATTATCTTTCTTATAAAATTAATGGGTAAATCCCTTTCTACAGTCAAAATATAAATTTGGAGCTACTACAACAATGCATTACTTCTCATGTACATCTCGGGAAGGCATGAACGTTATACTCCTTAATTCCTTCAATTTGCTGGAGCTGCAGTTTTAATAGACGATAGATGAGGAAATTTTGTGGGAGGTATATAAGAGGAGGAAACAATTAACTCAAAACGACTGCCTATGCAAAGAGAAAAAGGACACGGTTAGCTCATCCAGGATGTCCATATAAATTATATTTTCTAAATGGTACCTGCAATATCTTTTGTTAGACAAAATCTGCATTAAAAAATATAAAAACTGATACAAGTGCAGTACGTATTACGTTTAGAATTACATCAGTTCATTATATTTTATTAATTATTAAAAGAGCACTTCACGTGTACTGCATATCGGTATTGAATGGTGTATCTCAGCCATAATATAATTATTTTACGTATACAATACAAAAGCTATAAAATGCATTCCCCCCCCCCCCCACTTACATTGTGCTTGGAAAAGCAAGAAATACTTTTGCCATATTTAATTTATAAGATATATATTTATTTGAAAATATGTATTCCATTTTATTTAATATATTACAGTAATTTAAATAAGAATACAGATATTACCGTCAGTTTTATGCCCTTTTGAGAATTTACATATGATTATGGCACACAGCCAAGTATTTCATATTATTTATCTCTGCATTTTTTCCCCCTTAACAATGGTTTTGTTAAAAAAATGATTTATTTTGTTCAGGGGTTATCAGTAAAGTTCTGTTAAGACTTTTACTCTTTAGTGAGAACTATGCAGGTAGGTGTGGTATCAACCTTTTCTTTATGACGGGCAAAACTGTGGCTGGATAAAGAGAGAGCTCGTTTGCCCGACTCTCTCTTCTCTTTCTCTCTCTCTTATGAGATTTTTACCCTCGTATTGAAAGACTCACTCAAAAGCGTTTTCGATTTTCTGATAAAGCTGGTCCATTTAGCAACAAATGATTCTATGTATGGAAGCACACAATATTACTTGATTCAGCTTCAATATAGTGATATATATATTATATAGTATGTGTGTGTGTGTGTGTGTGTGTGTGTGTTATTTACTCATTCTTTTGTGATACCAAACCTTTAAGAAAGTATGAAGAGCTTACTTTTCAGAAAGTAGAAAAAAAAAAAAAAAAAAAAAAAACGGGAAGAGAAAAGAAGAAAAGAAAAAGTTTTATTTTGCATGCACATCAACATATCAGTTTTTTATACCCAGTTCTTTTTAAATGGATTCCAGTGAAGTGAAAAACTGGACGTTATATAAGACAGAGCTATTATCTTGTGTCAGTAATGTAGCAAAATGTGAACATTTTGCATGTGACAACAAAAGTGATAGCTTTTTTATTAGACATGTTTTGCAGTGCTCAAATTCAAATTATTATTTATTCGACAACAGTTACAAAAAACATAAATGGCACCAAATAATGAAGCCAACAATAAAACATACATGCAAGAAACACAAACATACAATAATTAAAAGTATTAATTACCTTATTAAAATAACATAAAAATACAAAGGCGTATAGCAGATAACACACCATAAATGCTTCTGAACCAATATATGGTATTAAATGATATTATTATAAATTAAACATCAACGCCTGCGTTGATTGTTTTTATCTTCAACTAAGCAAATTATTTAGTACGGTGGCGCTCTTACTTGCCATTGGAATAACAAGGTGGCCAATTTTGAACTACACTTTTGAAACTTCCGGTTTGGGCCTTGGTGGAAGGCAAGAATTGAATTTAATTATCTCTTTCATGGGTATAATAAGTTAATTTAGCAAACGGTTTGGCTTAGAATTAGAATATTTAAGAATGAACATTCGAGCCAAAACTGTTAGAGGATTCTTGAAAACCATATTATATTTTAATTTTTATTAATTTATAGGACAAAGAAATGTCTACATTTTATTTACTATTTCTCTCAAATTTTTGTTGTTCTTATTATTATAGTTCAGCTTAATTTTACAGATCCTCTAGAATAAGATTATATTGATTGGACTTGGACGTACATTTAGAGCAATCTTTACTTTTTTGAGGAAAGCCACAGTAAAAGTAACGACTATTTGTAAACGCATATTCTAAAAAGACAGACTTTCACTGATAAAAGTGATAAAAAAAAATTCGTAAAATATTTTAATTAATTATCGTTAAGTTTTTCCCTTTTAAATTTATAATTAATTATATACCAGCACACGTACCGTACATGTATTATTTTACTGCTATATATCTTGTATTCTCACACCTGAGGAAATGATATTGAAAAAATTACTTAACTAATAATGATATTTATATAATTATATATTATTCAGTATTCCTGCCATTTGCATATTATACTATACTGCATTTTTTTTTTTTTTTTTTCTTGTCACGAAGAACATTACTTACCATTATCATGCTATAAATATATCACGCATCATTAAATAATGCCCATGAGAGCCAATTGCTAAAAAGTCTAAAAACGTAGCCTTTTTTGCATAAAAAAGAAGACAACATTTTAGCTGTAATGGATTTTATTTCCTTTTATCTACAGAATAAATTAATGTTATTATTCAAAATCCCAAAGCCCAAAACATGCACACTTAGATATACTTTGCGATTTGAGTAAAGTACAAAATTGATTATTATTTCTAAAGACTTTAATCAGATAAATTGAACATGCTATTAGTGTTCAAATAGGGGAAAAAAAAAAAAAAAAAAAAAAACGATGAGAACTCATAATTTGGACTCAAATAAAATTTTTGACGATAAATTTCTTTATTTGCTGCATATAAATGTCATTAAACATAGAAAGTGGCATTCACAGAGCCCTAAGGCCACATTTAGGGCTCAATGATTTAAAGCTCGATTTTAGGCATGCTTTTTAGATCCAAAATTTCTGGTCTTAAATTATCGAGCCCTAAATGTGGCCTTAAGACTTTGTGAATGCCCCTTTAATTTTAGAAATAACTCCTTTAGTTAAACTTAAAATTTATTGTTAATGAAGAAATTCACTTCTTGTTTCTTTCTTTGCAGCAATACTCCTATGTTCAGTTAGGGATAATTTTGTTCACTCTATTAATTTATGCATAATGGTATAATATAGATATATTGTATTATATATGTGATTATTAATTTATTGATTTTATATCTTGTTCTTGTGGTTGTTAGTTTTCATATTTTTTGACGTGATCTATGTTGTCTTGTCCTACTAAATTTTGTTCCAAATAAATAATTATTATTATTAAGAATGTCATGAAGGTTTATCCATTGTCACAGTCAATGAAATATACGGAAATAGGAAATATTACATAGACTCTTTTTAGTGAAACTATAATTTGTAAAAATATCACCTTTGTTTTCTTTCAAACAAATCATAATAATTTAATCATAATTATTCATATCAAACAGAATAATTTAAACCATAAATGTAGGATTAACCTATTATATAATATATATCAGTCATTTTCCTGAACGTATGTAATTAAAAAAAAATTAATTAATGCAGACTCTGTCTGAAATATAATGAAATGAATTATATACGTACCGGTACACATTTTAATAATGAAGTTAATTTTCTGTCTGTTTTTCTGTCACCTATCATTATGAAGTCACTTTTCCAGCTTTTGTAGAATAGTGAAATTTTTTGTTGTTACATTTACCTTTGGCCAAAACATGATAAATTATTAAAGCAAGACTTAACTCTATTGTTTTGTAGTGATTACTCTCCTTGTACGAACTGCTACAGTCAAATAGTTGTTATTCCCCCTGGAAGTGACCAGTAATATCAAGTTTCCTGTTGTTCTGTTGTAACTTACGGAGAGAATAGCAGCTAATACTCATATTACAATATTTCAGAAATAAAATAGAAACAGAAAGGAGGAAAGGACACAAAACTGAAATTTTCAATGGAATTTTAAAATTAACTTTACTCTTAAGTATTTATACTGTGGTTACACAACCTAGAGCATGTGCTATGCAGTTAAAGAAGCTTAGATCAAAAGGAAGAAGGTTGGGTGTGAGGCTAAAGTACTGAAGTATTTATTCTGTAAACCTTCCTTCTGTCTGTTTGCTGCAGTTTCACTTGTATGGAATATAAAAATTTAAAAGACTTACAGTAATTAGCTCATCAAGATATAAATATTTTTTAACAAAGATTGTATATACACTATATAACATGCACTCTTTAAGAAAAAAAAAATAATTAAAAAATAAAAAAAATCTGACAAACATACAAGTAGTAATCTCTTTTTATTTTTATACACGAATAGAAATAAAAAAAGTTTTGTAATGCAAATTTAAGGGTGAAAAAGCACTCGATCCAATTTGAAATTTTAAAAATAATTTTATAAGTTTTGATATATTGAATTGAATTTTCTTAAGTTATGCCTACTATGCCTATGTGTGATGCCTATTTTGTATCCAGTGTTCCATTGATTCCATAAAACCAATGTTGCAGAAATCCTAATTCTTTTGTAAAAATGGGTCTCTGCAGTGATTTTTTGGAACTAATGGAACTAGATCACAAAACAAAAATATCTAAACATCTTTACAAGTATTACACATATGCATGTTGTACCTTAAGAAAATTTCAAGTCAATACATGAAAAACTTAAACCGAAATAAAATCATTTGTAAAATTCCAAATTAAAGTTGTTCTTTCACCTTTAAAAATTGAATAGAATGTTATAATAGATGTTTTATAAATGTTTGAAAAAAAAAAATGCAAACAAAAAGTTGCAATTCTAGTTGTTCCACAATAGACCTAAAGTCTGGTCGTAAATCCCTACTCAGAATACCTGCGCTCGATCGACCTTATGTCCAAGTGCATAAAGAAACTGTGTGCAGAAATCCTACACATTTCAGGGATTTACCAACAAACCTATGGTTTCACTTTGTAGTTAGTTTGGAAAAAAAACTATTTGAATTTGAATATGCTGAACATGATCGTTTTTCATGCAGCAGTAATGGAAATTCGTTTTAATTAGCAATTAAGTTTTTCTATTTATCCTGACTAAATCAAGTCTGACTTCACTGTTCATTTAATTTGTAGTACTCATTTCATATTTAATATGATATCATGGACTGAAGACGTACTGTGCAGTTCTTAAAGTTAAAATTTTGAATACATAGGTTAAATTCTAAAGCATCATCTATTCCAATTTTTAATTTTAGGAACTGTATTACGTGTTTTAAATAACATATATCATTTATAAAACATCATCTATGTAGGTCATGGAAAAAAATTAATAATTTAATAATAAAAAGTTAACTCATTGTTGTTTCAATCTTTATTATACTTTTAGAAACATGCGATGCGATAACTTGCAGTATAAAAACTTGTTATATAGGTACTATCCATGGGTTAAAAAAATTGTAAAATTTCAATCTTCCTTCATAGAAAATACTCACAAGAAGACAGCTGTGTTAGACAGGCAAATTATTAAAACTGTTTCATCTCCTTTCTTTAAAAACTCAGCGTTTTCACAAGCGCTCTTCAAATTAATTTTTATTTAAAACTTATAAGTTCTCAAAAAAAAAAAAAAAAAAAAAAAAAAAAAAAAAAAAACTAATTCATTACTTTTCTCATCTACAAACTGTTCAAAATATGCACCTTAAGTTTGCAGTAAAATTTCACAAAAGGTAGAGGATTTTTTAACATTTTTTATTCAATATAAAACCCCACACATTTCCACCAAAAATCAATTATTTTTTTTCATATATATGTAATTCATGTTTTTAATATTAGAGAGGAAAGTTTGGTATGCAAATCTTATTATAATTAACTATTTTTTTTAATTTAAATAAAATAAATTATTTTCTTACTTGTGGCAACAGAATCTTATGGCACGGTAAGAGTATAAGTATAGATAATAAATAATTAAAATATTGATTTTGAACACATAGGTCTTACAATACAACATTTATCACGTCAGATAAACACCAAACAAACAATAAAACATCATACATCCTGAATACAATACATCAATAATAAATATTGAATGCAATGTATATATCAAATTTACTGTCCAAATGTCCATAATAAAATATTAAACTGCACAAAAATTTCTGGTATTTTATTAGCACTTTTTTTTTGTGAATAATTTTTTTTGTTTATTAATTATATAATTTATTATAATTATACGCAACTTTGTATATTATGTAAAAATTTTCAATTATTATAAAATTGTATAACTTATCATGTATTCTTCTCCATACTTGGTTTCTAAATTGGAACATTTGAAATATACCTTTAGTTAATTTTAATTATAATTTTATCAATTTTATGCTACAACTCTTAATATATTTTCAGTGTGAATTTGTGTGAAAGCAATGATTCAATATTAACATCATATCCCCAATTAATTTTTAGGATTATACAGTACAGTATATATGTTACCAATACTGTAATATGTTACACATTATGCTGCATTTAGGCGAGAAGACAGTCGTGATATTGCAGACTTGTTGCTTACGCAATTACTCAAAAGAATTACAAGGCTTTTGTGGCAAAAGCGTCCCAACTACGTTGTTCAAGTTTCAGTTCTTTTCAATCTTGCAGAGCTGTAGTCGAAGGTATATACGATGCATACATTCTGATTGAAAGCGCATACTCTCCGATATTTTTTACATGCATTTAGATATGCAATTTATACGCTGACGTCATCAGCTTGTCATGTCACACCAGGAGGGTTCACAGTCATCTCTTCAACATGCAAGGACAAGATAATCATTGATGTAGTTCTAAAATTTTCAGAAGGGGTACTGTACGTTACCTCTAAGCTCTAAAGTATACGCTGATGACGTCAGCTTATAACTTGAATATCTAAATACATGTAATATAAATATATATATCGCTTTCATTAAAAGAAATAATGAATATAGAGCATGAACGCACGTAATGAAAATATATAGACATAGGGGGAATAACAAAATAAATTAGTAATTATGGTACAATAAATCAACAATTACTCACTACCTTTGAAATCCTTAAACTTCTAAAATATAATTTCAGCTTTTCGCAGACTCTTCCGAAACGAGGCCGACCACGGCCTTGCAATTCATCCCGGCATTTGTCTCAGACTCGGGGAAACGTGGAAACATCAGCCAAGATGGACGCTAGAGCTTTTTTCAATGGACCGGAAGTGCGGTGGTCCAAAGTCAGGGGAGCCACATGGTGGAAAAGGGCAACGATTTACCCCTGGGTGTAAAACATGATTTTTGTTGAAAATGGTCATCCATCCAACTACGCTTGGCGTTACTTGACTTTGATGATCTGACGAGAGCCTGCAAAGGTCTACGATTTTATTGATGATAAGTACATTGCCGTATTCTCGCAGTATTCATTTTATATCCCATTGCATTTAAATTTAAGTTTTGTGGTGATTCCATTCTCCAGATTACAGTTTTAAATTTCAACTGCAGGTCAATATTTGCAAACCTCTTTGCAAAGTTTCACATTTTGAATATGATCAGGACAGGAAGACCATCTTCAGCTATTTTCGAAGAAATCACATTAATTTTAAAAAAATGGCATTTAGACATGTTGTTGCTGTAATGCAAGTCGAAATTCTAAATGTTATAGTTTAAAAATATTATAACTATAAATTCAAATTTCATGAAATCGTAAGTTCATAAATAAAGCAATTCTGGATGCTGCCAAGAGAAATCGTACGTTCGTATGAATCGCAGGAGTGACGTCGGCATGAGAAGTTGTATAATCTTGAAATATTGTTGGCAATACACTGACTCAAAGAAATATAATAAAATTCATTGCAAGTATATATTATCCTTCAATGTCATGCTGTCGTGCAAGAGTTTTTACTTAATTCTACCATAAGCTGGCGACAGTTATATAATCTGTAAACGAAGAACCAAACTCTGACAAATATTTTATGTTTAAAACTGTTTATGTTCTCTGTTAATAAAATATACCTATTTAATTAACAAAACAATTTTAAATTATCATAAACATAGATATTTACTTATTTAATTTGTTTTATGTAATATGTTAGCAAAAGGTAAAACCTCGTTCAACTGTGAGGTTTTTTGCACTCGTTTTCCTTATGTTATGGACATAAGGTCGATCGAGCACAGAAAGTGTACACTGTGGGTAGGTTTTACGAACAGACAGACCTCAAAACTTGAACACTACATGGAGCATTTGTTGTATTGTGTGCATATAGAGAGTCGACAGTAAGAGTATATCGACCTCAAAAATTTTTATTGAAAAATGGATAGAGAGTGCAAAGTTACCACTCTGATTTTTTTTTTTTTTTTCAGATTTTTTAGAGCCCGAGAAGTATTGCTAAAAAGTTTTGCCGAGGTCAAGTGTGAACCTACGCCCTTTTTAGGTCATCTCCTTCTATTCGGAAAGGCGTCTAGAGGCGTCACTTTCTTTGGACTTTCAATTATTTTTTTAAAAATTGCTCTAAAAGTCTGAAAAATATAAGTGTAGCATGCAACCTCTATTCATTTCTGCAATAAAAGAATTGAGGTCGATACTCCATTGCAAGTGAGATAGATCGCAAGTTATAATATAGTCGTCAACTTTTGATATTACTACACAAAATATTGGCAACTATACACCATTGTGATACTTCTTATCAATATATGAAAATTTGTTTGTAAACACAATTAATCGAGAAGGAAGAATCAGGTGAAATTTGTACTACTATTTACAGTAAATATATATTTTTTAATTATTATATATATATTCAATTATTATTATTACAAATAATATTATACATAAGCTTTCAGTTTCTCATAAAGCACTGAACCACGAAATGTCCGTTGTATAGGAGAGATTTATTGCTAAAAAAAATATACCGTAAGGATTTTTTTGTTTGTGCTTTTGTTGTTCATTGTTTAATTTTCTTCTTAACTGTAGAGTTATGTTCAATAAAACTGGGACACATTACATGCTGGAGTGTTGAAAAAAAAAGCACCATCAGTTCTCTCGCTTGGCTTATCTAAAAACACCAGCGAAGCTCAGGTGACTCACAGTCGCGCGTCTCCTTCTCCACCTCCTCCGAGTCTACAGGACCACAAAAATAAGCAGCGTTTCCGGTCAGCATGGCGAGTGGACTACTCGTACTGGTGTTCATTTCTACACTCCAGCGTGCGAAGTGTCCCACTAACCGTAACTGTACTGTCAGAGATTTTCTACACAATATAATTTGAACTGTTTGAGAAGCTCCATCCTCGGTCTTGTTATTTATACAGTCACGATAAACAAATAAATTCTAGTCTTAGATTGCAACAAAGTGCATTGAAATTCTCTTACATTGTTGAGACTACAATGATGCAACTGTTAAAAGCTTTTCAAGCAAACATTAAACTGCACAGGGCAAGTACGAGCATATGTGCTTACACAGTAAAGTTTAATGTATGTTTAATTTTTAGTGTATTGTTTTACTAAAAGAAAAATGCTTCAGTATTCACTTAACAAACAGTGTCCAAACACTCCAAACAGAAGCCAATTTATAAAAATTTTATATTTACTTAACAGGACACTTATTGTTTGTTGAAGTGAAATTTTAAAATAATTTAAGTTAACATAAATTCTAAATATAAAAAAAAATATTAAAAATTTAAAAGGGGCTTGTTTTGCAAAAGATGTCATGAAAAATTAATAAGAATATTTAAGTTTTAAGAAGGGACAGCAACTTCAATGTTGGGAAACTAACAATGAAACAATTCCAAAATTAAATATTTTTTACATTAATATTAATTAATATTTCTTTGCAAGTGCTGTCTTGTTTTTACTGCAGTTGTTTATAGCCAAATCTTTTTAAACAAATCAAATACTTAAATTACCTAAAAATTGTTTAATGCAATTATAAATTTTAAGCAGAACATCACTGCAATAGAGCATTGGACTTATTTTAGACTTAAGTTTATTGATTTATTTATTAAAATTATAAGACAACACCATGTTTAGAAGGAATTTTGTAATGAAAAACGTGTCTGGTCTGAAAAATGAGCAAGACACTTCTCCTCAGTCGTGATCGACGTTCGATTTTTGCTCCCAATTGACTTTTACCTGACTGAAGGAAATTTGTGGTTAGAATTTGAAATAAGATAAGGAAATTGATTTACAGTGAAAACGTTACAGCCTTCTGATTCAACAGATTAGGGGGGGGGGGGAAGGGAGGAAAATTTAAAAATAATCAATTAATGTATTTTTAGGGGAAACAAAGATTTTTTAATATATTAAATTGTTTACAACTTGTTTAAATTTTACACCATTAAGTAGTAGTTGAATTATTACTAATATTCCAAAATTATTATTTGGGTTTTAGCAAGACATAATTAACCTTACATGAATGCATTGTGCACATGAGATGTAATGTAGTGAACTAACTAACCTTTTCAAACCGTTTTATACAAAAAGTACAATTTAATTTGCATCAAGAATTCCAGCAAATATTACGTTTCTTATTGCATGCATTTTAATCAGCTGTACATTTTATACTGTAGAGTAGTATGAAAATTTGTGGGAATGAACATAGAAGAAAAATTTTGCCAATAAAATGAATTTTAACTATCTTGCAAAAATTCTTGTTAGACAAAACTATTAATTTTTTCCTCGTCAACAGCTCATAATATTGATCGTGTTTGCTATTGATCGAGTTTGAACTTTGAGCGAGTCAACTTCATATACAATTTTATTCTTTGTGAGCCACTGGAGATTCTTTTCCAGCTGACTTTGGTGCCATGGACACAAGAAATTTTAAGGTGACAAATTCTTGTGATCGATCAGTATGCTGTGTGCAAAGTTTACACCTCTTGTTTTTAACCTACGTCAAGGAAAATGATGACACTGTTACTTTTATATTCTTCCAATTTCTCCAAGTCATTAGATTATTTATTTGCAGCTAAGAAGGAAATGATTTTATAAGTTTTTAGCATTTTTCCAGCTGATTTCAGTCTTCAATGTGTGTTTACCAAACTTGGTTCCAAAAATTAATTAATCAATTATATTTTATGAAGCATATAATAGAAATATATAGTTTAAAGCCTGTATTACTATACGATATACAATTTTGCTTACAATTTTGGCTTACAAGAAAATTTCATCTTCATATTAAGCCGGTATTAAGCCGGTATTACACAATACAATTTTACTAACTATTGCATACAATTTTTTCTTTCAAGAAAACTTGAACTCCATTTGTTTGTATGGAGATGAAATTTTCTTGAAAAGAAAAATTGCATGCAAAATTGTATCGTGTAATATCGGCTTTACACGATACACTTTTTCTAATTATTGTATACAATTTTTCCTTTCAAGAAAACTTCAACTCCATTTGTTTGTATGGAGATGAAATTTTCTTGCGAGGAAAAATTGTGTGCAAAATTGTATCGTGTAATACCGGCTTAATAAACAAATTGAGTTGAAGTTTTCTTACAATAATAAATTTTATACATTTATACAAAATTGTATCGTGTAATACAGGCTTAAAGTTTTAAAACTATTTTGAGTTGAAAAAAGTAATATGTTTAGCCACAAAATAAATTATGCAAAAAAAAAAAAGAAAAAAAAATGAAATGAAAAAGCAAGAAACATTTTAGTAAAATTATAATTAATCGTATGATATATTGATAAATATTATACATCGTTTAAATTGGTGGTAATTATATATATATATATATATATATATATATATATATATATATATATATATTCTTATATGGCTCTACAAAAGTTTAATTTTTTTAAGAATTTTATTTAAACCTAATTTTCCATATTTTCTAATTTTTTTAGTTCATATTGTTTACAATGTCTCGTAAAACCTATAAATTATAATTATTGTCATTTAAGTTATCAATATGTTATCAAACCCATCAGTGTTGTGAATTATTTTTCTAATATAAATAATATGTGACAACACGTATTCAAGAAATAATACTTTTTATTTTTCATCAGTATATTGATTGTGACATGTAAATCGAACAAAGTGATAAATTTTAATGGAAAGATAGATGGATAAGTGAAGTTTGACTGTCTATTTACACCTAGCGTGCTTGAGAATGTCACACTGTGTCAGGTGTCAGTTAGCTTACGTCCCCCTCCTTCACACTTGGTAGGTTGCTATGAGCTTCATCCCTCATCTAAACAGAGTGAGTCAACAAAACACGACTTGCCACTTCATGGCAAAAATATAACCTGTGCAACATAATCTTACCATACATCTAAAAAATATACATATATATATATATATATATATATATATATATATATATTATATTGCAGAAAAAGTTTATATTATTGCTTTGAGAGCCTTATCGTATTATCGTAACATGTTAAATAAAATGAAATGTAAAACAAAGTTTTGAAGCTACAGTTTTCTTGCAAAATTCTAATCAACGGGACACTGACAGTGAGAGTTATTTTTCTAATGATATAAAAGTTAAATATATAACAGATATCAACTCTCAATTTTTGCAGCTGAAGATTTTATTATAATCTCAGCATTGCTTTCCTCAATATATACGGGTCTTTCACCATATGTCACAAAAATATGACGTCACGTGAATGTAGGCAAAAAGCACCTATTTAACATGGTAGTAGCATACCAAAAACTATTTATTTTCTGCGATATGACAATCGTGGTACATTTGACAATTATGTTATTTGATAGATTGAGATGTCAAGTAAATGGAAAAAAATACAATATTTGCCAATGATATCTGTGAAAAATACAATAAATCATTAAATAAAATGTAAATCGACTCCAAATTTCACGTCAATAATGACCATTTTACGACACTTATGCACTGAAATTGACCCTAAGATTCTTAAAAAAATTCAGCCAATCACCGGCCATTGCTTTCCCCGCGGACTTTTGAATACGAGGGGGAAACGGAACAACAAAAAGTAATGGTAAAGAAACTAGGTAAAATAAAAAAAATGTATATGTTCAAGTTATGTACATTTATTTCTTACGTATATATTATTGTTAAAAAAAAATTAAAATATGTTAAATTAGGAGGAATAAATCAAGTGATTCCAGTTCCCTCTCAGTACCTACTGCTGAATGTAAACAACAACAAAGCCAAGCAAACGCTATATAGAATATTGATTTTTTTTTCCTCTCTCCCTCTAACAGCAACATTTTTACTATCTTATTTTTTTTTACAGTAAATAAGTTAAGAAAAAGAAATTGGCAAATCGGGTGAGCTTTTGCTTTATTTGACGAGGAAGTTGACTGACAATCCAAAATATAACTGACAATAACACCATCATGCAGAGGTGAGTTGATATAAAGGTGGATTTACATGTGAACTGAATTATTACGTAAACATGAGAAATTTTTATCGCGAAGTACTACGGCAGCCAATCAACTTTGTATTGTTTACACCTCGTGATATCGTCATCACAGCGCGACCAATGAATTAAATGGGTTTCACGCCAGTATCACGTCATTTTTTTTTTTTTTTCATTCAGTTATACAAGTTATTGTCCAGCCAAAGCTTTACCAAAGCTCATATCACTGTAAATGCAATTGTAAATTAAAGTTAATATAATACTATGAATCAACGTTGAAAATATAATTTGTAAATAATAAGTATATATATGAACAGATACTCTGTCAGCAAAAACCTGGACGTACTTAAAAAAATAGTGTTGACATGAAAGAAGTACTGGTATATTACATTTCACTGGCAGCTAGTTGAGTTAGTTTTATTCAATGAAACTCTTAACCATATCAACTATCAACTTCCCCCGATCCTCCCCCCTTCCTCCCTCCCTTCATAACTTTAAAGTTCACAAAGTATGGCAGTGCCCTCAGGTGGCCACTACTACGTTAAGGACCATATCTAATTGAGTATACTTAACCTTTTGTGAAAAAATTCCTCTTTATTTTGTATTCTTTTAATGGTCACGACCGTTTAATTTGCATAAATATACCATCCAATGGGGTACTGACCGGTATTTGAGTTAGCATTACTAGTAAAAAGTACTGTGAATTCTATGAAGAACGAGCCCTATTAGAGCATTCTATGACAATTTGCTGATTTTATATGAATTTTTAAAACTTTTTTTGGTGACGTCATACCATTGAATCTTAAATGGGGGAATGCATCAGTTAACATTGCTAAAATTAAAAGTTATTGAGGTAAGAATTTGAAACCTTCATTATCGTGATTCTAGCACCTTAAAACCTTGCAAATGAAGTTTTGGTTACATTTCAATATTAAGTATGGAATTTGGCAATGTTAACTGATCTATTTTCCCATTTAAGTTTCAATGGTATGACGTCATTTTTGAGAGGTTTTAAAAATTCATATAAAATCAGGAAATTGTCGTAGAATGCTGTAATAGGGCTTGTTCTTCATGAAATTCTCGTGCCTTTTAAAATGTTGACAAAAACTTGAAACTTTTTTTTTGGTCAGTACCCCATTTTCAATAATTTACTAAATATTTATTTGTTATTTTTTGTGTTACTTGTAAAGGTATAATATTTATATAAAGCTTCACTTATATTTAAATTGCATAAATGATTTAAATAATATGATTATATTTTTATTTTAATTATAAATTTAATACTACATACATGATAATGTACCATTCACAATACAAAATCAAATGTATACAGTATAATATCAATACATTTTAGTGCACTTGCAATTCTACATGCATGAGTACTATTGAAACTTACGTATGTAATGGAGATTATGTTTAGCTGCATTATGCATTAATTTGAAACAAACAAATAAAATTAAGACATCTCAGCATTTATGAGAAAAAAATTGCATTTTATAAATTATCCAGTGGAGCGTACATTTACGCGGTTTCGAAAGGTTCGGGGTTTCAAAGTAGTGTGTATTAATAAGTAAGTAGATAAGAAGTACCCAATAGGGTTTGATTAAATAAAAAAATAAATAAATAACAAAATTAAGATTACTTAATGAATCATGTATATATTTATACATTTATATTTTACCATAGTTATTATTTTATATATTGTGGCTCTAGATTGTCTTTTTTTTTTAACTAGAATTCTCTTAAAATTCGCTATATTTTTCCACTTTATTTTATAATTGCATATTATACTAAAGCAATGAAAAAATTATTGATTATATGGAGGCCTTTGTTTTAACTGATTATTGATTTTTTTTATCAATATTATAATTTTATGGAGTGGTGTACAATTTTTCAAATTAATGCAATGTTCTTTATGATGGCAACAATGTTAAGCTGGTATTAAAACAATGATAGAATGAGATAAAAAAAAATTGTAAAAATCAAAATAGGGAATTTGAAATATAAAGTTAAAAGTGTTATGATAATTAAAAAAGTTTTTAATAAGTAAAAATATACCACATGTAATTTTATATTTTGTTAAAGCACCTTTTGAGAACACGTAAAAGTGCTCCCACCCATTTTGGTGAAAAATGTTCTGTTCTTTTCTCTTCCCCCCCCCCTTCCCCCCCTTCCCCCCTCCCCCCACGACTTTCTTTTCTTTTATAGCCAAAGCTCCTGGATGAAAAATTCAATTTAAAGAAGGGAAAAAGAGTATTAACTAAATTATTTATAAACAATTGTATACTGCTGCTCTATTTCGTTTAGCGATCCAAGGAGTCCTATAAATTGCGTTGAACATCAAGTTTTCCCAGACGTAAAATCCCAATGTTTTCAAGAACTTTTTAAATTTAAAATTATTATAAACTGCTTTTGCCTTGCTTATAAAGAAAACTTTAGCTTTCAGTTTAAAAACACGTAATTATATTATAACACACGTACGAAATATTTTATATGCTGCAGTGCATTAAAAGAATCATATTGTGTTCATGACTAAAAGAAAATATATATATATATATATATATATATATATATATATATATATATATATATATATATATATATATATATATATATATATATATATATATATATATATATATATATATATATATATATATTATAATTAATGTAACGATTTTATTTTTGAATTTGTATAACTTGGTTATAAATACTAGAGTACTAATTATAATACATAGCCAATTACTATAAATATTTCTTATATGAATTATATTAAAAATTATTTCTTTTAAAATATAATATATATTATATTATATAGTATATTTTTTATTATTTCTTATGATAATAGCAGAAATATTTTGCACGTAGGACCTGTTATTACCGTGAAAAATGAAACCACACGCCCACGGAATATTTTAGCCTTTAAAAATCCTCTTGCAAATTATATTATATATTGTTATGTATGATTGTTATACTGTGCATACAGGCAACAAAAAACTATAGAGTTTAAGGAAATAAATTAGAAAAAGTAACTGCGTCGATTCGGATGAAAAGAGAGCAAGGAATAAAAAAAATTGTCATTTCATTCATCAGTTTCCTTCCATGTTTACATTTTAAAATATATTCGCTATTGCTCCAGTAATACCACCTAAATATAGGACATAATTTAATTGTTGATTATTTATTGTTTACACGATATAAAACGTTGCAGCAAGAGAAAAAATATAAAAAACATTATCAAAAACTGCAAATATTTATTACAGCAATAGTCCTTCTTTAAATACGGTGTAAATTTGGCTGGTTTAATTTGTAATATTTCATATTTTGTTCTATGCATTTAAAATAGGTAAATTGCAAATTCAACTGATAGATTTCATCAATATAACAAAAATCCACTTTATAAGTTTCACCACGTACGCCATTATTATTTAAATCTGCTGACATCTACATTTTGTCAAAGAAATTTTGAATTTGAGGGAATATATTGGACCCAAATAAATAAAACTTGGCTAAAGAAACTAACCTCATAAAAAAATATCCTGATAATACTGAGCTGTATCACCTTGACATTGACTTAGGAGTGTAATATGAGAGTGGGTTAATAATGTCAACATACGAGGTAAATTTAAAATTACCATTTATTAAATTTAATAAACTCATATTGTTTGCATTTAAAGAACTTTGTATACACATGATTATATTTATTTGTTAAACGCCGAATGGCACAGATTTACAATACGCATTACTTGTTTTCTATGTAATAAAGCTGTTAATAACTCAATACTAAACTCAAAGTAATGAATGCTGTTCTCCATGAAATTTGTTTTGCGTATGAACTCATTAGGCTCTCAGTATTTAGATCTTAGCAGCAAATAAATGGAAATAGAATCTGCTTCTAAAAGAAAAAAAGAAATCTCCATGACGTCATTTTCGCAGCAAAGCACATGTGTGAAATGATTGACACTATGTAGGCCAATATTTAAACTTTCCGCTTAGATCCGCTTAGCACTCTTAAATTGCTAATGCATGTGCAACACAAGCATCAAAGTGCAAGTGCATTAATATATATATATATATAAATATATATTAAAAAAAGGAAAATGTAATTGAATTCACAGTAGAGAAATGATAAAAAAAAAAACTGTGCACAAATTGTAAGAAGTACATTCAATTTCCTTCTGCAATTGGGCAAAAGGTTGATCAGCTAAGTTTATGATCAGGCCTAAGGTCATTTCAAGGTTGATTAGAACTTAAAAAGTAGATTTTAATTTGAGATAAATCGATCAACAGGTGACAGTCTAGCAATCTTGAGACATAAATTAGCTGTTTGTGATTAATTTTTTTTTAAATCTGCTAATTGGATGAGACTCTGCTTGAAAGAGAAAAAGTGGGTGGGTGTAAGGGTTAAAAGAGAGGTTGCATGCCAACATCAAAAGATCAAAGCCTTTGTTTGGTCATCAGCCTCTCGCTTGAGGCTATTAAAATTCGCTTGACCTGACTAATGTAATACGTAACAGCGTAACAACTTCCCTAGCTCTTACTTACTTTTAGTCCAACAGCTAACAGTAAAATCAAATTAATTTACCCTCAGTAAGTAGCAATTTGTGAAATTTTATTCTTCACTTCATAATTTATTTATTTATTTATTTTTTTTTTAAATCTAAAAAAAAAATTGTTAAATTTCTTTCACTTTCAACGAACCGCCTTGAGGGTAGGCCACTTGTTCAGCACCAGATTACAAAAGTTACATACAAAATTAGCAGAGAGACTCGCACTATCACTTTGTTATTATTTCATACATTTTATAACAATTAAAATTTTACTTTTAAGAATTAATTAACCATTAAAAAATAAGCCCCAGACAGAGTTTACTAATAATAAATATGAAAGAGAGCATCTTAAATACATTAATTATTTATACTTAAATTGATAAATTATACTCGATAAAATTTTAAACATAAAGTGGCTAAAATTAAGTATCCTTAAGAAACAATAATGTAGAAAGATATTTTTGTTAAATTTGTACGCATTTGACTTGTCAGTAATAATTATATCTTCATATGATATAATAAATTTTGAAAATAATATGCTGGTGCTAAAATGTTATGGAAGGTAAGATACAAAGACGGACGTGTGGATAAAACTGAGGGAAATTTATAAGCAGCATGAAGAGAAGATAGTGAGAGAAGGTATCTAATGTGATGTAAATATTATATGACGTAACATAATGGAAAGCAGAAGCACGGTTAAATAACAGAGTAGTTAAATATACATAGGCAAAACTTGTTCATCGCACTAAAAAGTCACTTACTTGATTAGCTAACGATAGTACGTTTATAAAATTAAAAAAAAAAAAGAAAAAAAATCAAGATGAAACTCCCTGTGCATTATAAATCATATGATTTTTAATAAAGACGTAAATAGTTAAAAATAATTGTCTATATTGGATGATAATTTTTTTTTTGAGGAATCAAACACCAGCGGTGTATATAGTGCGTTTGCACGTGGTTAGGAGTGCGGCTGTGGCCGGCTTGAGGGGAACTGTCCCAGTGTTCACCTACGTCCAGGAAACCACAGAAACCTTTGGACAGTACAGTCGACACCTTTCGGTATCTCCCGAATGCAGGTAGTATAGTAGAATGCACACGCCATCTCTCGAGAACTCCCGAACTCACTGCCCACCTCCTGTGAAAATGACCTTCACGTGAGGTAGGAAGCGATCCTGGGATTCCCGAGTGAAAGGCAGAGATACAAACCCCTAGGCTACCCAAACTACCTATGTAGGTCAAGAAATTAAAAAAATATATAATGTATAAAATATATGTTAGCGCCCAAACCCGAACCCGGACAATGTCCAATGTCCAAAAATCAAAAGCTCAAATGTAGCTGATGACATGTTGCAAGAACTGATAGCGATTTCCGTGGTACGCAGGCACTCGGTTTGATTCCATCCCCTACCATAACTTCTAATACTCTGATGCAATTTCGTAGCTGGTAACGTTTAAAGCAAGACTATTTTCATCTTGTTAGCTTTAAATAATACGATTCAATACGAATATCATAACTTATATATAATAGATACATCTATATACAAAATGTTAAGTATATACTTTGTAAAAGAAAAAACAAAGAATTTGAAGTTTATTATATAACTAGTATTGTATGATAAAACTTGACTTTAAAAATAAGTTAAGATATAGTCACTGTTTATAGGACTAACACCGCAGAACATATTCTGCGTAGAATACTTAGTTTGCTTGCTTGCTTGTGCTTGATTTGAAAGCCACGGTGATTTGCATCGCAATGAAAAGCAAAGTCAACGTTCTTAGATATCGTGAGACAACCATCCAGCAATACAAAGACGTAACCTAATTGCACAGTCGGTGTACACAGTACTAATAGGTTGGTAAAGTGCAATTCCAACTGCTGTTGCCATCAAGGGCTTCTCAACATATCAAATTATTATCAAACGTTCCATGTTTATTAAAACTTCAATTAATTTATTTTAGCTCGACAGAATCAATGGAAGCAATTTCCTTAATCATGAATTTATCCTTAATTTGTAATGCTGAAATGCTCATTGCATCATTAAAGCATTATAAATTATACATAAAGAACATAGCTATATGAAGTAGTCTGCATGTTTTCTTAGTTCGTAAATCAAAACGATGCCATAAAAACTTATTCTGTATTTTACATATTCTTCAAATTTTTATTATTTTGTCGTCAACTTTGTATTGTTGGTGGCTTATTAACAATTTGTTTTTACTTTGAAGATTTGATGAATGGTGATGTCATTGACATGGTATTATTTTATGACTTCTTAACAATCAATATTGAAGTGCAGGCCCTTTTTTTACTACATTTATTTAGATAATAATTTCATGCAGATTATATAATAATAAAACAAATTAATTAACAAAATAAATATACACAATATTAAAAAAAAAGTTTTTTTTTAAAGTTTTTTATTATTAAATTGCGTACAAATACAGTCCAATATAATAATAATAATAATATAATATATAATAAGGGCATTGGGTGTAGCAACGGTAGTTGGCAGCACTCACGTATCTTCACCATGTTAATTTTTGATCATTGCTCCTCGGTGTAATTTTTATGCTAGAGCTAAGCTGATTGCTGTAGTATCAAGATAATTAGTAGCCCAAGTGCACAATTTGGCTAAAAAAAGCCTGATTTAAAGAAAAGTATTATTTAGTAATTTTTTAAATTTACGTGCATTTTTCTAAAATATAAAAAAAAAATCTTTTAATCAGGCTTTATTTAGCCAAATTGTGCACTTGGGCTACTAATTATCTTGATACTACAGCAATCAGCTTAGCTCTAGCATAAAAATTACTCCGAGGAGTAATGATCAAAAATTAACATGGTGAAGATATGTCAGTGTTGCCAACTACCGGTGCTACACCCAATGCCCTTAATATAATATAATTTGTTATAAATTACTAACGAATTATTTTAAAACAAGTAATCATAAAGTCTCTAATGGTTTATAATGATTTAAGTATTCATCCAGAATGTTTTAGTTTAATTGTTTTCCAAACTATATTATGAAAAAAAAACTTATTATACTCATATTAAAGATGAGTTTTAGGTGGTGGTTTACAGTGTATATAGCCTGGAAATATCTTAGCACGGATGTGGGTCTAACTCGCACTCTCTAAGGCTGTTTATACAACAGTCATACACTTGTCTTGATGGCCCGTGTCGTCACAATTTGTTGTGAGGCCTCTTCTCAGATACTGAGAAGTGACGGCGACACATTAAACCTTGTCATTAATATGCAAATCTTGGTTCTACAAAAACTTCACTCTAACTATAAAATATCTCTCTTTCTCGTTTTCTAAATCAAATGAAAATTTTTCTACATCGTAACACAAAACAATTATTTTCTTGACACATAATGACATTACTTTAAAAGAAACTTGATAAAATTACTTGATATATTATTGCATTAAAATTGGAGTGCTTATCGATTATATGAAATTCATTTTAATCATTATAAGAACTAATTATAGAACTCCCACACATGACTTCTGTTCGTAAACCCTGGCCTGTGTGTAGAAAAGTTAACGAACAAAAAAAAGTGATTTCAGCTGCCTTACCCCACCTTCTGAGCTGGTGAGTACAAGGTGTACTCCAAGCAGGGTTTACGAACATGGTGATTGTGTATATGAAAGTGTGCACCAGGTTTACACTGGGCAGGATTTACTTATTAATTAAGAAACAGCGTTTTTAAATTCCATATATTTGTGGACCTCTTTTAATAAAAATTTAAAGTTTATTATACATAATAAGAGTAGACAATAATGGTTGCATTTTTTCATTTCATAATTAGAAAATATACATTAAATTGAGCGTTTCTGAATTTTTTCAGATTTTTTGGAGTGCGGGAACTAATTTTAAAAAAATATTTAAAATGTCTGAATTTGGGTGGTACACCTGATGGGACAACCATGACGTCATCGACAGTCAATCACAGCAGCCGTGACATCATCAACAGCCAATCACAGCACGACAAATGACGTCACGGTTGTCCCATCAGGTGTACCACCCAAATTCAGGTATTTTAAATATTTTTTTTTAAATTAGTTCCCGCACTCCAAAAAATCCGAAAAAATTCAGAGAAGCATAATTTTAGGTATAGTTTCTAATTATGAAATAAAAAAATGCAACCATTATTGTCTGTTAGAGCTATGAAATAGTTATGAGATTATTATAGACACTGTGGGCATAAATTTTCAAAGAAAAATAGACAAATTTCTCACTAACCCAGGTTAAAGGTTAACGTCATACGGCTATACTAATCTGAATGAAGCGGATAGATAAACCTGGTTAATAATCTTTCAGGATATAAGCTTCTTCGTGACTCGCGCTTATAATAATTATACTGAGCTATATTATATTAATGTGATTTTTATGAAGTAAACTTGTAAATATTATAAAAACAAAAATATTTACCAAATCAGATAAAACTCCTTTTAAAAAAATATTTATATATAATGCAAACATAAAATATACATAGACATATAAATTACTAATATAGATATATATATATATATTTATATATATATATGTATATATATATATTTATATACATAAATTGTGAAATAATAATAATAATAATGGTATTTAAATTTTGAATTAATGTAGTATGTCATGTATAAAATTACAATTAATTCAACGCTTCTCCCTCGTACTCGAGACTTGCAGCGTGATTAGGGTCTAATTAGCCAAAGTATACACATGCAGGCAACTGCAGCGTTACGTGCTCACTATACTGCGCGCATCGTAAATAATTGTACCACAATATCCACTTCATCGTGCCGTAACTAACAAAACCAGCACACTCAAGACTCATTCAACTAACCTGCATTAGGTGAATGCATAATTGTTCTATGCACCATAAAACTAAACTAATTAAACAGGTATGTTAATGCAAAGGAAACTACTTTAAAGTTTATCATGATATGCAAAACAATAAATTGATTTAACAATAAGATTATCAACTAAATCCAAAACATAACATGCTATAAATTAAAAAAAAAAAAAATAAAAAAAAAAAAAATAGCAGTTACAAAACGTACAACACAATTAAAATGGAGTTAATAATTAAGAGATATTAGAAAGTATTGCTGTCATAAATTATCAACCTTTCACAAACTGAATCCTAGCTCATTGGTACCCTCACAATGAGGTTTACATTAATTTATTTACAGTTCGATAGATTGAAAATTCACTCCTGTACACATAATATATGTTTTAAAATTTCGTCTTAAAAATTTATCAAAATTTAAGTTTTAATTTTTTTTTTTTTTTTTCCTTCTTTAAGAATCTATATTGATTTATTCTGAATCTATGAATGGGGTTATTAGGACACAATTCCATCAGCCCAGTAACATTTCCACTATATGCTACCTTATTGTTTTAGCGTTAATTGTTAATGCATCACACCAGATAAGGCCACCGTCTATTGTCAACAGAATTTTGCAGTCAGTAAAAAAAGAGAGAACTCTAACAAATGGATAACTATAAAACTTATTTATAAATTCAATTTTGACTATAATATAATATATTATATATGTTTTATATTATTGTATAGTGCCCATGAAAGAGATAACAAAATAAATAAAATAAACTTTTGATTGAATCAAACAGTAATGATAATTCAAACTAAGAGTGTGCCAGAGTGTATGCTAATTATCATAAATTGTACACAAACGTTATCAAATTGAATGTGTGATGTCAGGCATGTTATGTTATTTACGTAATGTTGCTTCAAATTTTGTCAAAAAGATGAGAATTTTAACGCCTTGTAACATCTGACAGACTTAAAAATAATAAATAATAATAAAAAAAAATAGCTCTTGGACTCAAAAAACTGTAAAATAAACAAAAGCAAATTATTTATAAGAATTTTCCTTACAAAAATGGATGCAAGAAAAAAAATATAAGTTTTCCATTGTTTTAGACCATTTGTTTAAAGTATAAGAGAAATTTTCATGATATAAACATGAACTCATAATAAAATTATGTATAAGGATGTATTATAAAAAAAATACTTAAATACTCATAATTATTATTTAAACTCTTCTAATATATTGGCATAATTAGGACTATAATTAGCAAATAAATGTAATATAAAAAGGTAATTCAACAAATATAATTACAATTGTTATTACTCTGTTATTATATAAAGCACTTGACTCTATGAACGTTATAATGTATGTACGTTGTACAGTATATCAACTATTAATTAAATACATACTGTATGTATATTTATACAAATAATTCTATCATCTATGTTGAGTACTACATATTATATTATATATAGTTAATTAATGTATTGCAGTGATTGCAGTGAAGCGTAAACTCTGACCTCATAGTTTATAGTTTATAAATTAATTAACAGGGTTATCATCTCACTGTATATTGCAGTCATGTAAATTAACACATGTTTGTTATTTTCATATGGTCTATTATATTTACTAACGTACTAGGCACTTGTCTGTACAGTTGTTATCACAATATATAGAACAACAAAGGATCCATTGTATTTAAAAATATGTGTAGGTCAGTTTGCTTATCACTGCTTTGATGTTGGTCTCTCTCTCTCTCTCTCTCTCTCTCTCTCTCTCTCTCTCTCTCTCTCTCTCTCTCTCTCTCTCTCTCTCGATCATACTAATTGTCCACCTTCTTAAAATATTATCTCGTATTTGATAGACCGACGGAAAAACCAACAGCAAAACAGTAGCAAAACAAACTGACCTACGTAACTTTATCTACAATAGATACAAAGGGTCCTTTGTTGTTGTATATATTGTGATAACCACTGTACGTTATAGGTTGAGTTCTTATCTTTTCTACACTGAGAAAATACTAGGGTAATTTTTAAAAAAGTAAATATTAACTAATTTCAATGTGCTTCTTCCGTCATCGGAATTTGACTTATTTAATTAAAACGTCATCTGATGGATATTAAATCTTATCTTATGGGCTAAAAAAGTATTCAATAAAGTATATAGTATATATTATGTATACATATAAGAACCAATAATTTTTAACACACTTTTTTTTTTTTTTCGAAGTGCAATCACACATATATTTTTGTACTCAACCGCTCTCTCAGTAATTAAGTGAAACGAGATACCGTTACTTGTAATGTTCTTTAAATCCGTTTGATGGACAAGCCCTCAAATTATTGCCGTGTGATTAATTTATGTAATAATTATGCTACACTTTATACGAGCAAACACGTGGATATGCTCTTCATCAGCACATCATCGCGGTGATGGATCAAATTTAAGCCATTTATATGTATGACAAGTTGCAACTTTAATTTTCATTATAAAAGGTACGTTTAGTAGGTTTTTAAGAGTTAAAAGTTGTCCCACCACATCGATTGTTACTGACAATGAATAGCACGTAATTGCATTGCGACATGCTTTATCATTATAATATATTTCATAAAATTTAATTAAATATCATTCTATTCATTCACGTTAAAAAAAATACTTGATTGCACCCTGCATGTTTAACTTCGCTGTAGTTATTGATCTCGCTATTTATCTCGTGATATCGTTATAAAATAACACATTTTGCAAAGTAGTTTTTAGTATTTAAAAAACTCTATATGGTACTTTTTTTTAGCTATTTTTATTTGACTTTTTAGTAACAAATTCTGTTTATAAAAAAATCTATGTACCTCACGGTTCTTTATGTGTAATAAATAAATACAAATACAAAAAAGGTTAAAATTTTGAATAATTTTAAGGTAGAGATAATATGGATCAGCTGGCCCAATGCTAAAAAAATCCCATTCATAAAAATTATGAAAAAAATTTAAAATGTTCTCCTCTACATCCCCTATCAGTAGGTAAAATATCAGGCATACAAAAACGAGCTAGTTTTTGAGTTATGAATTTTTAAAGTTGACTAATTTAACATGGAAGTTCCATTTCTCCATGTTAAATTAGAGAACTTTAAAAATTCATAACTCGAAAACTAGCTCGTTTTTGTATACCTGATATTTTACCTACTGATAGGGGATGTAGAGGAGAACATTTTAAATTTTTTTCATAATTTTTATGAATGGGATTTTTTTAAATGAAATCTAATTAATTTATAAACTCAATTTTTTTCAAACATTATTTTATTAACATCATATCATGTTGATTCGTTTTAATAATTTTCGTAAAAAAAGTAATATTTTGAAAGTCTGCATCAATGTGAAGCATAAATATATATATACATCATTAATTGAAATAACATGGTAAATATACCATGATGGCTACATTATGTGTAGTTTTTGATACATTATATTAATTATTAATAGTCTTAATTGTAAATATATATATATATATATATATATATATATATGATATAAACAATATTGATAAGTTGATTACTGTAGATTTTATTATATTTTTTATGTCACATATATATTTTTAAAGCTTTACATCTAAAATACAACTTTCATTTACTTTTAAATCTCCCTGTATACCAAGAACACGAAATATTTGTAATATTATTTTATATTACACACAATAATTTTAAATGCAAGGGAATAAATATGACTCATATCATGAGCTTATGGTTGAAGAATTACTCTGATATTCAAGAAGTCATGCAGAAATTTTTCTGTAAAATGTGACACGAGAGATGCTGTACTATCGGATTTAAAAATGTATGCCCCTGTATAGCATACAAAAGTCCTATAAAGAGAGGGGCACACTTTTTTGGCTAAGTCATACCCTGCAAATTAGGTGGCTATATAATCACTTAACCCCTTCCATTTTTCGTTTGATACATTTCAGCAAAGCAGAGAGATATATTATGAAATATTATTTTTAAAATGTTATCCCATTGCTCTAAAAAAATGCAATGATTTGAAGCAAGATATAAATTGGAGCATCGCAGCATGCAGTGCTGCTGGCAACGATCAAGTGTGCGCTATCTGTCTTGTAGCGTCCTGCTCTCTGCAGGCTTCCCTCTCCCATCCTCCCTCCCTCCCTCCCTCCCTCTCTCTTTCTGCACTCCACTTCTCTGCAAAACAAGTGATACTTCACTTTATTCCCCCAACGAGAAAATTAAAATATTGCACTTAAAAAAAATGTCGTTACAACATTACCTCGTCAAGCAAAAGTGCTCTATATATTATACTGTATATATATATATATATATATATATACAATATGCAAGGGATGGATTACATGCATGTGTATACAGTATAATACTATTTATTTTTTATAACACGGAGAGGGACTACATTACTGTATAATATTATGTACTCTTATATTTTATATTATACCACGTTGTTGAACAAATTAAACAAAAAAAGAACATCCCTTACAAATTATGAATGTTTTGTGTTTATATATATATATTTTTTAATATTATTATCATTACTTTTTTCACTCAATTTGTGACTTTTTGAATGAGCAATAATAATGCACTCTATATAGATGTGAACTTGCTTGATCATTATATGCAAGCTACATAATTATTTTTATCTCTGCATGAACTTTTTTTATTGTTAGTTGAATTAGTACATCCTCATAACATAACAGTTATAAAGATTGTAAAGATAGGATGTAAAAAATATGTTAAATTATGGAAACTTCAAGTGTCAAATTAATTAAGCACACATACACGTGTTGTTACTGTTGTTATAGTATTAAACGAATATATTGAATATATTCATATCAGTAATAGTGATGCTATATTTATATAATGTTACTGATCCACTATAATAATATTACTGTGAACTATTTTACTATTACATTATTTTGACAAGCATTTTACAATAATGGTGACAACAGCGATGCGACGCGATTTTGACGCAAAAGCTATGAAATCCTAATATGCGGCGAGTGAATTTGCCAGGCTGCGGCGGCGAATATCGCGTTTACACCTATTTCAAAGTTGCTTCTTATTTTATTCTGTTAAGTTATATATTAAGTTTGCAAAATATTATATATATGTATCATATATACACGTAGTCAGTGAAGTAGGAGAAAGACTACTTTGTCACCAACATAACTTAATATTGACAAGGTCTTCAAGTTTATCTCTCAAAAGTCAAACTTTACCGACTTGAATATGCATGCATTAAAATATTACCATCAGTACAGGGCTGTTCGTTTTATTTACAACTCAGTAGTCTTCATAACAACAGTTTGCCACCAGATGCTGAAAACTTCTTAAACTGTATAACCAACACTAATTTAAATCATTTAAATATTTGTATAAATAGAATATCTCATAACAGAATTTTAATGAAATTTCACAGAAATATAATGATAATATTATTCTAACATTAACTAAATTATTTTATATAAATCGCTTGTTGTCTGTAAAATTTGTTTATTTCCAATTTTTGTTTAAATTAATATAAACATATAATAGTTATTATACATTACATAATTATATACAGTAATAAACAGTTTGATTACTAATGTAGTAAAGGTGATGACGAAAACAAAGAACTTACCAGTGAACTACATACGGTAGCGCCACGAGATTGTTGGGTTGCCTGGTTACAGGATGACGGCCTGATGTTTACCTCCCCTCCCTTCCCCTATTGAAGAGGAACAGTATGCTTGAAAGCATTAAAAAAAATTATAACATGTAGAAAATAATTAATTATAAATTATAGTCGACAATATTTATATCGTATTCATACCATCTGTTAGTTTATAAAGAACTCACCAGTTACATTTTTGTGTCCTTAAATAATCATAAGTGTCAACAGAGTCAACTTTTCTAATTTTTCTATTTTTTTTTTTTTCTGAATATGGTTTTACGCGTACTGTTGCTCTTCAGTAGGGGAAGGGAGGGGAGGTAACCATCAGGCCGTTATCCTGTAAGCAGGCAACTCAAAAATCTCGTGACGCTACCCTATTGACTTCAATGGCTCCATTCATGTAAAATTTTCAAACACACAAACTGTACGTTAAAACATTAATTCAAATTATTTATGGTTTAATACCATAAATTTCAAAATACATTGCTTAGTGTTAAAAATGTCTTATTTGTGTTGCAGTACGTAATGTCTATATTCACAGTACATAATCAGAGCTTAATCCCTTAATTTATATAATACTCTATATATCTCTTATAGTATCAACATAACTTTCGTAGTGAGCTCTATTGTAATTATTCATTTTATTCTTAATAAAAAAATTCATTAACTAACACAATACATGTAGTGCTATTAACTATGACAGATGAAATCTGACTGTGAGATATATAAAGCATGTTATTCTTAGTAGAATACTAAAATATGTAATTCTCCGCAGGACATAAAAAAGATTTTACACAGAAAGTAACTAAGAGGTGTATTAAATTTTAATGAAATGAATTTAACATTATTTTAAAAATCATTTTAAAAGCTATAGTAGTTGTACGTACAGTATTATACAAACAACTTAGAATACATCAGATAATAAAAGAATATGAGAATTGAGATTGTTAATGCAACATATTTTAGTCAACTTTATTGCACTGCATCAATATAATATACCGAATAACATAATAAAATAAATTGTGTTTGTGTCATGAAATAATAAACACAAAAGAATTTTATTTTTCATTATTATATGCATAAGCATGGTGGCATGAGTTAAAAACATCCGTATGTATTTGAACAATGTTCATACATTTATATATATGCTATTAGTATATTTTAAAATAATTTTTATATATTTTATAAAATACTTTCATTATTGGTTCGTAAATACATGTATATTTCATTTGAAATTTGTTCGTGCAAATGGAAGAAACAAATGAGCTCGTTTACGTCATCCGTGGAATGAATAGCAAATACAATTTTTTTATTGGGTTGTTGATTACTGCTTTCTTTCTTGCGTAATACACATTATACGTGAATATAACATTAATGCTATAATATACAGCACATATTATTAGAAAAGAATTTATAGTAATAATGATTTTTTTTTTAATTTATATTGTTGTTTGCATAGTAATATTTTTTATTTACGTTATGTTTTATTTGATGGTAAATTGTGGGAGAAATTTGTCGAGTTAGAAATGTTAAATTGCATGTGGGAAGTTGTTTATCGTAGTCATTGAAGACAATTTTTATCTCAATTATTTCAAAATACATATTTTAGATTCAAAGCATTCTTTCAGTTTCACTTAAAATATGTATTTACGCAAAAAACATAATTAAGAATAAATAATTTTACAGCTTCAAGTAAAACATTACGTCATCAGACCCGTCGGAGCGCACCGACTTATGACGGCGACAGGAGTTGTATTGTGTTCTTAATTCGTAAATAAGCTATAATCAGTTGTAATATCGTGTTCGGAAATAAAAATCAACAATCTGATTCTCTTGATTATCTTGTTCAATTTTCTGATTATGTAATTGATTATTGAAAAAATTTCAGCAACTCGGAGGCTGATTATAGTTGCTGAAATATAGCCTGCCTAGCGGGAAAAATTCCAATATTTCAAATAACTTGTTATGATGAGGTGTATTTTGGACTTGAAAAATAGAAAGATCGTGATTTTATAAGGTGGATAGCATCTTTAGATAACCCCTACGTATCAAATATGTGGGGTTGGGGGAAATAGGGAGCCTAGTCAGGTGAGTGGCAGTCGCCATATTGGATTTAATTTCCGAACAGAATTACTGATTAAAGTGAAATTAGCTCTGTTCGAAAATGCTGCTTTTGCTGCAGAAATCAGCTAAAATTGATTCTTTTCAGCAAGAATCTGATTCTTCATTTACGAACACAACTATTAATCATATTAACAAAAAAAAAAAAAAAAAAAAAAAAAAAAAAAAAAAAAAGGTAAAATCTAATGCATTTTATTTTATTTTATTTTATTTTTTATTTTGGAACAACTGGTTGTACATACAACATGGTTCACGTCAGACACTGAAAACAAAACATAAAACATTGCATAATCGATATAAATTTTAACCATTTATAAATACAATAATAAAAAATCAATTATTAACAGGTACATTAATCATAACACTTTCACTAATTTTGTTACTAAAATATGATTTCACTGAATAGAACTCTTTTTCAATCAATATTTTTTTTAAACTTTTTTTAAAAACAACGTCACTTTCAATATTTTTGATACTATTTGGCAAGAAATCATAAATTTTTGCAGTTTGATAAAAAGAACTTTTCTCGAACTGAGCAGAGTTATGTCTTTCTGTAGTAACTTTATCTTTGTTTCTTGTATTATACAAATGAGTATCAACATTACATGTGTACAATTCAGGATACTTGCGCTTAAATACACAACAATTTAAAATGTACATTGAAGGTAAAGTTAAAACATTATTCACCCTAAAATGTGAGACACAAGTATCTGTCTTCTTAAAATGAAGAATAGTACGCAAAGCACGTTTTTGCAAGATGAAGAGTCTATTCAAATGAGTGGAATAACTACCAAAAAAAATTAGTCCATAAGCCAAATGAGGATACACATAAGAATAATATACAGTGAATAAAGTTTTTTGAGATACATGATCACGCAATGTATACAAAACAAAATTTGCCCAATTAATTCTTTTACATATTTCATTCACATGAGTTGTCCAGTCTAAAGTTTCATTAATATGGATCCCTAAAAATTTCGCACAAGGTACCCTTTTAATTGGGGTATTCAAAATTTTAATCAAATAAGACTTATCAGGAGGTGACCGGGGAGAATGAAACTGTATAAACACAGTTTTATCCTTATTTAACATAAGTCTATTCTCAGTACAGTAGTCTTGAACATCCTTAACAACTTTATTAGCTAACTGAATCAACTCCTCCTCTGTATCAGCAGAAACAAATGCCGTAGTGTCATCTGCATATTTTATTACTTCAGCATCTACATGCTCAGGCAGGTCGTTAATCCCAATACCAAAGAGTGTAGTGGAAATTTTACCCCCTTGTGGAACGCCGAGGGTGACGGGCAAAATATCAGATTTGTCACCATTAATTTGAACAAATTGATAGCGCTCTGACATGTAAGAATGAAACAATTTTAAACTCTTTAAATTACATCCTAAATCAGCTAACTTCTTTATTACTATATTTTTATCAATACTATCAAATGCTTTAGCAAAATCAAAAAAAATTGCAAGGCAATATTTTTTGCTATCAATACATTTATATACTAATTTTAACAAAGCAAAAGTAGCAGTTATTGTAGATTTATTTTTAATAAACCCATGTTGACTGTCTGAAATAAGCCCATTATTATATCTATGTTCAGTAATTTGATCATCCAATGATTTTTCAAATAATTTACCGAACACAGAAACTGATGAAATGGAACGATAATTATTAATATCCAGTTTAGAACCTTTTTTCAACAATGGGAAAACTTTTGACATCTTTAGCACTTTAGGATATTCACCTTCAGATATAGATTCGTTAATTAAATATGCCAATGGCACTGCTAGTAATGGTCCGCAGTATTTTACTACCTTATATGGAACCTCATCTGGGCCTGCAGTATTTTTATTAGGTAGTGATTTTATATTATTTAGCATTGAATCAAACGAAATGGGGTGAAAAGTAAATGGATGATTTTCAAATTGTGTAAAGTTGTCAAAATCATACGAAACAGAATCAATTAAAAATTCATCATGGACCATAAAATTTACTTTGTTAACAAAAAAATTATTGAAATGGTTACAAATTTCAATAGGTTCAGTTACAATATCGTTTTCAATCAATAATTCTGTAATTGCTATATTTTTAGGAGGTTTGACATTACAACTCCGGGATATAATTTCCCATGCAGCTTTAATTTTATTTGCTGCCTTATTTATGTGATCCTCATTATCTGTTTTAATAGCTTTACTTATGTTTGATCTGTGTCTAGTTAGTTCATGTTTATATTGTTGATTCAAAGATTTATCAAGTTTAGAGGCCTTATGCAACTCTTTCAAACGAATGCTATCAAGTTCAATTTGAGGATTTTTTAAAATCCATGGTGGTTTACTATTATTGTTAACTTTATTCTTTTTATTTTGCTTTGGAAAAGCTTCATTAAAATGATAATTGAAAATATCAAGAAAAAGCTGCCATTTTGTATTAGAATCAACACTCGAATTTAAAATATCAGACCAATTTTCTTTTAGTAAAATTCTATGAAAATAATCAAGATTATCTTGGCTAAAATGCCTAGTAAAATTACCTTTAGTTTGAATTTTAACAGAATTTATTTCATATAATATTTCTGCAATAGTATACTTATGGTCAGATAAATGTGTTGATTTGGTAGTAGTTACTTGTGAATCAAAATGCAAGTCATTAATTATTAAATGATCAATTAATGTGGCACTTGTAGTAGTTTCTCTTGTAGCTACATTATTTAAAACTGATAAATTATAAGAATTTAATAAATCCATATACATATTACAAATGTTATCTTTTTTAAATAAGTTAATATTAAAGTCCCCTCCCAGTAATATAATATCATTTTTTTTACAACATTTAATTAATTTTTGACAAACATCTTCCAAATTTTGTAAAAATAATTTCATATTTGTGTCATAAATTTTTCCATTATATTTTAATTTAAAATTACTATTGTCAGGTGGACGATATAAAGAAACTATGTATATAGATTGAGAAGTACATAGAGAAAACTTTGCAGCTGCACATTCGAAACAAGATTCTATGGAAGTAACTTTAAATATTTCTGACGTAAGACTCTTTCTTGCAATAATTGCTACACCACCACATATCCGAGTGGAACGACAATAATAGGAAACAATATAATAATTATGGAATGATAGTGAAATTATTTCATGTTCCAGTAAGCCATGCTCACAAATTACAATAATATCAACATTTTCATTTTCTAACTCAGTCTCAAAAGATTTTAATTTATTTTTAAGACCAGGTATATTTAACTGCATAATGCGCAGCTTATCAAGAGAATTAGAACAATTATTAGGGTTGATAGACACATACGTAATTAAATCAATGCTAGGTAATTGCATGTTTAGTTGGACGTGGCCTAAGGCACGGCTTATCAAAAGTACTGACCGTTGTAGATACTTTAACTGGAGAAATATTTAACGATTGTAAGCTGTCATTAAAATCTTTTATTGATGTATTAAATGTGTCACGAGTGACTAAAGGAACACCAATTTCAGCATCCTCAAACTCATCAACCATTGACGGTTCATCATCCACTAACAAATACCTTGTCTCTGACGAACCGTCAAACAAAGCATGCGATGTTTCTTCTTGCTCGAAAAGAGGCATCACTCCCCCTGTCCGAGGGGTGCTGAGGGTCAAGCGGGTCGTGCTCGAGGAGTCTGCAAAGAGTTGGTGGGAGGGATGTGTCTCCACACCCACCTCACTCGCCACAGAGCCCGCCTCACTTGTCGCTTGCACCAACTCACTCATCGCAACTCGCGGCTTGCCCGCAGTAATCATCACAATGTTCTCCGTGGGGGATTTGGTTGGGGGTGGTGTGATATTTGTCTCCTCCTCACCCATCTCGTTCCTTTGTATCTGAGGCGTAAAAGACCTTGGAGAGGGGGTATACATTGATATGTCTTTACGATGTTTATCAGGTGATTTGTTTTTTTTTTTTGGTGTGACAATTTTGTTTGTTTGATAATTTTTAATCACATTGTCCTTACTTGATAGAGGTGGGTAGTGTTTTATGCTGAGAAAAGAAGGAGGATCTGATGCTACTGGACCCTCTCTCTCTCTTGGAGGCAGGCTGTACACATTTACTGTAAAATTAGTGCCAGCAAACACTTTGTAGAGCATATTGCTAATAGTGGGCCAGCTCACTTGATCTCTTCCTGTAGCAATTTTTGGCATTGCAATTTAAGCGAAAAATTTGTTGTTTAACATAAAAAAATCTTCTTTTTGTTTCACATAAAGATTATATAGAGCAATCAAGCATGTTTGAATTGAAAGTATTCACAGAATACTGCTAAGGTACATTCTGCTTAAACAGTTGTCTACATACAAGACGTTTCAACAACGGAGTATTGTCCTCAATTTTTTTTATTGCAGAAATGGATAGAGGGTGCAAAGTTATGCTACCCTGATTTTTTTCAGATTTTTTAGAGCCCGGGAACTATTTTTAAAAAATTATTGAAAGTCCTTTTTGTGACGTCACGCGGCGGCAAGTCCTATCTTTTTCTTAAGGAGCGGCGTCTCGTGACGTCACGAAAAGGACTTTCAATAATTTTTTAAAAATAGTTCCCGGGCTCTAAAAAATCTGAAAAAAATCAGGGTAGTATAACTTTGCACCCTCTATCCATTTCTGCAATAAAAAAATTTGAGGACAATACTCTACTGTTAAAACAGGTGCTTACAAAATATTTTAAAGGGGAAAAAAAATACAATCACATGTAATGAAAATTTATACATAAATTATATATAATTATATATATATATTTAGAACTGTTCAGTGAAGTTTACATTGATAATAATCAACTATATTACCGCGTAGCGATAACTTGAATTTCAACTCTAATTGTGTGTATTTTTATTCTTAAAGGCTGCAGAATGAGTTACTAAATCTTAAATATATATATATATATTATATTATATTAAAGCCGCTATTACACGATACAATTTTTCTAACTATTGCATACAATTTTTTCTTACAAGAAAAATTGAAACCCATTTATTTGTATGGAGATGAAATTTTCTTGCAAGGAAAACTTGTATGCAAAATTGTATGGTGTAATATAGGCTTTATATTATATTATATTATATTATATTATATTATATTATATTATATTATATTATATTATATTATATTGTATTGTATTGTATTGTATTGTATTGTATTGTATTGTATTGTATTGTATTGTATTGTATTGTATTGTATTGTATTGTATTGTATTGTATTGTATTGTATTGTATTGTATTGTATTGTATTGTATTGTATTGTATTGTATTGTATTGTATTGTATTGTATTGTATTGTATTGTATTGTATTGTATTGTATTGTATTGTATTGTATTGTATTGTATTGTATTGTATTGTATTGTATTGTATTGTATTGTATTGTATTGTATTGTATTGTATTGTATTGTATTGTATTGTATTGTATTGTATTGTATTGTATTGTATTGTATTGTATTGTATTGTATTGTATTGTATTGTATTGTATTGTATTGTATTGTATTGTATTGTATTGTATTGTATTGTATTGTATTGTATTGTATTGTATTGTATTGTATTGTATTGTATTATATTATATTATATTATATTATATTATATTATATTATATTATATTATATTATATTATATTATATTATATTATATTATATTATATTATATTATATTATATTATATATATATATTATATATATATATATATATATATATATTTGTGATGAAATTTGCTAAAAAAAAAACGGTCACTGATATGCTCTGGTAACTTCTCGTACGAATCTTGTCTATATTATCAAGTAGTTGTTCAATAGCGGACAAAAGAACGAGTACAACACTGCCACTTTATAGCATTGTCACGCCTTCATAAGGGTGGTGCAATTGATTTGAGTAGGGATCAATATTTAGTCAAGTTGCTCTTTTTATTTTCAACCCCAAAATGTCAAATTCTTATCACGTGCCTAAGTTTCTCTGCAGCATGCAAGCTGTTTACTTATGCCCATGAGTCTATCTACCTTATTTTATGTCCATGGCTTTAATTCTATACTGCGGCTTTGCTATAATATGAACTAAAATGATAGTGCTATATACATATTTATTTTATTAACATTCTCTGATATGTAAAATACCTATAAGTATAATTACAAACATCGTCTTATTATTATAATAAACAAGAAAAATCTGTATACACCGTGATGAACAAAACAAAGTTACACTGCAAGTAACGTTTGTTTTTAACGATAACACATAAATTAATGGAATTTCAAAAGCTATTATTGCCTTAATATCAGTTGATTGCTTCATTACTCTCACAGTTCTTATAATAAGTAAACGTAACAAGGAGTCTTTTCATGCTATATAAAACTAATAATTGAAATGAAGGTCTATATATTTAACTAAAAGGAAATGTCTCCATTTTGAAATATACGGAAACTTTACAACCAGATTCTTATTCAATTTTCATTTGCTGAACTTATGTACGCATTTTTAATTAATAGAAATAAGATAAATTGAAACAATTGTGTTCTGCCTTTCGATGAAAGAAATCATGAGAAGATCACCATCTTAAAATGAGAAGAGACCAATCTGTTATTATAATATTCATTACATTACTTAACATTTATTGCTTATGTTGCTATGCAGTCTTTAATATTATATAAATTATAAATATTCTGTATGTTCTCTTATATTTACATTGAATTTAATTTGACGCAATTTGTATGTTCTAAGTTGTATATATTATATACGAGATTTAAATTTGTATAATTTCATAATATGAAGCCTGTATACCCATACAATTTTGCATAAAATTTTTCCTTACAAGAAAATTTCATCTCCATCTAAATACGGTAAATGAAATTGAAGTTTCCTTGTAAAGGGAAATTTGTATGCAATAATTAGAAAATTGTATGGTGTAATGTAACCAGCTTACCAAATGTGCAATTTAATTAACATGATATTCATAATTTAATTAAATACTGTATAATCAATGTCTATCATAATTATAAAACTTTCCAAACTTCCCATTTACTAAGTAATTTATGTGAAAGACGTGATTTGTTGTGTACAAAGTATCAGTTTTCTCTTAACAAATATAATCTATAAGCAATTGTATACTCTTCACTATGAAAAGTTATTCATGGGAACTATTTTAAGCACTGATTGATAAGACGCTGTTTTTAGTTTGATAAGTTACAAGTATGTTAGATTCGCGTATAGCTAGACGGCAGACAGACGAGTTTGAGACTGGCGCCATATTTGAGAGTGGCGCCTTCCAAACCAAACGTTGTAGATAGAGTATATAGACAGCTGTTCGGAGCAACTGAGAGAGAGAGAGAAAAGACGCAAGCGACAAATCAAGTAAAAACATTAATTACAAAAAATAATAATTCTTGCAGCTAAGTCCTAAAATAAATTATCCGGTCCTTTTCAATAGTGCACTGTTCTGGGATCGAAAGTAAAATAATTTGATAGTGACGCAGTAACAATTTTGCATGGTCTGAAGTATAAGGGAAAGAAAGGCTCTTTATAATACTTGTTTTGTTTTGTTTTTTATAGCAGACTACAACACCACTACCAGCCTTGTTGACTTCTTCCCCACAGAGAGCCAATGCCGTTACACTACTCCGCAACTTATAGCCAACTTAACCAAAAGTTACGCTAAATAATGGCATACTTAAAACAATTTAGGACTTGGACTTAATACAATAAATCTAACGTAAGTAATTAAATAGCACAACAAAATTCAATACTTTTTTTTTTATAATATACATTCTTTAAAGTTGCAAGTTTCTCTTAAATTTTCATCTCTCTCGGATCTCTCCTAAATTTTCTTTTAATCTCTCTCTTGCTCTCTCCTCGCTCTCCCACTTTCAGTCCCCCTCCCCCACACACACAAGGCAGAGTACTTTACACTTGCAGCATGTATTCTTTGTTGTACAATAAACAAGCTCGAGATGTGATTCAATCCAAATATCAAATATTTTATATGACGTTTTACTGAGTGATATTGCCCTAATCAATTTGTTTTCAGCTGTAAATCTTGATCTGCATGCAATCTACAACGAAATATGCAAATTTGTAACACTGAATATTAATTTTTAAAATACTATAATGAACAACTTGATTCTCTTTTTTCATGAATAAATTATTTTGAATTTTTTTATTTTTTTACATATTTTTTATATTTCCCTCATGTTATATTTTAACAGTTGATATATTATTACTAAAATAGTCCTACAAATTGTGTATATAATATTGAACAGTTCTTAAAGTTAAAAATTGGAACTCATACGTTAGATTCTAACGCATGTATTCCAATTCTTAACTTTAAGAAATATACCTTTAATTTTGCTACTGTGATTTTTTCATATTGTACGTGAACTATTTTTAAATAAATATTAAAATATACTGACAACATTTTGGCTTCAATTCTTGGTAAAAAATATCTAAGATTCCAAAAAAGGGTGTGGCCGCAAAAATTGAACTATCGATAATTATTTGAAATTCCTGGACTCAAATTAGAATTGAAACCTGAAAAATCCTGAATTCAAAAATTAGCTCTGTATGCTTTAGATATTCATTCATGCAAAAAATTATAGTAAAATAAATATGTACTGTGTAAGTTATCTGTTGATTAACTCTCTAACTACAATAGACAATTGCAATAAACAAGTAATGAAATTGTTCTTTATTGCAAATATATTTATTAGACGATGCATTTTTTTTTGTCACTCCAGCTCCAGATTGAGGTGATATAATTATTCTGTAGCGTCTTTCGTGCAATTTTTGTTTATATGAAAGTTCCCGGACTCCATCCATGACTGACGTACGTCACATGAGCATGTTTTAACTAAAAGAACTAGATAATAAAATAAAAACTAACTGAAGTGTTGGAAAAATACTATAAATGTGTATAAATATTTCAAATAAAATCTATTATCTATTTGCAAGCATATTAATAATAATAATAATAATAATAATAATAATAATAATAATAATAATAATAATAATATTTTATTTAAACCTTTTTGATTGTACAGAGACAATATTAGTTCACGTCAATAGCAAAAAATATATATATATTAATTATAATAATAAATATAATAATAATATCAATACATAATTACAATTAGACATAATTAAAAATAAAAAAGTAACTAACTGCACAAGGATATATAATTACACATTTAATTTATAATTATTCTTTGTGAGTGTAAAATTATACATATGGCTAAGGTATGTCAAACTCAATACTTTAATTAATAAAGAATCAATAACAAATAAAACCAGGATATATAAAATAATTTTTTGTACGATTACACATCTTTTTATGCATTCTTTTTACTATATTCCACATATATATAAATTTTTATGAATTTTAATAAGAATTATACGATATTATCATGGGAATCTCATGGCATGTGAAAAAGCAAACGCACAAAATTTGATGGTAAAGTTTACTAGCTGCTAAATGTCATGAAATAAGCACGTTATCATTATATCGATGGTGACATGGTATCAGGAAATACAAAATTCTAATTGTTAATTCCTTCATTGAAATACACAATTCTAATTATTAATTCTTTCAATAATTATTATTACAATTCGTCACCCTGTAACATTATATTATGTTACATTAATTAATTCAGGGGTATTCACAAATCTCTGCAGCATCACGATCGATTTTCACTTTTAAGTTTTTTAAAAGCATTTATTTATTACGTGCTCTCTTGAACCCCTGATGATGCTGACATTTTCTGGGCTAACTACTAAGGCGCTAAATATTATTTGTCAGGAACTAACGTGAATATACCCCATCATATTCGATATTACTCACTGCTATAAAATGTTTTATCGATCATATTTTTTACATTTTGCAACTTTATTTTTATTAAAATATTGAACGTTAAAATTTATGAATTTCCTCTTTCGTATTTTATATTGTCATTGTATCATTATTATTGATTTTTAAAGTAATATAAGAATTCATGACATTTTAATTAATTATAACTAAAAAAATATAATAATAGATAATTCAGTAACGGTAAAAAATTATACAAGCTTTTTTAAATTAATTTGTAATTAATTAATTTATTATCATAAATTATTATGCTTAAGTGTAATTCATAATAATACGGGATAACAGCATCCAACGTTGTTTTTTTATTATATATCACAAGAGGTAATAGAACATTAGTATATTATTAATTAAAAATAAATCAATGATATTTTATTAATTATTCATGAAAAGATTGAGACATATGTTCTGTTATGTATATATATATAATATATTATTAATATTATTATATATAATTATGTATTATTAAGAGTATAGCTTCTTCCTTCTTGTAATGAAACCCTCGAAAAACGTTTCTCACCATACATCGAGTTATACTAGTACTAGTATATTTATATAAATTCTTATTTATTCGGCAACAGTTACAGAACCAATGACCAAATATAATAAAGTCAATAACACAACATACAAAAAAAAAACATAATAATAGTACCAATAAAAATGACTATAATATAAATATAAATATAAATAAATATAAATATATTTATATATATATATATTTATATTTATATAAATATAAATATATATATAAATATAATATAAATAATAAATAATATAAATCATTAGCTTCGTTATTGGTTTTAATGAAGAAACTCTACTCGTTAGCTATATAATATCTAGTTCTATGCTAATGTATTTTAATATACAGTATAAAATACATTATACACACGGATATATGTGGAGCCTCATTAGACGACAAACTCTGTTCTGAGCGTTCAATTTACAGCACCTGCTTGATGGTATCTGCTCTATTGAGCAATGATACAAGATATATGTAAATATTATATCATATATATTACGATGTAAGCTGCATTGCAGTGTCACCAAGTTCGCTCTACATATTCTTAGTATTCATCACAGATTGCATGAACTGCTGATGATGATGCAGTGGTTTCGTCATGACCTAAAATACTAAAATACATATATACGATTAACCAGAGATTTTATAGTGTAGAGATATAGAACGCTTTGGATTAACATATATATGTTACAATCCGGAAGCGAATTCGCTTCGGAGAGAAATTTTTGATCCCAACGCGTTGGGACCATGCAAAAATTCCAAGACACGAAATTCGCGTTCGGAGCATCACGATTTTGATCCCCACGCGTTGGGCACTTCGCTAAAATTCCCAACGCGTTTGGAGCAAAATATGTTGCTCCCAACCCGTTGTGAACAATGAGATAAGCACACAACGCAATTGGAACAAAATTAAGATGATTTTAATGACGCAAAGTTCTCAAATAAATAATATAAAAAATAAATAAAAATGACACCTTACATTAAACTTATAAAAGTTATAAACAATATTAAATACTAGCTGTGAAACTGTGAACTAATATTATTTTCAAGAAAAATTAAATAACTCTTAGGGTAAACATAATATATAATAACTTTAAAATCTAATAAAATTATAAAACAGTACTTACATACTTTAAAAAATGTCTTGTTGTATTTTTATTAAAATAATAAAAATAATGATATAAAATAAAATAAAGTAATTTCCAAAGCCTGGGGAACCACACACACTGCATCCACACTGGGTGGAAATAAGAGAGATGAGTTTACCGCAGCCCGCAATACAAGGAGGGATCAACGTAATTTTTACTTGAAACAGTCACCCATCCAAGTAGTATATAACCACGCTGTTTGACTTCAGTGATTTCGGGTTGTAATTGTATACAGTCAAATTAATTTAATATTCCTTCCGAAAGAAACCGGAAGTGTGAAGTTTGCACCTCTTTTGTTTTTATAATTGAAGTTTTGAAACTTTACAGAGTAGTTTGAAGTAGAAGTACTGGCCTATGTGTGAAATTTTAACGCTGAAACAAGAATAGCAAGACCAGAAACCTTATACTTCCGGCTACTTCCGGAGGGAATATTAAATTAATTTGACTGTAGTACATCTCCAGACAGCACGATCTTTACCGTTGTTATTTTTGTGGCGTATTCGCTATGCAGTAAGATAATTTACGTTTTTAATATTCAGATAGGCTGCATAAAAAATATGGTGTGCTGCGATATATAAACACACAATAGGCCGTTCGTCTTCATAATTTTTTTTATATATTATGCTACGTAATGTATAATACTTCTTCTATGTTTGTTTTTTTTTTCTTGAAAATATAGGTCATTCTTATAACGTGTATAGCACTTCATTTAAAATAATAATTTAAAATATTACAGCGTAATATCTTAAGTGCATGCAACGTAAAACTTTACATACCTCCGTACAAAAAAAAAAAAAAAAAAAAAAAAAAAAAAAATGTGTATAATCACAATAAACTAAGTGAAGTTTATACAACCTGTACATGCAGTATCTTCAAACTATACAATTTTATTACAGTACGAGAGGATATGAATAAGAAAAAAAAATCAGTTCAATATTTCTCTGAAGGTACTTTTTCCCCTTTTAATTAACGCATGCGTTGCAGGTCCTTTTCTTATAATTGTTTTGTGTAGCTTCAGCGCTTCAATTAAAAATTTAAGAAAATAATATTTATGTACAAAATTTAATATTTAAAATTAAATTTTAAGAAGAGAAAAATAATTTAAATATATATATATATATATATATATATATATATATATATATATATATATATATATATATATTATTATATATATATATATATATATATATATATATATATATATATATATATATATATATATTTCCCCCTAAATTATAACTTCAACTAAGACGCCAGTACTTTTAATCCTTAATAATTTTATTTTTTTTTTTAATTATTAATATTTATTTTTTTTTATTTTTTTTATTTATTTATTTATTTTTTCAATTTAGCAATTTTATCTAGATGAAAATTAATCAAGTACAGAAAGTAGGTGATCTCTGTAAAAGCTCCATCACTCTCATCAGCATTTTAAAGCTTCAATGATGGGATAGGTACCGGGAGTAAAAGCGAACTGCACACATAGTTTAGCAGGCTCGGACTGGCCATAAGAGTTGGTGAGCGATTGCTCAGTAGGCCCCCCCGGTTGGAGGCCCCCAAAATGTTAAAAGTAGGCCCCCCTAAGGTAAAGTAGGCCCTCCTTACATCGCGAAGCGATGTAAGATTTCATGTAGACAGTGTTCTGAAGATGTAGAGTAAAACAAGAGGCTTAAATCACATTACAAAGAACTGACTAGCTATTATATTTAATAGGTATTACTATTATATATTCATAATAATCAATTACTTCTTATACATTTCAATTTATTTACTATGAATTTTCAACTTTGAAGTGCCAGAAATTTTTAAAAGAAAAAAAGGCATCAATTACATAAAAACTTTCATGACAAAATAAAAAGGTCCTCGGCACAGTTGGAGGCCCCCCAAAAATATAAAAGATAGGCCCTCTAATGACTAGAGGACCTATAACCTTTATTATTTTTAAGGGGCCTCCAATCGTGCCGAGGGTCCTTAAATTTATTTAAAAAAATATTGTGTAATTCTCTTTCATATGACCAAGAAGGCCTTTTATACATCGCGATCGGAAAAGATGTGAGAAAAACGAAGGAAAATAATTTTGGAAAAATAATGTAGAGTAATTAAATCAAGATGCGTAAAGCCCTGAAGGTCCCTTGGTCCTGCACTAATCTATTGGAAATGTACAATTGTAATCAGCCAAATTACAATTGTAATTTGCCTCATTACAATTGTAATTTGGCTGATTACAATTGTAAAATTTGGATTGCAATTGTAACACTTGGTTACAATTGTAACACTCGGATTACAATTGTAATGTTCTTTAATTACAATTGTAATACTTGGAATTGCAATTGTAACTTTTGATTACAATTGTAATGTTAATGATTACAATTGTACTCTGGTTCTGATACAATTGCAACACTTGGATTACAATTGTAATATTCATGATTGCAATTATAATACTTTTGGGGTTGTAATTTATTAAAGTGTTATATATACTACATTAATATATAATATATTATTATATATACTACAGAGTAGAATTAATATATACATTTACATTCATTAATTTATTTAACTTAATATTTTTTATGTTAATTTTTTGGCTTTAACGTATATCTTAAGTACTATTAAGAAGCTTCAATTGAAAGTATAAATTTATTAAATTTTCATTATTTTGGAAATGCTCGACCCCTTAATAGGGTACGTACCGCCCTTCAATTTAAAAAAATAATAATAATAATAATTCAGATCGAGATGCATCTTCATTTAATATATGAAAAAATAATGTTAATAAAAAATCAATTTTAATAATTTATACTATAATAAATTAGGGGTCAACCCCCAACCCCAACGACTTATTATGGTCACATCAATTAATATAAACATTCATCTATGCTGCATGAACCTGTAGTTCTCATTTAGTTTTGCGATATTTTTTTTTAAATATATAAATTGAAAAAAATAAGGGTCATATAATTAAAAATGTAAAAACGTCAGTTGAAGATGTACAGTAATTTGAAATGTAACAAATATAGTAAGAAAATGAATTCATTTATATCATATCATACGTTAAGGGTCGGTCGCATGATGCGTAATCGACCCTTAGGTAGTCGATCATTATACTTCATCAAAAGAACTCGATGCTGCAATGAACTTTTATATTGAACCTATAATAGTCCTCACAGTTTTTGTCACATATTTTGTTATAAATATTTGCATACTTTTAATAATGACCCCTGGTATGCCCAAGGGTCGACCCTTAAAATACGTAAATTACAGCTCTGAAGAAAATTAAAAGGATTGTCATTTTCAGTCTTGCAATTTTTTACGAAAAAACAAATTTAAGGGTCTTTTGACCCTTAAGGGTCAAAGGGTCCCAAATTTAAGGGTCACCATTAGAACCACCATCAAATTTTACCCTAGGGTCGAAATTTATATAACGTTGTAATGAAGTGAAATAAATTTCAGGGTCTTTTGACCCTTAAGGGTCGAAGGGTCGCAAATTTAAGGGTCACCATTAGAACCACCATCAAATTTTACCCTAGGGTCAAAATTTATATAACGTTGCAATGAAGTGAACTAAATTTCAGGGTCTTTTGACCCTGAAGGGTCAAAGGGTCGCACATGTAAAGGTCTTCATTAGAACCGCCATCAAATTTTACCATAGAAGCAAAATTTATACAACGCTGCATTGAAGTTGACCCGTATTTTTCCCATAGCTTATTATTTATTTATATAGCTCAATAATCTTCTTCCTATTACGAAAGCAGTAGCAGCGCAATGGTAAGTGTATGATCAGCAGTGGTAACCGAAGTACAGCAACGCAGGTTTGGGTTAGTAGTTAGATCGGTGACCGCTTTTTGTAGATTTTACAATCGTAATTATTACAATTGTAATAATTGCAATTGTAGTTCAATACAATTGTAATAAGGCCTTTACAATTGTAAAAATTACCATTGTAATATTGCCAAAACACAATCGTAATTTTGATGGCTGTACAATTGTAATAATTACAATTGTAAATTTCCACTAGATATAAGTCAAATTTAATATTAACATATTCTGTTGCAGTATAATATAGGTTTTATTTTATTTTTTAATACGTACACATCATCTTTTTATAATTATATTTATGTCAAATATTATAGTGATAAAAATAAGCCAGAACGGTCCGGAACGTCAATCCGGAAAGGTGCATGTATTATTGAATCAAAAACTCATAAATTTTATTTTTAAAAATATGTCTAAATTATAGATTAAATTTTGCAAGCTTTTTTTTTTTTTTTTTACAAAAACTTCCGCTAGCTTCGTTTTCGTAATTCGTAGTCTTCTTCATTTATAAGACTAAAAGATGTATAGCACTTGCTTATTTTTTTTCTATACATTTTTTTTTTATCTATTCATGCATGATTTAATGCTCAAATCACTTCTGCATATCCGGCCCAGAATGCAGTACAACTACTTTTTTTAGGAAATGGGGGAAAAAAAAATAGTCTAATTTTGACCTGAAAATAAAAATTGGAGAGATTTTAACATACCGCAATATAATTTGTAATGAATTCGGTCATTTAATTTTCGAGCACGGTTAAACAACTATACACATAATACATGACTCTGAAGTCACTGAAATATATAAAAAAAAAATAAACGGATGAAAATACGTGAATGCATTGCGATAAAAAGGTTTGATTTTCCCAATTTATTCAAATTTTAATTAAATAAGAAGTAAGAAATGTATCTGCTCCCTGAAAAAACATTTTTCCGGAAAAACAAACATTACATCCAAAGTAACAAAATATTCGTCAATTTTTGCTGGCAATATATTTTTTATTAAAAGCTGGATTGATTTTTAATTAATTTTTTTATCGTTTAACTGTTCCACGCTGGCTAAAACTATACACAATTATTTTAAAATTGATGAAGCTTTGAATAGAAAATGTATCCCCAGCAAATATTTTTGTTGGCAAATATTATTTTGCGTTGGATGCAATGATTGTTTTTTCAGAAAAAAGTTTCCCTATGGAAAAGATACACTTCTCACTTTTTATTTAATTCAAAATTAATTTTTCAAATTAGGACAATTCAACCATTTTTATCGCAATGTAAATATTTTCATTCGTTTATTTTAAATATTTCAGTGTCATAACATGTTTTGTTAATTTTATATGAATTTTTAAGTGCCATGCACGTACGCAAATCGGGAAAGTCATGAAAATCCATTGAAAGGATCCTAGGTTGTTCTGTTAAAAAAATCACAGAAATTTAAATTTTTGTTTCAAAAACATGAAAATTTTACTACTAAAAATTGAGAAATAAATTTGCTGTGTGTCAGCATTTTTTTTTTTTTACAATATTCTGGGCTTATTGAAACCTGCAGAGCTACAATTTAACACTCCAAAGTTAGGTGACTCAATTAACTTGTGAATCCAAGAGTAGTAATCCTTATTGAAAATCAAATTTTGAAAAAAAAAAAAATTTACATATTCGGGTACATTACTAGAATTTTATTTTGGTATAATTTTATGTTCCACAATAATTTGATAAGGTTATTTTCCTAGTTGTGCATTTTTTTTTTTTACCCAAAGACACACAGAAAAATGTTCCAATAAGGTTACAATTGGGACTTTATACTTGCAAAACTCCACAATTAAAAAAAAGAAAAAATGGGTAAAAGAAAAAAATATATAGTAAATATGACTCGCGTTATCAGTGTTATCACCAAAAAAGGTTTCAAATAATTTCTCCTTAGATTCCAAAATTTCACAAAAAATAATATAAAATCTCGCGATGTTTAGACACTTTTTTTATTAAAAAAGATAAGCGAGCCACGCCCCTTTTTTGAAAAAAATCGCGCCTGCGGCGGGCTGCTTGGGGGGCTCCGCCCCCCAAACCCCCCGATGGTGTGAGGCCCCCGCCTTTCATTGCTCAGTAGGCCTTTTGACCCCAGTCCGACCCTGTAGTTTAGTATACACTTAGGCCAAAGAACAACTAAACTCCAGTGTACTCAGCTCTTTATAATAATGCCTGAGAGGAATCTAAACTCTTGAGACAACATATCTGTAGTATATTCAATTATAATCCTGTTGCTTATCCTTATACCTTCTAGAAGCTTATAATTTAGAATTAGTAAAACTTATACCTTGCAAAAGAGCAGCAAGCAAGTAAATATACAAGACAGTGAAGCAAAACGTCCCTCTTCCCTTCCTCTCCCTATCTCCCTGCCCCACATTATTTTAATTATTATTAGGTAAGACTTTTCCTTCCTACATGCGAAATACTAACAGACTTCTCGTTTCGACGTTAAAGCTCGTAAATCCCAGTTATCTCAATGATGAGAACATATCACATGTATTGAATTAATGTTATATACAGTGTACACATATAATTTAAAAAAATCTGATCTTATTTACAATTAATAATTTTTGTTTATTTTTCATATTATTTACACAGTAAAAATTGCATCGCTTTGTTTCAATTGATGAAAACATTGAACAATACTGTTCAGGTATTATTTCAAAGCAGTGTTCATGCAGATGAAAATATTTCATATATTATTATACAATTTCTTTAAAAAATAATTTTCATTATATCATCATTAAGTTTCAAAAGGTGTTTTTAATAATGAATACAATGTAATGTATTATAAATTATAATATATTATATACTGTATTTTAGAATTGCATTTGATCGAGTTCTAATTTGTATTGTTTATAAATAATATGATTAATATCATTTGACATTGCATTGAAATATTGATGCAAATATTGTTTGTTTGTTTGTTTGTTTGTTTGTTTGTTTGTTTGTTTGTTTGTTTGTTTGTTTGTTTGTTTGTTTGTTTGTTTGTTTGTTTGTTTGTTTGTTTGTTTGTTTGTTTGTTTGTTTGTTTGTTTGTTTGTTTGTTTGTTTGTTTGTGTTTGTTTGTTTGTTTGTTTGTTTGTTTAAGAAAAAAGGGGAGAAATAAGTGCAAACATTATATCGAAATATAATCGCAACAAGCATACTAAATTGGTCAATATGGATTTATATTTTACACATTATTAAATTCTTAATTTGACGATTTTAATCACACGTATGTTGTTTTGTACGTATAATAATTACAATTTTTTATACTATTATCGCAGCTAATTAAGCATTAATCTGAATAACATCACACAAGCACCACTTTTTTTAAGGACATTAATAAAAATTAAAAAATTGTACTTAAGTATAGCAATAATGAAATTGATATTGAATTTTGTTTACCATATATATTTATACATTTTTTTGCAATTAATATCATTGTATAGTAAAATCATTACTTCTGTCTATTTTTTTATTTTTTTTTTTTTTTTTTACTTGATTGTCGATTTTTTTGCGGTGATAAAATCGTCATAATGCCAAACAGTCAAACAGTAAAACAGTATACAAATTTCAATATTTTTAACAATCGTACTTAAATTTGTTATAATTTGCAGTTCATTTTTGAATTAAACTGAAAAGTTTTTTATTGTAATATGTTTAACAATAAAAACATAAACAACAAGTATACTAATAAAAATCATTTGCGTTAAGAACCACCTATGAACAAAATGGAATCTTTCACCATGCTGTGAATTGGTAGTTGAGGAAAACGGCAATGCACGCAAAGATAATATGTATTGACAATAATGACAATAGATTTTTATTATTGACATAAATTTAATTAAAATTATAACCAAAAATAATAATTCCAATATTAATCCACACTTATAAATTTAAATTCATTAATATTATTTTTTTCAATTGTTTAGGCCTTTTAAGGTTATTGGGATAAATTATACTTTCTAAGATTTCATGATTTTATAATAAAATATTTATGTACTTAAAATAATGTAAACAAAGTATGGAGCCTAGAATTATGTTTAATTAAATAACTAATTGTAAGTTAAATTTAATAATGTAATTAACTTATAAAATTCGTAATTCTACATAAAATATATGACCATTATTTCATCAATTTGTATAATGGAGTACCAACCTCAATTTTTTTTATTGCAGAAATGGATAGAGGGTGCAAAGTTATGCTACTCTGATTTTTTTCAGATTTTTTAGAGCCCGGCAACTATTTTTTTAAAAATTATTGAAAGTGCAGAAAAGTGCCACCTCTTGCCGCCTCTCTTAATAAAAGATAGGACCCAAAAGGGACGTGGATTCGAACCCGACCTCGCCAAAACTTTTTAGCAATACTTCCCGGTCCCTAAAAGATCTGAAAAAAAATCAGAGTGACATAACTTTTCATCCTCTATCCATTTCTGCTATAAAAAATTTTGAGGTCGATACTCCATTACTATTATTACAATTTGTAATTACAGCAGGGAAATAGAGAAAGTTATTGAATTTTTCTATTAATTTACTTTTTGAGAAAACTAAATAATTATTACTTTGTCTTCAATGATTTAGTTTGATTATTTGTTAATAATTTCTTGCGTTCCTTATTGTTGGTAGCAATAAATTAGACCTAAAGACGTTGTCAATTGAACGACACTTTTCCAAACAGAGAGCTCTAAACTTGTTGGGAATTAATTAATTAAATTCACGCCATTTGTTTTATCTGTCCAGCCAGGTCAAGTCTTTCTGCCCCAAATTAAGACCAAGTAACCTCCCTAGAATGTTCATTCCCCATGCTCATTAATGTACTACTACAGTAAAAAATAAAAATAATATAATTATATATACGGAAAAGGCATGGAAATTTAGGGTATCTATAGCCTTCCTATTATATTTCAAGCTTAACATCGGTTTTAAGCCGATAGCCCTCAACCTTATCCTAGCCTGGAAAATAGTATAAGCGAATGCTTCTGATTCGCTACAGAAATTATGTTATCTGAAATTATAATGCTTGGGATAGTCAAGATTTATAACTTATATAATATGTACAGTACTATATACTTGTATACTAATCCTATAATACAGATCGCTGACGACGACTCACAAAATTTTACAAATAGGTCAGTAGTTCTAAATTGAAAATCCCTTAAACCTCAGCGTGATGTTACTATAAAAATAACAAAAATGATGTTGCAGGGAAACTTTTAAAGGCAGTTTTTAGCAGTTGAGAAAATGCAGTGTTGATTTTTTTTTTCTATTATACATATTGAAAGACTATATCCTTTTCTGAGCAAAATAAAACTATTTTCATATTTTGAAATGCCAGTTTATGTGATGCCTTGCGTCTTTCTAACCTCCTGTTACGAAAATTAGGGTTGCAAAAGTTATAAAAATACTCTAAAAGCTTCCCCTTTGTGTATAAGGTTAATTTCTATACTTATCATTTACTGCAAGATCTTAAGGTATTTTTAGAAAAATTGAGAACAAACAAGAGGACACAAAAGTGTTACATACATCTTTCATGCATGAAATGGTTGCATGCAGCATAAATACCAACTGTATATACAAAAAATAATATAATTATGATATAGAAAAAAATAACTGGATTAATTTTATTTATAAATTTTAGCTTGCCATTCTTTATTTGTGGCCGACCAGGTCAAATCTTTTTGCCGGCTAATAAAATTGTCTATCAATTAATATCTCTGCTCTAGGTAATAAAGAAAAAATGTTTATTTCTTCTCCCCCCCCCCCCCTTTGAAATTCGTAATAAATGTGCTAGGTTTGAATGATTTACTCAAAGTTATATATACAATAATTAATTAAAATTAATATTATAAAATTAATAGATTGGAAAATGGAAAATGTAACTTCCATGTTAAATCTTTAAAAATTAATAACTCAAAAACTAGATCGAATTTGTACACCTGATATTTTAGCTACTGATAGGATATGTAGAGGAGAACATTTTATAAGATATAATATATGTTTCATAATTTTTGTGTTGAAATATTTTTAACATTGGGTATGTTACCTTACCCTTAAGAGCCACCTATGAACAAAATATAGAACTTTCCAGCACTGAGATGAGCTATTGAGAAAAGCGGTAATGCACAAATAATTATTTGTGTTAACAAAGAACATATTACTTGAATTAAATCAATGAACAAGGATGAAATCAATGAAAAATAATAATTGTAAAAAAATATAACATTAATTTATGCTTATTTAGAATGTAATAATACAATTTTTTGAACTATTTAACAGACTATTAATGTATTAAAATACATTAAGAATAATGTTCATGCTGCATTATTTCAAACCAGCAAGTATGAAAATCGGGATATTAATATTTATGTTTTATTTAAGACTCTGAATAGTCTGAATTTTAAGACAGTTTTGTGTTTCATTACACATGTAATGATAAATATTTCTGGTGCTTTTAATTTTAAAATTTTCACAACATAATAAAAAATATGCAAGCAACACTCATAGTTTTTTAATTATTAATCAAATTTTTGGTTATTTAGATAGTAAAATTATCCTATAAACAATAAAGATTTTATGATTTTATAATATATTTATATTACATTCTACACTTCGAGACAGCATGAACTTTTTACTCCTGGCTCACTTTGCTATAATAAAGAGTTGCAGCTTCAATAAAGAAATGCATATTTGTAATTTTGGGTGAGGTAGTAAGAGATATATTTATCAATATCAAAAGATTCTATATTGAACACACCTCCTCGTTACTGCATGGTAACGCCCTTAAACAAAGCAGGAGTAAAGTCCGTGGTATCCAGATTCGAGGAATACATTTATAATATAAATTAGAATTATTAAGATAAAGTAAATAAGCAGAATCTGGTAGTAAAAATGTTATGGATAATATATAGAGATATACTCCGCCCATACATTTCAATACATGTATATTGTCAAAACATACAGCGCATGCTAATGATTAACAGTTAAGGTTGCAAACCGAACTTTTCAGAAGCGATGACTGTACTAATAACATGTTCTATACAATACTATAATTTAGCAATTTAAAATATTTTACTAGTATATAATAATAGAATTTTTTGTATATCATGAGACACATGCATGAGTTTACATCTATAAATATAAGTAGATGTAAATGTATGTGTAATGTAAAAAAAAAAAAAAACGGTACAACCTGCTTGAATTTTTTCTAGCATATATTCCGATAGATGACCTCGAATTGTCAATTATTTTCAGATTTTTGAATCTTTTAACACCCTAACACCCTTTAGAATTATGCTGCGAAACGCTGTGATGTCAAATAGTCATGCAAATATTTTACATTACATGCACCAAAAATATAAACGGAGAGTGCGAATATAAAACAGGAAAAGACGTGTAGTGTGCGTTACCCGACTATGACGAACGACCGCCCTTCTCTTCGATTTTGAGGTTGTTATAGGTTATAGGGTTAAAAATATATCTGACTAAAATTATAAACCGAAGTGTTCTATCCAAACATGTAATAAAAAATTCAAGTAGGATTAGCGAATAATCCACATCAATAATTATTTTAAAACTTATAATCATTCAGTAAGATCGTCAAAATAATGTGATAGAGTGAAAAAAATAACAATAATAATATCAAACATGTGATTGTGGTTAATTTTTCACATTAAAATCTTACCTTTAACTGATAAAAATAAAAATATAATTTTCATAATAATTCATACAAGGGGCAAGTGCATCAAGAAACTTATACTGTGAAAAGAATAAATATATTATGTGAATATATGACAATTTATGCAAAAGTGCTTTTTTAAATAACTAAGTTACAAAGTTTACTATATTAGTATAAAAGTGTTAAAATAACCAATTAACTTGTCATAATGTATAGACTTTTAATTGAATTTAAGAGTTGTGTGTTAAATATATTATTGTGCTAATGTGATGTTTAAATGGACACAATTTTAATTATTATATTAATTTTTAAATATTTGTTTGGGTATATATATTTAAATTAATTAAATTTAGGCTAATTTTAATTAGAATTAAGTATAAGCTATGTTACATATTTTATGTAATAATTGACGTGATCCATGCTGTACAGCCTATGATCGAAATAAAAATTTTAACTTGAATTTGAAACACTTTACGTGAACGCATGCAGTGATGAATCTGATTATTGTTGCTCTTAATTCCGACGGACGCTGTCTCACCCTATATATAATACGCCAAGATTAACTAAAACTGTGGATATATGTGTACTGTAAATACCAAGAACCTGAATATAAACAAACAATATTTTAAAATATTGTAACCATGTTTTACAAAATTCAGTATAAATTTATTAATACTTGAGTGTATTGAATTGAAAAAATTTATCGTCGTTTTTAATTAATAATACAGATGATTATTTCACAAAAGATAATACTACTTATGAGATATAAGAGAAATTAAATATAGAAAGGAATTGGATTGTCTTTAATATTGGATTGTGCCAAATTTACGTTATGTTTTTTATTTATTATTATTATTATTAAAATTTTAATTAATAAAATGTCAAATATCATTAACATTATTATTTTAATGTAGTAACAAAATAACAATCTACAGAGTTAGTCAAAGAGTGAGACACAATATTGGTGTTGCGCGTACAAACTGTTCAACCAGCAGTTCAAGTAAATTTGACCGCGACTGTACAACTGGATTAACACAGAAGCAAATCCTAAAGTTTTATATATATGATTTGACTAACAATTTACATACTATGGCTTCAGGCGTGGACCCAGAAAAAATTTCAGAGGGGGCTGCCCCCAGAAGGCCAATGTTTAAAAAAATAAAAAAAAAATAGTTTAATAAAATTATTTTAATTCTTTTTGTATCATAGTATTATTTGTTTATGAACTTCATGCGGTTGCAATGTGTTAGATGATTTTTTTATTAATATTGCTGCAAGATTTTGCTTCATATGGTATACTATATTAAAAGTGTTAAATTATAGTATAAATAAACATGCACTCTTATCTTGGTATTTGTTTATTTATTTCACAATTAAATTTATGCTAAATATTATAAAACGAAATGTCCTATAACTTATAGTAGAAAATATTTGGTTCTGTTGCTATGGTTTGAGACATTGTTATTATTATAACAATGGAAAATTTTCCAGATTATCACTTAAGAAGTTGATATTCATTGTTCTACAGTTTTGCGATAAAGTGAAATTGAATTTCGTCACAAGAGGAAATTAAACCACACGTCACAAGCAGAATTCCAAAGTTTAGGCACACGAAGACAACGACATAATTATGCCAATAGAATTAAGAAACCGCGAGATGCCAGGTGGAGCTTTTTGCTCGGTGCCATTGCTGCTTGCGAGCTTGCGACTTACGCCGTAACATAACAAATGAAAGTTATTTTTATATTTTATACAAATAAATTTAACTTATTTAATAATTTAATAAGTTGCAGTAATTAAATACATATTACATATAAAATGATAATTATACTGTACTATAACAGTCTTGCCAATATTAATACTAAATTTAAGCTTTAGGTAAATCTCATGCAAGTTCATAATTATTAATTATATAATTATGTTAGATTATTTTCTTATGTAGTCGTTGATTGGAAACATTCATTTGCAAGTTCTGCCATTAATATACTCAAATTATAAATATAATTTAGTTGTTAGTATATTTATATTAACGAATTATATAATATCAAACATATTAATTAAATATAAAATTGTTTTTATAATATTTAAGTCTTTACAATAAATTGTAACATGTGTCTAAAGACTAAAGGAATCAAAAATATTTAAATTATTTTCATTTTTTATTATAAAAAGATACAAAAATGTTAAAAACAGAGCCCATGAACAAAATGTTTAAGTTTCAATTTCATTAATGTTTTTATTGTATACTATAATCCCGTTGATGAAGTAATTTAGTGATTGTGTTTTATTATTGTATTATTGTATTGATGAACACAAACTTTTTTAGAACTTACATTATATCTGAAGTAAAATGCAGAAAAAAAAAACTATCAGTTTTTACTAGCCTAAAACTTCAATATTTTGTTTATAATATATTATAAATAACAAAGTAAGGCCGGTCGCAGACAGAAGCGCATGATTTTCAGCGTATGATAAAAAAAATAAGAACCTATGCGATCAGCTGTGCGCGCGCAAACAGCTTCGTATCGTATGCTGTCGTATGATAAGAAATTTTAGAACCGGTTCTAAATGAGAAACGTACGATCGTAAGCTTACGATCGTAGAAATAGCGAAATCATGCGATCCTGTCTGCGACCGGCCTAATATGTAATTAACGGTATAATATAAATAATAATAATAAAAATAATGTGGATCGATTTTTAAAATTTAATACTGAACGTAAATTACAATATAAATAACGATCGGAAATGAGAGCTCCTAGAGTCCTAAGTTTGACCTTAAAGGCATACAGGCCTCAAATTACAAATTAGATAGTCACCAAGTGGGTTTAGAGTAAATAATCAACATTCGCATCATTTTTTTCCACGCGTGATGCATCCGTGCGAAGTCGCAGTTCAAAGTAAGAAATTTAGTCCTTGATGACGTCATGAAGTCCTTGATGACGTCACAACTCAATGCTAATCGGTGCTAGCTGTGAGTTGTGACGTCAGCAAGGACTTTCTTTGTAGCGCGACTTCGCACAGTCGCACCGCGCGCATGTAAAAATAATACGAATGTTGATTATAAACTTGAGCAACACTTAATGTCTGTCTAATTTGTAATTTGAGGCATGTATCCCTTTAAGGTGAGTGGATCTCTATTCGATATAATATTGATTTGTTGATACTTCATGAATCTTTATATATAAATTATAAATACACATGATAAATTGTTGGATTTCTTCCCGTCTTAAAAGTAAAATTACTATGCAATTTTCTTTAAAATTCCTGCTAATCCAAGCTGAGTCAGTAGAAAATGCATTAATTCTTTTGCTTTGTTTGCTGACGATGTTTAGGTCCCGCTCACGATCGCGCGGCACGTCCGTCATGCTGGCACGCGCGCTGACATCGCATAAACACACGACTGGGCCAGCGTTGCACAGTGAGTAGTAAGTATACCTTAGGGTGTATTTTAATTCATAAATAATTATCTACTGAACGGAACAGATACAGCTTACTTTCTGTAATATTATAATATGATTCAAGAGCAACTGCAGTGTTAATCGGTATAATATATAAAGACAAAAATAATGTGTCAAAATATTCTTAAATTCTTACCAAAGTCTTCTATTCGCAATGGATGTATTATAAAAATGTTTATTCAATGCTTTGTGCTTTGTTACAACAATTGCGAGTAGAAAATTTTGATTCTTACACGTATGTAATAATACCGTTCATGGGATTGGCAAGGATGACCATATAAAAATCAATAGGGTTCAATGAATGCTCGTCATTTTGCTATTGCTTATTGATTAAAATAGCCATCATATACGGAGGTAGTAGCAAATAATAACGGATTTGAGTATTTCCGGTTGGACGAATCACGGATAAAATACCCTTTGATAAAATACCCTCGGATATAATACCCAGACAAAATACCCTAGGACAAAATACCCTTGGACAAAATACCCTCGGACAATTAACCCTTGGACAAAATACCCTCAGACAATTAACCCTTGGACAAAATACCCTTAGACAATTAACCCTTGGACAAAATACCCTCGGACAAAATACCCTCGGACAAAATACCCTGGGATAAAATACCCTTGGACAATTTACCCACAGATAAAATACCCTTGGACAAAATACCCTTGGACAAAATACCCTTGGACAAAATACCCTCAGACAAAATACCCTCAGACAAAATACCCTCAGACAAAATACCCTTGGACAAAATACCCTTAGACGAAATACCCTTAGACAAAATACCCTCGGATAAAATACCCATCACTTTGAGGTTGGGAAAAATTTCAGTTTCAATTCAGGGCGAGAAATTCACATTTTTGAAAATACTGGAATATTTCATTTGCAATACATTCATAAACTAGCTCATTCAAAGAATAATCATCGTTTTGAATAATATATAATAGATATATGAATCTCAATTCCAAAACGCTTGGGTAAAAATGCACGTCCCCACTCGTGTTCAGTTCGTTCATATATAGTCGTCTCACTCAAATATCTTTTAATATACTATACACATCAATGCTCGTTTTTTCCTAACGGGGCCGGCTCCGTAGTCTGGTCTTTTTGTCAAAATTATATAACTAAAAGTTCGGTAAGAAAGAAGTATATGATTTTTTTTCCCCGGTGTCTCAATATTTTTAAGTCACTAATATGCATTAAGAAGTTATAAAGGCTTTTTAACACAACTAAATACTTTTAAAGATAATTTTATTATGTACCATGTGTACATGTAATTCTATATCTTCAAAAATATAAAATTTCTTCTCATCATTAAAAATGTGAATTAAATATAATTTTTTCTGGTAAATAATGATTTTGTACAATAAAATAACAAATAAATAACTGAAATAGCAATACGTATTTTACTATCATGCTTTGTGCTGGTTGTTACCCGTGACAACATAAATTTTAAAACCATTATGAACATTTAATTTTATAGCTGGTTTCCATGAGTAAGTTTATAGAACATTCTACTGCAAAAAGCAATGTATCTCTTGTCGACCTTACAATGTAACATTATGTTAATACGTAAAAAATTGGGTGGGGAAGCAATGTTTTCTTCTATTCATGAGGTGACGATTTTTTATTCTTACTTTTTGTTTTGTTTTTGCTCTTTATTAAAAAATAATGAAAAAAATGCATTCATACATTCATTGTAAAATAATCATACCATAATAATTATGCGATGTTTTATTTAGTCTCCCCTGTTCATTTACATTTACTTATTCCCCCCCCCCCAAAGTCCTTTTTGCCTGGGTTGGCTCAAATTTATTGCACCCAAATTAACCTACATTAAGGGTAAGATAACACGAACAATCGATTGTTGTAGTCCCATTTGATTAACATGTAAACCTTAGCAACCTCATAATGATTCTGAATGTTTTTTGAGAGACAGTTCTTGGCACCAAAAAAATATGGAAAATATTTCAAAACAATCAGACGATCCAATTTTTTTAAATTATTTTCTTAGTTTAGGTCTCCATGGGAAAGCCCTATACTAAAAATTTAAAAAATTCGTTTAAAAAAATTGGATCGTCCGATTGTTTTGAAATTTTTTCCATATTTTTTTGGTGCCAAAAACTGTCTCTCAAAAAAAATTCAGAATTATTATGAGGTTGCTAAGATTTACATGTTAATCAAATGGGACTACAACAATCGATTCTTCGTGTTATCTTACCCTTAAAAAAATAACATGATAAATAATAAAATAATTAAAAGGTGCTAAATATTTAATTATTATACTCTACAACTAAACGTATAAAAAAATAAATTATGCTGTGAAAGTATCATGCGCAGGATTCAGTGAATTTTTTTTTACCTTTTTCATGGGCAATTCGCAATAACATATTATAAATTATAGAAATTTTAATCATAAATTTATGATTATAATTATTGGTACTGTTGAAATCCGAAATATCATATATTTTTAATTTTGGTTGGTTGGTTGGTATTTTGGGGCAATTGACACATTTTTAATTTTATTACATCAATAGGAAACTTTTTATGCAACATGAAAATTATTGTACCCTGTCCCTTTAATAATAATAATATTATATAATACTGTACTGTACAGTGTATATACAATACATGTGTGCAAAATGTTTGCATGATGTAGGTATAATTTTTATCATTCTACGAAATACCTAAGATGCTGTTATATATTATAATATATATGGTAAATTGTCTGAGGGTATTCTGTCAAAGAGTGTTTCGTCTAAGGGTATTTTGTCCGAGGGTATTTCGTCCAAAGGTATTTTGTCCATGGGTATTTTGTCTGAGGGTATTTTATCTGAGGGTATTTTGTCCAAGGGTATTTTGTCCTAGGGTATTTTGTCCAAGGGTATTTTGTCCAAGGGTATTTTGTCCAAGGGTATTTTGTCCTAGGGTATTTTGTCCTAGGGTAAATTATCCAAGGGTATTTTGTCCTAGGGTATTTTTTCCAAGGGTATTTTATCCCAGGGTATTTTGTCCAAGGGTATTTTGTCCTAGGGTTAATTGTCCAAGGGTATTTTGTCCTAGGGTAAATTATCCAAGGGTATTTTGTCCTAGGGTAAATTGTCTGAGGGTATTTTGTCCTAGGGTATTTTGTCTGGGTATTATATCTGAGGGTATTTTATCAAAGGGTATTTTCTCCGTTTACCCGGGGGACATCGCCAAAATATTCCAAAATAGAAAATAGCCAAAATATGAACCATACGGATACTTATATAAATTGATAATGATATTTATATGCAATGTATATTTAATTCTAATGTTCTTATTACAGGTGTTAGCAATGTAAACACTATGAACCTTACGGTTCTTTATGTGTAATAAATAAATACAAACACAAAAATGTCTATACTGAACTTTATATGAATAGTTGCAAAAAAGAGCAATATTAGCTAGATAAAAAAAAAAACAGCATTAAATTTACTTTAGTTGTTGAAAAACCCAATTAAGGGCATTGGGTGTAGCACCGGTAGTTGGCAACACTGACGTATCTTCACCATGTTAATTTTTGATCATTGCTCCTCGGAGTAATTTTTATGCTAGAGCTAAGCTGATTGCTGTAGTATCAAGATAATTAGTAGCCCAAGTGCACAATTTGGCTAAATAAAGCCTGATTTAAAGAAAAGTATTTTTCAGTAATTTTTTAAATTTAAATGCATTTTTCTAAAATATAAAAAAAATACTTTTCTTTGAATCAGGCTTTATTTAGCCAAATTGTGCACTTGGTCTACTAATTATCTTGATACTACAGCAATCAGCTTAGCTCTAGCATAAAAATTACTCCGAGGAGCAATGATCAAAAATTAACATGGTGAAGATACGTCAGTGTTGCCAACTACCGGTGCTACACCCAATGCCCTTAATATCGAGGTTGAGCGTGGCGCAGTGCGTATTGACCGGTTTTCGTTAGATCACCGAAGTCAGGCTACGTCTAGCGTGGTTAGTACTTGGATGGGAGACCATTTCAAGTAAATATTACGTTGCTCCCTCCCTGGTGTAAATTCGTCTCACTTTCCACCCAGTGCCGTGACGCACTTGTGTGTAGTTCTCCAGGCTTTGGACATCATTCTGATCCATTGATAAAAAAAAGTAGAGGTGTCCGTCCTGACTGAGGTTTTCCACGGTTCCCTCAGTCTCACCTCAGTGAATGCTGGGACGCGTAACAGGCTTGGCCACCATCCTTTCCCTATAACCTTATTCCTAACCGTTGCCCCGCCGCGAGCTGTAAGCTCATATATTATTATAGGAGTGTGTATCCCTGTAATACATATATTTATATTGTCCGTCTAAAAACTGTCTCTTGCTGATGTAAATTTACCAAGAAGTTCCTAAAACGCTTTGACCGATTCATTGATGGTTTTTAATAATATAATCATTATATTATTTTTATAATTATATTTAAATATAAAAATAAAACGTCGAAAAAAAGCAATTTGGTCTTTCAACTTTTGGTATTTTATTTAATTGCTGTACTTACCGCAAACACACACTTGCAAAACTTCAGCAAAAATAGGTAAGGTATATTTTGATTTACTTAGAAACCATTCAGTGATCAACATGTGTATGCATTAAATTAAGGGACCATTTATTTAGTAACAATAGTAACCAAATCACAATATATGAAAACAGCGTCTATTATATTAATGTAAGAATAAACTTGTTATAATGATTCTAAACATCGATACTGCTTTTGTCAATATTCAGGGGGGAAGGGCTGGGTCTCTCTCTCCCCCCCCCCCGAATTTTGGATATAAAATGGGTAATATAGGCATTTCCCTCACTCCTGATTTTTTTTAACATTATATAGCCTTATGGAGAGACCCCCCATCTCCCCGAAATTCTGTTCTGGATCCGCACCTGTTTGTCATTATTTCCTGGATAATCACAACTTTTTCTTTCAGGCTATCACGAAATTGATGTTGAAGATACGGTGATGACAATGATGGACTATTTCCGACGGCGGCTTGTGATTCAAACAGGACTAATTATCTGCGTGATGATTACGGTGCTCAACTTGATTCAAGTAGTCACGCGAACGCACTTCGTGCAGCCACCCGCAGACCAGTCATCGTACACGTTGGACGATTTCGAGGCTTTCGAGCCCCCAGAGCCCGAGCTGCTGTATCTGCCAGAGATGACATCAGCACTGTCATGTCGAGACGAGTCTCGGGATGCCATTTTCTTTACCGAGAGCTCGGGCAGCGGTTTCGTGAAGGCGCGTTTCGTGTGTGGCCTCGAGTCAGCAGCACGCACTCACCCCCACGCAGACGTGTATCTGCTGATGATCTACTCGGCAAGGCGGCTCGACATGGCTGAAAACGCGGCGCTACGCAACGTGTTAGCGCGCCACCCCAACATACGCGTGCTGCGTGTGGAGCTGCAAAAGCTTCTGAGTGGCTCCGTACTCGAAGCATTCCTCCTAAGTGGGAAGCTGAATGAAAGCCAATTCCGGGCAGTCCATACCAGTGACATCGTCCGCATCTTCACGCTCTGGAGGTAAGACTGATTAGAGGGAAGGAGGGAGAACAGCTCACTGAGCTTAATATAATTGTGAGCTCAATTGCAGCTGGTTTATTTCCAGGTGCATCCACCACGAGGGGTCCCCCCACCCCAGATCCAAGAACTGGTTTCACCTTTGTCTTATATAAATCCTATAATTTTGAACAAACATGGCAAATTCAAATGCTTATAACTTATAGTAATTATGAGCATAACGTACACCTCTGGACACCACGAACTTTAGTCTTATCTCGTCATTTGCTAGAGCTATCCAATAGTCAGAAAGATGCAGATTTGCAATTTTAGGATATGTAAGAAGAGTACGCAGTCTATGCACAGCAAATTTGGTTCACCACGTCTCCCATAGGTCGCATAATAACTAATAACACCCACAAACATAGCACGATCGAGTAAGTTTCGTGGTGTCTAAAGGTGTACATGACTAGCTAGCTGTAAGTAAAAAAATGTAATGCGCCTATCTTTTGTTGCTACTGACACGAGCTACAGATAATTTTTAAAAATATTAATAATAAATAAAAATACAAGAAGAATAGAGTATTATAATATACGTGTTATACTGTATATGCTTCCATTGATTGCAGCTAGACTCAATTAACTCTTACGTACGTACGTTCTGATATTAGGTACGGTGGCAAGTACTTCGACCTGGACACCATATTGGTCCGCAATCTGACTTTAATACACCAGTTTGTGACGTTCATGGACCCTACTCATGGCGTGCTGGCCAACGGTATGATGGGCTTTGAGAAACACTCTCCGATCGCCATGTATGCCATTCAAATGATGTTGAGGATCTGGAATGGTAATGACTGGCAACAAAACGGTCCCAACGCCCTAACGTACACCTTCCTGACGTACTGTAAAGCGAGCAGAGTGCAGCAGATTTCAACTGAGCAGTGCAAACCGTTCAAAGTGAACGTGATCCCTCACTCGGCCTTTTTCCCCGTGTTGTACAACGAGCTGCACCTGATGTACTTTGAGGAAAGTCGGAGCAACGAGACGATGGCGAGAATCAGGTCGACAGTGCCTCTGCTGGGCATCCATGTTGGTAATAACATCGTCAAGAACGAAGTGGTGAGGGTAGAGTCAAGACAAGCGTACGGTCTTCTGGCTCAGCAGTACTGTCCGCGAGCCTACTGGAGCTGTGGGGCTGAGTTTTAGCTTCAGGCATGCAGCCACAATACTAAACCAATATTATTTATTATTGTAATTAATTAAAAATATAAATTGAATTAATTTTATTTAAAAAAAACATAGAAAATAAATAATAATTAGTAATATTTAATATATATATATATATATATATATATATATATATATATATATATATATATATATATATATTATATATATATATATATATAAGTAAATCATGCGTGTTAAAACTGTTTCAAGTTTATAGTCGTTTAAATTAAAAATATTATTAAAAATATTATTTTATAACTCCTTGTATAAAATTATTATGTAACGTGTCCTGTAATAATTAATAATGGTTTATTAATTGTTTCCTCTTATAATTTAAAACTGTTTAGTGCAGTAGTTTTTCATGAATAATCAACCACTTAATTGTAAAAAAATTATATACGCAGTGTACAGACAAATTTCATATATGTTCCTACCGGAAGTAGCCGGAAGTGTAAGTTTCTGTCCTTCCTATTTGTATATCAACGTTGTAATTTCACACATAGGTCAGAATCTTTAATACAAACCTCTCTGTAAAGTTTCATAACTAAATTATAATCAGAATGGCTGTAAACCTTACACTTCCGGCTACTTCCGGAGGAAATTTAAAATTAATTTTACAGTATCGCATCATATTACTTATGTGGGGGAATATATGTCAAAAATTGCCCTTGAAAACTCGAACGAGGACTTGCACCAAAGAATAAAAAGGGAAGTGGGTATGAAGTGTATAAACACTTCATAGTGTTTAGTGTTTATAGTGTGTAAACACTATAAACGTATACAACTCTGTACTTTTTGCTTAAACTGAGCAATGGAACCTAACTTAATATCATAATGTATGAAACAATTCGTGTATATTTATTTCAATATAACCACTTCAGCATAGTTATATAATTTTTATAATTAATATAACAATAAAAAATACAAAAATATAATAATTTTTATTGTTAAAATATAGCAAGCTGTTGTCTCAGCTGCATGCTATACTCCTTGTATCACACTCTCACATAGCAAGATCATTAGTACGAAGGTCCAACAATAATTTTTATTTGGGTCTAAAAACCGTGCAGGATGACTTGTATATATGTGTGTTTTCTCGTTGAAGCATGTGAATAAATTTTTCGTTGATGAAACAGAAGTTCTCGATCTTCACAGTCACACTTTTCTCTTACGTAACTCCGCATACAAAATGTAGAATTATAATTAACCACATTTAATTACTTCTAATCAAAGAAAAAATTCACTACAGAAAAGTTTGTATAGAGAGAGTTAGATACATTATGCACTGATTTTTAGAAATTCAAATTCTAGGTTGAGTAAATATTAATATGGAATTTGAAATTAATTTCTCGTTCAAAAGAATTAAGAAAAAAGAAAGTTAAAGAAAGCTGAAAATTATTCTTTTGATATATCACATTAATACTTTTATTGGATTTTAAATAATCTAATTTGCATTTCTATAATATATAGATATTAATAGACATTTTTATGATTTCATTTGATGAAATATTTTATTTCGTACATCATAATTTTTTTCTTTTCTTCTTTTCTGGATTCACAAAAGATAGAAATAAAATGTAAGGTATTTTTTTATAAAGACATGTTACATTTTATCAAATAAATTGTATTTTTTTTTTTTCTTATTTCCTGCATGACTAAATATGTTCTAGTAGTTTTGTAGCTCTCACCCCGACAGTCTTCATCATTACTGTCTCTTCCTTTGTGGCGCTCGCTTTGATGTGTCAACTTACCTGCTGTTGCCTCACATCAATTTTATTTCTCTTACATTTCACACCCTCATTTTCTCGCGTTCCACTGCATCATTTTATTTATTTAACACCTGTGTATTTCCTTGCAACAACAGAAAGGAGCGAAAGGCCTAAAAAAATTCTTCGTCGTATTTTTTTAAGAGCCAATTTTTCCTCTTTCCTTTCCTATCACACAAAAATCTGCAAGGTAAGCCAAATGATTAAATGACACCTTCATGTGTACAGCAAGAATTATTTACTGGACCAGTATAGACAACCATTGAGAATTTAAATTTTTTGTTAAATCATTAAATTTGTATAATAATTAACAAAAATCATTAAGAGGATTCTTATCATTCTGAGGTAGGGTGTGCCGTATGCCTACCCACATACTCTGATTTTCCCAACTTATTTGAGGGTTCCCCCTTTTCACTGTTACTCTAGGAGTAAAATTCAAATTCGACTCGTATATATAAAGTTGGTTATACTGTAGAACTCATGTAGACTGTAGATGGAATTATGATTTGCTAATTTTTTTACTAAAATTTTAATTAAAAATTTATAAATATATAAAATAGCATCGTATTTCAATGTTTTAATATTCATGTTTTGCTGAAAATTCTGTCATGGTTCCTGTCTTCGGCTTGAACAGCGTGAACCAAAGAAGTAAGTTAACGATGTGTGATAAAATAACGTGAGTTATAGTACAGTAAAGGATTGTTTGCTGCAGTTTCAAGAAAAATAATACCACTTTTTCTCCCTAAAGAAAAAAAAATCTTATAAATCCATTCCCTTTAGAAGTGAAAAACGAGGTGATGACATCGCGCGAGGTAAGAAAAAGATCAACAGAAAATCCACAGCAAATACAAACAACACAGTTCTAAAGTTAAAACTTTTTTCTTTCAGCTACAGTAATTCTCTGTCTTCAAAAAAACATCACACACCATTTTCTTGCTTTTTCATGTATATATGTTAGCACCCAAAGCCGAATTCGGTCAAAAGCCGAAAAAAATGCTCACATCTAGTTCTGCGCATCACGAAATGAGCCAAAGCCGAAGTTAGTTATTTTTTCGGCTTTGGCGCATTTCATATTGAACAAAACTAGATCTGCTCAAATCGAAATGCGCCAAAGCCGATATGAGATTTTACTTCGGCTTTGGCGCATTTCATTTTGAGCAAAACTAGTTCTGCGCATCGCGGTTTGAGCAAAAGTCGAAATGATATTTTATTTCGGGTTTGGAGCAAAATTTTGAGCACATCTAGTTTTGAGCAAAATAAATATGATTTTAATGACGAGATGATGATTTTAATTTTAATGATATTAATTTTAATTTTTTAAAAAGAAAAATAAAAACTAAGACACTATAAACTTATAATAAATATTAATATTGTGACCTAATAGCTTTCAAGCGCTGTTTAAAAATAAATTAATTTGGGAAAAAAATAATGACTTTAAAATGTAATCATATAGCGCTGTATACGTACGTACATACCTTATAAAAATATTGTAGAATCTGTTGTTTTTATAAAACAATCCACTATTTTTGTCACTTAATTACTAATTGATTATGTTTTTGTTAAATTAATAAATTTTTTGTTTTAAGAACTGCAGCTCAAATAAAATAGACATGTACGCCACACGTTTTAAAGTATTCTTTAGATTCACTCGCTCTCACCATTAGAAATATTGTCATGCATGTACTTGAAAATTTCATAGTTCTATTTCTTCGAACATTGTTATAGCAGCCACAATACATAAACATATTAAACATATACGGCAATCAAATGGGGTTAAACTTCATTGCAGAGGTAAAGGCTACTTTCTTATCTCGTTGTAACGATAACAACCTGTATTGCATGATAGCCTAATTCTAAGACATATAATAGAACTATGAAATCTACAAGTGCGTGCATGACAATATTTCTAATGGTGAGAGCGAGTGAATCTAAAGAATACTTTAAAACGTGTGGCGTATATGTCTATTTTATTTGAGCTGCAGTTCTTAAAACAAAAAAATTATTAATTTAACAAAAACATAATCAATTAGTAATTAAGTGACAAAAATAGTGGATTGTTTTATAAAAACAACAGATTCTACAATATTTTTATAAGGTATGTACGTACGTATACTGCGCTATATGATTACATTTTAAAGTCATTATTTTTTTCCCAAATTAATTTATTTTTAAACAGCGCTTGAAAGATATTAGGTCACAATATTAATGTTTATTATAAGTTTATAGTGTCTTATGGCCGTAAGTTGCAGCCAACTTATCTTGGAAAAATCCGACAATTATCCGAGAATTTTAATGTTAATTAGTAAATAATCCACGGATAATCCTCAGATTACAGATTATTCTCGGATAGGTGGCTGCAACTTACGGCCATCAGTTTTTTATTTTTCTTTTTAAAAAATTAAAATTAATATCATTAAAATTAAAATCACCATCTCGTCATTAAAATCATCTTTATTTTGCTCAAAACTAGATGTGCTCAAAATTTTGCTCCAAACCCGAAATAAAATATAATTTCGACTTTTGCTCAAACCGCGATGCGCAGAACTAGTTTTGCTCAAAATGAAGTGCGCCAAAGCCGAAGTAAAATCTCATATCGGCTTTGGCGCATTTCGATTTGAGCAGATCTAGTTTTGTTCAAAATGAAATGCGCCAAAGCCGAAAAAAAAACTAACTTCGGCTTTGGCTCATTTCGTGATGCGCAGAACTAGATGTGAGCATTTTTTTCGGCTTTTGCCCGAATTCGGCTTTGGGTGCTAACATATATATATATATATATATATATATATATATATATATATATATATATATATATATATATATATATATATTCATTATAAATGCTGCTGGAGACCAAACGTTACGCTTGTTTTATAATATTAGTTATATTAGCTTTCTTATAGTATGTACATAATAGTCGGTGTGATTGGTCACTCGATGTATGCTGTATACATCATATAATATATATTATGATTATGAACTTGAACTCTGTTGAGATAATTAAGTATATTTGATTTTATATTCCTTCTTTCTTTGTATGCCTGATGTTTCTGCATTGCAAGGAAACTTTACACAAAAAAAGTTCCTACTCCAGGAAAAGTAAGCAGCATTGCACTTGCGGCTTTTTCTAAATAATTATATACTATGGAAAAGGTACACACAAACTGAAAGACTGCATTTTTTTTTCTTTAGAGCTGCAGTTAAATTAGATAATTAAAATTAGATTAAAAAATACTGGATGCTTTAAAAAATAATTGTTTAAATGATGAAAAATTTGTTTTAAACTGTTACAGAATATTTCAAAAAGAGTACTGTGCTACGTGGCTAATTTTATTGTTGTTATTTGTGTATATTTATTATATTTTGTGTATACATGACTTATTCTGTAGTCAAATTTGTATAATTTGTATTTTTATAGCCAAATGGACTGAATACATATATGTATTAAATCTATTCTCGCTATCTCGAGCTTTACTAGCTGCATGTGCACTTTCATCATCATTATAAATTTTATTGACAGCTCTTTGTAAGTTTTCTCCATGCTTCGAGGATTCTACAAACACGTTCAGTTAATATCAATTTATTAATGCAATGTTTATACGATTTGTGGATATGCACAAGGAATTCATAAAATTTATCTTTGTTATTTTTTATAAAATAAATAAAAGTTTTATTACATTAAACAAAAAGTTATATTATCACACTAAATATCATTGTCAATAGTAAAAATATAACCTTCATAAAATAAGCAATAAAATTCTATTGGCTGTATAATGAAAGAAAAAAAATGTGCCAAATTTATGTAATGCAGATTCATAAAATTTCTTATAACTGTAAAATAAGAAAATGTAATCTTTATTGACTTCTTTATGGTGTTTTAAAAATCTTTTCAAGCCGAGCTTGGTGCAAAGAAGCTTTTACTATGTCAGTGTCAGGACGATGAAGTGTTCCAATAACTTGGTGCGCACCGAGTCTCGTCCTTCCTGCACGTGCCAGCTTGTCCTTTACAGGACTCGCCCAGCAAATTATAGACAGCCTCCTCCATATTCTTGCTATCTCTCGTAAATAGTCAGAATACTGTTATAAGTAAATAATAAAAAAAAATAGTCTAGCTTAATACACAGCCTTGGACGTTACGTAATTCTAATTTAACACGTCTTAATTGTATGCAATAATAGTTTGCTAATCTTCATGATTTATATACTATGTATTCGGATTTAAAAAATAAATGTATCCATACATTTTTGATTTTTTTTTATAAATTTTAGAACGATATTTTGGTTATTATTTAAAAAAATTTCAGAAAAAAAAATATTTTAATATTTTTAATGATTTTATTTAGTTATATATAAATATTTTAATAATAATTATTATTGCTCATTAATTTAATTTCAATAAATTTAACATCACTATAGACATTATACTATAGTCATTTTTAATTATAATTATTTAGGTCAAATGCACTTATTTGTTTGTACATCGTTAATCGTTACCCTCTAATAAGCACATTATATTATATAAACGTACCATATCATAAGCTGCACACAGTGTGCACAGAAACGTCTAAAAGTCGTAGGAGAAGCTCTATTAAGTTAGGTGTATAGGTGAGTTAACTAAAGAGGTAAATGGCTTAAGTTTGCTAAACAATCCGGGGTATAATTGAATTAAAATACCTTTAGCAGTTTTAGCACGTACATTCAGGTAAAAGACGACGTCCAATGTTAGAGTAAGGGTGATAGGTGAGAAACTAGGGGTGTGGGGTAAGTACACGGAAAAATATGTATTTTCTTATTAGATTTATCACGTTTAAGTGTTTTAATGAACAGGTAAAAGGTAAATAACAATATAATATTTTTAAAGATAATTGAAATTTCTGGTATAACTTATAATAATTATAACATAATACTATTCATTCATCCATTTTTTTTTTTTTTTTTTTTTTTAGTCATTGATTTGAATTTCAGTGTACCAATTTATTATTAACATAATTATGTACATGACACTAAAAAAATACATAGAAATTATGTTGAAATTTAAAATTGTTATAATTATTTACTCTTCTAATTTATAATGCTGGTTGTTCATTCAACACCATTAACTTTGTATATATAATTTATGTATTATAAAACTATAAAATAATTGAATCGTTTTTTATGTTAATTTTCCCCGTGTATGCAGAAGAATATTATAATCAAAAGTGAGTGCATGGTATAGAGAAACTCTTGTGTAGAGAGAGTATAGTATCGAGAGGAATGGCAGTAGGAATTAAGGGTAAATAGGTTTTAGAAAGGGACATATAGAAGTGAGGAGATGGGAGGAGTTGTAAAGTTAAGCAACCTATAATATATATTATATATATATATATATATATCTTATATATATATATATATATATATATAAGATATATATATGTATATATATATGATAGGTAAATGTCAGAGAGCCAGGGAAGGAGGAGGGTGTTGGTAATCTGGAGCACTCAAGTTCGATCCAGCGGCGTGGTGGCTAAATGAGAACTGAGACATGTGAGGCAACGACCGAGCCGGGAGAGTTGGCTGATAGTCGGTATGTATATAGAGAAGACGACGTTCGTCGTCTTGCTGAACGACTAGCATTTAGTTTGCACTTCACTTAATTCAAAGGCATCTGCAAGGAAGGAAGAGAGAGAGAGGGACAACAACTTAAAATCTTGAAGTGTGGAACAAAAAAGTTAATTTCATTAACTACAATCTAAAAATTTATTGATTGAGTGATGTGTTTGTACCATTATAGTGTTATTTATCACATCTTAATGAATTACAATATTTATGTTACCACCAAAAACCGAATTCGGACAAAAGCCGAAAAAAATGAGCAAAACTAGTTTTGAGCTTAACTTGATGCTCAAAACTAGTTTTGCTCAAGTCGAAATGAGCAAAACCCGATGAAGACTTTTACATCAGCTTTTGTTCATTCCCATTTGAACAAAACTAGTTTTGCGTATCAAGTTATGATCAAAACCCGAAGTAAGATTTTATTTCGGCCTTTGAGCAAAATTTGAGCAAAACTAGTTTTGCTCATTTTTCAAAGACAATTAATTTTTTACTTTGAATTTGAGGATCTGATGAATTTGGGGGGGAGGGTATCACCAAGGAACGTTATGCCTGATCTGTGAATTCTGATTAATTGTACCAACTTGCAACTGAAAATGAAATTTTAAGCAAGTTTTATTGTAGAACTGAATTTCAGGCTGCTGAAGAGAAATTTATTAAGTTGAGTGATGTGCCTCAAGATAAGGAAATTTCTTTACGTTCTGCAGCAGCATTGGCCTCAAATTCAAAGCAAGGTTTTATATTTTGTAACTGCAGAAAAGGGTGTCAGTCTAGATCCTGTAGCTGTCTAAAGAATAAACTAAAATGTAATTCCAAGTGCCGCAACAGCAGTGCCTGCAGAAACAAGTAACGAGAAGCAGAATTACTGTAAGCTAGCACACACAGACTATTATCTTATAGATGATTATTTATTTATTGATTAGTTGTATGCTTAATTTGACTGCAATGCAATTCATTTTTATATACTACATATTTAAATTAAAACTTGATTATGTAGACGTTTTTGGTCTGATTAGTAATTACAATAATAAAGGTGAAACAAATAATAAACAATAACTCTTTTTGTGAACACTTTTCGACCTTTTATTTTTATGTTTTATTTTTAAAATGAGCAAAGCCAGTTTTGCTCAAATTTTGCTCAAAAGCCGAAATAAAATCTTACTTCGGGTTTTGATCATAACTTGATACGCAAAACTAGTTTTGTTCAAATGGGAATGAACAAAAGCCGATGTAAAAGTTTTCATCGGGTTTTGCTCATTTCGACTTGAGCAAAACTAGTTTTGAGCATCAATTAAGTTAAGCTCAAAACTAGTTTTGTTCATTTTTTTCGGCTTTTGCCCAAATTCGGTTTTTGGTGGTAACATTTACACTACTGTAAACTTTTAAACTATGACGTCATAAAGTTAGTGCAAACCTGGTGGTAATTTCTGGAGCTACGTGCGTCTAGCGGGGACAGATTAATTGGCTCTTTAACATATTATAAAATCATGTAAATGCTCTGTCAGCAGCCACAGCATAATTTTACAGAAATGACAACACCATAATTAGTTGTCCCATACTTTCGGGCAAATATAAAAAAATATTTCAACTTTGTAAGTGATGCATTTCATATAAATTTTGTTGTTTTTGTGATTCTCCCAATGCTATAGGTATTGCCGTATCCTCGGCAGAATCAGCCAAAATTTCAGCCGTCAGCGCCATCTCTTGGTCCTTTATCATGATGAACTCTATAGTGTTGAAAAAAATTCACGAGCTTGGGTACATAGAAATGAACTTTTTATTTTTTCAAAACTTTATAGAAAAAAAAAATATTTTAATTTTTAAGTACTATATATTTGCAATTCAATTATTTTAATGTTAATCATACTAAATAATTAATATTTACAAAAATTACATAAACAGTTTAATATGATGATCTGTCCCCCTCCTCTAATTCCCTCCTCTAATTCCTCTTGTAAAAAAGGTGACGGTTATTCTTTTCCTAATGGGAATTGATATAAATAATAATATATAATGATAACTGCATAACTGCTTATAAATGCCATAGGAATCTTTGATGGAAATATAAGAATGAAATGAAAAAATAAAAATTTAGAGATTGAATTGGTCAACTGTCAAATCATATCAATGTTTTATAATATAATAAATATAATATACTACCTGTAAAATGTGTATGAAAGACACTCTTATACTATAACGTATCGGGAAGCGAGTGTTTTGTAACCAAGGCGAGTGACGTCACTCGGACCCCGCACGCGACATTTCTGCTGCACGTACACACTTATCTTGACTGTATCTTCCCTCTCGAGTCTTGCTTAAATAACTTAAACCAAATCTAGTAAAAATGTGTGTAAAAGTGTTATTTTATAGGACTATAATTTCGTATAACACCTTGAATCTATATAGTTTTTCCCCTCTGACTAAAGTTTATGAAGCAAAGCCTATAATAGGCTTTGCCACTGCATGATATTCCTAAAAAATTGCTAGTCATCAAACTGATCAATATATTGTTACTTCTACTGAAGTTTCAAATTCTGAAATGCTAGCGTTTAATATAATATGAAACAAAACCATGCTCAAACTTATGTCAACGTGACAAAAAAAAAAACAAGAAAAAAATTCATTACTGTAAACCAGTGTAATACATTGCAGCTATATAGTAATGAGAACTTGGTGATGATCAAAGAATTTCAGACACATATTTATGGCCAATTTTGTTAAAGGAATATATTAAATATATTATAATTAAAATTATATTATTTATTATATTCATCATTTAAATTTTTTGGTTAACAAAGTAAGTCTCTTACTGTACAGCATATGTATTACAATTAAATTTATTGGTCGATTTATTTATTGGTCAATTTATTTAATGATCGATGATCCAATAAAAGTCTAAATCCGAGAAAAATTTTAAGAAATATGTATAGTAAAAATTTCTAATCTATAATTAAATTGTTCCAACGAATTTTATCGTTTTGACTCATTATAACTATTTAAATTGATATTAAGTAATTAAAATTAATAGAGCAATTATTTTACATTTGTTAAAGCTAAATATAGTAAAAGCGATTTCAGTAGTAAAAATATTTTAAGATAACTCATATAGAAAAGACTTGTAAAAAGATCAACTCTGCTAATTTCATGTTATTCTCATTACGAAATCATGTTTCACTTGAAATTCTCCTTTCTGTCTACTACGCACATTTATATCCACATTTAGCATATGGCATTATAAATTGGGGTAGTAGAGGAGATCTATTAAACAGGGTCTTTGTGCTGCAAAAAATAGCTATAAGAACTATATTAAGGTTTCCCAAGAGACAATCTTGCCAAACTCATTTTAAAAATAATAAAATTTTAACAGTACCATCAATATAATCAATATTCATTATGAAATGTGCTATGTTTAAGAGAACTTACCAGGAGTTTTACATACAGCATAGTGATGTCCATAGCTACTCAACAAGGAATAAGAATAATATACAGCTCTAAATTATTTGAAAGCAGTCCTATGTTTCAGACCGCTAAAATATATGATTTCCTTCCACTTACTCTAAAAAAATATTGAAAATAATAAATTGTTCCACTGTAAGTTAAAAAAAAAATTTAATCAATCAAGAGTATTATTCCTTGAAATCATTTTTTAAGTAATAAACTTCCTGAGGATATAGTAAAAATGTAAGGAGCTTTGTGTTTTAATTGGTAAGAATTGCTTGTTAAAATTAGTGCTTTACTTTATGATTTGTTTTTCATTGATATTGTGTGTCATGTTGGTGTTCGTTTTGTTTGTATATGTTTTTTGTTGTTTTCAGAATTAATTTATGACGTGAACCTATGTTTGTCTTGTACAACCTGAAAGTTCGAATGAATAAAATAAAACAAAAATAAAAAATTAAATAAGGAGATATCAATATATCATGGCCTTATAACTTATAAGGTTATATAAGATTACCATATAACGTACGTGGTATCTCGATTCCAACAAGTGGTTAGTTAACTATAGAAAAAATATCATTCAAATTCGGAGTCATGCAATTTGAAATCATTAATTACTATATCCAATATCAATGTTTAATTTGAAAAACTTGGAACGGTTCATGTCGTTAATAATAATAATTATAGTTTCAAATTTTCACTTTTAATATTTTATTTACAAAGTTCAGTTAAATTAAGTTATTATTGATCAATCGCAATAATGAACTGTAGGCAGTTCTACTTTTTCATAAGATATAAATCAATTTATGACAGTAAATTTATTAAATAATTTTTTAATCATACAGATACGCGAACTTAATTATTATCATTATCACAACAAAAATGCCTTGATGTATAAATATGTTCACTATTTATTTTGGAATTTTCAGAAAGTCACATTTTATTAAATGCATCAATCAAGATTACATTCCGTAACCTTATCAATTGAAAAATACATAAGTAATTATTTCTTCAAGACCTATTTTAGCTAGTTACAGATTTTAATCAAAGCATTTGTTTTTATTTTTAATAAAATTTTTCTTTAATTGAACAAAAATTTTGCAAATAAACAATATTTAGTATCATTTACTTAAATAACCTATTGAATTTTTTTTTTCTTTTTCTTATTTTACTGAAGAAAACAAAAACAAAAACAAACAGAAAACATTTCCAATATTCCTAAGTCCCTAATTACATTGTTTAACATCCTATCTCAAATAAAAAAAAATTCCCAACTACTACAGAACACAATAATTATACCCATCTTCAATGATGTCCATAACCTGAAACAAAATGACTTTAGTATAATGGTAAGGATCCATCTGGACGTCACCAACCCTTTGTCCTCCCATTTACTTACAAAAAAAGATTGGGCGCACGTAAGATCCTATACGGAGCAATTTTTCGATAGCTTATTGTTAACTCTCTAAATAAGTTATGTTTGCAAATTTAAAATTACGTATTGGCACTAACCTTTTACGTTTGCTGCTATAAAAATTTTATTATTTGCTCTTTTAATTAAAGAGCATCTAAAGAATTTCGCGGTAGTAGTGTTTTGACTTCGAGCCGTAAAAACGTGCGCAGAAGGGTTGCGCGCCGATGCGCGGTGGTTGTAGCAGGAGTCAAAATCAGCAAACGAACATGGCGACAATATAATTTTTCTGATGGATACTCATCACCATTGAACAAAAATTAAAAAAAAAAATAATAATAATAAAAAAAAAAAAATAAAATTTATCCAAGTTGCAATCTCAAATATATATAATCCATAATTCTACTTCCGGCTTATGAGAAGAAATAACCTGATAGAATTATAACTTCCTGCTACTCCCAAGAGAAACCTTACGTTTGTACAAGTATATATAGAATATCAATGATACGTAATACATAGTGCCGACATCTAATGGTTAGGCAAGAAGTTACAACACACCAACCGACAAAGTTGCTGGAATTTCAAATGCCTTGTCGTACGATTCGTACGAGTTCTGTTATGTTAATTTTAGCCACGGTGGTCTGAAAATCAATGTACTTAGTGGTTGCTATACCTTTCAAACCATGTTTACATACAATACTGTATAGTACTGTATTCAAGGATTGTATAGGTCCTGGTGTAGAAGGCACTTGGTCGGGTTCTTATGTTTTGGTTGATTGGTATTTTGGGGCAATTGACACATTTTGGTCATGTATGCCACCGTTCTTGTATGTTTTGTTAGTGAACTTGCATATATGATAATATATATTATATATTAACATTGGTAAACAATACTGATTATCTGATTAATTTTCATGGTAACAATGAAGAAAGTCGTACACATTGTATAAAAATTAAAGTTTAAATATATATATTTTTCAATTGCATAGTAGGCAGAGGCAAAATGTAGACGAGGTGGGAAGTGGGTCCACCAAAGTCCAATCTTTTTCAGTGTAGTACCATATTATTATATAAATATAATGGGTGCGATTCACGAAGCAGTTATCCAGGTTTTTAACCACGTTTAGCTTAACCACGTTTAACTAGGTGATTTAACACTTAAAACATGTATAGTTAAACGTGGTTAAGCTACACGTGGTTAGAAACCTGGCTAACTTCTTCGTAAATCGCACCCAATAATAACCAATTAAGTTTAGGGGATAATCACTGGCTCTCTCATGCACATATTTAACTCACTGGAATAGTAAAATTAAGAAAGCAGGATGACTATCCGCTTCAAAACCAGACAAAATATTAACGAATGGGAAAAATGATAATTTATTTCATTACCTTAATAGCAGTGTTGCAAATAAGTGTAATGAAGTAGCAAGGTTGCGGCCTTGTTGTAGTTTATAATCATGCAATTGACATACAAACTCTGTACATGGAAGGCATTAAAAACAAACATTTTGTTCGTATATATGTATATGACGTGATCAATGTTGACTTGTACAACCAGTAATCGAAATAAAATTATTATTATTATTATTTGTGTTTTTAACTCCCAACTTAGTTGGGGTGTTTAAGCGCCAGCACCGGGCCCAATTGGGCCAAGATGAAGGCGCCCGCTGATCCTGTTGGTGATGTTACGATCCAGCGTCTCCTACTCAGCTGCGGGCAATGAGGGCTTCCCGGGTACACCCGCAAATAGCCCATCACACAGCCTTTCGGGCAGGTCCTCTCCTAGGCGCGGTGGGACACATTTCCGCTAGCACTCTTGGGTGCTGGATGCCTTTAACCAGGGCACTTAGAGGTGGGGATGCATCTTGGGCTTCCCAAACCAATGCCCTGGCCGCCCTGTGGTTCAAGAACCACAGGCTACGGGCCAGAGGTCACACTCGCAAGGAAACCCCCAACCCGCATGTCCTTCCTGAGCGCGGGGGGACACGTACCGCGAGCCAGAAAAGAGCCCACGCCCTTCCCGTAGCTGGATGCTGGATGTTATTATTATTATTATTATTATTATTATTATTATTATTATTATTTTTTTTTTTTTTTTTTTTTTTTTTTTTTTTTTTTCCCCTCAGCATGCCAAAGTTGAAAGTACAGGCTCCATGTAAAACAGAGTATTCCTCATCTAACAACTTCAACAGCTAGAGAAACTCGACCCCGGCGCTCCGCACTCTCGTGCAGTAAACTCCAGGGCTGCCTTTTCTATTTTTATGGGTGCACCTCACCCAACCTCCCCATGCGCACGAAGGAGACGAAGAGAGCCCAGCAACACTGCCTTCTGCATGGCATCCGCCAGCCGCTCAGCGGATCCACGGCAACCTGGTACTTGCCGAAGCCCAGAGAGTAGTGTGTCAGGCACCCCACCCATCACGCCAACCAACAGGACAACAAGTGACACCGAATGTCATTATTAATACATTCGGTCATTATTAATACATGTAATAATTATTACATTCGGTAATTATTACCGAATGTAATAATTATTATTATTATTATTATTATTATTATTATTATTATTATATATATAATATATATACTGCATTGTTGTTATTGAGATGGTACTTGAAGGAAGGTAATTTTATATTTTTCAAAATATTTTTCCATATTATATGGAACTGTTTCGATGAATTATATTATATTTGTTATTATTTAATTAATTTAATTATAGCATTATATAATTTATTTTTAAAGATATTATAAATAATATAATATCTAAAAAAAAAAAAAAAAATTAATTATATCATGCAATCTTTGCTAACAAAACGTGTTAAATGAACAGGTAGTTAGTTTCACTGAACGCGAGCAATTTATATTCAAATTCAAATTTTTATTTCGATCATAGGCTGTACAGCATGGATCACGTCAATTATTACATTAAATATGTAACATACTAAATTCTAATTAAAATTAGCCTAAATTTAATAAATTTAAACACATATACCCAAACAATATTTAAAATATATATGATCTATAAAATTAATACAATAATTAAAATTGTGTCCTTTTAAACATCACATTAGCACCATAATATATTTAACACACAAGTTTTAAATTCAATTAAAAGTCTATACATCTTGACAAAATAATTAGTTATTTTAACAATTTACTAGTAGTAAATTAGTTATTTAAAAAGCACTTTTGCATAAATTGTCATATATTCACATAATTTATTTCTTCTTTTCACAGTACAATAAGTTTCTTGATGCACTTACTCTTCTTGTATGAATTATTATGAAAATTATTTTTATATTTTTATCAGTTAAAGATAAGATTTTAATATGAAAATTTAACCAAATTTTTACAAATTTTTAATTTTTATTTAACCAAATAAAAATTTATAGCTTTATTTATTTATTTTTTAATATCGCATGAATTTCATGAATATAAAATAATTTATATTATGCATACGTTTATTTATTATTAATTATATTTATTCAAAAAACAGACTACAGGTTAGGTCATCTGATTATAAAGTCACTATATCAAATACTTCATTTTTTGAGTGAGTGATACATGATTTCTTATAAGATAATATATATCTTTTAAAGGGATACATGCCTTAAATTACAAATTAGACAGACATTAAGTGTTGCTCGAGTTTATAATAAACATTCGTATTATTTTTACATGCGCGCGGTGCGACTGTGCGAAGTCGCGCTAAAAAGAAAGTCCTTGCTGACGTCACAACTCACAGCTAGCACCGATTAGCATTGAGTTGTGACGTCATCAAGGACTTCATGACGTCATCAAGGACTAAATTTCTTACTTTGAACTGCGACTTCGCACGGATGCATCACGCGTGGAAAAAAATGATGCAAATGTTGATTATTTACTCTAAACCCACTTGGTGACTATCTAATTTGTAATTTGAGGCCTGTATGCCTTTAAGACGAATCTAGAGTTAAATGTGAGTTAAATGCAAATAAAAAAAATATTTATAAATTATTTGAACTGAAATACGTAGTTCACAATAACTTTTAAATGAATTCATTTATTATATCGTGAATCCTGTGTTCATGCTCTTCATATTTTTTTTTATGAAAATGTCTTAAATACAAAAGAATTAAATTTATCTTTAAATTGGGTCAAGATGGCAACATAATATAATATGATATTATACTTATATGTTACGTTGTGTTCAAAGTATTGACAGTGGACAACCTACATGAAAATTTGTTATTGCAGAAATGAATAGAGGGTACCGATCATGCTACTCTGATTTTTTTTTAGATTTTTTGAAACCCAAAACTATTTTTAAATAATTATTGAAAGTGCGGCCACGCCCCCTGGAGGCGTCAATAGGCGTCTCGGTCCTATCCTTTTTATTAAGGTATCAGGGGTACCAACTTAACTTACAGAACTTTCAATACTTATTTAGAAATAGTTTCGGGTCTTTAAAAAATTGGAAAATATTCAGAGTAGCATAATTTGGTGCCCTCTATTCATTTCTGTAATAAAAAATTTTCTTGTAGGTTGTCCACAATTAAACATTTACTATTACGATGGATGGAGATAAGGTAATATGGACAACCACATTTTTATTTTTTTCTTTAATTGACATAATCTAAGTTCGTCTATGTACAACCTAAACGATTGAAGAAAGAATTTAAATTTAAATGAGACACACGCAAATTCAAAAGAAAAAAAATAATAAAATAATTAAAAAAAATATTAATGCAAAATCATACCTGTATGATTATACAGATTATTAATGTACGTTGCCAATCGTTATTTACGTAAAAATGTGGAATTGCAATTATATATACATGATAATATTTGTTTACATAATAATATTGGTGATAAGTGTAATTGTAGTGTAATTGATGTAGTTGAGACATGTATATTTGGGTGTAATAATTGATAAAGACTTTAAATTTGATCAACATTTATATAAAATAATGGCTAGATTAAGATATTTACTTAAAAACTTGTATGACTTGTGACTTGTCTAAGTTTATGTCAGAAAGAATGTTAAGAAATGTATATTTTGCACTTGGTCACTCAATAATTTCGTATGGAGTACTTGCATGGGGTTTTACAAAATCAGGTCATTTAACTAAATTAACAAAGTTGCAACTAAGGATTTTAAAAAGGATTAAAAAGGGTAAAAAATGTGATTGGTGACGTGAATTATTTTACATATTTCAATGTTTTACCAGTCAATGAATTAGCAAAATTTGTGCTTACTATTGAAAAATTTAATGATGTGAAAGATTTAGAGCCTAGAGTACATGATGATAATACTAGGACTCTTTTAACTGAACCTGCTACAACTCCAAATAATAGATTTGGAGAAAGAACATGGAATTTTATGCTACCAAAGATTTGGAACGAAATATTAGATCAATTGACCCAAAAATGTTATTGAAAAATGGTTAATTGTATTTGTGCTTCTGTTTAAGTTGAAAGGTTTAAATTTTTTCGTGCTTATTTTTATTTGTTTTTCTCTTTCGTTAATGTTATTAATATATTGTTTTAAGCTTACTATATATACGTGTTGAATAATTGTAGGTAACTCAGTTCCAACCGATAGGGCTTTTATTTAGGGCCTTGTGGTTGGACTGTATTTGTACACGGTTTAATAATAAAAAAACTTTAAAAAAAAAATGCTATTTATATTTTTGCTATTTTTTTGCAGCAAAAATTATTTTGCACTGATTTAAACTTGAGATATAAAATATAATAATTAATGTCATTAATATATATACAAGCAGGTGGATATAATTTATTTTAAATGAACTGTGAATTGCTTTTATTTATATTTTACATACTAAATCAAGGTAATCCAATGACTAATTAACTTAAGGCACTATATCTGAAAAAGTTGAGCATATAACTCGCTATTACTAACAATCTATGTATAATATATGTTGTGTTATATATTTAATATCATAATATGTTATTTATAATTTTTATACTCTAAATTAATTATATACTAAACAAATAAACAAATGACAGTACAGTTGTTCCAGTTATTTTTGTTTTATATTATGTTTAAAATTTTATGTCAAGTACGTAAGTGTTTTTTATTTTTATATTATGCAAACATATTCGTGCGAACGTGACATTTCACTGAACAAGTCACCCACAAAGTAAAGCCGAGAGCGAGATTGTCGCGTCTTACAAGTTCTAGAAATGAGACAAAGCTGTTCTTCTTATCAAATAATTTTCTGCAACAAGCTTCAAGTTGAAAAAGAAAACTGAAGCAAGAAAGGTAGCAACTTTCACCATGACACGTCTGTGAGTAGAAAATAATTAAGCATCATATTTATACTTATAAGGAACATATGCTTAGTAACAAGTTAATCTTGTTTTGTTATAATATGAACAAAATTATTTAAATTTAAGACATTATTAAAAAAGGCATTTTACCACATAGCATGATTTATTATTTTTATTATATACCAGGTGTGCAATTAAAATGTTGAATACCAAAATACAAAATAAATACGAAATCATTGTGTACGAAAAAGCTTACAATATATGATGCTGTTTGCAGTATTGTGTTGGTGCTTCTGGGCATAATGATGGAATTTTGGGCTGCAGGATTACCGAACACTCCAGCATTGGGGCAGGTACAGTCTAACAGATTTAGATTACCTGTAGACTCTATATGCATGGCGCCTAGCTTCGAGACTGTCTAGCCGTATGTCTGGATGGGATAAAGCAAAAGACGATCGCTGCGCGCAGTCGAATCTATATACACGTAAACGAAGATCAGTAATACTGCATGCATGTATCTGAGATTTTCTTTAGCTTCAACGCGTGCATGCATTTTAATTGTCGTTTATTTATCACATAGCTTACACAGAGTTGTTGATAAAACTCTCTAACCAAAGGACTGGTTCTATTCGTAACTGAATGTGAGCGCTTTAGAAAATTTTATATGACGACCGTCATACGCAATGGACATGCAATTTTGTTCCCCATGGCATTCTGAATCAATAAAATATTTCTGCGTATTAGAAACGCATGCAAAATTAAATAATATAAATATATAATAATATATTTGTAAACAAAAAGTGATGTTTAATATAGTAAGAGAAATAAGTCAAATAAATTTAAAAAATTTCAGGAAAGAGGCCACGGCACAGATGCTATCCATAAATATATTTTACAAAAAATACTCATTTATATTAAATTTACAACGAGACAGTCGTGCAATAACAGACAAATAATAAGTAAAGACGAGTTTAAGATGTTAATTTAAGGTGCGGTTAAAAGTTATTAAAAATAATGATGAGTTTCTAATTTTTATCTGATGCTTTAACTCTTCATTATTAAAATTTATTAATATATTAAAATTATATTTTAATCTTTTTAGCATTGATTAATTGTGTTTCTAGTTAGTTAAATTCATAATAAAACAAGTAATATATATATTTTCACAGGAATCTTCTACAAGTTCACAATATGAAACCAAGAGACCTGGCTTCCTTCATCGCTCTGGTTTTGACATGGAGAATCAATACAACACTCGTTATGCCAGCAAGTGTGTTGGGGTAGGTAGAGTAATTTAATAGTTTTAATACTTTATTTACTATTACTGAACGAAGAAAACGAAGAATTTTAAATATTTACTGTATTGTTTACAATGACTGGTTAGTGGTTATATTATATATATTATTGTAGTATTACTTACTCACTTACTTCCTAATGCATATACTTTTGAGGTGCAATACTGAAGAGAGGGTGAGAGCAAAAGAAAAGCTGTTAAATTTATTTAATAAAATTAATTAATTTTTTACATTAATTTTTTTCAACAAAATGGACCACCAACCTATACCATATAATGCTAAATTAAACATTTCTGTTCTCTTGATATCGAGACATTCGCGTAGCACACTCCCGCAGTAGCATCGCTACAACTGCTACAAGCATATAAGATGATACATACGTCATAAGTCTATATTTATAATTAGAGGCACATATGTAAAACAGAAATCAATTTGAATTTACCAACAAAACACCTTCTATAGATAATGGAGTATCCTCAATTTTTTTTATTGCAGATATGGATAGAGGGTGAAAAGTTACGCAACCCTGTGATTTTTTTCAGATTTTTTAGAGCCCGGGAAGTATTTTTAAAAAATTATTAAAGGTCCTTTTTGTGACGTCACGCGACGGTAAGTCCTACCTTTTTCTTAAGGAGCGGCGTCTCGTGACGTCACAAAAAGAACTTTCAATAAATTTTTAAAAATACTTCCGGGCTCTAAAAATTCTGAAAAAAAATCAGGATAGCATAGCTTTGCACCCTCTATCTATTTCTGCAACAAAAAAATTGCGGCGTTGCTGTTTCAAAATTGTTATATAGTATACTCTGTGCTGGAGGCATTCACAAAGCACTTTAACCCCCACTTTAGCCTCAATTTTTATCCCTAGTGCTAAAACAGGGATTAGCCATTTAAACAGCCATAATTTATTTTCACATTCATATTCCCCTCCCTATTTTAGCACCAGGGATAAAAAACGAGGCTAAAGTGGGGGTTAAAGTGCATTGCGAATGCCCCTCAAAGTATATGTTTATTATAAAATCTTGAAGATCGATTTTATAGATATATTTATTTTGTAGTAATTGTAGGGACCGACAGGGTATACTTGGATAAAGGGTAACTTATTACCATACAGCTTATAACACACACTGACTGGTACAACATCGTGCCATATATATACATACTACATGAGTGTAACATATAACTACATATAGTAATTAGTAATTGATAAAAGAATTATTTTAATCTCATTAATTTTTTTTATTGCAGAATGCAGATATGGATAGAGGGTGAAAAGTTACGCAAACCTGTGATTTTTTTCAGATTTTATAGAGCCCGGGAAGTATTTTTAAAAAAATATTGAAGTTCCTTTTTGTGACGTCACAACTCCTCAAATAAGTAAACTTAATAAATACATAAACAAATATAATAAATTATTTAAAATTAATATTTATTAGCAATAATATTTATTTTTTTTTATCTTTTATTTTTTTTTTTATCTTTTACAGTCGATTTTTTTTTACTTCGTTAACTTCTGTTCTTTTAATTCATATTGTGTACACTGTAACGGTATGGGGCGGGGTTGTGACTAACCAATTCAGGGTCTAATTAAATATAAGCGTTGCAAAACAAAAATAAAGAATTTAAAATAACTAAACAAAAATTTTAACATAATATAATGTTATGAAATTATAGAATGCTAAATTTGAAATAAAACTGACACTTTTTTTTTATAAATTTTTTTTTTTTCTATTTTTAATTAAAATTAAAATGGAATTATTACGAGCCGGTCACGACAGAGTCTGCGAAATTACGTCTTCTCATTGGACGTTCCTGAACCAATGAAATTGAAGCGCGCCATTCATGCCAAAAAAAAATAATAATAAATTTAAATTTCTTCAGATTTTTTAAAATTTCGCAGTTGTTTGCATAACATACTATAAATAATATTTTTAAATAAATAAATATTTTTTCTATATATTATATGTGAAAAATACCAATTTGATATTATATTATACAAAAATTATACATTATAATATATTATTATACTATATTTAGAAGTATATTTAGAATTAAAACTTATATTTAATAAATTTGTGGACTGTTCAAAATTATTCAATACATTTTTTGAAAGGAACTGATGCAATAAATATAAAGTTACAATATTTATAATGTATATTTTAAATATTATGCAATGTAAATATATTATATCAGAGACCACCAATCATGTGAAACAAATCTGTGATATATTCACTAGATCCTTTTTCCAGTTTTATATTTTTTACGATGTACTATAAAAATTATAATATTATAATTTGTGTAGTTATGATGGTTACTACAGTAACATATATTAAGGTATGTTCGTAAATGCAAAATTGACTCAAATGAATCAAGAATTAGATGGCCTTGATTTAGCCGTGGATAAAAATTTAGACTAATTAAAGATTAATTACACAGCTTTTACGTCAAAATCGCGTCGCATCGATCGCCGTTGTCGCCATCTGAATCTGCCTTAGAGGTCTTCTTGGAATTCTTGAATATATAATATATTGAAATGAAATGAAATAATCTTTATTTTAGCTTTCGCTATTTAAATTCATAATAGTTGGTTACATATAAATAAATTGATTTTACAATATCACATAAAAATTTGTTTCATAATTTTTTATGCCTACACAACGAACCAATTTATTAAAACAGAAAAAGCAAAATACCAATTAACATATAAGATAGTTTTACAAATAATTACTTACACAATGAAAATATATTTAACTGCTATAGGGAAATCTTTCCTTCACATATATAATACATAGCCTTTTAAACATTTTTTTATTATGACATATTTTTATATTATCTGGTAGTTCATTGAACAATTTTTTCCCACAGTTATAAATTGATCCATCTGATCTTTGTTTATTGACACATTTTCTGAAAAAATTGTTACATCCTCTTGTATTATAAGTATCATGCATCTCACTATTTTTAACAATTTCACTTTTAAAATGCTTAGGAAATTTATCATGATAATATCATAAAAAAATAACAGTACTTTTAATGCATATCTTTGTTTTACACTCAACCATTGCAGAGTTTCCAACAACAATATAGTATGAGTTCTTTCATTACAACCCAATATAATTTTCATCGCTCTGTTTTGAAGTCTTTGTAATAATTTGATATTTCTTTTGCTCGTATTAAAAAACAAATATGCACAGTATTCAAAATGAGGAGCAATTATAGTTTTATATACCAAATTTTTACACCAAACGCTCAGGAATCCCGAGATTCTACTTAAATACCCAATCTTTTTACCATTTTTTTTTGACATGGACTCAATATGATCATTAAAATTCAAAGTACTATCAAGAACTACACCAAGATATTTAACATTTTTTTCAAACTTCAGTAACTCTCCATCAAGGTTGATCGTTGAGTTGGGATTACTATTTACAATATTAAACAATATTATGCCCCCAATGATTATAAATTATGTTTATAATGTTTGTATAAAATATCATATAAAAAATATAGAAGGAATTCGTTATTCAAATAATAATTTGTTTATTTTATTTTTATTACAATGGTAGCTTACTACAGCATATTCTGCTATTGGTGTAAGCATTAAATTCAAACTTATATAACAACAGTATATTAACAACAGTTGAAAGGATTGATAGGAAAGGAGGCGGCTGTGGCCTTGTGTTAGGAACTGCCCCGGCATTTGCCTGGAAGTGACGATGGAAAACCACAGACATGCAACCATCATCGAGGCAGACGTTACCAAAGGGAACGACCTTCAGCTCCTCCCGAGTACAGGCAGTATAGTGGAAGAACATACATGCCACCTCTCGGGAACTTAGGGACAGAGAAAGGCATCAATTATAGGCGTACGTCACTTCTAAATAAAAGGATGTAGGAACTAATAACTAAGGTTGTAGGTTCAAACCTGCATGGACTTTGAATAAATTTATAGCAAAATACTGCTTTTCTTGGCCTTCTAAATAATCTGCAAATTTTAAAATCTTGAAGATCGATTTTATAGATATATTTATTTTGTAGTAATTGTAGGGACCAACAGGGTATACTTGGATAAAGGGTAATTTATTACCATACAGCTTATAACACACACTGACTGGTACAACATCGTGCCATATATATACATAATTATACTACATGAGTGTAACATATAACTACATATAGTAATTAGTAATTGATAAAAGAATTATTTTTATCTCATTAATTTTTTTTATTGCAGAATGCAGATATGGATAGAGGGTGAAAAGTTACGCAACCCTGTGATTTTTTTCAGATTTTATAGAGCCCGGGAAGTATTTTTAAAAAATTATTGAAGGTCCTTTTTGTGACGTCACAACTCCTCAAATAAATAAACTTAATAAACACAGAAACAAACAAAAAAAGAATTTAAAATTAATATTTATTATTATTAATATTTATTTTTTTTTTATCTTTTAGTGTTGATTTTTTTTTTACTTCTGTTACTGTTATTATTGTTATTATTATTATTAATATTATTCTGTTATGCATATTAAAAATACGATAACGTCATGGGGCGGGGTTGTGACTAACCAATTCAGGGTCTAATTAAAAATAAGCGCTGCAAAACAAAAATAAAGAATTTAAAATAACTAAACAAAAATTTTAACATAATATAATGTTATGAAATTATAGAATGCTAAATTTGAAATAAAACTGACACTTTTTTTTTATAAATTTTTTTTTTTCTATTTTTAATTAAAATTAAAATGGAATTATTACGAGCCGGTCACGACAGAGTCTGCGAAATTACGTCTTCTCATTGGACGTTCCTGAACCAATGAAATTGAAGCGCGCCATTCATGCCAAAAAAAAATAATAATAAATTTAAATTTCTTCAGATTTTTTAAAATTTCGCAGTTGTTTGCATAACATACTATAAATAATATTTTTAAATAAATAAATATTTTTTCTATATATTATATGTGAAAAATACCAATTTGATATTATATTATACAAAAATTATACATTATAATATATTATTATACTATATTTAGAAGTATATTTAGAATTAAAACTTATATTTAATAAATTTGTGGACTGTTCAAAATTATTCAATACATTTTTTGAAAGGAACTGATGCAATAAATATAAAGTTACAATATTTATAATGTATATTTTAAATATTATGCAATGTAAATATATTATATCAGAGACCACCAATCATGTGAAACAAATCTGTGATATATTCACTAGATCCTTTTTCCAGTTTTATATTTTTTACGATGTACTATAAAAATTATAATATTATAATTTGTGTAGTTATGATGGTTATTACTACAGTAACATATAAAGGTATGTTCGTAAATGCAAAATTGACTCAAATGAATCAAGAATTAGATGGCCTTGATTTAGCCGTGGATAAAAATTTAGACTAAAGATTAATTACACAGCTTTTACGTCAAAATCGCGTCGCATCGATCGCCGTTGTCGCCATCTGAATCTGCCTTAGAGGTCTTCTTGAAATTCTTGAATATATAATATATTGAAATGAAATGAAATAATCTTTATTTTAGCTTTCGCTACACAGAGAAAACAGAAGTGTAAACTTAAACCCGCTTAGTGTAGTAAGAACACCACCCTAGACCCAAATATGACGGTATCTAACGTGGTGTTCTTATTAACCCAGGAGTAGGGTTCTCGCGGTAGTGTCGGGAGAATCCCAGGTTGCGGGTGAGATGAAACCCAGTAGTTGGGTTGCAGATTAACCCACCGCGAAAATGCGCGCTACACCTGTCTGGTGTAGTATTGAGTATTGCTTAGTGTAGCCTGGAGTGTTATGCTATACTACGGATGATGCCACTGGGATTCTATAAAGTAAACCATGATTATACTGGGGCAGAACCACTAAAAAAATTAATTTGTTTAAAAGTTATTTTTTTGTAATTCTTTTTTCCCTATCCGCGATTAATATTTAGCTTGAATATTAAATTGAATTTTGATAATTATTAATCGATTAAAAGTCATTTACAGTTCTTACCTCTCCTGGGATTCGATCCAGGTACCTCTTGCATCGGAAGCGGACGCCATAACCACTACATCTCGATAGGCCGGTTAGCGATATGAGTAAACTTGGTATATAAAAACTTCTAAGTTGATAATCATTGACTTATGGTAAAAAATGATGCTCCCAAAAATAAGAATTACAAAAACATGAGTTTCAGATAGAAATTCATAGAAATTACATTAGAAAGTGTATTTAATTACTAACATTTCGGAAGCACTCATCAGCTGGTAAAAAGCGAATTTAGCGTGCTCTGGTGGTGGATTGATGAAACTCTCGTGGGTTACTCTCTACCCCACCGAGTGTTATTCGAAGTATAAGTTCGTGTGACCGGTATCAAAACTCTTCTCCTTCTGTCAACTCTAATGAATAGAAAGAGATAAAACCCACCCACAGTGTCTCGCACAAATCTAGGAAAATATTTTAGTTTTCTATGCATCCTAAGGGTTTGCACTAAGTCTGGGTCTGGGGTAACGAGAAGTATAAAATTTTACTTCTTAAGGGTAAGGTAACGCCACCAATGTTAAAAAAAATCCCTCTCACAAAAATTCTGAAAAAAATTTAAAATGTTCTCCTCTATACCCCCTATCAGTACCTAAAATATCAGGTATACAAATACGATCTAGTTTTTGAGTTATAAATTTTTAAAGTTGACTACTTTAACATGGAGAAATGAAACTCCCATGTTAAATTGGTCAACTTAAAAAATTCATAACTCAAAAACTAGATCGTATTTGTATACCTGATATTTTAGCTACTGATAGGGGGTGTAGAGGAGAACATTTTAAATTTTTTTCAGAATTTTTGTGAGAGGGATTTTTTTTAACATTGGTGGCGTTACCTTACCCTTAAAACACTATTATATTAATGACAGCACTACAAAAAAACAATATACGGACTAGTGTTATCATCATATCCCAGATTTTTCTCTGTGTATTTAAATTCATAATAGTTGGTTACATATAAATTAATTGATTTTACAATATCACATAAAAATTTGTTTCATAATTTTTTATGCCTACAGAACGAACCTATATATTAAGGGCATTGGGTGTAGCACCGGTAGTTGGCAACACTGACCTATCTTCACCATGCTAATTTTTGGTCATATATTGCTCCTCGGAGTAATTTTTATGCTAGAGCTAAGCTGATTGCTGTAGTATCAAGATAATTAGTAGCCCAAGTGCACAATTTGGCTAAATAAAGCCTGATTTAAAGAAAAGTATTTTTTGGTAATTTTTTAAATTTACATGCATTTTTCTAAAATATAAAAAAAATTCTTTTTTTTAAATCAGGCTTTATTTAGCCAAATTGTGCACTTGGGCTACTAATTATCTTGATACTACAGCAATCAGCTTAGCTCTAGCATAAAAATTACTCCGAGGAGCAATGATCAAAAATTTGCATGGTGAAGATACGTCAGTGCAGCCAACTACCGGTGCTACACCCAATGCCCTTAAAACAGAAATAGCAAAATACCAATTAACATATAAGATAGTTTTACAAATAATTACTTACACAATGAATATATAATTAACTGCTATAGGGAAATCTTTCCTTCACATATATAATACATAGCCTTTTAAACATTTTTTTATTATGACATATTTTTATATTATCTGGTAGTTCATTGAACAATTTTTTCCCACAGTTATAAATTGATCCATCTGATCTTTGTTTATTGACACATTTTCTGAAAAAATTGTTACATCCTCTTGTATTATAAGTATCATGCATCCCACTATTTTTAACAATTTCACTTTTAAAATGCTTAGGAAATTTATCATGAATAATATCATAAAAAAATAACAGTACTTTTAATGCATATCTTTGTTTTACACTCAACCATTGCAGAGTTTCCAACAACAATATAGTATGAGTTCTTTTATTACAACCCAATATAATTTTCATCGCTCTGTTTTGAAGTCTTTGTAATAATTTGATATTTCTTTTGCTCGTATTAAAAAACAAATATGCACAGTATTCAAAATGAGGAGCAATTATAGTTTTATATACCAAATTTTTACACCAAACGCTCAGGAATCCCGAGATTCTACTTAAATACCCAATTTTTTTACCATTTTTTTTTGACATGGACTCAATATGATCATTAAAATTCAAAGTACTATCAAGAACTACACCAAGATATTTAACATTTTTTTCAAACTTCAGTAACTCTCCATCAAGGTTGATCGTTGAGTTGGGATTACTATTTACAATATTAAACAATATTATGCCCCCAATGATTATAAATTATGTTTATAATGTTTGTATAAAACATCATATAAAAAATATAGAAGGAATTCGTTATTCAAATAATAATTTGTTTATTTTATTTTTATTACAATGTTAGCTTACTACAGCATATTCTGCTATTGGTGTAAGCATTCAAACTTATATAACAACAGTATATTAACAACAGTTGAAAGGATTGATAGGAAAGGAGGCGGCTGTGGCCTTGTGTTAGGAGCTGCCCCGGCATTTGCCTGGAAGTGACGATGGAAAACCACAGACATGCAACCATCATCGAGGCAGACGTTACCAAAGGGAACGACCTTCAGCTCCTCCCGAGTACAGGCAGTATAGTGGAAGAACATACATGCCACCTCTCGGGAACTTAGGGACAGAGAAAGGCATCAATAGGCGTACGTCACTTCTAAATAAAAGGATATAGGAACTAATAACTAAGGTTGTAGGTTCAAACCTGCATGGACTTTGAATAAATTTATAGCAAAATACTGCTTTTCTTGGCCTTCTAAATAATCTGCAAATTTTAAAATCTTGAAGATCGATTTTATAGATATATTTATTTTGTAGTAATTGTAGGGACCGACAGGGTATACTTGGATAAAGGGTAACTTAGTACCATACAGCTTAAAACACACACTGACTGGTACAACATCGTGCCATATATATTATACATACTACATGAGTGTAACATATAACTACATATAGTAATTAGTAATTATTTAAAGAATTATTTTTATCTCATTAATTTTTTTTTATTGCAGAATACAGATATGGATAGAGGGGGAAAAGTTACGCAACCCTGTGATTTTTTTCAGATTTAATAGAGCCCGGGAAGTATTTTTAAAAAATTATTGAAGGTCCTTTTTGTGACGTCACAACTCCTCAAATAAATAAACTTAATAAACACATAAACAAATATACTAAATTATTTAAAATTAATATTTATTAGTATTAAGGTAGAGATAATACGGATCAGCTGGCCCAATGCTAAAAAAATCCCATTCATAAAAATTATGAAAAAAATTTAAAATGTTCTCCTCTACATTCCCTATCAGTAGGTAAAATATCAGGTATACAAAAACGTGCTAGTTTTCGAGTTATGAATTTTTAAAGTTGACTAATTTAACATGGAAGTTCCATTTCTCCATGTTAAATTAGTCAACTTTAAAAATTCATAACTCGAAAACTAGCTCGTTTTTGTATACCTGATATTTTACCTACTGATAGGGGATGTAGAGGAGAACATTTTAAATTTTTTTCATAATTTTTATGAATGGGATTTTTTTAGCATTGAGCCAGCTGATCCGTATTATTTCTACCTTAATATTTTTTTTTTTTTTTTTTTACTTAGTCAATTGGTTAATTTAAAATTTAAGCATAATTCTGTTCTTTTAATGCATATTAAAAATACGATAACGTCATGGGGCGGGGTTGTGACTAACCAATTCAGGGTCTAATTAAAAATAAGCGTTGCAAAACAAAAATAAAGAATTTAAAATAACTAAACAAAAATTTTAACATAATATAATGTTATGAAATTATAGAATGCTAAATTTGAAATAAAACTGACACTTTTTTTTTATAAAATTTTTTTTTTTCTATTTTTAATTAAAATTAAAATGGAATTATTACGAGCCGGTCACGACAGAGTCTGCGAAATTACGTCTTCTCATTGGACGTTTCTGAACCAATGAAATTGAAGCGCGCCATTCATGCCAAAAAAAAATAATAATAAATTTAAATTTCTTCAGATTTTTTAAAATTTCGCAGTTGTTTGCATAACATACTATAAATAATATTTTTAAATAAATAAATATTTTTTCTATATATTATATGTGAAAAATACCAATTTGATATTATATTATACAAAAATTATACATTATAATATATTATTATACTATATTTAGAAGTATATTTAGAATTAAAACTTATATTTAATAAATTTGTGGACTGTTCAAAATTATTCAATACATTTTTTTAAAGGAACTGATGCAATAAATATAAAGTTACAATATTTATAATGTATATTTTAAATATTATGCAATGTAAATATATTATATCAGAGACCACCAATCATGTGAAACAAATCTGTGATATATTCACTAGATCCTTTTTCCAGTTTTATATTTTTTACGATGTACTATAAAAATTATAATATTATAATTTGTGTAGTTATGATGGTTATTACTACAGTAACATATAAAGGTATGTTCGTAAATGCAAAATTGACTCAAATGAATCAAGAATTAGATGGCCTTGATTTAGCCGTGGATAAAAATTTAGACTAAAGATTAATTACACAGCTTTTACGTCAAAATCGCGTCGCATCGATCGCCGTTGTCGCCATCTGAATCTGCCTTAGAGTTCTTCTTGAAATTCTTGAATATATAATATATTGAAATGAAATGAAATAACCTTTATTTTAGCTTTCGCTATTTAAATTCATAATAGTTGGTTACATATAAATTAATTGATTTTACAATATCACATAAAAATTTGTTTCATAATTTTTTATGCCTACAGAACGAACCAATATATTAAGACAGAAATAGCAAAATACCAATTAACATATAAGATAGTTTTACAAATAATTACTTACACAATGAATATATAATTAACTGCAATAGGGAAATCTTTCCTTCACATATATAATACATAGCCTTTTAAACATTTTTTTATTATGACATATTTTTATATTATCTGGTAGTTCATTGAACAATTTTTTCCCACAGTTATAAATTGATCCATCTGATCTTTGTTTATTGACACATTTTCTGAAAAAATTGTTACATCCTCTTGTATTATAAGTATCATGCATCCCACTATTTTTAACAATTTCACTTTTAAAATGCTTAGGAAATTTATCATGAATAATATCATAAAAAATAACAGTACTTTTAATGCATATCTTTGTTTTACACTCAACCATTGCAGAGTTTCCAACAACAATATAGTATGAGTTCTTTTATTACAACCCAATATAATTTTCATCGCTCTGTTTTGAAGTCTTTGTAATAATTTGATATTTCTTTTGCTCGTATTAAAAAACAAATATGCACAGTATTCAAAATGAGGAGCAATTATAGTTTTATATACCAAATTTTTACACCAAACGCTCAGGAATCCCGAGATTCTACTTAAATACCCAATTTTTTTACCATTTTTTTTTGACATGGACTCAATATGATCATTAAAATTCAAAGTACTATCAAGAACTACACCAAGATATTTAACATTTTTTTCAAACTTCAGTAACTCTCCATCAAGGTTGATCGTTGAGTTGGGATTACTATTTACAATATTAAACAATATTATGCCCCCAATGATTATAAATTATGTTTATAATGTTTGTATAAAATATCATATAAAAAATATAGAAGGAATTCGTTATTCAAATAATAATTTGTTTATTTTATTTTTATTACAATGTTAGCTTACTACAGCATATTCTGCTATTGGTGTAAGCATTAAATTCAAACTTATATAACAACAGTATATTAACAACAGTTGAAAGGATTGATAGGAAAGGAGGCGGCTGTGGCCTTGTGTTAGGAGCTGCCCCGGCATTTGCCTGGAAGTGACGATGGAAAACCACAGACATGCAACCATCATCGAGGCAGACGTTACCAAAGGGAACGACCTTCAGCTCCTCCCGAGTACAGGCAGTATAGTGGAAGAACATACATGCCACCTCTCGGGAACTTAGGGACAGAGAAAGGCATCAATAGGCGTACGTCACTTCTAAATAAAAGGATATAGGAACTAATAACTAAGGTTGTAGGTTCAAACCTGCATGGACTTTGAATAAATTTATAGCAAAATACTGCTTTTCTTGGCCTTCTAAATAATCTGCAAATTTTAAAATCTTGAAGATCGATTTTATAGATATATTTATTTTGTAGTAATTGTAGGGACCGACAGGGTATACTTGGATAAAGGGTAACTTAGTACCATACAGCTTAAAACACACACTGACTGGTACAACATCGTGCCATATATATTATACATACTACATGAGTGTAACATATAACTACATATAGTAATTAGTAATTATTTAAAGAATTATTTTTATCTCATTAATTTTTTTTTATTGCAGAATACAGATATGGATAGAGGGGGAAAAGTTACGCAACCCTGTGATTTTTTTCAGATTTAATAGAGCCCGGGAAGTATTTTTAAAAAATTATTGAAGGTCCTTTTTGTGACGTCACAACTCCTCAAATAAATAAACTTAATAAACACATAAACAAATATACTAAATTATTTAAAATTAATATTTATTAGTATTAAGGTAGAGATAATACGGATCAGCTGGCCCAATGCTAAAAAAATCCCATTCATAAAAATTATGAAAAAAATTTAAAATGTTCTCCTCTACATTCCCTATCAGTAGGTAAAATATCAGGTATACAAAAACGTGCTAGTTTTCGAGTTATGAATTTTTAAAGTTGACTAATTTAACATGGAAGTTCCATTTCTCCATGTTAAATTAGTCAACTTTAAAAATTCATAACTCGAAAACTAGCTCGTTTTTGTATACCTGATATTTTACCTACTGATAGGGGATGTAGAGGAGAACATTTTAAATTTTTTTCATAATTTTTATGAATGGGATTTTTTTAGCATTGAGCCAGCTGATCCGTATTATTTCTACCTTAATATTTTTTTTTTTTTTTTTTTACTTAGTCAATTGGTTAATTTAAAATTTAAGCATAATTCTGTTCTTTTAATGCATATTAAAAATACGATAACGTCATGGGGCGGGGTTGTGACTAACCAATTCAGGGTCTAATTAAAAATAAGCGTTGCAAAACAAAAATAAAGAATTTAAAATAACTAAACAAAAATTTTAACATAATATAATGTTATGAAATTATAGAATGCTAAATTTGAAATAAAACTGACACTTTTTTTTTATAAAATTTTTTTTTTTCTATTTTTAATTAAAATTAAAATGGAATTATTACGAGCCGGTCACGACAGAGTCTGCGAAATTACGTCTTCTCATTGGACGTTTCTGAACCAATGAAATTGAAGCGCGCCATTCATGCCAAAAAAAAATAATAATAAATTTAAATTTCTTCAGATTTTTTAAAATTTCGCAGTTGTTTGCATAACATACTATAAATAATATTTTTAAATAAATAAATATTTTTTCTATATATTATATGTGAAAAATACCAATTTGATATTATATTATACAAAAATTATACATTATAATATATTATTATACTATATTTAGAAGTATATTTAGAATTAAAACTTATATTTAATAAATTTGTGGACTGTTCAAAATTATTCAATACATTTTTTTAAAGGAACTGATGCAATAAATATAAAGTTACAATATTTATAATGTATATTTTAAATATTATGCAATGTAAATATATTATATCAGAGACCACCAATCATGTGAAACAAATCTGTGATATATTCACTAGATCCTTTTTCCAGTTTTATATTTTTTACGATGTACTATAAAAATTATAATATTATAATTTGTGTAGTTATGATGGTTATTACTACAGTAACATATAAAGGTATGTTCGTAAATGCAAAATTGACTCAAATGAATCAAGAATTAGATGGCCTTGATTTAGCCGTGGATAAAAATTTAGACTAAAGATTAATTACACAGCTTTTACGTCAAAATCGCGTCGCATCGATCGCCGTTGTCGCCATCTGAATCTGCCTTAGAGTTCTTCTTGAAATTCTTGAATATATAATATATTGAAATGAAATGAAATAACCTTTATTTTTTTAGCTTTCGCTATTTAAATTCATAATAGTTGGTTACATATAAATTAATTGATTTTACAATATCACATAAAAATTTGTTTCATAATTTTTTATGCCTACACAACGAACCAATTTATTAAAACAGAAAAAGCAAAATACCAATTAACATATAAGATAGTTTTACAAATAATTACTTACACAATGAAAATATATTTAACTGCTATAGGGAAATCTTTCCTTCACATATATAATACATAGCCTTTTAAACATTTTTTTATTATGACATATTTTTATATTATCTGGTAGTTCATTGAACAATTTTTTCCCACAGTTATAAATTGATCCATCTGATCTTTGTTTATTGACACATTTTCTGAAAAAATTGTTACATCCTCTTGTATTATAAGTATCATGCATCCCACTATTTTTAACAATTTCACTTTTAAAATGCTTAGGAAATTTATCATGAATAATATCATAAAAAATAACAGTACTTTTAATGCATATCTTTGTTTTACACTCAACCATTGCAGAGTTTCCAACAACAATATAGTATGAGTTCTTTTATTACAACCCAATATAATTTTCATCGCTCTGTTTTGAAGTCTTTGTAATAATTTGATATTTCTTTTGCTCGTATTAAAAAACAAATATGCACAGTATTCAAAATGAGGAGCAATTATAGTTTTATATACCAAATTTTTACACCAAACGCTCAGGAATCCCGAGATTCTACTTAAATACCCAATTTTTTTACCATTTTTTTTTGACATGGACTCAATATGATCATTAAAATTCAAAGTACTATCAAGAACTACACCAAGATATTTAACATTTTTTTCAAACTTCAGTAACTCTCCATCAAGGTTGATCGTTGAGTTGGGATTACTATTTACAATATTAAACAATATTATGCCCCCAATGATTATAAATTATGTTTATAATGTTTGTATAAAATATCATATAAAAAATATAGAAGGAATTCGTTATTCAAATAATAATTTGTTTATTTTATTTTTATTACAATGTTAGCTTACTACAGCATATTCTGCTATTGGTGTAAGCATTAAATTCAAACTTATATAACAACAGTATATTAACAACAGTTGAAAGGATTGATAGGAAAGGAGGCGGCTGTGGCCTTGTGTTAGGAACTGCCCCGGCATTTGCCTGGAAGTGACGATGGAAAACCACAGACATGCAACCATCATCGAGGCAGACGTTACCAAAGGGAACGAACTTCAGCTCCTCCCGAGTACAGGCAGTATAGTGGAAGAACATACATGCCACCTCTCGGGAACTTAGGGACAGAGAAAGGCATCAATAGGCGTACGTCACTTCTAAATAAAAGGATGTAGGAACTAATAACTAAGGTTGTAGGTTCAAACCTGCATGGACTTTGAATAAATTTATATAGCAAAATACTGCTTTTCTTGGCCTTCTAAATAATCTGCAAATTTTAAAATAGGATATAGCATAATTTTTGGCGCTCGAGCCTATATACTCATTAATAATTTCTACAGTAAAAAAATTTCATGTAGGTTGTCCATTATTATACAAATAATATTGAAGATAAATATATGATGCTCTAGCATATTATAATCCCTCATATGTATTATTATGGGTGTAAGGCCACCTATGACCACGGGGTAGACAGCGCCATCTCTTGACAAATTGGTTTTTAATTTCTTACGAGCAGAGTTTTTAGAGTATCGACTTGAAACTGAATTAAGGTATGGACATTGACACTTTTGATATACGCAGTAAAAATTTCACTGTCGTAGATGAAACCAATTTTTAAATTCAAGCCCTAAACTGGTTTGGTTCCCGCCCGTCTGAAAATAGCGGGAACCAAACCAGTTTTGGGCTTGAATTTAAAAATTGGTTTCATCTACGACAGTGAAATTTTTACTGCGTATCAAAAGTGTCAATGTCCATACCTTAATTCAGTTTCAAGTTGATACTCTAAAAACTCTTCCCGTAAGAAAATAAAAACCAATTTGTCAAGAGATGGCGCTGTCTACCCCGTGGCCTTAGGTGGCCTTGCACCCTTAATCTAATAAATAATATATATATATATATATATATATACATTATATTTTGTGTAAATACTACATAAAATGGATAAGTGTGTAAGATTGGCTGGTATACGTGTAAATGGAATTAGTGTGGGTACGATAATGTTATGGTTGCTGTTGTATGCGGATGATGCATTGGTGTTAGCTGATAGCGAAGATGACTTGCAAAGAAGGTTAAACCGTTTGGAAGTGAGTACTAGTCGTATGGATTTGAAAATCAATGTGAGCAAGACAAAAGTAATGGTGTTTGGTAGTACAGATAGCAATGAGACAAAAGGAATTGACCTAAAAGGAGAACAGCTGGAATGTGTGAAAGAATTTGTATATTTGGGAAGATTGTTTCGAGAGGACGGAAGTGTAGATGGAGAGATTGATAGGAGAGTAAGTGCTGGCAGGAGGATTGTGGGTAGTATGGCAGGGTTGTGTCGCACTGAGCTGTTGTCTAATACGGCTAAGCTAGCTGTGTATAACTCTGTCCTAATACCAACTTTGATGTATGGATCTGAAGTATGGGTGTGTCAAACAAAGCATAGAAGTAAGTTGAATGCTGTTGGTATGAGTTAATTTTTTAAGGAATATGTGTGGTAAAACTAGGATGGATAGTGAGAAACACATGGGTGATGAATGAGTGTGGAGTGGAAGAAAGCGTAATTGACAAGTATGAATGAAGTACACTACGTTGGTTTGGACATGTTGAGAGAATGGGTGATGAACGAATTGCAAAACAAGTGTTTAAAGGTAGTGCATGTACATCAAGGCATGAAAGGATTAGGTAGACCTAAAAAGGTTTGGTTGGATGTGATTGCAGAATGTTTGAAGAACAGAAGTGTTAAAAGTACATGGCACAGTGTAATAGAGAGTGCAGAAGGCAAAAGAGTGTTATGAGTATTTCTGAAGCAAGTGGAGTATGCAAGAATCGAGTGCTTTGGAGGGCAATTTGTAGACGGCCGAGGTAATAATGCTGCTGGCTTACCCCGTAAAGGGATATGGCGTCATGTTATGTATGTATGTTATGTATGTACTACATAAAAATATTATATTTTACATGCAAATAAGCATACTACAATGGGATTAAAGAGTTGAAATTTTGTATTCACACATATGACGATCAAACTAATAAACTTGTGTGCTATCGCTATATGTACGCAGGAGATCACACGAGGCTACAGTGTATTCAAACTTGGCCTACCACCAGCTTACATCGACACAGTGATGCTTGTCGTCACAAACTGCACCGACCGAAAAGTGTCATTGAAACTGTACGGGCCAATCGATCAAGGGAAGTACACCATCAAATTGGCACGCAAGTGCAAAGATGCAGAGTGTCTCCAACCAGTGGTAAGTTATATTATATAGCTGGCATGCAATATAAGCACTGCATGTATATATAGCACAAAATTATATTGTATGTATGTAATAATGATATATATATACGTTTGCTATTGCATAATCACGTTAAATAGAAATATAATATATATAATGGACAACATACATGAAAAAATTTTGTTACAGAAATGAATAGAGGGTACCAAATTATGCTACTCTGAATTTTTTCAGACTTTTTTGAGACCCGAAATTATTTTTAAATTAATGATTGAAAGTTCTTTAATTTAAGTTGGCACCCCTGAATCCTTAATAAAAAGTATAGTGTCTGGACCCCTAATTGACGCCTCCAGGGGGCGTGGCCGTACTTTCAATAATTACTTAAAAATAGTTCTGGGTCTCAAAAAAAATCTGAAAAAACTCAGAGAAGCATAATTTGGTACCCTCTATTCATTTCTGTAATAAAAAATTTTCATGTATGCTGTCCATTATATAATATATAAAGTGAGAGTCTTCGGATCAAACGGGATTAAAGACCATTTTCACTACAGGTCGTTATCAGTGAAATGAGATAAGAAACTAATAGCCTTTATGTATGTGCATTGCTCTTTACTTTAATCCCATTTGCATATTATAATATATAATTATTTAATATATATACATTATATACATACACATACACATTTTATGTTGTATAGTAGCAATTTTGCATACGATTTTTCCTTACAAGAAAACTTCAGGTCCATTTGTTTATAGGAGTTAATGGGGGGCATTCACAAAGCACTTTAACCCCAACTTTAGCCCCAAGTTTTATCCCTGGTACTAAACATGGTGTTAAACCAGGGGCTATAACCATGTTCAGCTCGTAGTTTAGCACCATGTTTAGTACCAGGGATAAAACTTGGGGCTAAATTTGGGGTTAAAGTGCTTTGTGAATGCCCCCCAATATTTTCTTGTAAGAACAAATTGTATTCAAAATTGAATCGTGTAAAGCCGGTATTAAGCCGGTATTAGACGATACAATACTTCTAATTATTGAATACAATTTTTCCTTACAAGAAAACTTGAACTCCATTTGTTTGTACGGAGATGAAATTTTCTTGCAAGGAAAAATTGTATGCAAAATTGTATGGTGTAATACAGGCTTAAAGCCTATATCACATGATACAATTTTAGATACAATTTTTCCTTGCAAGAAAATTTCCTCTCCATACAAACAAATGGAGATTAAGTTTTCTTGCAAGGAAAAATTGTATACAAGAAAGCTTAATCTCCATTTGTTTGTATAGAGATGAAATTTTCCTGCAAGGAAAAATTGTACACAATAACTAGAAAAATTGTATCGTGTAATATAGGCTTAATTAATACAGCCTTTAGCAAAAATTTACTGCTTCAAAATTTTTGACATAAAAATGTTAACGTGACCTTAAATTACCTTAATTTCTATTATATACATCACTTGAATTTCAGTACTTGTGCGTACACTAAATTTTTTTCTAACTTCAGTGTAAATTTACATGTGGGAAACCTGTATTACACGATACAATTTTTCTGATTAATGTATACAAGTTTTCCTTACAAGAAAATTTAATCTCCATTTGTTTGTATTGAGAGGAAATTTTCTTGCAAGGAAAAATTGTATACAATAATCAGAAAAATTGTATCATGTAATATAGCTTTAAGGCTACTTGTTGAACTATCACTTGAAAATTGAGATCGTAATATAATTCCAGATTATAATATATAATTTATATAAATAATATAAAAATACTATATGTATTATTATATTTTATGTTTTAACTATAATATGTATACTGTATATTATACTTATATCACTTATTATACAGTATATAATCTATATATAACTATATAGACTTATAATACTAAAATTAACGTAAATTTAAGTAGCTGCAATAAAATTCACAATTCAGATAATCACATATTAAATTTAAACTGGAAATACATATTCAATTATGAGCTACAATTTTAATTCTTTTAATTTAGAACTGTAAAACTGCAGCCATAATTATATATATAATATGCTTTTGTGTTTTAACCAAAATATGTTCAATTTCTTATGATTATTTGACTTTTGTTAGCCCTAATATGCTGTCATCAGAAAATAGTAAAATATTTATTTGTTGTTGGCACAGTTTTCAGCTAATCTGGGAGAAGTGGCGGTCACCAGCACTAACAAGGTGACTAAAGTGCAGCCGATCTTTAACTTTGATGATATTGACTACAAATATGACTACCAGTTTGTCATGCAGCGAGGAAACAATGATGCGTACAAGGGCGACTATATCTGGGCCTACTAATGATTTTCATACAATCAATCAATTAATTACTACCCATGATGAGTTACTTTAGCATTATAGAAAATATACGTAATATATTTCAACTTTTCAACTCGTTTTTTTTTTTTTTTTTTTTTTTACTTTTATATATTAGTTAGTATATTATTATGTTATTATAATATGTATTTATATAATATACATATATGCATACATTACATTTTATATTATAATTAACCAGCACTAACCCATAGGACCCTATTAAAATAAAAGACAAAAAGGGCCAGTTATGTGATCAGAGATTCATCCTTAGATATTTTTAATTCATTTTAAATGTTTTCCAGTGCAATTTTTTTGTAAAGCTATTTTTAAAATCTAAAAATAAAGCGCTATTATGTCAAATTAAAACCAATCAAATGCTCTTAAAATTATTTTTACTTAAAGGAATTAAGTCTCATTTTTAAAATAAAGCCACCACTTACAAATAATTAAGTTTAATTATATCTTACTTTCATATTACAAATTTAAGCACAGCACTTAGTTTACAATAAGGCACCATAAGAAATAATTAAGAAATAAATAAACCAAATTGAAGTTATGGAAAAGTTGTTGATATTGAAAAAAGTCCAAGATGAATTTAAAATTTTAAGAATTAAATAAATAAATAAATATGTACCTTGAAATATTTCCCTTTGCGGTCTTGTTAATCTGCACCATGCCCAGTAAGAATAACACAGGGCATGGTGATTAACAAGGCTGCAAGTGGGAAATTTTCCAAGGCAAAAAGTGTATTATATTTAAGGGGAAGATAACACAAAACAGCTGATCGACGTAGTCCCATTTGATTAACATGTAAACCTTAGCAACCTCATAATAATTCTGATTTTTTTTTTTTTTTTTTTTTTTTAGACAGTCCTTGGCACCAAAAAGTTGCAGAAGAAATTTCAAAACAACTGGACGAGCTAATTTTTTTAAATTAAGTTGTTCAGTTTTTTTTTTCCCCCCCATGGAGAGATAAACTAAAAAAATAATTTAAAAAATCGGCTCGTTAAATTTGTTTTGAAACTTTTTCTATGGCTTTTAGGCACTAAAATCTGCCTGTAAAAAATTTCAGAATTTTTGTGAATTTGCTAGGGTTTACATGTTAATCAAAGGGAAGTAAGTCGAACAGCTGTTCGGCGTTATCTCTACCTTAATATAGGAACTTACAAAATTCTGTATCATTGTGAAAAGGGAGTCACATAGAACTTTACAATATTGCTCTGGAACTTTCAAAATATGCCTGAGAAATGAGTTATAATAGAACTCAGAAAATTTAAAAGAAGTCCTGGAAATTTGAAAAATTTTCTTTCATCCAGAACCAAAGTCTTCTACTCGTAATGGTTGTAACAAACCATTGTTTATAATGTCTGTCGCATGAAGCCTTTTCATTGTTAAACATGGGACGATATAGTGTCTGATTTCACCACCAGAGCAGAGAAGTGTAATGGCATTGTTGGCGCTAGTAGACACAACAACTTTAATAATTAACGGTCATTTTCCAGTTAACATGCAAATCAACAACCGTCCCACGTTTTTTCTTTCACACGAGAGACATTACCAACAATACTTTGCTTACTAACAACGAGCAGAAGACTATGCTTGGAACAATAAGTTATCTGCCTATTGTTAGCAACAATCTGTTATATCGCCAATTATGAGCTGTAAATATGCACTTACAATCTGATAGTCAAACAAAATTAATATAACAGCCCATGGGGGCAAATGAAAAAGATTACACTGAGTATTCCATTCAGAAAAGTCTTCTTTGTTCTTGTAGGTAAAGCTCTACAAGCCGTATCTCGATATATACGTAAGCAGTAGCTTTCACTTAATATCATTGTCACATTCAGGAAAGTGTGAAACTCATAATTACACTCACGGCATTGTTGCAGGTAATCATGGTAAGCAGATAGCTCATTATTGCAGACAAGGGACGATATAGGGTCCAGAAACATTACAATATAGCCCTGCAACTTTCAAAATGGTCCCAATAAATGGACTATATAGGGTCCAGTGAGGGGTCTTCAAATAACACAAATTACAGCAATTCTAAAATTAAGACAGTCTTAGTAGTGTATTCATTATTGTTGCGCTAAGACAGTCTTAGGTTAAGTGGTGTTATTTGAAAACCCTCTTAGAAACATTACAATACAGTCTACACAAAATGTGATGTCACTACAACACTGATCTAGAAGTCGAGGAATTTTGCGAAGAGGCCCCTCACAAAGGGGGCCTGCTGGAGGTCTCTTTCTGCCTGGCTGCGACGGAACAACACGGGACACACCAGGGAACAACACTCCGTATCAAAGGGACGACCACAGCAACTGTCGCAAACCTGCAGGAACGTGGGAATAACATCATCGATCTGACAGATATGCTTTACTAATATAAATAATGGAAGATATTTTAGGATGTATACGTAGACAGTAAAAACTTGTTATTAAATAAAGTCAAGGGACCCAGGATTGGGTTTACCTTATATCGAGTATACCTTATATCAAGTTTTTCCTATACCTGCAATACTAATTAATTTCTACGGGACGTTTACTCTGTTACTCAATATCAAGTTTTTACCTCATAACAAGTTACTTAATAACAAGTTTTTACTGTAGTAATATTTTAAAATGAAAATCCAGGGTGTTATTATAGAGACTGATTTTGTGGTATTTTTACCATCATATCCTATCCATAAAAAAAAAAAAAAAAAAAAAAAAAAAAAAAAAAAAAAAATTGCATTTTTGTTATTAAGGTAGAGATAACACGCCCAATGTTTTAATAAAAATCCCTCACATGGAAATTATGAAAAAAAAATTAGAATGTTCTCCTCTACACCTCCTATCAGTATTAGCTAAAATAGCCTAAAATACAAATACGATCTAGTTTTTGAGTTATTAATTTTTAAAGTTGACTAAGTTTAACATGGAAGTTCCATTAGTTAGCGTTAACAATTCATAACTAAAAAACTAGCTCGTTTTTGTATACCTGATATTTTAGCTACTGATAAGGTATGTAAAGGAGAACATTTTAAATTTTATTCATAATTTTTGTGTGAGAGATTTTTTTTAACATTGGGCATGTTATCTCTACCTTAAAGACAACTTTTAGAGAAAAATATGCTCTTGGCTTGATTCATTATCAGAAGACCCATAAATGGGTGACATATTTTCAAATTAATAGTTGTAATAGTTACTGAGAAAAAATTCAAATTTTCTAACATGGTGGCTTATTGGGAAAATTTTCTCGCCGGGGAATACTTGAAGCCTCTATACACCCTGTATAAAACACCACACTTGGGGCATTTGTGATTTATTAATTTTAGTGCTACAGTCTCCATCTGAGTCAATGCCATTCCCAAGTCAATGAGTTGCATTCTCTGACTATCTCAAAGCATCGCAATGTGACAATAGACAACATACATGAAAATTTTTTATTGCAGAAATGAACAGAGGGTACCAAATTATGCTACTCTGAATTTTTTCAGATTTTTTTGAGACCTGGAACTATTTTTAAATAAGTATTGAAAGTTCTGTGATTTAAGTTGGTACCCCTGAATCCTTAATAAAAAGGATAGAGACTATACGCCTATTGACGCCTCCAGGGGGCGTGGCCGCACTTTCAATAATTATCTAAAAATAGTTCTGGGTTTCAAAAAAATCTGAAAAAATCCAGAGTAGCATAATTTGCTACCCTATATTCATTTCTATTCAAATTAAGGAAAATAAACCATTTAGGTTGTGATAATCTTATTAAAAGAAAAGGATAGGAATAACCAGCAAGGCCTTACCGATCGAAAGAGTCACAGCAGGTGGAAATTCTTGCGGTCACAGAGGTTCACTCGAAACTCGAAACTTTCGAGTGATCCTCTGTGACCGCAAGAATTTCCACCTGCTGTGACTCTTTCGATCGGTAAGGCCTTGCTGGTTATTCCTATCCTTTTCTTTTAATAAGACTATATTCATTTCTGCAATAAAAAATTTCATGTATGTTGCCTATTATTTGACATTTTGTTATTGCAGTAAAATATGAACCTTATAAAAAATGGAAGTTTGGTCATACAGTAAAAACTCGTTATTACACAACTTGTTGTTCAGGAAAACTTGATTTTGAGTAAAGGAGATCCCATAAAAAAATAATTAGTATTTTAGGTATAGGAAAAACTTGCTATAAGGTAATACTCGATGTAAGGTAAAGCTAATTTCCTGGGTCCCTTGTCTCTACGTAATAACAATTTTTTACTGTATTTTTATTAAATGTTGTTCAAGGGTCCAAACAGAATATAAAATAATGGATATTAATACTTAATAAAATTATTACTGTATACATTGACTGTAAAAAAAACTACAAAATATAATGGGTTAATTATATATACTTTGTAAAAACTACATTACTTGATTTTCCAAAATTGATACAATAAAAAACTTGTTATTACATAAAGTCAAGGGACCCAGGAAATAAGGTTTATCTTATATTAAGTTTTTCCTATAGCTGCAATGCTAATTATTTTTGACGGGACCACAATCTCCTTTACTCAAATTAAGTTTTACCTAACAACAAACTGTGTAATGTAATAACAAGTTTTTATTGTCTTTTAAATCAGCCAGAACTCGTACTGTACTCACTGACACTGCTAAATTCAGACTAGACACAGGCCACAACTATCTTGAATGCTATCAGAAATGGTTTAAAATCCAAGATAGTGATATTTGTAAATTATGTAAAAATGAACTTCAAGACAGAGGGCATCTGTTTAGATGCTCTGCATTAACTACAAAACTTGACTTGTTGCCTGGCAAACATGAAGAGAGTAGAGAAAGTAGCTTACTACAAATAAAATGGCATAAAGTAGAGTTCTTATCAGAAAAAAAAAAGTTGTTATTATTTTCTAAAAATAGTTCAAGTAGTCCTCCATATAAAACCAAAATTCCAAAAATTCTATCTCAAATAGGTTTGCCAGAAAAAAATTCCAAAGTCAGAGTGAACGCGTTGCTTAACGGGGCCTTACCTGACAAAAACCCTCGAATATCTCAAAGAAATACACCGTTAGGTGGTATGGAAAAAATAGAGCAATGTTCTTCTATGACCCAAGTTTTAACCAAAAACAGATTAAAAAATTTTTCGCTCGAATCCATTTTTCCGTAAAAAAATCAAGAAAATCTACCATGTTAATTCCCATAAGATTTTTTTATTATTTTTTTATGGAAAAATGGATTCGAGCGAAAAAATTTTTAATTGGTTTTTGGTTAAAGTTTGGGTCATAGAACATGGCTATATTTTTTTCATACCACGTAACGGGGTTTTTTTTTTTTTTTTTTTTTTTTTAGATATTTGAGGGTCTTTGTCAGGTAAGGCTCCATGTTAAGCGACGCATTCACTCTGACTTTGGAATTTTTTTCTGGCAAAACTATGTGAGACAGAATTTTTTGGATTTCGGTTTGATATGCAGGACCACTTCAGCTATTTTTAGAAAATAATAACTCAACCTTTTTTTCTGATAGGAACTCTACTTTAAACGTCAACACGTGTGCATAAGAAAAGAAGAAGAATAATGTTAAAAAATAAAAATTCTAAAAAAAAAAAAAAAATAAATAAATAATAAAAATTAAATTGTAAAAAATTTATTAGTTCCTACCTTTGCCACATTGCCTGCGTGTCTCTCCCATCTCCGTAGTTTCTCTGACAAGACCAGTGCTGCCTTCTGTGGTCTCTCTTGACAGGCGACACAAAGTCCCTCTCTCGTCTGCTCACGGCACGCGGCACACTCGACGGTAGCAAAGTACTGGGAGATGGTTCCCTTGCGAGATGTTGTGGCGCCGCTGGTCGGACAGGAGGGGAGGGGGGCCGAGGTGCGACGAGGCATCTCCAGGTACCTGGGGGTCAGAAAAGTAAATGAGACGATGAAACTTGTCCACAATGATACATAGTGAATACAGAGCAGTTGGTGTCCTGGCTGTTAGAAGCGTTGGTGTCCTGGCTGTTAGAAGCATATGGTTGCTTTTCCGAGAATTTCACATTAGATTTGATTTTCAGTGTATCTCTGTGTAAACATATTTCTTGAAATTATTACTTCTTTAATAGAATCTTCAAGTGTTCCCCGGCGAAAAAATTTTCTCCATAAGCCACCATGTTACAAAATTTGAATTTTTTCTCAGTACTGTAACTATTAAGGGTAAGATAACACAAAACATCAATTGTTGTAGTCCCACTTGATTAACATGTAAATCTTAGCAACCTCATAATAATTATGAAATTTTTTTTAGAGACAGTCCTTGGCACCAAAAAAATGTGGAAAATTTTGTAAAACAATCGGACGATCCAATTTTTTTAAATTACAGTAATTTTTTTAAATTTTCAGTATTGGGCTTTCCCATGGAGACCTAACTAAGAAATTAATTTAAAAAAATTGGATCGTCCGGTTGTTTTGAAATTTGTTCTATATTTTGTTGGTGCTAAGAACTGTCTCTCAAAAAAATTCAGAATTATTATGAAGTTGCTAAGGTATACATATTAATCAAATGGGACTACAACAAAATCAATGTTTCGTGTTATCTTACCCTTAAAGCTATTAATTTGAAAACATCTCCTACCTTCCATTTAGGGGTCTTTTGATAATGAATCAAGAACTTATTTTCCTATAAAATATTTATTAATGCCAAAAAGCAATTTCAAATTTATTTATTTATTTATTTATTTTTTTTTACATAGGTTTGGATAGGACAGTGGGAGCAACGAAAAATCATCTGACTTGAAGCCTCCATTGGACTGGCTACTGAACCTTCTATGATGACTCTTTCTTTGTTATCCTTGGAAGGAATTGTCATAGAAGGTTCAGTAGCCAGTCCAATGGAACCAGCTCGTCGTCAGGAGTCTATTGAACTGGCTACTGAACCTTCTATGATGACTCTTTCTTTGTTATCAATGGAAGGAATTGTCAGAGAATGTTCAGTAGCCAGTCCAATGGAACCAGCTCGTCGTCAGGAGTCCATTGAACTGGCTACTGAACCTTCTATGATGACTCTTTCTTTGTTATCCATCCCTAACTGACTCACCACTGTTTCACGTCGGCCCCCAGCAGTGACAAGCATCTGTGTAGCGCGGGTGCGATGGCCCTGGTGATGTAGTACTCCGCATTGATTCTCAAGGAGGGTTCCTTCAGAACGTCCAGGGGGGAGCGGTCCGGGCGCACCACTCACCACCACGTACGGCACCCTCTCTCCACGACGGGGCTCTGCTCGTCGGTCCACCCTCAGCCATTGTCTGGGGAAAGTTACGTGTGAGATGTTTTGTAACTAAAGATGTAATCTATAACAAAGTCTTCTACTCGCAATGGTTGTAACAAACCATTGTTTATAATGTCTGTCACATGAAGCCTTTTTCATTGTTAAATATGGGACGACGTAGCGCCTAATTTTGCCACCAGAGCAGAGAACGTAATGGCATTGTTGGCGCTAGTCAACCATTTCAACTTCATAATTAACAGTCATTTTCCATAAGTTAACATGTAAATCAACAACCGTCCCATGTTTTTCCTTTCAAACGACAGACATTACACAACAATACTTTGTTTACTAACAACGAGCAAAAGACTTTGGGTAAACATAAGGCTCACTTATTATTTATTTTGAAGAGATTGTACATTTACAAACAGACCTATTACTGTATTTGAGAAGTGAGAACTGCTCTTTGCTCCTCATTAAATAAGTAAGTTGGCTATTATCATTTATAAGGTTTTAAAACGCAGAAGTAGCATACCTGAGGCAGTGTGGATCTATCAAAGTTCCCAATGTGAGCGTGCAAGATCCTGCTCGGCTGGGCGTGGAGGTCCAGCTGCGGGGTCAGTGTCGGGCCTTCGGTGAGGGACAGGGAGTGTCAGTCTCATCTGGTTCACCAACACCCTCCTGTAAGCCTCTGGAAGAATCAAGTACTGTAAAGAGTTTTATAAAAAAGTTACACACAAGACAAGCTAGGAAAAGTTTACAGAATACCAGAGCCCTATTTGCCAAGTAAAATATTGCTGCTTAAAAAAAAAAAAAATGTATTTCATAGTCTATTCTTATTAATATTGCTTCATATTTTAAGAAACAAGTAAAAACAAATTGAAAAAAAAATTTACATAATATTTTACCTGCCCACTTCCTGCGACGAGGACGCTAGGGTTGGATTTTAGGAAGTAAAAATTGCAGTAAGGATTATGCATCATGACTTTGGTTTTCAACGTAAAACGATCCTAAATGTAGGCATATTTGACTAAAAATAGCACAATATTACTGAGATTACTTCTATTTCATTCAACTTAAACTTGCAGTTAGGCATGCATATGATACACATGCAGTATGTATAAATGCATCGTTACATTGAATATAATACTGTATGCATAAACTTGAGTAAAAAAAAGTCCTGAAGATCACAGGGCAACAACTCATTACTCACTAGCCTACAAGCAGAATAGAATTTGTTTGATAATTAGTATGCATATTGCATAATAACTGAAGAAAATATACTGTACAGTATGCATAATGTACATGCATAGGTGGTGTTCTGATGGGATTACAAAATACATGGAAAGGGACGAAAATAATCTGAATGAAAGTTTTACAACATTGTCTACATATAACGCAAAATATAATTAACAAGTTGAATCACAAAAAATACTCCCTGAAGGCTTGATATTTTCGATAATGAAAGGTTAAGTCTCTAAGAACGCGTTGGAATGCTTCAAAATGGCGACTGAACAAGTCGTGTGCGTATTGATGCGGCTTGGCAACACTGTATCCGAACCTGATCGAAACTTCCCTGGCTCAGAATTTCACTGCCTCCCGCTAGTCCCGCTAAGATCGGTCGAGTCAAGAAGCTTTTCGAAATATCTTCGTCATAAGGCAGAACGGAGCATGAGTACTTTCTAAAAACGATGCAGTCTACTTTACCCCAGGGAGGGAGCAGCGTATTTTTTACTTGAAACGGTCACCCATCCAAGTACTAACCACGCTCGACGTAGCCTGACTTCGGTGATCTAACGAGAACCGTTCAATGCACTTCCCACGCTCGACCAAATAAAGAATTTTGAATTTAAAGTTATTTGAATTTATGGAATTACCCTTTTATCCTGATAAATATAGATTATTATGTCGTCGATACAAAAAGTTCTTATATTTATACCTGCTTGATTATTCTGTTAACGTTTTTTCTTATGTAATTACACTATACATATGGTGAAAAAAGTAGTATTTGCATGAATAACTTGTTTATGTAATTATATAATTGCATAACATTAAATTAACAAACAAAATAATATTTTATATTGTTTATGTTTATTATTAATAAAATATATAATATCCACATAAAAAAACGTTTGAAATTCAAATTATCTTGTTTATTAAAATTGTTACATATATTACGTTGGTTCAATAACGAGAATAGTTCATTTTCTTTGAATCTAAAGTGATAGCAAATAAATTCTTCCTTCAGTCCTTTGAATCTGTGTTACAAAGTAAAAGGCGAGAAAATTTTATTTCAAATGGACTTTAAGAATTCACAACATGTTTATGTATCCAAGGTCATGACTGACGATGAAGAGATTGAAAACCTGATGGAACAAAATCACGAAGATGATATTTTATGTACTGATGACATAGATGAAGTTGAAAATAGTAAACGCGAGAAAGAGATAGAAAATTTAATGGTTGAAAAACAAGACACAGAGGAAAAACTTAAAAACTTTGAAACAAAATATAATACGCTGCATGAAAATCATAGAAAACTGAAGAATTATCAGACAGCAATTGAAGATCAATTAAAAGAAGTCAAGGAACAATACCAGGTGTCTAAAGCTGAGGCTTATAATGATTTAACATCTTTGATGAATGAAAGTAAAGAAGAAATACAGTCTCTCAGGAACCAAAATAATGAACTAAAAGAAGATATGATCATCAAGGATAAATTAATTAAAGATTTACAAAATACTGTCCAAATACTGGAGTCAGATCTCGAAACCTCAAACAACAATTTTGTAGCTGATAATTTAAAAATTGAAAAAGACTTAGAAAATCTTAGAAATGAAAAACAAATTAATGATGCAAAAATAGCTGAACAAACAGAAATAATCAAGAATTTAAAAATTAAATATGATGATGATTTAAAAGATTTTAAGACTAAAAATAAACAGCTACTAAGAGATCTTCAGGTAAAAAGTGAATCTGAAAAACGTATGAAAGAGTCAAATGATGAGAAGAAGAAGGAGATCGACTCTCTCCATCACTCAATAACGACCATGAAGGAGCGACTGGAATCTCGTAAGATTGAGAAGAGCAGGATGGACCGCAAGATAGTGAAAATGGAGAAGGAGATGTACGAGATGACGAGCCTCATCACGAAGGCTCAAGAGGAGTTCAAGAACCTCAAGGGGCAGCTGGAAAAAAACAGGACGGAGCTGCAGGACTCTCTGATAGAGCGGCAGCAGCTCAAGAGCAGTCTCGAGGCCAAGCAGGCTGAACTCGAAGCCTTGCGTCGTGACGTGAATTTATCGGAGACTGCAGTTCGGGTCACGCGTGAGGAGGCAGCTGCGGAGGCGAGCAAAGCGCGGGAGCTGGCCGAGACCATCGAGAAGATGAAGCAGGAGCCGCAGAAAAAGTCATCCTGGTGAGTTTTATGCGTCAGGCAAAGACTTAATTTTTACATAATATAATATAAAAAATGTATATATTACTGTGACTCTATAGTACGATGAATGTATCGTGTTCTATTATACCTGACAGAAAATTTTATCTAATACCCTCCAATCATGTGCTCAGTCAGTGAGATTTTATAAAATATATATTCATTTTCAGAAAGTTCGATTTAATAGTCGCCTGCATGATGCCTCACTCAACCCTCAATACTCAAGGGTATAGAAGGTTGCATATGCTTCCAGGGGATTAAAACAAAAATGGCGGTATATTTCGTCGGGTCGTCGCGTATATTGCATGAAATTAATTAAGGGTTATATGTATGCATAATAAGCCGTTTATTGATTCTTTCAGCTTCTAATACCACATCTCTGTGTACCTTTATATTTATAAGCTGCCTCAATATTAGCATGATAATGTGTTTTCTTAACCGAAATTTCATATCCTGTAACTAAAATAATAATAATAAATCAGAGACATATACAGGAAATATTCATTTCAAAAATTGGAAAATTAAAGTTCCCATGGTAGCCAAAATTTAGATACTGAACTTAATTGCATGTAAGCTCGGAACAGCTAGCACGATCGTTACTCCTGCTGTTTGTCGGTATATAAATATAAATATACATATATTACTTGGCTTAAATTTGGACATATTATTTAGATAGCTAGATTATAAAATTATAATATAATCAGAGGTAAAACGTTCCAATTAAGTATTCCAATTTGGACTTAAAATACATTAGTCTGTGTGATTCTCAAATAAAATTAATTTAACATATATATTATAGCAGACATAATCAAAAAGAGAGTATTATAGAGATCGAGTTACGACGTATATGCCCAGTATACCCGTTCTACTGCTAAACAAACTGAAATTATAGCAGTGTGCCTTTTCTCATCGTCTGCTAATCTAGTTTGCTTATCGTGATCGACTAACTTTTGACTTGTGACCTTCTGATTGGTTACAGGTTCGGATTCTAAAGCTTGTGGCCACCTCGGATCTCTTCGACCCTTCCGGAGCAGCCCGTGGAAACAAAACGTCTGATTTTATTTTAAAAACACATTTATAGTTTTATGTTACGTAGTAAATTTTTTCTTAATTATATTTAATTATTAAATTGAATATTACTTGTTCTTTTTTGTTACTTCACAGGTTATTCAATGTTTTGCATTTAATTAAATAAAAGCGTTACTCATGCAGATACATTTTTAATTACATAATACGCGTATATATTCCCTCTATATATACCTAATATACGTGTATCATTATATCAGAAAAAAGCGATATCAGAATAATCAAGCAAGTATAAATATAAGAGTTTCTATCGACGACGCAGTACATAATTAATTATTTATCAGGATAAACGGGTATTTCCATAAATGGAGTACCAACCTCAATTTTTTTATTGCAGAAATGGATAGAGGGTGAAAAGTTATGCTACCCTGATTTTTCCAGATTTTTTAGAGCCCGGGAAATATTTTTAAAAAATAATTGAAAGTCCTATTTGTGACGTCACGCAGCGTAAAGTCCTATCTTTTTCTTAAAAAGCGGCGTCTCGTGACGTCACAAAAAGAACTTTCAATAATTTTTTAAAAATAGTTACCGGGCTCTAAAAAATCTGAAAAAAATCAGGGTAGCATAACTTTGCACCCTCTATCCATTTCTGCAATAAAAAAATTTGAGGTCAATACTCCATTATATTGCTTAACTTTTTATGTCAAATTAAAACCAATCAAATGCTCTTAAAATTATTTTTACTTAAAGGAATTAAGTCTCATTTTTAAAATAAAGCCACCACTTACAAATAATTAAGTTTTATTATATCTTACTTTCATATTACAAATTTAAGCACAGCACTTAGTTTACAATAAGGCACCATAAGAAATAATTAAGAAATAAATAAACCAAATTGAAGTTATGGAAAAGTTGTTGATATTGAAAAAAGTCCAAGATGAATTTAAAATTTTAAGAATTAAATAAATAAATATGTACCTTGGAATATTTCCCTTTGCGGTCTTGTTAATCTGCACCATGCCCAGTAAGAATAACACAGGGCATGGTGATTAACAAGGCTGCAAGTGGGAAATTTTCCAAGGCAACGAGTGTATTATATTTAAGGGGAAGATAACACAAAACAGCTGATCGACGTAGTCCCATTTGATTAACATGTAAACCTTAGCAACCTCATAATAATTCTGATTCTTTTTCTTTTTTTTTTTTTTTTTTTAGACAGTCCTTGGCACCAAAAAGTTGCAGAAGAAATTTCAAAACAACTGGACGAGCTAATTTTTTTAAATTAAGTTGTTCAGTTTTTTTTTTTCCCCCCATGGAGAGATAAACTAAAAAAATAATTTAAAAAATCGTCTCGTTAAATTTGTTTTGAAACTTTTTCTATGGCTTTTAGGCACTAATATCTGCCTGTAAAAAAATTTCAGAATTTTTGTGAATTTGCTAGGGTTTACATGTTAATCAAAGGGAAGTAAGTCGAACAGCTGTTCGGCGTTATCTCTACCTTAATATAGGAACTTACAAAATTCTGTATCATTGTGAAAAGGGAGTCACATAGAACTTTACAATATTACTCTGGAACTTTCAAAATATGCCTGAGAAATGAGTTATAATAGAACTCAGAAAATTTAAAAGAAGTCCTGGAAATTTGAAAAATTTTCTTTCATCCAGAACCAAAGTCTTCTACTCGTAATGGTTGTAACAAACCATTGTTTATAATGTCTGTCGCATGAAGCCTTTTCATTGTTAAACATGGGACGATATAGTGTCTGATTTCACCACCAGAGCAGAGAAGTGTAATGGCATTGTTGGCGCTAGTAGAAACAACAACTTTAATAATTAACGGTCATTTTCCAGTTAACATGTACATCAACAACCGTCCCACGATTTTTCTTTCACACGAGAGACATTACCAACAATACTTTGCTTACTAACAACGAGCAGAAGACTATGCTTGGAACAATAAGTTATCTGCCTATTGTTAGCAACAATCTGTTATATCGCCAATTATGAGCTGTAAATATGCACTTACAATCTGATAGTCAAACAAAATTAATATAACAGCCCATGGGGACAAATGAAAAAGATTACACTGAGTATTCCATTCAGAAAAGTCTTCTTTGTTCTTGTAGGTAAAGCTCTACAAGCCGTATCTCGATATATACGTAAGCAGTAGCTTTCACTTAATATCATTGTCACATTCAGGAAAGTGTGAAACTCATAATTACACTCACGGCATTGTTGCAGGTAATCATGGTAAGCAGATAGCTCATTATTGCAGACAAGGGACGATATAGGGTCCAGAAACATTACAATATAGCCCTGCAACTTTCAAAATGGTCCCAATAAATGGACTATATAGGGTCCAGTGAGGGGTCTTCAAATAACACAAATTACAGCAATTCTAAAATTAAGACAGTCTTAGTAGTGTATTCATTATTGTTGCGCTAGGACAGTCTTAGGTTAAGTGGTGTTATTTGAAAACCCTCTTAGAAACATTACAATACAGTCTACACAAAATGTGATGTCACTACAACACTGATCTAGAAGTCGAGGAATTTTGCGAAGAGGCCCCTCACAAAGGGGGCCTGCTGGAGGTCTCTTTCTGCCTGGCTGCGACGGAACAACACGGGACACACCAGGGAACAACACTCCGTATCGAAGGGACGACCACAGCAACTGTCGCAAACCTGCAGGAACGTGGGAATAACATCATCGATCTGACAGATATGCTTTACTAATATAAATAATGGAAGATATTTTAGGATGTATACGTAGACAGTAAAAACTTGTTATTAAATAAAGTCAAGGGACCCAGGATTGGGTTTACCTTATATCGAGTATACCTTATATCAAGTTTTTCCTATACCTGCAATACTAATTAACTTCTACGGGACGTTTACTCTGTTACTCAATATCAAGTTTTTACCTCATAACAAGTTACTTAATAACAAGTTTTTACTGTAGTAATATTTTAAAATGAAAATCCAGGGTGTTATTATAGAGACTGATTTTGTGGTATTTTTACCATCATATCCTATCCATAAAAAAAAAAAAAAAAAAAAAAAAAAAAAAAAAAAAAAAAAAAAAAATTGCATTTTTGTTATTAAGGTAGAGATAACACGCCCAATGTTTTAATAAAAATCCCTCACATGGAAATTATGAAAAAAAAAATTAGAATGTTCTCCTCTACACCTCCTATCAGTATTAGCTAAAATAGCCTAAAATACAAATACGATCTAGTTTTTGAGTTATTAATTTTTAAAGTTTACTAAGTTTAACATGGAAGTTCCATTAGTTAGCTTTAACAATTCATAACTAAAAAACTAGCTCGTTTTTGTATACCTGATATTTTAGCTACTGATAAGGTATGTAAAGGAGAACATTTTAAATTTTATTCATAATTTTTGTGTGAGAGATTTTTTTTAACATTGGGCATGTTATCTCTACCTTAAAGACAACTTTTAGAGAAAAATATGCTCTTGGCTTGATTCATTATCAGAAGACCCATAAATGGGTGACATATTTTCAAATTAATAGTTGTAATAGTTACTGAGAAAAAATTCAAATTTTCTAACATGGTGGCTTATTGGGAAAATTTTCTCGCCGGGGAATACTTGAAGCCTCTATACACCCTGTATAAAACACCACACTTGGGGCATTTGTGATTTATTAATTTTAGTGCTACAGTCTCCATCTGAGTCAATGCCATTCCCAAGTCAATGAGTTGCATTCTCTGACTATCTCAAAGCTTCGCAATGTGACAATGGACAACATACATGAAAATTTTTTATTGCAGAAATGAACAGAGGGTACCAAATTATGCTACTCTGAATTTTTTCAGATTTTTTTGAGACCTGGAACTATTTTTAAATAAGTATTGAAAGTTCTGTGATTTAAGTTGGTACCCCTGAATCCTTAATAAAAAGGATAGAGACTATACGCCTATTGACGCCTCCAGGGGGCGTGGCCGCACTTTCAATAATTATCTAAAAATAGTTCTGGGTTTCAAAAAAATCTGAAAAAATCCAGAGTAGCATAATTTGCTAACCTATATTCATTTCTATTCAAATTAAGGAAAATAAACCATTTAGGTTGTGATAATCTTATTAAAAGAAAAGGATAGGAATAACCAGCAAGGCCTTACCGATCGAAAGAGTCACAGCAGGTGGAAATTCTTGCGGTCACAGAGGTTCACTCGAAACTCGAAACTTTCGAGTGATCCTCTGTGACCGCAAGAATTTCCACCTGCTGTGACTCTTTCGATCGGTAAGGCCTTGCTGGTTATTCCTATCCTTTTCTTTTAATAAGACTATATTCATTTCTGCAATAAAAAATTTCATGTATGTTGTCTATTATTTGACATTTTGTTATTGCAGTAAAATATGAACCTTATAAAAAATGGAAGTTTGGTCATACAGTAAAAACTCGTTATTACACAACTTGTTGTTCAGGAAAACTTGATTTTGAGTAAAGGAGATCCCATAAAAAAATAATTAGTATTTTAGGTATAGGAAAAACTTGCTATAAGGTAATACTCGATGTAAGGTAAAGCTAATTTCCTGGGTCCCTTGTCTCTACGTAATAACAATTTTTTACTGTATTTTTATTAAATGTTGTTCAAGGGTCCAAACAGAATATAAAATAATGGATATTAATACTTAATAAAATTATTACTGTATACATTGACTGTAAAAAAAACTACAAAATATAATGGGTTAATTATATATACTTTGTAAAAACTACATTACTTGATTTTCCAAAATTGATACAATAAAAAACTTGTTATTACATAAAGTCAAGGGACCCAGGAAATAAGGTTTATCTTATATTAAGTTTTTCCTATAGCTGCAATGCTAATTATTTTTGACGGGACCACAATCTCCTTTACTCAAATTAAGTTTTACCTAACAACAAACTGTGTAATGTAATAACAAGTTTTTATTGTCTTTTAAATCAGCCAGAACTCGTACTGTACTCACTGACACTGCTAAATTCAGACTAGACACAGGCCACAACTATCTTGAATGCTATCAGAAATGGTTTAAAATCCAAGATAGTGATATTTGTAAATTATGTAAAAATGAACTTCAAGACAGAGGGCATCTGTTTAGATGCTCTGCATTAACTACAAAACTTGACTTGTTGCCTGGCAAACATGAAGAGAGTAGAGAAAGTAGCTTACTAGAAATAAAATGGCATAAAGTAGAGTTCTTATCAGAAAAAAAAAAGTTGTTATTATTTTCTAAAAATAGTTCAAGTAGTCCTCCATATAAAACCAAAATTCCAAAAATTCTATCTCAAATAGGTTTGCCAGAAAAAAATTCCAAAATCAGAGTGAACGCGTTGCTTAACGGGGCCTTACCTGACAAAAACCCTCGAATATCTCAAAGAAATACACCGTTAGGTGGTATGGAAAAAATAGAGCAATGTTCTTCTATGACCCAAGTTTTAACCAAAAACAGATTAAAAAATTTTTCGCTCGAATCCATTTTTCCGTAAAAAAATCAAGAAAATCTACCACGTTAATTCCCATAAGATTTTTTTATTATTTTTTTATGGAAAAATGGATTCGAGCGAAAAAATTTTTAATTGGTTTTTGGTTAAAGTTTGGGTCATAGAACATGGCTATATTTTTTTCATACCACGTAACGGGTTTTTTTTTTTTTTTTTTTTTTTAGATATTTGAGGGTCTTTGTCAGGTAAGGCTCCATGTTAAGCGACGCATTCACTCTGACTTTGGAATTTTTTTTGTGGCAAAACTATGTGAGACAGAATTTTTTGGATTTCGGTTTGATATGCAGGACCACTTCAGCTATTTTTAGAAAATAATAACTCAACCTTTTTTTCTGATAGGAACTCTACTTTAAACGTCAACACGTGTGCATAAGAAAAGAAGAAGAATAATGTTAAAAAATCAAAATTCTAAAAAAAAAAAAAAAATAAATAAATAATAAAAATTAAATTGTAAAAAATATATTAGTTCCTACCTTTGCCACATTGCCTGCGTGTCTCTCCCATCTCCGTAGTTTCTCTGACAAGACCAGTGCTGCCTTCTGTGGTCTCTCTTGACAGGCGACACAAAGTCCCTCTCTCGTCTGCTCACGGCACGCGGCACACTCGACGGTAGCAAAGTACTGGGAGATGGTTCCCTTGCGAGATGTTGTGGCACCGCTGGTCGGACAGGAGGGGAGGGGGGCCGAGGTGCGACGAGGCATCTCCAGGTACCTGGGGGTCAGAAAAGTAAATGAGACGATGAAACTTGTCCACAATGATACATAGTGAATACAGAGCAGTTGGTGTCCTGGCTGTTAGAAGCATATGGTTGCTTTCCCGAGAATTTCACATTAGATTTGATTTTCAGTGTATCTCTGTGTAAACATCTTTCTTGAAATTATTACTTCTTTAATAGAATCTTCAAGTGTTCCCCGGCGAAAAAATTTTCTCCATAAGCCACCATGTTACAAAATTTGAATTTTTTCTCAGTACTGTAACTATTAAGGGTAAGATAACACAAAACATTGATTGTTGTAGTCCCACTTGATTAACATGTAAATCTTAGCAACCTCATAATAATTATGAAATTTTTTTTAGAGACAGTCCTTAGCACCAAAAAAATGTGGAAAATTTTGTAAAACAATCGGACGATCCAATTTATTTAAATTACAGAATTTTTTTTAAATTTTCAGTATTGGGCTTTCCCATGGAGACCTAACTAAGAAATTAATTTAAAAAAATTGGATCGTCCGGTTGTTTTGAAATTTGTTCTATATTTTGTTGGTGCTAAGAACTGTCTCTCAAAAAAATTCAGAATTATTATGAAGTTGCTAAGGTATCAAATGGGACTACAACAAAATCAATGTTTCGTGTTATCTTACCCTTAAAGCTATTAATTTGAAAACATCTCCTACCTTCCATTTAGGGGTCTTTTGATAATGAATCAAGAACTTATTTTCCTATAAAATATTTATTAATGCCAAAAAGCAATTTCAAGTTTATTTATTAATTTTTTTTTTTTTTTACATAGGTTTGGATAGGACAGTGGGAGCAACGAAAAATCATCTGACTTGAAGCCTCCATTGGACTGGCTACTGAACCTTCTATGATGACTCTTTCTTTGTTATCCTTGGAAGGAATTGTCATAGAAGGTTCAGTAGCCAGTCCAATGGAACCAGCTTGTCGTCAGGAGTCTATTGAACTGGCTACTGAACCTTCTTTGATGACTCTTTCTTTGTTATCCATGGAAGGAATTGTCATAGAATGTTCAGTAGCCAGTCCAATGGAACCAGCTCGTCGTCAGGAGTCCATTGAACTGGCTACTGAACCTTCTATGATGACTCTTTCTTTGTTATCCATCCCTAACTGACTCACCACTGTTTCACGTCGGCCCCCAGCAGTGACAAGCATCTGTCTAGCGCGGGTGCGATGGCCCTGGTGATGTAGTACTCCGCATTGATTCTCAAGGAGGGTTCCTTCAGAACGTCCAGGGGGGAGCGCACCAGTCTGATCAAAGGCAGTCCGGGCGCACCACTCACCACCACGTACGGCACCCTCTCTCCACGACGGGGCTCTGCTCGTCGGTCCACCCTCAGCCATTGTCTGGGGAAAGTTACGTGTGAGATGTTTTGTAACTAAAGATGTAATCTATAACAAAGTCTTCTACTCGCAATGGTTGTAACAAACCATTGTTTATAATGTCTGTCACATGAAGCCTTTTTCATTGTTAAGGGCCCGATCTAGTAGGAACGGCCATAAGGAAAAAACAGTGTTTTCTATCAGTTCTGTAGGGTACAATATTTGCTTCACAAAAAATTAAAAAACATCATTGAAAAGAGGAGACTGATATGTAATCCGCCAATGAATTTGTTTTTACACCACGACCACCAATTAATTTTTAATTAATTATTAAAAGCGGTAAAAGAGTGTCAACTTTACTTCATCATAACACTTGTAAAAAAAATAATTTCAACAATAGGGTCGAATAGCGGTCTAGAAAATGTTGTCGGCTTTAATATAGTGTACGCTGAAAGTATTAATTCATGTTATTAAATTTACTGGAACTTATAGACTAGAGCTACTTTTTTGCAATTTCTGGTTCCTAAAACCACTGAATGCAGCGCCGTGCGGAATTGCGGAAATATGCGAAATACTGAACTACAAGTGCGGCCGAGAGAGAGGAGAAGGGAGAGCCGAGAGAGAACAATAAAAGAATTTACCTGCCTGCAGTCCTCCCGCTCTCAACCCTTATCTTGCTTTACCATCATCCACTCGCTCCGCAGTTCTATCTTTACTCCTTACATTTTGCTATTATGTACACTGAATTCAGATTTAGCTGTCTCTACATAATAATGGAATATTACACTATAGGAACACCTCAAGGTTCATTATCACCTAGTATAGAGAAAATTGAAAATTACTTTGGGGCTTTCAAATCTTTGTTCACAGTATACTAAATTCTAACAGAACACAACTAATCAGTTATATTGCAGCGAGATGGCTCGCCGTCCAGTTCGTTGTGTAACAAAATAATTTTTTCATTTTCAAATCATGTAAAATAGTAAGAATACAATTTTTGTAATAAATTCAACTTGTATATCATTATCGGCATTTTATATAACAATGAATTAAAAACAAAAATATATTTATCAATATATATATATATATATATATATATATATATATATATATATATATATATATATATATATATATATATATATATATATTATATATATATATATATTAAAACCAGTGGCGTGCGGTGGGTTTAGCAGGCAGTAATGCGGCGGCAAAATTATGGGACTGGACACAGCAAAAGGGGGGTCCGGGGGGCGGAGCCCCCCGGATAGCCCGCCGCAGGTGAAAAAAATTTTAAAAAGGGGGCGTGGCAGGCGACTTTTTAAGCATAAAAATAACACAAAAATATATTATATTTCGATGTTTTATACAATTCTAAAATCAATCACAAATAATTTTTTAAATCAATTTGTAAGACGAGTTAAATTTTTTGTCAGTAATGTCTTTTTTTACATCGATCGTATGACAGTTATATTCATGATCGATCAGCACATAATTAATATATAATATAATTATTTTCACTAAAAACAATACGTATAATTTTTGTATTGTGATTCCGACTATGTACAGCTGCAATACGTGAAAAAAAATACGCATTTTATTCTCTGCAGTCAATTAAATTCTAATTGTGATCCGCGACGCGGATTGATCAGGATAGCAGTCGATAAATCAATGTTTTATTTTCTAAGATACGTAATTTCTTTCAAATAATTTGTTGTTTTGAAAGGTAAAGTCAATTTAAGAACATGAGTTTAATCGTTTAAAATAATTATAGTGTGGATTTCATAATTGTGAAACTATATATTAGTTTTGCTTTAAAAATAAGAGATAAAGTTTTCGAATCTTATATTTTTTTCCCCGGCAGCATATAATTTACGATAATCCACGATGATCCACGAGGCAAAAACATCGGCTCCTCGATCGTCGTCGCTCCCCTCCCTCAACTCCCTCCCAGGACTGAAGCTCGCCCCCACCTCCTAAATCGGTAGAAAGCTCAGCTTTTTCTTTGATGATAAAACTATACGAAAAAACGAGCGTGGGAGGGGAAATGTAGATTCATGCATGGGGAAAACAAAGCTGAGTGAGTCTACCGCTTTCATGCAAGAGGGCGTCTTTGCATTGCACCGCGAATTCATTTACGTTTTTGCGGTAAATGCTTCAATAAATTCAAACGAAGATTTTCACATAGACAAAGATAATTTATTTTTTTTTAATTGAAATTTGACGTGATATGAAATTGAAAAAGAAAATATTTATATTCTTTAAAGAAAGCTCAAATTTTCCCTAGATGCGCCGCATCCAACGCATTAATGGACCGCACGCCACTGATTAAAACATATATCGAATATATGTTTTTAATTGTTTTTAATAAACAATTAAATAATACTTTATTTATAATATTAATTGCAAGATAAGATTAATTGACTAACACATTTTGTGACTCTTCCTCAATCATGACTCTTCCTAATCATTTATACTGTCTTCATGTTATACTATAACATAAAAATAATGTCTTTGCAAAAAACATAAATTTATAATTATATCACATCTAAAAATAATTAAAAGTCTCAGATCACTGCTACTGTAATTTCTTATAATCGGAAAAGAAATAATAATTATTAGTAATTTATTGAACATATATAAACATGATTGACAGCGGTTCATTTTCTGAGTCTCCGAATTTTCTCCTCCCCTAGCAGCAGGTGTTCGCAGGAGCACTTTACTCTATTGTGGTCTATAACAATGTCAGCGGATTAGTGACCGCTACCCATCTCAACAATGACATTTTTATGGAAATAAAATTTTTATCTTCCTTATCGATCTCATCACGTATTCGCAAAAAAGTATTGATCTGGTTGTTTAAAGCTGTATAAAAATGAACTTGTCATTAAAAAGTAGACCAAAGTCATTTTTGTCCGAAGTTTCTGTGACATTTATTACCGAATACATAAATGAAAAAATGCGATGAAGAGCAGGTAGAGCCTGTTTTTCCTTTCGAGCTAAAAACCGCGTGGTTGCCTACATTTTGCCGCGTGAGGTGTTTTACCTCTACTAGATCGGGCCCTTAAATATGGGACGACGTAGCGCCTAATTTTGCCACCAGAGCAGAGAACGTAATGGCATTGTTGGCGCTAGTCAACCATTTCAACTTCATAATTAACAGTCATTTTCCATAAGTTAACATTTAAATCAACAACCGTCCCATGTTTTTCCTTTCAAACGACAGACATTACACAACAATACTTTGTTTACTAACAACGAGCAAAAGACTTTGGGTAAACATAAGGCTCACTTATTATTTATTTTGAAGAGATTGTACATTTACAAACAGACCTATTACTGTATTTGAGAAGTGAGAACTGCTCTTTGCTCCTCATTAAATAAGTAAGTTGGCTATTATCATTTATAAGGTTTTAAAACACAGAAGTAGCATACCTGAGGCAGTGTGGATCTATCAAAGTTCCCAATGTGAGCGTGCAAGATCCTGCTCGGCTGGGCGTGGAGGTCCAGCTGCGGGGTCAGTGTCGGGCCTTCGGTGAGGGACAGGGAGTGTCAGTCTCATCTGGTTCACCAACACCCTCCTGTAAGCCTCTGGAAGAATCAAGTACTGTAAAGAGTTTTATAAAAAAGTTACACACAAGACAAGCTAGGAAAAGTTTACAGAATACCAGAGCCCTATTTGCCAAGTAAAATATTGCTGCTTAAAAAAAAAAAAAATGTATTTCATAGTCTATTCTTATTAATATTGCTTCATATTTTAAGAAACAAGTAAAAACAAATTGAAAAAAAATTTTACATAATATTTTACCTGCCCACTTCCTGCGACGAGGACGCTAGGGTTGGATTTTAGGAAGTAAAAATTGCAGTAAGGATTATGCATCATGACTTTGGTTTTCAACGTAAAACGATCCTAAATGTAGGCATATTTGACTAAAAATAGCACAATATTACTGAGATTACTTCTATTTCATTCAACTTAAACTTGCAGTTAGGCATGCATATGATACACATGCAGTATGTATAAATGCATCGTTACATTGAATATAATACTGTATGCATAAACTTGAGTAAAAAAAAAGTCCTGAAGATCACAGGGCAACAACTCATTGCTCACTAGCCTACAAGCAGAATAGAATTTGTTTGATAATTAGTATGCATATTGCATAATAACTGAAGAAAATATACTGTACAGTAGCATATGCATAATGTACATGCATAGGTGGTGTTCTGATGGGATTACAAAATACATGGAAAGGGACGAAAATAATCTGAATGAAAGTTTTACAACATTGTCTACATATAACGCAAAATATAATTAACAAGTTGAATCACAAAAAATACTCCCTGAAGGCTTGATATTTTCGATAATGAAAGGTTAAGTCTCTAAGAACGCGTTGGAATGCTTCAAAATGGCGACTGAACAAGTCGTGTGCGTATTGATGCGGCTTGGCAACACTGTATCCGAACCTGATCGAAACTTCCCTGGCTCAGAATTTCACTGCCTCCCGCTAGTCCCGCTAAGATCGGTCGAGTCAAGAAGCTTTTCGAAATATCTTCGTCATAAGGCAGAACGGAGCATGAGTACTTTCTAAAAACGATGCAGTCTACTTTACCCCAGGGAGGGAGCAGCGTATTTTTTACTTGAAACGGTCACCCATCCAAGTACTAACCACGCTCGACGTAGCCTGACTTCGGTGATCTAACGAGAACCGTTCAATGCACTTCCCACGCTCGACCAAATAAAGAATTTTGAATTTAAAGTTATTTGAATTTATGGAATTACCCTTTTATCCTGATAAATATAGATTATTATGTCGTCGATACAAAAAGTTCTTATATTTATACCTGCTTGATTATTCTGTTAACGTTTTTTCTTATGTAATTACACTATACATATGGTGAAAAAAGTAGTATTTGCATGAATAACTTGTTTATGTAATTATATAATTGCATAACATTAAATTAACAAACAAAATAATATTTTATATTGTTTATGTTTATTATTAATAAAATATATAATATCCACATAAAAAAACGTTTGAAATTCAAATTATCTTGTTTATTAATTAATTGTTACATATATTACGTTGGTTCAAAAACGAGAATAGTTCATTTTCTTTGAATCTAAATAAAAGTGATAGCAAATAAATTAATTCTTCCTTCAGTCCTTTGAATCTGTGTTACAAAGTAAAAGGCGAGAAAAATTTATTTCAAATGGACTTTAAGAATTCACAACATGTTTATGTATCCAATGAAGAGATTGAAAACCTGATGGAACAAAATCACGAAGATGATATTTTATGTACTGATGACATAGATGAAGTTGAAAATAGTATACGCGAGAAAGAGATAGAAAATTTAATGGTTGAAAAACAAGACACAGAGGAAAAACTTAAAAACTTTGAAACAAAATATAATACGCTGGATGAAAATCATAGAAAACTGAAGAATTATCAGACAGCAATTGAAGATCAATTAAAAGAAGTCAAGGAACAATACCAGGTGTCTAAAGCTGAGGCTTATAATGATTTAACATCTTTGATGAATGAAAGTAAAGAAGAAATACAGTCTCTCAGGAACCAAAATAATGAACTAAAAGAAGATATGATCATCAAGGATAAATTAATTAAAGATTTACAAAATACTGTCCAAATACTGGAGTCAGATCTCGAAACCTCAAACAACAATTTTGTAGCTGATAATTTAAAAATTGAAAAAGACTTAGAAAATCTTAGAAATGAAAAACAAATTAATGATGCAAAAATAGCTGAACAAACAGAAATAATCAAGAATTTAAAAATTAAATATGATGATGATTCAAAAGATTTTAAGACTAAAAATAAACAGCTACTAAGAGATCTTCAGGTAAAAATTGAATCTGAAAAACGTATGAAAGAGTCAAATGATGAGAAGAAGAAGGAGATCGACTCTCTCCATCACTCAATAACGACCATGAAGGAGCGACTGGAATCTCGTAAGATTGAGAAGAGCAGGATGGACCGCAAGATAGTGAAAATGGAGAAGGAGATGTACGAGATGACGAGCCTCATCACGAAGGCTCAAGAGGAGTTCAAGAACCTCAAGGGGCAGCTGGAAAAAAACAGGACGGAGCTGCAGGACTCTCTGATAGAGCGGCAGCAGCTCAAGAGCAGTCTCGAGGCCAAGCAGGCTGAACTCGAAGCCTTGCGTCGTGACGTGAATTTATCGGAGACTGCAGTTCGGGTCACGCGTGAGGAGGCAGCTGCGGAGGCGAGCAAAGCGCGGGAGCTGGCCGAGACCATCGAGAAGATGAAGCAGGAGCCGCAGAAAAAGTCATCCTGGTGAGTTTTATGCGTCAGGCAAAGACTTAATTTTTACATAATATAATATAAAAAATGTATATATTACTGTGACTCTATAGTACGATGAATGTATCGTGTTCTATTATACCTGACAGAAAATTTTATCTAATACCCTCCAATCATGTGCTCAGTCAGTGAGATTTTATAAAATATATATTCATTTTCAGAAAGTTCGATTTAATAGTCGCCTGCATGATGCCTCACTCAACCCTCAATACTCAAGGGTATAGAAGGTTGCATATGCTTCCAGGGGATTAAAACAAAAATGGCGGTATATTTCGTCGGGTCGTCGCGTATATTGCATGAAATTAATTAAGGGTTATATGTATGCATAATAAGCCGTTTATTGATTCTTTCAGCTTCTAATACCACATCTCTGTGTACCTTTATATTTATAAGCTGCCTCAATATTAGCATGATAATGTGTTTTCTTAACCGAAATTTCATATCCTGTAACTAAAATAATAATAATAAATCAGAGACATATACAGGAAATATTCATTTCAAAAATTGGAAAATTAAAGTTCCCATGGTAGCCAAAATTTAGATACTGAACTTAATTGCATGTAAGCTCGGAACAGCTAGCAAGATCGTTACTCCTGCTGTTTGTCGGTATATAAATATAAATATACATATATTACTTGCATAAATTTGGACATATTATTTAGATAGCTAGATTATAAAATTATAATATAATCAGAGGTAAAACGTTCCAATTAAGTATTCCAATTTGGACTTAAAATACATTAGTCTGTGTGATTCTCAAATAAAATTAACATATATATTATAGCAGACATAATCAAAAAGAGAGTATTATAGAGATCGAGTTACGACGTATATGCCCAGTACCCGTTCTACTGCTAAACAAACTGAAATTATAGCAGTGTGCCTTTTCTCATCGTCTGCTAATCTAGTTTGCTTATCGTGATCGACTAACTTTTGACTTGTGACCTTCTGATTGGTTACAGGTTCGGATTCTAAAGCTTGTGGCCACCTCGGATCTCTTCGACCCTTCCGGAGCAGCCCGTGGAAACAAAACGTCTGATTTTATTTTAAAAACACATTTATAGTTTTATGTTACGTAGTAAATTTTTTCTTAATTATATTTAATTATTAAATTGAATATTACTTGTTCTTTTTTGTTACTTCACAGGTTATTCAATGTTTTGCATTTAATTAAATAAAAGCGTTACTCATGCAGATACATTTTTAATTACATAATACGCGTGTATATTCCCTCTATATATACCTAATATACGTGTATCATTATATCAGAAAAAAGCGATATCAGAATAATCAAGCAAGTATAAATATAAGAGTTTCTATCGACGACGCAGTACATAATTAATTATTTATCAGGATAAACGGGTATTTCCATAAATGGAGTACCAACCTCAATTTTTTTATTGCAGAAATGGATAGAGGGTGAAAAGTTATGCTACCCTGATTTTTCCAGATTTTTTAGAGCCCGGGAAATATTTTTAAAAAATTATTGAAAGTCCTATTTGTGACGTCACGCAGCGTAAAGTCCTATCTTTTTCTTAAAAAGCGGCGTCTCGTGACGTCACAAAAAGAACTTTCAATAATTTTTTAAAAATAGTTCCCGGGCTCTAAAAAATCTGAAAAAAATCAGAGTAGCATAACTTTGCACCCTCTATCCATTTCTGCAATAAAAAAATTTGAGGTCAATACTCCATTATATTGCTGAACTTTTTATGTCAAATTAAAACCAATCAAATGCTCTTAAAATTATTTTTACTTAAAGGAATTAAGTCTCATTTTTAAAATAAAGCCACCACTTACAAATAATTAAGTTTAATTATATCTTACTTTCATATTACAAATTTAAGCACAGCACTTAGTTTACAATAAGGCACCATAAGAAATAATTAAGAAATAAATAAACCAAATTGAAGTTATGGAAAAGTTGTTGATATTGAAAAAAGTCCAAGATGAATTTAAATTTTTAAGAATTAAATAAATAAATAAATATGTACCTTGAAATATTTCCCTTTGCGGTCTTGTTAATCTGCACCATGCCCAGTAAGAATAACACAGGGCATGGTGATTAACAAGGCTGCAAGTGGGAAATTTTCCAAGGCAACGAGTGTATTATATTTAAGGGGAAGATAACACAAAACAGCTGATCGACGTAGTCCCATTTGATTAACATGTAAACCTTAGCAACCTCATAATAATTCTGATTTTTTTTTTTTTTTTTTTTTTTTAGACAGTCCTTGGCACCAAAAAGTTGCAGAAGAAATTTCAAAACAACTGGACGAGCTAATTCTTTTAAATTAAGTTGTTCAGTTTTTTTTTTTCCCCCCATGGAGAGATAAACTAAAAAAATAATTTAAAAAATCGGCTCGTTAAATTTGTTTTGAAACTTTTTCTATGGCTTTTAGGCACTAATATCTGCCTGTAAAAAAATTTCAGAATTTTTGTGAATTTGCTAGGGTTTACATGTTAATCAAAGGGAAGTAAGTCGAACAGCTGTTCGGCGTTATCTCTACCTTAATATAGGAACTTACAAAATTCTGTATCATTGTGAAAAGGGAGTCACATAGAACTTTACAATATTGCTCTGGAACTTTCAAAATATGCCTGAGAAATGAGTTATAATAGAACTCAGAAAATTTAAAAGAAGTCCTGGAAATTTGAAAAATTTTCTTTCATCCAGAACCAAAGTCTTCTACTCGTAATGGTTGTAACAAACCATTGTTTATAATGTCTGTCGCATGAAGCCTTTTCATTGTTAAACATGGGACGATATAGTGTCTGATTTCACCACCAGAGCAGAGAAGTGTAATGGCATTGTTGGCGCTAGTAGACACAACAACTTTAATAATTAACGGTCATTTTCCAGTTAACATGCAAATCAACAACCGTCCCACGTTTTTTCTTTCACACGAGAGACATTACCAACAATACTTTGCTTACTAACAACGAGCAGAAGACTATGCTTGGAACAATAAGTTATCTGCCTATTGTTAGCAACAATCTGTTATATCGCCAATTATGAGCTGTAAATATGCACTTACAATCTGATAGTCAAACAAAATTAATATAACAGCCCATGGGGGCAAATGAAAAAGATTACACTGAGTATTCCATTCAGAAAAGTCTTCTTTGTTCTTGTAGGTAAAGCTCTACAAGCCGTATCTCGATATATACGTAAGCAGTAGCTTTCACTTAATATCATTGTCACATTCAGGAAAGTGTGAAACTCATAATTACACTCACGGCATTGTTGCAGGTAATCATGGTAAGCAGATAGCTCATTATTGCAGACAAGGGACGATATAGGGTCCAGAAACATTACAATATAGCCCTGCAACTTTCAAAATGGTCCCAATAAATGGACTATATAGGGTCCAGTGAGGGGTCTTCAAATAACACAAATTACAGCAATTCTAAAATTAAGACAGTCTTAGTAGTGTATTCATTATTGTTGCGCTAAGACAGTCTTAGGTTAAGTGGTGTTATTTGAAAACCCTCTTAGAAACATTACAATACAGTCTACACAAAATGTGATGTCACTACAACACTGATCTAGAAGTCGAGGAATTTTGCGAAGAGGCCCCTCACAAAGGGGGCCTGCTGGAGGTCTCTTTCTGCCTGGCTGCGACGGAACAACACGGGACACACCAGGGAACAACACTCCGTATCGAAGGGACGACCACAGCAACTGTCGCAAACCTGCAGGAACGTGGGAATAACATCATCGATCTGACAGATATGCTTTACTAATATAAATAATGGAAGATATTTTAGGATGTATACGTAGACAGTAAAAACTTGTTATTAAATAAAGTCAAGGGACCCAGGATTGGGTTTACCTTATATCGAGTATACCTTATATCAAGTTTTTCCTATACCTGCAATACTAATTAACTTCTACGGGACGTTTACTCTGTTACTCAATATCAAGTTTTTACCTCATAACAAGTTACTTAATAACAAGTTTTTACTGTAGTAATATTTTAAAATGAAAATCCAGGGTGTTATTATAGAGACTGATTTTGTGGTATTTTTACCATCATATCCTATCCATAAAAAAAAAAAAAAAAAAAAAAAAAAAAAAATGCATTTTTGTTATTAAGGTAGAGATAACACGCCCAATGTTTTAATAAAAATCCCTCACATGGAAATTATGAAAAAAAAATTAGAATGTTCTCCTCTACACCTCCTATCAGTATTAGCTAAAATAGCCTAAAATACAAATACGATCTAGTTTTTGAGTTATTAATTTTTAAAGTTGACTAAGTTTAACATGGAAGTTCCATTAGTTAGCTTTAACAATTCATAACTAAAAAACTAGCTCGTTTTTGTATACCTGATATTTTAGCTACTGATAAGGTATGTAAAGGAGAACATTTTAAATTTTATTCATAATTTTTGTGTGAGAGATTTTTTTTAACATTGGGCATGTTATCTCTACCTTAAAGACAACTTTTAGAGAAAAATATGCTCTTGGCTTGATTCATTATCAGAAGACCCATAAATGGGTGACATATTTTCAAATTAATAGTTGTAATAGTTACTGAGAAAAAATTCAAATTTTCTAACATGGTGGCTTATTGGGAAAATTTTCTCGCCGGGGAATACTTGAAGCCTCTATACACCCTGTATAAAACACCACACTTGGGGCATTTGTGATTTATTAATTTTAGTGCTACAGTCTCCATCTGAGTCAATGCCATTCCCAAGTCAATGAGTTGCATTCTCTGACTATCTCAAAGCTTCGCAATGTGACAATGGACAACATACATGAAAATTTTTTATTGCAGAAATGAACAGAGGGTACCAAATTATGCTACTCTGAATTTTTTCAGATTTTTTTGAGACCTGGAACTATTTTTAAATAAGTATTGAAAGTTCTGTGATTTAAGTTGGTACCCCTGAATCCTTAATAAAAAGGATAGAGACTATACGCCTATTGACGCCTCCAGGGGGCGTGGCCGCACTTTCAATAATTATCTAAAAATAGTTCTGGGTTTCAAAAAAATCTGAAAAAATCCAGAGTAGCATAATTTGCTACCCTATATTCATTTCTATTCAAATTAAGGAAAATAAACCATTTAGGTTGTGATAATCTTATTAAAAGAAAAGGATAGGAATAACCAGCAAGGCCTTACCGATCGAAAGAGTCACAGCAGGTGGAAATTCTTGCGGTCACAGAGGTTCACTCGAAACTCGAAACTTTCGAGTGATCCTCTGTGAACGCAAGAATTTCCACCTGCTGTGACTCTTTCGATCGGTAAGGCCTTGCTGGTTATTCCTATCCTTTTCTTTTAATAAGACTATATTCATTTCTGCAATAAAAAATTTCATGTATGTTGTCTATTATTTGACATTTTGTTATTGCAGTAAAATATGAACCTTATAAAAAATGGAAGTTCGGTCATACAGTAAAAACTCGTTATTACACAACTTGTTGTTCAGGAAAACTTGATTTTGAGTAAAGGAGATCCCATAAAAAAATAATTAGTATTTTAGGTATAGGAAAAACTTGCTATAAGGTAATACTCGATGTAAGGTAAAGCTAATTTCCTGGGTCCCTTGTCTCTACGTTATAACAATTTTTTACTGTATTTTTATTAAATGTTGTTCAAGGGTCCAAACAGAATATAAAATAATGGATATTAATACTTAATAAAATTATTACTGTATACATTGACTGTAAAAAAAACTACAAAATATAATGGGTTAATTATATATACTTTGTAAAAACTACATTACTTGATTTTCCAAAATTGATACAATAAAAAACTTGTTATTACATAAAGTCAAGGGACCCAGGAAATAAGGTTTATCTTATATTAAGTTTTTCCTATAGCTGCAATGCTAATTATTTTTGACGGGACCACAATCTCCTTTACTCAAATTAAGTTTTACCTAACAACAAACTGTGTAATGTAATAACAAGTTTTTATTGTCTTTTAAATCAGCCAGAACTCGTACTGTACTCACTGACACTGCTAAATTCAGACTAGACACAGGCCACAACTATCTTGAATGCTATCAGAAATGGTTTAAAATCCAAGATAGTGATATTTGTAAATTATGTAAAAATGAACTTCAAGACAGAGGGCATCTGTTTAGATGCTCTGCATTAACTACAAAACTTGACTTGTTGCCTGGCAAACATGAAGAGAGTAGAGAAAGTAGCTTACTAGAAATAAAATGGCATAAAGTAGAGTTCTTATCAGAAAAAAAAAAGTTGTTATTATTTTCTAAAAATAGTTCAAGTAGTCCTCCATATAAAACCAAAATTCCAAAAATTCTATCTCAAATAGGTTTGCCAGAAAAAAATTCCAAAGTCAGAGTGAACGCGTTGCTTAACGGGGCCTTACCTGACAAAAACCCTCGATTATCTCAAAGAAATACACCGTTAGGTGGTATGGAAAAAATAGAGCAATGTTCTTCTATGACCCAAGTTTTAACCAAAAACAGATTAAAAAATTTTTCGTTTGAATCCATTTTTCCGTAAAAAAATCAAGAAAATCTACCATGTTAATTCCCATAAGAATTTTTTATTATTTTTTTATGGAAAAATGGATTCGAGCGAAAAAATTTTTAATTGGTTTTTGGTTAAAGTTTGGGTCATAGAACATGGCTATATTTTTTTCATACCACGTAACGGGGTTTTTTTTTTTTTTTTTTTTTTTTTAGATATTTGAGGGTCTTTGTCAGGTAAGGCTCCATGTTAAGCGACGCATTCACTCTGACTTTGGAATTTTTTTCTGGCAAAACTATGTGAGACAGAATTTTTTGGATTTCGGTTTGATATGCAGGACCACTTCAGCTATTTTTAGAAAATAATAACTCAACCTTTTTTTCTGATAGGAACTCTACTTTAAACGTCAACACATGTGCATAAGAAAAGAAGAAGAATAATGTTAAAAAATAAAAATTCTAAAAAAAAAAAAAAATAAATAAATAATAAAAATTAAATTGTAAAAAATATATTAGTTCCTACCTTTGCCACATTGCCTGCGTGTCTCTCCCATCTCCGTAGTTTCTCTGACAAGACCAGTGCTGCCTTCTGTGGTCTCTCTTGACAGGCGACACAAAGTCCCTCTCTCGTCTGCTCACGGCACGCGGCACACTCGACGGTAGCAAAGTACTGGGAGATGGTTCCCTTGCGAGATGTTGTGGCGCCGCTGGTCGGACAGGAGGGGAGGGGGGCCGAGGTGCGACGAGGCATCTCCAGGTACCTGGGGGTCAGAAAAGTAAATGAGACGATGAAACTTGTCCACAATGATACATAGTGAATACAGAGCAGTTGGTGTCCTGGCTGTTAGAAGCATATGGTTGCTTTTCCGAGAATTTCACATTAGATTTGATTTTCAGTGTATCTCTGTGTAAACATATTTCTTGAAATTATTACTTCTTTAATAGAATCTTCAAGTGTTCCCCGGCGAAAAAATTTTCTCCATAAGCCACCATGTTACAAAATTTGAATTTTTTCTCAGTACTGTAACTATTAAGGGTAAGATAACACAAAACATCAATTGTTGTAGTCCCACTTGATTAACATGTAAATCTTAGCAACCTCATAATAATTATGAAATTTTTTTTAGAGACAGTCCTTGGCACCAAAAAAATGTGGAAAATTTTGTAAAACAATCGGACGATCCAATTTTTTTAAATTACAGTAATTTTTTTAAATTTTCAGTATTGGGCTTTCCCATGGAGACCTAACTAAGAAATTAATTTAAAAAAATTGGATCGTCCGGTTGTTTTGAAATTTGTTCTATATTTTGTTGGTGCTAAGAACTGTCTCTCAAAAAAATTCAGAATTATTATGAAGTTGCTAAGGTATACATATTAATCAAATGGGACTACAACAAAATCAATGTTTCGTGTTATCTTACCCTTAAAGCTATTAATTTGAAAACATCTCCTACCTTCCATTTAGGGGTCTTTTGATAATGAATCAAGAACTTATTTTCCTATAAAATATTTATTAATGCCAAAAAGCAATTTCAAATTTATTTATTTATTTATTTATTTTTTTTTACATAGGTTTGGATAGGACAGTGGGAGCAACGAAAAATCATCTGACTTGAAGCCTCCATTGGACTGGCTACTGAACCTTCTATGATGACTCTTTCTTTGTTATCCTTGGAAGGAATTGTCATAGAAGGTTCAGTAGCCAGTCCAATGGAACCAGCTCGTCGTCAGGAGTCTATTGAACTGGCTACTGAACCTTCTATGATGACTCTTTCTTTGTTATCAATGGAAGGAATTGTCAGAGAATGTTCAGTAGCCAGTCCAATGGAACCAGCTCGTCGTCAGGAGTCCATTGAACTGGCTACTGAACCTTCTATGATGACTCTTTCTTTGTTATCCATCCCTAACTGACTCACCACTGTTTCACGTCGGCCCCCAGCAGTGACAAGCATCTGTGTAGCGCGGGTGCGATGGCCCTGGTGATGTAGTACTCCGCATTGATTCTCAAGGAGGGTTCCTTCAGAACGTCCAGGGGGGAGCGGTCCGGGCGCACCACTCACCACCACGTACGGCACCCTCTCTCCACGACGGGGCTCTGCTCGTCGGTCCACCCTCAGCCATTGTCTGGGGAAAGTTACGTGTGAGATGTTTTGTAACTAAAGATGTAATCTATAACAAAGTCTTCTACTCGCAATGGTTGTAACAAACCATTGTTTATAATGTCTGTCACATGAAGCCTTTTTCATTGTTAAATATGGGACGACGTAGCGCCTAATTTTGCCACCAGAGCAGAGAACGTAATGGCATTGTTGGCGCTAGTCAACCATTTCAACTTCATAATTAACAGTCATTTTCCATAAGTTAACATGTAAATCAACAACCGTCCCATGTTTTTCCTTTCAAACGACAGACATTACACAACAATACTTTGTTTACTAACAACGAGCAAAAGACTTTGGGTAAACATAAGGCTCACTTATTATTTATTTTGAAGAGATTGTACATTTACAAACAGACCTATTACTGTATTTGAGAAGTGAGAACTGCTCTTTGCTCCTCATTAAATAAGTAAGTTGGCTATTATCATTTATAAGGTTTTAAAACGCAGAAGTAGCATACCTGAGGCAGTGTGGATCTATCAAAGTTCCCAATGTGAGCGTGCAAGATCCTGCTCGGCTGGGCGTGGAGGTCCAGCTGCGGGGTCAGTGTCGGGCCTTCGGTGAGGGACAGGGAGTGTCAGTCTCATCTGGTTCACCAACACCCTCCTGTAAGCCTCTGGAAGAATCAAGTACTGTAAAGAGTTTTATAAAAAAGTTACACACAAGACAAGCTAGGAAAAGTTTACAGAATACCAGAGCCCTATTTGCCAAGTAAAATATTGCTGCTTAAAAAAAAAAAAAATGTATTTCATAGTCTATTCTTATTAATATTGCTTCATATTTTAAGAAACAAGTAAAAACAAATTGAAAAAAAATTTTACATAATATTTTACCTGCCCACTTCCTGCGACGAGGACGCTAGGGTTGGATTTTAGGAAGTAAAAATTGCAGTAAGGATTATGCATCATGACTTTGGTTTTCAACGTAAAACGATCCTAAATGTAGGCATATTTGACTAAAAATAGCACAATATTACTGAGATTACTTCTATTTCATTCAACTTAAACTTGCAGTTAGGCATGCATATGATACACATGCAGTATGTATAAATGCATCGTTACATTGAATATAATACTGTATGCATAAACTTGAGTAAAAAAAAAGTCCTGAAGATCACAGGGCAACAACTCATTGCTCACTAGCCTACAAGCAGAATAGAATTTGTTTGATAATTAGTATGCATATTGCATAATAACTGAAGAAAATATACTGTACAGTAGCATATGCATAATGTACATGCATAGGTGGTGTTCTGATGGGATTACAAAATACATGGAAAGGGACGAAAATAATCTGAATGAAAGTTTTACAACATTGTCTACATATAACGCAAAATATAATTAACAAGTTGAATCACAAAAAATACTCCCTGAAGGCTTGATATTTTCGATAATGAAAGGTTAAGTCTCTAAGAACGCGTTGGAATGCTTCAAAATGGCGACTGAACAAGTCGTGTGCGTATTGATGCGGCTTGGCAACACTGTATCCGAACCTGATCGAAACTTCCCTGGCTCAGAATTTCACTGCCTCCCGCTAGTCCCGCTAAGATCGGTCGAGTCAAGAAGCTTTTCGAAATATCTTCGTCATAAGGCAGAACGGAGCATGAGTACTTTCTAAAAACGATGCAGTCTACTTTACCCCAGGGAGGGAGCAGCGTATTTTTTACTTGAAACGGTCACCCATCCAAGTACTAACCACGCTCGACGTAGCCTGACTTCGGTGATCTAACGAGAACCGTTCAATGCACTTCCCACGCTCGACCAAATAAAGAATTTTGAATTTAAAGTTATTTGAATTTATGGAATTACCCTTTTATCCTGATAAATATAGATTATTATGTCGTCGATACAAAAAGTTCTTATATTTATACCTGCTTGATTATTCTGTTAACGTTTTTTCTTATGTAATTACACTATACATATGGTGAAAAAAGTAGTATTTGCATGAATAACTTGTTTATGTAATTATATAATTGCATAACATTAAATTAACAAACAAAATAATATTTTATATTGTTTATGTTTATTATTAATAAAATATATAATATCCACATAAAAAAACGTTTGAAATTCAAATTATCTTGTTTATTAATTAATTGTTACATATATTACGTTGGTTCAAAAACGAGAATAGTTCATTTTCTTTGAATCTAAATAAAAGTGATAGCAAATAAATTAAGGGTAAGGTAACGCCACCAATGTTAAAAAAAATCCCTCTCACAAAAATTCTGAAAAAAATTTAAAATGTTCTCCTCTACACCCCCTATCAGTAGCTAAAATATCAGGTATACAAATACGATCTAGTTTTTGAGTTATGAATTTTTAAAGTTGACTAATTTAACATGGGAGTTTCATTTCTCCATGTTAAAGTGGTCAACTTTAAAAATTTATAACTCAAAAACTAGATCGTATTTGTATACCTGATATTTTAGGTACTGATAGGGGGTATAGAGGAGAACATTTTAAATTTTTTTCAGAATTTTTGTGAGAGGGATTTTTTTTAACATTGGTGGCGTTACCTTACCCTTAATTCTTCCTTCAGTCCTTTGAATCTGTGTTACAAAGTAAAAGGCGAGAAAAATTTATTTCAAATGGACTTTAAGAATTCACAACATGTTTATGTATCCAATGAAGAGATTGAAAACCTGATGGAACAAAATCACGAAGATGATATTTTATGTACTGATGACATAGATGAAGTTGAAAATAGTATACGCGAGAAAGAGATAGAAAATTTAATGGTTGAAAAACAAGACACAGAGGAAAAACTTAAAAACTTTGAAACAAAATATAATACGCTGGATGAAAATCATAGAAAACTGAAGAATTATCAGACAGCAATTGAAGATCAATTAAAAGAAGTCAAGGAACAATACCAGGTGTCTAAAGCTGAGGCTTATAATGATTTAACATCTTTGATGAATGAAAGTAAAGAAGAAATACAGTCTCTCAGGAACCAAAATAATGAACTAAAAGAAGATATGATCATCAAGGATAAATTAATTAAAGATTTACAAAATACTGTCCAAATACTGGAGTCAGATCTCGAAACCTCAAACAACAATTTTGTAGCTGATAATTTAAAAATTGAAAAAGACTTAGAAAATCTTAGAAATGAAAAACAAATTAATGATGCAAAAATAGCTGAACAAACAGAAATAATCAAGAATTTAAAAATTAAATATGATGATGATTCAAAAGATTTTAAGACTAAAAATAAACAGCTACTAAGAGATCTTCAGGTAAAAATTGAATCTGAAAAACGTATGAAAGAGTCAAATGATGAGAAGAAGAAGGAGATCGACTCTCTCCATCACTCAATAACGACCATGAAGGAGCGACTGGAATCTCGTAAGATTGAGAAGAGCAGGATGGACCGCAAGATAGTGAAAATGGAGAAGGAGATGTACGAGATGACGAGCCTCATCACGAAGGCTCAAGAGGAGTTCAAGAACCTCAAGGGGCAGCTGGAAAAAAACAGGACGGAGCTGCAGGACTCTCTGATAGAGCGGCAGCAGCTCAAGAGCAGTCTCGAGGCCAAGCAGGCTGAACTCGAAGCCTTGCGTCGTGACGTGAATTTATCGGAGACTGCAGTTCGGGTCACGCGTGAGGAGGCAGCTGCGGAGGCGAGCAAAGCGCGGGAGCTGGCCGAGACCATCGAGAAGATGAAGCAGGAGCCGCAGAAAAAGTCATCCTGGTGAGTTTTATGCGTCAGGCAAAGACTTAATTTTTACATAATATAATATAAAAAATGTATATATTACTGTGACTCTATAGTACGATGAATGTATCGTGTTCTATTATACCTGACAGAAAATTTTATCTAATACCCTCCAATCATGTGCTCAGTCAGTGAGATTTTATAAAATATATATTCATTTTCGATTTAATAGTCGCCTGCATGATGCCTCACTCAACCCTCAATACTCAAGGGTATAGAAGGTTGCATATGCTTCCAGGGGATTAAAACAAAAATGGCGGTATATTTCGTCGGGTCGTCGCGTATATTGCATGAAATTAATTAAGGGTTATATGTATGCATAATAAGCCGTTTATTGATTCTTTCAGCTTCTAATACCACATCTCTGTGTACCTTTATATTTATAAGCTGCCTCAATATTAGCATGATAATGTGTTTTCTTAACCGAAATTTCATATCCTGTAACTAAAATAATAATAATAAATCAGAGACATATACAGGAAATATTCATTTCAAAAATTGGAAAATTAAAGTTCCCATGGTAGCCAAAATTTAGATACTGAACTTAATTGCATGTAAGCTCGGAACAGCTAGCAAGATCGTTACTCCTGCTGTTTGTCGGTATATAAATATAAATATACATATATTACTTGCATAAATTTGGACATATTATTTAGATAGCTAGATTATAAAATTATAATATAATCAGAGGTAAAACGTTCCAATTAAGTATTCCAATTTGGACTTAAAATACATTAGTCTGTGTGATTCTCAAATAAAATTAACATATATATTATAGCAGACATAATCAAAAAGAGAGTATTATAGAGATCGAGTTACGACGTATATGCCCAGTACCCGTTCTACTGCTAAACAAACTGAAATTATAGCAGTGTGCCTTTTCTCATCGTCTGCTAATCTAGTTTGCTTATCGTGATCGACTAACTTTTGACTTGTGACCTTCTGATTGGTTACAGGTTCGGATTCTAAAGCTTGTGGCCACCTCGGATCTCTTCGACCCTTCCGGAGCAGCCCGTGGAAACAAAACGTCTGATTTTATTTTAAAAACACATTTATAGTTTTATGTTACGTAGTAAATTTTTTCTTAATTATATTTAATTATTAAATTGAATATTACTTGTTCTTTTTTGTTACTTCACAGGTTATTCAATGTTTTGCATTTAATTAAATAAAAGCGTTACTCATGCAGATACATTTTTAATTACATAATACGCGTGTATATTCCCTCTATATATACCTAATATACGTGTATCATTATATCAGAAAAAAGCGATATCAGAATAATCAAGCAAGTATAAATATAAGAGTTTCTATCGACGACGCAGTACATAATTAATTATTTATCAGGATAAACGGGTATTTCCATAAATGGAGTACCAACCTCAATTTTTTTATTGCAGAAATGGATAGAGGGTGAAAAGTTATGCTACCCTGATTTTTCCAGATTTTTTAGAGCCCGGGAAATATTTTTAAAAAATTATTGAAAGTCCTATTTGTGACGTCACGCAGCGTAAAGTCCTATCTTTTTCTTAAAAAGCGGCGTCTCGTGACGTCACAAAAAGAACTTTCAATAATTTTTTAAAAATAGTTCCCGGGCTCTAAAAAATCTGAAAAAAATCAGAGTAGCATAACTTTGCACCCTCTATCCATTTCTGCAATAAAAAAATTTGAGGTCAATACTCCATTATATTGCTGAACTTTTTATGTCAAATTAAAACCAATCAAATGCTCTTAAAATTATTTTTACTTAAAGGAATTAAGTCTCATTTTTAAAATAAAGCCACCACTTACAAATAATTAAGTTTAATTATATCTTACTTTCATATTACAAATTTAAGCACAGCACTTAGTTTACAATAAGGCACCATAAGAAATAATTAAGAAATAAATAAACCAAATTGAAGTTATGGAAAAGTTGTTGATATTGAAAAAAGTCCAAGATGAATTTAAATTTTTAAGAATTAAATAAATAAATAAATATGTACCTTGAAATATTTCCCTTTGCGGTCTTGTTAATCTGCACCATGCCCAGTAAGAATAACACAGGGCATGGTGATTAACAAGGCTGCAAGTGGGAAATTTTCCAAGGCAACGAGTGTATTATATTTAAGGGGAAGATAACACAAAACAGCTGATCGACGTAGTCCCATTTGATTAACATGTAAACCTTAGCAACCTCATAATAATTCTGATTTTTTTTTTTTTTTTTTTTTTTTAGACAGTCCTTGGCACCAAAAAGTTGCAGAAGAAATTTCAAAACAACTGGACGAGCTAATTCTTTTAAATTAAGTTGTTCAGTTTTTTTTTTTCCCCCCATGGAGAGATAAACTAAAAAAATAATTTAAAAAATCGGCTCGTTAAATTTGTTTTGAAACTTTTTCTATGGCTTTTAGGCACTAATATCTGCCTGTAAAAAAATTTCAGAATTTTTGTGAATTTGCTAGGGTTTACATGTTAATCAAAGGGAAGTAAGTCGAACAGCTGTTCGGCGTTATCTCTACCTTAATATAGGAACTTACAAAATTCTGTATCATTGTGAAAAGGGAGTCACATAGAACTTTACAATATTGCTCTGGAACTTTCAAAATATGCCTGAGAAATGAGTTATAATAGAACTCAGAAAATTTAAAAGAAGTCCTGGAAATTTGAAAAATTTTCTTTCATCCAGAACCAAAGTCTTCTACTCGTAATGGTTGTAACAAACCATTGTTTATAATGTCTGTCGCATGAAGCCTTTTCATTGTTAAACATGGGACGATATAGTGTCTGATTTCACCACCAGAGCAGAGAAGTGTAATGGCATTGTTGGCGCTAGTAGACACAACAACTTTAATAATTAACGGTCATTTTCCAGTTAACATGCAAATCAACAACCGTCCCACGTTTTTTCTTTCACACGAGAGACATTACCAACAATACTTTGCTTACTAACAACGAGCAGAAGACTATGCTTGGAACAATAAGTTATCTGCCTATTGTTAGCAACAATCTGTTATATCGCCAATTATGAGCTGTAAATATGCACTTACAATCTGATAGTCAAACAAAATTAATATAACAGCCCATGGGGGCAAATGAAAAAGATTACACTGAGTATTCCATTCAGAAAAGTCTTCTTTGTTCTTGTAGGTAAAGCTCTACAAGCCGTATCTCGATATATACGTAAGCAGTAGCTTTCACTTAATATCATTGTCACATTCAGGAAAGTGTGAAACTCATAATTACACTCACGGCATTGTTGCAGGTAATCATGGTAAGCAGATAGCTCATTATTGCAGACAAGGGACGATATAGGGTCCAGAAACATTACAATATAGCCCTGCAACTTTCAAAATGGTCCCAATAAATGGACTATATAGGGTCCAGTGAGGGGTCTTCAAATAACACAAATTACAGCAATTCTAAAATTAAGACAGTCTTAGTAGTGTATTCATTATTGTTGCGCTAAGACAGTCTTAGGTTAAGTGGTGTTATTTGAAAACCCTCTTAGAAACATTACAATACAGTCTACACAAAATGTGATGTCACTACAACACTGATCTAGAAGTCGAGGAATTTTGCGAAGAGGCCCCTCACAAAGGGGGCCTGCTGGAGGTCTCTTTCTGCCTGGCTGCGACGGAACAACACGGGACACACCAGGGAACAACACTCCGTATCGAAGGGACGACCACAGCAACTGTCGCAAACCTGCAGGAACGTGGGAATAACATCATCGATCTGACAGATATGCTTTACTAATATAAATAATGGAAGATATTTTAGGATGTATACGTAGACAGTAAAAACTTGTTATTAAATAAAGTCAAGGGACCCAGGATTGGGTTTACCTTATATCGAGTATACCTTATATCAAGTTTTTCCTATACCTGCAATACTAATTAACTTCTACGGGACGTTTACTCTGTTACTCAATATCAAGTTTTTACCTCATAACAAGTTACTTAATAACAAGTTTTTACTGTAGTAATATTTTAAAATGAAAATCCAGGGTGTTATTATAGAGACTGATTTTGTGGTATTTTTACCATCATATCCTATCCATAAAAAAAAAAAAAAAAAAAAAAAAAAAAAAAAAAAAAAAAAAAAAAATTGCATTTTTGTTATTAAGGTAGAGATAACACGCCCAATGTTTTAATAAAAATCCCTCACATGGAAATTATGAAAAAAAAAATTAGAATGTTCTCCTCTACACCTCCTATCAGTATTAGCTAAAATAGCCTAAAATACAAATACGATCTAGTTTTTGAGTTATTAATTTTTAAAGTTTACTAAGTTTAACATGGAAGTTCCATTAGTTAGCTTTAACAATTCATAACTAAAAAACTAGCTCGTTTTTGTATACCTGATATTTTAGCTACTGATAAGGTATGTAAAGGAGAACATTTTAAATTTTATTCATAATTTTTGTGTGAGAGATTTTTTTTAACATTGGGCATGTTATCTCTACCTTAAAGACAACTTTTAGAGAAAAATATGCTCTTGGCTTGATTCATTATCAGAAGACCCATAAATGGGTGACATATTTTCAAATTAATAGTTGTAATAGTTACTGAGAAAAAATTCAAATTTTCTAACATGGTGGCTTATTGGGAAAATTTTCTCGCCGGGGAATACTTGAAGCCTCTATACACCCTGTATAAAACACCACACTTGGGGCATTTGTGATTTATTAATTTTAGTGCTACAGTCTCCATCTGAGTCAATGCCATTCCCAAGTCAATGAGTTGCATTCTCTGACTATCTCAAAGCTTCGCAATGTGACAATGGACAACATACATGAAAATTTTTTATTGCAGAAATGAACAGAGGGTACCAAATTATGCTACTCTGAATTTTTTCAGATTTTTTTGAGACCTGGAACTATTTTTAAATAAGTATTGAAAGTTCTGTGATTTAAGTTGGTACCCCTGAATCCTTAATAAAAAGGATAGAGACTATACGCCTATTGACGCCTCCAGGGGGCGTGGCCGCACTTTCAATAATTATCTAAAAATAGTTCTGGGTTTCAAAAAAATCTGAAAAAATCCAGAGTAGCATAATTTGCTAACCTATATTCATTTCTATTCAAATTAAGGAAAATAAACCATTTAGGTTGTGATAATCTTATTAAAAGAAAAGGATAGGAATAACCAGCAAGGCCTTACCGATCGAAAGAGTCACAGCAGGTGGAAATTCTTGCGGTCACAGAGGTTCACTCGAAACTCGAAACTTTCGAGTGATCCTCTGTGACCGCAAGAATTTCCACCTGCTGTGACTCTTTCGATCGGTAAGGCCTTGCTGGTTATTCCTATCCTTTTCTTTTAATAAGACTATATTCATTTCTGCAATAAAAAATTTCATGTATGTTGTCTATTATTTGACATTTTGTTATTGCAGTAAAATATGAACCTTATAAAAAATGGAAGTTTGGTCATACAGTAAAAACTCGTTATTACACAACTTGTTGTTCAGGAAAACTTGATTTTGAGTAAAGGAGATCCCATAAAAAAATAATTAGTATTTTAGGTATAGGAAAAACTTGCTATAAGGTAATACTCGATGTAAGGTAAAGCTAATTTCCTGGGTCCCTTGTCTCTACGTAATAACAATTTTTTACTGTATTTTTATTAAATGTTGTTCAAGGGTCCAAACAGAATATAAAATAATGGATATTAATACTTAATAAAATTATTACTGTATACATTGACTGTAAAAAAAACTACAAAATATAATGGGTTAATTATATATACTTTGTAAAAACTACATTACTTGATTTTCCAAAATTGATACAATAAAAAACTTGTTATTACATAAAGTCAAGGGACCCAGGAAATAAGGTTTATCTTATATTAAGTTTTTCCTATAGCTGCAATGCTAATTATTTTTGACGGGACCACAATCTCCTTTACTCAAATTAAGTTTTACCTAACAACAAACTGTGTAATGTAATAACAAGTTTTTATTGTCTTTTAAATCAGCCAGAACTCGTACTGTACTCACTGACACTGCTAAATTCAGACTAGACACAGGCCACAACTATCTTGAATGCTATCAGAAATGGTTTAAAATCCAAGATAGTGATATTTGTAAATTATGTAAAAATGAACTTCAAGACAGAGGGCATCTGTTTAGATGCTCTGCATTAACTACAAAACTTGACTTGTTGCCTGGCAAACATGAAGAGAGTAGAGAAAGTAGCTTACTAGAAATAAAATGGCATAAAGTAGAGTTCTTATCAGAAAAAAAAAAGTTGTTATTATTTTCTAAAAATAGTTCAAGTAGTCCTCCATATAAAACCAAAATTCCAAAAATTCTATCTCAAATAGGTTTGCCAGAAAAAAATTCCAAAATCAGAGTGAACGCGTTGCTTAACGGGGCCTTACCTGACAAAAACCCTCGAATATCTCAAAGAAATACACCGTTAGGTGGTATGGAAAAAATAGAGCAATGTTCTTCTATGACCCAAGTTTTAACCAAAAACAGATTAAAAAATTTTTCGCTCGAATCCATTTTTCCGTAAAAAAATCAAGAAAATCTACCACGTTAATTCCCATAAGATTTTTTTATTATTTTTTTATGGAAAAATGGATTCGAGCGAAAAAATTTTTAATTGGTTTTTGGTTAAAGTTTGGGTCATAGAACATGGCTATATTTTTTTCATACCACGTAACGGGTTTTTTTTTTTTTTTTTTTTTTTAGATATTTGAGGGTCTTTGTCAGGTAAGGCTCCATGTTAAGCGACGCATTCACTCTGACTTTGGAATTTTTTTTGTGGCAAAACTATGTGAGACAGAATTTTTTGGATTTCGGTTTGATATGCAGGACCACTTCAGCTATTTTTAGAAAATAATAACTCAACCTTTTTTTCTGATAGGAACTCTACTTTAAACGTCAACACGTGTGCATAAGAAAAGAAGAAGAATAATGTTAAAAAATCAAAATTCTAAAAAAAAAAAAAAAATAAATAAATAATAAAAATTAAATTGTAAAAAATATATTAGTTCCTACCTTTGCCACATTGCCTGCGTGTCTCTCCCATCTCCGTAGTTTCTCTGACAAGACCAGTGCTGCCTTCTGTGGTCTCTCTTGACAGGCGACACAAAGTCCCTCTCTCGTCTGCTCACGGCACGCGGCACACTCGACGGTAGCAAAGTACTGGGAGATGGTTCCCTTGCGAGATGTTGTGGCACCGCTGGTCGGACAGGAGGGGAGGGGGGCCGAGGTGCGACGAGGCATCTCCAGGTACCTGGGGGTCAGAAAAGTAAATGAGACGATGAAACTTGTCCACAATGATACATAGTGAATACAGAGCAGTTGGTGTCCTGGCTGTTAGAAGCATATGGTTGCTTTCCCGAGAATTTCACATTAGATTTGATTTTCAGTGTATCTCTGTGTAAACATCTTTCTTGAAATTATTACTTCTTTAATAGAATCTTCAAGTGTTCCCCGGCGAAAAAATTTTCTCCATAAGCCACCATGTTACAAAATTTGAATTTTTTCTCAGTACTGTAACTATTAAGGGTAAGATAACACAAAACATTGATTGTTGTAGTCCCACTTGATTAACATGTAAATCTTAGCAACCTCATAATAATTATGAAATTTTTTTTAGAGACAGTCCTTAGCACCAAAAAAATGTGGAAAATTTTGTAAAACAATCGGACGATCCAATTTATTTAAATTACAGAATTTTTTTTAAATTTTCAGTATTGGGCTTTCCCATGGAGACCTAACTAAGAAATTAATTTAAAAAAATTGGATCGTCCGGTTGTTTTGAAATTTGTTCTATATTTTGTTGGTGCTAAGAACTGTCTCTCAAAAAAATTCAGAATTATTATGAAGTTGCTAAGGTATCAAATGGGACTACAACAAAATCAATGTTTCGTGTTATCTTACCCTTAAAGCTATTAATTTGAAAACATCTCCTACCTTCCATTTAGGGGTCTTTTGATAATGAATCAAGAACTTATTTTCCTATAAAATATTTATTAATGCCAAAAAGCAATTTCAAGTTTATTTATTAATTTTTTTTTTTTTTTACATAGGTTTGGATAGGACAGTGGGAGCAACGAAAAATCATCTGACTTGAAGCCTCCATTGGACTGGCTACTGAACCTTCTATGATGACTCTTTCTTTGTTATCCTTGGAAGGAATTGTCATAGAAGGTTCAGTAGCCAGTCCAATGGAACCAGCTTGTCGTCAGGAGTCTATTGAACTGGCTACTGAACCTTCTTTGATGACTCTTTCTTTGTTATCCATGGAAGGAATTGTCATAGAATGTTCAGTAGCCAGTCCAATGGAACCAGCTCGTCGTCAGGAGTCCATTGAACTGGCTACTGAACCTTCTATGATGACTCTTTCTTTGTTATCCATCCCTAACTGACTCACCACTGTTTCACGTCGGCCCCCAGCAGTGACAAGCATCTGTCTAGCGCGGGTGCGATGGCCCTGGTGATGTAGTACTCCGCATTGATTCTCAAGGAGGGTTCCTTCAGAACGTCCAGGGGGGAGCGCACCAGTCTGATCAAAGGCAGTCCGGGCGCACCACTCACCACCACGTACGGCACCCTCTCTCCACGACGGGGCTCTGCTCGTCGGTCCACCCTCAGCCATTGTCTGGGGAAAGTTACGTGTGAGATGTTTTGTAACTAAAGATGTAATCTATAACAAAGTCTTCTACTCGCAATGGTTGTAACAAACCATTGTTTATAATGTCTGTCACATGAAGCCTTTTTCATTGTTAAGGGCCCGATCTAGTAGGAACGGCCATAAGGAAAAAACAGTGTTTTCTATCAGTTCTGTAGGGTACAATATTTGCTTCACAAAAAATTAAAAAACATCATTGAAAAGAGGAGACTGATATGTAATCCGCCAATGAATTTGTTTTTACACCACGACCACCAATTAATTTTTAATTAATTATTAAAAGCGGTAAAAGAGTGTCAACTTTACTTCATCATAACACTTGTAAAAAAAATAATTTCAACAATAGGGTCGAATAGCGGTCTAGAAAATGTTGTCGGCTTTAATATAGTGTACGCTGAAAGTATTAATTCATGTTATTAAATTTACTGGAACTTATAGACTAGAGCTACTTTTTTGCAATTTCTGGTTCCTAAAACCACTGAATGCAGCGCCGTGCGGAATTGCGGAAATATGCGAAATACTGAACTACAAGTGCGGCCGAGAGAGAGGAGAAGGGAGAGCCGAGAGAGAACAATAAAAGAATTTACCTGCCTGCAGTCCTCCCGCTCTCAACCCTTATCTTGCTTTACCATCATCCACTCGCTCCGCAGTTCTATCTTTACTCCTTACATTTTGCTATTATGTACACTGAATTCAGATTTAGCTGTCTCTACATAATAATGGAATATTACACTATAGGAACACCTCAAGGTTCATTATCACCTAGTATAGAGAAAATTGAAAATTACTTTGGGGCTTTCAAATCTTTGTTCACAGTATACTAAATTCTAACAGAACACAACTAATCAGTTATATTGCAGCGAGATGGCTCGCCGTCCAGTTCGTTGTGTAACAAAATAATTTTTTCATTTTCAAATCATGTAAAATAGTAAGAATACAATTTTTGTAATAAATTCAACTTGTATATCATTATCGGCATTTTATATAACAATGAATTAAAAACAAAAATATATTTATCAATATATATATATATATATATATATATATATATATATATATATATATATATATATATTATATATATATATATATTAAAACCAGTGGCGTGCGGTGGGTTTAGCAGGCAGTAATGCGGCGGCAAAATTATGGGACTGGACACAGCAAAAGGGGGGTCCGGGGGGCGGAGCCCCCCGGATAGCCCGCCGCAGGTGAAAAAAATTTTAAAAAGGGGGCGTGGCAGGCGACTTTTTAAGCATAAAAATAACACAAAAATATATTATATTTCGATGTTTTATACAATTCTAAAATCAATCACAAATAATTTTTTAAATCAATTTGTAAGACGAGTTAAATTTTTTGTCAGTAATGTCTTTTTTTACATCGATCGTATGACAGTTATATTCATGATCGATCAGCACATAATTAATATATAATATAATTATTTTCACTAAAAACAATACGTATAATTTTTGTATTGTGATTCCGACTATGTACAGCTGCAATACGTGAAAAAAAATACGCATTTTATTCTCTGCAGTCAATTAAATTCTAATTGTGATCCGCGACGCGGATTGATCAGGATAGCAGTCGATAAATCAATGTTTTATTTTCTAAGATACGTAATTTCTTTCAAATAATTTGTTGTTTTGAAAGGTAAAGTCAATTTAAGAACATGAGTTTAATCGTTTAAAATAATTATAGTGTGGATTTCATAATTGTGAAACTATATATTAGTTTTGCTTTAAAAATAAGAGATAAAGTTTTCGAATCTTATATTTTTTTCCCCGGCAGCATATAATTTACGATAATCCACGATGATCCACGAGGCAAAAACATCGGCTCCTCGATCGTCGTCGCTCCCCTCCCTCAACTCCCTCCCAGGACTGAAGCTCGCCCCCACCTCCTAAATCGGTAGAAAGCTCAGCTTTTTCTTTGATGATAAAACTATACGAAAAAACGAGCGTGGGAGGGGAAATGTAGATTCATGCATGGGGAAAACAAAGCTGAGTGAGTCTACCGCTTTCATGCAAGAGGGCGTCTTTGCATTGCACCGCGAATTCATTTACGTTTTTGCGGTAAATGCTTCAATAAATTCAAACGAAGATTTTCACATAGACAAAGATAATTTATTTTTTTTTAATTGAAATTTGACGTGATATGAAATTGAAAAAGAAAATATTTATATTCTTTAAAGAAAGCTCAAATTTTCCCTAGATGCGCCGCATCCAACGCATTAATGGACCGCACGCCACTGATTAAAACATATATCGAATATATGTTTTTAATTGTTTTTAATAAACAATTAAATAATACTTTATTTATAATATTAATTGCAAGATAAGATTAATTGACTAACACATTTTGTGACTCTTCCTCAATCATGACTCTTCCTAATCATTTATACTGTCTTCATGTTATACTATAACATAAAAATAATGTCTTTGCAAAAAACATAAATTTATAATTATATCACATCTAAAAATAATTAAAAGTCTCAGATCACTGCTACTGTAATTTCTTATAATCGGAAAAGAAATAATAATTATTAGTAATTTATTGAACATATATAAACATGATTGACAGCGGTTCATTTTCTGAGTCTCCGAATTTTCTCCTCCCCTAGCAGCAGGTGTTCGCAGGAGCACTTTACTCTATTGTGGTCTATAACAATGTCAGCGGATTAGTGACCGCTACCCATCTCAACAATGACATTTTTATGGAAATAAAATTTTTATCTTCCTTATCGATCTCATCACGTATTCGCAAAAAAGTATTGATCTGGTTGTTTAAAGCTGTATAAAAATGAACTTGTCATTAAAAAGTAGACCAAAGTCATTTTTGTCCGAAGTTTCTGTGACATTTATTACCGAATACATAAATGAAAAAATGCGATGAAGAGCAGGTAGAGCCTGTTTTTCCTTTCGAGCTAAAAACCGCGTGGTTGCCTACATTTTGCCGCGTGAGGTGTTTTACCTCTACTAGATCGGGCCCTTAAATATGGGACGACGTAGCGCCTAATTTTGCCACCAGAGCAGAGAACGTAATGGCATTGTTGGCGCTAGTCAACCATTTCAACTTCATAATTAACAGTCATTTTCCATAAGTTAACATTTAAATCAACAACCGTCCCATGTTTTTCCTTTCAAACGACAGACATTACACAACAATACTTTGTTTACTAACAACGAGCAAAAGACTTTGGGTAAACATAAGGCTCACTTATTATTTATTTTGAAGAGATTGTACATTTACAAACAGACCTATTACTGTATTTGAGAAGTGAGAACTGCTCTTTGCTCCTCATTAAATAAGTAAGTTGGCTATTATCATTTATAAGGTTTTAAAACACAGAAGTAGCATACCTGAGGCAGTGTGGATCTATCAAAGTTCCCAATGTGAGCGTGCAAGATCCTGCTCGGCTGGGCGTGGAGGTCCAGCTGCGGGGTCAGTGTCGGGCCTTCGGTGAGGGACAGGGAGTGTCAGTCTCATCTGGTTCACCAACACCCTCCTGTAAGCCTCTGGAAGAATCAAGTACTGTAAAGAGTTTTATAAAAAAGTTACACACAAGACAAGCTAGGAAAAGTTTACAGAATACCAGAGCCCTATTTGCCAAGTAAAATATTGCTGCTTAAAAAAAAAAAAAATGTATTTCATAGTCTATTCTTATTAATATTGCTTCATATTTTAAGAAACAAGTAAAAACAAATTGAAAAAAAATTTTACATAATATTTTACCTGCCCACTTCCTGCGACGAGGACGCTAGGGTTGGATTTTAGGAAGTAAAAATTGCAGTAAGGATTATGCATCATGACTTTGGTTTTCAACGTAAAACGATCCTAAATGTAGGCATATTTGACTAAAAATAGCACAATATTACTGAGATTACTTCTATTTCATTCAACTTAAACTTGCAGTTATGCATGCATATGATACACATGCAGTATGTATAAATGCATCGTTACATTGAATATAATACTGTATGCATAAACTTGAGTAAAAAAAAAGTCCTGAAGATCACAGGGCAACAACTCATTGCTCACTAGCCTACAAGCAGAATAGAATTTGTTTGATAATTAGTATGCATATTGCATAATAACTGAAGAAAATATACTGTACAGTAGCATATGCATAATGTACATGCATAGGTGGTGTTCTGATGGGATTACAAAATACATGGAAAGGGACGAAAATAATCTGAATGAAAGTTTTACAACATTGTCTACATATAACGCAAAATATAATTAACAAGTTGAATCACAAAAAATACTCCCTGAAGGCTTGATATTTTCGATAATGAAAGGTTAAGTCTCTAAGAACGCGTTGGAATGCTTCAAAATGGCGACTGAACAAGTCGTGTGCGTATTGATGCGGCTTGGCAACACTGTATCCGAACCTGATCGAAACTTCCCTGGCTCAGAATTTCACTGCCTCCCGCTAGTCCCGCTAAGATCGGTCGAGTCAAGAAGCTTTTCGAAATATCTTCGTCATAAGGCAGAACGGAGCATGAGTACTTTCTAAAAACGATGCAGTCTACTTTACCCCAGGGAGGGAGCAGCGTATTTTTTACTTGAAACGGTCACCCATCCAAGTACTAACCACGCTCGACGTAGCCTGACTTCGGTGATCTAACGAGAACCGTTCAATGCACTGCGCCACGCTCGACCAAATAAAGAATTTTGAATTTAAAGTTATTTGAATTTATGGAATTACCCTTTTATCCTGATAAATATAGATTATTATGTCGTCGATACAAAAAGTTCTTATATTTATACCTGCTTGATTATTCTGTTAACGTTTTTTCTTATGTAATTACACTATACATATGGTGAAAAAAGTAGTATTTGCATGAATAACTTGTTTATGTAATTATATAATTGCATAACATTAAATTAACAAACAAAATAATATTTTATATTGTTTATGTTTATTATTAATAAAATATATAATATCCACATAAAAAAACGTTTGAAATTCAAATTATCTTGTTTATTAATTAATTGTTACATATATTACGTTGGTTCAAAAACGAGAATAGTTCATTTTCTTTGAATCTAAATAAAAGTGATAGCAAATAAATTAATTCTTCCTTCAGTCCTTTGAATCTGTGTTACAAAGTAAAAGGCGAGAAAAATTTATTTCAAATGGACTTTAAGAATTCACAACATGTTTATGTATCCAATGAAGAGATTGAAAACCTGATGGAACAAAATCACGAAGATGATATTTTATGTACTGATGACATAGATGAAGTTGAAAATAGTATACGCGAGAAAGAGATAGAAAATTTAATGGTTGAAAAACAAGACACAGAGGAAAAACTTAAAAACTTTGAAACAAAATATAATACGCTGGATGAAAATCATAGAAAACTGAAGAATTATCAGACAGCAATTGAAGATCAATTAAAAGAAGTCAAGGAACAATACCAGGTGTCTAAAGCTGAGGCTTATAATGATTTAACATCTTTGATGAATGAAAGTAAAGAAGAAATACAGTCTCTCAGGAACCAAAATAATGAACTAAAAGAAGATATGATCATCAAGGATAAATTAATTAAAGATTTACAAAATACTGTCCAAATACTGGAGTCAGATCTCGAAACCTCAAACAACAATTTTGTAGCTGATAATTTAAAAATTGAAAAAGACTTAGAAAATCTTAGAAATGAAAAACAAATTAATGATGCAAAAATAGCTGAACAAACAGAAATAATCAAGAATTTAAAAATTAAATATGATGATGATTCAAAAGATTTTAAGACTAAAAATAAACAGCTACTAAGAGATCTTCAGGTAAAAATTGAATCTGAAAAACGTATGAAAGAGTCAAATGATGAGAAGAAGAAGGAGATCGACTCTCTCCATCACTCAATAACGACCATGAAGGAGCGACTGGAATCTCGTAAGATTGAGAAGAGCAGGATGGACCGCAAGATAGTGAAAATGGAGAAGGAGATGTACGAGATGACGAGCCTCATCACGAAGGCTCAAGAGGAGTTCAAGAACCTCAAGGGGCAGCTGGAAAAAAACAGGACGGAGCTGCAGGACTCTCTGATAGAGCGGCAGCAGCTCAAGAGCAGTCTCGAGGCCAAGCAGGCTGAACTCGAAGCCTTGCGTCGTGACGTGAATTTATCGGAGACTGCAGTTCGGGTCACGCGTGAGGAGGCAGCTGCGGAGGCGAGCAAAGCGCGGGAGCTGGCCGAGACCATCGAGAAGATGAAGCAGGAGCCGCAGAAAAAGTCATCCTGGTGAGTTTTATGCGTCAGGCAAAGACTTAATTTTTACATAATATAATATAAAAAATGTATATATTACTGTGACTCTATAGTACGATGAATGTATCGTGTTCTATTATACCTGACAGAAAATTTTATCTAATACCCTCCAATCATGTGCTCAGTCAGTGAGATTTTATAAAATATATATTCATTTTCGATTTAATAGTCGCCTGCATGATGCCTCACTCAACCCTCAATACTCAAGGGTATAGAAGGTTGCATATGCTTCCAGGGGATTAAAACAAAAATGGCGGTATATTTCGTCGGGTCGTCGCGTATATTGCATGAAATTAATTAAGGGTTATATGTATGCATAATAAGCCGTTTATTGATTCTTTCAGCTTCTAATACCACATCTCTGTGTACCTTTATATTTATAAGCTGCCTCAATATTAGCATGATAATGTGTTTTCTTAACCGAAATTTCATATCCTGTAACTAAAATAATAATAATAAATCAGAGACATATACAGGAAATATTCATTTCAAAAATTGGAAAATTAAAGTTCCCATGGTAGCCAAAATTTAGATACTGAACTTAATTGCATGTAAGCTCGGAACAGCTAGCAAGATCGTTACTCCTGCTGTTTGTCGGTATATAAATATAAATATACATATATTACTTGCATAAATTTGGACATATTATTTAGATAGCTAGATTATAAAATTATAATATAATCAGAGGTAAAACGTTCCAATTAAGTATTCCAATTTGGACTTAAAATACATTAGTCTGTGTGATTCTCAAATAAAATTAACATATATATTATAGCAGACATAATCAAAAAGAGAGTATTATAGAGATCGAGTTACGACGTATATGCCCAGTACCCGTTCTACTGCTAAACAAACTGAAATTATAGCAGTGTGCCTTTTCTCATCGTCTGCTAATCTAGTTTGCTTATCGTGATCGACTAACTTTTGACTTGTGACCTTCTGATTGGTTACAGGTTCGGATTCTAAAGCTTGTGGCCACCTCGGATCTCTTCGACCCTTCCGGAGCAGCCCGTGGAAACAAAACGTCTGATTTTATTTTAAAAACACATTTATAGTTTTATGTTACGTAGTAAATTTTTTCTTAATTATATTTAATTATTAAATTGAATATTACTTGTTCTTTTTTGTTACTTCACAGGTTATTCAATGTTTTGCATTTAATTAAATAAAAGCGTTACTCATGCAGATACATTTTTAATTACATAATACGCGTGTATATTCCCTCTATATATACCTAATATACGTGTATCATTATATCAGAAAAAAGCGATATCAGAATAATCAAGCAAGTATAAATATAAGAGTTTCTATCGACGACGCAGTACATAATTAATTATTTATCAGGATAAACGGGTATTTCCATAAATGGAGTACCAACCTCAATTTTTTTATTGCAGAAATGGATAGAGGGTGAAAAGTTATGCTACCCTGATTTTTCCAGATTTTTTAGAGCCCGGGAAATATTTTTAAAAAATTATTGAAAGTCCTATTTGTGACGTCACGCAGCGTAAAGTCCTATCTTTTTCTTAAAAAGCGGCGTCTCGTGACGTCACAAAAAGAACTTTCAATAATTTTTTAAAAATAGTTCCCGGGCTCTAAAAAATCTGAAAAAAATCAGAGTAGCATAACTTTGCACCCTCTATCCATTTCTGCAATAAAAAAATTTGAGGTCAATACTCCATTATATTGCTGAACTTTTTATGTCAAATTAAAACCAATCAAATGCTCTTAAAATTATTTTTACTTAAAGGAATTAAGTCTCATTTTTAAAATAAAGCCACCACTTACAAATAATTAAGTTTAATTATATCTTACTTTCATATTACAAATTTAAGCACAGCACTTAGTTTACAATAAGGCACCATAAGAAATAATTAAGAAATAAATAAACCAAATTGAAGTTATGGAAAAGTTGTTGATATTGAAAAAAGTCCAAGATGAATTTAAATTTTTAAGAATTAAATAAATAAATAAATATGTACCTTGAAATATTTCCCTTTGCGGTCTTGTTAATCTGCACCATGCCCAGTAAGAATAACACAGGGCATGGTGATTAACAAGGCTGCAAGTGGGAAATTTTCCAAGGCAACGAGTGTATTATATTTAAGGGGAAGATAACACAAAACAGCTGATCGACGTAGTCCCATTTGATTAACATGTAAACCTTAGCAACCTCATAATAATTCTGATTTTTTTTTTTTTTTTTTTTTTTTAGACAGTCCTTGGCACCAAAAAGTTGCAGAAGAAATTTCAAAACAACTGGACGAGCTAATTCTTTTAAATTAAGTTGTTCAGTTTTTTTTTTTCCCCCCATGGAGAGATAAACTAAAAAAATAATTTAAAAAATCGGCTCGTTAAATTTGTTTTGAAACTTTTTCTATGGCTTTTAGGCACTAATATCTGCCTGTAAAAAAATTTCAGAATTTTTGTGAATTTGCTAGGGTTTACATGTTAATCAAAGGGAAGTAAGTCGAACAGCTGTTCGGCGTTATCTCTACCTTAATATAGGAACTTACAAAATTCTGTATCATTGTGAAAAGGGAGTCACATAGAACTTTACAATATTGCTCTGGAACTTTCAAAATATGCCTGAGAAATGAGTTATAATAGAACTCAGAAAATTTAAAAGAAGTCCTGGAAATTTGAAAAATTTTCTTTCATCCAGAACCAAAGTCTTCTACTCGTAATGGTTGTAACAAACCATTGTTTATAATGTCTGTCGCATGAAGCCTTTTCATTGTTAAACATGGGACGATATAGTGTCTGATTTCACCACCAGAGCAGAGAAGTGTAATGGCATTGTTGGCGCTAGTAGACACAACAACTTTAATAATTAACGGTCATTTTCCAGTTAACATGCAAATCAACAACCGTCCCACGTTTTTTCTTTCACACGAGAGACATTACCAACAATACTTTGCTTACTAACAACGAGCAGAAGACTATGCTTGGAACAATAAGTTATCTGCCTATTGTTAGCAACAATCTGTTATATCGCCAATTATGAGCTGTAAATATGCACTTACAATCTGATAGTCAAACAAAATTAATATAACAGCCCATGGGGGCAAATGAAAAAGATTACACTGAGTATTCCATTCAGAAAAGTCTTCTTTGTTCTTGTAGGTAAAGCTCTACAAGCCGTATCTCGATATATACGTAAGCAGTAGCTTTCACTTAATATCATTGTCACATTCAGGAAAGTGTGAAACTCATAATTACACTCACGGCATTGTTGCAGGTAATCATGGTAAGCAGATAGCTCATTATTGCAGACAAGGGACGATATAGGGTCCAGAAACATTACAATATAGCCCTGCAACTTTCAAAATGGTCCCAATAAATGGACTATATAGGGTCCAGTGAGGGGTCTTCAAATAACACAAATTACAGCAATTCTAAAATTAAGACAGTCTTAGTAGTGTATTCATTATTGTTGCGCTAAGACAGTCTTAGGTTAAGTGGTGTTATTTGAAAACCCTCTTAGAAACATTACAATACAGTCTACACAAAATGTGATGTCACTACAACACTGATCTAGAAGTCGAGGAATTTTGCGAAGAGGCCCCTCACAAAGGGGGCCTGCTGGAGGTCTCTTTCTGCCTGGCTGCGACGGAACAACACGGGACACACCAGGGAACAACACTCCGTATCGAAGGGACGACCACAGCAACTGTCGCAAACCTGCAGGAACGTGGGAATAACATCATCGATCTGACAGATATGCTTTACTAATATAAATAATGGAAGATATTTTAGGATGTATACGTAGACAGTAAAAACTTGTTATTAAATAAAGTCAAGGGACCCAGGATTGGGTTTACCTTATATCGAGTATACCTTATATCAAGTTTTTCCTATACCTGCAATACTAATTAACTTCTACGGGACGTTTACTCTGTTACTCAATATCAAGTTTTTACCTCATAACAAGTTACTTAATAACAAGTTTTTACTGTAGTAATATTTTAAAATGAAAATCCAGGGTGTTATTATAGAGACTGATTTTGTGGTATTTTTACCATCATATCCTATCCATAAAAAAAAAAAAAAAAAAAAAAAAAAAAAAATGCATTTTTGTTATTAAGGTAGAGATAACACGCCCAATGTTTTAATAAAAATCCCTCACATGGAAATTATGAAAAAAAAATTAGAATGTTCTCCTCTACACCTCCTATCAGTATTAGCTAAAATAGCCTAAAATACAAATACGATCTAGTTTTTGAGTTATTAATTTTTAAAGTTGACTAAGTTTAACATGGAAGTTCCATTAGTTAGCTTTAACAATTCATAACTAAAAAACTAGCTCGTTTTTGTATACCTGATATTTTAGCTACTGATAAGGTATGTAAAGGAGAACATTTTAAATTTTATTCATAATTTTTGTGTGAGAGATTTTTTTTAACATTGGGCATGTTATCTCTACCTTAAAGACAACTTTTAGAGAAAAATATGCTCTTGGCTTGATTCATTATCAGAAGACCCATAAATGGGTGACATATTTTCAAATTAATAGTTGTAATAGTTACTGAGAAAAAATTCAAATTTTCTAACATGGTGGCTTATTGGGAAAATTTTCTCGCCGGGGAATACTTGAAGCCTCTATACACCCTGTATAAAACACCACACTTGGGGCATTTGTGATTTATTAATTTTAGTGCTACAGTCTCCATCTGAGTCAATGCCATTCCCAAGTCAATGAGTTGCATTCTCTGACTATCTCAAAGCTTCGCAATGTGACAATGGACAACATACATGAAAATTTTTTATTGCAGAAATGAACAGAGGGTACCAAATTATGCTACTCTGAATTTTTTCAGATTTTTTTGAGACCTGGAACTATTTTTAAATAAGTATTGAAAGTTCTGTGATTTAAGTTGGTACCCCTGAATCCTTAATAAAAAGGATAGAGACTATACGCCTATTGACGCCTCCAGGGGGCGTGGCCGCACTTTCAATAATTATCTAAAAATAGTTCTGGGTTTCAAAAAAATCTGAAAAAATCCAGAGTAGCATAATTTGCTACCCTATATTCATTTCTATTCAAATTAAGGAAAATAAACCATTTAGGTTGTGATAATCTTATTAAAAGAAAAGGATAGGAATAACCAGCAAGGCCTTACCGATCGAAAGAGTCACAGCAGGTGGAAATTCTTGCGGTCACAGAGGTTCACTCGAAACTCGAAACTTTCGAGTGATCCTCTGTGAACGCAAGAATTTCCACCTGCTGTGACTCTTTCGATCGGTAAGGCCTTGCTGGTTATTCCTATCCTTTTCTTTTAATAAGACTATATTCATTTCTGCAATAAAAAATTTCATGTATGTTGTCTATTATTTGACATTTTGTTATTGCAGTAAAATATGAACCTTATAAAAAATGGAAGTTCGGTCATACAGTAAAAACTCGTTATTACACAACTTGTTGTTCAGGAAAACTTGATTTTGAGTAAAGGAGATCCCATAAAAAAATAATTAGTATTTTAGGTATAGGAAAAACTTGCTATAAGGTAATACTCGATGTAAGGTAAAGCTAATTTCCTGGGTCCCTTGTCTCTACGTTATAACAATTTTTTACTGTATTTTTATTAAATGTTGTTCAAGGGTCCAAACAGAATATAAAATAATGGATATTAATACTTAATAAAATTATTACTGTATACATTGACTGTAAAAAAAACTACAAAATATAATGGGTTAATTATATATACTTTGTAAAAACTACATTACTTGATTTTCCAAAATTGATACAATAAAAAACTTGTTATTACATAAAGTCAAGGGACCCAGGAAATAAGGTTTATCTTATATTAAGTTTTTCCTATAGCTGCAATGCTAATTATTTTTGACGGGACCACAATCTCCTTTACTCAAATTAAGTTTTACCTAACAACAAACTGTGTAATGTAATAACAAGTTTTTATTGTCTTTTAAATCAGCCAGAACTCGTACTGTACTCACTGACACTGCTAAATTCAGACTAGACACAGGCCACAACTATCTTGAATGCTATCAGAAATGGTTTAAAATCCAAGATAGTGATATTTGTAAATTATGTAAAAATGAACTTCAAGACAGAGGGCATCTGTTTAGATGCTCTGCATTAACTACAAAACTTGACTTGTTGCCTGGCAAACATGAAGAGAGTAGAGAAAGTAGCTTACTAGAAATAAAATGGCATAAAGTAGAGTTCTTATCAGAAAAAAAAAAGTTGTTATTATTTTCTAAAAATAGTTCAAGTAGTCCTCCATATAAAACCAAAATTCCAAAAATTCTATCTCAAATAGGTTTGCCAGAAAAAAATTCCAAAGTCAGAGTGAACGCGTTGCTTAACGGGGCCTTACCTGACAAAAACCCTCGATTATCTCAAAGAAATACACCATTAGGTGGTATGGAAAAAATAGAGCAATGTTCTTCTATGACCCAAGTTTTAACCAAAAACAGATTAAAAAATTTTTCGTTTGAATCCATTTTTCCGTAAAAAAATCAAGAAAATCTACCATGTTAATTCCCATAAGAATTTTTTATTATTTTTTTATGGAAAAATGGATTCGAGCGAAAAAATTTTTAATTGGTTTTTGGTTAAAGTTTGGGTCATAGAACATGGCTATATTTTTTTCATACCACGTAACGGGGTTTTTTTTTTTTTTTTTTTTTTTTTAGATATTTGAGGGTCTTTGTCAGGTAAGGCTCCATGTTAAGCGACGCATTCACTCTGACTTTGGAATTTTTTTCTGGCAAAACTATGTGAGACAGAATTTTTTGGATTTCGGTTTGATATGCAGGACCACTTCAGCTATTTTTAGAAAATAATAACTCAACCTTTTTTTCTGATAGGAACTCTACTTTAAACGTCAACACATGTGCATAAGAAAAGAAGAAGAATAATGTTAAAAAATAAAAATTCTAAAAAAAAAAATAAATAAATAAATAATAAAAATTAAATTGTAAAAAATATATTAGTTCCTACCTTTGCCACATTGCCTGCGTGTCTCTCCCATCTCCGTAGTTTCTCTGACAAGACCAGTGCTGCCTTCTGTGGTCTCTCTTGACAGGCGACACAAAGTCCCTCTCTCGTCTGCTCACGGCACGCGGCACACTCGACGGTAGCAAAGTACTGGGAGATGGTTCCCTTGCGAGATGTTGTGGCGCCGCTGGTCGGACAGGAGGGGAGGGGGGCCGAGGTGCGACGAGGCATCTCCAGGTACCTGGGGGTCAGAAAAGTAAATGAGACGATGAAACTTGTCCACAATGATACATAGTGAATACAGAGCAGTTGGTGTCCTGGCTGTTAGAAGCATATGGTTGCTTTTCCGAGAATTTCACATTAGATTTGATTTTCAGTGTATCTCTGTGTAAACATATTTCTTGAAATTATTACTTCTTTAATAGAATCTTCAAGTGTTCCCCGGCGAAAAAATTTTCTCCATAAGCCACCATGTTACAAAATTTGAATTTTTTCTCAGTACTGTAACTATTAAGGGTAAGATAACACAAAACATCAATTGTTGTAGTCCCACTTGATTAACATGTAAATCTTAGCAACCTCATAATAATTATGAAATTTTTTTTAGAGACAGTCCTTGGCACCAAAAAAATGTGGAAAATTTTGTAAAACAATCGGACGATCCAATTTTTTTAAATTACAGTAATTTTTTTAAATTTTCAGTATTGGGCTTTCCCATGGAGACCTAACTAAGAAATTAATTTAAAAAAATTGGATCGTCCGGTTGTTTTGAAATTTGTTCTATATTTTGTTGGTGCTAAGAACTGTCTCTCAAAAAAATTCAGAATTATTATGAAGTTGCTAAGGTATACATATTAATCAAATGGGACTACAACAAAATCAATGTTTCGTGTTATCTTACCCTTAAAGCTATTAATTTGAAAACATCTCCTACCTTCCATTTAGGGGTCTTTTGATAATGAATCAAGAACTTATTTTCCTATAAAATATTTATTAATGCCAAAAAGCAATTTCAAATTTATTTATTTATTTATTTATTTTTTTTTACATAGGTTTGGATAGGACAGTGGGAGCAACGAAAAATCATCTGACTTGAAGCCTCCATTGGACTGGCTACTGAACCTTCTATGATGACTCTTTCTTTGTTATCCTTGGAAGGAATTGTCATAGAAGGTTCAGTAGCCAGTCCAATGGAACCAGCTCGTCGTCAGGAGTCTATTGAACTGGCTACTGAACCTTCTATGATGACTCTTTCTTTGTTATCAATGGAAGGAATTGTCAGAGAATGTTCAGTAGCCAGTCCAATGGAACCAGCTCGTCGTCAGGAGTCCATTGAACTGGCTACTGAACCTTCTATGATGACTCTTTCTTTGTTATCCATCCCTAACTGACTCACCACTGTTTCACGTCGGCCCCCAGCAGTGACAAGCATCTGTGTAGCGCGGGTGCGATGGCCCTGGTGATGTAGTACTCCGCATTGATTCTCAAGGAGGGTTCCTTCAGAACGTCCAGGGGGGAGCGGTCCGGGCGCACCACTCACCACCACGTACGGCACCCTCTCTCCACGACGGGGCTCTGCTCGTCGGTCCACCCTCAGCCATTGTCTGGGGAAAGTTACGTGTGAGATGTTTTGTAACTAAAGATGTAATCTATAACAAAGTCTTCTACTCGCAATGGTTGTAACAAACCATTGTTTATAATGTCTGTCACATGAAGCCTTTTTCATTGTTAAATATGGGACGACGTAGCGCCTAATTTTGCCACCAGAGCAGAGAACGTAATGGCATTGTTGGCGCTAGTCAACCATTTCAACTTCATAATTAACAGTCATTTTCCATAAGTTAACATGTAAATCAACAACCGTCCCATGTTTTTCCTTTCAAACGACAGACATTACACAACAATACTTTGTTTACTAACAACGAGCAAAAGACTTTGGGTAAACATAAGGCTCACTTATTATTTATTTTGAAGAGATTGTACATTTACAAACAGACCTATTACTGTATTTGAGAAGTGAGAACTGCTCTTTGCTCCTCATTAAATAAGTAAGTTGGCTATTATCATTTATAAGGTTTTAAAACACAGAAGTAGCATACCTGAGGCAGTGTGGATCTATCAAAGTTCCCAATGTGAGCGTGCAAGATCCTGCTCGGCTGGGCGTGGAGGTCCAGCTGCGGGGTCAGTGTCGGGCCTTCGGTGAGGGACAGGGAGTGTCAGTCTCATCTGGTTCACCAACACCCTCCTGTAAGCCTCTGGAAGAATCAAGTACTGTAAAGAGTTTTATAAAAAAGTTACACACAAGACAAGCTAGGAAAAGTTTACAGAATACCAGAGCCCTATTTGCCAAGTAAAATATTGCTGCTTAAAAAAAAAAAAAATGTATTTCATAGTCTATTCTTATTAATATTGCTTCATATTTTAAGAAACAAGTAAAAACAAATTGAAAAAAAAATTTACATAATATTTTACCTGCCCACTTCCTGCGACGAGGACGCTAGGGTTGGATTTTAGGAAGTAAAAATTGCAGTAAGGATTATGCATCATGACTTTGGTTTTCAACGTAAAACGATCCTAAATGTAGGCATATTTGACTAAAAATAGCACAATATTACTGAGATTACTTCTATTTCATTCAACTTAAACTTGCAGTTAGGCATGCATATGATACACATGCAGTATGTATAAATGCATCGTTACATTGAATATAATACTGTATGCATAAACTTGAGTAAAAAAAAGTCCTGAAGATCACAGGGCAACAACTCATTACTCACTAGCCTACAAGCAGAATAGAATTTGTTTGATAATTAGTATGCATATTGCATAATAACTGAAGAAAATATACTGTACAGTATGCATAATGTACATGCATAGGTGGTGTTCTGATGGGATTACAAAATACATGGAAAGGGACGAAAATAATCTGAATGAAAGTTTTACAACATTGTCTACATATAACGCAAAATATAATTAACAAGTTGAATCACAAAAAATACTCCCTGAAGGCTTGATATTTTCGATAATGAAAGGTTAAGTCTCTAAGAACGCGTTGGAATGCTTCAAAATGGCGACTGAACAAGTCGTGTGCGTATTGATGCGGCTTGGCAACACTGTATCCGAACCTGATCGAAACTTCCCTGGCTCAGAATTTCACTGCCTCCCGCTAGTCCCGCTAAGATCGGTCGAGTCAAGAAGCTTTTCGAAATATCTTCGTCATAAGGCAGAACGGAGCATGAGTACTTTCTAAAAACGATGCAGTCTACTTTACCCCAGGGAGGGAGCAGCGTATTTTTTACTTGAAACGGTCACCCATCCAAGTACTAACCACGCTCGACGTAGCCTGACTTCGGTGATCTAACGAGAACCGTTCAATGCACTGCGCCACGCTCGACCAAATAAAGAATTTTGAATTTAAAGTTATTTGAATTTATGGAATTACCCTTTTATCCTGATAAATATAGATTATTATGTCGTCGATACAAAAAGTTCTTATATTTATACCTGCTTGATTATTCTGTTAACGTTTTTTCTTATGTAATTACACTATACATATGGTGAAAAAAGTAGTATTTGCATGAATAACTTGTTTATGTAATTATATAATTGCATAACATTAAATTAACAAACAAAATAATATTTTATATTGTTTATGTTTATTATTAATAAAATATATAATATCCACATAAAAAAACGTTTGAAATTCAAATTATCTTGTTTATTAAAATTGTTACATATATTACGTTGGTTCAATAACGAGAATAGTTCATTTTCTTTGAATCTAAAGTGATAGCAAATAAATTCTTCCTTCAGTCCTTTGAATCTGTGTTACAAAGTAAAAGGCGAGAAAATTTTATTTCAAATGGACTTTAAGAATTCACAACATGTTTATGTATCCAAGGTCATGACTGACGATGAAGAGATTGAAAACCTGATGGAACAAAATCACGAAGATGATATTTTATGTACTGATGACATAGATGAAGTTGAAAATAGTAAACGCGAGAAAGAGATAGAAAATTTAATGGTTGAAAAACAAGACACAGAGGAAAAACTTAAAAACTTTGAAACAAAATATAATACGCTGCATGAAAATCATAGAAAACTGAAGAATTATCAGACAGCAATTGAAGATCAATTAAAAGAAGTCAAGGAACAATACCAGGTGTCTAAAGCTGAGGCTTATAATGATTTAACATCTTTGATGAATGAAAGTAAAGAAGAAATACAGTCTCTCAGGAACCAAAATAATGAACTAAAAGAAGATATGATCATCAAGGATAAATTAATTAAAGATTTACAAAATACTGTCCAAATACTGGAGTCAGATCTCGAAACCTCAAACAACAATTTTGTAGCTGATAATTTAAAAATTGAAAAAGACTTAGAAAATCTTAGAAATGAAAAACAAATTAATGATGCAAAAATAGCTGAACAAACAGAAATAATCAAGAATTTAAAAATTAAATATGATGATGATTTAAAAGATTTTAAGACTAAAAATAAACAGCTACTAAGAGATCTTCAGGTAAAAAGTGAATCTGAAAAACGTATGAAAGAGTCAAATGATGAGAAGAAGAAGGAGATCGACTCTCTCCATCACTCAATAACGACCATGAAGGAGCGACTGGAATCTCGTAAGATTGAGAAGAGCAGGATGGACCGCAAGATAGTGAAAATGGAGAAGGAGATGTACGAGATGACGAGCCTCATCACGAAGGCTCAAGAGGAGTTCAAGAACCTCAAGGGGCAGCTGGAAAAAAACAGGACGGAGCTGCAGGACTCTCTGATAGAGCGGCAGCAGCTCAAGAGCAGTCTCGAGGCCAAGCAGGCTGAACTCGAAGCCTTGCGTCGTGACGTGAATTTATCGGAGACTGCAGTTCGGGTCACGCGTGAGGAGGCAGCTGCGGAGGCGAGCAAAGCGCGGGAGCTGGCCGAGACCATCGAGAAGATGAAGCAGGAGCCGCAGAAAAAGTCATCCTGGTGAGTTTTATGCGTCAGGCAAAGACTTAATTTTTACATAATATAATATAAAAAATGTATATATTACTGTGACTCTATAGTACGATGAATGTATCGTGTTCTATTATACCTGACAGAAAATTTTATCTAATACCCTCCAATCATGTGCTCAGTCAGTGAGATTTTATAAAATATATATTCATTTTCGATTTAATAGTCGCCTGCATGATGCCTCACTCAACCCTCAATACTCAAGGGTATAGAAGGTTGCATATGCTTCCAGGGGATTAAAACAAAAATGGCGGTATATTTCGTCGGGTCGTCGCGTATATTGCATGAAATTAATTAAGGGTTATATGTATGCATAATAAGCCGTTTATTGATTCTTTCAGCTTCTAATACCACATCTCTGTGTACCTTTATATTTATAAGCTGCCTCAATATTAGCATGATAATGTGTTTTCTTAACCGAAATTTCATATCCTGTAACTAAAATAATAATAATAAATCAGAGACATATACAGGAAATATTCATTTCAAAAATTGGAAAATTAAAGTTCCCATGGTAGCCAAAATTTAGATACTGAACTTAATTGCATGTAAGCTCGGAACAGCTAGCACGATCGTTACTCCTGCTGTTTGTCGGTATATAAATATAAATATACATATATTACTTGGCTTAAATTTGGACATATTATTTAGATAGCTAGATTATAAAATTATAATATAATCAGAGGTAAAACGTTCCAATTAAGTATTCCAATTTGGACTTAAAATACATTAGTCTGTGTGATTCTCAAATAAAATTAATTTAACATATATATTATAGCAGACATAATCAAAAAGAGAGTATTATAGAGATCGAGTTACGACGTATATGCCCAGTATACCCGTTCTACTGCTAAACAAACTGAAATTATAGCAGTGTGCCTTTTCTCATCGTCTGCTAATCTAGTTTGCTTATCGTGATCGACTAACTTTTGACTTGTGACCTTCTGATTGGTTACAGGTTCGGATTCTAAAGCTTGTGGCCACCTCGGATCTCTTCGACCCTTCCGGAGCAGCCCGTGGAAACAAAACGTCTGATTTTATTTTAAAAACACATTTATAGTTTTATGTTACGTAGTAAATTTTTTCTTAATTATATTTAATTATTAAATTGAATATTACTTGTTCTTTTTTGTTACTTCACAGGTTATTCAATGTTTTGCATTTAATTAAATAAAAGCGTTACTCATGCAGATACATTTTTAATTACATAATACGCGTATATATTCCCTCTATATATACCTAATATACGTGTATCATTATATCAGAAAAAAGCGATATCAGAATAATCAAGCAAGTATAAATATAAGAGTTTCTATCGACGACGCAGTACATAATTAATTATTTATCAGGATAAACGGGTATTTCCATAAATGGAGTACCAACCTCAATTTTTTTATTGCAGAAATGGATAGAGGGTGAAAAGTTATGCTACCCTGATTTTTCCAGATTTTTTAGAGCCCGGGAAATATTTTTAAAAAATAATTGAAAGTCCTATTTGTGACGTCACGCAGCGTAAAGTCCTATCTTTTTCTTAAAAAGCGGCGTCTCGTGACGTCACAAAAAGAACTTTCAATAATTTTTTAAAAATAGTTACCGGGCTCTAAAAAATCTGAAAAAAATCAGGGTAGCATAACTTTGCACCCTCTATCCATTTCTGCAATAAAAAAATTTGAGGTCAATACTCCATTATATTGCTTAACTTTTTATGTCAAATTAAAACCAATCAAATGCTCTTAAAATTATTTTTACTTAAAGGAATTAAGTCTCATTTTTAAAATAAAGCCACCACTTACAAATAATTAAGTTTTATTATATCTTACTTTCATATTACAAATTTAAGCACAGCACTTAGTTTACAATAAGGCACCATAAGAAATAATTAAGAAATAAATAAACCAAATTGAAGTTATGGAAAAGTTGTTGATATTGAAAAAAGTCCAAGATGAATTTAAAATTTTAAGAATTAAATAAATAAATATGTACCTTGGAATATTTCCCTTTGCGGTCTTGTTAATCTGCACCATGCCCAGTAAGAATAACACAGGGCATGGTGATTAACAAGGCTGCAAGTGGGAAATTTTCCAAGGCAACGAGTGTATTATATTTAAGGGGAAGATAACACAAAACAGCTGATCGACGTAGTCCCATTTGATTAACATGTAAACCTTAGCAACCTCATAATAATTCTGATTCTTTTTCTTTTTTTTTTTTTTTTTTTAGACAGTCCTTGGCACCAAAAAGTTGCAGAAGAAATTTCAAAACAACTGGACGAGCTAATTTTTTTAAATTAAGTTGTTCAGTTTTTTTTTTTCCCCCCATGGAGAGATAAACTAAAAAAATAATTTAAAAAATCGTCTCGTTAAATTTGTTTTGAAACTTTTTCTATGGCTTTTAGGCACTAATATCTGCCTGTAAAAAAATTTCAGAATTTTTGTGAATTTGCTAGGGTTTACATGTTAATCAAAGGGAAGTAAGTCGAACAGCTGTTCGGCGTTATCTCTACCTTAATATAGGAACTTACAAAATTCTGTATCATTGTGAAAAGGGAGTCACATAGAACTTTACAATATTGCTCTGGAACTTTCAAAATATGCCTGAGAAATGAGTTATAATAGAACTCAGAAAATTTAAAAGAAGTCCTGGAAATTTGAAAAATTTTCTTTCATCCAGAACCAAAGTCTTCTACTCGTAATGGTTGTAACAAACCATTGTTTATAATGTCTGTCGCATGAAGCCTTTTCATTGTTAAACATGGGACGATATAGTGTCTGATTTCACCACCAGAGCAGAGAAGTGTAATGGCATTGTTGGCGCTAGTAGACACAACAACTTTAATAATTAACGGTCATTTTCCAGTTAACATGCAAATCAACAACCGTCCCACGTTTTTTCTTTCACACGAGAGACATTACCAACAATACTTTGCTTACTAACAACGAGCAGAAGACTATGCTTGGAACAATAAGTTATCTGCCTATTGTTAGCAACAATCTGTTATATCGCCAATTATGAGCTGTAAATATGCACTTACAATCTGATAGTCAAACAAAATTAATATAACAGCCCATGGGGACAAATGAAAAAGATTACACTGAGTATTCCATTCAGAAAAGTCTTCTTTGTTCTTGTAGGTAAAGCTCTACAAGCCGTATCTCGATATATACGTAAGCAGTAGCTTTCACTTAATATCATTGTCACATTCAGGAAAGTGTGAAACTCATAATTACACTCACGGCATTGTTGCAGGTAATCATGGTAAGCAGATAGCTCATTATTGCAGACAAGGGACGATATAGGGTCCAGAAACATTACAATATAGCCCTGCAACTTTCAAAATGGTCCCAATAAATGGACTATATAGGGTCCAGTGAGGGGTCTTCAAATAACACAAATTACAGCAATTCTAAAATTAAGACAGTCTTAGTAGTGTATTCATTATTGTTGCGCTAGGACAGTCTTAGGTTAAGTGGTGTTATTTGAAAACCCTCTTAGAAACATTACAATACAGTCTACACAAAATGTGATGTCACTACAACACTGATCTAGAAGTCGAGGAATTTTGCGAAGAGGCCCCTCACAAAGGGGGCCTGCTGGAGGTCTCTTTCTGCCTGGCTGCGACGGAACAACACGGGACACACCAGGGAACAACACTCCGTATCGAAGGGACGACCACAGCAACTGTCGCAAACCTGCAGGAACGTGGGAATAACATCATCGATCTGACAGATATGCTTTACTAATATAAATAATGGAAGATATTTTAGGATGTTTACGTAGACAGTACAAACTTGTTATTACATAAAGTCAAGGGACCCAGGATTGGGTTTACCTTATATCGAGTATACCTTATATCAAGTTTTTCCTATACCTGCAATACTAATTAATTTCTACGGGACGTTTACTCTGTTACTCAATATCAAGTTTTTACCTTATAACAAGTTACTTAATAACAAGTTTTTACTGTAGTAATATTTTAAAATGAAAATCCAGGGTGTTATTATAGAGACTGATTTTGTGGTATTTTTACCATCATATCCTATCCATAAAAAAAAAAAAAAAAAAAAAAAAAAAAAATTGCATTTTTGTTATTAAGGTAGAGATAACACGCCCAATGTTTTAATAAAAATCCCTCACATGGAAATTATGAAAAAAAAAATTAGAATGTTCTCCTCTACACCTCCTATCAGTATTAGCTAAAATAGCCTAAAATACAAATACGATCTAGTTTTTGAGTTATTAATTTTTAAAGTTTACTAAGTTTAACATGGAAGTTCCATTAGTTAGCTTTAACAATTCATAACTAAAAAACTAGCTCGTTTTTGTATACCTGATATTTTAGCTACTGATAAGGTATGTAAAGGAGAACATTTTAAATTTTATTCATAATTTTTGTGTGAGAGATTTTTTTTAACATTGGGCATGTTATCTCTACCTTAAAGACAACTTTTAGAGAAAAATATGCTCTTGGCTTGATTCATTATCAGAAGACCCATAAATGGGTGACATATTTTCAAATTAATAGTTGTAATAGTTACTGAGAAAAAATTCAAATTTTCTAACATGGTGGCTTATTGGGAAAATTTTCTCGCCGGGGAATACTTGAAGCCTCTATACACCCTGTATAAAACACCACACTTGGGGCATTTGTGATTTATTAATTTTAGTGCTACAGTCTCCATCTGAGTCAATGCCATTCCCAAGTCAATGAGTTGCATTCTCTGACTATCTCAAAGCTTCGCAATGTGACAATGGACAACATACATGAAAATTTTTTATTGCAGAAATGAACAGAGGGTACCAAATTATGCTACTCTGAATTTTTTCAGATTTTTTTGAGACCTGGAACTATTTTTAAATAAGTATTGAAAGTTCTGTGATTTAAGTTGGTACCCCTGAATCCTTAATAAAAAGGATAGAGACTATACGCCTATTGACGCCTCCAGGGGGCGTGGCCGCACTTTCAATAATTATCTAAAAATAGTTCTGGGTTTCAAAAAAATCTGAAAAAATCCAGAGTAGCATAATTTGCTAACCTATATTCATTTCTATTCAAATTAAGGAAAATAAACCATTTAGGTTGTGATAATCTTATTAAAAGAAAAGGATAGGAATAACCAGCAAGGCCTTACCGATCAAAAGAGTCACAGCAGGTGGAAATTCTTGCGGTCACAGAGGTTCACTCGAAACTCGAAACTTTCGAGTGATCCTCTGTGACCGCAAGAATTTCCACCTGCTGTGACTCTTTCGATCGGTAAGGCCTTGCTGGTTATTCCTATCCTTTTCTTTTAATAAGACTATATTCATTTCTGCAATAAAAAATTTCATGTATGTTGTCTATTATTTGACATTTTGTTATTGCAGTAAAATATGAACCTTATAAAAAATGGAAGTTTGGTCATACAGTAAAAACTCGTTATTACACAACTTGTTGTTCAGGAAAACTTGATTTTGAGTAAAGGAGATCCCATAAAAAAATAATTAGTATTTTAGGTATAGGAAAAACTTGCTATAAGGTAATACTCGATGTAGGGTAAAGCTAATTTCCTGGGTCCCTTGTCTCTACGTAATAACAATTTTTTACTGTATTTTTATTAAATGTTGTTCAAGGGTCCAAACAGAATATAAAATAATGGATATTAATACTTAATAAAATTATTACTGTATACATTGACTGTAAAAAAAACTACAAAATATAATGGGTTAATTATATATACTTTGTAAAAACTACATTACTTGATTTTCCAAAATTGATACAATAAAAAACTTGTTATTACATAAAGTCATAATGCTAATCTTTTTAGCCTTGATTAATTGTGTTTCTAGTTAGTTAAATTCATAATAAAACAAGTTATATATATATATATTTTTTCACAGGAATCTTCTACAAGTTCACAATATGAAACCAAGAGACCTGGCTTCCTTCATCGCTCTGGTTTTGACATGGAGAATCAATACAACACTCGTTATGCCAGCAAGTGTGTTGGGGTAGGTAGAGTAATTTAATAGTTTTAATACTTTATTTACTATTACTGAACGAAGAAAACGAAGAATTTTAAATATTTACTGTATTGTTTACAATGACTGGTTAGTGGTTATATTATATATATTATTGTAGTATTACTTACTCACTTACTTCCTAATGCATATACTTTTGAGGTGCAATACTGAAGAGAGGGTGAGAGCAAAAGAAAAGCTGTTAAATTTATTTAATAAAATTAATTAATTTTTTACATTAATTTTTTTCAACAAAATGGACCACCAACCTATACCATATAATGCTAAATTAAACATTTCTGTTCTCTTGATATCGAGACATTCGCGTAGCACACTCCCGCAGTAGCATCGCTACAACTGCTACAAGCATATAAGATGATACATACGTCATAAGTCTATATTTATAATTAGAGGCACATATGTAAAACAGAAATCAATTTGAATTTACCAACAAAACACCTTCTATAGATAATGGAGTATCCTCAATTTTTTTTATTGCAGATATGGATAGAGGGTGAAAAGTTACGCAACCCTGTGATTTTTTTCAGATTTTTTAGAGCCCGGGAAGTATTTTTAAAAAATTATTAAAGGTCCAGTTGTGACGTCACGCGACGGTAAGTCCTACCTTTTTCTTAAGGAGCGGCGTCTCGTGACGTCACAAAAAGAACTTTCAATAAATTTTTAAAAATACTTCCGGGCTCTAAAAATTCTGAAAAAAAATCAGGATAGCATAGCTTTGCACCCTCTATCTATTTCTGCAAAAAAAAATTGCGGCGTTGCTGTTTCAAAATTGTTATATAGTATACTCTGTGCTGGAGGCATTCACAAAGCACTTTAACCCCCACTTTAGCCTCAATTTTTATCCCTGGTGCTAAACCAGGGATTAGCCATTTAAACAGCCATAATTTATTTTCACATTCATATTCCCCTCCCCTATTTTAGCACCAGGGATAAAAAACGAGGCTAAAGTGGGGGTTAAAGTGCATTGCGAATGCCCCTCATAGTATATGTTTATTATAAAATCTTGAAGATCGATTTTATAGTTATATTTATTTTGTAGTAATTGTAGGGACCGACAGGGTATACTTGGATAAAGGGTAACTTATTACCATTATACAGCTTATAACACACACTGACTGGTACAACATCGTGCCATATATATACATACTACATGAGTGTAACATATAACTACATATAGTAATTAGTAATTGATAAAAGAATTATTTTTATCTCATTAATTTTTTTTATTGCAGAATGCAGATATGGATAGAGGGTGAAAAGTTACGCAACCCTGTGATTTTTTTCAGATTTTATAGAGCCCGGGAAGTATTTTTAAAAAATTATTGAAGGTCCTTTTTGTGACGTCACAACTCCTCAAATAAATAAACTTAATAAACACATAAACAAATATAATAAATTATTTAAAATTAATATTTACTATTTAGTCCAGTAAAACTAAGTTAAAATCCTATGTTGACCTGGAAAAAATTATTAAAGTTTTGAAACTTTCAGGATCGATGTAGATTTATGTTCTAAAGCACATACTCAAAATCCCTCAAAATCCCCCTGGGGCATTTCCAGTTACCCTTAAAAAATGGCGGCCAAAAAGCACTTTTTTAAAAAATTCATAATTAAATCCCTAATTAAGCTACATTAAAAATTTTAGCAGATAATTAAAGCCAAGAGTTGACATTAACATAAAAATTAAAAATATTTTAAAATTTTAAAGTTAATCGGCGTTTAATCGGTGATTAATTAAATTTTTATCAAAAGCTCACGGGTAGATTGTAAAAAAAAGCATAGAAATAATTTTTTTATGAAAAAAAGCTTCAAATAAAAAACATAGCATATGTTTTCTTGTTTTTGAAACTGTCATTACCTTTAATTTACGTTCATATTTAACGGAGATATGAGCGGATCAAGAAGAGCGCGCGTGGTCGCTCGGACGTTCAAACGACAATACAGCCGCCCGCTATGCATGCATTTAGGCTTGCGCGCTCTCTTGTCGCCGGCTTTACTTCTGTCGTGCAAATATTATATGAAGTATGGGGGTAGTAAAACCCAATTTACCCCTTCCCCCCCCCCCGAAATCTGTACGATATGAATTTTGAGAATTTCACGATACTATAGGTATTTATATAAGAATGATAGAAAGATCACGATGTAGAATCCATATATTATAGATAATGAAAGACATGTTATGGCATTTTGTAAACAATAAATTTATAAATTTATAATTTTTGTGGGAGGTATGGCGTAGTGCGTTTGACCGGGACTCGTCAGATCACCGGAGTAAAGCAACGCTGTGCGTGGTTGCTAGTTGGATTGGTGACCATTGTAGTTTCAACAGAAATCACGTTTCTCACCCAGGGGTAAATTATTGCGCTTTTCTACCCACCATATGGTTGCCCTGCATTGTTTTGTACCATTGCACTACGGTCCATTGACAAAAGCTGTAGCGTCTATTTTAGTTGAGATTTCCACGTTTCCCTCAATCGTAGGCAAATGCTGGGATGGATTGCATGGCCGGGGCAATCCCCGTTCTATATAGAAAACTCCGCGAAACGTGTACGAATGAGCACTTTTTAGTTTTTAGAGAGTGAACTGCTCATCAATCTTTTTAATTTGCCACTTGGGCTGTTTTACGGAAATTTTGAGTATAATAATATATATAATGTATAATTATATGTTATATTATTGTAAAGTTCCCATCACGAGAAAATAAAATAAAACGTTCATGCAATTGGAGTTTTGGAAGGTCCGGGGTTTCAAACTCACATTTGTTAGTGAGTAATTAACATTAGTAATTAAAAGTATCCAATTATGGTTTGATATACAGGAAAGAAATATAATCTATAACCATGATGCGAAAATTTATAATAAAGAGTAAGAAGTTTAGTTGTACATATTGTATACAAAAATGCTTGCATTCTTATTGACTGTACTCGCATAATATGAGATGCGCATAATGATAAACATTATTCTCGATGTCATTCCTACTATCTAACTTCAATGTTGATAGGACCTGCAGGTTATAATCCTGGAAAATCAACTACTATACGAGAATTTTGCGTTCAATGCGTATGCATAATGTTATGTATATATATTGGGCGCGATTCACGAAGCAGTTAGCCAGGTTTCTAACCACGTTTAACTAGGGTTGTTTAACACGTAAAACAGGTATATTTAAACATGGTTAAGGTAAACGTGGTTAGAAACCTGGTTAACTGCTTCGTGAATCGCACCCATTACTTAACAAAATTGTCTTGAAACTTTAATTTCAATACATTTTTCTCAACTATTACAGTAAAATGATTTGCAATATAAAGTTAGTGAAATAATAACATTTTGATCAATGAATGGGGATATAGGATATACACGGTACAATCAAGGAATTGAGATGTTACATCTCAATTCCTTGGTACAATACTATAATATATAATTATACATGATCCATTCATTTCTTGTAAAATTAATTTAATTATTAAATATTTGGTTCTTATGTAGTCAAGTAAATTATTAATTTAAAACAAATGAATATATAATATGTATTAATTTTTATACTTTAAATTTAATTGAATCTGGAGTAAAAATTTAATAACTATTATTTTTTATTTAATTTCATAAGTCAATTTTATTTGACATACAGTAATACGTTTACATATTGCATGCAATTCTCAGAAAAGTAATCATTTTTAACGCAAAATTCTCGTATAGTAGTTCATTTTCCATGCAGGATTATAACCAGCAGGTCCTATCAACAGTAAATTTATATAGTAAGAATCTAAGAATATATAACATTGAGAATAATGTTTATCATTATGTGCCTCTCATATTATGCGAGTACAGAGTCAATAAGAATGTATGCATTTTTGTATACAATATGTACAACTAAACTTCTTACTCTTTACTATAAATTTTCGCATCATGGTTATAGATTATATTTCTTTCCTGTATATCAAACCATAATTGGATACTTTTAATTACTAATGTTAATTACTCACTAACAAATGTGAGTTTGAAACCCCGGACCTTCCAAAACTCCAACTTGCATGAGCGTTTTATTTTATTTTCTCGTGATGGGAACTTTACAATAATATAACATATAATTATACATTATATATATTATTATACTCAAAATTTCCGTAAAACAGCCCATGTGGCAAATTAAAAAGATTGATGAGCAGTTCACTCACTAAAAACTAAAAAGTGCTCATTTTCGTACACGTTTCGCGGAGTTTTCTATATAGAACGGGTATTGCCCCGGCCATGCAATCCATCCCAGCATTTGCCTACGATTGAGGGAAACGTGGAAATCTCAACTAAAATAGACGCTACAGCTTTTGTCAATGGACCGTAGTGCAATGGTACAAAACAATGCAGGGCAACCATATGGTGGGTAGAAAAGCGCAATGATTTACCCCTGGGTGAGAAACGTGATTTCTGTTGAAAATACAATGGTCACCAATCCAACTAGCAACCACGCACAGCGTTGCTTAACACCGGTGATCTGACGAGTCCCGGTCAAACGCACTACGCCATACCTCCCACAAAAATTATAAATTTATAAATTTATTGTTTACAAAATGCCATAACATGTCTTTCATTATCTGTAATATATGGATTCTACATCGTGATCTTTCTATCATTCTTATATAAATACCTATAGTATCGTGAAATTCTCAAAATTCATATCGTACAGATTTCGGGGGGGGGGGGGAAGGGGTAAATTGGGTTTTACTACCCCCATACTTCATATAATATTTGTACGACAGAAGTAAAGCCGGCGACAAGAGAGCGCGCAAGCCTAAATGCATGCATAGCGGGCGGCTGTATTGTCGTTTGAACGTCCGAGCGACCACGCGCGCTCTTCTTGATCCGCTCATATCTCCGTTAAATATGAACGTAAATTAAAGGTAATGACAGTTTCAAAAACAAGAAAACATATGCTATGTTTTTTATTTGAAGCTTTTTTTCATAAAAAAATTATTTCTATGCTTTTTTTTTACAATCTACCCGCGAGCTTTAGATAAAAATTTAATTAATCACCGATTAAGCGCCGATTAACTTTAAAATTTTAAAATATTTTTAATTTTACTGTTAATGTCAACTCTTGGCTTTAATTATCTGCTAAAATTTTTAACCTAGCTTAATTAGGGATTTAATTATGAATTTTTTAAAAAAGGGCTTTTTGACCGCCATTTTTTAAAGGTAACCGGAAATGCCCCAGGGGGATTTTGGGGGATTTTGAGTATGTGCTTTAGAACATAAATCTACATCGATCCTGAAAGTTTCAAAACTTTAATAATTTTTTCCGGGTCAAAACTTAATTTTACTGGATTAATTATTAATGTTTATTTTTGAGTCGATTTTTTTTTACTTCGTTAACTTCTGTTCTTTTAATTCATATTAGATATACAGTAACGTGATGGGGCGGGGTTGTGACTAACCAATTCAGGGTCTAATTAAATATAAGCGTTGCAAAACAAAAATAAAGAATTTAAAATAACTAAACAAAAATTTTAACATAATATAATGTTATGAAATTATAGAATGCTAAATTTGAAATAAAACTGACACTTTTTTTTTATAAAAAATGTTTTTTTTTTCTATTTTTAATTAAAATCAAAATGGAATTATTACGAGCCGGTCACGACAGAGTCTGCGAAATTACGTCTTCTCATTGGACGTTCCTGAACCAATGAAATTGAAGCGCGCCATTCATGCCAAAAAAAAATAATAATAAATTTAAATTTCTTCAGATTTTTTAAAATTTCGCAGTTGTTTGCATAACATACTATAAATAATATTTTTAAATAAATAAATATTTTTTCTATATATTATATGTGAAAAATACCAATTTGATATTATATTATACAAAAATTATACATTATAATATATTATTATACTATATTTAGAAGTATGTTTAGAATTATAACTTATATTTAATAAATTTGTGGACTGTTCAAAATTATTCAATACATTTTTTGAAAGGAACTGATGCAATAAATATAAAGTTACAATATTTATAATGTATATTTTAAATATTATGCAATGTAAACATATTATATCAGAGACCACCAATCATGTGAAACAAATCTGTGATATATTCACTAGATCCTTTTTCCAGTTTTATATTTTTTACGATGTACTATAAAAATTATAATATTATAATTTGTGTAGTTATGATGGTGAGGTATTCTTAGATCTAAGTTGAAATGAGAAGATTTGAGTTCATATTTACAAGTTTATTACACGCAGAGATAGTTACATTACTTAAATAACTTGTATAGAACTGGAGTATCAGAAACTCCATGATAGCTAGATAATAGTCATGATTCTTCTAACAGAAAACCAGAAAAGCATGATGGGAAATAAGATCAGATTATTATAATGCGCACTAAATAAAAAGCGCCGAGTTGACAAAAATACAAAAGCTGATGCTGGCATATAGTTATACACAACAGAAGGTTACTACAGTAACATATTAAGGTATGTTCGTAAATGCAAAATTGACTCAAATGAATCAAGAATTAGATGGCCTTGATTTAGCCGTGGATAAAAATTTAGACTAAAGATTAATTACACAGCTTTTACGTCAAAATCGCATCGCATCGATCGCCGTTGTCGCCATCTGAATCTGCCTTAGAGGTCTTCTTGAAGTTCTTGAATATATAATATATTGAAATGAAATAATCTTTATTTTAGCTTTCGCTATTTAAATTCATAATAGTTGGTTACATATTAATTAATTGATTTTACAATATCACATAAAAATTTGTTTCATAATTTTTTATGCCTACAGAACGAACCAATTTATTAAAACAGAAATAGCAAAATACCAATTAACATATAAGATAGTTTTACAAATAATTACTTACACAATGAATATATAATTAACTGCTATAGGGAAATCTTTCCTTCACGTATATAATACATAGCCTTTTAAACATTTTTTTATTATGACATATTTTTATATTATCTGGTAGTTCATTGAACAATTTCTTCCCACAGTTATAAATTGATCCATCTGATCTTTGTTTATTGACACATTTTCTGAAAAAATTGTTACATCCTCTTGTATTATAAGTATGCATCTCACTATTTTTAACAATTTCACTTTTAAAATGCTTAGGAAATTTATCATGAATAATATCATAAAAAAATAACAGTACTTTTAATGCATATCTTTTTGTTTTACACTCAACCATTGCAGAGTTTCCAACAACAATATAGTATGAGTTCTTTTATTACAACCCAATATAATTTTCATCGCTCTGTTTTGAAGTCTTTGTAATAATTTGATATTTCTTTTGCTCGTATTAAAAAACAAAGATGCACAGTATTCAAAATGAGGAGCAATTATAGTTTTATATATATACCAAATTTTTACACCAAACGCTCAGGAATCCCGAGATTCTACTTAAATACCCAATTTTTTTACCAATTTTTTTTTGACATGGACTCAATATGATCATTAAAATTCAAAGTACTATCAAGAACTACACCAAGATATTTAACATTTTTTTCAAACTTCAGTAACTCTCCATCAAGGTTGATCGTTGAGTTGGGATTACTATTTACAATATTAAACAATATTATGCCCCCAATGATTATAAATTATGTTTATAATGTTTGTATAAAATATCATATAAAAAATATAGAAGGAATTCGTTATTCAAATAATAATTTGTTTATTTTATTTTTATTACAATGTTAGCTTACTACAGCATATTCTGCTATTGGTGTAAGCATTCAAACTTATATAACAACAGTATATTATTATAACAACAGTTGAAAGGATTGATAGGAAAAGAGGCGGCTGTGGCCTTGTGTTAGGAACTGCCCCGGCATTTGCCTGGAAGTGACGATGGAAAACCACAGACATGCAACCATCATCGAGGCAGACGTTACCAAAGGGAACGACCTTCAGCTCCTCCCGAGTACAGGCAGTATAGTGGAAGAACATACATGCCACCTCTCGGGAACTTAGGGACAGAGAAAGGCATCAATAGGCGTACGTCACTTCTAAATAAAAGGATATAGGAACTAATAACTAAGGACACTAAGGTTGTAGGTTCAAACCTGCATGGACTTTGAATAAATTTATAGCAAAATACTGCTTTTATTGGCCTTCTAAATAATCTGCAAATTTTAAAATCTTGAAGATCGATTTTATAGATATATTTATTTTGTAGTAATTGTAGGGACCGACAGGGTATACTTGGATAAAGGGTAACTTATTACCATACAGCTTATAACACACACTGACTGGTACAACATCGTGCCATATATATACATATACTACATGAGTGTAACATATAACTACATATAGTAATTAGTAATTGATAAAAGAATTATTTTTATCTCATTAATTTTTTTTATTGCAGAATGCAGATATGGATAGAGGGTGAAAAGTTACGCAACCCTGTGATTTTTTCCAGATTTTATAGAGCCCGGAAAGTATTTTTAAAAAATTATTGAAGGTCCTTTTCGTGACGTCACAACTCCTCAAATAAATAAACTTAAGGTATAACCTGAGAATTTGTCTGTCAAGGTCAAGAGGCGTGGCTACACCTGCAAATCTGACAACACTGTTTCAATAGTAAAGCTAATAAAAGATTAGGAGGGGGTGGTAAATACAGTCCTTGAGAGCGTTGCCAAGTTTCTTAGGACATATCAGAAACGATCATCGCCACGGTTCGAAATATATGAAAACAATTCAGAAAAATAGTCCAAAAAATTAGCTTTTAAGGTAGAGATAACACGGATCAGCTGGCCCAATGCTAAAAAAATCCCATTCATAAAAATTATGAAAAAAATTTAAAATGTTCTCCTCTACATCCCCTATCAGTAGGTAAAATATCAGGTATAAAAAAACGAGCTAGTTTTCGAGTTATTAATTTTTAAAGTTGACTAATTTAACATGGAAGTTCCATTTCTCCATGTTAATTTAGAGAACTTTAAAAATTAATAACTCGAAAACTAGCTCGTTTTTGTATACCTGATATTTTACTTACTGATAGGGGATGTAGAGGAGAACATTTTAAATTTTTTTCATAATTTTTATGAATGGGATTTTTTTAACATTGGGCCTGCTGATCCGTATTATCTCTACCTTAATCCATGTAAAATTCTAAAAAAATTCTCGAGCCGTTTTTGTGCAATGTTGATTGAAAAATTTAACATTGAAAGGATACAAAATACACATTTGAATAAATTAATTATAAATAAACCAACGGTTAAAAAAATCTAAAAAAAATCAGTAGTATTTGGACAATTGTTGTAAGTCTACCAAATTAATTTCAAGAACATCTGTCGATACGACTTTTTTCGTCCGAATATCTCAGGTTAAGCCTTAATAAACACATAAACAACTATAATATATTATTTAAAATTAAAATTTTTTATTATTAACATTTATTTTTTTTTTTATCTTTTAGGTTTGATTTTTTTTTTTACTTATTATTATTATTGTTATTATTGTTCTTTAATTCATATTAGATATACGGTAACGTAGTGGGGCGGGGTTGTGACTAACCAATTCAGGGTCTAATTAAAAATAAGCGTTGCAAAACAAAATAAAGAATTTAAAATAACTAAACAAAAGTTTTAACATAATATAATGTTATGAAATTATAGAATGCTAAATTTGAAATAAAACTGACACTTTTTTCTTATAAAAAATGTTTTTTTTCTATTTTTAATTAAAATCAAAATGGAATTATTACGAGCCGGTCACGACAGAGTCTGCGAAATTACGTCTTCTCATTGGACGTTCCTGAACCAATGAAATTGAAGCGCGCCATTCATGCCAAAAAAAAATAATAATAAATTTAAATTTCTTCAGATTTTTTAAAATTTCGCAGTTGTTTGCATAACATACTATAAATAATATTTTTAAATAAATAAATATTTTTTCTATATATTATATGTGAAAAATACCAATTTGATATTATATTATACAAAAATTATACATTATAATATATTATTATACTATATTTAGAAGTATGTTTAGAATTATAACTTATATTTAATAAATTTGTGGACTGTTCAAAATTATTCAGTACATTTTTTGAAAGGAACTGATGCAATAAATATAAAGTTACAATATTTATAATGTATATTTCAAGTATTATGCAATGTAAATATATTATAGCAGAGACCACCAATCATGTGAAACAAATCTGTGATATATTCACTAGATCCTATTTCCAGTTTTATATTTTTTACGATGTACTATAAAAATTATAATATTATAATTTGTGTAGTTATGATGGTTACTACAGTAACATATATTAAGGTATGTTCGTAAATGCAAAATTGACTCAAATGAATCAAGAATTAGAAGGCCTTGCTTGATTTAGCCGTGGATAAAAATTTAGACTAAAGATTACACAGCTTTTACGTCAAAATCGCGTCGCATCGATCGCCGTTGTCGCCATCTGAATCTGCCTTAGAGGTCTTCTTGAAATTCTTGAATATATAATATATTGAAATGAAATGAAATGAAATGATCTTTATTTTAGCTTTCGCTATTTAAATTCATAATAGTTGGTTACATATTAATTAATTGATTTTACAATATCACATAAAAATTTGTTTCATAATTTTTTATGCCTACAGAACGAACCAATATATTAAAACAGAAATAGCAAAATACCAATTAACATATAAGATAGTTTTACAAATAATTACTTACACAATGAATATATAATTAACTGCTATATAGGGAAATCTTTCCTTCACATATATAATACATAGCCTTTTAAACATTTTTTCATTATGACATATTTTTATATTATCTGGTAGTTCATTGAACAATTTTTTCCCACAGTTATAAATTGATCCATCTGATCTTTGTTTATTGACACATTTTCTGAAAAAATTGTTACATCCTCTTGTATTATAAGTATGCATCTCACTATTTTTAACAATTTCACTTTTAAAATGCTTAGGGAATTTATCATGAATAATATCATAAAAAAATAACAGTACTTTTAATGCATATCTTTTTGTTTTACACTCAACCATTGCAGAGTTTCCAACAACAATATAGTATGAGTTCTTTTATTACAACCCAATATAATTTTCATCGCTCTGTTTTGAAGTCTTTGTAATAATTTGATAATTCTTTTGCTCGTATTAAAAAACAAAGATGCACAGTATTCAAAATGAGGAGCAATTATAATTTTATATACCAAATTTTTACACCAAACGCTCAGGAATCCCGAGATTCTACTTAAATACCCAATTTTTTTACCAATTTTTTTTGACATGGAATCAATATGATCATTAAAATTCAAAGTACTATCAAGAACTACACCAAGATATTTAACATTTTTTTCAAACTTCAGTAACTCTCCATCAAGGTTGATCGTTGAGTTGGGATTACTATTTACAATATTAAACAATATTATGCCCCCAATGATTATAAATTATGTTTATAATGTTTGTATAAAATATCATATAAAAAATATAGAAGGAATTCGTTATTCAAATAATAATTTGTTTATTTTATTTTTATTACAATGTTAGCTTACTACAGCATATTCTGCTATTGGTGTAAGCATTCAAACTTATATAACAACAGTATATTAACAACAGTTGAAAGGATTGATAGGAAAGGAGGCGGCTGTGGCCTTGTGTTAGGAACTGCCCCGGCATTTGCCTGGAAGTGACGATGGAAAACCACAGACATGCAACCATCATCGAGGCAGACGTTACCAAAGGGAACGACCTTCAGCTCCTCCCGAGTACAGGCAGTATAGTGGAAGAACATACATGCCACCTCTCGGGAACTTAGGGACAGAGAAAGGCATCAATAGGCGTACGTCACTTCTAAATAAAAGGATGTAGGAACTAATAACTAAGGTTGTAGGTTCAAACCTGCATGAACTTTGAATAAATAATTTATAGCAAAATACTGCTTTTCTTGGCCTTCTAAATAATCTGCAAATTTTAAAATAGGATATAGCATAATTTTTGGCGCTCGAGCCTATATACTCATTAATAATTTCTACAGTAAAAAAATTTCATGTAGGTTGTCCATTATTATACAAATAATATTGAAGATAAATATATGATGCTCTAGCATATTATAATCCCTCATATGTATTATTAAGGGTGTAAGGCCACCTATGACCACGGGGTACACAGCGCCATCTCTTGACAAATTGGTTTTTAATTTCTTACGAGCAGAGTTTTTAGAGTATCGACTTGAAACTGAATTAAGGTATGGACATTGACACTTTTGATACGCAGTAAAAATTTCACTGTCGTAGATGAAACCAATTTTTAAATTCAAGCCCTAAACTGGTTTGGTTCCCGCCCGTTCCCGCCCGTCTGAAAATAGCGGGAACCAAACCAGTTTTGGGCTTGAATTTAAAAATTGGTTTCATCTACGACAGTGAAATTTTTACTGCGTATCAAAAGTGTCAATGTCCATACCTTAATCCAGTTTCAAGTTGATACTCTAAAAACTCTGCCCGTAAGAAAATAAAAACCAATTTGTCAAGAGATGGCGCTGTCTACCCCGTGGCCTTAGGTGGCCTTGCACCCTTAATCTAATAAATAATAAATATATATATATATATATATATATATATATATTGTGTAAATACTACATAAAATGGATAAGTGTGTAAGATTGGCTGGTATACGTGTAAATGGAATTAGTGTGGGTACGATAATGTTATGGTTGCTGTTGTATGCGGATGATGCATTGGTGTTAGCTGATAGCGAAGATGACTTGCAAAGAAGGTTAAACCGTTTGAAAGTGAGTACTAGTCGTATGGATTTGAAAATCAATGTGAGCAAGACAAAAGTAATGGTGTTTGGTAGTACAGATAGCAATGAGGCAAAAGGAATTGACCTAAAAGGAGAACAGCTGGAATGTGTGAAAGAATTTGTATATTTGGGAAGATTGTTTCGAGAGGACGGAAGTGTAGATGGAGAGATTGAAAGGAGAGTAAGTGCTGGCAGGAGGATTGTGGGTAGTATGGCAGGGTTGTGTCGCACTGAGGTGTTGTCTAATACGGCTAAGCTAGCTGTGTATAACTCTGTCCTAATACCAACTTTGATGTATGGATCTGAAGTATGGGTGTGTCAAACAAAGCATAGAAGTAAGTTGAATGCTGTTGGTATGAGTTAATTTTTTAAGGAATATGTGTGGTAAAACTAGGATGGATAGTGAGAAACACATGGGTGATGAATGAGTGTGGAGTGGAAGAAAGCGTAATTGACAAGTATGAACGAAGTACACTACGTTGGTTTGGACATGTTGAGAGAATGGGTGATGAACGAATTGCAAAACAAGTGTTTAAAGGTAGTGCATGTACAAGGCATGAAAGGATTTGGTAGACCTAAAAAGGTTTGGTTGGATGTGATTGCAGAATGTTTGAAGAACAGAAGTGTTAAAAGTACATGGCACAGTGTATAATAGAGAGTGCAGAAGGCAAAAGAGTGTTATGAGTATTTCTGAAGCAAGTGGAGTATGCAAGAATCGAGTGCTTTGGAGGGCAATTTGTAGACGGACGAGGTAATAATGCTGCTGGCTTACCCCGTAAAGGGATATGGCGTCATGTTATGTATGTATGTACTACATAAAAATATTATATTTTACATGCAAATAAGCATACTACAATGGGATTAAAGAGTTGAAATTTTGTATTCACACATATGACGATCAAACTAATAAACTTGTGTGCTATCGCTATGCCATGTACGCAGGAGATCACACGAGGCTACAGTGTATTCAAACTTGGCCTACCACCAGCTTACATCGACACAGTGATGCTTGTCGTCACAAACTGCACCGACCGAAAAGTGTCATTGAAACTGTACGGGCCAATCGATCAAGGGAAGTACACCATCAAATTGGCACGCAAGTGCAAAGATGCAGAGTGTCTCCAACCAGTGGTAAGTTATATTATATAGCTGGCATGCAATATAAGCACTGCATGTATATATAGCACACAATTATATTGTATGTATGTAATAATGATATATATATACGTTTGCTATTGCATAATCACGTTAAATAGATATATAATATATATAATGGACAACATACATTATATAATTTATTATATTATTATAATATAATAATTTTATTACAGAAATGAATAGAGGGTACCAAATTATGCTACTCTGAATTTTTTCAGACTTTTTTAAGACCCGAAATTATTTTTAAATTAATGATTGAAAGTTCTTTAATTTAAGTTGGCACCCCTGAATCCTTAATAAAAAGTATAGTGTCTGGACCCCTAATTGACGCCTCCAGGGGGCGTGGCCGTACTTTCAATAATTACTTAAAAATAGTTCTGGGTCTCAAAAAAAATCTGAAAAAACTCAGAGAAGCATAATTTGGTACCCTCTATTCATTTCTGTAATAAAAAATTTTCATGTATGCTGTCCATTATATAATATATAAAGTGAGAGTCTTCGGATCAAACGGGATTAAAGACCATTTTCACTACAGGTCGTTATCAGTGAAATGAGATAAGAAACTAATAGCCTTTTTGTATGTGCATTGCTCTTTACTTTAATCCCATTTGCATATTATAATATATAATTATTAAAATATATACATTATATACATACACATACACATTTTATGTTGTATAGTAGCAATTTTGCATACGATTTTTCCTTACAAGAAAACTTCAGGTCCATTTGTTTATAGGAGTTAATGGGGGGTATTCACAAAGCACTTTAACCCCAACTTTAGCCCCAAGTTTTATCCCTGGTACTAAACATGGTGTTAAACCAGGGGCTATAACCATGTTCAGCTCCTAGTTTAGCACCATGTTTAGTACCAGGGATAAAACTTGGGGCTAAATTTGGGGTTAAAGTGCTTTGTGAATGCCCCCCAATATTTTCTTGTAAGAACAAATTGTATTCAAAATTGAATCGTGTAAAGCCGGTATTAAGCCGGTATTAGACGATACAATACTTCTAATTATTGAATACAATTTTTCCTTACAAGAAAACTTGAACTCCATTTGTTTGTACGGAGATGAAATTTTCTTGCAAGGAAAAATTGTATGCAAAATTGTATGGTGTAATACAGGCTTAAAGCCTATATTACATGATACAATTTTAGATACAATTTTTCCTTGCAAGAAAATTTCCTCTCCATACAAACAAATGGAGATTAAGTTTTCTTGCAAGGAAAAATTGTATACAAGAAAGCTTAATCTCCATTTGTTTGTAACGAGATGAAATTTTCCTGCAAGGAAAAATTGTACACAATAACTAGAAAAATTGTATCGTGTAATATAGGCTTAATACAGCCTTTAGCAAAAATTTACTGCTTCAAAATTTTTGACATAAAAATGTTAACGTGACCTTAAATTACCTTAATTTCTATTATATACATCACTTGAATTTCAGTACTTGTGCGTACACTAAATTTTTTTCTAACTTCAGTGTAAATTTACATGTGGGAAACCTGTATTACACGATACAATTTTTCTGATTAATGTATACAAGTTTTCCTTACAAGAAAATTTAATCTCCATTTGTTTGTATTGAGAGGAAATTTTCTTGCAAGGAAAAATTGTATACAATAATCAGAAAAATTGTATCATGTAATATAGCTTTAAGGCTACTTGTTGAACTATCACTTGAAAATTGAGATCGTAATATAATTCCAGATTATAATATATAATTTATATAAATAATATAAAAATACTATATATATTATTATATTTTATGTTTTAACTATAATATGTATATACTGTATATTATACTTATATCACTTATTATACAGTATATAATCTATATATAACTATATAGTCTTATAATACTAAAATTAACGTAAATTTAAGTAGCTGCAATAAAATTCACAATTCAGATAATCACATATTAAATTTAAACTGGAAATACATATTCAATTATGAGCTACAATTTTAATTCTTTTAATTTAGAACTGTAAAACTGCAGCCATAATTATATATATAATATGCTTTTGTGTTTTAACCAAAATATGTTCCATTTCTTATGATTATTTGACTTTTGTTAGCCCTAATATGCTGTCATCAGAAAATAGTAAAATATTTATTTGTTGTTGGCACAGTTTTCAGCTAATCTGGGAGAAGTGGCGGTCACCAGCACTAACAAGGTGACTAAAGTGCAGCCGATCTTTAACTTTGATGATATTGACTACAAATATGACTACCAGTTTGTCATGCAGCGAGGAAACAATGATGCGTACAAGGGCGACTATATCTGGGCCTACTAATGATTTTCATACAATCAATCAATTAATTACTACCCATGATGAGTTACTTTAGCATTATAGAAAATATACGTAATATATTTCAACTTTTCAACTCGTTTTTTTTTTTTTTTTTTTTTTTTTTTTTTTTTTTTTACTTTTATATATTAGTTAGTATATTATTATGTTATTATATTATGTATTTATATAATATACAAATATGCATACATTACATTTTATATTATAATTAACCAGCACTAACCCATAGGACCCTATTAAAATAAAAGACAAAAAGGGCCAGTTATGTGATCAGAGATTCATCCTTAGATATTTTTAATTCATTTTAAATGTTTTCCAGTGCAATTTTTTTGTAAAGCTATTTTTAAAATCTAAAAATAAAGCAATGTAAATAAAAACATACTGTATATATAGTTTTTCTGTGCGAGTGCATAATAATAGGAATATTTCAATACTTAACCCCCAAAACAGACACAAGCCCTAAAAGAAAATTGCACCTACCAGTGGCGGGCTGCTGTTGGGCTGGCTTTGCTCCTCAAACCACTCAGTGGTTTCTCTAGTTTCTTGCCTGACTCCTCCACAGCAAAAGGTCTATCCACACCTAATTAATGCATAGAAATTTAATAGAATGCTTAAAAAATACTCAAATCCTTATTTACAATCTAACATGTGTCTTTTATGAAAGAAAAAAATAATAAAAAATAGCACTACAGTACACCAGCTCATCAAATTTGAAAAAAACATGTTGTTATTAATTATTTAAATAAATTTAATTTCATCCACAAACTTAAATTTTGTTGACAAAGTTTAGAAGAGTATATTTATTACATATTAGAAGCTATATCCAGAGATGCTAAGAATGTAATATCAGAAACGAATTCCAGTTGATTTGATAGGGTTAATTCCAAACTGATTTGAGCCTATGGGGACGCAATTGACCCAGCATCTCCCGAAACTCGGGTCTACGGATATAAGAGTGACAAACTGCTATGGCAGGGTCGGTCTGGGGGCCGAAGGCCCGCTCCGCGGGAGGGCCCGGAGGGCCCCGCCGCGGAGTGGGCGGGCGGAGGGGGGGGGGGATAGCCCGCCGCAGGCACAAAAATTTTAGCAAAAGGGGCGTGGGTTTCTATTGTTTTTTAATTTTAAAATGACAAAATATTGCAAGATATCATTTATTGGGAATTTAAATTTGAGGATTTTTTTTTTTTTTTTTTTTACAGTTTTATTTTTTTTAAAGGAGGGGAACCGCTTCAGTTTTTATATTTTTAATGTTTTATAAATAATGTCAAACTTACTTGTGCACCAAAAAAATAGTCACCACGCTCCTCCTTCCACCATTTCAGCATTTGATTTTCAAAAAGTGCGCCAAAGAAAATTGGGGCTTATGACGTAAAGCGCCATGATAGGTCAAGCGCAACCAATCGTTGATCTTGACGTCATATGCCCCAATTTCCTTCGGCGCGCTTTTTAAATGTCAACTGCTGTACTGGTAGAAGGAGGAGGGTGGTGACTATTTTTTTGGTGCACAAGTAAGTTTGACATTATTTATAAAACATTAAAAATATAAAAGCTGAAGCGGTTCCCCTCCTTTAAGGTTAAAGTAAAGATGGTCTACGACCAAAAAATAATAAAAAAAAAAATGAGAGAAAAAGCTGAGTTAAGGTAGAGATAACGTCGAACAGCTGTTCGACGTAATCCCCTTTGATTAACATGTAAACCTTAGCAAATTGACAAAAATTCTGAAATTTTTTTGAGAGGCAGATATAAGTACCTAAAAGCCATAGCAAAAGTTTCAAAAACATTTAACGAGCCGATTTTTTTAAATTAATTTTTTAGTTTGGCTCTCCATGGGAAAGCCCTATGCTGAAAATTAAAAAAATTAATTAAAAAAAATCGTCTCGTTAAATCGTTTTGAAATTTTTTCTATGGCTTTTAGGAACTAATATCTGCCTCTCAAAAAAATTTCAAAATTTTTGTCAATTTGCTAAGGTTTACATGTTAATCAAAGGGCATTACGTCGATCAGCTGTTCGGCATTATCTCTACCTTAATTTATTATTATTTTCTAAAAATAGTTTTAGTGCTCCTCCATAATGCAACCGTAATCCAATATACCAAAAAACAAAACAAAAAAAAAGTCAGAGAGAAAGCGTCGTTTAACATACATATATAATAAGGTCTTACTTGACAAACATCCTCCATTTATTCACTTGAAAAAGTGCACTGTTATATAGACATGGGTGGTGTTCCATGGCTCGAGCTTTAACCAAAAACGTATAAAAAATATTTTTGCTAGGAGCAGTTTTTCTGTAAAAAAGACGAGAACATTTTTTGCCATAGTAAATATGTTAATTCTCATATGAGTTTTCATTTATTTATTGACGGGAATACAGATTCGAGAACATAATTATGTTTTTTTAAATATCTTTCGGTTACAGCTCGAACATGTCTATATTTTTATATCGCATCGATCATAATGGTGTATTTTTTTCGAATTAATCGAGGGTGTTTGTCAGGTACGTAGGCCCTACGCGTTTTTAATAATATTGAGAATTTCTTTCTGGACAACCTATGTGAGATAGAATTTTTGGATTCGTGTCGTCCTAAAATTCAATGCAAACTTTTTTTAAAAACTAATGAAAATGTGATGAACTTAATAGATATTCAAATACGTCTATTTTTCTACAGTGCAAGCTTAATTTCTTTTAAGTTCCTCTCAAATATGTATATGATTTGTAAGATTTGTATGCACAAAATCTCACATGTTTTTTTTTATCATACATAAAATAATCCTTGAAACACTTGATAAATTTTTGGATTTTTACTTTTTTAGCGCACGGTAAATATTTTATTATTTCAGTAAAATTTTAAATTTTCTATGAGGCCCGAAGGGGGCCCGCGCAGGCCGGGGCCCGCTCCGCATTTGCGGAGTCAACTATATGGCCAGACCGACCCTGTGCTATGGAACTGAATATCACTATTTTATACTGTAGCGCCAAGGTCTAAGCACGAAAGCTGACATAAAAATCAACTATCGCGACCTTGAAAACTCACCTAAGCAATATTAGTTATATAATAGATTTATTTAGTTCTTTCGGCCTACATATGAAATAGATCAAGTCATACATATAATAACAAGAAATCACAACACACACCACACACACAAATTTTAAGGGCCAGGCGATCATAAAGGTTTAAAATTTGAAACCCATATTTAATACAAGTGGTTATCAGTGAAACAAGATAAGAAACTAACTTTTACCTGCAGTGGTTTAATATTACTGCAGTGCAGTAATATTAAAAATTATAAATTCTGTTCCTAATAAAAATGCAGCAGGTCCGGATGAAATTTCTTACACCCTTGTAAAATATTGTACGTGTCTATTTGCAGTGCCATTAAGCTATTTAATTAATGAATAGAAAAAGGAATTTACCCTAAAAAACTTAAATTATCCAAGGTAATCCCTCAACATAAAAATGGATGTAAGAAAAAATTATCAAATTATCGGCCAATAGCTTTTACAGTCAGTTTTTTCTAAAATATTTGAGAAAATAATAAAAGCTCAATTAAGTGAATTTAGAAAACATAACAATTTAATAAGTGATACTCAACATGGTTTTGTAGAAAATAGATCAATAACCACTGCTACTTTCGATTTATTAAATCCTGTCGTTAATTCCATGGAAAATAAAGATGTATTGGCTTATTTTTTTATATGCAAAAAGCATTTGATTCTTTAGATCACGATGTAATTATTTCACAATTAAAACAAATTGGCTGCGTGAATAACGTATTATCATTATTTAAATCTTATTTGCCCGACAGAACTCAGTACGTAGAGATTAGCTATAAAGATGAAAATGACATTAATCATATAGTAAAATCTCCTGAATTAGGGATAGTGTTTGGTGTGCCACAGGGTGCGGGGTTATCACCGGATTTATATGGTATTACAACAGATAACTTAAAAAGAAAATTACCTGAGGCAGCGCTTGCACAGTATGCTGATGATAAAAGTGTTATTATATCGGCTAAAACTAATGAACACCTTCTTGAAAAAACATATAGAACAATATTACAATTTCAGGAGTGGTGTAAAGAAACCAGACTAATATTAAATCCAAAAAAAACAAAATATGTTCATTTTCATTCAGATTTTAATGTTCCGGATACTAGTTTTTTATTAAAAATTGGGAATACAATGATACAGCGAGAAGAAAATACTAAATTTCTAAGGTTAAATATACAAGAAAATCTTAATTGGGATATTCATGTAAAACAAATTAGTAAAAAGTTAAACTCTGCGAATTTCGCTTTATTCTCAATCAAAAATTCAGTATCACCTGCTACTATGTTATCAGTATATTACGCATATATTCATTCTTTACTGTCTTTAAATATAATATTCTGGGGTAAAATGATTTGAATATTAAAAGCATTTTCATTCTTCAAAAGAGAACAATAAGAATATTAAAAAAATTAAAACAAAAAGAATCCTGTAAAACAAATTTTAAATCTTTGGAAATAATGACGTTGCCTGCAATGTATATCTTTAATTGTATTATGTTCAAGAGAAAAAATGGACATTTATATTTAACACATAATGAAGTTCACTCTTATAATACAAGAAATAAGTCTAAAGTTGTTATTCCTATACATGGTAAATCAATTACTGAGAAAAGTGCTTATTATCAAACATCTAAATATTATGATCAACTTCCTGGTTTATTAAGAAATGTATTAAATGATACGTTGTTCAAAAACTTATTAAAGAAAATATTAGTAGATAAAGAGTATTATGATGTTAAATTATTTTTTCATAATGAATTCAGGATAGTTGATAATGATGTTTTTAAATTTATAACATTAAAAAATTTAATTAAATATTCAAAATAAATTTTTGTACATTCCTCAAAGTTTTGTATTTGTGTTATAGTATAAAACATATGAATATTGGTTAATACATGTGAATTGTGTATTGGAACTCTTTTATGCTTTCAAGACTAAAAAGACTGAACTAAAAAGTGCTTATTTATTAATATTATTCAATATATTGAACTGTCTCAGATCATATAGACTCTTCAACATAATTGTGTATATTTTGTGTTTATGTCTTTTACGTATATATGTGATATTTTTTGACAAGGCTCATGCAGTATTGTAACAATTTGTTGCTGTATTACCGCCAGTGGTCGAATAAATATATTCTATTCTATTCTATTTAAAAGGAGATTCAACTTGGTTCGCCAGTGTAAGCAATGAGCGTCAGAACTCTACGCTCAACTTATCTGTCCTCAAAGAAGCAGTGGTTTATATGCCAGTTTGATCCCCTAGCCCTCAACATACAGACTAATAAGAAGAGTAGTAGTAGAGAGCAAATTCTGCAATGCCTTTTTGTATATTTTTTTAACCATTATAGCACATTTACAGTTAAAAAAAAAAAAAAAAATTCGTCATCACACTCCATCCTTCTTTTAATATTTTATGAAATATTGAATTTATACAAGTGTACAATGATGTTGATAATTATTTCATTTATGATGTGCCTTTTTAATGTTACATTTTTTCCCAAAATACTTTGCCTTTTTAAGAGCTTTTTCCGGAAAAAAAAGAGTAAAAAGAACAAAACTAAACATTATTCATTTAACATGGGCAATATAAGGCAATTCCTGACACCATTTTTATGTTATGAGCTGAGATATGATGTTAATTTTTTTTTACTTTTTTTAATTACTTTCCCATCTTCTCAATGAGTAGAATCTGTAAACAGGGACTGAGGGCGGCCAGGAAAGGCAGGAGCCCACACATCTTTAGGTGCCGACAACCCTTAGGATGAGAGGATCTCGAGTAAGGTGACTGGATGACGATGAGGTTACTAGGATTAGACAGCAGGCGTGTGGTGTTTTGTTAGGTACTGCCCCGATATACCTGGTATAATGATGGGAAACCACTGAAAGCCATCTTCAAGGCAGCTGGGCACCTCCCAAATACATGGTCTGACTTGACGTGCTACGGCCACCGCAAGGGCACTTAATTAGGAACGCTCACAAACTGCATCAGGTAGTTGAGGGCCGAACTCAAACTATGGAAACAATCCAGATTACAAGTCTAGCACGTAACCAACACTGCTTGGTCACATTGTCCATAATTATGTACATGTATTGTATTGACATTAAAATCAAACAACTTCATATTCTTTGCAGCAAACTTTCAGTACATTTATGCAAAAACACATACATGGAAGAGGAAGTAAAATTTTTGTTTTCATTATTTTTCTAATTTTTACAAAGACAGTCCTAGGCTGATATCTAGGCTTCCAAGAAGGTGACAGTTCTGTTTAAGAGTACCACAAATTTGGCCAACTGTGTTGGTTTAGTGTTGACAATTAAGTTATTGTAGCCTTTATACCTGGGGCATGTCGACCAGCACATTGCCGACAAGTGCATGGTAATGACCAAGTGCGAGGGCTGCAGCTCATATATCTTCTGAGTCAGAAAGTTCTGAGTCTAGTGAGGACTTATTGGCCTTCTCCAAATCCTCGATCGATTCATTCTGTAACACAAGATGAGAAATGGGGTTTTAGTTTCCCTCAAATTGTAATGTCAGACAAAAAAGAATAAAAGATGGTACGAAATTATGCTACTCTGAATTTTTTCCGATTTTTTTGAAACCCGGAACTATTTTTAAATAATTATTGAAAGTCCTGTGATTTCAGTTAGCACCCCTGCAGCCTTAATAAAAAGGATAGAGACTGGACGCCTATTGACGCCTCCAGGGGGCGTGGCCGCACTTTCAATAATTATTTAAAAATAGTTCTGGGTTTCAAAAAAATGTAAAAGAATTCAGAGTGGCATAATTTGGTACCCTCTATTCATTTCTGCAATAAAAAAATTTCATGTATGTTGTCCATTATAGTACATCTACATACACAGTTCCCAGAAACAAAGAGTTACAGATTTGAAATTTTCGGAGATGCAAAAAGAGCAGAGGCAGAAGCTAGAGTATTCATGTCAACCTTCTCAAAAATGTTGTAAGTCAACTACAGTACCCCTCCATAGACTGTGTGAAAACAAATGGGACACATTTTTTTTTTTTTTTAGCTGCAATGTTTTTTGGGCTAGTGAACGGTACAAAGAGAGAAAACTAAACATTCAAGTACATACAAGATTGATTTATTATTCTCACCATGCACTAGAAACTGTGTCCTCTTCCTCTGCAAAATCAGGCCAAAAATGTTGATAGGGAAGAAGCCCACCGCGAAGCCATCTCACAAACTGATTGCAGATGTAGTAATGAGTGCCATCAAGAGCCTGAAGGAGCGCGGCCGCTCATCGCATCAGGCTACCAAGATATACACCTCTGCTATGTACATGTACACGGTGGACGCAGAGAAGTTAATTCCATTCATCCGCAAGTACTTCAAGTCCGCGGTGGCTTCTGGTGCACTCGTACAGACCAAGGGAAAGGGCGCCCCCGGTTCATTCAAGCTGAGCGCTGCCGCTCCCAAGGAGAAGAAGGTGGCCACCAAGAAGCCCGCTGCCGCTGCTGTCAAGAAATTCAAGGTCTTAGCCACTGCGGCCAAGAAACCAAAGACTGCAGCCGCCAAGGAGCCTAAGTCACCCAAGAAGGCAAAGGCTGCTGCTGCCAAACCCAAGAAGGCGCCCTCCAAGGCAAAGAAAAGACCAAGCCAAAGGCTCCCAAGCCCAAGAAGGCATCTAATGATATAGTGATTCGACTATTTTATTTTGTGAAAAAAATTGTGCTATCAAAATTTTGATTATGCCACTGAAACGAATTCATTTTTTTACCCCAGAAACAACCTTTGAATGTTTTTAATCGGAGTAAGTTAAGGATTTAATTTTTTTAGGGGTTGGAATTTTTACACCTAAAAATTAAATCCTTAACTTAATTGCTCCAATTAAAAAATTGAAGGATTGTTTTTGGGGTAACAAAATGAGCCTGATAGCCTGATCAAAATTTTGATAACACTATTTTTTTTTTTTTTTACGTTAAGGCCATTTTATCTCATTAGGGGTTGTTTTCACCACGTTTAAAATCACACCATTAGATTCAGCATGCTCTGAAAACCCTTTAAAACTAATTTTAGTGACACGCAATTAATGTTACAAAATTTTTCTATCAACTAGCTTAATTTAACATGAAAATCCCACAAGGAAGAAGTGCAAATCGTAAATCCACCCCTAAAAAGGCATGAAATAATAATTCAATTTTTTTAATAGATTTAAAAAAAAACTTGCAACACTTGGCTATATATAATATATACAATATTATAATATACGTATGCCAAATTTCAACTATCTATATAGCTCAAAGTTAACCTTCCCAAATTTTAGCACGGGATCGGAACGCCATACCTATTTTTACGATTGACCTAGCTAACATTACTTTCCTTCCAAAATGACAATAAGCGGCTTATAGACATGCAGACAGAATAATTTTAACACGTGCATAAATAAATTATTTGCTTTTTTAAATTTTTTAAATATTTTATTATATATATTATATAAAATAAATATATACCTGCAGTTGTTTTTTGCACTACATATTTTCCAATTTAAACTTGAATTAATAGAGTCTACAGCTCACGTACTGAACAAGTACAATTAACATCTGAAATTATTATTTTTATTTACATTTTTATTTATAATCGTTCTATGATACACATTATTTTTTATACACACTGTAGTCATACTTTCTACGTACTAAGTAGTCATATTGACATACTGATAAAAGATAAAAGTGACTGATAAGGTACGTGACAAAGACGAGGTATAAAAAAATATTATATTAAAATTATGCACAACAACAACATACATTTTTTACTTCAAAAATTAAAAACAACAACAATTAGATGCATAAAGCATAATTTATTTCTTTACATTTCTTCGTACTATACGTTCTTCGTAACATATATACTATATTATTCATTGTTTGTACACAACACATATTATATACTATTATGCAATGACCATGCATGTTTAAACTGTATGCATAATTATTAATTATTTTTTCTTACTGCGGATTTGTGTCGAATTTAAGCTATAGAAAGGAGTAGTATTTGAAGCATAGACTTAAAGGTATAGACGCGAAATACTATGGGTCTGCAATACAATACTATGTAGAGGTTGCAAGACATACATGGTCAAAAAATTTATGGTGGAATGGGAAGGGTTAAGCCGGTCAGGTATATTTCGTGACGTAGCCGGGTAGTTGACTTGTAGATGGCTCTGAAAAGTCAGCAAGGCAGCAGGCAGCAGGTGACCAGTAGATGAGCCTGTGTAGGAGTGTAAGCATGTTCTAAAATAATTTGCTAACTATCAAGTACGTTCGCAGCAATTTGTAAACTTTTGGCTTAAATATGGCACCTCGTTATTGTAGTTCGTTATATTGTTCCACCAAGCAAAACAAAGAAACGAAAGAAAAAGGAATCACTTTTCATCAGTAAGTATATATATGTTATTGTTTTTGTATTTTACACTGCAAACTAAGTTAACTGTATAACTATCACAACGAAGTCAAAAAGTTTTTACTTGTTAATCAATTTTACTCAGTAAAGGAGTATTTAACTTTTAAATTTCTGCACTAGGACAATGCTAAATACAAGCAAATAAATACTTCTAAACTATGATAAAATAAAATACACGTATGTATAACTAACAGATTTTTGTTTTGTTTTGTTCCATGTTTAAATTACTGCAATATGTATATTTATGTAAACTTAAATTAATTTAATTTCTAGCTAGACATAAGATTTAGATTAAGAAAAAACCTTTGTACCTCTATGTTGTATTATGTACAGCCACACGAGGAAATAAATAAATAAATAAATAAATAAATAAATAAATAAATAAATAAACATCGTATTGTACAGTATATTACATAAGGATACTTTACATTGACGTTATATAAAGAATATATTATGTCAAGTTAATTAAATTTACAATATTTTGTATGCAATGTACAACATAATTAAATCATATTATCATTATTATGTTTTTTATTATATTTTAAAAACAATCAAGATAATTCTATCAATGCTATACATGTATGTATGTATGTATAAATGTATATATGCATATACATATATACATTTATGTTTGTACGTAATAATTATAGTAAGGATATAAATTCTTGTTATTGTCAAACTATAATTGAAAAAGCAGGAATATAAAATTTCTAATGGAAAAATTTAACACTATATACCTTTCTCTCTCTTTTCAAAAACCATCACAAGATTTAGTTGATATTTGCAAAATTACCGAAGTTCAAATTAAGCACCTGGAAAAATGTGGTAAATTAAAAAATGATAATAAACTTATGCTAACTCTTCAAACCAGTGTAATGAAAAATATGAGTGCGAGTTGATTTGATAGCCTGTTTGATCATGTATTTGAAGAAATACTGGAAGGGAATCACGTTTTTACTTTGATAAAATTAATTGTTCAAAAGTACGCAAAAGTTCGTCTTCATTACATCAGTGAAACAATAACTGATAAAATTATTAAAACTCGCATTCGAAGTATCCTTAAAAATGCCGTAATATTTCAAGGTCAATAACTTTGGTTTATTTCATAATGTAATAAATTAAAATACGTACTATTTAAATTATACTTGCTCCCTGCTGTTAAATAATTTTGTATTAAAGTTTTAAAGTTATGTTTATATTTATATGTAATAATATTTGTATATAATGTATTGTATATTATATCATAGTATCATATCGTGTAGATATTGTGATTATTGTGAATTATAAATTTTGTTGAAAAATAAATAAAAAATAATTCAAATGTATATTTCTTTCCATATCTTTACTTGTAGGAATAACCCTTTTTGCCTGTCGTTCAACTACCTGGCTACGTCATAAGCCGCATTAGCCGCCTGACTGACGCGGGAGATGTGTGTCTCAAGGCATAATCCTCACGGCCAGTCTATACCTTTAAGTTTATGATTTGAAGTATTTTTTTTTTTCAAGTATTGATGGCCATAAAACATAAAAGTAACGTCTATTATTGATGCCATGGCATTATGAAAGAATAACTCTCTCTCTCTCTCTCTCTCTCTCTCTCTCTCTCTCTCTCTCTCTCTCTCTCTCTCTCTCTCTCTCTCTCTCTCTCTCTCTCTCTCTCTCTCTCTCTCTCTCTCTCTCTCTCTCTCTCTCTCTCTCTCTCTCTCTCTCTCTCTCTTAAATGCTGGTCTCTCTTTATACTCAAGCTTCTGACTGCACGCAGTCAATGGATGTAACGGGAATATAGAATATATTAGCCCCCTTCCCTTCCAACCCCATTGTAGCTCTCTCCGCACCTTTACTTTGCAAAGAATTTTGTACAGTCAACAACAAGCAAATAAATTAAACCACACCGTGTAGTAAAGATTTTTTTTATGTGCAAAATTAAACATAAAATGTGATATAAATTAATTAATAATTATTAATATTAATTAATGTTCTACATAAGTTATATTCATTGTTTTTCTTTTATATGATTATATAAAAAATAATAAACTTAAAATAAAACCATGCTTCATCCGGATAAATAAATATGACGCGCGCATGATACTATAATAATACACGTCATATGTTGATCGAGCACAATCATAATATATAAGGTGAACTAAAAAAATAAGAAAAAATACTTTTATGCAGCGCAAGCTTTAATTATTAATTACGTCATTAAAATAATTTTAATGCAGCGATTTTCCATTACCTATATAAAGTCCTAATAATTTATGCACGCACTCTCTAACTAATATTAAATAATAATAATATTAACAGTTGTATTTATTGAAAATAAGTACAAAAACCCAAAGGGCGGTGACATGAAAAAGGATATCCCATTCACAAAAGTGTCCAGTCACCCAAAAAACAAAAAATAGTATCATGAAGATATATTTCAATTGAAAATATTCCTTCGTCAGAATACTCACAAAATCGTAAAATTACATTAAGGTAGAGATAATACGGATCAGCTGGCCCAATGCTAAAATAATCCCGTTCTTAAAAATTATTAAAAAAAATTAAAATTTTCTCCTCTACATCCCCTATCAGTAGGTAAAATATCAGGTATACGAAAACGACCTAGTTTTCGAGTAATTAATTTTTAAAGTTCTCTAATTTAACATGGAGAAATGGAGCTTCCATGTTAAATAGTCAACTTTAAAAATTAATAACTCAAAAACTAGCTCGTTTTTGTATACCTGATATTTTACCTACTGATAGGGGATGTAGAGGAGAACATTTTAAATTTTTTTCATAATTTTTATGAATGGGATTTTTTTAGCATTGGGCCAGCTGATCTGTGTTATCTCTACCTTAAAGAACATTTAAACAGCGCATATCTAAATAAGGTCTCTTGGTGCCTTTGGTGGATTCAGGGAGTGAATTAAAAACAGAGACTATAATAATCTTAACATTTAATTATTAAGATTTTGTTGTTGTACTTGTTACAAGTGAGGGGAGGGGAAAGGAGGGGTCAAATCATCCGTGGATTATAATATATATATATATATATATATATAATACAGTATGCATAATCAGCATAATGTATAAATTAATTAAATCAATCCGTATAATATTAATATTTTTATACATATTTAAGTTTTTTTTCTGGGGTCTAAATGGTATAACGGCATGAGATTTTTTTTAAGATGTATTTTGTAGCATGTATCGTACTCTTTTATACTTTTTCCCATTAATTATAAAAGAGTTAATTATAGGTCGCTTATAGGGGGAATTGCCGCTCCCGTGCACCCACTATAGCTCAGTAGAGCTGTTCGTGGATCCACGGCTGCGAATATTGTATAATAGTACTAGTATAATTTTAAATTTAAATATAGCATTATATATATAATGCTGAATGCATTAAAAAAACTGTCATTACTCATATTGTTGAAATTAATCTAGCCTTTACTATTGTAAGTATTATAATTCCGTAATAAACAGCTAGCATTAAACATTTTTTTGCAAGAAATTAATAAACGGTGGGTATACTCTGACTTTTTTATTTTATTTTTTCTGAAACCGGTAAATATTTTTAAATAATTATTGAATGATTTGCGGGATTTGCCAAACTTTCTGGAGACGTCTACAGGTCTCAGAAAAATGTGAGAAAAAATATATATATATATATATAAATAAAATAATAAATCAGAGAGTATAGCATGATTTTACCCTCTATACACTTTTGCAATGAAATTTTTGTATCCTATAACTACCCACTCATCAATGGTAGATATTTGTGGGAGGTGTGGCGCAGTGCGCTTGACCGGGTCTCGTCAGATCACCGAAGTCAAGCAATGCCGCGCGTGGTTAGTAGTTGGATGGGTGACCATTTTCAACAAAAACCTCGTTTCCCACCCAGGGTAAAATGTTGCGCTTTTCCACTATGTGGTTCCCCTGGCTCTAGACCATTACATTTCCGGTTCATTGACAAAAGTTGTAGCGTCCATCCTGGCTGAGGTTTCCACGTTTCCCTCAGCCGCAGGCAAATGCCGGGATGGATTTGCAAGGCCGTGGCCGCCCTCGTTCCAGAAGAGCCCGCGAAACGCTCAAGTTAGGGTTTTGGAAGGTTCGGGGTTTCAAAAAGTAGTATAATGTAATTAGTAAATAGAAGTACCCAATAGGGTTTAATTAAGAATAATATATATTATGAGATTGATAAATATTTAAAAGCTATATAATATTATATATATGGCTCAATAAATTATATATACTATAATATAAAAATGGGGGCATACATGACCAAAATGTGTCAATTAATTGCCCCAAAGTACCAACCAATATATATATATATATTAATATATATATATATTATAGGCACATTAAATTTTAATGGACAAATATGGACAACTTACAGAACTTTAATAATTATTTAAAATTAATAGTTCTCCGCGAATCAAAAAAATTTAAAATGGTACGTATAATTTGATACCCTCTCTTTTTGCAATAAATAAATTCATGTAAGTTGTCTATTATATACAATTTATAATATAATACTCCTGTTTATGTAATATATACTATATTATATTAAATACAAATCAAAAGTTAAAGAATTTTTAAATTAATTGGATCGAGCAATATATATATATATATATATATATATATATATATATATATATATATATATATATATGCAGCAATTGAAAAAATATGTAATATTTTATTTTATTTAAATGCGTATATAATACAAAAATACTCATGCATGATCGATGTGAATTATGATATATAATTATTTATAAAATAGCGAAAAAGCTACCATGCAAATAAATTTAAGTTTCATTTGAATTAATACTTCTATATATATACATATATATGTGTGTATACATATATTATAATGCATATAATTTTATGCTGCATGCACCGAGATCTATAATATCTGAATTAAAGTTTTATATTAAAATTTAAAGAAAATATGTTCCTTCGATCAAGTGCAATAATTACACGCAAATTAATTTAATTATTAATATTGTCATGCATCATGCAGAAACACGTACATTAATTTACGCACTTAAATTAAAAGAATCGAATACTGCCATTGAGCTCTACACAAGGCCTTGTGTAGAGCTCGATCAATGAATACTGCGTGCACTAATTATATAATTAAAATATCACAAAATCCACTACACGAATAAATAAATAGCAAGAGCACAATCATAATTCATATATCACTCGTCGGCATCAGTCAAACTATACTACCAATTAACGGAATTAATCAATGAAAGGTTAATTCTAGCGACCAGAGTAATCTAAGGCCACCATATTTATGCTACCATGCAACCTATCTGAAAGTGCTCATAACACTGATCCTTTTTAAAAAATTTAAAATAATTTAGCTGAAATATAAGAAAAAAAAATCAGCCAGTGAACGCAATTGTCATCTAGTGTTAAGCAGTGCAACTACGTCTAATATCCCGCTGCTTGCAGCAATCGATTATTTTGGGCGATATGATTTTCGACGCTACGCAATTTCGGGTCATCGCATGCCACCCCCTCTCTTCCTTGCTTCAGTGTACAATGTGTACATATACACAGTGTCTGTGGTACATATCAACGTTCCTTTATACAGGTTAAGCCACCGATTGGACCAATGTTAAAGGTCTTAGCCAATCACGTTCAAGTATTTTTGGCCACATCGTGCCGCGAAACTTTGAATGCGCCCATCATGCAATGCTATTTTTGAAATTTCGCGGTACAATGGGGCCTGAAAATTTAACGAAATTGACGCACGAAATGCATGCGTGTCTTAACCTGTATAAAGAAACCTTGGTACATATTATATATTACATAAACATAAAAAAACATAAAAATCTTATATTATACACGCAACACAAATTAATAAATATAATAATAACTTAATTATACACATATAAATAATAGAACTTCATTAAAAATTATTGAGCTAAGGAACATAAAATATTAAAGAACACAATTATAATTATTACTTGGAAATAATAATAATAAATTAACCCGTATAAATCATACATTATTAGCTAAATATGCTAAAGAATAATTTCGTTTCGGACAAAACAGGGCATATGATATGTTTCACATTGTTGGCCACAAAATTTACAAACAGTTGTCAACCAGAGACCAGAGATAACCCAACGCTTTCATATGGTATACTAATTTTGTACAAACACGTACGGTGATGGAAACCGTGCATTGCAAACCTGGTTATAACATATATGTAGACTGGCAAATCTTCGCGCGAAACCTGGTGCGCGAAACTTTCGCGAAACTTTCGCGCGAATATTCGCGAATCTTCGCGAAAATTTCGCGAAATTTAAAAAATGACTGTCGCAATGCGATTTTTCATATATTCATCAAATAATTAAGAAAACAAGATAAAATGGCCCCTTTCATGACCTGTCTATCCTCGAATGTGTTAAATGATTTTAAAAATAATTAAAAGTAATTTTTAAAATTAATAAAAAAGAAATAAATTTTTTTTATATCCAATAAATTAAATTGAACTCTTTTTAAATTCATTTATGCAATTAAACCTGTCATTAAAGCAATATTAGGAAGAAAACTGCGTATTCATTAAATACGATTCGAAAAAGTAGAGCGGGAAATTCAAATATGTCAATTTCGCGAAGTCTCGCGCGAAACTTTCGCGAAACTTGGCTTGCGAAACTTCGCGAATATTCGCGAAACTAGCGAAATTTCGCGCGAAGCTTCGCGAAGCGTTGCATCACTGCATATATGTCTGTCTTTATATTGACAGTTTTGCCAGTTAGAATTTACAAAAGCTGGGGTATTATAAAAATTGGGATTTATCTCTGAGGATTTCAAAATTCTGTTTTTGAAATAAAAAAATTAAAATTACTTTATAATTTATTGGTGATTGCGAAATTCCTTTATGATATTATATACAAATGGATGCCATATTATATTATATTATATTATATTATATTATATTATATTATATTATATTATATTATATTATATTATATACAGTGGCGTAACTACAAAATGTGGGCCCGGGGGCCGAAGGCCCATTTGGGCCCCTTCGCCGCGAAGCGGCGGCTCCGGGGAGGGGGGGGGGGTGAAGGGACCCCCGCCGAAGGCATTTTTTTTTAGAAAATATGGGCGTGGCACTTTTTGTTTTAATGAAGAAAATTACATATTTTAATGAAATTAGATTTGCGCAATATTTTATAAATTTCTTATTAATTTATATCTGCAGATTTACAGATGTCACGCTATGCATGCAGCAAAATCGACAATTTCAAAACAAAAATAAAAAAACATTGAAATTCACATTAGTTTATTTTAATTTTATTTTCATAACATGTATGAATTACTTATAATTAACATGTATATATACATGATATACTCTATCACATAAAAAAATGTCTATATAATTTAAGCACATTTTGACTTATTAGAAAGCTTGCTTCAACAACATGGTGAACTGAATTTGGGGTGGTTCATTCGAATCTTTAAATGTCATAAAACAGGGAGAGATGAGTCAGATGAGGAGCACGTATGAGCTATTAATTTTTCTCCCCATCCCCAAATGAAAAAGATAATGCTCGCTATCCTGGTCTTCATATTTGTGACAATCATTTAAAAACTTTTGTTTACGGGGAAAAAAATATAAGCCTATAGTTTAAGGGTAAGGTAACGCCACCAATGTTAAAAAAAAATCCCTCTCACAAAAATTCTGAAAAAAATTTCAAATGTTCTCCTCTATACTCCCTATCAGTACCTAAAATATCAGGTATACAAATACAATCTAGTTTTTGAGTTATAAATTTTTAAAGTTGACTACTTTAACATGGAGAAATGAAACTCCCATGTTAAATTGGTCAACTTTAAAAATTCATAACTCAAAAACTAGATCGTATTTGTGTACCTGATATTTTAGCTACTGATAGGGGGTGTAGAGGAGAACATTTTAATTTTTTTTCAGAATTTTTGTGAGAGGGATTTTTTTTAACATTGGTGGCGTTACCTTACCCTTAAAAAGTTTTTGTTTGTCACGCTCAATTGAAACTTCTTCGATGAGCTTAACTGAAAAGGCCCCCTTTGATGCACGGGCCCGGGGCCCTTGGCCCCCACAGCCCCCTCTGTAGTTACGCCACTGATATTATATTATATTATATTATATTATATTATATTATATTATATTATATTATATTATATGTATATATATTATATATATATATATATATATATATATATATATATATATATATATATATATATATAATATATGTGTGTGTGTGTGTGTGTGTGTGTGTGTGTGTGTGTGTGTGTGTGTGTGTGTGTGTGTGTGTGTGTGTGTGTGTGTATTAAATTGAGTCTACTGGTTGCAAAAAACTCTAAACCCAGTTTTTCACATTTTAGGTCATGAGCTGGGCAAAAAACTGTAGCAAGCTTATTTCTTGACATATCAACTTGAAATTTTTATTGGCGGTTGATTGGGTCAAAAAAATAAGGTTCAGAACAAAAATTTGCCCATTCAACCAAAAACCAAATTTAGGGAAATTTTCAAAAATGGAAGTAGAGGCGGTTTTTGCAACGAACTTTTTGAAAATCTGCCCATATCTGTGTCAAAAAAATTTTGAGAATTTTTTTAAAAAAATATTTGTGGGTTAAAACCAAAAAATTCTCAAAAAATATTTGAGGGTTGTAGAATTTTTTGAAATTTGAATTGTGATTTTTAAACGTTGCCGCCGTGGAAGTAGAGGTTTTTGCAACCAACTTTCTGCTTTATAGCCCATTTAGCATGAGAAGAAGAGGTTTTTGCAACCCAATATTTTTATACCAGATAAAATGTGTTTTAAAGAATATGGACGTATCAATAATAAAACCATTTTTGAAAATTTGGTATAATAAACTGTATATATTTAACAATTTATAAATATGTATATATATATATATATATATATATATATATATATATTATATATATACGGTGTCCTTCATAAACAGCTTTTAGCAATATATATGACAATGTACAGATCTTTCAATATATAAGAATGACTAACTTGTGGAATCGACAGGACATATTCAAAGCTATATATAATGTATATATATAAGCAGCTTTCTTTATTAAGTTTTCTATTCCCTGTTATTGCTGATTCTCCATCATAGATTTGACTGGTTGTATTATACGAGGAAAAAAATCCTATTATATATTATTTCTGCGAGATTATAATAGAGGCGGAAGCTTTAAGCTGCTTTATAAAAGATTTATTCCTAGTAAACAGGCAATTATATTATATTATTTTGCACAATCAATTAAAGGAGGAAAAGAATTAATAAAAAAAAAAATGTCTTGATAGTGAACTGTATATACAGCCAGTATAATATAAACCATTTTAACAATTAAACCTTTCAAATATTTGGTATTTTACTGAATAAGGCTTAATAAATATAAAAATAATTTATGAACAGACTGCAATAGTGTCGTAACATATAACTCTGAGCAAGTCGCTGCAGTATATATATTATGAATGTACGAATGCTTGATCATTTATAGCATATGAGAAAAAAAAAAAAAAAAAATTCAAAATTTCTGTATTTTAAAATGTCAACATGGCATGGCTTCACCCCTAGCTGGTACAGATCAACAACAAAAGCTTATCTTGTTGAGCTTGTAAATTCAATTAATGTGCAGAACATGTTAAAATTTTGACCCTTGCTGTATTTATAGATCTTCAAAAGGCCTTTGATATTGTCAACCATGATATATTGTTAAAAAAAAACTTGAATTTTTTGGTATTAGGGGGAATTGTCTTAAATTTTTGAAATCCTATTCAAAAGATAGAACTCAATATGTACAAATAAGTGATATTAATGAGAATGGAGAGAAAGTAATGTATAAATCTGAGACAATAGGGTGTAATCATGGTGTGCCCCAAGGTTCAGTATTAGGACCACTACTTTTTGTACTGTTTATTAAATGACTTAGAGCATGCACAAGGATGTTGCTGTAAAATAATTTTTAATGCAGATGATATAGTATAATACTATTAATAATTAACTGGCAAAATATTGAGTGAACTCATTGAAAATTGAAAATAAAAAAAGGCTATGGAACTTTTACAAGTTTATCTTAATCAAAATAAATTGATCATGAACCATGGCAAAATAAATTTTATGTTTTTTTAATAGATCAAATTCACAAAAGTACACATTCTGGTGTGAAGCTAGTAAAAAGTTGCAAATATCTTGGTTTAATAATTGATGATATTAAACTCAGCTGGAATTTACATATTGAATATTTGAAAAAGGAGCTGTATTCTGCATGTAAATTTTGCAATGAAGCAGCTTAGAAAGGTTTGTAACTTAGACACCCTAAAATAAGTTGTATATCATAGATATGTTAATTGAGTCTGTTTTAACATATGGTATACACTTCTTTGGGGATCATCAGATCAAAACAAAACAATTCAATATTTAAAAAAAAAATGTACGTTGTATGGTTAGAGCAAAATCTAGAGTCAAGCCTATATTACACGATACAATTTTTCCTTTCAAGAAAATTTCCTTTCCATGCAAACAAATGGAAATTAAGTTTTCTTGTAAGGAAAAATTGTATACAATAATCAGAAAAATTGTATCGTGTAATACCAGCTTAAGTAGCAATGTTTGTAGAAAAAACTAGGCCTACTAAATTTTCCTTGTTTATGCATATTTTCCATGATAATGTTTGTAAGGAAAAATAGTGACAATTTTAAGACAAATGAAAAATTAACGGGCCATAACACCAGAAATTCTCAAAAAATTTACGTAGATGTTGCTAAATCTGAACAAGAAAATCGAAGCTTATTTTTATATAAGTAGGCCCAAAGCTGCAATAATCTTCCTAATACCTTAAAAAAAACTACCTATTAGGCGCTTACGTGTGACGTCAGTGTGACCTTGGATCGGGAGTTTCAACAGTCGTCTGCCTGCAGTCGTCGATGGTGGCCTGGTGGAACTCCGCAATGTATAAGCATATAGGAGAAAATATTAAAAAAATATTTAAAAATATATAAAGCAGGGTCGGTCTGGCCATATAGTTAACTCCGCAAATGCGGAGCGGGCCCCGGCCTGCGCGGGCCCCCTCCGGGCCTCATAGAAAATTTGAAATTTTACTGAAATTATAAAATATTCACCGTGCGCTAAAAAAAGTAAAAATTCAAAAATTTATCAAGTGTTTCAAGGATTATTTTATGTAATATGATAAAAACACACGCGTGACTTTGTGCATTAACTTACAATTCATACATATATTTAAGAGGACTTAATAGAAATTAAGCACTGTAGAAAAATAGACGTATTTGAATATCTACTGAGTTCAGATTTTCATTATTAAAAAAAAAAAAAAAAAAAAAAGTTTGTATTGAATTTTAGGACGACATGAATCCAAAAATTCTATCTCACATAGGTTGTCCAGAAAGAACTTCCAAATATTATTAAAAACTCGTAGGGCCTACCTAACAAACACTATCTATTAATTCGAAAAAATACACCATTATGATGCGATATGAAAGAAGTATAGACATAATATACAAGCTGTAACCAAAAAATATTTAAAAAATATATAATTATGTTTTCGAATCCGTATTTCCATCAATAAATAAATGAAAACTCATATGAGAATTAACATATATTTACTATGGCATATGTTTTCGATTTTTTTACAGAAAAACTGCTCCGAGCAAAAATATTTTTTATACGTTTTTGGTTGAAGCTCGAGCCATGGAACACCACCTATGGCTAACAGTGTACTTTTTCAAGTGAATAAATGGAGGATGTTTGTCAAGTAAGACGCCTTTTCTCTGACTTTTTTTTTTTTTATTATTATTTTATAGAACCTATGTATGATATTTGAATTTTTTGGATTTTGGTTGCATTATGGAGGAGCACTATAGAACTATTTTTAGAATATAATAATATATTAACTCAGCTGTTTCTTTATTTTTTTCATTTTTGGTCGTAGATCATCATTTACTTTAACTTAAAAAAATATAATAATATATTAAACTGTAACTGAAAAAAAAAATCCTCAAATTTAATTTCCCAATAAATGAAACCTTGCAATATTTTGACATTAAAATTTAAAAACAATAAGAAAGCCACGCCCCTTTTGCTAAAAAAAAATCGCGCCTGCGGCGGGCAACTCCATTGACCCCCCCGCCCGCTCCACGGCCGGGCCCTTCGGGCCCTCCCGCGGAGCGGGCCATCGGCCCCCAGACTGACCCTGATATAAAGAAAAGGTTCTGAATTCTGAGGCGGTGAGCAAAAGTTTGAAAATTTTATTTTAAACATTTTGTTCACCCCACATTTTTTATTTTAATTTTAAATAATTTATAATGTATTTTTTTAATCTTTTGCCTGCATGCAGAGTTCTCTACCACTCCATCGGCATGGCAGAATGCGCGCGCATGTTTTCACTCAGCCCCTGTAAAGTAGACTGATTGCGTTGCTCACGCAACCGCCTTATAGTAATCAACAGTTTCGGTCAAAACTGATTGAATTTTTACTTAAGAACAATTTTTATGCCATAACAACAAAAAGAACAGCTATAAATCATATTTAATGCTTTCCTTATAATAGATTATTAAAATAATGTAGTAAGGAATTATTATATAGCTTTCAGTTTACTGAAATGATATTGTTCTCAATTAATAATAAAAAATATTTGGATATAAAATTTTTATTTTCTCAGGTATTGTAAACTGACTAGAGAATACTATAATGTGTGATTGTAATTGAAATAATATAAAACTGATGATAATATGTTTTAATTTTTATGCTTCTTTTACAGATATTGCAATAATAAAATATTATAATAAACACTATATGTACCTCACGGTTCTTTATGTGTAATAAATAAATACAAAATACATATTATACACAAATTAATCCATTTTATATGTTTCAAACTGTTTCAATTTTATTCTTTACAATAATTAAATATATAGCGTATTTTTTTATGGTCAATATTATTTTCCTAGCAACCATAGATATAGAAAAACCTGTTATTTCAAACATTGCAAATCTCAAAATAAATAAATTTGCTTCACACCAATAATATTAATATATCTACTTCAGATTTGTATTGTTTACTCAATTTCCACTCTCCTAGAAATTTACAGAATTGTAGCTACCTATTTCAATTAAATAATAAATCAATTCAAAGAGTAAGCGATATAAAATTCCTTGGTTTAAATATTAATGAGAGATTAGATTGGACTTTACATGTTGAAGCTGTGAAAACAAAAATAAATTCAGCTAATTTTGTATTGTATTCTATAAGGGAAGTTGTATCACATGATTCCTTAATGGCAGTATATTATGCCTATGTTTACTCTCATTTGTCGTATGGCTTAATATTTTATGGTTCAAGTAATAAATTGTTACAAAAGGTTTTCATTTTACAAAAACGATCTTTGCGAACAATGTTGAAATTTAGAAAAAGGGACTCCTGTGTTACATATTTTAAAAGTAATAATATTTTAACTGTTCCTTGCATGTATATTGTTCATTGTGCAATGTTTAAGAGGAACCACCCTGAACTATACAAGAGTTCTGATATAGGTCATTGCTATAATACAAGAAATAGAAACAATCCAGTGGTTGAAATACGGAACTCAATGTTTGCTGAGGGTAATCCTCCTTTTCAATGTGCTAAGATTTATGATTTTCTTCCGTCGTGTTTAAAAAGCATTGAATCTGATTCTGTTTTTAAATCAAAGCTTAAATTGTTGATGATTGATAAAGAGTTTTATTCAGTAAAAAGTTTTTTTGCTAATAAGTTACCTGAGAATTGTTTAACCTAAAATCTTAAAATTAATCAACATTAAAATTTAATACATATGTAAGCTGATAATTTTTTTTGTAGCGTTAATATGAAATATTGTTTTTTTTGTCTGTTAGTATTATGTTGTGATAGTGACAATTTATTGTTATTTTTTAGTGTGTTGATTGAGATTTTGACGTGATGTATGTTGTCTTGTACAACCTTTGCCTTCGAAATAAAATTATTATTATTATTATTATTATTATCATACATATATTCATACATTTTATAATAATAATAAACAAATTAAGTAACTATTTTAATTTGATATATATTTTAATTTTTTTAACTTAAATTTAATTAAAATGTCTTCATGCCAATTATAAACGTACTGCAGTTTAAAAAAAAATGGAAAACTACCTTTTGTTTTATATTTTTAATGTAATATATTCCTAACTCCCAAGTTATAAAAAAATTAAATATTAGGAATGATTTAATAATACCATTTTTTTCATCAAACAGATATTGGCTGTGTTTAAATTTCCTGCAAAGAAATATTACAACATTTAATACAGAGGTATATGGTTAAAAAAAATTGCTTCTAGGGATAATACAACCCCCCACCCACCTCATATAAAAAACACATATTTTAATATAAAAATTCATATTAAACTTTGAATTTTCATACATATATATATTTTTAATATCTACTTACAAGGAGTGAGTGTCTTATTGGATTGCATACAACATATTGGCACCAACATCCTTCTCTGATGAAAAATAATATTTTATAGTAATATTGCTTAACAAAACTAATATACGAAGATGGCTGCAGACTGGCAGAGGAGCTTTCTTGTTATATATAGTAGTAGGTATAAGCATGGCGGCTATTATAATATAATAATTAATATGTCAGGAAGTACTGAAGTATAATTCATTTATTTGGAAATTGTACAGTACATATATCAATGTTCTAATATTGCATGTAATCACAGTTCAAAGTTAATTATGTTTTTATAATCTTTTTGTCGCCAACCGTCATTGAATTGGAATTAACTTCTCGACATTTGACGATTTCTGCCCACTCGATGGCCCTCCTGCTACGTAGGAATTTTGAACTTTTGACAATATATCCATTATCAAACAAGATAACTATATACAAAAATGTGCGTCCATCTCTCTTTCCCTACTATATAATATATACAGCATTATAGTGTCGTTTTCTTTGTTCACTATAAATTACATTGTAGTTTTTTTTTAACTTTGTTTCAGTAATTAAGCTACAATATATATATATATATATATATATATATATATATATATATATATATATATTATATATATATATAATATATATACACACTGAAACAAAGTTAAAAAAGATTACAACTACATTATTTAATAATAGAATTATACTTTGACTTTCAACTATATTGTAAATTACAATTAGTTGAAAGTCAAAGTAATCTATTAGATTATTAAATAATGTAGGTTAAGTCGATGAAATGTGTTGAAAAGAGTTATAATTTTCAAAGCCATGCGCAATCAATGAAGGTTGTATAATATTTTTATTGAAAGCCAACTATAATATAAAAATAAACAGACAAAGCAATTACCAATTAAACTGCATGCATGTAGTATGACTTGCTTGATATCAGATGACAAAGAAAAGACACTGCAGTTCAAGGCAGACAGTTTAGGGTGACCAGATATCTTGTTGTCCAAAACGGTACATGCCCCCAAGATAGAGGCCTGAAGGGCCAAAACCCCCGCCGGAGCCGTGAATTTTTGGGTGCCACGCCCCCTTTTTCACTTTTTTTTCTTAAGGATGAATCTCAGTAGGTTGATATCTCGCAATCGTACCGCCTGAATGCAACAAGACTTGCAGGGGACTTAGAACTTACCATCAATAGGTGGCATACAAATTTTGAAGCGAATCTGTCTTATCAGTTTTGTGAAAACTGAGGTAGAAGTTTAACATTGGCCTTATGGACGGAAACCGGAAATGGAGCTGTTGTAAGAAAACTGCAAGACCGAATTTGCTCAAACCATAAGCGATTAAGTTTTAGAACATTCTCGATTTTTTAAAATTTATTTCAATCGATTCGTTTGCAGGAAAATATTCTTTGACTCCAGCAGTAACTGAGATTCATCGTTAATAGATTTTCAAATGAATTGTTTTTTTCTTATGAAGCCGTTTTTTCCGAAAAAATTTATTTTATTTGAAAATTCACTAAAGAAATTTCGTCATAGATTATACGTAAGTATTTTTTAATTGGTACCATAGTTCAGACGAAGTTTTAGTAAAATGCTGTTTTCTGTTCCATAAGGCTGCATGTTTAAGGGATCAGGAAAACAAACTTTGGGATTTTTTTGCGATGAAGCTATTTGAGATAAAATTTTTTGGTTTTCATTTCTCAATAAAGCAGGGCAGGTTAAAATATTTTAAGGAAATAAAATAATAAATAATGTAATCTCTCACTCTAACTTTAAATAATATAATTAATTGCATTTTTTATGTATACATTTTTCATAGAATTAGAAAAAAATATTTTTATTATAGTCACCATGCAAGAAAACTGCCATCAGTGAATTGATTTCCTAAAATTAACCTTTTTTCTTGGCCTGGCCACGATCCTATTATGTATTATGTTGTAAAGTTGCATGTAAAATAAAAAGAAACAAAAGCAATAAAGAAATTTATACTCAAAAAGCATAACTTTGAAGGATACTTTTCCAGTAAAAAAAATATATTTAAGTATTTTAAATTTATTTTTTTATTTATTATTATTATTATTTTTTTTAATTTCATTATCAAATTTTAAATTTTCCGTCTTCATTCACAATATTTCTAAATGTACTTAAATAATGCATTATATATTTGTTTTTAAATAATTAAAACTTAATATAATGTCACGAGATAAATTATAAAAAAAATGGAGTATAAAGCAAGAAATTAATTTGAATTACTTTTAATCGAAGTGTTCATTTTGCAAAGAGTTCTGTGTGAACTCTTGTCAGAGTGAAATATAGCTGAAGAAGTTAAATTGAATTAATTTATAGCATTCAAACAGCTAAAATTACTTGAATTACTTGATTGTATGAATAATAATATTTGTGGCGTTTTTCCCTCACATTATTTTCCATTTATTTACGTAATATCCATGCACGATTATTTTGAAAAAAAAGAAAGAAACAGAAATTTTTGTCTAAGCCACGACACAATGCATAAGAATAATTTTTTCAATTTTATATTTTATTGGAAATTTCCATCAAGTGAATATCATCAATATCAAGAGATGATATTTTTGTAAGTTTTTTACTTATTTTTTATTCAAAATTTAATCGAAAAGTAGTGACTTCATTTATATGCATACTTGCGCGTGCATAAAAAATATATATATTCCGCAATTTTGGAAGAAATATGTTGTTTTAATTGCGAATGCGATCGAGAAAGAGGGGCATGTAGTTGCAAAATCATTTGCGTCCGTACATTTTCGTAAATATTCACAACCACACTCCTATGATTTTTTAAATTTTTAATAATGATAAAAATTTTAAAATATGTCCCCTTTTTAAATTTTGTCCGAAAGCGGTACATTTAGGCGTCCCGAGAGCCTCTTTGCATGGGGACACCGGGACATGGTACTCTAAAACGGTACTGTACCGGTCAAAACGGTATATACGTCTGGTCACCTTCTGCAATATTAGAGTCTATTCCATATTAGTGCATAAATATAATATATAAGACAGTTAAAAGTATAGGGATCAAGTATTGCTCAGTCTCAAAACCATTCAGCAGGCCAGCAGCTGTGACTTTTCTGAGTCAATTACATGTGCAAGAGTTAAGTCGATATTTTGAAATACAAAGTGAGTTCTTTCTGATTCATGTACAACATGCTGATTAGAAACGTTTTGACTAGATTACTTGCCGAGACATCAAGCAGTCAAGACGGTTTGACTTTACTGTGTGCGTATTACAAGACTTGTGACGTCATCTAATCTACTAATTGAACTACGTTTTGTCTTAAAAGTGAATTTATTTGTATTTAATACTTAACGATCATCACTTTCGCCTCTACGTGCAAATCGTGCAATGACTGTATAAGGCACGCTCCAGCAGTGTGTTTAACGTCAATCTTCATTCATCGTCGTCTGTCGTCTCGCCGCGCATCCATCTTGACACAGACATAGCATAGCTGCAACGCTACTGGTATATATAGCAGAGTATGGAGTTGTATCATGGAGTATGGACATGATTTCAGCATGATTCATTGTGTTGGATTGTGTCCTTCATTATCATATAGTTACAAATCTACGTACGCCACGTCTGGTGACTTTTTGACTCAAATAAAATAGCAAAATTTAAATAAAAAAAAAATACAAATAAAAAACACTTAATTATTAATTACTACTTGTTAAAAATTTATTAGATATATTGACAAGCTTCAACTTAAAAATGCCGCAGCGCCGCATTCTGACATCGCTCCGTAAGCAGGTTTGTTATATTAGGAGAAAAATCTTATTTATCTTTTCATTCAAATTCTATGCTGCACAAAATCTCGAATATTTTTTATGTCGTGTAAAGTGATCTTTCCCGTGGCTCATATGAATTATTAATCTTGCCCTATAAGAACCGTCGGTAAAAATTAAAAACCAGGTACCGCTGGGTTAAAGGATAGGAAGCTTGATAGAACATGTCGTCGCGCGCAGTTCGCGTGCTAGATTTTCATTGGCTGAGAGAATTGTGTCGTCAATGTTAAAGCTTCTCAATGACTGCTTGGTCTGCTGACCCGAATTCAATATAGCAATAAAATCAATTGAATTCAACGTTTTGACTATATAATATATTTGAAAAATAATATAATATTTTGCTGTAACTTTCATATATTATGTTAAAAACTTAACTGGTAAATTGAAAAGCACACATATTATACACACTTATTAAACAATATTATACATATATACTCTCTGATAAAGTTTAGTAGCAATTTCAATAATCAAGCTAAGCACAAACATTTGTTATTAACCTTATAAAACAGGAAGAAAGAGTAATACACACTACAAATCCGAGTTCAAGCTGTAAATGTTGTCCAAGGAGCCAAATATCCTCTCTCATGTAGCTGCTCTATAATTATATTGCTCAAGTATTGATATTTATTTTGTAAAAAAGTTTATGCATTATTTTTGAACAGAGTAAATAAATATTATCATATTGAGGACACCATAAATGTACTTGCTCGACATATATAACGTACTACAGCTAGCATTATACCAGCACGGTTTGTATGCTGCCCTAAAAATATTTCTGTCAATATTAAGAGTTCCAAAACTTTTAAGGATTGACCTCAGTTGATTGAGATCTCGGAATCGGCCCCCTTAAATGCTACAAGATATGCAGAGAACTTAGAACTCACCATCAATAGGTAGCATGTGAATTTTGAAATGGATCGGTCTTATCAGTTTTGATAAAACTGAGGTAGAAGTTTAACATTGGCCTTATGGACGAAAATCGGAAATGGAGCTATTGTGAGAAAACCGACCCCTTAAATCTGCTGAAACCATAAGCGATTAAGTTTTAGAGCATTCTGGAATTTTTAAAATTTTATTTCGTTTGATTCTGTCTAACAGAAATTTCCTTTGACTCGCGCCTAGTAACTGAATGATAGTGAGGTCAATCGTTAAGAGGAAAGTGAAAGTGCATTTTTAAGAGATGTATAAAAAAATTGACAATTTTTACAAAAAAATTCATATAACTATTAATTTATTATTTATTTCATCCAAGTTAAACAAAAACAAAAAAAAAATTAAATATATAAATTATTGAAATTGTGAAGGCTTTCTTTTTAGAAAGATCAAAACATTTCTTATGTCTTATTCATTATACGCGTATATTTTTATATTTAATATATTATATGTATTGATTTTAAATATATTACATAAGTGCTTCTCTTGAGAGACAATCTGACAAATATCATAAAATGTAAAGTTTATCTTACTAATGGGGGAACTCTCCTACATTTATTTTAATTTTTTTTTCAGATGCTCATGCCTTGAAACTATTTGCTATAGTGATAGCACGTTTCTATAGTATTTTAATAGTACTTTTCTCCTCTTTTTTTCTGCATAGAAACAAAGTAAAATAGTTAGTAATTTATAAAATTGTGTCACAGCATTGCAGAAAGATTGTTGTGACTAATATTTAGTTGAGCTAGATGTTGCAGCCTTGTAGGTCATGCATGCTCCTTTACTAAATGTTTCATTTAATTATAAATTAGTAAGTTTGAGCAAAAAGTTATGTATCTTTATTTTCATGTTCCTTTACTGCTTCCAATATAGTGAGAAATCAAATTATTCAATATTCTAAGATTCTTGATTGTGTGCATTGCAAAATATAAGCAATATAATATTATATACACACGTAAAAAGTACTAACAAATATACAAAACCAATATTCTTAATAATATTAATTCTAGAGTTCCTTTGAAAACATTTTTTATTAGAAATATGCTTCAAACACCTTAAAAGAGATTGACAGAGAATAATAATAATATGAAAAAAAAGTCTTATTTCAATTTTAGTTATGAAACTATGAATAAATCAATAATGTAGAAACTCAAAGTGACAAAAAAAGATGTACTATTTCCAAGAATTTTAGGACTGTATGCATCACTTTTTTTTTATTATTATTATTATTATTGTAATAATAAATATTATTATTAAAGAGAAGTTACAGTAATTTAGATCTCAGAATTTCAGCCTCGTTGCTCCAGATTTTATACTGAATAATTACTTTGATTATACATTTCTGAGTGCTCTTGCATTGGCACTACGTTAAAAGAAATACACACGGTTTATAACATCAATTGAACTAATTTATACACATTGTAAAAGCTGGTACATTATGAAAAAAAAAGTGTTGTATAAAGAAACAAATCACGTGTATATTAAATACGTTGGTTTCAAATTAGGTTAAATGTTAAATTAAGTGTTTATCAAGAGATTTCACAATTTTTATGCCAACATATTAAACATTACAACGTAACAAACATATTTGTTCCTATTTTTATATTTAATATTTTTAAACAAACTGAACATTGCTTTAAACTCAAATATCAGTTTACAATTTTAGTATATAATTGTATATAGAATGATAAATATTATCAGGCGAAGTAGACATAATAAGTTGATGTACTTTTACATACCATATGTATGCTGGGCAATCTCCGCCTCTCCTTGAACTTTTATGCAGCACCACACATTAACACTGACTTTAATAATTATATAATAGAGTACACGCATATGCATATGCCTATTTTAGTAACTATAATTCAATAATGTACAATTTGCACAAAATTCGATATATTCACTCCTAATTAATTGGTGATATTTCGCAAGTAGTCTACTTGCTTTGACGAACCGAGCTCTTCTGCTGCTCTGTAGGACTTTTTTTAATTTAAAGACAAGTAGTGACACGTCGGTATGAGGTAGGTCAGTAGGGGAGGGTTTTTTTATGGCGGGGGTGGTTGGGGGCGGGGGTAGGGAGGGTCATATGCTACTAACGGTCGCCGGATTGACTCCGCAGCAGAGCTTGCGGGCCTTCTTGTTGTTGCTTACCGCCGTCGCCTGCTATCTTACTTTGCTTGCGCTCAAATTTCTCTCTCCTCTCTCTCGCGTTCTCTCTCTCGTTCGCTAGCAGGCTACTCCACACGTTTGGTATTATAACAAACCAAAGCAAGAAAAAATACAAACAAAAAACTGTGTTTACTCCGTAAAATGCGAGTGTAAGAAAAAATATTACGGCGAAACACTAAGGCCAGTGTCAGTTAGATTAAAAGAACATGCAGAAAAAATAAAGAACAAAAAATATGATTCCTCAAAATTAGCCGATCATGCATTAGAAAATAATCACAAAATTAATTTTGACGACTTCGAAATTGTAGCGAGAGAATCAGGCTGGAAGAAGAGAAAAATTCACGAGGCAATATGCATGACGTCAGAACAAAACATCATTTCTCAACCGAGTTCAACCGAGTTTTATAATACCAAACGTGTGGAGTAGCCTGCTAGCGAACGAGAGAGAGAACGCGAGAGAGAGGAGAGAGAAATTTGAGCGCAAGCAAAGTAAGATAGCAGGCGACGACGGTAAGCAACAACAAGGAGGCCCGCAAGCTCTGCTGCGGAGTCAATCCGGCGACCGTTAGTAGCATATGACCCTCCCTACCCCCGCCCCCAACCACCCCCGCCATAAAAAAACCCTCCCCTACTGACCTACCTCATACCGACGTGTCACTACTTGTCTTTAAATTAAAAAAAGTCCTACAGAGCAGCAGAAGAGCTCGGTTCGTCAAAGCAAGTAGACTACTTGCGAAATATCACCAATTAATTAGGAGTGAATACATCGAATTTTGTGCAAATTGTACATTATTGAATTATAGTTACTAAAATAGGCATATGCATATGCGTGTACTCTATTATATAATTATTAAAGTCAGTGTTAATGTGTGGTGCTGCGCATAAAAGTTCAAGGAGCGGCGGAGATTGCCCAGCATACATATGGTATGTAAAAGTACATCAACTTATAATTGTATATGTATACATACTATACAAACTAATTAATGAAATTTGTTTCTTCTGGATTTATTTTGTGATTAAAATTAAAAATGAAGACACTAAAACTGTCAGAGCATCAATTTAGTTTGCATGCATCATTATTGTTAATTTTTTATTAGAAAATATATTTATAATTATATATATGTAAATAACTAAATAGTAAATACATGTTTTAGCTACACGAAAATTGTCTGTTTAAAAAAAAAAAAAAACATAATATGTAAATTTTATACATTCTTTAAATTTAATGTTGACAGTAAGATGTGTTTTTAAAATTTTATTTTAATTTTAGCAATAATTAACATAGTAATTATTTAAAAGGATCCGCGCGGACTTCAAGTTATCAAGTAGTCACCCACAACACGAGTTGATAATTAATATAATAATTGATTATAAATCCACTTTTAGTGACTGCTAATTTGTTATTTGAAGCACAGTATTATAGCTTTTAAACTGTTACTCATACAGTATAACTTCACTCAAGTTTGATTTAAAAATCAAATCTTTCAACAAAGCGTTTCATGCAACAAATTAAATTATATTGACGTCTGCATATTTAAATACAAAATATTTCAAAATCATTTATATTTTTATGTGTTTCTTTCCAGTTATTTTCTTACTATACCTTTTGACTCGTAAACTTCAAGCGCCGAGTTCAATGTCACATGGAAAGTTATCATGCAAATAAAATGACGCAGAAACAATAAAATAGTACCAAGCGATAAAATTTTAATACGTCAGAACAAATATTAGTTGCACATATATTTTAATGTTTGATCGTTTTCATTACTAGAAATTTCTGGACACGTAACGTTCTGAACGTATTAAATCACCAAAGTCAATAAAAAGATCAAAACGTAAGCTCACTTTGTAGCAGCGCGAGGTGAAGGAAACATCACTCCATTTGATTTTGGGTAAAATGTTCTCTGTTTTTGTCTTTTAGGACTTTTAGTGAATTCTTGCTATCTTGTTATAATGCAATTAAGTCAATTGACAGCAAACATTCAGAACAGACAGATGTAATTGAGCGGAATCTGTTTTCTTCGTATATAATGCTTTCAATTTACTTCGTAATATGTTTCTATTATTGTTTCTTCATCTTATTCTTGTAATCCTACAAGCATGTATATTATATTGCCATATTGTATATATATACTATATATACTATCGCTCTAGAATCAATTCTTTTATCGATATCTGCTTACTTAATTTGATCAAAATTAAAAGTTTATAGAATATAATGTAAATTAAATTTTATTAATTATTGTTATAGACTTTATCGCAAAGTTGGAATCAAGCCTCTTGCATTCTTGTTAAAATTGTACATTTTTTTTCCTAATAATGGTCGTTAAAAATATGTTTGCGTAATATTAATGTTTTAATTATTATTATTATTGTTATGTATCAGCATAATATATGTAACATATATTACGAAGAGTGTCTCAAAACCATAACGTTTGCACATGTATTTCAGATTGCCGGTTAACAATGAGTGCAGCTACCCTCCGTTTTGTTCTGCTGCTGATAGTTGGAGCCTCATGCTTGACTGCACTCGTGTCATGCGATACGACAGTAGTACACTACACTACACGACAGCCTTCTGAACAAAGTACACAGCAGGCGAGACACGGGGATAATATACAGACTGGGATGGAAGCTAATCTGCCTTTAAAAGAAAATAAGCAGGTGAATTTTCCTTAACTCTCCACTGTAGAAGAAATATTATTTTTTTAATTTGAACTATATACTAACGTATAAGTCAAATCCTATATGATAAATTATGTTGAATTGAGACAGTGAATTTTTCAAATTTTACACCAGGAAGCGATGTAAATTGTCCTAGTTTGATAGTCTCTATAACTTTTAAATTGATTTAAGAATAAACAACATTATAGCCTACGGATAAGATATTATAATAATTATAATATTTTTAAGGTGGTGGAAAACAGCCTATTTACATAGACATACAGGTGCTGTTGCAGATAGCCATGAATGTGGAATTCAATTCTGTCAAATTTAATAAACGAAGAATATTATATTGACTTCTTTTCATATCTATGCTGATTAAAAAGTACTTTCACTTTGCTAAAAGTTGTTGGAGTTATTTAAGTCACATATTATAAATACTTCAATATGCTAATTTAAAACATTGTTTTTTTTTTACAGTAAACAATATATATTTATAAAAAATAAAAATTGACTCTTCTTTTGGTTTATTTATTATTTAAATAGTTTTCATTTTTTTAATCTTTGGATGGGCTTGCCAACAGCGGAAATTGTTTTCAACATGATTCACAGTGATCTTTGGGGCTCCAATTACCTAGTCTGCACGCCTGACTCCCAAACCGTTTCTTAGTGAGGCACGTATGTTGTTATAAACAACATTCCGCGGTACAGAGCTTACATCCTAGTGACAACCGAAGCTGCATTCCTCCTACCAACTCCATCATCTAGGAGTCAAACACACCCATCGCAAGTCACGAGAATTTTGCTCTGTTCTGGATTTGAACCGGGAACCCCTAGTATTATGATTGTGACATATCTTGAATTTTTATATTGAAATTAATTTTACTTAATTATTTTTATAATTAATATTATTTTTAATTTTAGGCTGAAGCTATAAGGTATGAGAAGAGTTCCATGCGAGTCACCCGGCTTCAAAATATCATGGACACGCTGAGTCCAGAAGACAAGGAGCAGCTACAGAAGAACATGGCTGTCATTTTGGAGCACCCAACTGTTGTAAGTACAATAATTTCCTCGGGACGGTTGGCACATTACTAATCAGACTGCTTTTTCCTCTGGCAGTCATTATCATCTCGCACTCCAGGGATATTATTCGATGAAATTTACTTCAATTTACTATTTTGTATTGAAACTTAAAATTTAAAGAAAAAACTATATTTATTTTACATACATATATATACACTTCCGGTTCATTGACAAAAGCTGTAGCGTCCATCCTGGCTGAGGTTTCCACGTTTCCTTCAGCCACAGGCACATGCCGGGATGGATTTGCAAGGCCGTGGCCGCCCCCGTTCCAGGAGAGCCCGCGAAACGCTCAAGTTAGGGTTTCGGAAGGTTCGGAGTTTCAAAGTAGTATATGTAATTAGTAAATAGAAGTACCCAATAGGGTTTGATTAAAATATATATATATATATATATATATATATTATAGTCAATTAACCTTATTTTATTATTGATGTATTCCTGTTCAAATAAAGGTGTTCTCACCTGATTTGTTGGAGCATACTCTAAACTGTTTTTTTCCGTGCAGTGACGAGATTAATAATGAACTTTGTAAAATTGTTTGCAGAAAAAGCAGTTTCTCAAAGTAGCTCCTCGACGGAGAGAAGAAAATAACGGTTAGTGACTGAAGTGATAAGAGGATGTAACATTTCTGTACTTGTGTGTGTGGGGGGGAGGGGGGTCCTTTATACAAATTGGTACTCATTATTTAATGTACAAATTAGAGTGGGAGCATAGTCAGCTGAAAGTGTTCAATAATTTGTGTTTTATTAACCAACACAAATGTTATAATTTTATTTTAATTTTATTAATGTTCTCTAAAATTTTTGAGACAGCTTGAATATTAAACAACTGCACATTCTTCAGCTCCAAGAGATAAATTTGTTCGATATATTGTGATAACCACTGTATATGCCGTACATAACATTATTTCATTTGAGGCGCCTTAAATTTGAGAGAGCTGTGTTAGATTAATATTAATGTATTATATAATATATACAATAAATATTATAAAGTATAAGTATGTTGTATCTTATGCTTGTATGTCTATTATACTCTTAATTTTTTTTCTGTATACATTTACTATATTTTTTATATTTACAAATTAAATGTAAAGCTTGTCTTATAAAAGAATACTTTTTAGTTATATTATACCTTAAAATTAGCATTCAAATGTATAAATAATTAAATTAACTTGCACTCTAAAACGGAAATGCATTACAATAAACATGATGCATGCGAAACGGACACCTTACGTACAAAATCACAAATCAGTGCATGCATGAAAATGTGCCTGCATGAAGTATGAAGTGAAAAAAAAAAAAGACGCCATCTTTATTGTAGTATCCTTAATATCAGGTAGTTTTGTAAACACCTACGTACTGCGGGTTGCTAACTTCGGGAGGAAGCAACTCTCGCTACACAATCCTACCATATTGTGAAAAATGTAATGTGAATTTTGATAGTAAAAACCCTTTAAACTGAAAAAAAAAAACTGAAACAATAGACACTGATGCGATCAGTATAACTGTGGTATAACAGGACACTGAAGTAATGATACCTCTGTACGGATTCTTTCCTGTTGCACACAACGTACAATTTCTATACAGCATAATCATCCACAAAGTAGAGTTTGCTGAATAATATAAAAATAGTTTGATTATTGTTTAATATCGATTATTTATAATATGTGCATATTTATTATGTATATTTCTCTACAATATCTGCATGGTTCTTATAAACATTAGGTCATCTGTTCGTAAATACACAATCAGAAAGAATCGATTATTTGTGATGGTTGATGAACCTTATGTTTCATTTACATAAGGTTCATCACAAATAATCGATTCTTTCTGATTGTGTATTTACGAACAGACCTATTATTTCAAGTGTTTTAAGGTGCAAGTTTGGTAAACTATACGGTTAAATTATTGTGCAAATAAGTGCAAATAATTTCAATCAAGTAAATTTTAATAAGAAATAAATTTAATTTCTGTAATTAAATTCCCAACTGATGCCTTCAAATCCTAAAATGTAATGCAAGGAACAATATTATTTGACTGAAGATACTCATTAACATGCTGTCATTACCGACCATTCTGATTCAAGTTTCCATGCACGTTTCTATAATTATTATTATTAGTCTTTTATTAAACACAGAAAGTGTACATATAATATATTAGGTATATATTATATTTACTAGAATGACTAACTTGGTCGTGACTACAAACTTATTCTACTTTCTTCTCCTTTATGGTTTATTAAGTGTAAGAGGCTCCAAAGTCTTTAATTTAACTCACCACCATAAATTAGAGCTTAAATACAAATTTCCAAAAAGGATATTTTCTTTATTAATTCATATTTATTTATTTTATTCATTATTATTATTATTTTAGAAACGATTGGAACGGAAGATGAAATAAAGGCCAAAAATATCCTCAAAACCATACCTCTGGAGACGATGAAGGCAATGGTGCGCATCATGGTCCGAGCCAGGAGAGGCAGTATGAGCAAGGAAGAAAAACAGAAACTCAACGAGACAATGAAAGAGTTCTCAGCTCTGGTAAGGCCTTCATAAACTGAAGCAAATTTACTTGAAATTCACATCAATATAATAATAATAATAATTTTATTTCGAAGGCAAAGGTTGTACAAGACAACATACATCACGTCAAAATCTCAATCAACACACTAAAAAATAACAATAAATTGTCACTATCACAACATAATACTAACAGACAAAAAAAAACAATATTTCATATTAACGCTACAAAAAAAATTATCAGCTTACATATGTATTAAATTTTAATGTTGATTAATTTTAAGATTTTAGGTTAAACAATTCTCAGGTAACTTATTAGCAAAAAAACTTTTTACTGAATAAAACTCTTTATCAATCATCAACAATTTAAGCTTTGATTTAAAAACAGAATCAGATTCAATGCTTTTTAAACACGACGGAAGAAAATCATAAATCTTAGCACATTGAAAATGAGGATTACCCTCAGCAAACATTGAGTTCCGTATTTCAACCACTGGATTGTTTCTATTTCTTGTATTATAGCAATGACCTATATCAGAACTCTTGTATAGTTCAGGGTGGTTCCTCTTAAACATTGCACAATGAACAATATACATGCAAGGAACAGTTAAAATATTATTACTTTTAAAATATGTAACACAGGAGTCCCTTTTTCTAAATTTCAACATTGTTCGCAAAGATCGTTTTTGTAAAATGAAAACCTTTTGTAACAATTTATTACTTGAACCATAAAATATTAAGCCATACGACAAATGAGAGTAAACATAGGCATAATATACTGCCATTAAGGAATCATGTGATACAACTTCCCTTATAGAATACAATACAAAATTAGCTGAATTTATTTTTTTTTTCACAGCTTCAATATAGTTTCTATAGACTTCCAATGTAGATTCCAATAGAAAGTTTAATATCATTGTTGTATTTCATGTATTAATGAAACATATACAAAATCATGCTTCGATTTGCTTACAATATTTTAGTCCATTGAAAATTGTTTCTATTTTTTTTTTTTTTTTTTTTAGCCGTCGTGAAGCGTCTCAAGTCTTTTCTCTTTTTAATTTTTAACTTAACATAAAATGAAACTGTGACGACAATGACATGAAATTAAAACTTAAAAATAGTTTTTTCGCATATTTTGCAGTTAATGAGCTAGAACAAAGTGTCACATAAATAATAATAAAAATAGAACTTTACGTGTTCTGCTCAGTAGAATATTTCATTTCGAATTACTCATTGTTTTGACATTGTAAGTGAAGTACTTCTATTATGTCAGGCTTTCAGTTAAAAAGGTTTTAAGTGCACATATAACTGCTTAATTTAGTGATAATTACACATGTACGTATATTTAAATAGAAATATGTGCTCGTATTTGTGTTACCATTTATTAATTCAACCCTCCTTTTTTAGTGGAAGCTGCTGACTCCGACACAAATTGATGCACTGCGGTACGTTCGCAAGCAAGCCAGAAAAAAGGAAAGAAACAGCAAATTGAGGAAGTCTTTATAATTTGATTTGTTATTGCTTACAACTTGAAGTTTATTTAGTGTATGGCCTATCCACTGAAGGATTATTAATTTTACATTATTATTCATTATTTTTAATTTTTTTTTTTAACAATTTAAAACAAATGCAGGGCATTTAATTTTTTTCTCTTGATTTTAAGCTAATTATTATTAGCTCCATATTAAATAATTATAATAAAATCGTCCAATTTGCGGAAACTCAACTTACGTTGAGATTTTATTATTATAAAAGAGCTGTTCGTAAATGAATAATCGAATCATCTGATTATTCATGAATCAATAATCAGATAAAACTTCTGTACAGTGAACATATGGATCATCAAATAATTGATTATTTTCTGATTGTGTATTTACGAACAGACCTTTTACTAATTATGTTTCAGCTATATGTCTGATCAATAATAAAAAATAATAATATATAAATATTTTTATTATTAATGTGGAACTTCAATTTCTTAATTAATTAAGTGATAAATAAACAAAGTCTGTTATACTTATATAATAAACACTTTTTGGTATAATATGTATTAACCACTTAAAATACCCTTATTAAGGTGGACCCACATGGCGATTTTTACCATGCGACGCGACGCGAATAATGCGCACTTGCTGTAACATCCATTGGCGGCCATATTGGCCGATTAAAAGAAAAAGAGCATCGTAATTAACGCGATTACCGGCGAATTCGCCGCCGCATAGGATTTCACAGCTTTTACGTCAAAATCACGTCGCATCGCCGTTGTCGCCATCTGAATCCGCCTTTACGTGTTCATAAATTATTTATAATAATTATAACTATTATAAGTATTTTATTTAACGCATTCACTACGTTTATATGACATATAATATACAGATTTTTTGAGGACACATAATAGGGGGCGATTCACAAATGAGTAGTTATCCAGCTTTCTCGTTAACCGCGTTTAGCGCCAGCCTGTCAAAGAAGTGAGAAATCTGGAAAACCTCCTTCATGAGGTGTCGTCAAAGAATCCATACTAAACAAATGTATGTGGATAAAATTTTTGAAAGACCATGAACACCTTTTTTATGACTTATGCTCAATCGAGATTTATAGACTCGCCAGATTATACAGTATATAAAGTTGAAATGAATCGTTGCCTGAGACGATGCAAAGTTATGCTACTCTGATTTTTTTTCAGATTTTTTAGAGCTCGGGAATATTTAAAAAAAATATGTACATTGAAAGTATAGAGAGAGGCGTCAAGAGGATAGGCCTGGGTTCAAACTTGAACTTCGAACAATTTTCAAGCAATACTTTCTGGTCTCTAAAAAATATGCAAAAATCAGAAAGCAGTGTTAAAAACTCGCACCCTCTATATATTCATTTCTGAAATAATAATTTTGAGGTCAATACCCTATTGAAGATATAATTATGCAATTATTCTTTTCACACATCAAAAATCTTTGTTTTATGCATGCAATGGTAGGAAAGGAAAGCTGTTATATTTTATTACATTCAATTAAAAGTTTGAAGTTTTAAATTTCCATCAGAATCTAAAGTAACAAAGTTTTTATACGACATTATCACTGCAGCTGTCAGTAAGAAAAAGAGCTTTTTAAAAATTAGATTTTCTAGCTTCTTTCAGGACACAATTACATCCTGCTAACTCAGAAATAAGATCCTGTAATTTTCTACCTTGAGTTCGCTATTTGATCTAAATTTCCAAGAATATATTGCTTGATATGTAGGCCAATGTAATTTATGTTAACTTTTAGTTTGTTTTTAAAAAGAAATTTTAAAGAGGTGATATATTTACAATGAAACTCATGGTTAAAAATGGTTATAATCAAAATCAATGATATTTTTATTGTTATTTGTTATTGTTACTTGTTATTTTATGAGTAAATGGCTTTAAAAAAATTATAGAAAGGACTGTACGTAAACCTTATATCAGATAAGAGAGTCGAATCATAAAGTAGTCTGCGATAAATATTCCGGTGAATCGTGAGCAGGTTTCAGTTGTCAAATGTAGTGCTGGTACCTGATATTAAAATAATATAATATACAATGATACAGAAAACAATCATTGTCTTTAAAAAATCAATTCAGTATTTAACAAATAAACAGGCCGTGGCTATCATCTGTTCCCTACCTTATCCATACCCATTACCCCGCCGCGAGCTGTAAGCTCTTATAGGGGTGTATCCTTGTAAAAAAAAAAAAAAAAGACATATTATACAAATTCATATATGTTAATAATTTTTAAATCCTTTGAATGCCATACCTGAAACGTAAACAACTGTTTTATCCATTTATAATTTATATCCATTATGTATAATATCTTTATATATAGTTATACAACTATTACAGCACCCTCTTTCCTTCTGCAATAAAAAAATTATGATCGATACTCCAATATTATTTGTAAATCATTAAAAAAGTAATTTTTGACATAACAAGAAATAGTAAGAACATAAGAACAATGTGATTACTTTATTACCAGTAGCATGTAAATTTGAGTCTTAGTACCTCAACTTTAAATTTCTAAGAGCATGGCTACAGATTGCATTTTACATGGTGGTGGATTCGAGCGTCTGCTAATTTGAACGTGGTTACAGATGTGAATGAAAGGGGTGGACACGGCAGTCTCCCCTGTTCCACCCTTACAGTACACGAAAGTGAAAAACTATTTACTTTGACATTGACACAAAGTGATGTTAGTCAACGCTCTAGTTATATAAAGCAGCTGCGCACGCCTCACTAAAAAAACTGACTTTAGAGCAGGTGGAACAACGAGACTAGAACTGGCGAACATACGCGATTATAACCACATGATGTGGCTCCGAGCGTCCATTTGTTGGAAAATATGTAGCATGTAGCTAGCTAGCTTCGAGAGCACGCCACTACCGTCAGTACCGTCACGTTTTTCCACTTTAACATGCACTATAATGAGCTGACGAGTTTAACTTTCCATGCATTACGTTAATTCAAAGTTTTACACATCTTCTATGCAACTTCCATGCGGACCTTTCAATCTTACTATTGTTAATTTGCAGTCTTGTTAATCTCCACACATTCGATCTGTTCGTAAAACCTTATGTATATAGATAACGTAAGGAAATGTGATTATTCAATTATTGATTATTATATGAATATATATGTATTTACGAATTAACAGATCTTTTGTAACAAATGCAATATATCAGATTACACCCCCGTTTTCCTATGTGTACCAAAAGTTGCAAGATCATAATGTTACATTACATATATATAATATAAATAATATACCTGAAGTAAATTAAAACCACTTATTATACTGTATACCCATCAGATATAGAGATTATACAAGGTTGCAATCCGATACTATATGACTGTTTAAGAATACTGTATATTTAATTTATTAATTTTAAAAGAAGAGTTATTGAATTTATATAATTAGAAAATAAAACTAAATATTTCACTTCTCTCTCCACATAAATTTAGTTCTAAGCATCTTACGTAATCAAAAATTTGAACGTTAATAAATTAATTTAATTAGTACATTATTATGTATTATTTATTTGATGTGTATATAATTACTGTATATATATATATAGTGTCAATAATTTGTTATAGAATTACGTAATAAGAAAATGTAGCCTACATTTGTAACTTTCCTGTTTGTTTTACTTCATTACTTTCTTGTTAGATGTGCACTGTTTTAATTTAAAACGTGTTTTTCACAATTTTAAATGTGAAAAAAAAAACTTTTAAACTATATTAGGGCAGGTTGATAATTAAAATGATGTAAACAGTGAACTCAGTGAAGTAAGACTTAAATGTTGTAATGCCATGAAGAAAATTACTTTTTCAATTTGATATACCACCTCATTTTATTTCACTTCACTTGTTTGTCTATTTTCGTTTAGTAGCTCAGGTGCACGCACTGTAGAGTCCTGCTCCCTGCTAGCTGCTGCCTAGATTTGATGCTGCAGCATCTTGTTGACATGGCAACGCAACAAACTTGTCTCTCGTCCTGTGATCGTCTGCTTCCCAACAACTGAACTAGCTATCTATAAATAATATTCAAATTAAATTAATGTTCTTACCGAAAGAGCAAGTTTGCTATCCTTTAATAATTTTACTTTTTCGAAACTTCTTCCAAGTTCTGACCTAGATCTGCGTAATAATTATTGATTTGAAGGTCAAAGATGAGAGGTCAGAAAGTTCATTATCTCCTTCGAATTATTTAGTGTTGACCTGTCCTGAGAATCCAACTCTTTTCATAAATAATTTCTCCTTCCTGCTTTAACTAACTACTTCATCCAGGCCGAATGGTTTTATTGTTAACCGACGGCTTCCGACGGCCTTTACAATTCAATCCAGTTAGTTCTAGTTCACCTTCCTACTCTATAACATAAACCTCTTATTCATAATCCATACTATTAAGATTTCAATTTTGCGAAATAAAGTAAAAAGCTTATTTATTATAGTAAATATAATATAAATCAAAATATACAGTATAATATTTATGGTTTTATAAGTAAAATAAAAATATAGGTAATTTGAATATAATAATGTAACATCGACACACGAATTACAATGGTTTGGGATGATATAAAAATATTACATATAAAATATGTCAGAACAGATAAGATACATACTCAACATACTGTCACAGTCAATATCAAAACATAAATATTATTTTTAAATCATTTTATATCGTACCGTAAAAATATATTTGAAAATTCAAGATAACATTATTTTATTCCTGAAACATCATGATATGTGACATTTTCCCATAGGTTACTCATCTATAATATAATATATTAAATTTACACTAATTTGTATACAATACGAAAATACTGGTCAATTATATAAAATTATGAAGAAGAAATATCAGATTGAAGTTCCATAATGCATATTATTTTCATTGTTTTAGCTGCAGTAGAATGACAATATATATAATTATGTTGTTGACATTGTGGCAAATGAAAATACAATCCTATCGATTGTTTCATGACTGTAAAACGTTTGATGTGTTGAAAAAGTAAATGAAAATGTTACAATTAAGGTTGAAAAATGTATGCAATAATGTGCAAGAAGGAAGTATAGCTCCGATTGTTCCCCTTAACTATTTTATTGCATCACTTTCTTTCACTGACATATTCATTGAACTGAAAATTAATAGAGCTATTTTTTTTTGTAATCCCAATCAAGTTTTATTTTATTTACTTTTATTTTATAATGTTTTGTAATATTTTGGATGTTAATAATAATATGTTAATATATAAAATGTTGTTCAAAGAATAATTATATTAACATAATGAATTAATGATGCTTGAAAAATAAAAATAAATATAATTGAAAAGGAACGAGAAAAGGAAGGAGCATGTCATGCAGAAAATTGCATTGTTGCTTTTCCTGCAATGTGTGATATTTATACTGCAGTATGTCGTATATCACTTGCATAAAAATTAAGTAAATAAATTTATATCATCGGAAGATATTTATTTAAATGTAATTACATAAAATGCACATCTATAATATTATTATACTGAACTGTATCAATACAATTAACATATACATAAAATAATTAACGAACAATTTTGAGATTTTAATGAAATATTTTTTAACTTAATTTTAGTTTTTAGCTTTTAAAGAATAAAAATAAAAGGCTAAAATTATAAATTTTATATAATAGGCGATGTGTAATATGAATTCTGTTAAAAGAAATAAACATTATACATAGAGGTACTATACAGAATTATGCGTCAATTCTATTGTAAAAACTTAATAACTAACATTATAACAATAATGGACAACATACATGAAAAATTTTTATTGCAGAAATGAATAGAGGGCACCAAATTATGCTACTCTGAATTTTTTTCAGATTTTTTTGAGACCCGGAACTATTTTTAAATAATTATTGAAAGTCCTGTGATTTCAGTTGGCACCTCTGAATTCTTAGTAAAAAGAATAGAGACTGGATGGATACCTATTGACGCCTCCAGGGGGCGTGGCCGCACTTTCAATAATTATTTAAAAATAGTTCTGGGTTTCAAAAAAAAATCTGAAAAAATTCAGAGTAGCATAATTTGGTACCTTCTATTCATTTCTGCAATAAAAATTTTTCATGTATGTTGTCCATTATAAACAAAATATAGTATGCTTAATTATATTTTTAAGTAATCGTAGAATATTATTGAAATTTACTCTGATGCTTAATTTCACTGGCGTAGAGGGAAAGTAATGATGCATTACCACAAACAAATTCTGTATATAATGTAATTACTTTACTCTAAAGTTCATCCGGCCTTTGTTTGAATAATGCGTTCTTCTATCCACATTATTTAAAAAAAATATATGTAATTTTTTTAGAATAAACAACAAAGTCTTGTTAAAAATAAGGAAGTCAATTGAAAAATGCATTAGTATTGAAGTAGAAGAGGATGCACGTTACCAAAGCACTTACAGTGTGCAACAAACATGTGCAAGTATATTGCCGTCAAGTATACAAGAAAAACTAAACTTTGTAAAAATTGGAGCACAACAAAGAACAGGAAAATTTTACCTTGTATCAAGAAATTTAATTATATTTTTATGTTATACTGTATAATATATTAGATGTATACGTAATTACACTTATTAGGAAGTAATTTATTTATAATAAGGATGTAAACTTTGCTTTAATTTCTTAAACAAGCAAACCCTCGTTTGATACACACAAAAATAAATTGTAATACACTTAATATATAAATATTATGTATATTATATTGTATTAATATAAAAAAAAAAACATGAATCCTATGTTTCATTTTTATTTTTACAATATGTCATTCATATTATTATATCTCTTTGTAACAAGCGGTGACAGACGTTTGCGCCGATTTCCCTTAATGACCGGTCTTTTGCGCCCCAACGCGGACAAGTAAACAGGTCTTTTGCGCCGTGGTGGACAGGTCTTTTGCGCCCCTGCACAGCAGGGTGCAAGCAGGACGATTGCGCCGCCCGATTTTGAGGCTGCGACTGGGGTTTAACATAAACGTATTAGAAACCTCTTTTCTAGCTAAACACGTCATTTCATGGCATAAACTGCATGAAGTTATATAATATTAATTTATCATAATATTATTTATAATAATTAATAATATAACTTTGTTTTATGTACATATGTACTATAAAATTTATTGGGAAATATATTCATAAAACCAGAGATTTTATATTGAAAAATGTAAGTTATCTGATTTAGCTTTGATTTATTCTTTATATTTCTGTTTGTTTTCAAAATATTACATTTTAGCTGAAGCGAATAGGTATCTCAGCTGGTATCACAGTTCAGTGTTCTAATTTTCGCAACAAATCGCAATATGTAATATATAGAGTGCCAACCTCATATTTTTTTATTGCAGAAATGGATGGAGGGTGCAAATTTATGCAACTCTGATTTTTTCCTGCTTTTTTAGAGTCCGGTAAGTATTTTCAAAAGGTTATTAAGTACTGAGAGAGTAATGCGCCTCTTGAAGCCTCTTTTAATAAAAGGATTCAAACAAAAGGAGGAGCGTGGGTTCAAACCCGACCTCGGCACAACTTTTTAGCAATACTTCCCAGCCTCTAAAATATCTGAAAAAAATCAGAATGGCATACCTTTGCACCCTCTATTGAACTCTATTCGTTTTGAAAAAAACAAAAACAAAACAAACAACAACTTTGAGGTCGATACTCTATTTTGCTCTTTTCCATAATTATATAGAGCTTTTATTTTAGTTTTTATTATATTTTTTATTTTATTTTATTTTTTTTTTTTTTTGCATACAACTTAATTCAAAAAGTTGCTGAGAAAAATTGTATCACTAAAAATGAAAAGTCTTTATAAGTGAAGCAATATATCAGAAGTTAGCCGATACTTGCAAAACTTATCTATATTTACTATTATACATATTTTTTTAAATTGTGTATAAATATTTTTAATGATATATAGTAACATATAACTATAAAATATTATTTATCATGTAATTCATGTTTTAATATTAAAGTTAAAGCAGTGAGCTTTTTAATCTTTGTTAAAATGTTTATTAATTATTTTTTATGAATGGTTTTAAAAGAATATAACTTTTATAAATTTAGAATAAAATTAAATTCATGTGCATACTTCTAAAAGTATAAGTATAATTACTGAATTACCATTGAATTTTAGCATTTGGCATTTTTGGATTAAGATTGTACAGGAACGAATATTATCACTATTATACATAAAATAATTTTTTACCTCTTCCGTGGGTTTCTTACGAAGATTATTTATTGAGTAAATAAAATTAAATAATATATAGATACGCTTAATATATATTATACTGCATTGTACTCTAATATGAATTGTTCAATTAAATTTATTGCAATGAGATAGCACATATGGTTCAGCTAGAAAAGAGGTTTTAAGTATGTTTGTGTTAAACCCTAGTCACAGCCTCAAAAACGGGTGGCGCAATCGTCCTGTTTGCACCCTGCTGTGCAGGGGCGCAAAATACCTATACTGACCGCGGCGCAAAAGACCTGTACCTTTTTCAAGAAATTTTGACCGCGGCGCAAAAGGGCTGCACCCGTAACAAGTGTTTGGCGTTAATTCCTGAAAGGTAATAATGCAAGGTTCAACAAAATATTAGGGAAACTTTAGCAACTTTATGCTTGTTCCTTTTAAAAATTGAAAATATTTTAATTTGCGAAATTTGGTAAATTTAAAGCATTATCCATGCGTAGATAAGGTGGGTCTCCTGGGTCACAAGCAGGATCAGGAACATCATGAATTATGATTATGGCATCTTTTATTTTATATGTATTATATTATATATACTTTTTTCCCTACATATATAACATATATTTTTTTCTTACATTAAAATTTGGTATCTTCTTCTTTTGCAATCGTGCTGATTTGATTAGAAGTGATTGTTAGAAAATTTCATTAATTTCAAAATCATAATAAAAACATATTGTTTGTAAATTAGTTACCCTGCCTATAACCATAGTGATTGATGAAGCTATCATGATTTGAAAATGTCTTTTTTGCCCCCATTTACTAGTAGGAGTCTTCTAAGTTTGACTAAACTTAGGATTAGGAATGACATTCAACTGTGAGTACATTCTACATTATGTTTTCTATTTTTTATATCTTATTTAATGAAATAAAATAAATAAATAAAATTTCAATATTAATAATGATTTTAAACAGAAACTAATATTAAATTATATATTATTTATCTCTAATTTTGTCAATATTGTATAATATTGAAGAAATTTTAATTAAAAATTTTGCAAATTTAAGCTAAGCTAATTTCTGCTGATCAAATTTCTGCTAGACAATATTTGTAAACTTATGCAATAAAAAAATTGTGTTTTTTTTTTCCCATAGGTTTAGATAGGACAGTGAAAGTCAACTGAATCACTGTACTTAATTATAGCAGAGAGAATTATCACACAGACGTTGCTGTACTCTGCAGTATATGTGTTATAGTATAGAGATTAGAACGAACAAAAAATAGAGGTGACGATGACGTGAGTCTAACCCTAGCTTACAGTATGTGTGAAAGGATGACAAACAGTGCACTTTTTTTTTCAATTTCTTGACATCAAAAATAAAAAAAAAGTTTGAGTTATATATAATATGTAGCCGCAATTAATTAGGTAAATAGCTTTAACGTACAAAGGGCATTCATGTTGAAAAATTGAAACAAAAGTTATCTTGGACTTTTACCATTGCTGATATAAGTTATAAGTAGTTAGTAGTACTCTAATTACTATAAATGATAGTGAGTGCATGAACAGGTGGTCACTTACTTTTGTTAGTGATAGTATTTATTACAACTTGTAATTACAACATACTACGTACAGTGAGGATTACATCGAACAGCAGCAATTAAAAATGAAGGTCCGAGATAGCTATAATTATTCAAAACTTATTAATTATTATTATTGATATTTAGTAGTATTAATTATATTTCATAAAATTTCTAAATGTATAAACTTTAATATGCTTGAGATTGTTCGTATAGTGAATTACATAATATTGTACAATTTTGCATACAGTTTCTTTAAAAGATAATTTCATCTTCATACAAACAAATTTAATGTACATTGTAAAATGTTAAAGTCTAACTATTATAGTAAATAACTATACATTTATTATTTATGTTTATTGCATTTTTAAGTGGTAAAAAATTTAGTCATAAAGTTTTATTGTTTTCAAAGAAAGCTTATTTTAATTTGTTCTTGTGTTTTTCTTTTAACACAGTTCTGTGTGTGTATCTGGTAGGCATATCATATTACTAGCGAGACGCTAAACCGAGATTGCTCTACAGCCACATGCAGCTGCAGGGCGGGTATATTAGTCACAGGCTCCCAACATAAAAAGTGCAAGACGTGTGAGTGAAACAAATTGCTATATTGAAGGAAAACGGACAGTTGACAGTTTGTAAGAGCTTCTAAATATTCAAATATAATATTTAAATTTTCATATATAATATATATTTAATATTATCACGATAATTTTCTATAACTAATAGATTGGAGTGTGCACGTAAATTCATTTTGTAAAAAATAAGTTCAGCAAATTCTATGCTGTACACTATCAGAAACCATGTATCAATTGAATCTCTTTTCACTATATTATATTTATGCATACATCTATTCTCATTTAGCTTATAATTATATTAATTATGGTATTAGACATTGAGGAAGTAGGGCAGTTTTACTGAATATATGTTTTTTTTTTATTATTTTAGGACTGGCTAGAGGACAGTCCTGTATATATATATCTCATTTTGGAAAACGTAATAGTCTCACACTCCCGTCATTGAACTGTTGTTTCATTTAAAAAATCTCACCCCGACCTATACTTGCAGTATGGTAATAATAATTGTTTGCATCAATTATCATGCGCTTGTTATTATTATTATTTTCAATGAAAATGCCACAAAGCTTCTCTAAATGGGCACCATTTGTGGCTCAGCAAACATTAAAAAAATCAAACAGTTGTTATTTGGGTTTGAAAAATCTAAAGATTATGTGGATACCCTCTATAATATAGTCACATTTGCTGTAAAATTCGCATTAAAGAAATTTTTATTTATCAAATTGTTTTTTTCTTCAATTAAATATGATGTATATGAATAATTGTATTTTACAGAAAATAATATGCATCAATATGCTTTGATTATCATGTCGTATATAGGGTTGTTGTAAAAACGTCCATGTAAATGCATGCACTTTCATATAAATTTGATTAAATTTTCTTCTTTATTCATGAAAAACGTTATTAAATTACTAAACTTGTTGACCTAAATGTTATATAAATGTATAGTATACATTTTATATTACCAAAAAAAAAAAAAAAAAAGCAACAAAACACTCGATATTTTGCAATTGCTGCATATTGAATATTAAATTAAGTTTTTATTTTCATACATAAAAAAGAAGATATTAAAAGTAAAAATGTTTCAGGTTTCAATTTGATGGTTTAAGGGTAATTCCATCAGAGTATGTAGGTCATGGAGAAGCTAGGCTACAGCAAGCAAGCAACTTTTAGTGCACGAGCTGGAAGGCGCCGTTCACAGACTTCATCGGAGAAGTCTTTGGCGTCCTTGACGATCGAGTCCATGCACGCATATTCACATCACACCATGTCGACTCTCAATACAAAATACGTTTTTCTTTTCTCTAGTTTGTCTAAATATTTATAAAGTTAATTGCGAAATAACTTAACTACCTCTAATAATGTTATTAATATTATTATATCTAAGCTTTTTAGTGTTATTATTTAATTATAAAGATGAATTTAGAAGTCCTTGTCGGAATAATTATTATAACGTTATAACAATATACGCTATATATGAATTCTCACTCAATTCACTCAATCAGCAGAGCGTGGAATAGTCTAATTAATCTACTATGTATAATTGAAAGCGGCATTGATGGCAAAGAAAATATTATATTGCGCATGAAAGAGGTAGTGAAATAAAATAAAATCTTATGTGAGGGGTATTGAGGAGGGCCGCTCGCACGTGCATTAAATGTAGCTGCGAGTGCCAGCTGGTTTGAGATCGATGAGGTGACGTCACACTAACACATACCGCCGCTCTTCTCAACATTTTGAGTGTTGAGCCACAAAAAACACCCCTAACAAACATAGAATGTCATACATTACATGAAACTTGTAATGTTAATCTCAAAAATTCACCCGATTTTTTTCTTATATCAGAATGTTATAAAAATATTATTGCAATTTAAGTACTATTTGGTTGATAAATATAATTATGATTTAATCATAGGCATTCAATTTCATAAGTTGTTCTGAAATTAAGTCCAATAAAAAATAAGATGATATATATTATTCTTAATTTTTGCGATGTTTTAATTTTTAATTGTATATTGCTAGACAATAATGGTTGAATTTTTTTATTTCATAAATATACATAAAATTATGATTTTTTGAATTTTTTTCAGATTTTTTTGGAGTGCGGGAACTAATTTTAAAAAAATATTTAAAATATATTAATTAGGGTGGTACTTCCTGTTGGAACAACCGTGACGTCATTTTCTCGTGCTCTGATTGGCTATTGATGACTTCACGGTTGTCCGATCAGGTTAATTGTACCACCCTAATTCAGATATTTTAAATATATTTTTTTAAAATTAGTTCCCACACTCCAAAAAATCTGAAAAAATTCAGAAAAGCATAATTTAGTGTATATTTTCTAATTATGAAATAAAAAATGAAACCATTACTGTCTATTGCATTATATTATTATAGTTTACCCTTATAATTACATGCAACAATAATAAAAACTTCATGCTTGCATATCGCAACACCTTGATCTTTGACTCAATTTAATTTTGCAAATGAATACACATTACTGAAGTCACTGAAGTGTCTTGGAAAAAAAAATATTATTTTTTTAGAGAGAAAATATCTCTACGTTTAAACATGCACAATATCATAATGCTGATCAAACAGATTTGTCAGAAATATGTAAAAAAATAATATATATTGATTGTTGGATTCTCTGTTGCCTTCGATGTAATAGATCTGTTCGTAATACACATAAGCATTAACTATAAAATTCGTGTCGTGAACTACTGGTTTAAGAATTTCTTTGTTTGCAAGATCACAGAACTTAACTACCCTTAATTCCGTCTTCTTCCAGTAGTAACCTCCCGTTTTTTTACCATTTGTAGTTGTGGTGTGGTATATCCTGTGTGGCATCTGCGACTAATGAATGCATGTATAGCAAGTAATGCTCAATTTTGCAGGTTTGCAAGGAAATGCAACCACATAATAATAAAAATAATGATAGTAAAAATAATAGTTGTTTATTGGGATAGAGAAGTAACATGGGAGGGAGAGAGAGAAAAAAAAAATAACTCATATATTATTATCCCAATGGGTGAACTATATACACATATAACCATCAGGCTGCTCTCAATGAAACAAGTTGCGTTGTGATGTTCTATTAGCATCAGTATACACGGCATATGTAATTTCTGGCATCGAATATCGATTGACGAGAATGTCCTACTCAAAGAACTTATTATTAGCTTTTATAGAACCCTCCTCACTGTTTACCTTAAATTTCAACTTTAATATTAAAGGAACAGGCAAAAACAATATTAAAGCGAACACTTTAGTTTCCCACCTACTTTAACTTAAAATGTATCATGAATCATAAGTCTTCATAAGATTATAAGGTAAGTATCATTATGTCATAATATCATGTATTACAATGTTATATAATGTCATCTTTATATGAAGAACAAATCCCGAAATAAATAAAAATAAACAAATATATATTTCTAATTTCTAAATTTTTAATATAGCAAGGAGTATTTTGGTTCTTACTGTGCCTTTATTAGGACATGCTAGAATAGTAGTATAATATAGAGTGTAATAATTAATAGTAATTAATTAGTGTAATAATTTCCTCTCTCATCAATTCCTTAGTAAAATTTATTCCTAATATATAAATTAAAATTATGTTGCAAAATTTGTCAATACACTTCATCATTACATGTGAAATGATGCAGATTTCTTGTATGCTGCAATACTTGATTTTATTAACAAAATAATATAAACATAAATATATTTTAAACAATTTGTTAAAAAAACACTATAAACTACACTATTAACACTATTTTAGCTGTACTAAAATTAATTATTATTATTAAAATCAAAATTCTCTTACATGCATAATATACGATGATTATTGTGCTAAAGATATAATAGCAATTTTGATAGTTGCTCAAACTTTGCTGAAGTTGGGTGAAAACTTTTTCAGTTGTTACTCCATCATCACCATTTAATTCGCGTAGATGTCAATCGTACCAAGTCAATACTTTCAATGGAAATTTACCTTCACTTGTTTGTTTTGCTTGAATTACGACATTAATTAATTACAAGCAAGATTGAAAGCTTATTTGGTCTGGTTAAATTAATTTCTAATTTTACAATCACGCTTCTAATTAACGAACGGAGCCATAAAATAATAATATTACATGCAAGAGCACACATTCTTTGTGGTACCATAAACTATATTATAGTTACGTGCATTGCCATTAAATAATATCTACCGAGAGGCAACAGTCTGACACCTCTAAATCTGTCACTATTTTGCCAATAAAGATTATCATGCTCACCATTTATTAATAGGCGTATTAACAATAAATAAGGTCATGGATGCCCTGGTTTGGAAAGAACCCACAAAACCCTGAGCAAAATGCTATAGGCCAAGTCCATGAGGAGCTGAGAATTTAAATTCAGTCACATATGATCATTATCCTACAATGGCGTTCAGAAGCCAAAAAATAATAGCAATAAATAATAATAATAAAATAAATTTTATTAATAACGTAAGTCTGCAAAGAAATTTCAACACAACTTTATTTCAATTAACTGCTGCGTTTCAATATTAATAATATGCAATTTGCAATATATTATATTGCATAATATAAATGCTAATGAAAATTCACATTTATTTATACCTTAACTTTACATCCTATACTTATATATTTCGTGTTATCATTATCACCATGCATATTATATGTATGCAGCTTCTGTACATAACAACATTGATATAAGGTGCTATAAACTTTAATTTTATAATGCACTTATAAATCAAAGTATCACATGAAAATTATACATTATAAGTTATAATATTCTTGAGTTACAGAGTGCAAAAAAAAAAAAAAAAAAAAATACGAAACTTTAAAACGAATCCTATATTAAAACTTTTCTCATTTCATTTCGTGTTACAATCATTCGTCGACTTATAAAATATCATGAAACCTTCAATCAACATTGCAACTGTAAATATTTTGTGTTCGTTACTTAATTTATGCAATGGTAACTGTTCTTGCAATATTTTAAATAATTATTTAATTATATAATATTAAGCTAAAATACTTATAGCACTTACTAACTAGATATTTTATTTCTAGCCAATAAAATTAGAGGTTACAGGTAGTCAGAATTTGAATAAGAATGGAGGGTTTGCAAATTCAATGATTACTCGACAAAGTAATATGTGTCATGGAATGGAGAATATGATTAATATTATATTGCATCCTGTCAAATATACATAAATATGTTGATGATAAAATGTACGATGTACTTTTATGCTTCATTATAGTTTTGTATTCTATTTTTGTTTTCTATCTCTCTCTGAGATTTTTTTGTTTTTTGTGTAGTTTATTACCTTCCGCTAATGTATGATACTATATATCCTAAATAATTTTAATGTATTATTTTGCGTCTATTGTTTCCTATATCTTGATACCAACAGTAATGAATATTAAGTTTTTTCCTCTGCTTGAGCACAAGCTCATGGAGGCAAACATTTATGCAATTTTAAGATGTAACTTTTTATAAACAGTATTATGTAAAATAATGATGAATAATAAAAAAATATTTAGTATTTGGGATATGAGGTTTGTAAATTACATAAACATCAATTAGTACAATTTTATATAAACAAGTTCTGATCTCTTTTTTTTTTTTATTTTTACAGTTTCTCTTCATATTATAGAAATTATTATAAAATTAGTTCTGTTATTTCAATCAACATTTCTAAACGTTTTACTTACATACAATTTGAAATAACACAGAGCTGTATGATGTACCATAGCCCTATAGTTCTATTTTCTTTTGTACCAATTCAGCTGAGATGGTTGGAATATAAATACTAAATTTTTAAAAGAGGAAAGACATCTTGGGATATTACCAGAAATTTATTAAAACATATTTAACCTAATTGCTACTATTTGATATGGATCGAGAAAGCTAGCTGTAATAAGAATTTATTAAACAAGTTCTTAAACTTGCACAGTTTATTCAACGAATCAGATAAACTATCTATCCATGGGACAAAAGGCTCATGCATGTCATAATTTATTCTGAATCAATTCTCCACATGTACGAACAGAATAAATATGAAAATTATGTATAATTATAATGATTTTAATATTTTATGATAAGGTCAAATTGCCATTTATCTTTGTGAGTTTTATTTGTTTTTTTTTTTATTCAAGTTCTTAATCAGTTTTTTTATTAATCAAATTGTAAACAAAAGGGATGTAAAGCCGCTTTCAAAATCATATTACAGTATTTTCTCATTTAAAAGATAATAGGTTTATCTGAACTGCTATAAACTTTACGATGTGTGTCACCATATTATACTCATTATATATACAAGCATTTTATTGCACATTAATTCCAACAATTATTTAGCAAATGAAAACGGGCAACAAACAATCTTCGTGCCTAATCTCTGTTTTCATCCTCATTAAGTTTCTTCATTAATAATGTAATAAAGTTCACTAATATATTTTCCCTGCATTGCTATCCAACATAAAGTACCAAAAAGAAAATAGTAATCAGGGAAAGACGAAAAAAAATATTCATCAAGGACATTCACATGCAAGATCTAAAGCAAAAGAGTTTATTATACAGGCGCGGATCCAAGGCCCGGCTCCATTTAGTTTTCTGTTTGTCCTAACAGTAAATTTAAAATGAATATTTTCCAAAAGTAAAACCCATGCATAATTATACAGGGTTACAAATTTATGTATTATAGCTCTGTTCGTAAATACACAATTAAAAACAATCGATTTTCATTGATTAACCTTATGTACAAGAAACGTAAGGTTCATCAATAAAAATCGATTCTTTCTGATTGTGTTTTTACGAATGATTGAACGATAATGATTGTACGTACAAAATACAAATGATTCAGTATTCAGTGATTTTTATTTCGGTAACATCAAAATGGCTCAATAACTGATGCCTTGCAAGCTCTGCAGTACGTACCCTCATTTTGTTACACAACTTTGAGTCATTTTTTTAAACATGTAAAATTTAAATTGAAAATGTTTGCACTTTTCTCTATTGGAAAAAATACAAATTTTTATTTGTATCTGCAAAAAGATGCAACACTCAACAACGTGTTAATAGGTTCTGCATGTACTGTTTGGTGTATCCTGCCTCTGACTTGTTTTTTATGTATTCATGAGGGAAATATAATAAATAAATAAAAAAATAAACAACGTACCAAATAACTTGTTTATTTCAATAGAGATTGCAGTAAAAATACTCGTATTATAGCAATCCATTCCATGAGTTAATAATGAACAAGGTCATTAATTTCGAGCGTTGTGCACGTACCACGTCCACTCGCCCTAAGAAAATTAAAAAAATAATATATAAATGTTCGCTTCATATTCCATAATTAAAATAGAGCATCGACCTCAAAAAATTTATTGCAAAAATGGATAGAGTGTGTAAATTTATGCCATCTCTCATTTTTTCAGATGTTTTAGAGCCCAGGAAGTATATTGCTAAAAAGTTTTTGCGAGGTCCGGCTTGAATCCACGCCCCTTTTAGGTCCTATCCTTTTATTAAGAGCGGCGTCAAGAGGCGTCACTTTCCCTACACTTTCAATATTTAAAAAAAAATGTTCCCGTGCTCTAAAAAATCTGAAAAAAAAATCAGAATATCATAGCTTTGCACCCTCTATCAATTTCTGCAATAAAAATTTTTGAGTTTTTTTTTTTTTTTCCACTGTACGCATCTAAGCAAATTATTACAGTGTAATTAATACCAGTATCCTGTTTAAGTTCAATTGATTTAAAAACATGCTACTCTATGGTATCATAATAATTTTACTTAATAATTAACGTTTATCCTTGGATTTTCTCCAAGTTGAAAACTCATATTCATTGTTATTAGTACATTCCGATAATGATTATCAGAAAAAAAAACTTTAATTATAAAACTGCACTGTAAACTGTTTACTGTTACTCCATTGTAGACAAATTTTTTTTCTCAGATTTTTTAGGACTAATAATATGATTTTTGTAGTTACAAAAAGCAAAAAGTATAGTTCAACTCATGCTGCTTAAATAAATACTGAGAGCATTTAAAGGCCCTGCATATTGCAAACGGGCATAACTCACTTTCACAAGATAATATATAGGAAGCGAAGTAAGAAAGTATATAAACTAATATTTACTTGTACTGGTTTTAAAGATCATTTGATTTCAAGAATCTCTAATGTAATTAGCAAGAGTTTATATAACAGTCATTGTTATTCTGAGCTATTCTAAGCTGCAAATATGCTGAGTGAAATATGGGGCATGGCTATAGTACGTTAAGAAGTCCGATAATGGATTATCTGCATGGATTTTTTTGTATTGAATATTCGGATAAAGGACCTCAAGTTATGTATATACAGTAAATATATAAAATAAAAAATAAATAAAATAATAATATGTGAAATAAATACCTGCAACTGGGCCATTATCCTCGCTGAAATTATCGTTCACTTTTCACTTAAAACACACAGGTCACTTGTACAGTTAAAAAAATAAAAAACAACATACACTACGCAAATACTACTAGTGCTATTACTGTGCAAATGAACTGTGTGTTTGTGTTTTAAGTGAAAAGTGAACGATAATTTCAGCGAGGATAATAGCCCAGTTACAGGTATTTATTTCACACTCATTATGATGTAACCTCGCTTGCAATTTTCTTTTTCAAACATAATTATATATATTATATGATAGGTCTGTTCGTAAATACACAATCAGAAAGAATCGATTATTTGTGATGAACCTTATGTTTCATGTCCAGAAGGTTCATCACAAATAATCGATTCTTTCTGATTGTGTATTTACGAACATACCTAATATTATATACCATTAAATGACGCACGTATATGACGAATGTTAGAATATCTCCGCTGATCCTTGAATTTCATGCATCATTATAAATTATAATATACTTACTCTGATACTGATTTTATATAGCAAGATATAATATATAATTCTTGTGAAAATTAATAACTGAAACAAGCATAATATATACATAATATATATATGCTTGTTTCAGTTATTATTTTTCACAATAATTTACATATTATATCTTGCTTTGTGTTGTGTTCAGCTGCACCTCTCGAAGACTCCAGGGCTCCATCCCCACTGCTCCAGCTCATTTGACTTCATACGATGATGGCGACCTCCAATCCACCTCCGATTCACCTCATAATTGCCCTCGTCACTGCGAAATTAGTTTCGAACAAAAGCCAGATAACAGTTGGCTTTGTGTCCGTTTGCTTGCAAGGATTTAGTTCTTTTGTTATATTATAAATGTTATTGAATCTACTACTAATTCTGGCCAGAGTTTTGATTAAATGGCAATAAAAGTGCTAATTAATAATTTAATGAAAGTATATTATAACTTATAACATTTTAACTACAGTAAATATATGATTATTTGAAAATAACTACTGATGTGCAAGTTTCAGTCATAAGATTTGAAAATTTCCTAAACTATTCATCAATTAAATTAAATTTCTAATTCTAATCAAAGCAGCTACTTATATACAATGACTATCACTGATAGTCATTGACTTATATATATTTTGATAACCAATAGAATCTTTTGAGTGTTATTTATAGGTTCTGAAGCTATTGCTATCAATATATAATATTATGCTCATGACTTATAGTTGAAATAAAAAACTTTATTAATACCTTTTCAAAGATTTAGCAAACAAAAATAAACAAACTTTGTTTTAATTTAAGGTCAGTTTTTTATAATTTTTGAAGTAGATAACAACCTTAAAATGACTTGTCCATTTTTGAACGCTAATTTCTCTAAAGCCGGTATTACACGATACAATTTTACTTACGTTGAAATATAATCTTATCCTGCAAGGACTTGCAAACTAGGGTGGTATTCACGAAAAGTTAAGGAGCGTTTTAGGGAGAGATATTTTAAGAAGCATTTTTCTTACCTGTTACCTGGTAAGAAAAACGCTTCTTAAAATATCTCTCCCTAAAACGCTCCTTAACTCTTCGTGAATACCACCCTATATTTTGTCTTAGCAATTTATGTAGAATATACTAATACTATAGCTAGTTCTGCTCTAACTTAATTGTAAGCAAAAATCGTGAATTCACGTCGCTTGCAGGAGGAGAGAGAAATTTATTGTAAGGTAAAATTATAAAGAAAATTATATCCTGTGATACTACGGATCACGTAGACTACGAAGCTATTTTGGCATCGTCAGGCAGCAGCACATAACATTTGAATGTCAAGTGTTGACTTTATTCTAAATTTGTCCTCTTCTTTTATTAATATTTAGGGCGCGCGGATTCACAAAGCGTTAAGACTTAATTTTTTAAGTCTCAATTTTAGTCATTAATTTAGACCCCAATTGCTCAATACTTAAAATATGATCTTTAAATTTTGTGAATGCCCCCTACAGTATAATATGAACTTTATAAAGTTCTTAAATTCTTGGAATGGAGTATCGACCTCAATTTTTTTTATTGCAGAAATGGATAGAGGGTGCAAAGTTATGCTATCCTGATTTTTTTTGAGACCGGGAACTATTTTTAAAAAATTATTGGAAGTCCTTTTCGTGACGTCACGAGACGCCGCTCAGAAAAATATAAGCCTTGCCACCGCGTGACGTCACAAAAAGGCCGGACTTTCAATAATTTTTTAAAAATAGTTACCGGTCTCAAAAAAAGCTGAAAAAAATCAGGGTAGCATAGCTTTGCACCTTCTATCCATTTCTGCAATAAAAAAATGAGGTCGATACTCCATTGTAGAATTTTGTACTTAAAATGCTTGTTAAATATAATGTGTTGGTTGTTATTAAAATTAAATACAATATAGACATAAGAAAATTTATATAATATTGTTATCAATGTCCTATCTGAATATATTAACCTTGGAGCTAGCGAAACGGAATTATTTACTTAATTTTATTAACAATCAATACACATTTATTATTAAATATTTTATTTGAGTATTTAAATATTTAATTAAACTAAACTAGCGTAAATAAAATATTTTAAAGTTAAAAGTCAATAATAAATTGTCATCTTAAATTATAAGAATAAAAAAAATAAATGCATTAAGAATGAATAGCACATATATAAATTTTTATTCTTTAGTTCAGTGATTATGCCCTCATAACCATTAAAATGGTTAACGACACAGCATATAATTTAAAAATAGTGGGGGTGATTCACGAAAGAGTTGCTCAGAAAGTTATCCAGCTTTCTCACTAACCGCAGTTAGCGCCAGCTTAATTCAATGACACTAAACGTGGTTAGTGAGAACCTGGATAACTATCTTCGTGAATCGCGCCCAATAATGTAAACAAAATCTATCTTATTAGTTGTTATTAACACAGTTTTATATTATACTATTATAATTAAAAACAACATAATATTGTAAAATAAAAATATTACACTAATATCAAATATCCTACATTTTTATTAATTTTTGTTTTAAATGTATTTTATTTAGAATAAAATAACAAATATCCTTTTAATTTCTAATTTTTATTTTTTTTTTTTTTAAGTTACAATTTTTTATGTTCCACAAATAATACACTAATTACATGTAGTTACACACCAATTATTTCTTTCTGAATATATGAAATTAATGGCAACTAAAGTAATAATGATGGGTTGTACATTTAACATTTTAGGCAAGTTTAGAAATTAATTAATTAATAATTATATGTACATAATATATATATATAATAAGCAGCATTTTGCAAGTTAGTGTTTTTTCATTTAGAATTTCATATTATTCGTTTTTTCGTATTATAATTTATGTGATACATATATTATTATATTTTACTGTAGTATAATCATTTATAATGCTTATAATTTAAATTTAATATTACAAAATTTGGAAATAAAATGTTTCAATCGTAAAATTAAGAATAAATTGTATTTTACAGGTTACATTAATTTACTTTATTACGTTTTAAATGTTGTAACTTTATAACATTTACTATAACAATGATATTACACGTATAATTCAACACAACATATAATGTAAGTACATAATATATAATAAGTGTAATATAATAAAGAAGAATATAATTTTAAGTGTATTTTCTACTGAAAATAATAATTTATTAATCAGGGATGCAAGAATTATTTTTGGATTTTTTTCCCTTTGCTCGTATGACATATTATAGTACAGTATATCAATCATTCCATGAAGTATTTAAAAAAATACCTTATTTGTATATACGTAAATAAAATAAACCAACTACCAATATTAAAACATTGAAAGGATCTTGAATCCCTGATTTACAATCAAAGCATCATGCAAAACACTTAACTAATACTATACATTGTATTTAATTCAAAATAAAATATGCAAATAAATGAATTTCATCTATGAAATTTGTTTAACTCCAAAATCTAAATTGGTTTACATTGTAAAATTTTGTAAAACTATTCTTTAATTTTAAATTTGTTTCTAATTTTTTTTATTTTTTCTATTGGTAAACCAGTCTTTGCACATGATATTCAGTATTTTGTCAATTTACATATAATATAATTATATATAATCTATTTTCAAAGCTACCATACAACTTGTGCATAAGTATTATAAGTTTAGTATATTTTATACTTTTATGTAGCGTTTCATAATTTGACAACATTTGGAAGTAACTCTTTCTTCAACCTGTCATTCTAGTAAATTTGACTCCGCAACAATTAATAATTTAGAGTTTGTGCTTTTTCGTAAGTTACTTAAATTGTTCTTCGTATTATTTCAAATCCAACTGAGTAATACGCCCTTCCCTGTGAATATATCAGAGCCCTTACATCTACATAAAAATGCTGGCAATTTTTATCGCAGAGAAAAACGCTAATTTAATTGTAATTATGTATAATGTGTATAGTACTATAATTAATTAATATTTTGTAAATAATTCATTATTGCTGAATTTATTTTAACTCAGTATTGTCATTATAGTTATATATTGTTTATTTTGTTTTGACAAATATTCTTGATTTCATTTTTGTTCCAAGGTTGAGAAAGAATTTCAAAATGACTTAACATGAGAAGGCAGTACTTATTATTAGGTGTACATAGACTAAGGTGTAAATTCTTGACTTAATTTACGCTTTATTATTAAAAAAAAATCCATTAAGTTTCATAGAATTAATTTTGTTTTATTTGCTCGACATAGAACACACGATCACAGAACATTTATTTTATTATTATCTGTATATAAATATTATACCGACGGATTTTCTTTAATATATGCTTCCGAAGTAGTTTATTTATGTGAACACAATCTTTCCATAAGTTTCGTGTGTAATTGTTGTTCACTGCATAGCTAATAATTATAATGTGTAGTATGTAGTATTGACCTCAATTTTTGTTATTGCAGAAATGGATAGAGGGTGCAAAGTTATGCTATAGTCTGATATTTTTCAGGGCTGTAAAAAAATCTGAAAAAATCAGGGTTGCGTAACTTTGCACCCTCTATTCATTTCTGCAAAAAAAAATAGGTCGGTACTCCATTTATAGTTGTTTAAATTACGCAAAGACGATTAAGTATGAGATGATTTAGATATGAATAAATTTACTCTATTATGAAAGCTTAAAAGTAAATAAAATGAAACATTGTTCCAAGTAGGAAAAAAAATGTTTTCAACTTTATGTTTTAAATCAATTAAGGGTAAGATAACATGGAACAGCTGAATCAGCTGATCGACGTAGTCCCATTTGATTAACATGTAAACTTTAGCAACCTCATAAAAATTCTGAATTTTTTTAGAGACCACCAAGAAATTGCAGAAAAAAATCAATTTTTTAAAATTAAGTTTTAAGTTTTAGTATAGGGCTTTCCCATGGAGAGCTAAACAAAAAAATTAATTTAAAATATTGGCACGTCCGATTGTTTTGTATTTTTATTTTTTTCAACTTCTTTTGGTGCTAAGGTCCTTAGCAAATAATAAAAAAAAATATGAGGTTGCTAAGGTTTATACATGTTAATCAAATGGGACTATGCCGATCAGCTGTTCCATGTTATCTTACCCTTAATTACAATCAATGTGTGTGTTACTTTTTTATGATGTTGTGTTACCTTTTTTTTTTTTTTTTTTTTGCTTAATTTTAGTGAATAAATTACAAATATCATACAAAAGATAGGCATAAAATGTTAACTGTATTTTTAATGTATTACTGGAGTGCTACATTTTACAACATATTATTCGGCAGCCATGCAGTGACTTTAAATAAAGTGAAAAGTATTAATGAAATAATGAAGCATATGCTTTAATTTAATTTTTATCCTAGATAAATTTTATTTTATATCGTAAAGTTATGAAAAGATTGTCTACAATCACTAGCTTCTCTTTGTGCTATACAAAGATTTAATTTTATTTTAGAATCGCACGCTTTTATGTTAAGTGTAAATATGATTATATAATATACAATTATAATAATTAATACATTTATTTGAAGCATAACATCAACATACTGACTAACACTTACTAAGAAACTATTATAAACCCAGTTTTATTAGACTTCTCTGAAAGTTAACTTATTCTATAAATTTTGCATTGTAATAATTACTAATAATTAAATGAGTGTATCCAAAAATAAGTTTTAATATTTTAATAATTTATTTCGTATAATAATCTAAAAAGTTTGTGGTTTTGATTTTAGAATTATATACTTTTATTTAACCATATTTTAAAGTTTATAGTTTTATGAATGGTCCCCTTTGCAATTTTGGTTCATTATTCAAAATTTCTTTAAGATATGAGAAACCATAAGAAAGGAAAAATAAAATTAGTTTTCAATTAACATTATTTCATTTTTCTATAATATATACTTCAGTTTAATATAAAAACTGATCGGTTAATATTAATTAATAATATGAAAAGTCATAATTACATTATAAAAGTACTGCAATTTTGAATATTTTATGGAATTTCTTTAATATTTCTAATATTTCTATTATTATTCTTATTTCACATTTTATTTAGCTTTCGTTTTTTAAATAAAACTGGATAATTTTAAAAGTTTCAGTTAACTTGATTAGTCAAGGCATTTTATAGTTTATATCTAATACGACTATACACACATTTTAGTTATTTTCTTTCTTACATCGAATTTATTGAAAAAATTGCTATTTATCTAAATTTAACTTTGTTATAGTTAGCGTTCACCTTTTAAATATTTTTTTAGACTCGTCATAATTTAAATCTTTTTAAGCAATAACAAAATACTCTTGCGATCATTTCGATGTTATGTCCAACATTATTTTTTATTGGCATGATCATCATCTTTGCAATTCATTATCATTGAGTTTTAAACCTTTCCATGTATGTATATAAAACTACATTTTTTTTACTCTACTTTAATCTATGCTATAGTTAACAACAAATAAGAGGTGAAGAACAAACGCTCGCTTGAAAAACTCTCTGGTTTAATAATCGACTTGCAATTGCGAAAATGGGAGCTGTATGCAGCCCTCAACTTCCGTTAAAACTTTCACCCTCGATCAGTATTAATTTTAACACAACGTTTTTATCACTTGTATAATATTAAATTGAATTCATACTATATATTATATTCTATATTTATTACAACATGCAACATAAAGTTTACCATTATAGCAAGTGACTAAGTAAACGTATATTAAACCGTTTTATTGTTGATTAAAAACAAACAAACATTTTAATGTAACATAATACAGGGGTAAAAAGTTTCCTCTCAGAAGAAACTAAAATATTTAAGCATAATATAATTATATTTTATCATTAATTCAAAGCAATTTTTAAAGCTGTATTAAGCATATTAAAATACAATTAGGAATGCATAATTTTTATATACTGGCATAGAATTTTATTTAACAACTGTAATTAATATTAAAAAGAGAGTAAAAAAAAAAAATGCGAATTTAAATGCTTAAATGACCATGCACTTGATTGATAATTTACTTTGAAATTGATTATTCATTTATTACAATTTGATGCCTCTGTATTACTCACGCATGGCTCCTTCTCTGCAGCCAGTCAGAATTTTCCCTGCTCTCGTCCCACCTGTTGCGCGATCGTGTTCACACGCGGGATTCCCGCATATTCATGCAGTCCAGTGCAATAGGCAGGTTATCAAAGTTAGCGGCGCCGATGAAACGTTCCGAAGGTCTCAGATCTTGCATTGGTATAGTGATAGTCGGTAAGGGATTCCTTGGTATTTGATCAATATCATCGTCATCGTTATCATTATACTCTTCATCTTCTTCGTCCTTAAGATGTGCAGCAGGAGCGTTCAATGCTGATCGGAGACGAGAAAAACCGGTAGGGATCGGCCGGGAGAAGGTTGTCAGTTGACCGTACACCTCCATACGAATCTTGTAGTAAAATCTTTCAAACATTAGAGAGATGGTAGTGGTCGCCAGTACAGAAGCCATTTTACATAAAGAGATAATAGTACGAATACTATCATTTTCACTATAATGGCTATTAGAAGCAAAAATGTTGACCATAACCGAGGGTAACCATAGGAAAATAGTGACAATAGTTCCAGCAGTAATAAAAACAATTAAGTTATGTTTTCGAGCAATCTCACGCTGGGTAGGAGTGCGGTGAATCATTCTAATAGTATTATGCTCAGAAACATTAGCTTGAAAATAGAAAGTTATTATTACTGGCACAACGTTTTGAAGCACGATGTAAATTGATGTAAAAAATAACTCGGAATTAACTTTGCTTGTCATGTCACATTCTCCAAAAAGATAGCATCTAGTGTCTACGAATAATAGTGGTAAACACATCACAATTGCAGCAATCCATATCCAGGCAAGTAATTTCATTGATGAACAATTTTGTTTCGATTTTGATTTTAATATAAATGGACGAATAAATGGATTTATTATAGAATAGTATCTTAGAGTAATTATTTCAAGAACGGAGAACCCATAAACAAAAATGCATACTTTAAAAATTACTTGATAAATAATATTTTTTACCACAATTTCATTCTGATAGTAATCTTTTGCCACTATACGTATACATTCATAAATGTTGAAAAAAGATAGTAACAAGTTTGATGCACTGAAGTTAAGGAGAACATAGTCACTTGTCAAACAATCTTTACCATCCTTATATGGAGCTTTTACATTTGCTTTGATGCGACGACACGTTTTCACTATTTGTATTACATTGATCACGAAGGTATACAATGCAATAAATGCTATAAGTGCTGCACCTATCGATTCAAACAGTGGACCTAATCCACTAACTGACGACGGTGTTGATGATGGTGCTGCTGATGGATCCATTGTTACTTCAGGTATCATTGTTGTCTTCAACTCTCCGTTGCTGCGCTGCCGTGCCACTGTAGGTTGCAGCATCATGACGATCCACGTGTTCGTAGCAGTTGATGCTGGAGATACAACCCCGTCACCACCACTGCTACCAGAAGAGTGAGCTGCTCCTCGAATTAAGCTACTCCAAGCTGGTGCTGTTAGCAGCGCCGCCACTGATGGTGATGAGAGCACTTCGAGTGGCGCGGAGCTCAACTACGCAGACTCCGATGGCCACACGTGATATATATCGAGGACACCGAGAGGAGTGTTCTTCAGAACGTCACTGGAGGCACATCTGGAGAGGTGAGTACACTCTGTCTGCATTGACCCCAGTTCAACACTGGCGTGAAACGCTGACGTAGCACGAGAAGTAGCGCATGCTCGTCTTACTTCAGCAACAGGTTTCACTTTTACTTTCCTCTTACCCAACTTTCCTTCATTCTCCTGATTCGTGTGTATTTACTACCTTCTATTTTTTTTCTCTCTCCTAACAACATCTCTTCACTATCACTCTCTTGTAAATATTTTCAACTGCTTATCTCACCAAGATCATAAGATAAAAAAATAATTTTAAATTGAATAAAATGTTACAAAATTTTAAAAAGAAATAATATATAAATCAGTAGTTCTATGGGAAAAGGTGCTATCTAAGATTTTATTAACTTAGCAGATGGCACTTCTTGACCCAGGTAAAACATTCTGCTGTTAGTGTGACTTTCAATTTTACAGAATTATATATTGCCATAAAATAACTATATTGACTCTTTCGTCTCCTTTTTTTTAAATTTTTATTTATTTACTTTTTATTTATTTTTTTTTTTTTGTCATTTAAATATTTAAATATATAGAAAATTATTTTCATTGAGAAATTTCAAAATATCATGCTTATCTTTCTCTGTTACTTGAATTCACATTTTATTTTATTACCCTCCCCCTTTATTTTTGTATTTTTTTTTTTATTTCACAAAAATAATTTAATTAAGGACAAAAATTTTGAATTCCTGTTCTTCTTCTTCTTCTTTTTTTTTTTTTTTTTTTTAACTTTGTGATACTGTTGAGAATAGCAGTCAGTTTAATAATTTAGAAAGCGAAAGTGATGGACGTTTAAGTCTCCAGGTATGTAAAAACATTATTATCACATGCTGGAGAATCACGCGCACAAAAAAAAAAAAAAAAAAAAAAAAATAGCAATTAAGAAACATAGGAACCAATCTTCAGATTGAAATAGAATTGTTGTAATATCTGATTATCATGGTACAACATTTATTTTGTAAATATTCTATGCATTAAACATGTGTGAAAGTGGGTTTTTTATGGAATTAATTTTTAAAATTTATGAAATTTATATATTTATTTATGAATTTATGAATTTATGAAATTTATTTATTTATTTATAAAGCGCTTTTTCCTAAATTTTTATACCGGGTTAAATCGATACTAAACGTAATACTAATGGGCTAAATTGGTGCTAACGTATCTATGAGGTACCAATTTAGGCCATTTTTTTTAGTTACTACTATGTTTAGCTCCTGGTTTAATACCAAGATTAGTCTCGATTACCCGGGATAAAAATCTAGGGGATACAGTGGAGTTAAAGTCTTATGTGAGTGGCCCCCAAAGACAGTATTGTTTGTTTTTGTAAAACAACGATTGAAATATTGTGTTGTATATAAATTAAAAATTAAATTTCATTTTTTTAATTTTAATAATTATTATTAATTATATGACAATTTACTGATATTGTCCAGCCGAAGTCAAATTAATAATCTCATACTACCATTACAAATATTAACAATAAATTCACTTCAAGAAACTGATAATTACAGACGGTCAATATATTATATTCTTAAAATTTAGAGTTAGAAAATATAATATTCAAAGAATAGTAATTAAACAAGCTTGTCTGAAATTAAAGTTTTCATTATTTTAATATAACACAGAATATTTTACATTTCCAAAACTTTTAACTAAGTAAAAAACAAAGGAAAGAAAATAGTAATTAGGTGATTTTGTTTACTTCTTAAAATTAAAAATTAGTTCCATAAATATTTTTGCTTGTTTATTATAGTGTTGCAAGAGTAATATTTAATATCAGTTAGTAAAAAATCAAACCGATGTCAGCTGCGTTTTTTTTTTTATTATTATTATTATTTTTTTTTTTACAAGGATACACCCCTAAGAGCTTGCATCTCGAGACGGGGTAGGGATAAGATACGGAACGGGTGATGGCCACGGCCTGTTACGCGTCCCAGCATTCGCTGAGGTGAGACTGAGGGAACCGTAGAAAACCTCAGTCAGGACGGACACCTCTACTTTTTCTCAATGGTGTTTTACTTTATATATAAGTTAGTTTCATTCAAAATGGTATCTGGTTCACTTGATAATTCATATTTATATGTATTTTTATTTTTACCTCCAGAAAGTTGAAAAAATTAGGAACCCCCGCCTAAAAATCTACTTTCATTCATTATTTTTTCTCCTTTGTTGTTGTTGTTAATTGTTTGTGACACTTTACTGTTGAAATAAATTAAACTTGATGCATGGTGGCCAATAATTTAATACCCTAAACGGGCAATCCTTGTAAATATATCAATCTCGTAAGCACCTGCATTAATTTGTTGCTTCTCCTGAAGTTGCCACGCATGGTGCTAAGTAGTCTGACACTCAAAAGTGACGTCGCTCCTGGTGACCCGGTGGTTGTGCTGCGCATGCTTTTTTATACGATACACACGGATCCTGCGCAATTTAAACCAGTAACGACTCGAGAAACTGACCAGGGAGGGAGAAATTCTCTGTAAAAATTAAAGTAGAAGAATCTTTTGGGGTGCGGGTGGTGGGTCACGTGGAGGAGGATAGTCCCCCGTTATTAGAAAATATATAATAATATATTATCAAGTAAATTGAACAGATTTAATGACGTAATAGCTATCAAAAGTTATTTAAAGTCATTTTAATTACAAATATAATTTCAAATGTCATGTTATTGTATAAAACGATTACCACCTTACAGCTGAATAATTAAACAAATTTACTATTTGACGAGAGCTGTAACTGTCTACTTAATTTCCTAAAAAAGAATCTGCATTACCAATTTTTATTATTATTATTTCACAAAATAAATTAAAATCCACAAAAAAAAATACTAGATGCAGATATATGACGAGTATCGGCAAAATATAATACATATTTGTGCATAATTATATATTATTTAGGCAAATAAAATTTTATATGGATTGATTAAATTCCTATTCATAGTATGATATTTTTATTGATAAAACTATATATAATTGTGGATGATATGCCTATATAATATAACTAAAAATAGAATTTTCATAAGAAGATATGATATCATTTTTTTTTTCTTTAACGCCACATATATCATTCCAAGTAAATATTTGCATTTACCTGTGCATTTGCAAGTGCAGTTGCATTTGAAGTGTATAATTAACGTTCTATTTTGGTCTATAATTATGCTTTATACCCATACGTTATAGAATTTTTAAGTATGAATCATTGCTGTGAAACAGTATTAAGAGCATTGTTGGTTTTAATTAGATTCAGGTGAGATTAAGCGCCTACAATTTGCCAAACAGCAGTCTGCTGTGCGGCTATGCTCAACAGGTTGCATGTAGCAAGGGGCTTCTACAACAAAATGGCAGCTTTTCGTGAGCGCTTTTAATGTAGAGTAGGTATATAAAAGGGGTATTACTTAGCGAGAGGAAAAAACTTGACCTACAACATTCTGTGAAACAAGAAACGTAAAGTGCCATTGAAATTCTTGTTAAATTATTGTATATAGGTTTACTGCTTTATAAATATTCCATTTAATGCAAATTATGGTAATTTTTTCTACAGCTGAAAAAGAAAAATATTATCAAAGAATGTTTTTACATCATATATAATAAGTAAATGTAAAAATAGTACAAATTAATTTTTATGAACAATAACTATTAGTACTATTGTGTGTATTACTAATATTATACAGTAACATAATTGACAATCCATTAATACAAAGAAACAACTGATTTTACTGAAAGTAATTATCATTAATACCCATTCTCTATACATACTTACTACAGCACCTGTTGTGATTCTGTGCAGATTGTGTGTTAAAGGTTTCGTGTGAACAAAAACTACAAAATGGTGGCATTTTGTGTAGATCGTATACAGCCTGCTCAGTCACGAGCGTATTAAAATAATTTTTGGATAAATTATCGACTGCATGAAATATGCATGTAAAAAGGGAATTGTTGTTGATTACTTGCAAACGCGTCCAAATTAATTAAATTAGTCACTAGAAATAGTCATTTTACTGATTTACCCCTGTAGATATATATTTAGACACACACACATATATTATATATATATATATATATATATATATATATATATATATATATATATATATATATATATATATATATATATATATATATATATATATATATATATATATATATATATATATATATCATTATATATTATTATATTATGATATATTATTATAAAATAAATAGAATTGAAAATTCTTTGAGTCATATTTAATTAAAGTTATAGTATAATTAGTTGCAACGTTCATATAATATGCTAACTGCATGTCATAACAGTTTGAGATGAAGATTTATTGTGTTATTAAAATTTGCACTCAACCCTTCCTTTCACCTAGACTGTGTTACTCTAAAAATCATATATTTGTGTTAGTCGGAACCATGTCACCATGAACTAATGACACGTGTCTGCCACGTGTTCCAGATAATAAGGCGTACCACCGGCTGCACACACTGCTCAAGTCGCCGCTGTCCGAGTTATGCAGCCACGCGCGTGTCCTGCAGGCGTGTTTCTGTCCTCCCCCTTCCTCCCCCTTGCCACAACTAGAGCGCGCCACTGCCATCCATAGACAGCTTTGAGGATCCTTAATTAAGTTGCACCTGCTAAATATGACTCCAAAAAAGTAACCTTTTAGCAATGATGATATTTTTAAACCCATGATGCCATTAAAGATTTTAAGTAATTATTGCATTTATATATGCAGCACATTTGGTTCCTTTTTTGAGTTGTTTATGGCTTTATAATACGTTCCCAATTAAGTGATGATATAAAGTTCTTCGAAAGTGTTAGGTTATTCCACTCAAGTGTTATAAATGTACATACATATATAATACTTTCAAGAAAAACAATTGTCAAAAACTACATAAATTATGATTTAAAAGTAAGTAGTATTTTGATTAGTAAAGTAAAAAATAATTTTGAAGTGTGCCATGTAATTACAAGCTACTTCTTGTCGGCCTTGTTGGCGTAATTACCTTTCCTAGTAACCTCAACAGATATATTTTTGGTATAATTATTATAGAAGCATGGATTAAATAAAGAACTTTGACATGAAATATTGGAATGTAGCTGTATACATTTGAGGTTCAAAGTAAAAACTCATCCTGATGCCAAAACTGAAGTCCTTAATTTTGTCATAATACCTTTTCTTCTTTCTCAAACGAAATATAAATAAATGTGTCAAATAATCTCATGATAAAAGAATTCAGAAAGATTTCAAACAGCTATTTTTAACTAATTAAATTACGTTGTAAACAATTTTTGTTCTACAGTACCTCATATACATCATGAGCATGCATGACTATCAATATTTTTTCTGACATTTTTTTAAGCATAAATATTTGTGTAATAAAAAAAAACTTGAAATGCCAGCAAAAATTAATAATGCATAAAGTTTTTCTAAAATAGTAAAGAATGTAATTTAATTAGATAAAAATAGCATTTTAAAACCTTTCTGAATTACACATTTTATGACATTTGAGTCAACTATAAGGAAAATATATTGTGGCAAAGGTATACTTAATTGAGTTTTTGCAACAAGATGAATTTTTATCCGAACCCTCAAATGTGCAGGTTAAAAAAAATCTACAATATATTAAAACGTATTGCCAAATAAGCATACACATTATAAATAACACACTAAATGTGCTTTTAAATTTTATTTCAACTCAAACAAATGTGTATTGCAATGCTCTCCAATGTGATTTGTTCTTTAAAGGACTGTTATAGTGTCACCTGCCAACTGTTATGTACGTAACATGTGGGAAATATAATAAAATAAAAAAAATAAATACAACACAACAAGTAGTAGTGATAACACATATATTTATAATATAAAAAAGTATCATATTTTATCTTAATTTCTGGAATTTATTATTCCATAATCATGCAATTCAATACTAAAACATATGTTTCAAATTTTAATACATGCAAATTGGATTTATAATAATGTAATTTATCATGATATTATATTTTTTAAAATTAATGTCAACAAAATAAAATTTAATTATGTTTTGATCCATAAAAAATAATCTAGATGTTAGATACTAAAACAATAAATAGGGAAAAAAGTAAATGACCTTAAAAGTGATATACATAAATTGTTTCTCTCTAAAACGTAATATAAATATGGAAGATGTATAAAAATGTATATACCGCCGCGCGTGTTCCATAGCGTAAAAACAATTATAATTTTTAATTTTTTTTTGTTATATATGATATATAATTTATTGTATAGTAACATTGAAGTAATTCATGCTGTAAAGTTATCCAATAAAATTTTAAATTTTGAACTATTTCTTGTATTGTATTTTTTAAATCTATTTACATTTTATTTATAAAATTATGATTATAAACTTTGATTATTTAGGTGCCGTAAAATGCATAGAATTTTCAATGGTTTAGAGAAAAAAAAAAGTTCGTAAATACACAATCACTTTATGAATTAAATTAACCTTATTGCCTGTCTGACAGTTAATTGCCTCATCTGAATTTTGGTTGTAAAATTATCGTGCATTTACGAATAGAGCTATTACCTTTTATCCTCAACAAAAGTGACTAATTACTTATTTAATTTAAGGGATGAAGTCATTTTAGTGGAAGGAAAATTAAATAAAAATAATTTTTTTTCTCTTTGAATTTTATTCTTTAGTAAAAATTACGTCAAACAATTAAACATAATATAATATAGACAAATTTAGCATTAATAATTTATATGGGGACAAATTTCAGTGTGGTATTTATAAAATTGTGTGAATTATATTCAGGGAAGAGAAGTGACAAAAACGAATAATGCAATAAAAATAATGAGAAATGTATGATTCATTTTATGTTATACAATATTATTTATTTATGTAAGAATTTTAGACCCAAGTTAAATAATACATAAAAATTTTAATTCGTAAAAAAAAAATGATAGGAATGTTTTTGCTTTCTAATTTTGATTTTGTGTAGCCAAATTTCGTGCCCAATATAGAATTTAAGAAAAAAAATATCTAAATTTAATTTAGGTCAGATAAAAATACTATGTATATTATTATTACTATGTAATATATGTTATTATACATGTATATTTTATGTAGACACTTAAAATTGAAATTTATCTTTGGTTTTAATTTATAAATTTTTTTTTCATGCAGAATTACTTTTTAGGTAAATGCATATAAAGAGTGAGTTTTCATTGGTCATATTTTCACAATGTTCATATTATAATGATATAAAGTGATTTATTTAGTTTATTAAGATAAAGTATAAGTTGCTCTAGGTTATAAGGCCTGATTTGAAAGCAAATATTTTTAACATTTTTAAATTATTTGTATAAATTTTTATATTCATATTTTTTTAAGTACTTGTTTCTTCAATTAGGGTCATACTAAACAAACCATTTTGCGTCCCAGAGCAACATTCACATTCAAAAAATCGGCTAAGTTGTATATATTATGAAAATTACTAAAGATTATTAAAATCTTAATGTTGTGACGATACATCCAATACACTGTTATATTTATCTTTCAAGTTACATTTTTTTTTTTTTTTAAATAAGGCTTTGCTTACTTCCCATTCTCTGGATCCTGGGCGACGTTAGGGGTGCCCATAATTCTATCCGTCACGTTCCGCATGAAGATTGTGAACTTGCTAACATGGTGGAAACAATGCCAGCAGCGATAACCATAGGTGCGGGTCTGTTCCATTGTCATTGGCATTCTGTCCATCTTATGGTTGGTGACATCGCCGCGGCATTTACTGCAGAGGTAGCGGCGGCGCTGAGAGTAGATGTCATTTCGTCGGCGTAGGCCCAGACTTGTCAGCACACGGCTCAAAAGCGAAACTCGGGGAAGTGGCTCATCCATATGAGAGACAATCTGAACCATATTAAATGCAGCAAGTAGATCTTTCTTGACCTTATCCCCCTCGTCTTTGGTGTCAAGGTTCCTCAGCTTTAATTCTTCATCGGTGTAAGTTGCCTGGTCCTCCTCTCTCCCATCCTCGACGTCCTCGTTCTCCACCGTGATGTCCTCCTCCAATGCCTTTACCACCACCTTCTGGTGTTGAGTCTCCATTTCGAGGGAAGGAGTGTCCAGGAGAATCAAGCCTGGAGAAAAGTTGGCACACATGTTAATTATTATAATATATTGTAAGTAGACCTAACTTATACCAACATGTTACAACTTAATAATTTATTATTTTATTAAAAAATTAATAACAGATAACGGACGCGATTCACGAAGCAGTTAGCCAGGTTTTTAACCACGTTTATCTTAACCACGTTTAACTAGGTGGTTTAACATGAAAAACAGATATATAGTTAAACGTGGTTAAGCTAAACGTGGTTAAAAACCTGGTTAACTGCTTCGTGAATCGCGTCCAACATTGATAAAATTTTTAGTATTTAATTGAATATAATTAATTGCAATGTTTTATTGTTTTAATCAAATTTAATAACTAATTACCATTCAGCAATAATAAATAATGGATTCAAATTAAGGAATGCATGGTAGTCTCGTTGTGATAGTAATTTAATTCAGTAACAACGAATATAAACTATAATTAATTAAATTATTAACTACATGTATTGTGTCTCTTGAATTTTAATCCGATGACGAGCCTATATTTATTCATCAAATTAGTTAGTGAATTTATTTATATTTATGTTCATCATGACTACAATATTGGCTCTTGCGTAGTGCACGTGCTCTTTCCAAAATCCAAACTCCGGAATGAAATTTATTAACTATACCCAGCTATAATATAGTAAGATACTATGACATTATATTATAAATTAGAGGAGGGAGTCAAGAGAGCTTTCTTTATCTCTTTAAAATAAGAGACAGCTGGCAAGGGACGGCCTAATAGCTAAATTTGCTTTTATTATACCTTCTGAAATGTATGTGCAACTTCATTATAAATTACAATGTAAATTATAATGTAATTATGGATATTAATTAATTGATTGAATTTATAAAGCTTTGACAAATTGGAAATTCAGTTCTTTTACATTTTTTTTGGGGGGAAGGGGTGAACTTTTGACTTAAATACATAAAGTTCGACTAAAAGTTGTTTGCAATAAAAACAGAAATCACGATTATTTCTTTGCATCAATTATCAACTTTGGAAAATTCATTTTTTTAAGAGTATTTTTTAATGGTTTTAATTCGCGATAACTATTAACTGACATATTTCAGTATACAATTTATATTCCATCACAGTATTTTTAAATGGCCCTAAATTAAAAAAAGGGGGGCAAAAAAAGTTCAATATTAAATCCAGGACATACAAAAATAAAAAGGTTTTCTTTTTGTTCCAAAGTTTGTGCAATAAAATTTTGTGAAATTCGATTGGTTTCGCCCGTTGTGCCATGTGTAGTTCATAATTAGCAAGTGGTTTTGTTTCCTAAAATTTAAATTTTATAGTACTTAATTCCCATAATCACAATGCTGGGAGAATTATGAGTACAGTCATATAATAAGTTTGAATTTTCAAATACCTACTTTTTATAACACACTATACCGGATTAATGAGTTAACTGCTTACCATGATTTCGTTGCAATAATGAGCTATCTGCTATTTCAGGTGAGCGCAATTATGAGCTTTAAATCAGTATAAAATAAAGCTCTGTTTTGCTATCACCTGAAGTAGCAGATAGCTCATTATTTCGGACAAGGGGCGATATATATATATATATATATATATATATATATATATATATATATATATATATATATATATATATATATATATATATATATATATATATATATATATATATATATATAAATATAATATATATATATATATATATGTTAATTTATGCATTACTGTTATGTCGTTTGTCTCGTAAAATTCAGTGCTCACTCTGGTTTATAATACAATTTATGTTCTTTTGTTAGATTTATTCTATTTATTAAACACGGCAGATACACAGACGAGCTCATGGGGGTTGTGATTCATTCATGCAGACTGAAGATTCATTTTTTAATGAACATTATATATATTATGATAAATAAAATATTATTACGTCACTCCTATGCACACTTGAGTCAGAAATCTTAAATACCTACTGCAATTTCGAAGATGAAAGAATTATTGCAGCAATTGCAGCATCTAGCTCACTTGTTATATAGTTGTTACTAATTGTTTAAGAATGGGCTCCCTTTTATAATATTACCGTTTGGATTATTTTAATTTTCTTAATCATTCATATTATTTGTATCTGAAATTCCCTCCACAAATATTCTTAATATTGTATTATTTAAACCAAATAACAAATTTTATTTATATTTACAAACCATCATTAATTTTAGAAATTAGCAGCAGCAGATATTTTATGTTATTCACGGTTATATACTTCATGAAAATAATGAAGTTGTGAATAATTCGGTTGAAACCAGTTAATGTACAGTACACTCCTTGCCTCTGAAAATTTCCCTTCTGCAGCGTTGTTACTATGCCGTGTGTTATATGTACTTACAGCTTACGGGGCATAGATTAACAATTTAGGCTGCAGAAATTAAAAAACTTTTCAGAGCTAGGCGAGGAGTGCACATTAAAAATATATTATGTATGTGCAATGTATGTATGTACTGGAATAATTTATTTAAACATTAATTTGGCAACTCATTAAATATAAAAACATAAAACGATTGTGCTTTTTAGGTCCTGGGTTGAAGTCAATTTTATTATTCACGTGATTAAGTTTAGTGTTTTAAGATACTTTAAACTTTAAATAGAAGATTATAAAGACCATATATTATCACTTACAATTAGAACCATTCTTGGATTTAAAAAACATGATTCTTGTGGCTCACGTTTTACAATTTTGAAAATATTTAGTTAAAATCATAATTTAACATAAATGTTAACATAACAGCTAGGTATAACACAGGCCATTGAATTTAACTTTATTATATTTTAAGGAAAATACACATCATGAACAACTGTCGTATCATGTTGTATGTTTTAAACGCAAAAACCTTGGCTAATATTGTAATGATAATAGTCATATTGCATAATACTAGAAACAAAATTCAAACTAGGGTTGAAAATTTTTAATAAGCTTTTTTCGAGAAAAGTTGTTCATATCAAATTGCAAAGATATATATATATATTTTTAACTTAAGAGCTTGAAAAATATCCAAAGTAACAACAGTTTTAAGAACCAGCTACAAAATGAGTAAAAACTTTTATATAACTCTTAAAATTCAATGTCTTTATTTTTTCTTATTTTAATGCAATATTGTTTTGATGATATGCTTGTTTATGCATTTATGTGTTTATAGTTTTAAGAATTTTTACGAGATCCATGTTGTTTTACAACCAGTTGTTCTTAATAAGTCAACAAATAAAATAAAAATAAACAGAATCATGCCATCACATAAGAAATTATCTTAATCAGCTATAATAAATAAGTGTATACATATGGAGCTACGATAAAATATGAAATTATTTTTTTCCAATCTCGGACCTTATTTTAAACATAGTAAGAAAAAGCACAATCATTTTCATAAAGATATGTTGCTAAATATTTGTAAATTCTTCTCAAGCAGTGCATTTCAAGTGCACATTAATTGTTGAATTTTCAGCAACTTTATTATAAATATTGTACATAACTGAAAAGGCTGAAAACACATCTCCACTGTTATTTTCTTAAATTATCATTGAGATGAACTTGTTGCAATACTTTCAATTTTTCTTGGTGCCATGCATCACCTTTAAAAGTCCATTCAGAAAAAATTTACGATACCGGACAGCTGCATGATTACGTAGTGTGCACTTGAATATTTGTATCCCGATATATTACATAATAAAATATTTATTAGTTCAAGAATATGTCTATTCTTAACTTAGTATTCTTTTTACAGTCTGTATGAATGAATCACAACCATCATTTAAGCTAAAAAAAAAATAATAATAAAATTGTAAACCAGAGTCATCACTACATATTTCGGAAATAATTTATAAATTAACATATTATAATATGAATTGACTAGTAACGAATATATTATATTAATTACAGTATGACTAAAAAGTAGTATAAAATATCAAATGCAAAAAATACCATTTGCTTGCTAATTATTGCGTTGCTTTTTGTCAGTTACATCAATCGTTTTCTCAAAATGAGTGTGAAGCACAAGAGTTTGATCGAAACATAATTTTAGTTATGGTTGACAGAAATTTAAAAATGTTGTGAATTTATTTTACTGGCTTAAAGTGGATTGCGTATTGATACTTGTAATACTGAATTGTACTTACTTTTGTATTTCTTGAAGTTTTTTTTAAAATCAGCGCAGTACGATAAAATATATAAGTTGTCTTTAGCTGCCTTACTGCCACAAATTAAAAGTGATATTAAACGCACGTATCAACACTGACGAAAAAAACGTAAAAGTTGTTGAGATGATGTAAACGAGGTATCGTGATGTTGCACGTAGCGACTGCCAAACACGTCTGCCTGCTCGGAGTCACAACAAGCCAGTCAGTCCTCCAAGATATAAGAGAAGAGAATGAGCGGGAACTCAGCTGTGTTGGCTATTTATGCATCTCGGCGTGGTCCGATATCAATTCGATTTACCAGGCGTGGCTTTAGAAAACAATTTCGGGGGTGGGGGGGAAGGGTGCTGTGCTACTACTGGTATATTGGTAGTATAATGCTACTACCACCAAGATCTGCACCAACGGCGGCTCCAGGCAGGCTCACGCCCAGATCCATCACACCGTCGCGATCCTCCTACTCATCGGGGCTTCGCACCGAACAGCCGAAGTCACTTCCTCCCTCCAAGGTGTATATAGAGGTTTATACAGTATAAACCTCTATATACACCTTGCCTCCCCCTGCATCCGCGCCTGCAATTTACCATGGATTAGGAAGTTAAAAACGCTCATTTACGTAGGTAACAGAGTAGTAAAGATTAACTTGATCAATGTTATATATCAGTATACCTGTGTATAGCATATTGTACACCTCGGGACAGCACGAACTTTACTTTAGCCTTATTTGCTAATGTTACAGCAACATACAAAAATGTATGCAGATTTGAAATTTGGCGGTATGTACGAATAGTCAGTCAAAACCTGTCAAAAAACAAAAGCCATCGACAATCCAAGCCTGCCCCAGATGATATACACCTCAAGATAAAGCTTTCGGTACCCCTGCATGACTGATTTTTATTTTATTTTATTTTATTTTATTTTATTTTATTTTATTTTATTTTATTTTATTTTATTTTATTTTATTTTATTTTATTTTATTTTATTTTATTGGAACATTTGGTTGTACATCCAGACAAAAAATGATAAAGTCAAAATATTACTTCTTTCTATAACTAATAAACGAAACACAAAAACATATAAATACCAAGATACATTCATCAATATAAACATAATAAAATTAATTCAACATTGAAACAATACTTTCCGCCAATTTATTGCTAAGAAATGATTTCACTGAATAATATTCTTTTTTTATTATTTTTTTTAACATATTTTTAAAGGTTTTGTGATTAGTTATATTTTTAAGGCTGTTTGGCAAAAAATCATGAATCATAGCTGTTTGATACATGGAACTGTTTCATGATGTATTAATAAATTTGAAATTTCGGGGGAGGTAAGAAGATTAAGTGATTGCTAAATCCTATACCGAAAAATTGAAGTTACCACGCTTTCACAGTAGTGTGATACACCCAAAAAATAATGCCGGGGTAACGAAAGCAACGAAAGCTTTTTCTGGAGCTGAGTACAAGTACAGTACATTAATTGTATATTGTACATGCTGCATAACATGCACTGGACTGGTCGTAGTGGTCGTTCCAGCACGAGAGCTGTGTTAGCCTACGTTAGAACTGTTGATGAAATACGCAGTAGCTATTTTGCCAAATGCCAACGACCTTTATTGTGGGGACCACTGACCCGTCCGCACTTCAACGAAACAAACATATTTATACGAATACAACATTATAAAATAAACAATACATTAATAATATCTCAATTATATACTGTTACACTAGCGGTTGCATATATGATTTTTTATTTCATGAACTTGTTGTTTTATCCTCCAAACGCAACACAATCTTCAGTAAACATTCATTAAATGTATCCTCTGTTGTAAAAAAAAAGAGAACATTATTACGCTTTAGTTAAGAAGTGCTCTAAAATGCAACGAAACTTCAATTTTAAAAGAAATTTAAACCAAAAGTTTATTATAGTATTATTAATATTGTTTTTCAATTTTGTCTTATTATAATTTTTAAAGTTAAAATTTCCAAAATAATAAAAAATATTGAAAAGCGAGTTATAACATCACATTTATAATGAAAGATAGTAAAATAATTCCTGGTTCAGCAAAATAAGTAAAAAAATTTAATGCATATTATATTTTATTGTTTTTACTAAAAATCAATTCATCTGTTATAATCTGTTATAATTGAATTTAACGTTTCTGAAAAATTTAGAATTTTATTTAGAAGAGAAAATTATATCATTGGAAAGAAAATATTCTTAAGGGTAAGGTAACGCCACCAATGTTAAAAAAAATCCCTCTCACAAAAATTCTGAAAAAAATTTAAAATGTTCTCCTCTATACCCCCTATCAGTACCTAAAATATCAGGTATACAAATACGGTCTAGTTTTTGAGTTATAAAATTTTAAAGTTGACTACTTTAACATGGAGAAATGAAACTCCCATGTTAAATTGGTCAACTTTAAAAATTCATAACTCAAAAACTAGATCGTATTTGTATACCTGATATTTTAGCTACTGATAGGGGGTGTAGAGGAGAACATTTTAAATTTTTTTCAGAATTTTTGTGAGAGGGATTTTTTTTAACCCATTATGTACATTATGTAATCATTGGTGGCGTTACCTTACCCTTAACGAAATTTATTTATTAATTTATTTATTAATTTATTTATTTATTTATTTATTTATTTATTTATTTATTTATTTATTTATTTATTTATTTATTTATTTATTTATTTATTTATTTATTTATTTATTTATTTATTTATTTATTTATTTATTTATTTATTTATTTATTTATTTATTTATTTATTTATTTATTCATTTATTATATTTATTCAATGTTCAATCCTCTTGTTAGTCAATGATAGTAGGATAGTGCACTCCTAATTATATCCAAATTATCCTTGCATGGTTGTAACGTGACTGCTGTTCTGTGACATTTTAATTAACACCAAACAATCTCATCTTGTAGGGCCCCATTAATCATCATACACTTGAAAACAGTGTTAAAAAAAATAAAACAAGATATTGAAGTAATAGAGTGAGCACCATGCACGTCTGGCTTCGTATCTTACAAAAAATATAGAACAAGCTACACCAAGAAGTATTTTATCTTAAGGTGATGCATGGTAACAACAGCAGTCTGTCTCATGACTCTTAAGGGGAAGGTAACACGCCCAAACTTTAAAAAAAAATCCCACACAGGAAAATTATTAAGAAAAAAATAATAATAAAATGTTCTCCTCACATCCCCTATCAGTAGCTAAAATGTCAGGTATACAAATTCGAGCTAGTTTTTAAGTTATGAATTTTTAAAGTTGACTACTTTAACATGGAGAAATGGAACTTCCATATTAAATTAGTCAACTTTAAAAATTCATAACTTAAAAACTAGCTCGAATTTGTATACCTGATATTTTAGCTACTGATAGGGGATGTAGAAGAGAACATTTTAATTTTTTTTTTTCATAATTTTCTTGTGTGTCTTGTGTGGATTTTTTTTTTTTTTTTTTTAAACATTGGGCGTGTTACCCTACCCTTAATATGCTATATTTCACCAAGATTTGTTAACTACGGGTAGTTAACAAATCTTGTATTTCACAAGCTACATTCGAAGTGTATACCTCACATAAATAACTAAGTACTGAGTCACGAATTGCGCGGAAGAGAGAGAAGGCTTCTTGTTGTTTCTTACACGTTCTTTTAGTTCTTTAACTAATAAAACTATAAATAAATACTTATAAGAAAAAACTTACTTGCTGTGCTCTACTGTTGTGAACTTCAATTATACTGCCTCAAATTTACTAAAACCACATATAACAATTATTGCATTGTTTATTATTTTACAATAATTACATTTTATAATAGGAAGGATGTTAAAGTAAATGAAACTTTTCTAGTATGTCGATCAATAGATCAATCGACGATCACATCGTACAATAAAGATTGATCTTTTGCGTTAGCTTTTAATTAATCGAAGAAAGGATAAGTGAGTTTCACTCATTGAAAACAAAACGGTCAAAAGTGTAATATAGATCAGATAATATAGTAATTATAGTATAAAGGGTAGTAAAGTAAAGTGTCATTAGACCTCCGTGATTCAATCAGCAGGTGAGATAATCCGACACTTAGCAGGTAAATAATATGGAGTACCAGCCCAAGCAGTATTAGGAGAACATAAGTTCAAGAGGAGGTCGCATACATTTCTCCTATATATAAAGTAGCCAGTACTCATTGTCAGTAGTGAGCTAAAACCTATGGTGCTAAACCAGAGGCTTAAACACTACTTAACATGGTTAGCCCCTGGTTTTAGCACCCGGGATAAAATTTGAGACTAAAGTGAAGGTTAAAGTACTTTGTAAATGCCCCCCTTCCCCCCCCCCCCCCCCGACACACACACACACATGATGTTCGCTATCTCTCCCTCTCGCTCTCCACTTTCTTGCAAATATTTTTTATATTGAATTATATTGAAAGCAACAATCGTAGAAAAAGCTTTTTCTTCACTATATAAAAGACAATGTTCGAAATAAAATTTGAACTAATTTAAATTTAACCATCGCTCATGAAATCATGAATGGTGAAATTCATTTATAATTTTCAGAGTTTTATGAGATTTGGGAATATTAAATTAACTAAAATACTATTACCAATATCATGAATAATTAATATAAATTATTCATCGTCGAATTATCTAAACTTATTCAGTAGCACTCGGCAAAAATATTGAGTTGTATACATCTCCCTTACTAATGTTATCATACTTATCAACGCTTCATGTTTGTCGTCATATTTAGAAGATGCTCGTTTTCTATTTAATTTCTGAAAGCATGCTCCCCCCTTCCTTTTTGCGCATGATGCAAGTTTGATTACAACGTAAGTGGCATCAAATTTTATCTTTTTAACTCATCACAATTTTCTCTGAAGCTGCAGTCTTCTCATTACTTCATTATTTTTTTCATCTTAGTAATTCAAGTTCTTAATAATTTACTGTTTTACAGTTAACTGATTTTACAACAACACTAGTTATAGTAAAAAAATTAATTATAAACATCTTCTGTTCTACAAGCATTAGTTGCATGATTTATTGCCGTAGAAAAGAAATGAATTTATATAATATGTATAATAAAAAATAAATAAAATATAATAAATCACAAATAAAGAATTTATATTAATACGCAGTTTTCAATTATTGCTTATTATTTAAAAATAAAACATAAAAACATTTCTTAGAAAATGATATTAACGATATAGACCGGATGCTTGACGACTCGACTTGCAAACCATAAACGACAAATGACGTCACAAACAAAAATAATAGTTCCATGAAAATGAAAAACATTTTAATTAAATATCTTTTAACTTAGAAATATTTACGACCTCAATAATCACAGACAAACGTATGAACTTACAATCATGCAGTTTGAAACAATCTTCCCGTGAGAGAAATTTAAGATGCTAAAAAAATGACTGATTTGCATAAATAATATTATATATTATACGATTAATGTAATTAGTAATTGAAGTAGTTTCTTATAAACATTACGTGTAAAAAGTTTGTTAATATAATAGGAACAAATATTTATTCATAAAAAGAATTTAAGTCAAGTTAGATTACTAATATCATGATGATCTTTTCTCTGCTAATATTCACAGAACACTGAAATAATTCTATTATATAGTATTGCACACTTTTAACTGTATAGCATTTTAAATTTTTAAATGCATACAATTTCAATAATTTCATTATCATTGAATTCATTGCTATCATAGTTGACATAGTTATGATAATAGATAATAAACCAAGACGGAGAAGTAACATAATAATTTAATTACGAAACTTATACCTTCAATAGCTAGATGTAAATATATATATATATATATATATATATATATATATATATATATATATATATATATATATATATATATATATATATATATATATATATATTTATATATATATATATATATATATATATTTAAATCAGTTCCATGCAATCTTAAAAAATTGTAACAACTGTCAGTTTTTCATTTTTGCATAAAAAAATCATTATTGACAAATTTAATATTTTATAGTACACTAACATTAATTACGACACAATTTAGCTTTGATTGTTTAAGCATGTTATATTATTTATTGTTAAATTATTGGAGATAGCTGCAGCCGCGCGCGTCTGTGTAATTGTGTTGGTGTATATTTTGTAACTTGAGCGACATACAAAATATGATAAATAATCATTTAATCAACATTATATACTTTTCTTTGAAATATTAACTTAATTACTTAATATTTAGAGGCATATATAACAATAATATTATACAACGTAGCCACCTAGCAAATAAAGTTTTTAAAACAAAATCCACTTTCTGTCATCATCTCTTAGTGGAACAGACGACTATTATTTCAAGCTAAGCGCCCGCATGCACGTCTTAAAAGGGTGAGACACTTGAGAGACACGAATGTGAAGGAGCTAGTGTCTCAAACTGGCCACCTGTTTTTTCTCGAGTGTACAGTACTGTACATTACTGTACACTTCGTAACAAGTCATAACATATAGAATTCTTAAAATAATGAACGTGGCCCATCTCTTCTATGAGTAAGTAAATTCCAATGACAATATTTTAATATTGTTCTATTATCACAACAAGTGCAGTACGATGTCATAAATTCATATCACAATTTTTTTTCCAGGAGCTTAAAGCTGGAGGTGGGGTAATTGGTTTATAAAGAATAACATATTAAATAAAGACATAAAAAATAAAGATGTGGATATTATGTTGAGGTATAAAACTATTTATTTATTTTATTTATTTAAATCATAATAAATTAATGTATTTTATTTAATAATATTTAGGTATGGTAATTAAGGTTTAGAAACGACATTATTGTCTTAACCTTACCATTAATAAATACGTTTCTAATCTAAGGAAGGGAAAGGATGGTGGCCACGGCCGCTGATAACGTGTCCCAGCATTTGCTGAGGCGAAACTGAGAGAACCATAGAAAATCTCATCATCATACCTTTACTTTTTATCAATGAACCAAGGTGTTATCCAACCACACAAAATTGCATCATTGCACTGGGTAAAAAGCGAGATAAGTTTACCCAAAAAATATTGTCTACTGGTAAACTATTCTTAAGTTTTGCCACTTAGCATGGCTGCTCTGACTGTCATGCAAGCCAAGTGTCCTTATTGACCATTACTCTACTCCAAAAATTCGACACGGACATGATTTAATTTCACCATGATTGGTTAGAAAACGCCTGAAGCAATAAGCTCAATGAGTTCGAAAATACTGATATTTAGAATATGCAACTGATTATCATAACAAATTATTATGATGCATGTTGTAACATCAAACATTCTTCTTTAATGGTGAAATATTGTTTTATAATGTAATAATTATTGTTTCGTTATAAATAAATAATAATAATTAATAATATATAATGCTATTTATGTAAAAATAAAAACATTGTGTACTTAATTTATTTTTTAATTTAGAGAGTTCACGTACTTTACTTTTTAAAGTTTGTTTCTTTGATTATAATTATAGAGTTAATTGATTCAGAATAGAAAATAATGTATAAAGATTTCCTTCGTGACAGTGTAAAAAAAGAACTCTTTAAATAATTAAATATGAAGTATATATATATCTAAAAGTATAAATGTCACCAAATACTGACATTTTTTATTTTACTCTACGAACAATCTGAGACTTTGAGTCGTGCATAATAATATAGCTCTCATTAAGTTAGTATATACAAAACCATATAATATAACGCCCATGTTGACACCCAAATAACCAAGTAAATGACGTAATGTCGTAAAAAAACACAGAGCTAGCTCACAGTAAATATAAATCATCTCTCCAATGCACATACCAACACGCACGCACGTGCAGGCAGACTAGTCCAGTCAAAATTTAATATTTAGTAAAGCACAGTGAAAATTTTATTTTATGTTTGTGTAAGCATAAGATTGTTAAAACATATTACATTTAGTCGCATACACCCCAACTATGCGTCATAATGTCATAAATTTTCAAAAATAGATAAACTGCTAGAAACTTATAGTTAGAGGTTAATAAAAATTAAGAAATGTTTCTGTGCCTCACTGAACTGAACGGCTGGCTGTCTTTCACAATTAGATGAAGCATTTGAACCACGAGTTGCTGTAGGCTTTTCGGTGTTGCATTTTAGTACTAATAACATTATAACATATAATATATTCTCTCTATAAAGTGCTTGCATGTACAAAGCAATCAGCCTACTTTACAGGGGATGAGTGCAAAAAGGCCGCCACAGTGGAATAATATACACACTTCTACATTCAGGCAAAATTTAAAAAACATTTATTATTTTAAATTATATAAATTGAAATTAAAAAAAAAAAGAAAAAGTTATTTGAAAAAGATGTAAAAAATTAATTTTTTAAACTTTTGTTCACCTCGCAGAATTTTGAATTTCTTCTTTGTGTAAAAACTGTTTTGTCTCATGCTTATACATGGCTCCATCAAAAAGGATAACGGCAATCGTTAAAACTCGGAATTTTCATGACGTCACATGAAAAAAGGCCTTAATTGTGCGGCCAAGCAAGGTCACTTCGTCACTTGCGATGTCATTGTTTTCATTCTTCCATATATCTATAATATAAAGTTAACTTTCTTGTGTGTTTTTTTTTTGTTTTTTAATTTCCCGTATCATCTAACCTGCCTATATATTATAATGAATAGCGATTGTAGTCTTGTGTTAGGTATTGCTCCGGTATTCACTTGCAATGGTAATTAGCTAATTACAATGGGAAACCACAGCAAGACAGCCGGTACGAAAAGTGAAATTTAGCACCTCCCAAGAATACAGTGATGGACTTGCACGTGCTGTGGACACCAGGCACACGCTCACAAACTGCACGCATCAGAGGTATACCATGACCCTAACTCCGGAGACGAGCTGCATTACAAAAGTCATGCAGCTGCATTACAAAAGTCATGCAGCTGCATTACAAAAGTCATGCAGCTGCATGAAACCTACTGCGGCGCACTTCTTGCTGTGCTGGAGTTAAGAATAAATTTCATGTGGCAGTCGATCGGTGTACACATGACTGTATTAAGGCTATTAACTACAAATGTATGTGACATGACTCATACATGAGTCTGTATTTTTGGCTGCAGCTCTTTTCCGCCGCGGTCCACGCTTGCCCTCTGGCCCATGCAGCAGCTAAGCATTTTGCTGCCTAGCTTTTAGGCCGAGACTGGGGTTTAACATAAACGAGCGCATTTGAAACCTCTTGGCTACGACTTTCTTGTAAGCCATCTCACCTGCAAGGTGTTAATATTTATTAATTAAATTAGCGCAGGAATATGTGTTCTTAATGTAAAAAGAAAAAAAAAAAAAAAAAATGCATGCTGCAAACTAAATATATATATTTGTTATCATAAAAAGAATTGTAATATTAATTCCGCGGGCTACTTTTTTTTTTTTTTTTAGTTTTGTATTAAAATTAATAAAACAGAAAAGGTGTAATATTTATTTTTATAAAACTGCTGCATGTATGAAAAAAATCATAAAATAAATTAATTTATAGTTACAAAGTTCTTAAATTGAGTTAGTATAGTCCAAAAATACCGATTGTATTATACTTAATTACTTATTACTTTATTACTTAAAAAGCTCTGTCTTAAATTTTAAGGTTCTTCAATAAAACACCTCAAAATAACGATACAGACGCGGTCTTTAACATTAACACTCCCACCTTACTCCAAAGTACTCCATGTCATGGTGAGGTATCAATTAAACAAATTAATATTTTTGTTCTATGTCACAAGCTTTCAATGACGAGTTTTTTAATTTAGTTTTGTTGTAATAATTCCCCCCTTCGTTTCCCCAGAAAAGTAGTTTGAACTCAAACCGGTTAATTAAAGATTGCAAGTGAAAAATAGAGCACAAATACATTGTTTAATTAATTATAACCATTGTGAATTTTGAGTAAGTCGAGGATATTATCCTCATAAGCCTAACGTAAAAGCCGCGCGGGCTGTATGATTGTTTTTTTCTTATTAATGATAGAGGGTCATTTCCTCATTATTAAATTAAGTTATTATGTTATTATCAAAATTATTTTCTTGACAAAAAAATGACAAAAATCTATTATAAATCTATAATTTTTTTCTTTTGTTTGTTTGCACATCAAATGCCAAATATATATATTCTAATTTAATTAAACACACAAAAATTTTCGGGCGAGACGGCTTGCAAGGCTGAAGCTAATACAAGAGGAGGTTTATATGAAATTATGCTAAACACCAGTCGCAGCCTCAGAACCAAGCGGTATAATCGTCCTGTTTGCACCGCGCGTGCTGGGCAGCATGCAGCACCGTCGTCCGTGCCTACAAAAACCTGTATATACGGATCCCTTTATAAAATGATCTTTAATCGTCCAGCACCGGTATTTTAGTGATAAAATTAAAAAAAACAATTTTTTTCCTATAGTATATTTAATTATTTTTATATGAGCCTTATATAGGATATGACATTATTCTAAGTTCTAAAAAAAGCAACAATTTAATCTTGTACTAAGAATCTTTGATACGACATGCAGAATTAATATTATATATATATATATATATATATATATATATATATATATATATTATATATTATATATTAAAATCTTGCACTAAACATGACCTCATTTGAGAATTTGTTCTTATGTTTTGGTTAAATATCATAAAACAACCTTTCTCATTCAGATTTCTATCATTCAATATATAAGATAAGATTTCAATAAGATATAATATGTTCTTATAGGGGGTCTATAAAATATACAAAATTTCTGGGCTTAAATGCAGTGATGATTTTTTTTTCTTTACTTGCATCGACGACTCATGAAAAAAATTAGTAAAAAATTTCTAACTGACAACGGGATTTGAATCAGGGTGCTTGGTGGACGAAAACGTGACAGAAACGTGTGCTAAGCAGCTGAAAACTCTAAGTGTATGCAAGGCAACGACCAACGACTAGCGTTGATTCATTGATTTTAAGTCAAGCATCTTCATCCTAGCCATATATCTGTTTTCAAGCAGCAATGGTTACCATTACCAAGGCAATGACATTAATAAGTTAATTCTTCTGTAACATTATATACAATTACAGCAGTGCTAATTTTTTAAAGAGAAAATCAATTTGTGTTGCTTTATTTAGCATTTTAAAATACAATATTCCTATTGAGGTAACTACAGCACATTTCATGATAAATAAATGAGTGATTAACATTCAAGTTTTCCCCCCTATATGACACTTCCAAAACCGGCAATAATTTTTTTATTTAAATTTATTTTCTTATCTTTAAACGTTGAAATTAACCTTTATACTTTATCACAAATATGTCAACTTTTTACTTCAGCTTCTGTTTTTGTACATAATTATTTTTTATCTTTTATGTATACCTCGTGGAAGGAGAAGATGATGTTATTAAATTTCAAAACTTCTTTTCTCCAAGTGAAAAGTTAAGAAATACTCTGGTCCAGGGTAATCATTGAGATTACAGAAGATTTGTATGTGCTGGACCCCCCCCCCCTCTTGGCTCTCAAGAGTTGAGACTCATAGCCCGGCAAAAAAAAAAAAAAAAAAAAAGTGGGTGGGCTTGCTCACTCAACCACTGCCTTGTAACACTCCTCCCCTCACCCCCAGCGTTGGAGGGGAAACTTACAATCTGCTGTAATAAATTATAATACTACAGAGGCTGCTCTTTACTACACTAGTACGCTAATATACTATACGTTACCACAATCTCTGATAGCTAGCTGACAGCTGATTATCCTTTTAGCAGTTTCTGACTCTAGCAATTACAATAAACAATTTATGATTTTTTTTAAAGCTATTAACATGCATTATTTGTCTAACATAATGTCCTTACAGCAACTTACTTGCTAAGATGACTAGCTGTTATATAAATAATTAGTAATTATCTTTTTAGTCACATTTTTTACCTATGGTTATGGTATTTTACATGCAATAATAATATAAAAACTGATATTTACTGACTAAAATATGACATAAATTTATAGTATTCAAGATAGTCACAACATATTTATTTATCAAATAGTTTTTAGCTTTTTTATGTAGTCCGTAGACTAGATGTTATCTCTATATATCAGATGACGTTTGTTTAATTAATTCCAATGTGCTTTTTCCGTCATCGATACATGTGTCATATAAATCCAAGTAAAAGTGTTCGAAAGAAAATAGTGGTCTCTGCCAGGAATTGAACGCTTTTTTTATGTTCTCCTCGCGACAGCGCAAACTTTACCAATGTAATGTTTGTGGGCGTTGTCACGTTGTCTATGGAGGCTTGGTGAACTTCATGAGCTTAAACATTTTGGGAATGTGTGCTCTTGTTACTTCTCCTAAAATTGCAATTTACAATTCTGCGGGAAGTAGGATAAGTAGCCAATCTATATAGCTATTCCAAAATTCCAAAAACGGAACCACTAACATCGCTTATGCATACACTCTGTACGTCGTGTGTCAACACTCCAAACAGAGCAGAGGTATAACGTTCATGCGGTAACGTTCCAGCTGCCGTAAACTCTAGACTGATAGACTTTCTTACTTTCCTGGTTTCCTGGTGTTGATATATAGATAATATAGACGCTGCTGGTCCCATACAAATAATAATATTCTCGATGCTTGGGGAGGTACGACGAGCATTCACATTTAGGGACAAAAAAGGCCTTTTCAGGCCAACATCATGCAGTTTAACACGTCAGCACACTCGCATTTAATACACTCCCAAATTAATTGAGTTGATGGGTCTTGGTTGACGTAATGTTACATACATACATTTCTTGTTTCTTCGTCACCTACACAACATAAACATGTCAAACTTGTAAATGATGTAACTGTGACTTCATAGGTCAACGGAAAAAGATTGGCTCAGTGACATCATCGTGATTTCACACGGAGAGTCAAATTCTAATATCGATCTCGATACAGACAAAGAAAAAGTCAACATCGATAGTATATACGGTGAAAGAGAAAATAATATACGCTGCATATTTTATGTTACATTTTTTTTTTTTTTGAAAGTTTTACTCTTTTAAGTGCCATGGGTACAACCAAATCACAGTTATAATTATTTATGATAAGACATTAATTTGATAATTATATTTTGACCACAGACAAAGGAATTCTACACAAGTAAACGATTTCAAACCACCTGTTGGTCTCCATGCCAACTTCTCGGCAGCCCCGCAGTAAGCTCACAAAACTCACAATTGCTCAGAACATCAAGTATGGACACTGCATGAACACTATTAATTAGCATCAAGTAACGGTCATGTCAAGCCTTTTCCACCATGCATCATCAATCTCAGGCGCGGATCTATGTAGAATCACATTTCGGGAGAGGTGGGCCGTAAAAAAAAACAACAAAAATATATCGGGGGAAATGTTTATATTGCCAAGGTTAAATCCAAAAATGGGGGGGGGGGGGGGGTATGCTCTGGATCCGCGATCTATTTCTATTATGATATTGTTGTGAACAGTGTATATATTTACTTGAAAATTTTACAGCAATGTATATAAATAATAACTTATTCCATATTCAATTTATTTATTCAACAGTTCAGTACTCGTAATATAAACTTTCCTTTCCTCGTCAGTGTCATTGCATTCGTTACTTTCTAGAAGACTATTGTAATGGTATTCGCTCCTTCGATGACCTGTCTGCTATAGCATGGAACTCTCGATTTTTCCTTTTTTGTTAAAATTAAAAAAAAAAAAAACACCATTGCGCAGGTTTGCAGGTCAGAGAATAAAATTTAACTATATAATATCACAATTCATACAATGGCACCTTTTCCGAGATTGCTACGTATTATACTTTTTTTTTTGTTTTTTTTTTCGTTTAAAATTGATTTTTTCTATATTACATAATAGTTATATTATTATTTATTAATATTATTGTGCATAAAAATTTGTCCCTATTTGCAACCTAGAATCGAACCACAAGCAGACACGAGTGACTTCTAACTCCGCCCACTATCAGTTCCAGTCATGGCTTGTTAAAATCTGGTTAAGTTTTAGACACACCTCGTTAAAGTGTTCCATATAATACGGCACAGTATGTAATTAAAATGTGTTCGCTGGTCGCCGTAGTGGTGACACTGTGATGACGTAACTGTCTGAAAGGAGGCCTTCACACGGGTGGCCATGGCTATGGAAGCTTCAAACATTTGGGTGGGCTCCCCTTGATGTCCTGTTTTGTGTTTTGCATATGCAGTCAACAATTTAGTTGTCTTTGAGCGTCATGCCCTGGGAGTTGTGACTTGTGTAAAAAGTTGAACATAAATATAATTGTTTATATAAACATATTATAAGCAGAGAGTCCCTGTGAACTATGATTAAATTAAATTGCTAATTAAGTTACAAGAATTATCTCTTGGATGGATAAATAGCCAGTCTGAGAGAGAGAGAGAGAGAGTCTGTTAATTTGAACAAAGACTGCTCATTCGTGTGTTTTTTACAGATTTATCCTCGAACGCACTTCCATGGGTATAGTTTTCTCATGCTTAGTCCATAGCGCGCTTATAAGGTCACCACCATATATGACCCTATACGAACACAGATCGTGTATTGGTATAACAATAATATTATCATTATCATTAATATTAGATATTATCCGCTTCTTTCCAGGTATTTGTATATACGAAACATGGTATAAATAAAAATCTCCCTCCGCTCAGTCCGATATATATTATATTGATATGTAACATGTTATAAATTAGCCGTATTATTGGTATATTTTATTTTATGCTTTATTATCTATTAGTTTGTATCATTGTTATCAGATATTATAGGTTACAATATAATAAAGGACTTAATTTATACAAAAAATAATAATAAAAAAATTATTACAATAAACTGACAGTAAGACAATATGAGAGTTTAATTAATTATAAAATAATCTATTGTATTATCTATCTATGAGTTTTAGGCGGTCTTTACGAATTTATAAAAATTTATATAAAATCTGAGACATGCTTTTTATTTTATTCATTTATATAATTAATATATATTATATATATATATAAATTATAAATATATATAGCAGTTTACTATATATTATGTTTCTAATTGTGCGTGTAATGTGTATTTATAAATAATGTTTTGATAATGTTATATCATTTAATTTAATAATGGACAACTTGCATACAAATTTTATTGCAGAAATGAATAGAGGACACCAAATTATGCTAGTTTGTTTATTATCATTATTATTTTTTTTTTCTGAGCCCGGAAAGTATTGCTAAAAAGTTGAAGTTTGAAACCACGCCTCTTTTAGTCCTTATTCTATTATTAAGATGAAGTGACGCCTATAATGATGACTCTCTCGGTACTTTCAATTTTTTTTTTTTTTTTTTTTTTCAAAATAGTTCACGGGCTCTAAAAAATGAAATCAGAAAAAAATCAAAGTAACACAATTTTGCACCTTCTATCCATTTTTGCAATAAAAAACTTCATGCAGGGTGTCCATTGTTGCACAGATTGATATTTGCTCTTCACTTCTTAATTGGCAACCGAGTTGGACCGCAGAAAGTATATAAGTTTAGTATTCGCGCGGGGAGCAGCATTATTGACGTCTCAATATTGTCGTGGACATCTGGTGGATTTTACCTGAGTGATTCTATCGGGTGGCATTGTTTTTATATCAGAGCTTTGCTACTGACTAATGTATACACGTGTAGTTGAGTCATTATGAAATAATTAGCCCATACAGCTGGCTTTGATCTCCGCTCGATGAAAAGTCTATGACTACAGACACTCACTGACTACAGTCAATACTGTATGTACTGACTACTGACTGTAGTACTAACTTAATTATGTAAAATGAATGTATGACGATATATTTTTTTATTGATCTCATTTTTGTTATTTTGTGGTTGTATGTTTTAGTGTATAGGTATATTATTTTATTTGACGTGATATATGTTGTCCTGTACAACCAAATTTGTTCGAAATAAATTATTATTATTATTACCAGTAAATGTAGTGTTATAAACATGTCAGCATGTGTACAGGTCACTTGGAAGATAATAACAACGTAACATATCCTGCGTCAAAAGGACATTGTCAAAGTACGATATAAGAAAATTTAAATGAAACATGGCATGTGCCTGTCATCAGTCCCCATATTTTGTATCTTAAATTTTTTATAAACTTTATTCTCCCATAAAATATTTTTACACACTCTAGAATATTATTTTACATGAATAGTTATCGTATTAACTATTTATTTCTATTCAAAACTAGGTTTTAATTTTTAATGAACTACTCAATTTTTATTTTCACTGAGAAACAATTTAATTATTGGTTTAATCTAAATAGGTTGAAACTGAATGTTTCAAAAAAAAACTGTAACTCAGATCCTAAGATAAAAAACATTAATTAAGAATCCCAATGAGAAAATTATTTTTGATGGAGAAGTGTTCAAAAAGTGTTAAATATAATTGTTGGTCTGGTGATTAAATTTTAAATTAATTTTATTTTAAATTTTAATGAACATTATACATTGAAAAAAAAAAAAAAAAAATGACAAAAAATGTAGTTATTTAGGCACAATTTCTAGTTTTCTTATAGCCAATGTTGTAAAATACTAGTGTATTTTTTTGCTTCACATTTTGAGTATTAATTATCATACTTTTTTATTTTTTAATGCTGACAAAAGAAATATATAAATTTATTGCAGAGACTCCTAAACAGAGCCATAAGATTATTTTGTGTTGCAAAAAAAAAAAAAAAAAAAAAAAAAAAAAAAAAAAAAAAAACTAATCTTATGCTAAAAACATTACAGTGGATAAGTGTTAAACAAAGATTGGGCCTGAAAATATTGCTATTTTTTACGTTATATTTAACGATAAATTTCCACAACATTTCACAAAGGATTTTGTAAAAAATAAATATTTTTACTCTTATAACACAAGAAGTTGTACTCGTCATAATTATTTTAGAATTTTTGTGAAAAAGCAGAGTTCTGAAAAATTTATTTACAATAAAATTGTGGTAAAACTCTCTTAAATGAATTACCGGATAATATTAAAATTTGTAAAAAAAAAATGACATTTAAAATATATTGCATACTACAGTTTGTGAAAGACAATTTTCCTTACAGCAGAGGTAAAATAATTATAACTAAAAAATTTTGATTTAGTGAAATAGGTCTGTTTTATTGTCTTAATTAAGCTGGCATTACATGATACAATTTTTCTAACTATTGCATACAATTTTTCCTTACAAGAAAACTTGAACTCCATTTGTTTGTATGGACTGTATGGAGATGAAATTTTCTTGTAAGGAAAAATTGTATGCAAAAGTTAGAAAAATTGTATGGTGTAATACCGGCTTTAGTTTATTCTAATTTTTTTATACTGCATGTAGGCATACCTATAATTAATCTGGGGTAATTTGGTGTATAATTATATATTTTTGTGTATTTCCATGGTTATATCAATAATAATATATAAAAGCGTTAAAATCTTTGTTAAATGTCAAAATTGTAAAATATGTAACTAAATTTATTATATGTAATAATTAGTGCAAGGTGTAATAAAGAACAAATTTCAATTGAATTAAAATACAACATGCAAGGAATTGCAAGGATATGTTCAGGACATGCGTGGATTGTGTAAAAGGATGGGAGAGGGAGGACCTATATTATTTCATCAAACCACAAGTGGTTGCATGCTCTTCTACTTGCTAATTATTAGTGTATTTACTCATTAAGTGCGCGTACAACCCGACCCTTGCAAAATTTTAACTTCTGTGTTTCATGAATTCGTTCGGAACAGGGTCAGCCACGACCTTTAAATCCATCCTGGCATTTACGCATTACCTGTGACTGAGGGATACGTGGAAACCTTAATCAGGATGGACGCCACAGCTTTTGTCAATGAACCGGATAACAGGCACACGTCATGTCAGTCATGTTTCATTTAAATTTTCTTATATAGTAATTGACAATATCCCTTTGACGCAGGATATGTTGCGTTGTTAATTAATATCTTCCAAGTGACCTGCATGGCTGCATGCACACGTGCTGACATGTTTATAACACTATATTTACTGGTACAGTATACTGACTGGTCAATGAGTGTCTGTATTAGTCATAAAACTTACTTTTCATCGAGCGAAGATCAATGCATGCAGCAGTGTGGGTGATCAATACAAGAAATAAAAAAAAAAAAAAAAAAAAAAAAAAAAAAAAAATCAATATAATAATACATAGAGCCATCAGCGCGGAGTACATACAATAATTGCATATAAAAAATTAAGATGATTTTATTCTATATTTTTTATATTAAAAATTTCGTATAAAATATGAGAAATTCAATGAAATGAAATATATTTGATATTTGCATTTATATTTATCTTGCTTTCTTTTTTACTTATTACTTCAATAAGGTATAATTTTAATAATTTAAATGTATTTGTTTACATTACCCTCATATACATTCTAGTAGATGGAGTTGTGTAATGAAAAACCTTTTATCGACATAATATAAATTTAATGTAAATCAATATCTTCCTACTTTTAATGAAATATTATTTCTTTCTTTCTTGGAAAACAATTTTTTTTATTAAAGTACAGAGTACAGAGGAATTAGAGTTTTAAATTAGATTATTATATTATATTAAGAGATTTTAACTCTACCATGCGAGTGAGTAGTATATAATAATAAATCATTTTACTTAAATCACAATAATTTTTGTCAGATTTTATATTACTATTTACGTATGAAAATTAGCTTGTGCAGAATACTTAATTATTTTCCAGAAAGAACAAAGTTCATATTTTTTCCAATAGTGCCTCAGCATGGAGTGTAAAGCAGGCACCTGTTTGATCACCAACGCAACTCAGTTTGCCTACCTTGTAGGCTGAAGTTATCCGTTTATTTACCTGCAGGAAAAAAAATAAAGAGTTCTAGGTTAATACTTATCATTCTTATTAGATATACAAAAATAAGCAGAAAAATAAGACACCATTATCTATAAAATATAACTATCATTCCTCTTCCTTTACTCACTTTTTTTTTTAGCTAATTTAACAAAACTTGGGAATTATTTCAAATAAAATTATTTATTTTAACTGTAGTCAAAGCTTATGTCGTCACTGAGTTAAAGCCTGTAATATCAATTGATAGGACTCATTTCAATATAGTTTTATTTATTTTATAAATGTATTTTTTTTTTAAATTTTTCGTACATAATACAAATATTTACAGAATTAGAGCAATACTGTTTTGCTACATTCACTAATCTTAATCTTGCAAACCAAAGCAATGAGATTTACAATCACAAATAAAAAAGACGGTAGACAAAATAATTTGATATCATCACCTGCAGAATTTAATAGTAAATAAAGAATCCTCCCACATCTATTTAATTGCAAATAAATTGTGTCAGCAAAAAGATTAAAATTAATTACATATAATATATGTATATTTTTTTTCCTACATATTTTTATTATGAATGGTATAAATTAAAATGTTATAATTATTATTTTATCAGTGACGTAACCTCAGATTATGTGCCGGGCTGGTGAGGGTTAGCAGAGTGTGCCCCCTACGTCTCAATGCAAACTATATGCAGTGTTCGACATTATGACACTGACTCATTAAAATCATTGATAAGCTTGCGAGTAGCTGGCCGGGCTCACACACTGACCCTTGGCTGACTGGCTTAATTGTGCTCATGCAGCAGCATCTGTGTAAGTGGCTGATCCACGGGGAGGGGGCCGTTGGTGGTGATCGCCCCCCCCCCTCCCCCCAAAAGTCCCCAAATACATTGAAGGTTTTAACACCCACGGATGACCCACCACACTCCCACCCCAAATTTAACAATTTAACATTGCGGGATAGGTACCCCCTCCCTCCTCCAGAGCCGCGCTAAATCTGCCCAGGTCTGCATGTAGTATGTACAGTACACCTCGGGAAAGCTCCAACGTTACTTAATTCTGTCTTATTAGCTGGAGTTACAACTTTAAAAGACAAATAGATACAAATCACAATGAGATATTGAAATTATATTAAATTCTCCCTATCAATATACTAAATGTATTGAAATAACAGCAAACAGGTTACAGTGCTGTTTTATACTTAATTTTATTTCTTTTTGCCTGATAATCAATATCGAAATGTACTAATAACAGTAATAACAATGATTATTAGTTTTCACTTGGAGAAAATCAATTATATAAAAAAAATGCAATAAATTGTCTCATGATATTGTATTAGAACATTAGGAACTTTTACAAATGTATAATACTGTAATTGTTGATTTGGAATATTGAATAAGATCGTTGTTCAGATATAAAATTTTAAAGTCGTCATTAATATTTTGATTTTTATGCATAAATTGTACATAAACTTGTTTTTATGAATAAAAGAATTAAAAAAAAATCCTATCGTAATAATACTAAATGCCGATCGGAGCAAGGATATATAACGACGTTTGTGTTTTTCCAGAGTGTATATATATATATATATATATATATATATATATTATAATACAAATTTCAAAGTACTAACGCTCGTTCTGCTGTTCCGTCGCTCCGCGCGTTCAGCAGTTAGCCAGCACGCATAGATTTGCCTCCACCTGCTCCACCACGAAGAAAAAGGGAAAGAAATTGCATTCTGCTTATACCTTTTCCACTTTCCAGAGTGGCCAGAATGTAGTTTAAAATAATAGTATTTAATTTAGTGCTGTTGAAATCCGCTTTTTTTGAGATCCGAATTCCGGATTTTAAAAAATCCGAAATCCGAAAATCCGGATTCCTATTAGAAAGCGGATTCAAAATCCGATATTTGCGATCGGATTCAAATCGGATTTCGGATTCCGAATTTGAAACGGATTCCGAATTTCAATCGGATTCCGAATTTGAATCGGATTTCGGATTCCGAATTTGAATCGGATTCCGAATTTGAATCGGATTTCGGATTCTGAATTTGAAGCGGATTTTAGATTCAAAAAGGATTTCGGATTCATATCGGATTCAATAGGAATACAGTTTTTAGTTTTTATTCATTAATATTTAAATAACTTGTATAATAACGAAACAAGTATAATTTTAAACTCAACTCTATTAAAATTTCAACAGACTAGCTTGCAAAAAAATGCAAGACCAAATCCCGCAGAATCACTGCACGTGCTTGATGTAGACGTCGAATAGTAAAATTGTCGAATGTAGCGGACGAAATGATGCAGGAATACGGTACGTTTTTAAAATTTTAAATTTTTTTAAATATTGGTGCTTTTTAATTTGTTTACAAAATATTGAAAATTAAAGTAAAAGACCATAAAATAAAGGATGTTTAAAGTGCTAACGTTTGTTTAGTTTTCATGTTTTATATTACAAATTTGATTGCAAATTTCATGACAAAAATAATACAAAGTTTTGAACCCTAATAAACACATATGATGATATTACGAGGCTGGTAAGCACTATAGCAGCTATAAAAAGCAAACAAATTCCACTAGCAGCAAGTTGGAACCTGCACAGCCCAACCTGATGCGAGCTAAAAAATAGCCAACGAAAATCCTCCAATATATTATAGCTTGGGATCAAATTCGCATTACAAATATTAAAATAAATAAAAATTATACATTTCTTTAGTAAATGGCTATAATATAAATGCGTAAATGAAATGCTATAAATTAATAAACTAGTAAATAGCTTAAAATCTAAATAATCTAATTTCTAAATATAATCAGGGGAGGATCCAGCTCGCATTGCCCTATTCTGCAATGTTAAAATTTTGAGTGCGAGGATGGTGGGGGGTGGTAACACATTGAATGTATATTTTGGGAACTTTGGGGGGGGGGGGGGGCGATCGCCCTCATCGCCCACCGCGCGCCTGAATATAATGACCGCTCGTATATTCATTCGCATAATCGCATATTTTAAATTTAAATATATATATATTATATGTTTATATAATATTATATAGTATATATTTTTATATCATATAATATATCATATATTAATTAATATATATTATATAATAATATAAATATGAAGTATAGTTTATTTTCTATACTATCTATACTATATAGTATATAATAGTATATATTGTATATTTATATATATAGCCAACGAAAATCCTCCAATATTATAGCTCAGGATCAAATTCGCATTACATAAAATAAATAAAAATTATACATTAATTTCTTTAGTAAATGGCTATATAAATGCGTAAATGAAATGCTATAAATATATATATTATATATATATAGTAGATACAGATACTATAGTTATAGTGAAGGTGTAGCCTGTAGATCTAGATACTTATAGATATATATGATCATATACATTACAATTTATACATAATTATAATATATATAATATGGGACATAAGGTTGAAAGGTTAATTCATCAGCAAAAATCAATATTTAATATAGTATCTATTCTATTTACACTATTTAGTATATAAGTATTTATTACAGATTTTCTATGTTAGCAGTAATAGCGTAATTAGCGTAATAGTAGTGTATTTATTAAGACTATTTAACTATTTTATTCAGTATTTAGTTACAAACAGCTATATAGTGTTTACAGTTTTACTGAGTTTAGTTTACGTAACACAGCAAAATATATTTATTTTTTCTAGTCAAAATGTCAAAATACATGTACAGTCTTTCAAACGTTAGAATACCCCTGTCAATCATCTTCGGCGTAGTGATTTGTATTCTTCCGACCCATGTTGCCAACAAAATACAAAAAAAAAATAGTTCTTTCACTAGAAAAATAAAGTAGCTGAAAATAAATCAAAGACACTCGCTCGATACCTGTTGCATAATAATTGCTAAATTATTGAAACTTTTTTTGCAATATTATCTGTCTCGATAGAAGTATTTTTTTTAAGACACGTACTCTTACAGAAATTGAATGATTATAACTATAATAAATCAGCATCTTTTGCTTATATACAGTAAATTGTAAATTGAGGTTTAGTTTGCTCTGATTCCAGGCTGCTTGCTGAAAGCGACGGCAGCAGCAGCCTGTCGGCAGCAATCACGCGCGCTCAGCTGCAAGCCTCTGCAAGTTCCTGCAACTCGCTGCCGCTCGCTGCCTTGCCTGCCTTGGTCCTACATCCAAAGCGCCAGTTCCGAGGAGTCGCCCGTCTACTACGGTTGTCTGTCTTCGCGTGGACTGCCCGCCAGTGCTGGAGATTTGAGAGGTGAGCGTTAATTGAAAATTAAATACATGGTGCATGGGTGTTTACTATCGCAAGAACTTTAATTTCTTACGAAATAAGGAAAACGGAGAGCGAATCAGCTGCAACCTTTCGTTATCAATGTTATCATGCAACTTCATCAAATCGTTCTGATTTGCTCATTCAATTGATATTTATAACAGTTAATAGAACTGCAGAACATTGCAATATACAATAATACAATATACGCCAGCCCAAAACTAACATTGCGGGATAGGGCACTGTCCCCCCCCCCCCCCCCCCCGCTCCCCCTCCGAGCCGTGCGATTCAATTGATATTTATAACAGTTAATAGAACTGCAGAACATTGCAATATACAATAATTCAATATACGCCAGCCCAAAACTAACATTGCGGGATAGGGCACTGTCCCCCCCCCCCCTCCCCCTCCGAGCCGTGCGCTGGATCCACCCCTGCATATAATGATGCATTTGAAATTTTTGAAATGAAAAATCTCTTTATGTTGGCTTATAAAAATTAAGCAAGTCTAGTTCTGTAACTTCTTAATGTAAAATTATATAATATACTTTATTATGATACTATGATAGTAATTTGGAAAAAACTGTGCGGCAGCTGTGAACACTGTACGCCGAGAATTTGTAATTAAGTCAAACATTTCGGTATATAGGCAGCGACCAGATGAAGATGGGAGAAAAAGCTTTAATTCTGCATGGAACATGTTAGTGTCAGTGTTTCAATATTATTAAATAATTTATTGTATAATTTCATTTCACTATTGAGAACTAAAAACGCATAAAGTTCTTTTTTCATTTTTATGGCCACGCATTATTAACGTTATAAAATAAATTAATTTTGCTTGTTCGGAAAAGCGTGAAAGCGTGAGATCAGAACAAGGCAGAAGTTCCCGCGAACTGCTAATGTTCAACACATGATTGCAGTCTCTTTTATATATTATACTATCTCTATAATACTTCCTCTCCATCTTGACCCTTATTTGCAGAAAGGCGCGTTTTTGGGCTTCGTCTTAATTTTTTTCGATTTGGTTACATTCTTATATAGGTATATAGAAGTAATAGACGTTCATTATAATTATATATTTTTTTTGCGTTATATATATACATGCAGCAAGCAATTGCATATATATGTGCAAGCAATCACCATGCAGTTGTAAATTTAATAGAGATGTCTAGAAGCGGTGGGCTTCTTGTGTGTTGGTGGATAGCGTTGTGGGTTCACCTTTGCAGCACGCGGAGACCCGTGGAGCGGGGGAAACTTGCTGGGTCTTGCTGCTTAGTCCCCCCCCCCCCTCGGCTACTGCTGCCTCCGACAGTCCCACCACCTCAGCAATGATCACCGTGCTGGAACAGGCAAAACATAAAGCCTAATGCGGATTCCCCGGGCACTAAAAGCTTTATAAGTTTACAATGGAGTCTTCGTTTAATTAGAAGTGATATGATTATTTTGTGTTATCGTTTTGCTCCTGTGAAGATATTGCACTTAAAGGCCCTATGACCAGTTCAAGATCTTTGGTTCATATTTAGCTTTGTTTGGGTGAGAAACATTTTGAGGGAAAAAAATTGTCCCCCCGGCACGTACGTATAGCAGAGAAGAGGAACTCGTGAGCTCTATCTCTTAAAATAAGCGAGTAACTGGCAAGCGACGTTCTACAAGCTGCATTTGGTTTTAATCGATCATAAGTATCACCAGGACCTCCGAAATCAAAATTGCCCGAAATTGCTCCATGGGAACATCCCGAAATTCAGGGTTTTTTGAGTAAAATAAGCAGTACCAACTAAAAATTACCATGCAGTCCAGTATGAAAATAAAATTACAACAAAAATGTTTTTAGAATCTCCACGTTACGTACTTTCTTCAATTAATTAAAATTCTGAACCCTAATTAATTAAATTTGTAAAATTATCTTATTTTTGGATGTACTCTTTTTATAATTGCTTGCAAAATAATTATGTTAGGGAGAAATGTTTTAGACAAAAGTTGTAGACAATAAAATTATAAATGCATTGGTAGTCAAAATTTTTAATTTTCGGGTAGCCATTTTTAAATTTGGGGTGTTTTTCACTTTTCCCGGGCTCTCTCCAGCCACTGCATGCACCATTAAATTATATGTATTAACTGGCATAAATCGGTAGATAGTGAAGATTTTACTGCAATTAATTTTAATTAGGGACCAATATATAGTAAGGTCTACGAAATTTGAAAATTAAAAATCCGGGACTCTCAAAAAATTTTTTTTTATTTATTTATTTATTTTTAGTAAAATATGTACGTAGTAATTAAGTGATATCGTTGACAAAGTGAATTTATAATTATTTATTATTTTACTATAGATTGCGTAATTTACAGTCCATGCAGCAACGTATACAGCACATAATATAAAATAATTCATCATGCAGTTATAATAATAGAATGAAAATATTTCTTTATTTGCATCAAAAAACGCTTTACATTTTTATTCTTTTTTTCTTTCATACATGTCATCTGAAACTAACACACTAATTTTTATTTATCATCCCTTGTTCATATCCGAATATTGTAATTAACGCAATTAGATATGACAGTGGGAGTTTTATAACGGATCGCTGTTTAGTAACCTACTTCATCATTCCTTTTCTTCTAATTTTGATATATATACTATTAATAGAAAAAAAAAACGCAAATTTTGTTCATTAAGCGTTGCATAATACCTATAAAAAGGAACTTAAAATGCTAGAAAACAATTATTTTTGAAATGTATTAAAATTTATAAATTTCATCACGACATCACTGACTGATCAGCACGTCTTCATACTCATGGTGCATTTTTTCCCCAGCTAAATAAATAAATGTAGTGAGTTTTTGTTGGAAACCGGAGGCACCGGAGCAACTATACTGCAACCTGATTTGTTAAGGCGTTTTGTTAACTGGCATAAATTGGTACATAGTGAAGATTTTACTGCAATTATTTTTAATTTTAAATTTAATCAAACCCTATTGGGTACTTCTAATTACTAATTACATACTACTTTGAAACCCCGAACCTTCCGAAACCCTAACTTGAGCGTTTCGCGGGCTCTTCTGGAACGAGGGCGGCCACGGCCTTGCAAATCCATCCCGGCATTTGCCTGCAGCTGAGGGAAACGTGGAAACCTCAGCCAGGATGGACGCTACAGCTTTTGTCAATGAACCGGAAGTGCAATGGTCCAAAGCCAGGGGAACCACATAGTGGAAAAGCGCAGCGTTTTACCCCTGGGTGGGAAACGTGGTTTTTGTTGAAAATGGTCACCCATCCAACTGCTAACCACCCGCGGCGTTGCTTGACTTCGGTGATCTGACGAGACCCGGTCAAGCGCACTGCGCCACACCTTTTAATTAAAGGGGTACCAAAGTTAATACTTTTTTTAGATATTCTGGTAGCTGTGAATTATTTTGTTATCCCGGTGGCTCAATATTTTCTTACGATAACTAGTTATTTTACAATTAATTTTTTAGTACAAAAATTGAGTTGTAGGTTCGTTGGTTGCTTCAAACCGGCGCGCGGTAGCAGCAGTCGCTGATACGTCAAGAAGGGGGCGAGAGGAGGTTCCCGGGGGGTTCCCCCAATTCGCGGGAGATTCTCGTCGTATCCGTCGTATCAGCGACTGCTGCTGCTGCGCGCCGGTTTGAAGCAACCAACGAACCTACAACTCAATTTTTTTACTAAAAAATTAATTGTAAAATAAGTAGCCAATGTACGAAAATATTGAGCCACAGGGATAACAAAATAATTCACAGCTACCAGAATATCTAAAAAAAGTATTCACTTTGGTACCCCTTTAAGGACCAATATGTAATAAGGTCTACGAAATTTGAAAATTAAAAATCCGGGACACTCAAAAAAAAAATTTAATTTTTTTTTTTTTAATTTTGTATTGTACTTAATACTAATATACGTATATTATGTGGGAAAATATTTAATATTATTATGTACTCACAACACGAGTACACTGTCATCGACGTTACAATATAATATGCAACATTATTATATCTTATTTATATTTTAAATATTCGATGATGATCGTAGTTAACTATTGAACCCGGTATTGGAGTAAAATCTTCACTATTCGCGGAATATACCGGATATGAGAATTTATTAATATTTATACCATTATTGACTGGTGACTGGCTATATATAGTTGCCGACCAGGTATAATAGTATTCACTAGTAAGTGAATACTAAAATTGTATGCAGACCTAAAATTAAATTGAACGTGCAACTGATTCCCATATAATATTATGTAAAATTAAGGGTAAGGTAACGCCACCAATGTTAAAAAAAATCCCTCTCACAAAAATTCTGAAAAAAATTTAAAATGTTCTCCTCTATACCCCCTATCAGTACCTAAAATATCAGGTATACAAATACGATCTAGTTTTTGAGTTATAAATTTTTAAAGTCGACTACTTTAACATGGAGAAATGAAACTCCCATGTTTCATTTCTATTGTTTTAATATATCTGTGTTTTTTATTTTTGTTTTAAAATTGCCGATTGCTGCAAAACGTGACATCTGTGGATCTGCAGATATAAATTAATAAGAAATTTATAAAATATTGCCCAAGTCTAATTTCATTAAAATATGTAATTTTTTCATTAAAAAACCAGTGCCACGCCCACATTTTCTAAAAAATTTCGACTCCGGCAGGGATTCCTTTCCCCCCCCTCTTCCGGAGCCGCCGCTTCGCGGCAAAGGGGCCCAAACGGGCCTTTGGCCCCCGGGCCCACATTTTGTAGTTACGCCACTGATGGTGGCTGCGATTACAGCAAAGGCACCTTTTTGCCGTGATCGCCTATCTCTTCTCCACTCGTTGGGTACAGATGACGTCACGCATGCTTCTTCTATAGCTCGTAGCTCTGCTATACGTGGCGGGGGGACAATTTTTTTCCCTCAAAATGTTTCTCACCCAAACAAAGCTAAATATGAACCAAAGATCTTGAACTGGTCATAGGGCCTTTGGTTGATCAAATTTTAATTAAATTCTCAGCATCTTGTAAATTGGAGCATGGCGCAGTGCACTGACCGGTTCTTGCTAGATCACCGAAGTCAGAGGCTACGTCGAGCGTGGTTAGTACTTGGTTGGGTGACCGTTTCAAGTAAAAAATACGCTGCTCCCTCCCTGGGGTAAATTCGTCTCGGTGTCCACCCAGTGCAGTGATGCACTTGTGTGTGGTTCTCCAGGCTTTGGATATCGCTTGGTCCATTGAGAAAAAGTAGAGGTGTCCGTCCTGACTGAGGCTTTCCACGGCTCGCTCAGTCTCAGTGAATGCTGGGACGCGTAACAGGCCGTGGCCACCAACCGTTCGCTACCTTATCCCTACCCATTACCCTGCCGCGAGCTGTAAGCTCTTAGGGGTGTATCCTTGTAAAAAAAAATAATAATAATAAAATAAAATTGTCTGTAATTTTGTTTTCACTCGACGTAATCAAAGAAGGTTTGTGGTAAATATCTATGTTATCTGTCGTTGTGGTAAGCGGAGCAAATACCCCCGGACGAAATACCCCCGGACCAAATATCCCCGCCCGGACCGGACGAAATACCCCCGGATGAAATACTCCCGGACGAAATATCCCCGGACGAAATACTCCCGGACGAAATACCCCCGGACGAAATACCCCCTTGTAAGTGGAGAGGGGCGGGTGACCGACGCGGGAGGGGAAGTTGACTTTATTTATAAAGTCTGTTTTTCTGTCGTTTGTCTGACGTCACGCGCGTCGTATTAAAGAAGGAAGTTATATTAGTAACGTTAGGCCAATACGTTATGCATTAATTTAACATGTCATTCATATCGAATTAAAATTAATGTGTAATAAATTTTGATACGATACATTTTATGCATGTTAATTATTAGTGTTTATTGCATTTTTTTTTAGATTTTTTTAAACTAAAATTTTTCAAAATCGTCCCTATATAACTTTTTAAATTAAAAAAAATTAAGTAAATTTTTTAGTGTAATTTTTTATTTCTGATTCAATTGGTATAGGTCTAAAAATGCAATATTTTCTATTGTTTTTGGTCCCCAGGTACTATATTATAGGTGCCGTGAACACTTAACGTAGCATGTGTACCCCTCCTGAAGAAACTTAATTTTCTTGTTGTTCTATTTATTTCCTTATTTATTCCTTCCTTTTCTATTTATATATGTTGGCACCGAAGCCCGAATTCAATGCGTACATCTAGGTGTGCCCCTAGCGATTTGAGCAAAGCCCGAAATTAACAAATATTTTGGGCTTTGCTCATATAAATTTGAACATTTCTAGAAGTGCTCAAATCGAAAAAAGCAAACCCCGACGTGAAGTTTCATTTCGGGGTTTGCTCATTTAAATTTGATCATTTCTAGAAGCGCTCAACTCGAAAAATACAAACCCGGTCGAGAAGCTTTATTTTGGGCTTTGCTCACTGTTTTGATCATTTCTAGAAGTGCTCAAAGCAAAGTGAAAAAAGAATAATTGGAAATTGTGCCGTATTATAGTAATAATTTGTAATAAATAATTAAAACAATAAAATATTGTGAATTTAATAATATTTTAATTACATCACTTTTTTAAATAAGTAACAAAAATACAAATTTAGCATTATAGCGTGTATATTATTTTTTTATTAAAATATTTCTTTATGTTTTATTCAAGTCATACTGAAAAATACGATTTTGTCACACTTTTTATATTAATATAATTGTATGTTAGTTAATTTAAATAAATTTTTTACAGCTGATAAATTATAAAATCATTTTAACTTAATTTACAGAACTTGGTAAGAAGCAAAGAGCTCCTCAAGATAGTACCAAACCTACTAATTTAAAATAAATAAATAAATAAATAAATAAATAAATAAATAAATAAATAAATAAATAAATAAATAAATAAATAAATAAATAAATAATAAATATTATTAAACTTGATTATTACCTGATCGTATTATTACCTGAACTTGACTTATTTTTGCAGGGATTACTATCATGGCATTTTAAATTTCATCTAAATTTTTTCTTAATTTGCACAACATATTTTAGATTGACAACCTTTCTTGCAGTTGCAAAACACAAAACCTGGCTTTGAATATGCTAATGCTGCTGCTGATCTGAGCCACTCTTTTCTTTGTCATGTGGTGTGGTACGTCGTCTGAACTTAGAAATTGTTCATCTGCAACCTGAAATTCATTGCTAGAGTATAATTGTAATCATACCCTTTAATTATAAAAAAATGATAATAAAAAAAATTAAAAGTGTCTCTCAGTGTGAAAAAATCGTATTTTTTCAATATGACTTGAATAATACAGAAAGAAATGTTTTATTAAAAAAAAATACTATGCACGCTATTAATGTTAAATTTGTATTTTTATCATGCAATAAATTAAAAAAGTGATCTAATTAAAATTTTATTAAATTTACATTATTTTATTGTTTTAATATTTATTGCTATAATACGGCACAATTTCAAATTATTATTTTTTATTTTGCTTTGAGCACTTCTAGAAATGATCAAAACTGTGAGCAAAGCCCGAAATAAAAATTATCGTCGGGGCTGCTTTTTTCGAGTTGGGCACTTTTAGAAATGATCAAATTTAAATGAGCAAAGCCCGATATAAAACTCCTCGTCGGAGATTGCTTTTTTCGATTTGGGCACTTCTAGAAATGTTCAAATTTAAATGAGCAAAGCCCGAAGTATTTGTTAATTTCGGGCTTTGCTCAAATCGCTAGGGGCACATCTAGGTTTAAAAACCTAAAATCGTTTAAGCAACTTCAAAATCTTGCTGCAAAACGCTGTGACAATTGCCGCACAATCAAAGTAAGCATAGCATATACAAAAATCGTTTGTTTGCGGCACAATTTTGAGTATGTTTTGGTATAATAAAATTAAAGACGCAATTTGAGATCTTGATACGGCATTAACTATAAATTTACTTTGAATATTATATGATATATATTTGTTGTGAAAAATGGCGTTACTATAACTTCCTTCTTTAATACGACGCGCGTGACGTCAGACAAACGACATAAAAACAGACTTTATAAATAAAGTCGACTTCCCCTCCCGTGTTGGTCGCCCGCCCCTCTCCACTTACAAGGGGGTATTTCGTCCGGGGGTATTTCGTCCGGGAGTATTTCGTCCGGGGTTATTTGGTCCGGTCCTGGCGGGGAATCACGGACCAAATACCCCCGGACGAAATACCCCCGGACCAAATATCCCCGCCCGGACCGGACGAAATACCCCCGGACGAAATACTCCCGGACGAAATACCCCCGGATGAAATACCCCCTTGTAAGTGGAGAGGGGCGGGCGACCAACACAGGAGGGGAAGTTGACTTTATTTATAAAGTCTGTTTTTCTGTCGTTTGTCTGACGTCACGCGCGTCGTTAAAGAAGGAAGTTAGTAACGCCATTTTTCACAACAAATATAATATATCATATAATATTCAAAGTATATTTATAGTTGATGCCGTATCAAGATCTCAAATTGCGTCTTTAATTTTATACCAAAACATACTCAAAATTGTGCCGCAAACAAACGATTTTTGTATATGCTATGCTTACTTTGATTGTGCGGCAATTATAAATTGTCTCAGCGTTTTGCAGCAAGATTTTGAAGGTTTTTAAACGATTTTAGGTTTTTAAACCTAGGTGTGCCCCTAGCGATTTGAGCATTTTGTATGTAAGCTCTCAACAGGAAAATGCATTTTCTTATGCCATATTCGACAAGCTATTGCGCTGTAAGCAAGTAAGCAAAAATCGGTGAGAATGCAGCAGAGCGAGCGACAAACCAGCCGCCAAGTAAAAATAAAATGTTCGCATTTAGCAGCCACGCGCATTCACGAACCATAAAAAATTATACCATAATTTTTAAGTTAAAATTCAAAACCCTGTATCATTTTGTGCTGTATAAATTACGGTTTCACCATAGACTGCTCTACAAATGACAAACAGAGCACCTACTAGTAGGGTAACGTTCATGCTGTCCAAAGTGTACATTCGCACGAGGATTACATCAATAACACGCACCATCAACAGCAAAATCCACTTGATTAAAAATAACGATAAAATGTAACAAGTTTCAAATTTCTGTTACAACAGCTTAATAAAAATGTGCAATTATTATTATTATTATTTTTTTACAAGGATACACCCCTAAGAGCTTACAGCTCGCGGCGGGGTACTGGGTAGGGATAAGGTAGGGAACGGATAGTGGCCACGGCCTGCATGCTTACGCGTCCCAGCATTCGCTGAGGTGAGACTGAGAGAACCGTGGAAAACCTCAGTCAGGACGGACACCTCTACTTTTTTCTCAATGGACCAAAGCGATGTCCAAAGCCTGAGGAACCACACACAAGTGCATCACTGCACTGGGTGGAAAGCGAGATGAATTTACCCCAGGGAGGGAGCAACGTATTTTTTACTTGAAACGGTCACCCATCCAAGTACTAACCACGCTCGACGCAGCCTGACTTCGGTGATCTAACGAGAACCGGTCAATGCACTGCGCCACGCTCGCTGCCAATTAAACTGGTGCAATCTGAATAAATTTCAGCTTCATTTTAAGTTACAATAATTTTGGTACCAGTTTGCACGTAAAAAAAAGATGGGTATGTACCAATAAAAATACGTCTCTAGTCTCTATAGCCGTAGAGTGATACCGTCCATGCGAATATTCGTAAGCCAGCAGCTCATTCGATCACTCACCTTACAAAATCTCACATGCTAATAACTTGTATAGGTAGGCAGGCAGAATGCGACGTTACATGGTGTTAAACTTTTGGTACAATCACAGCTATTAAAGACCCTATGATCATTTCACAGTATTAAGTCCACAGTTAGTATTGCCTCAGTATGATACGGCAGCATAAAAAAAATTGTTCCAGCAGCAATAATATCAGAGATAATAGCCGATGAAAAGGCACCTGTGACGTCATTTGTACCCATTCTGCGGCGACGGTATAGGGAAATCCCTGCAAAAGATAGGCTCACTCTACTAGTAGCTGCAACCACGGACATAACTTTAATTCTGGAATGTTGAAATTTTACTAGGGCAGTCTTGATAGTATTTGTCAAATATCCTGAAAGAATTTTTTGTTGCTGACATTTACACAGACTGAATTATTGCATGGCAGTAGCAAGATAAGCCAAAAATTTAATATTGTTTTTCTATGCAACATTTTTGTCTTCTTGCTACTGCCATAAGTCAGTCTGTGTGAATGTCAACAACAAAATTCTTTCAGGATATTTGACAAATACTATCAAGACTGCCCTGGTAATATTTCAACATTCCAGAATTAAAGATACGTACTTTTTCAACATTTTGGGAGGCCTTAATAATGTTCTGTATCATTATGAACTACAGTATGTACAAAATGTCACATCATTTCAAGTATAATTATTAAATTTACATATTTTACATTTTAGTTTGAAAATTCAATTAAAAAAAAATTTTTTTTTTTGTTTCTATTACATTGCTTTTTTTTTCTTTCTTTTTCTCCCGATACACATCATAAAATTACTATAAAAGTTTAATGTCTTGCGCACTGGGTGACGCTGGGTGAAGTCAGTCGCTGCGGCGCGAACTTCACTTCAAATGCACCGTCGCTTTTTTTACGTATTTTACATGAAATTGATATCTGCTATGACGTTGAGGTAATAACATGAAATTTAAAGATTATAGTACTGTATATTATAATCATGCATGGTACAATATGGAATACATTTAAAAAAAATCCAACTAATTTTTATTGTTCTTTTAACGAGTTAATGTTTTAACGTTCTCATGAAAGAGAATCTGACAATTTTATTGTAAATCATTACTTATTTATGACAAAATTTGAAAAAGTATCTCGTATATTTAAAACTGCAATGAAAAAAAAAAAAAAAAAAAAAAATATATAAAAAATAAAGAAAAATACGAAGTTTCTATAAATGTGTTTTTAATGTTTTTATAAATAAAATAAAATTAAAAAAATAATCAAATTCAACGATGTTAAAATTATAATTACAAAATGTAACAATGAAATTAATGGAAAAACAGGTGAATTTTGATATTTTTTTTCAAAAACTCCGATCGTAAAAATAAAGGAGAAGGTAAGGGTCCACTTTTACTCCGAACCACCAGAGAGAAGGTAATTAAGGAGAAACGAACATATGATATATAGGATGGTTTTTCAGCTACGGATTAGTTATCCATCACAGCATTTATCAAATTATACAGAGGAAACGTGAAACCTCAGTCAGGATGATCGGTAAACGAAGGTTTGCCAATCGAAACCAATTTATTTACTCAAATCACTGTATACCGGTATACCTCGGGACAATAAAAACTTTGTCTTTGCTTTATTTTGGGGATTTAAACCACCCTGTCACAGCGATGTTTGCTACTGCATGGGTGCACTTCAGTAATTAATGTGCTTGCCACTGCTTGGTTTTGCTTGTATTTTCATAAATTATAGCTTTTTACACGGGTATTTAACTCAATACCAAAAATTTATAGATGTATAATGCATAATCACGCAGACCTTGCAAGCAATTAAACCCACAGCGAACATCCTATCTATAGGTAGTGAATGTCACGTACGCACGTACTACTCTGTCGTCGCCAAAAGTCGGGACACCTGGACTTTGCAATTTTACTGTGCACTACAGAAAAATCGCAAAATTTAGAAAAAAATATTGCATTAAACCGGCAAGCCTCCTCTATAACTTCAAAAATATAACGGGCCGATTAATTGCTAAGCTAATTTGTTATAATTAAGGAAGTGACGCAACCTACCCAAAAAAATGACTTTTTCACGAGATGCCCGTCTTTGCGCTCTTGTACAAAATAGAGTTATGCTGCAGGTAGCGCTTTCATTTATTTTTTTTCCTAATAGCCAAATACTTCAAGATGTGAAATCAATTTTTAATTTAAAAAAATTAATTATTCCCTAATTACAATTAAACCAAACGCAAAATTAAACTCTAGTTTTGCAATTTTGAAGCTACACGCTCGAAAAAAATATCATTATACACAGAAAAAAATCAAAAATTTTGGTGGTTGCCGATTTTTTATAATTTGTATATTAATCAATGTTTACATTTTAATTAAGAGCAGCGTTGCCAGGTTTCAGCTGCTGAATACGGAAATATAATGCCCGGCCGTGACAGTAGCTTTGCTGTGTACAAAAAGCTTTTTATATGAGGGTCTCTTTGCCCGAGGCTGATCACTATTGTTTCAGCTAAGCCAGTATTAATTAAGATGGAGAAACACGCAACTAAAGCTGACATGATTGTGTTTAAAATGAATTCAGCATCTATTTGAGTGTTTTAATCATATTTCTAGCTTAATTATTACTATTATTAGTAATTATAATGAACTTTTAATTAATTACTAACAAAAATCTCGTAATAAGCTCAAAAATGCAGCTAGAATTTTGATTAAAAAAGATATATTATTCATATTTAATTTTAAATTCAACCACTTCATCATCATGCACATTAAAGAGAGTTTCAATAAAGAATCGAGATCATCGAACAATGATGCAATTTCAATTCTGCCTGGAATGTTAAAATAACAACCCTTCCTTCCTGCTGCTTGCTGGCTTGCTGCAAGACACAATACAGCAGTAGAACACCGCCTTTCAAGAGAGATCGACCCTCATTGTTATTATCTTTTATGGCCTGTCAATCAACTTTGCTATTTTTCTACTGAATAAGGCCACTCCAAGCAAAAGTTAGAATATGGCAACCCAGCAGATTCCTGAAAGATGGTAATTTCATCATTAATTTATGTAAAAAAAATTTAAAAATTTATAAAAAATCGACGACCACCAAAAATGTTTGATTTTTTTTCTGTGTATAATGATATTTTTTTCGAGCGTGTAGCTTCAAAATTGCAAAACTAGAGTTTAATTTTGCGTTTGGTTTAATTGTAATTAGGGAATAATTAATTTTTTTAAATTAAAAATTGATTTCACATCTTGAAGTATTTGGCTATTAGGAAAAAAATAAATGAAAGCGCTATACCTGCAGCATAACTCTATTTTATACAAGAGCGCAAAGACGGGCATCTCGTGAAAAAGTCATTTTTTTGGGTAGGTTGCGTCACTTCCTTAATTATAACAAATTAGCTTAGCAATTAATCGTCCCGTTATATTTTTGAAGTTATAGAGGAGGCTTGGCGGTTTAATGCAATATTTTTTTCTAAATTTTGCGATTTTTCTGTAGTGCACAGTAAAATTGCAAAGTCCAGGTGTCCCGACGACTTGGTAAGCGGACCTAATACCCCCGGACCAAATATCCCCGCCCGGACCGGACGAAATACCCCCGGACGAAATATCCCCGGACGAAATACTCCCGGACGAAATACCCCCGGACGAAATACCCCCTTGTAAGTGGAGAGGGGCGGGTGACCAACGCGGGAGGGGAAGTTGACTTTATTTATAAAGTCTGTTTTTCTGTCGTTTGTCTGACGTCACGCGCGTCGTATTAAGGTAGAGATAATATGTATCAGCTGGCCCAATGCTAAAAAAATCCCATTCATAAATATTATGAAAAAAATTTAAAATGTTCTCCTCAACATCCCCTATCAGTAGGTAAAATATCAGGTATACAAAAACGAGCTAGTTTTCGAGTTATTAATTTTTAAAGTTGACTAATTTAACATGGAAGTTCCATTTTTCCATGTTAAATTAGAGAACTTTAAAAATTAATTACTCGAAAACTAGCTCGTTTTTGTATACCTGATTTTTTACCTACTGATAGGGGATGTAGAGGAGAACATTTTAAATTTTTTTCATAATTTTTATGAATGGGATTTTTTTAGCATTGGGCCAGCTGATACATATTATCTCTACCTTAAAGAAGGAAGTTAGCAACGTTAGGCCAATGCATTATGCATTAATTTATCATATCATTCATATCGAATTAAAATTAATGTGTAATATATTTTGATACGATACATTTTATGCATGTTAATTATTAGTGTTTATTGCATTTTTTTTTAGATTTTTTTAAACTAAAATTTTTCAAAATCGTCCCTATATAACTTTTTAAATTAAAAAAAATTAAGTAAATTTTTTAGTGTAATTTTTTATTTCTGATTCAATTGGTATAGGTCTAAAAATGCAATATTTTCTATTGTTTTTGGTCCCCAGGTACTATATTATAGGTGCCGTGAACACTTAACGTAGCATGTGTACCCCTCCTGAAGAAACTTAATTTCTTAATTTACTTGTTGTTCTATTTATTTCCTTATTTATTCCTTCCTTTATTTATATATGTTGGCACCAAAGCCCGAATTCAATGCGCACATCTAAGTGTGCCCCTAGCGATTTGAGCATAGCCCGAATAAATTAACAAATATTTTGGGCTTTGCTCATATAAATTTGACCATTTCTAGAAGTGCTCAAATCGGAAAAAGCAAACCCCGACGAGAAGTTTCATTTCGGGCTTTGCTCACTGTTTTGATCATTTCTAGAAGTTCTCAAAGCAAAGTGAAAAATAATAATTGTATGAATTGTGCCGTATTATAGTAATAATTTGTAAAAAATAATTGAAACAATAAAATATTGTGAATTTAAGGTAGAGATAACGTCGAACAGCTGTTCGACGTAATCCCCTTTTAGTGAGGGTTCTTAGCTTACAAAAATGACCAAGTCGTGCACTTTGTGATAAAAGCACCGAACTTGGTACATCGATAGAATTGACCAAGACGATCATTTTGAGGGATGTAGCCCAGCGCGCAACCTGACCTGGTGACCTCTGGTGACCTTTCAAAATGGCGGCCGTGACCTTTATGAAATTAATTTTTAATTTAAAAACTGTTGCAGATAAATTAAAATTTTAAACTGAAAGTGGTTTACGATCATTTATTGCATGTTCTGTAATTTTTTCAAAATGCTGCGTTGCCAAATTAGTGCATAAATTAAATATATTCATGAAAATTGGGACCATATTTTTCACATAAATGACGTGCAAGTATCCGCGATGCCGAAGTTGGCTATTTATAAGTCGAGAGGCTCAGCAGATAAGCTGAAGGTGGACTCAGGATAATAGTAAGATATTTTTTACCACAGATTATTTGACCTGGTGACCTCTAATGACCTTTCAAAATGGCGCCTGAAAACTATTCGATTTGATATATTAGCAAATTACGAAGCTAAATGAAAAGAAATTGCTGGAAATTGATTTATTTTTACTTTCAAGTTGTCCCGAATTTTTTCCAAAATCTGTGTTGCCATATAAACACATTTACAGTGTTGCCAAATTTACAACAAATGACAATTAATGTAGTATATTATCACTAACCCTACCTCGGCATTAAATGTGTATAGTGTATTTAATTACAGTATATGCACAATAAATTGACATCATTGTGCAACTTTTTAAACCCAGATTTTTTCGGGGGGGGGGGGGGGGGAGGGAGGAGAGAGTGGGGAATGAAGTGTTAATATTCTCTGTAAATTAATTAACACCATTGGATGGGCAACTGAATGATTTCTTCGCTGTTGCTCTTATTCATATTATACAAAGACAAAAAAAAAAAAAAATGTAATGCGTAGAATTGAAACTGGAAGACTCGTACAATATGAGGATTCAAATAATTTTATTATTTTTTTTTTTTTTACTTAAATGAAATATACGTATATAATATATCGATGGTGTTCCGTCAAATTGGACCAACTCGTTTTATCGCGATTTGCAAAAGCGAACAACTCGTTTTATCGCGCGCGCTCAAAAAGGACTAACTCATTTTATCTCAGCCGCTCAAAAACGATCAACTCGTTTTATCGCGCACGCTCAAAAAGGACTAACTCATTTTATCTCAGCCGCGCAAAAATGATTAACTCGTTTTATCGCGGCTGTGCAAAAACGACTAAAATGTTTCCCAAAAAGGACTATCTCGTGCAAGTATGTTACCTTGCGAACATTTATCTGTCTTTTTTAATTAAATAATGATTTGGGTTTCTTAATTAATTTTTTAATTAATAAAACAGGTCATTTTGCGCTATTTATTAGTGTAACCTGGAATTATAATATTAAAAATCAGCTGAAAAAACAGCTGTTTCCCACAATTTATTGTCAACAAAGTCAATACATCAATCAATTCAATTCAATGTCAACAAAGAAATGTGGATGGATTCGACCTACAGAGGTAAATATCATGCCAAAAAATATAATTAATACATATTATAATATGTATAATTGTTATATTGTATGATTATTTATTAAACATAGAATATAATGAGTATATATTTTTTATAAAATACATAGAAATATCAAAGTAAAACAATATTTTTGTTCTGCAGATCATGTCGTCACATCTTTCACAAGCGGGTGTTGTCCTGGCTTGTGATTTAAAGGCCTCATGAACCTTTGCACAATATTAAGTACACGGTAAGCTTTGCTTTAGTATGATTCGGCTGCATTAAAATTTTTGGTTTCAGTAGCACAAATATCAGAGATAATAGCCGATGAAAAGGAACCTGTGACGTCACTCACGCTCATTCAGCGGCAACTATATAGGGAAATCCCTGCAAAAGATAGGTTGACTCCCGCTTCAACCACGGCCACAATTTGACTTCTGTAATTTTGAAACTTTACCAGGACAGTCTTGATAGTATTTTTCAAATAGCCTGAAAGATTTTTTTTTATGACATTCATACAAACCGAGTTATTGCGGTAGAAAGAGGAGCGTAAATGTTGTATAGGAAAACAATGTTAAATTTTTCGCTTATCTTGCTACCGAAAAAACTCAGTCTGTACACACTTCACCAATAAAATTCTTTCCGTCTATTTGACAAATACTATCAAGACTGCCCTGGTTAAGTTTCAAAATTCCAGAAGTAAAATTGTGGCCGTGGTTGCAGCGGGAGTGAACCTATCTTTTGCAGGGATTTCCCTATATTGTCACCGCTGAATGAGCGTGAGTGACGTCACAGGTGCTTCTTCATCGGCTATTATCTCTGATATTTGTGCTACTGAAACAAAAAAATTTATGCAGCCGAATCACACTGAAGCAAAGCTAATCGTGTAGTAAATACTGTGAAAAGGTTCATGAGGCCTTTAAGAATTACTACAATTCAGCACTGATTGCCATTTAAGTAATTATTATTTTCTTAATTAAGTTCTGATAGGGACTATTAGTGTTAAATTTAGGTAAAAAGAGTAACGTCCTTTTTTTGAAGATGATTAGGGAACTGTTATATAATGTTTACAACTGTAATGTTTTGTTTTAAGAGTGAAAGTTTTCGATTTTAAATACATTTTTAATTCACAATACATGATTTTCCATGTGGACAATAATTGTGTTACTATAATGGTTGACATTGTTGTTCTTTTTTTTTTTTTGCTCAATGTTCTTTTTATGTCCCTTTTTTTAATCGTAACATATTTTTAATATAACTGAATTGTAATAAAAATTGCATCTTATTTTTGCTCTGTTATCATCTTTTTTCCTCCTATTTTGCACCATTTTAGAGGAAGAAAGAGATAAAAAGACGAGATTACGTGTTTCTTTCTCTCCTTGAGCACAAAATGTTTGAAATATATTCTTTATTTCTTCCTCTTTTTAAGCTAGGAAAAAGAATATGTGTTTTAGACGTTAAACGATTAGTTATAGACGTGTAATGGATGAGTTGAAGACGAAGAGTTTAAACTAGGTTAGCAGTCTAATGAATTTCTTGATTGTTTTAACATCAAAAGATTGTGAATATTTTTACTGAAGGCAAGTAGCCTCATTCGTTAAAGAGTATTAATTCCAATGATATACTCTTGTTGGTGCATGTATTATTACACGATGCTTAAAACTTGTTGTGATCTCCATCAGATGAAGGTGTCTAAATTATATTAATATGATGTATTGTAATGCATATTTTTTCTTTGACTGTATTTATTACTTAAAATAGGTGGAATAAATAATAATAATTGGTGCAACAAATGGGCTTACGGGGTGTAATTTTTTTACTGGCTCAATCAAAAGAGGATGTCGAAAAATAACCCTTAGATTTTTTTGCGATTTTTTTAGCACTGCATCATACCTAAAATGGAGATTAAAAATGTATCTTGACCTGGAGGTTCCATCCGCAACGCCTATGACGTCACTACATTCTTTGGTTCAACTATATAACACTTGTAAAAAGTTATTGCATTGTTGCTTGTTTATAAAAAATATAATTTATTTCCATAGCAACGTGTTTGTTTAAAAACATTAAATAGTTGACCCAAAGAATGTAATGACGTCATAGGCGTTGCGGATGGAACCTCCAGGTCAAGAGATATTTTTAATCTCCACTTTAGGTATGATGCAGTGCTTAAAAAAATCGCAAAAAATTCTAAAGGATATTTTTCGACCTCCTCTTTTGATTGAGCCAGTAAAAAAATGACACCTGTAAGCCCATTGTTGTTACAATTATTACACTATAATGTGTTATTATTTAATACCAATGTGAAGGAAAAATACAATGTGTTTTATTTTATTTTAAATTCATTCAATTCAATTTTTATTCAAAGAAATTGTGATTATGGGCTTATGTGAATATTTTTGTATGAAAAAAAAAATTGTTGACGCAATAATAACTTTAAACAAAATTTACTGCCGCTGCTTTCGTTACAAATTTTCGGTGGCAATAATATAATAATAAGTGGAGTCAATGATTTCCTAGAAATGCAAACTGCATTCATTTTGATTTTACTTCTCAATACTACACAGTAAATTTGAAGAATATTGTAAATTGATGCATAAATTAAGTTAAACTTTATTATGTTGAAGAAAGAAATGTATGTAATAATAGTAAGAGCGTGTCAATGAAAAATATATGTGTAAATTGGTAATTTTATGCACTTGTAAGATGTTATTTTTATACAAATAATAAAAAAAGGGAAAATTTACAATAAAACTTTATACATTATATTTTCTCACCTCTTTTTTTTAATTTTTTTTAACATGTAATACTGTTAATATTATTATGTTATATTCAATTCGAATAATTTTAATTTAATTACAAATCAGTCAATTAAATTAAATAACAAAGTTTAATAATTCATAAAAAAAAATAAAATTAAAAAATTTAATATAAAAAATTAATATTGTAAAGTAAGTAACTAAATATCTACTAAACATTAGATGAAAAAATATTTAGGCCACCAACAAAAATTACTATTCATTTCCTTCAAGTTTTTAAATCAACATCAGCGATAAAAAAAGATAATCGTTTTTGCACAGCCGCGATAAAACGAGTTAATCGTTTTTGCCCAGCCGAGATAAAATGAGTTAGTCCTTTTTGAGCGCACGCGATAAAACGAGTTGATCGTTTTTGAGCGGCTGAGATAAAATGAGTTAGTCCTTTTTAAACGCGCGCGATAAAACGAGTTGTTCGCTTTTGCAAATCGCGATAAAACGAGTTAGTCCGATTTGACGGAACACCATCGATATGTATATTTTTTTGGGCTGTGAGCATATATATTTTAAATAAAGATAATAATATATTATATTTATGCTTTCAACTCATAATTGATAATTAGTAATTAATGTGGAATCGTATATATATATATATATATATATTATGTATATAGATATATATATATATATATATATATATATATATATATATATATATATATATATATATATATATATATATATATATATATATATATATTAGTTATTTATACTGCATGGATTATAGGTGTATAGATGTATAATATAAAATATACTGATTGTCTGATAATACATTTACAACAACTTTCACGGTTGTATGTAGGGTTCACAATTTGACTATATAGCTAATATTTTTATTTCTATATAGTTGGCATAAATATATTAAAAAGAATAAAATGTAATTAATGTATACGAAAATTATATTTTGTTTATTTCCTTTATATGACATGATACATCAATGAACATTAGACAAATAGCTTACAATTTATTATTATGTTCGAGTATTTACTATTTACATGAATTAAATTACCATCTACCACATTATTATACTTTCCAAATTTACATTACCATACAGCTACAAAGACTATGTTGCCATCATGCCATGCGTGCAATAATATTTTAGCCCTTATACTGTATACTTGGCCTCCCTTCACCTTATTTTTCTATAAGGATTCAAGAATTGGGCGTGATGAGATTGCCAGAAAAATTATGTTTATAATGCTCTAATAGCCACCCACTGCAATAGCCACCCACTCACGCGTACTTGCCTGGCAAAAATATTTTTATTTGATTTATTGGTAAATAACATGAAGACAAATGACAATAATCACAAATACAAGACGGAAATATACAGTTAAATTTAATTAGTATATCAGTATCAAAGAAAAGGTGCAATGAAAATATTTTTTATCCTATACATTTTTTAAAAATATATAATTTTGTATTTTGTTTAAATTTTCTGTGTATAGATAATTATATAATAGATGAATTATAAAATTGTATACTGTTAACAGTGCGTGTGATGGCAAAAAGTTCATACATTCGACCATATAACAAAAAAAAAAGTATACGCGCGATTCAGAAGTCATGTATTTTTTTTCTATTGTTTTTTTAAATTTATTTTTTAAGAAATATGGTAACATAATAATCATTCTACATCCATGTATATATTTGATTATTTATAAGAATTACGTTCTATAATAATATATTATTTTAAAAGTTGCTATATATATACCATGCCATTATAGCCTATATATATTATATCTATATTATAGCTCAACTGGTTGACTATATTTTTTTTGGTCCTCTGAAATATTCTTAAGGTTTAAAAAGTTGCACAATGATGTCAATTTATTGTACATATACTGTAATTAAGTACATTATACACGTACTTTTGTACATTTAATGCCGAGGTAGAGTTAGTGATAATATACTACATTAATGGGGTAGTGACCAAAAAAAAAAAAAAAATTTCAAGTTTTTGTCAATATTTCAAAAGGCACGAGAATTTCATAAAGAATAAGCCCTATTACAGCATTCTACGACAATTTACTGATTTTATATGAATTTTTAAAACCTCTCAAAAATGACGTCATACCATTGAATCATAAATGGAAAAATAGATCAGTTAACATTGCCAAATCCCATACTTAATATTGAAATTTGAAATGTAACCAAAATTTCATTTGCAAGGTTTTTAGGTGCTAGAATCACGATAATGAAGGTTTCAAATTTCTACCTCAATAACTTTTCATTTTAGCAATGTTAACTGATGCATTTTCCCATTTAAGATTCAATGGTATGACGTCATCAAAAAAAGTTTTAAAAATTCATATAAAATCAGCAAATTGTCGTAGAATGCTCTAATAGGGCTCATTCTACATAGAATTCAAAGTACTTTTTACTAGTATTGCTAACTCAAATACCGGTCAGTACCCCATTGTCATTTGTTGTAAATTTGGCAACACTGTAAATGTGTTTATGTGGCAACACAGATTTTGGAAAAAATTCGGGACAACTTGAAAGTAAAAATAAATCAATTTCCAGCAATTTCATTTCATTTAGCTTCGTAATTTGCTAATATATCAAATCGAACAGTTTTCAGGCGCCATTTTGAAAGGTCATTAGAGGTCACCAGGTCAAATAATCTGCGGTAAAAAATATCTTACTATTATCCTGAGTCCACCTTCAGCTTATCTGCTGAGCCTCTCGACTTATAATTAAATAGCCAACTTCGGCATCGCGGATACTTGCACGTCATTTATGTGAAATATGGTCCCAATTTTCATGAATATATTTAATTTATGCACTAATTTGGCAACGCAGCATTTTGAAAAAATTACAGGACATGCAATAAATGATCGTGAACCACTTTCAGTTTAAAATTTTAATTTATCTGCAACAGTTTTTAAATTAAAAATTAATTTCATAAAGGTCACGGCCGCCATTTTGAAAGGTCACCAGGGGTCACCAGGTCAGGTTGCGCGCTGGGCTACATCCCTCAAAATGATCGTCTTGGTCAATTCTATCGATGTACCAAGTTTGGTGCTTTTATCACAAAGTGCACGACTTTAAGCTAAGAACCCAGACTATTTGATTAACATGTAAACCTTAGCAAATTGACAAAAATTCTGAATTTTTTTTGACAGGCAGATATTAGTGCCTAAAAGCCATAGCAAAAGTTTCAAAAACATTTAACGAGCCGATTTTTTTAAATTAATTTTTTAGTTTGGCTCTCCATGGGAAAGCCCTATGCTGAAAATTAAAAAAATTAATTAAAAAAAATCGTCTCGTTAAATCGTTTTGAAATTTTTTCAATGGCTTTTAGTCACTAATATCTGCCTCTCAAAAAAAATTCAGAATTTTTGTCAATTTGCTAAGGTTTACAGTCATGTTAATCAAAGGGCATTACGTCGATCAGCTGTTCGGCGTTATCTCTACCTTAATAATATTATAATTACATCAATTTTTTAATTAAGTACCAAAAATACAAATTTAGCATTAGCTTGTATATTATTTTTTTATTAAAATATTTCTTTCTGTTTTATTCAATTGATACTGAAAAATACGATTTTGTCACACTTTTTATATTAATATTGTATGTTAGTTAATTTAAATAAATTTTTTACAGCTGATATATTACAAAATCATTTTAACTTAATTTACAGAACTTGCAAAGAAGCAAAGAGCTCCTCAAGATAGTACCAAACCTACTAACTTAAAATAAATAAATAAATAAATAAATAAATAAATATTATACCTGATTATTACCTGATCTTATTATTACCTGAACTTGACTTATTTTTGCAGGGATTACTATCATGGCATTTTAAATTTCATCTAAATTTTTTCTTTGCACAATATGTTTTAGATTGACAACCTTTCTTGTAGTTGCAAAACACAAAACCTTGCTTTGAATTTGCTAATGCTGCTGCTGATCTGAGACACTCTTTTCTTTGTCATGTGTGGTACGTCGTCTGAACTTAGAAATTGTTCATCTGCAACCTGGAATTCATTGCTAGGGTATATAAATTGTAATCATACCCTTTAATTATAAAAAAATGATAATAAAAAAAATTAAAAGTGTCTCTCAGTGTGAAAAAATCGTATTTTTTCAATCTGACTTGAATAATACAGAAAGAAATGTTTTAATAAAAAAAAATACTATATACACGCTATTAATGTTAAATTTGTATTTTTATCAATAAATTAAAAAGTGATATAGTTAAAATATTATTAAATTTACAATATTTTATTATTTATTGCTATAATACGGCACAATTTCCAATAATTATTTTTCATTTTGCTTTGAGCACTTCTAGAAATGATCAAAACAGTGAGCAAAGCCCGAAATAAAAATTCTTGTCGGGGTTGCTTTTTTCGAGTTGGTCACTTTCAGAAATGAGCAAAGCCCGATATAAAACTTCTCGCCGGGGATTGCTTTTTTCGATTTGAGCACTTCTAGAAATGTTCAAATTTAAATGAGCAAATCCCAAAATATTTGTTAATTTCGGGCTTTGCTCAAATCGCTAGGGGCACACCTAGGTTTAAAAACCTAAAATCGTTTAAAAACCTTCAAAATCTTGCTGCAAAACGCTGAGACAATTTATAATTGCCGCACAATCAAAGTAAGCATAGCATATACAAAAATCGTTTGTTTGCGGCACAATTTTGAGTATGTTTTGGTATAAAATTAAAGACGCAATTTGAGATCTTGATACGGCATCAACTATAAATATACTTTGAATATTATATGATATATTATATTTGTTGTGAAAAATGGCGTTACTAACTTCCTTCTTTAACGACGCGCGTGACGTCAGACAAACGACAGAAAAACAGACTTTATAAATAAAGTCAACTTCCCCTCCTGTGTTGGTCGCCCGCCCCTCTCCACTTACAAGGGGGTATTTCATCCGGGGGTATTTCGTCCGGGAGTATTTCGTCCGGGAGTATTTCGTCCGGTCCGGGCGGGGATATTTGGTCCGGGGGTATTTCGTCCGGGGGTATTTGGTCCGTGATTCCCCGACTTTTGGCGACGACAAACGTCCGACCGAGGTTCTGTTGGGTGAAGGCACAAGGTCTCGCTGCAGCCGAGAGTCAGCTGCTGCGCCAATAATAATTTCCCACTTTGCTGTAAATAGTGCAGTCCGTAAGAGACTGTAAGGCTGAAAATACGAGCTTTTTGTTTTGCGCCTAAACAGAAGTCGCAACTCCAAAGTCGCAACTTTTAACCCTGGCAGAGCCAGGCTATGTTAGTGGAGGGGGTTTGGCTCAGTGACGTCACGGCCAATCGTTTAATAAGAATGCTACAGAGGCGCGGGTGCAGAAGTCCAGAGGTGCGGGCTACGGGTCAGCGGGATAGCTAGCTGTGGTCACTTCCGAATTTCAAATTTGAAATTTACAGTATTGGCACTTATCTAGCTCGATTTTATTAAAGGTGAACTGAAGGGATTGCTTTTTTTTCCCTTTAGGGAACCTTATATTACCTATCCCATCCATCTGCACTAATTTTTTCATGGCAGCTACTTATTGTGCTGCTGTAGGACAATTAGTGAAAAAGTGAAGTTGTGACGTATTAGCGACGGTTGGTTGACTTAAAACTCGCCGCCGTGAAAAAACACACGAGCGACCGCGGTCGCTCGTGTGTTTTTTCACGGCGGCGAGTTTTAAGTCAACCAACCGTCGCTGATACGTCACAACTTCACTTTTTCACTAATTGTCCTACAGCAGCACAATAAGTATCTGCCATGAAAAAATTAGTGCAGATGGATGGGATAGGTAATATAAGGTTCCCTAAAGGGAAAAAAAAGCAATCCCTTCAGTTCACCTTTAAGTTAACACTGATATAACGGGGATGGCCTTCTTAATATTTTTCTCGTACACGTCAAAAGTAAATTCGAGTGCAAGCTGCTACATATCGCTATACGCTATACGATAACGCAGTTAAATGGAGAACACCTCACGCAGTACGACCACACCTCTAGCTGCTGCAAACGTCGTGATGACAGGACTAGATTTCTACCTCAAGTGGGCTGCTTCTTCGTCTTTCTTCTAGCAGCCGCCGAACTTTCGAATGTCACATGGTCACATGTTATGTTAAAGGTCTTACAGCAGAGGTGAAGACAAGCCAGGGTTGGCAGCTCGCAGTAATTTGATATCCGCGTGAGAAAATAATTTAAATAATACATTATTTATATTCAGTAATATGCGTTCATATGTAGTGTGAACCACTTAAGGGTAAGGTAACGCCACCAACGTTAAAAAAAATCCCTCACACAAAAATTCTGAAAAAAATTTAAAATGTTCTCCTCTACACCCCCTATCAGTAGGTAAAATATCAGGTACACAAATACGATCTAGTTTTTGAGTTATGAATTTTTAAAGTTGGCTAATTTAACATGGAGAAATGGGATTCCCATGTTAAATTAGCCAACTTTAAAAATTCATAACTCAAAAACTAGATCGTATTTGTATACCTGATATTTTACCTATTACTGATAGGGGGTGTAGAGGAGAACATTTTAAATTTTTTTCAGAATTTTTGTGCGAGGGATTTTTTTTAACATTGGTGGCGTTACCTTACCCTTAAATGCTCCATTCTTGGCTCATAAAACATTTCAAATAGATGAAATATGGTGAAAATTTAACAAAACATCGACACTGTTAACCTTTTGTGGAAATAAAAACAACCAAAGTGATGTATTGTACCTTCTGATTGAACCAACATTGACCTCGCTAATTTTAATGATAGCTAGGACTCATAGGACTTGAATTTTAAAGTGTAGATTGTATTTTGGACTTAATTGCCATATTTTTCTTAATTACCATTTCATGCAGATTGCCTTCATCATGATCGATTCCATTAATTTTGTTACTGGCACGCGATCGTTGGTCGCGCGGGGATATTGAAATTTGGTACTTATGTAAAGTCAATTTGGTTTGAAATTTCCTTCTCATGCAGATCTAAACACGGTAGATATATAGATAAAGATAAGAAAGCTTTATAAATACAATATAACAATGGAGTATTGTCCTCAATTTTTTTTATTGCAGAAATGGATAGAGCGTGCAAAGTTATGTTACCCTGATTTTTTTCATATTTTTTAGAGCCCGGGAAGTATTTTTAAAAAATTATTGAAAGTCCTTTTTGTGACGTCACGCGGCGGCAAGTCCTATCTTTTTCTTAAGGAGTGGCGTCTCGTGACGTCACAAAAGGAACTTTCAATAATTTTTTCAAAATAGTTCCCGGGCTCTAAAAAATCTGAAAAAAATCAGGGTAGCATAACTTTGCACCATTATTTCTGCATAATGGACAACATACATGAAATTTTTTTATTGCAGAAATGAATAGAGGGTACCAAATTATGCCACTCTAGATTCTTTTACATTTTTTTGAAACCCAGAACTATTTTTAAATAATTATTGAAAGTGCGGCCACGCCCCCTGGAGGCGTCAAAATAGGCGTCCAGTCTCTATCCTTTTTATTAAGGCTGCAGGGGTGCCAACTGAAATCACAGGACTTTCAATAATTATTTAAAAATAGTTCCGGGTTTCAAAAAAATCTGGAAAAAATTCAGAGTAGCATAATTTCGTACCATCTATTCATTTCTGCAATAAAATTTTTTCATGTATGTTGTCCATTTCTGCATGCAATAAAAAAAATTGAGGTCAATACTCCATTAAGAGACAACATGAAATTGATAGTACAAAATTTACAACTTTTTAAAAATAGCTTTTAAAACATAAAAAAGAGCAATTCAAAATTCTGGAAAGTTGCAAATCTCACACCTCACATTTTTTTGTTTCGTTTTTGGTTTTAAACAATTTTTTTAACCATTTGCTGTATATGCAGAATATTGCGTATTATTCTACCAACACTAGGGTGAAGCCCCGGAGACCCCGGTCAGGGGGTAATGGGACTTAAGGGTGAGGGCCTCCCATAATTATTATAATATTAATATATTACGCACAGGAAAAAAATCCAGGTCTTTTTATTAAAACAATTTTGCCCCCCTTTTTTTTTTGTCATGGTAAGAGACCACACCAAAGTTATTTGGAGCACACACCTTTTTGATTCCGATGTACTGTATACATAATATATATTAATTGTTTTGTTTTCTTCTAATTATATATTTTTCCTTTGTAGCGTAGCTGTCCACAAATCAACAACATAAACCATGGAAGAGTTGAAGAAATTTGTGGAGATTCATAATATAGATATGCTGGAGTTAGAGCAAATGGAGGAGCTCAAATTATTTGAAAATCAAGAAATAAAGTATGTATTGTATATTATTTTTATGTATGTTATGAAATTTTGGGCCTTGCTGGTTTACTTGAAGAATTTATACTGGATCCGCGGATTAGAAACCTGCTTTTAAGTAAAATATATTTATGCTGTATAATAATATACGTGTGTTAAACGTCAAAAGTAAAAAACTGATTTCGGACAAAAGCCTAAAAACAATGCGCAAGACCTGAAATATCCGAAAAATTCGCCTTTGGCTCAATTAAAACCACGATGCGCCAAAGTTTTGCCTAAATTGAAATTAGCAATACCCGATTATGTTAAATCTATATATAATATATTGCTTTGACTTTGATCCAATTTTCAATTCGAGCAAAATATTATAGATGTGAGCATTTCTTATATTATTATAATTACATATTATACAGTATAATATATGTATCAAGCTCTTTAATTTTTTTATATTTAACTCATAATTATTTTTACTCAAATAAATATTGTAATTGGAGATTTTCTGCGACTTTATAAGATGAACCAGGTAGTTATCTTATTTCCTTATTTTGCTTAGTAAAATAATGATGCATTTATTATTTTTTATTGTTTTCTTTTCAATATTTTCCAGATATTATTTTACTACCTAAACTTTTTGAAGCATTTTTATAGTTCGAGGGAATAACAAAAATTGTATAAATTTTAAACGGGAGCACTAAAAATTTATTTCCATAAATAATAATTTTATTATTTGCTCTACTTATTAATTTGTTTTTTTAATTGCGTAATATTAGCAGAAAAGAATACACGGGACGACTGAGTAAATGAATCTGGGAGTTTTATAATTTATTTGCTTGTGATTTACATATTCCCCTGGCTCCACTGCACAGTATTTGGAACAATTTCATAATTTCGTGTATATTTTCCAGTGATTCAGTACTACGTGTAAGCAATTAATGATAAATCATTATAATAGAGTATTGTCCTCCATTTTTTTTATTGCAGAAATGGATAGAGCGTACAAAGTTATATATTGCTACCCTGATTTTTTTCAAATTTTTTTACAGATCAGGAAGTATTTTTAAAAAATTATTGAAAGTCCTTTTTGTGACGTCACGCGGCGGCAAGTCCTATCTTTCTCTGAAGGAGCGGCGTCTCGTGACGTCACAAAAAGAACTTTCAACAATTTTTTAAAAATAGTTCCCGGGCTCTAAAAAATCTGAAAAAAATCAGGGTAGCATAACTTTGCACCCTCTATCCATTTCTGCAATAAAAAAAATTCAGGTCAATACTCTATTATGCATTTTGTTGTATATTGTTGATTTTAATAGAAAATAAAATATTATTTACATAATGTAATTCTGATAATAAATTCTGTAACTAGAATTTTAATGAGCAAATAGCATATACGCCATATACCCTCAATATATGGTTAATAGGTAGGCAGACATATTATATATAATATTATTTAATATACATGTCAATTTAGTTAATTATAATTATATTGTATATATAGTCGTTAGTCATATAGTCATATTTCTAAAGAATGCAGTCATCATTATATTATACAGTATAGCTAGTTAATAAGAGTAAGAGTATATAATTAACGTATAAAGAGTATAATATAATATACTACATAGATTATAATATTTAGAATATTCATATCTGCACGATATAATGTTTTGTGGTTTTATTTTATTTTCAGACACATAATTAAACAACGTACAAAACATGAAAATAATATACAAATTGGAATAGACTGCCAAGATAACTATTACGCGTACATAAAGGATGAGATGAAGCTGTTAGAGCTTATTCGTCTTAAAAAAGAAGTAAGAAATTTATTTCATTTATTAAATTTACTACGCAATGTGGCCTATAAGGAAGAGTTTATTGTTTTTTTTTCTTTTTCACAGAGGCTTGCAGAAAATTTAAAAGTAACTGAATGTATGATTGCAATAGCTAAAAGAATAAACAAGATCTTCCAGCTTGCATTGCTGAGGTTCCAAGCATTTCCCAAGCTCTGGCAGTGTTATATCAAATTCTGCAAACGAGAGGTGATTAATTTTTTCTTTCATACGTTTAGACTTAAAACACTTATAGAATTTTCTAGAATTTTAGAAACTATTTCAATGGTGCAAAAGTTTAATGCATAAATTTTTATGTGCAGGAGTTGTTTTCTTGCCAATTGTCATTAACATTTTATAAATATTTAAATGAACACTTGACACTCATAAAACATTTAGATATAATTATTACTCTTTTGAGCAACAATTAATTAAAATAAGATCTCAAAATCAATTAAATTTAAAGACGGTGCTAATTCTGTTAAATATAAAGGCGGATTCAGATGGCGATGCGACGCGATTTTGCCACACAAGCTGTGAAATCCAATGCGGCGAGCGAATTCGCCAGGTTGCGATGCTCTTTTTTTTTAATCGCCAAATATGGCCGCCAATGGATGTCACAGCAAGTGCGCATTATTCGCGTCGCATGATAAAAAAAATCGCCATGTGAATCCGCCTTAAGATACAGACTAGAATTTATGGTTATGTATGTCCTCTGTGAACATACTTTTTGATTATTATAATATAATTATATTTTTATTACTATTTTTGAGTATTAGATAATATATATTATATTACTGTTTCAGTATAATTAAGTTTCATAAATTAGTGTATTTAATGCTATATTAATAACTGTTTCAGCAAATGCAAAATTCTGTGGATTGCATGTTGGAGCTTATGATGCGAATCCACAGTAATATACCAAATGTTTGGAAGCTAGCAGCCGACTGGGAATATTGCGAGCGTGGTTCAGTGGCAAAAGCTCGGCAATACCTGCAGGAAGGCATCCGCTTGAATCCAGAGTCTACCATGCTGTACCTCGAGGTGAGGGATATCTTGGGAACAACCTGTGCCGCAGCTCTCTGTGTATAGGGAAATAGTTAAAAAAAAAAAAAAAAGAGGTTGCTGAGATAATTGAAGTATTGAAAAGATACAGTCCATTCTGCTACCTTGAAAAATGATGTTACAGAAGTCACAGCTTTCTAAACTGCATGATCCAGATTCAATGATCAATTTTCAAATTGACTAAATCATCCAAATATGATGAAATAACATTTGTGGCAAGTTATTAGCTATATGAAACAAAAATTAACTATGTCAAATGATCAACAGAATATATTGGTTGGTATTCACGAAGAGTTAAGGAGTGTTTTAGAGAGAGATATTTTAAGAAGCGTTTTTCTTACCTGTTACTTGGTATAAAAAACGCTTCTTACAATATCTCTCCCTAAAACGCTCCTTAACTTTTCGTGAATCCCACCCACATTAACTTAAAATTAAAAAATGTTTTATCTTCTTATGTTCTAGTCATTCCGTCTTGAGCTGTCGCTGATGAATGCTGACGGTGAGGCACTGCATAAGATAGCCAAGGAGGAGGCCGAGCTCCTGGCTGTAAGACTGGCAGCCGGCCCTGGGGATGCTGTAGCTGGGCAGAGCCACACCTTAACCCCTGCAATCCAGGATCAGATCGTCTCATCACAGGGTGAGACTACTTGGTCGAAATGCATATATCATAATATATCTATATATTATATATGTGATATTTTATTTATTTATCACATTAAATACCAATCGGTACATTGTTGTGACTATTATACACAAAATAATTATACATGTGACAACTCTTAATTAAAAATGCATATATAATATAACAGACAATTAATAATAAAGAAATACATGATTATAATATTCAATTAAGTTATCACATTATAAGTATGACTTAAAAAAAATCATTAAAAAATTATTACTATTTTTATAGCTGAGTCAACGACGCTAAAAGCTTGAATAACTATCTCCCTTCACAACAAATCTCTTTCTATCATATGTGTTTCTATCTTTTTTAAATAAATATCGCTTAGTTCGATTTTTCAAATAAATAATCATTTTTTATAGCATAATACGTATATAAATATATAGTAGTTATTTATCAGAAATAAGAATAATTAATGCCTTTTTTTATTCAATTTTAATTTTTCTCTTAAGGTATAAATAACCTGAGAATTTCTCAAATCTTCTTTTATACATGTACTGCATGATGTGCAATATATGTCATTTAAATAATTTAAATACCCCCCTTGCCTCATAAACAGATAAAACTAAAAAGTATAATTTTCAATCTTATCTAGAAATTATGGAATTAAGAAATTGTAAACAGTATCTGAATATGCTACATTATATTAAATTTCAATGGTAAAAATATAAAAATATATTATATTATATTATAATTAACTAACTGACTGTATGTTTGAAATTGAAAGTTCACATCAGTAATTGAGTGATAAATATATTCAAAGGTGAAAGAAAAGGCACATTTTTCTTCATTCTGGTGGGTGGTAATCTGCAATTTGTGGATGTAGTCACTGTATATCAGCTTAACTCTGAGGAATGTGCAGGAGGTCCTCTAGTGGTGGCTGCCTCCAGCTCAAGCGAGGTAGATGCCCAGCAACATTTGGATGGCATGGCAGAGTTGATTCTCAACACCGCCATGAATAAGTTCCTAGAAGTCAATTTCATTATCAGTCTACTGTCCATCACAACAACCTTTGATTTTACACGCCGTCTGCAGGAGCAGATCATCGAGTAAGTTGTTGCTCAACAGTCAAGTGTGTTAATTTGCTATGTCTGCTATTATAATATATATTATATATGCAGCTGAATTTAATGACTATAATTTGCGTCTTAAGTGAAGCTTTTAAATTGATGCTATATTTGATATCACCTTACTTGCAGCATAGGAAAAAAGAATTAATGGGCAAATATTTAGCAAAACTTTTAGAAGACTATAGCTGTAAAAAATAAATATTTTAGTATTTTTAACAACATAATATAATAATATAATATTTTTTTATATATATTATTATTAGTCTTTTATTAAACACAAAATATTATATAATTATATATAATTAACAATTGAGTGATATTACACATTTAGGGTTTGATACTTAAAAATTTTAATTATATAACTTCGTCATCTCGATAGCATCACCCGGATTTTAGGTACATATTTATTAATGCATATTAAAAAAAAATGTACTACAGCATATATTTATATCAAGTGTGGAAATTTTTAATTTTTAAACCACATTTTGTTATGTAATTCAGTAAGCCTTTAAAATATATTTTTTTCTCAAAATGGTTACTTTATTTGAAATTATAAAAACACGATATTTTATAATTATAATAATTCAATAAGGATAAAAAAATATTCAGTTTACTCTTAATAGCATTCATAGCCTTTATAAAGCAATTTTATCTTAATAATTTAGAAAATAAGATTTTAAATCAGATCACTATAAAATTTGATATTTAGATATTTTATTTATAATGCTTTAACTTAAATTGCAAAGATGCACATGATTAGGCGCGGAACCAGGGGGATGGCTGGGGACCCCCCCCCCCCCCCCTTCCCAGAAATTTTAAATTTTGCATTTAAAATGGGCAATACATTATAGGCATTTCCACCACTTATTTCTTTTTTTTTTTTTTTTTTTACCATTTACCTTATGTGGAGACAGTCTCTCCCTTCTTCCCGAAATTTGGTTGTGAATCCGCGCCTGCACATGATATATACACTATAGAGTTATTTCACAGATTTTCTTTTATGTCACAATCTCTTTCTCAGACTCTAGCTTCTGTAACCTCCAATTATCAATTTTCAATTATTGTAATGTTATTGCATGCATTTTTTTTTGTATCTTTTTGTATATACATAGTTATTTCTACGAAAAGTTAAAGAAATTACTAAAAACATGACAGAATGATTAAAAAAGAGCCACAAAATATGATTCTTAATTGCTGTCCAAAAAGGCACAAAAACAAACAAAAGCCATTTTATAGGTTTATTTCCCTTGAAACCTTGACATTAGCTGTGACATCTTATAATACAAAATGACAAATATACAAACAAAAGCACAAAAAAGCAAAAAATGCCTATTACAGAATCTGCACTCTATTTATATCGAACAAATATTAAAATGTTTTTGCTCAGTATAATAAAAGCAATTTTGTGATATCTCAATATACATGATTTTGTTTTGTTCAATTGTTTCAGTGTCCTGATGACCAATTTCTCCAAGCATGAGCTCACTTGGGATATGGTGGCACGTTGCGTACTGAAGGGACTAAGATATAACTCACATGTGAGCTCTTCTGGAGTGGAGATAAAATTCACCCCCACTCGCACCATTCAACAGGAGCCTTCCAAAGAAGATATTGAGTGAGTGCAGTAAAAGAGAAAAACTAATTCATGTTAATAATTGAACATATATATTATATACTTGATACTTAATTGATACTTAAGTGTATCATACTTAATTGATACTTTTCTAATATCAAACAAAGATTTGCATTGAAATTTTTATAATGATACTTAAATTTTAATTTTCATATTAACATCATCCATTCAATTATAGATACCCTCCCATTTAATTTTTTTTTTTTTTTTTTTTTTTTTTTTAATATGTTCAATTATTCCTATTGGTAGAGGTAGTTGCTGAGGTTCAAATAATTTTTAAACAGATTGTATTTTGGGAATAAAATAAAATTAAAATTTAGTAACTATAATATACAGTTAAACAAGCCTTAGATTACGCCTGAGATCACAGACTAGACGTCGCCAAGGCGTAGTAATCTTAATTTTTTAAAAATGTGCCACAACAAGGTTATTTTAAACTATGGAATTTTTTAAAAATATTACATGCTTCTATAATATGTATAACTATTGGAAAAAGGTATAAAAAAGTAAGTTTAATTTGATTTCAAAATCGCGTCGCCACCACTTCGACCACTTTGCACCTCTTCCAGACGAAAGCCTGGGGCCAGTGGGGCCGCATGGAGCCGCTGTTGTGACAACACGTCGACACCAAAAATGCTAAAAACTTGAAAAAAAGTGGTGAAATTAAAAAAAATAGGCACCCTTACGCATTTAAAAGTAACATTCTGGATTTATTATAGCTTCTGGAGGCGTATATAGACGTATATTCCGATCTGTCTTTTATTTTAAAACGAACGCCTTTTTTCAGCTCAGCTGATCGGTTAAGTTCGATTCGGTTCGATTTAATTAATCGATTTCGAGCTCCTGTGACGTCACAATAACAAAAATCATGGCAGCGTGCCTTTTCTGTTCTGGTTTTAAAGTTCGCTAAATTAATGAACATTAAACCATGATGTCAGTACTAATAATAGGTTAAAAGTATATTAGATACTTGGGATGGCCGCTAGGCAAGCGGATTGCCGCGCCCACGGCCGTGGCGTTCTCATAAACCGGCAAACTAAACTAGGGATGTGATGTTTTTTTCTAATCGAGCGCCTATCGTTAAAAAATGAAGGTCGTAACGCAAAACGGTACTATTTTCTATTCAAAATGTCTTCCATATGTAAACTAAGGTTTGTGATACTGTATGCAGCTGCAGGCAGATTACGTGAAACACCAGACATCAGGGAGATTTTCAAGTTTCAAGTCACATATTATGTCCAGAAAATGAAAATTTGATTTATAGTACATTGACACATTCTCGTTACATTCGTTAGATTACCGAAGTCAAGCAACGTCGATATATTATAATTACAATATATGGATAATTAATACACTATAAATATAATATATATAGTGCAATTATGAGCTTAATTTACAACTAGTTAAGCAGACAAGTTCATTGGTAGACAGATATAGGCTACATAATTATCTATATTATATTATATAAATATATAATACTATAGGCTCATCCACATTGAAAAATAATTATGGGGAACCTTCTGACATATATGGGTTAATGATTATCTAATAAATTTTTATTCTCCAGACTGAGCTGTGAGGTTTACAAGGAGGCTGTGAAAGAAATCAATACGAAGCTTATGTGGACCATGTACATCAAATTCTTGGAAGAGTTAAATCAGAATCCTCAAAATCTTCCCAGGTTGAAGCGCAACTTGCTGCTCAGCGCCTTTAAGATGGCGCACTTGGCAAACTGCCTGTGTGAGAAGTCATACCTGCAGTGGGTAAGTACCATGACCAGGATATTCTATATAGCAAGGTTGGCTTTATACAGGTTAAGCCACGTGCGTATTTCGTGCGTCATTTTTCGACTATTTCCAGGACCCATTGTACCGCGAAAATTCAAAAATAGCATTGCATCATGGGCGCATTCAAAGTTTCGCGGCACGATGGGTCCTGGAATACTTAAATCTGATTGGCTAAGCCCGTTAACATTGGTCAAATCGGAGGCTTAATCTGTATAAAGCCAATCTTGCTATATAGCTGAGAAAATTTATTTATTTCCTCTATATATATATCTTACCCTTACCTCTATATCTATAGGAGCTAATTAAAATAATCACAATTGCCTATTGTTTTTTTTTATTTAAGTGTGTCATACACAAAACGTTTATTTTAAATTTTACTCCAATGCAAGAATATTCTTGTAAAAATTTTTCAGCATTAAAATATGCATAAAATATTTAAATATGTATATAGAATATATGTATAAATGCTGTCCGTGTTAATAACATATTGTTCATTGTTACGCAGGTGGCGTTGCTGCAGTCAATTCCAGATGTCACGGAGAACAGAATTGATGCTGTTTTTTGTATGGCCTTGGAGACACTGTCAAGCATAGAGTTGTGGACCGCTTACCTGTGCTACTACATCAGGAAAGGTGACAATGATAAGAAGGTAAGCTAATTAATTCACACAGTGTCAGATAAAAATGTAGATTAATTATTACTGTAACCAAAAATAGCACTCGTAGTTTGATTATACCTTAAATTTGTACATGCATCAAAAATCAATGTTACATTTAAAAAGAAATAGAAATTATAATATTCCCAATTAATATTTCTTTAATTATTTTAAAAATAACTATTATCATTACTCTTTTAAGATAAATTTAAATTAATTAAATTTAAATTGCAGTTAAATATAATGATTGCTTCTTATAAACTTCTTCATAATTATAATATATAAAATCCTACATGAATACATAAAATATTATATATAATTATATAAATATAATAATACTTATAATAAAAGAAAATTTAAAAAAATTGTGTTGAGATGACGATTGTGCCATGGACAACTAATAAAGCTCGATTCTTAATTGTGCGTAGCTGAGGCAGGTGTTTGAGCAGGCAGTGAGCAGACTGGGAGACACGCTGCAGTGTTTAGATCTCTGGAAGATGATACTGCAATACTACATGATCAGGAGACAAACACACACCATGGTCGATTTCACCTTCGAGGAAGGAGTTTTGAGGGGACCAGAAATCTCATCCGTCCTCAAGCCCATGTACCTTGATTGGATCATCCTCTCTAAAGGTATGAAATCATTCATGGCAAAAATGAAAAATATGAATGCTGTGTACTTTCATTTTAGGTATGTGTAATTTAAATTACTTTATTTAATTTTTACTTTAAAAATGAAAACCGCTTATTTAGATTAATTTTTACCATTCTTCCAAGCGATGAGTCAAACAAAGTTAGTTTCCCAACCAGCTCGCTATCGCTTGGCAGCAAATGGTAAGCACATTTCATTTGGCGGGAAATGTGATATATGTTTAAGGCTGCCAGTACTTTCGTCCATTGTGTGCATTATTATTTTTTTAAAGGGATCTAATACACCCCTATGATTAAAGATAATGGGTAAGAATGAGGGAGGGAAAGGATGGTGCCATGGCCACAGCCTGCTATGCGCCCCAGCATTCGCTGGTGTGAGACGGAAAACTGTGGAAACCTCAGTCAGGACGGACACCTCTACTTTTTTTCAATGGACCAAAGCAATGTGCAAAGCCTGGAGAACCATACACAAGTGCATCACTGCAATGGGTAGAAACCGAAATGAACTTAACCCCAGAGAAGGAAGGGAGTAAATTTAAGTAATTAATTTTACTTGAAATGGTCACCCATCGAAGTACTACCACGCTCGACCTTGACTTCGGTTATATAACGAGAATCAGTTAATGCACTGCGCCATGCCTGTTTTATGAGAGAAGAAAGACCATGCAAATAAGTATATTTTGGTCATGCAGCATCTGATCATTTGATCAGCCAATAAGTTAATTACCTACTGTCGTCGCCAAAAGTCGGGGCACCTGGACTTTGCAATTTTACTGCGCATTACAGAAAAATCGCAAAATTTAGAAAAAAATATTGCATTAAACCGGTAAGCCGGCTCCTCTATAACTTAAAAAATGTAATGCGCCGATTAATTGCAAAGCTAAATTGTTATAATTAAGAAAGTGACGCAACCTACCCCAAAAAATGACTTTTTCACGAGAGGCCTGTCTTTGCACTCTTGTATAAAATAGAGTTATGCAGGTAGCGCTCTCATTTATTTTTTTCTAATAGCCAAATACTTCAAGATGTGAAATCAATTTTTTATTTAAAAAAATTAACTATTTCCTAATTACAATGGAGTATTTTTGTGACGTCACGAGACGCCGCTCCTTAAGAAAAAGATAGGACTTGCCGCCGCGTGACATCACAAAAAGGACTTTCAATGATTTTTTAAAAATACTTCCTGGGCTCTAAAAAATCTGAAAAAAATCAGGGTAGCATAACTTTGCACGCTCTATCCATTTCTGCAATAAAAAAAATTGAGGACAATACTCCATTAAACCAAACGCAAAATTAAACTCTAGTTTTGCAGTTTTGAAGCTACACGCTCGAAAAAAATATCGTTATACACAGAAAAAAAAAATAATAAAAATTTTTGGTGGTCGCCGATTTTTTATAATTTGTATATTAATCAATGTTTACATTTTAATTAAGAGCAGCGTTGCCAGGTTTCAGCTGCTCAATTCGGAAATATAATGCCCGTGACAGTATATAAGCTTTGCTGTGTACATAAAGCAGTGGCGTAACTACAAAATGAGGGCCCGGGGGCCGAAGGCCCGCTTGGCCCCTCGCGGTGGCTCCGGGGTGGGGGGAAGGGATCCCCGCCGGAGGCGAAATTTTTTAAAAAATTTCTAAAAAATTTAGAAATCGGAAAAAAGAAGTGGGCGTGGCACTTTTTTTTTTATGAAGAAAATTACATATTTTAATGAAATTAGATTTGCGCAATACTTTATACATTCCTTGTGAATTTATTAATTTATTATTTAATTATAAATTAATTTATTTGTATTCTGCTATTGACAATAAAAAGGATTGTATTGTTATATATTTTGATCTTTCAAAAGCCTTCGACACATTAAATAAAAACATTGTAACTGATAATCTCAATAATATTGGATGTGATGATAATAGCTTACAATTAATTGATTCTTATATATCTTCTCGGCAACAGTATGTTGAAATCAGCAATGTGTCAGAGGGTTATAAGTCTAATGTTAAATCTAGCACCCTGCCGCTATCGGTAGGGGTGCCTCAGGGGGGGAAAATTTCCCCAACCCTTTTTGCAATAGGCACCAATGATTTGCCAAAAAATATTCCTGATGCCAAAATAGTAAAATATGCAGATGACGTCACAGATATTATTATTGCAGATTCAGAGAATGACCTAATACGGAAAGCAAGTAAAACGTTGACTGACATGGAAAAATGGTGTGATGATAATGAATTAATGTTAAAAGATAAGAAAACAATGTTCATGCAATTCCATACAAGTAGAAATATTCAAGATCATAGTTATCTTCTTAAAATAAAAATTGAAATCATTAAAAAAGACATATGAGAGTACAAAATTTTTAGGCTTCACTATACAAGAAAGTTTAGATTGGAGACTTCATATGGAAGCTGTAATAAAAAAAATTAATTCAGGGAATTTTGTGTTGTTTTCGATAAGGGATCATGTGTCTTTAGAATCATTATTTTCAATTTATTATGCTTATATTTACTCGCATTTGTCGTATGGTTTAATTTTTTATGGTGCGCATGAGCACTCCATTAATAGATTATTTATTGCTCAGAAGCGAGCACTTAGGACAATATTAAGATTTAAAAAGAGAGACTCATGTGTAACACATTTTAGGAGGAATAATATGCTTACATTACCTTCTATGTATATTTTAGTTTGTGCTCTATTTAGAAGAAAACACACTGAATATTATGAGTGTCATAAACATGTGTATAAAACTAGAAATAAGAAGAAAAGTGTGATAGTGAGTCATAAATCTGCTTTATTAGAGAAAAGTCCGCTATATCAATCTGCAAAAATCTATGATTTTTTGCCAGCCTGTATCAGAAATATTGAGAGTGACAAGTTGTTTAAGTGCATCAAGCTTAAAAGTGTATTGATAAATAAGGAATTTTATTCAGTGAAAATGTTTTTTTCAAATAAACTATCAGAACAATGTCTTAAAGATGTGTGAAGTTGTGTCGATCTTGTTGTTTTTTAATTGACTTGAATTTTTTTATATGACGTGATTAATGTTGACTTGTACAACCAGAATCAAAATAAAATTATTATTATATTATTATATCTGCAGATCCACATAGATGTCACGTTATGCAGCAATCAGCAATTTATAAAAAAAATAAAAAAATTAAAAAAACACATATTATGGTGTATTGTAAAAATATTAAAATTCATATTAGTTCATTTTAATCTAAACTGTAACATGAATTACTAATTAACACGTATGGTATACTATCACATAAAAAATGTCTATAATTTAAGTACATTTTTGACTTATTAGAAAGACTATTGTTTCAACTGCACACGCGTGCTTCAACGACATGGTGAACTGAATTTGAGGCGGTTCATTCTAATCATAAAACAGGGAAAGATGCATGAGTCAGATGAGGAGCACGTTCTCCCCATCCCCAAATGATAACAATAATGCTCGCTCCTGGTCTTCATATTTGTGACAACTTTTGTTTATGGGGGAAAAAAAATAATAAATAAAATTATAATATTATAATTAAAAGTGTTTTTTTTTTTTTTTTGTCACGCTCAATTAATGATAATAATTGTTTATTGGGTTAAAAATACATAATTTGGAGGGAAAATAAAAATAATAAGTACCCATTGACATTTCTTCAATGAGTTTAACTGAAAACTGAAAAGGCCCCCTTTGATGCACAGGTCCGGGGCCCTTGGCCCCCTCGGCCCCCCCTGTAGTTACATCACTGACAAAGCTTTTTATATGAGGGTCTCTTTGCCCGAGGCCGATCACTATTGTTTCAGCTAAGCCAGTTGTTCAGTTGTATATCATTAAGATGGAGAAACACGCAACTAACGTTGACACGATTGTGTTTAAAATGAATTCAGCATCTATTTGAGTTTTTTTAATCATATTTCTAGCTTAATTGTTAGTGATTATAATGAACTTTTAATTACTAACAAAGATCTTGTAATAAGCTCAAAAATGCAGCTAGAATTATTATTATTATATTATATTATTCATATTTAATTTTAAATTCAACCACTTCATCATCATTCACATTAAAGAGTTTCAATGAACAATCAAGATCATCGAACTATGATGCAATTTGAAATTTATCTGGAATGTTAAAATACCAACCCTTCCTTCCTGCTGCTTGCTCTCTTGCTGCAAGACACAATACAGTAGAACACCTGCCTTTCAAGAGACTAGAGAGAACATCGCTCATTGTTATTATCTTCTATGGCCTGTCAATCAATGAATAAACTTTGCTATTTTTCTACTGAATAAGGCCACTCGAAGCAAAAGTTAGAATATGGCAACCCAGCAGATTCTTGAAAGATGGTAATTTCATCATTAATTTATGTAAAAAAAAAAAAAAAAAAAAAATTAAAACTTTATAAAAAATCGACGACCACAAAATTTTTTATTTTTTCTTTCTGTGTATATAATGATATTTTTTTCGAGCGTATAGCTTCAAAATTGCAAAACTAGAGTTTAATTTTGCGTTTGGTTTAATTGTAATTAGGGAATTTTTTTAAAATAAAAATTGATTTCATATCTTGCAGTAATTGGCTATTAGAAAAAAAATAAATGAAAGCGCTGCCTGCATAACTCTATTTTATACAAGAGTGCAAAGACGGGCATCTCGTGAAAAAGTCATTTTTTTGGAATTGCGTCACTTCCTTAATTATAAAAAATTAGCTTCATCATTAATTTATGTAAAAAAAAAAAAAAAAAAAATTAAAACTTTATAAAAAATCGACGACCACAATTTTTTTTATTTTTTCTTTCTGTGTATATAATGATATTTTTTTCGAGCGTATAGCTTCAAAATTGCAAAACTAGAGTTTAATTTTGCGTTTGGTTTAATTGTAATTAGGGAATTTTTTTAAAATAAAAATTGATTTCATATCTTGAAGTAATTGGCTATTAGGAAAAAAATAAATGAAAGCGCTGCCTGCATAACTCTATTTTATACAAGAGTGCAAAGACGGGCATCTCGTGAAAAAGTCATTTTTTTGGAATTGCGTCACTTCCTTAATTATAAAAAATTAGCTTTGCAATTAATCGGCGCGTTATATTTTTTAAGTTATAGAGGAGGCTTGCCGGTTTAATGCAATATTTTTTTCTCAATTTTGTGATTTTTCTGTAATGCACAGTAAAATTGCAACGCCCAGATGCCCCGACTTTTGGCGACGACAGTAATAGCTGGCAGATGAGGCTGAAAATCATTTCTTCTGCCGATTAAATGTGCTTGCTATATTATTCGCTGTCTCGTTCTCTCGTAAAATTGCTCAATTAAAGGAGTAGAAAAGGCGTTGGTAGACTCCTCGATCACTAAACTTAATTTGACAAATTTTGTCGACTGATATTCAAAATTAATCTAAATTTAACTGTTGTAAATTGCCCTTTAATCTTCAAGAATATAAATATATATATATATATATATATATATAAATATATATATATATATATATATATATATATATATATATATATATATATTTTATTATTAAATTGTGTACAAATACAGTCCAACCAAGGCCTTAAATGAAGCCCTATCGGTTGGAACTGAGTTACATACAATAGACAATAATGGTTGCATTTTTTTATTTCATAATTAGAAAATATACCTAAAATTATGCTTTTCTGAATTTTTTCGGATTTTTTGGAGTGCGGGAACTAATTTTAAAAAAATATTTAAAATACCTGAATTTGGATGGTACACTTGATGGGACAACCGTGACGTCATTTGTCGTGCTGTGATTGGCTGTTGATGATGTCACGGCTGCTGTGATTGGCTGTCGATGACGTCACGGTTGTCCTATCAGGTGTACCACCCAAATTCAGACAATTTAAATATTTTTTTAAAATTAGTTCCCGCACTCCAAAAAATCTGAAAAAAATCAGAAAAGCTTAATTTAATGTATATTTTCTAATTATGAAATAAAAAAATGCAACCATTATTGTCTATTATTCAACACGTATATATAGTAAGCTTAAACAAAATTACCTAAATTTATTAAAAATAACAATACAAAACAATACATTAATAACATTAACAATAGATAAAAACAAAAACAAACAAAAATAAGCACGAACAAATTTAAACCCTTCAACTTAAACAGAAGCACAAATACAATTAATAGAATGGTATTACAGCTCACATTAACGCAAATTATTTAATATATATATATACATATATATATATATATATATATGTATATATCCCTAGTCGAAAAGTAAGAGTGCTAAGTGATAATTTGAGCAGTAGTCAAGTAGTTGACTACTTGTTTTTAAGTAGTCAACTACTTGCTTTAAGTAGTTGACTACTTTTTTTTTTTTTTTTTTTTTTTTTTTTTTTGCTTGTGTGCATCTCCGTATTCTTGTCCCGTCAAGACAGAGTCTTATCGACAGGTGCTGTAGTTTGCACTGCGTCCATGGCCGACTTATTTTATCCATCCCGGCATTAGCCATTGTAGTCGAGGGGGAACCATGGAAAACCCCAAGTCAGGATGGTCGGTGTCAGAACACGTTCTAAACACCTCCCGAATGCATGTGGCAGTGGCTCGTCTCTAACCAGACAGCGAAGGTTCAGACCTCTCGACCTTTTCACCTATAGCTCCCAGTAGGATTCAAACACACGACCTTCTGATTACCAGTCAGACGCGCTACCACTGCGCCACCATGCTCGGTACTTAGTCAACTACTTGACTACTGCTCAAATTATCACTTAGCACTTTATTTTTCGACTAGATATACACACATATATGTATATGCAGTATATATATATATACATATATATATATATATATATATATATATATATATATATATATATATATATATATATATCGGATCTCAACTTTAATTTAAATGACAAAATAATTCTTAATTCCTAAAAGGGACAAAATGGCTCTAATAATTCTAAATTTAAAAAGTTAATTACAGCTAGGGGGAAAAATGCTGATAAGCTAGAAACCATTCATATTGAATTTTGTTTTTAAATGCTAATGATTCAAAAGCTTTTATTTATTCTTCTATAGCACAAACATCATGCATGATACCAACATTTTTAATTTAATTGTCTGGTACGGAGTGGTACCGAAGGGGGGTTTAAAAGTGTCTTGTTGTTTATGCCATGCATTGATCGGCATCGCTGTGTATTGAATTTGTGAAGTGATGAAGGTCAGTCGATGCTGCTTCTCTTCTCAATCATACCTTGATGCCAAACGTCTTTTATATGACGTCACACCCAAAAGGCCTGTGTGTAATAGACATTTTTTAAACCCCTCTCGATGCATTTTAATTGTGCAACTAGACATTTTTTAAACCCCTCTCGATGCATTTTAATTGTGCAACTGTTTGATGAAAATCAATCTATACCATGCATGATGTTAAATTTTAATAATATTTTAATATATATAGGTCAATCAATTATTTGAGTTTAAATGTATGATTTTTGTGCAGGAATTCTTGCTGCTCGTAAGGTGTACAGCAACATCTGCATCATGCATCCTCCTCCATGCTTTGATATCCACACCAAAATGCTGAAACTGGAGAGCATTCAGCCTGTGCAAAACATCAAGCAGATTCGCAAGTGCTACAAGCTAGCATGCGATCAGTTTGGCAAGACCAACAAAGGTGATAACACAATATATATATATATATATATAAATATATATATATATATATATATATATATATATATATATATATGGATTTGAAAAGACTAGTATGGTTAACTTTCCAAATCCAGGTTCAAAAGTGCTCATGGTCTGAAAAAAAAATTTTCTTGATGTACCTGAGGCTTGTAAATTAAATTCCAGTTGAGCTTGGATATAAAGATATAAACCCGTTTGATCTGCGGCGCCTCATATATATGTGCAATCCGTATATATTAGAATAATTATATTTATATTTCTGCTCTGTAGTGTAGTGGTTAGTACCCTTGACTCTGGTCCGAGAGGTCCCCGGTTCGATTCCCGAAAACGGCAAACTTTTCGTGACTTGGGATGGGTGTGACTGATTACTAGATTATGGAGTTGGTAGGAGGAGGGCAGCATACAGCTGCTAGTCTATACTCCGCTGCTCTCTGCAGTATTGCACTGCCACTGCAGGCAGTGCAGAGGCTGCACAGATCTGGTAGTAGGAGCCCAGAAGAGTGTAGGACAGGGTTCTAGGAGCCTGGTAAGCCCCAGTATGGTCGCGAGATAACTGTTACTGACAAGGCTAAATATCAGCCTGGCGACACCGGAAAGGGTATAAAATGGCGTCACAAGGGTATATTATTATTTAAATATATATATTTTTTAATATAATTATAGCTAGCTGTATTTTATATAAGGCTTTTATAGCAATCAGATGGGTTTATTATATATTAATTATACAGGCATATAGAGGTTATAAATTTCTTAAATACATCATTTTGATAGTAACTAACTCGTTAGTGAATAGTGCTTTTACACGGTCCGTTCGATCGGCTCGCCGATGCATGCCATGTCCTCACTCATTTCTCATAAAAGAAAATTATAATAATAACAAAATTAATCCATATATAGCATAATAATAATAATGCATAATTATCATAAAGACATGACAATATTAATTTCATGACAATTTGTTTCTACATACAGATTTTTTTATCCTTTTAAAAAATTATATTATATATATAGAACCAAGATTTTTTATTTTTTGTTGTGCAGCAAATTTAATGTTTTTACCAGATAAAAGCTTAAACTTGTAGTGTTAAAAATGTACACTAAAAAAAACGTATATACTATAAAACCTCTAATTGGGTTTCAGATATTTGGATGGAGTACATAAAGTTTGAAATAACAACGGGACGTCCTCTGAATGTGACCTCCATCTACGAGCAAGCCTCCAAGATGCTGGAACCATCGTTGGCAGATATCTTCATCAGTGAGTACTGCAGCCTCGAATCCTCTCAAGACCAGCTATAGCATTGAAGTGAACCCGATGCTTTGATCTCACCCAGCACGTCTCATTCGCCACGCGCGGGGAAAATACTTTAGATCTAATATTTTCTGACCAATCTAACGAGTGTAAAATAACTGCTAGTGCTCTAGACGTAGAAGATAAGCCTGTTAAAACTGATCACCATGCTTTACACTGTGAAATTGTTGTCAGTAAACCAGTGTACAGAGTAAAAAACAATAACCGAAATATTTTGAATTGGTCTAAAATGGACAAAATAAATTTTCGTAATTTACTAAAAAGGAGCTGCCACTGGCCGGAAATTTTAGTAGATAAAATGTGTTCTAATGTATCTTGTGAAATTTTCTATGATCTTTATGAAGCAGCGATAAAAGATTGTGTTCCACTGGTAAAAATTAATGCTTCTAAATATGCCAAATATTTTGACGCAGAACTTATTGAGTCCCTCAAATGCAAGGAGGGTGCCCGCAAAAAGTATAACAGAAGTAAAGCTGCGTCTGATTATGTAGAATACAGTGTTAAACGTAAAGAATTTAAACAACTACAAAAAATTAAACTTAGATTATATTTAAATAATACTGAAAATAAATTAAAAAAATGCCCTGCATATCATTTTGGAAGTTTATAGCAAGTAAAAAGAGTTCTAATTCCCTTCCTGCTTCTTTCACCCTAGACGGGAAAAAAGTGTATAGTAGAAAAGACGTATGTAACCTGATGTCTGAGTTTTTCAAATCTACATACTGTACAATGAAAAAGAGAACAATTCTGTAAATATTGACACAACAGGCCCACTCTATAAAACCCTATTTGTAACAAATTGTAACAAATGAGGAAGTTATCTCTCATTTTAACAAATTAAAAGCTGGTAAATCTCCCGGAAGTGACAATTAATATTCCTATCATAATTTTAAAACAATTTGCAAATGAGTTTTATCTATCCCATTGACAATTAATATACAATAAAATTTTGAAAACCGGAATTTTCCCTGACAGGTGGAAAGAGGCTAACGTTACACCTATTCACAAGTCTGGCAATAAGTCAAATGTAAAAAATTATCGTCCCATATATCTCTACTCCCAATATTTTCTAAAGTGTTTGAAAAAATACTTTACAAACATCTTTTTGAGGAAGCAAAACATATTATACCCCCAGAGCAGTACGGTTTTACCCCTAAAAAAATCAACTACGTCTTGCCGCTTATTAACTTCCATTCTTATCTCGCAGCAGGATTTAAAAATCGTTGCCAAGTTGACACAGTTTATCCAGGGCTCGGTTCCGAGAACATTCACGGATCCAGATCCGCGAAAGATCCGCGGAAAACAATCGAGGATCTGGATCCCGGATCCAGGTTCCGAGAAAAATGTTCGAGGATCTGGATCCCGGATCCAGGTTTCGAGAAAAACGTTCGAGGATCTGGATCCCGGATCCTTGTTCCGCGATAAACTTCCCGCTCCATGGATCGCGGATCCAGGTTCCGCGAAAAACGTACGAGGATCTGGATCCCGGATCCTGGTTCCGCGATAAACTTCCCGCTCCATGGATCGCGGATTCAGGTTCCGCGAAAAGCGTTCGAGGATCTGGATCCCGGATCCCGGTTCCACGATAAACTTCCGGCTCCATGGATCCCGGATCCAGGTTCCGCGAAAAACGTTCGAGGATCTGGATCCCCGATCCCGGTTCCGCGAAAAACGTTTGCGCAACCGAGGACATTTTTCATGTTTATTATTATTCTCCAAACTTTCCTCTTTAGGATTGTTAAATTGATTGCTGATAAGGTGATGAGTAAGGAAATAATTATTAATATTACTATACTTAATATTCCATCATTAGTGTTTATGATTACTGTTTCTGTAAGTTATAAGTTTGTTAGATTATATAATAACTATATGCGTATATGGTTGATAACCAGTGATTACCTGATTACTGTTTCTGTAAGTTATAAGTTTGTTATTATATTATATATATAATACATAATAATAGCTATATGCGTATATGGGCCGTATATGCTGATGCTTAATAAGAATGGTAGGAAAGATGAAAAAATAAAAAAATTCTGTTTGTTTAATTTTTGTTACCTTTATTTCTGTTTTAAAAAAAGAAAGGAATGTCAAATAATAAATAATTTTAAAAACAATCGGTATTATTATAATAATACCGATTTTAATAAAGCATTTGATAAGGTCTCACATAATCTCCTCTTAGTTAAATTGGAAAGCCTCGGTATATCATCACAGATACTCACAATTTTACAAAGCTATTTAACAGATAGGACACAAAGAGTAGTGATTGACGGTATGTCGTCATCACCTGCTGACGTCACTTCCGGGGTACCTCAAGGACCACTTCTGGGGCCTCTCCTGTTCAATTTATATATTTCGGATCTGCCTTCAATATTTCAATATGTAAAGTGTCTAATGTATGCCAATGATATGAAGCTTTTTCTTCGTATTATCACACTAGAAGACTGCAAAAAATTTCAGTCTGATTTAAATAGGATGTTTGCATGGTATACAAAATGGAAAATGTCTCTCAACTTGCAGAAATGTGTGGCAATCACTTTTACTAATAAAAAAATCATAATTAATAAAAATTACAAAATTGACGGTACAGTATTGCAACGGGTTGAGGAGGTAAAAGACTTGGGTGTAACATTTGATTCAAAATTAACTTTTAATGTTCATCTAAACAATATCCGCAATAAATGTAACAGAATGCGCGGGTTCATTCAAAGGGTTGGGAGAAATTTCAAAACAGACACGTCAAAAATTCTGTACATGACACTTGTTCGACCAATTCACGACTACGCAAGCCCTGTGTGGTCTCCAGCTGCCTATAAAACAAAACAATATACACTGGAAAAAATTCAAAGAAAATTTATTAAAAGTATAATGTGTCAAAAAGACCACATCAACTATAATAAACAAAATTATCCTGAATTGTGCAAAAAATATGCAACAACAACACTTAAATACAGACACGATATGAGCAATATCTTTTTTCTTAAGAAGTTAATCGATGAAAAATTAGACTGTCCTGAAATTCTAGCTGAGCTCAGTCTAAATGTACCAGCGAGACAAAACAGATCATCTCATCTTTTCTACATACCAAACCCAAGAATTGATATTGATAAATATTCTTTTATTTCCAGAGTTCAATCATTTTGCAATGAACTGTACAGTAAATACGAGCTTGACATTTTCCATCAATCTTCGCAAGAAATTGCAAGGATATGTAAATAATTCAAATGCATGTTTAATTATGTAATATAAATATAATGTATTATATGTTACCAAGATTTTAGTTATATAATAATTTTTGTACGTGTGTATTTTAACTAAGAATTTGTATGAACTATTGTATTCTTAATAATTGGATTACCTAACCTGTAGTCTGTTTTCTGAATAAATATAATAAATAAATAAATAATTATTTCCGAAATTATTTTAAAACTTACCCCTAGCAATCCTCCCAATGAAAAACTTTTTTACAGATCAAATTATTCAAACAAAATTGACATTAGAAATTATAATGACCAAATTTATACTCATGGTGATACCATAATTACTCATATCAATAATAAAGATGTAAATAGTCTAAATACTTTGATTACTAATGTCATTCTTCATTCCACTATTGCAAAGAAAAACAATAAAAGAGTATCTAAACCCTGGTTTGATAGCGAATGTTATCTATCAAGGCAAGATCTTCTATCAAAATTTCATGCCAGCAAATTATATTTATTCAAAAGCCCAAACTTGCATGAGCAATTCATTCAGGCAAGAAGTTGTTATAAGGCTTTATTGAAACAGAAAGAATTAGAATTTAAAATTAAATCGGAAGATAAAATGATTAAAGACGCAGAGCTAGAACCATATACATATCTTAGGAAAGATAGACCACCAATTAAATCATGCCCAATTAATATAGACAAATGGGAAAACCATTTTACAAATATATCCTCAATAAATAGCTTTTTTTTTTAATTTTATTGCTCAGTACAAATTTGTGAAATAAAAATAAATAAATAGAAAGTAAATAAATAATTCATCTAAAAGATGTAAATGAAACTTCGATCTGTAATTAAAAAGAACAGAGATTTTGTTCTGTTAATTCTTTTTTTTTATCCTACATAAGCATGCAGTATTTGCTTTTAAATCAAAACAGGATATAAAAAAAAAAGAAAAAAAGGATAATATATATATATATATATATATATATATATATATATTGATTTGAAGGAGAGGAATTTTGATGATTTGTTTTTGTTATATCTACTACAGCATATACTATTATAATATTTATAATGTATTGTTCCTTATCCGGAATAGTGAGCTTTATATCACGTGAGTGAATTATGAGCTGTTAAATCTATAGTATAGCTAGCACAGGTGCAGATAATGAACAATAAAGAGGGACTAGCCCCATAATGTTAATATCGTTAATGATAATATATATATATATATATATATATATATATATATAGAGTGGGGGATATAATTATATATACATATACCTATAGTGTATATTGATGATATATGTGGCCTTATATCATTATCAATTTTAGGGCAGGAGCCCCCCCCCCCCCCCCCCTTCCATGGTAATTAATTAAAGCCTAAAGAAGTCATTATTGCACTGCATGTCGTCTCATATACAGGAGAGTGTCCACAGGAATTCGCACGAATTGGCAGGCAAATTAAAACATGAAGCACTATAGTAACATGATCATGTAATACATCAAATTAAAGCTCAACAATCAACATTTTTAAAATTGTAAACAAAAAAGCGTTTTGTGTGGACTTGCCTTCTTTTGAGACGAAAAAGGAACAAAAATAGCCGTTTCTGAGCTCCAAACTCCACAGAAACAGCTGTCATTTCAAAGAGATTGTCCTCATTTAATCTTTAAATTTGCTTGAAAAAAAAATTACATGCACAATTTACCACAAGGCTTCTCCACATGAGCACCGTTTGTACCTCGGCACACGTCCATGCCAGAGGGGACTCCGGTTTCCAGTTGTCACCACACATTGTGCAGAATTGCCGATGTGATTGACTCGATGGCTGCGGTGTCGGTGATATATGGGCTGCTAGCTTGAGTCTCGGACGTCTCACACAGGTGTCTTGAAGACTGTGTCTTTCACGTTGCTCTACAGAAAGAAGTTGGGTGGGTTGAGGTCGGGAGACCCATGCAGGAGCCCACAAAAAGTGGGTGGGTACATCACGGCCAATCCAGCGATCTAGGAATTAATACTAGGGATCACGCACTGCATGTGCCCACAGTGAGAAGGCGCACGTACCATCTTGCTGGAATATGATGTTGAAGCCCCAGGCCAATCTTCTTCGGCTTGGTGCAGCTAAGGAATGTCATACTGCTTCAACATGTCAAGATAGTTGCCACACCTCACCCCACCAGACTTCTTTCTGTACGTGAAAGATACAGTCTTCAAGACACCCGAGCGAGACGTCCAAGACTCGAGTAGCCCATCACCGCAGCAATCGAGTCAATCACGCTGGCAATTCTGCGCAACTGCAACTGGCGTTCCGTCTGGACATGTACCGAAGTACCAACGGTGCTCATGTGGAGAAGCCTTGTGGTAAATTGCAAATTGCGTAGGTAAATTTTTATTCAAGCGAAAGATTAAATAAGGACAATATCTTTGTAATGACAGCTAGCTGATTCTGCAGAGTTTGGAGCTCAAAAACGGCCATTTTTGTTCTGTTTTCGTCCCAAATGAAGGCAAGTCCACACAACGCTTTTTTGCTTAAAATTTTAAAAATGTTGATTGTTGAGCTTTAATTTGATGTATTACATGATCATGTTACCACCGTGCTTCATGCTTTAATTTGCCTGCCAATTCGTGCGAATTCCTGTGAACAACATCCTGCTGTATATCAAATATCAATCAATACTCAATAATTTATCTATAAAAAATTACATGCCTACATATTATTAAGTATACTGCATGATCCGTACATTATAATATTTTCTTTCTAGCAATTTTACTGTATCGATAGCAAATGAAAACAAAATATAAATATTAACCATAATTTATTTGAAAAATAGTAATCAGGCTTTTGGTATTAAAATATCACACTAAATTCAAAGGTATAATCATTAATTAAGTTACAAACTATACTTTCATATCTGAGCTAGAGAGTACAAAAATTATATATAAATATGGAATCGGGGGTCAATGTCTTAACTGGATATCATGTTTTTTTTTGGAAAATAGGACTCCGACAGTAGAAATATATCATACAATTTAAATGAAAATATGGGTAAATATTACTCGGAAGAAAAAACTATTGTATATGATATGGCCTTCTGCAGGGTACCTGTCTGGCTCAAATACTTTTCATTTTATACATAAATGATCTACCCTTAACTATAGTCCAGCAAGCGAGAGTTTGACCACGGAAACGACGTAATTTCAGTAGTTTTTGCTTTCGGTAACCATGGTGGTACGTATAACCCGCAATCGGAAGTTCCCATATATACGTCATTTCCGGCAATTTTCGTGGTCGAACTCTCGCTTGCTGAACTATATTGATCAAAACTACTGTATACCTGTAAAATATGCTGATGACTCAAATTTAAAAGTAACCGGGGAAAATAATTAAATACTTTTAAAGAACATTATTATTATTAATGCAATATTGAAACAGTGATATTGCAGTAGTAATATGTAATATGTACGTGTCATTTTAATAGTCGACCTGGATAAATGCTAAATGTCAATAAGGCAGAGATTTTGCATTTTAAAAATATTATTATTAAAAATTCAACATTACAGTCAGTCTCAGCTAGCAGCTAATCAAAATATTGAAGTAAAAAAAATACCAAAATTTTGGGTATAATTTATACATGAACATTTAAGATGGACTCTGTGATCACATAGATTATGTTTGTAAAAAACTTAAATTTCCTCAGTAGTATTTTTGCCATAGGTGAGCTGAGGCATGAATTTGAATTGGAGTGTCTAAAAACTTTGTACTACTCAAATTTTTACTCAATCTTAAAATATGGTATAAATAATATGTTGCGGACATTCTCCATGTTGCGGACATTCTCCTGACTTTAATAGCTAGATTATTTATACTACAGAAGAAGCTAGGATATGTATTTTGTAAAAAGCAGAAATTCATGTGTAAATTTATTTAAAAAAAAAAAAAAATGAAATATTAACACTCTCTTGTATATATTTATTTTTGAAAGTATAAGTTTTGTAAAAAAAAAAAAAAAAAAAAAAATATGTCAGAGTTTAAAAAGCATGAAGTAAATCATACACAAAAAATTCTAGAAACATAATATGTATAGGAATTAATGGCCTATTTCAAGGTTGTCTAAGCTTATATAATAATTTACCAAGTGAAATTAAGTGCATTGATAATTAATGTGAAGTTGTTTCAAGTGTGAGAAATATGCTTATAGACAAGTGCTTTAAATTTAAAGTGTGAAAAAATACATGGATGTGACTTTATTGAAAAAACTGCTACTAAAAGTTAATGTTGAATTGTATATATTTTTAATCTAGCGTAATTGTTACCTTTTAACAATCACAACTTTTACCTGTCTTAAAAACCATAATCATCATGAAATTGATTCTGATTGTACATAGGATGAATGGAACTAGCTAATAAAGAATTTTGAATTTGTATGCAAAAACATTTTATGGTAATAACTAATAAAAAAAAATATATACAGATAAACGTACTACATGCACTAGCTTAGATGCTACTTTTGTTTGATGAAACATTTCAAAAGATAAATATATTTTGTTTCACATGCAGTGATAAAAAAACATCCCTTTTTAATTACAATTATGCAAATAAATTATTACATCACTTCAATTAATTAAGGTACGTAAAGGAAAAAAATTTATGGGCCATGCCAGACAGTGCCTCAAACTGAAATAATGAAAAATACACACAACTAATTTTGATATGTATTGAAAATGTTGTTTAAAGGCCTAAATAATATATTTAATTAGCTTCCTGACTTCAAATATATGTAATTAATAATAATAATAATATTAATGTAAATGTTTATTAATCAGCAGAAATAAACAGATAATACATACTTTTATACAAAAATTATATATGTACTCAAGGGGTGACTAAAAAAGGGGATCCCATTCACTGAAAGTGTTTAGACAAATTTACCTTACAATATATAATTTATTTATCATGCACGCACAGTTGCATACATATTATTTATCAAATGAAACTTTTTTTTTAAGTTGTAAAATACTATTACTGTTCAGAATATTTTTATCAATATAATAGGTCTGTTCGTAAATACACAATCAGAAAGAATCAATTATTTGTGATAAACCTTATGTACATGAAAAATAAGGTTAATCACAAATAATCAGTTCTTTCTTATTGTGTATTTACGAACAGACCTAATATTTTGCAAAGAACCTAAATTACGTTTACTAACCTTCTGTTGATTTAAATTGTGAAAATAGGATACAAATATAAAGTAAAGAGAAGAAATAACTTACAATACCACCAATTGAAAAGTAATAATAAAAAAAAATAGCATATAGTCAAAAAGTGCTGTTTAATATATTTTTAAATAATTTTAAAAAAAGTATAACTTAACAAAAAAAAAAAAAAAACACTGACTTAATACTGAAATACCTCATGCTACATTTTTAAAATGAAACCTAAATGTTTTTATTTTTCATAGATTTTCTTACAGAATCAACCAACAATTTATTTGACTGCGAAAAAAGCTTCACACACACACACACACACACACACACACACACACACACACACACACACACACACACACACACACACACACACACATATATATATATATATATATATATATATATATATATATATTATTAGTCTTTTATTAAACACACATATAGTGTAGCGTCAAAATGGACTAATCCAAAATTGTAAGATTGTCACAAAATGGACTAAATAAAATTAAAACTTTTTCACAAAATGGACTAAAAACTCAATATACTGCACAGACTTACGTGCAAAGCGCGCAAACTTAAAGGCCTTATGAACCTTTGCACAATATTAAGTACACAGTAAGCTTTGCTTCAGTATGATTCGGCTGCATAAAATTTTTTGTTTCAGCAGCACAAATATCAGAGATAATAGCCGATGAAAAGGAACTTGTGACGTCACTCACGCTCATTTAGCGGTGACAATATAGGGAAATCCCTGCAAAAGATAGGTTCACTCCCGCCGCAACCACGGCCACAATTTGACTTCTGGAATTTTGAAACTTTACCAGGGCAGTCTTGATAGTATTTGTCAAATAGCCTGAAAGATTTTTTTTGATGACATTCATACAAACTGAGTTATTGCGGTAGAAAGAGGAGAAAAAATTTTGTATAGGAAAACAATGTTAAATTTTTGGCTTATCTTGCTACCGCAATAGCTCAGTCTGTACACATGCCACCAACAAAATTCTTTCAGGCTATTTGACAAATACTATCAAGACTGCCCTGGTAAAGTTTCAAAATTCCAGAAGTCAAATTGTGGCCGTGGTTGCGGCGGGAGTGAACCTATCTTTTGCAGGGATTTCCCTATATTGTCGCCGCTGAATGAGCGTGAGTGACGTCACAGGTTCCTTTTCATCGGCTATTATCTCTGATATTTGTGCTACTGAAACAAAAAAAAATATGCAGCTGAATCACACTGAAGCAAAGCTAACCGTGTACTTAATGTTGTGAAAAGGTTCAGAAGGCCTTTAAGCACGTGTGTTATCTCTGCTGTATAAAACTTTTTTTGAGTCAAATTTAAATATACAATTCACATTTCCATTAAAATCATAATTCCAATTTCACTGAAATAATAAATTATGCCAGAGATAAAACCCGAAAAAGATTTCGCGCCCTTTGCACGGCGTAACTCTGCGCAGTTAATCAAGTTAGTCAATTTTGTGATTTCGTTAAATTTTTTAGTTAACCTGTTTTGAGAGGATCTTACAATTTTGGTCAGTCCATTTTGACTACACCATTAATATATATATAGTGAGAATTGCAAATCTCTGTAAAGGTGGATTTTCATGGGCGATTTCCAGCCTGCGACGCGACGCGAATAAAGCGTACTTGCTGTAACATCCATTAGCGGCCATATATTGGTCGAATAAAAGAAAAAGAGCATCGTAATTAACGTGATTACCGGCGAATTCGCAGCCGCATAGGATTTCACAGCTTTTACGTCAAATTGCGCCGCATCGCTTTTGTCGCTCATGAAAATCCACCTTTTAAGCAAGTCACATAACATATAAAACAAGGGGGAAAAAAAGAAACAAAACACAAAAATCAACTAGAATAAATAAAGCATATTTAAGCATTGGAAAAACATCTGAAATTTTTGTGATTTAGGTATCCCCTTTAATAAATAAATAATAAATAAATCAGGTAGCCTTTTCTCAAATTAAATTCTGCAGTGAAAGATTGACGATTTTTTTAAATTTTCTCAGAGAAGGGAACAAATTTCCTATACGAGATTTTTTTTTTTTTTAATAAGTACGATTGGATTAGCAAAACCACCTGACCCTTTCAACAAGCTGAGGAAGGGAAATTCTTACGTTTGATCGTATTTTGCACCAAACAAACGCTCAACGATGCAGGAGACGCTTTACAGCAGCTTTATTCGGCTCTAGATTCCAGCTTATTCGACTCCTTGCATGCATTGTAGTTTGCTGCAACAGAATCGTAGGTAATTGGCATTGATGATTTGTACTACACATTATATATATATATATATATATATATATTATATATATATATATATTATATATATATATATATATATATATATATATATATATATATATATATATATATATATATATATATATATATATATATATATTTTAAGTTTTTTATTATTAAATTGTGTACAAATACAGTCCAACCAAGGCCCTAAATGAAGCCCTATCGGTTGGAACTGAGTTACATACAATTATTCAACACGTATAGTAAGCTTATATACAAACTCATATATAAGATTTTACTATATCCATAAATTTATTTTTAACATTTTCTTGGTGGCAAACACACATTCACATGTCCTATATTATTAAGGGTGCCAAGGCCACCTAATGCCACGGCGTTGACAACGCCATCTCTTGACAAATTGGTTTTTAATTTCTTACGGGCAGAGTTTTTGATCATCGTCTTGAAACTGAATTAAGGTACGGACATTAACACTTTTGATACGCAGAAATAATTTCATTGTCGTAGGTGAAACCAATTATTAAATTCAAATCTAAAACTGGTTTGGTACCCGGCCAGTGACTTCCCGCTATTGTCAGATGCATGGGCGCGGACGGGCGGGAATCAAACCAGTTTTGGGTTTGAATTTAAAAATTGATTTAATCTACGACAATGAAATTTTTTCTGCGTATCAAAAGTGTTAATGTACGTACCTTAATTCAGTTTCAAGTCGATACTCTAAAAACTCTGCTTGTAAGAAATTAAAAACCAATTTGTCAAGAGATAGCACTGTCAACACCGTGGCTATAGCTAGGTGGCCTTGCACCCTTAAAAAATTTAACACACAACATACACATATATATTATCCATATCATTCATGTTATCATTAATTAATTAACATTATTTAATTGTATTTATGTAAGATTTATACTACCACATAAAAAATAATAATTAAATAATGTATTAACCAAAATAGAACTCAATATGTTTATATATATATTTTTTTCTTTAGCTTCTCAACTGAACCCTATATTGAGTACTGGCCTCAATTAAGTGACTGAATTTAACCTCCCGGCTCTTCTTAGACCCTACTTTTGTGGGTCCCTTCCAAGCCGGGGCGGCCATGGCCTAAGCAATCCATCCCAGCATTCGCCTGGTTGTAACTGAGGAAACCATGGAAACCTCAGTCAGGATGGTCGGCAATTGATGGAGGATGCCATCAATCACCTACCGGATGCACGAGTGGGTGTTCTTTAGTAACCGCCACTTGTGAAAAGTTTGGCGGTGCATGGCTGGGATCGAACTCACGACCATCTGATTACGAGGATTGCTGTATATATGGTTAACATTGTAAAATCATGTAAATGATCTTTCAGTAGCCACAGCATAATTTTATAGAAATGACAACACCGTAATTAGTTGTCAAACACCTTTGGACAAATATAAAAAAATATTTTAACTTCGTAAGGGATTTCTTTCCTATATATTTGATCATTTTTGTGGTTCTCCCCATGCTATATTGCAGTATCCTCGATGCAAAGAGCAAAATTTGCAGACCTCAGCGCCATCTCTTGGTCTTTTATGTCCTCTATAATGGCCTATATAATATATATATATATATTATATATAAACTATTCAATTTAAAAGTCGCCCCTGTGGCCACTTATGGTATTGAAATCGTATGGCCTCATTTATCTGTATCCGACTTTGATAAAAATTAGAATCAGTAAAAGCTATGTTTGTTAAAAGACTATTGTGTCTGTCAAAATTTACCGAAACTAGACTGGCCTATAAACTGATGGATTCCAATTATTTTATTACAGAAATCAAAGAAATGTTTAAACTTCCAATGACAGATCAATATTCCAATTTTCTAGCTGTCAGGAATCAAAAAGCTCAGGATATTAATCCTGAGTTTTACAGCACTGATGCTATGACATGTAAACATTGGTGTCTGCCCCAATTGGATAGATCCAATGTTAGAAATGTCATAACTCGCCAAGCTGTTCACGGCTTCCATCATCTAATCTGTAAATCCTCTGGTTATCATAAAGCTGAACAATCCTGTGTATGTAAATTATGTAATGAATATTGTAGCCATGCAATATCATTTAAATATCTGTAAATCTAGAATTAAACCTATCAGCGATTATGCCAAGGGAGACTTCATATAGTCTATATTTTGAATAGCAATTAAGCAATAAGTTTTTCATTCTATTTATTCTCTATGTCATATTTTGTTTTATATATGTGCTTATATATATGATATATTATGATGTAACAGGCTGTTGATATCATCTGTTATTTTATTTTATATTCTTTAATTTATTATCATTCTCTATTATTCTGTAATTATTATATATAGTTTGTATGTGTGTTTTATGTGTTCTATTACAGTGTTATTTTGTAATGTATATATATTTATAATATTATGTTGTATGTACACTTTTTGTGTTTATAATAAAAGACTAATAATATATATATATATATATATATATATATATATATATATATATATATAATAACACATATATGTCAATTATTGTCAATGTCACGCACTCGAGAATGTGCGGGAGTAATGAGTAATGCAGTTACGGCTCTTATCATATTTCACGGCCACACGCCCTTGATTTGAAGATGACACTTGCATCACTGCACGTGCATCTATATATATGTATTACTCATCTAATCTAGATTGTTCTCCATCTCCCTAGATTATTCCCGATTCTTCTATATTCTTCTAGTAATTAGAAGTAGATCTTAGACTTGATATAAATAGGAGCAGCGATATGCAGTAATTAATCATCATTCACTCATCATCCATCATCAGATCATCAACTAGCGTACTAACATCACGCAGTGATGCTGTATGGTTCATTGTAATGCACATTATCGTGTTATAATAAAGTACATATTATATCTACAGTGTTGTGATTTACAATAGTTAACCTCAAGAACTATATAAGGTTACATAATTAGTACCTTAGTAAGCTGCTTGTTTTTGCTGGCTGATTGGTTGGTGCTGCTGGCTGATTGGTTTATTCTCAAAATATTCAGGAGGCAGCAGCACCAGAGGAGTGACCACGGACAACTGATGGTGTTGAGTCTCTGCAGCAGCCTTCTCCTTTGCAATGCGCTCATAGAACTGAAATAAATAACAAATATTCATAGCTTGATGCCTTTGTATGTGTTAAAGGTATAAAGAAAAACAAAAAAACAATAACAGTAAGATATATATATTATGATAATTATGTATGTTTCATGTTGATGTTTTGTCCTAATGTAGCAAATGTTTATATACATATACATATGCATACATATATATATATATATATATATATATATATATATATATATATATATATATATATATATATATATATATATATATACATATACACAGGGTGTCCACAGAAATTCGCACGAATTAAATTCTTAAATTAAAGTATGAAACAGGATGGTAACACGAACATGTTATACATCAAATTAAGGGCATTGGGTGTAGCACCGGTAGTTGGCAACACTGACGTATCTTCACCATGTTAATTTTTGATCATTGCTCCTCGGTGTAATTTTTATGCTAGAGCTAAGCTGATTGCTGTAGTATCAAGATAATTAGTAGCCCAAGTGCACAATTTGGCTAAATAAAGCCTGATTTAAAGAAAAGTATTTTTTAGTAATTTTTTAAATTTACATGCATTTTTCTAAAATATAAAAAAAATACTTTTCTTTAAATCAGGCTTTATTTAGCCAAATTGTGCACTTGGGCTACTAATTATCTTGATACTACATGCTGCAGCAATCAGCTTAGCTCTAGCATAAAAATTACACCGAGGAGCAATGATCAAAAATTAACATGGTGAAGATACGTCAGTGCTGCCAACTACCGGTGCTACACCCAATGCCCTTAAAGCTCAACAATCAAGATTTTCAAAATGGTAAGCAAAAAAGCATTTTGTGTAGACTTGTTTTCTTTTGAAACGAAAAAGGAACAAAAATGGCCGTTTCTGAGCTTCCAATTAAACTCCGCAGAATCAGCTGTCATCTCAAAGAGATTGTCCTTATTTAATTATTTGCTTGAACAAAAATTTACCCACACAATTTACCACAAGGCTTCTCCACATGAGCATCGTTGGTACCCCGGCACACGTCCAGACGGGCCTCAAGTTCTCATCACCACAACAATCAGATTAATCACACCGGCAATTCTGGCAACGTGTGGCGAGAACTGGAGGCTCGATTGGGCGTGTGCCGGGTTTACCAACGGTACGGTGCTCATGTGGAGAAGCCATATGGTAAATTATGTGGGTAAATTTTTATTCAAGCAAACAATTAAATAGGGACAATCTCTTTGAGATGACAGCTGATTCTGCGGAGTTTGGATAGAGCTCAGAAACAACCATTTTTTTCCTTTTTCGTTTCAAAAGAAAATAAGTCCACACAATGCTTTTTTGCTTACAATTTTGAAAATGTTGATTGTTGACCTTTAATTTCATGTATAACATGTTCATGTACCATCCTGCTTCATACTTTAATTTGCCTGTCAATTCGAGCAAATTTCTGTGGACACCCTCTGTATATATATATATTTATATATATATATATATATATATATATATATATATATATATGTATATATATATATATTTATATGTATATGATGTGATCCATGTTGTATTGCACAACCAGCTATTTGAAAATTAAAATAAAATAAATAAAATACAAGTATATACGTAGTATGATAATATAGATATTATTTTTCAGTGGCGACTGGCAACTCTCGTGAGGTTTGAGGGGGGAGGACAATAAACAGGGAGATGCTGCTATGAACTATCTAATAATGTACTAATGCATAAATGTATTGATGCATCCATGGCAAGTTATAGGCAATGCATAGGAGCAAGATGAATGCTGTTGGTACGAGTTTCTGAAGAAAAATGTGTGGTAAAACAAGGTTGATAATTTAAGAGTTAAAACATATATGGGTCACGATTGTCCCATCAGGTAGTACTACCTTAATTTAGATATTTTATATATTTTTTTAAAATTATAGTTCCCTCATTCCAAGAAATGAAAAAATCCAGAAAAGCATAATTTTATGATTATTTTTTAATAATAATGAAATAAAAAAATGCAACTATTGCTGTCTATAGACAAAAATATGAATATACATTATAGCTATTATAGCCCAAGAACTATATACTGGGAGGACGGCCTAGGACAACTTATTGAAGAACCTCGATACTCGACAATTCTCGCCAACCTTCAGGGAAGTTGGCTAAATGAGCCACGTGCTCGGGCGGTTTCTTTGAGGAAGTCAAAGATTTGACAGTTGACAGCTTGACAGATTTGACATATGGCTAATAAAGCGGCATCTTTGACCGCGGCGATCTTTGTAGCTGACTCTAGGCCAATCAAATGCGCTAGAAAAGTCAACGTCGTGACGTCACTGGGTTAAGGAAATGGTGGCGCATTGGCGGCAAAAAAGTTAGGCCGTCCTCTTGTATATCTATAGTCCTTGATTATATCCCACATAAAACATTTTTCGCTCTAATGCATTTCTTTTTGTAAAAATATGCATTTCTAACACATTAAAAAGCAGTCTAAATATTTTCAGGCACATTTCTGAACATTTCTATCATAAATTTTGTGACTTTTCACACTTTCCAAGGGTTTTCTGTTCCTTTGTTTACCGTTCTATGATATTTCTGTTCAATTATTATAAAATAAATAAAATAAATTCTTTTTCGTAGAATATATTTGGAATGTGTAAAAGATATTCCTAATGTGTTCTGTTTTATTTAAAGAAGAAAATTCAAGCAGAAAATATTTAGAATTAGGGGAAAAAAATTATGAAGGATACAAAAGTAGGGCCATAAAATATGAAAAATAAAATAGAATATATATCTTTAGAACTAACATATTGTAAGAGCATATTTTTTTAGGTGTACTCTTCTAAATATTTTCCATTATGGATTTATTCAGGAATAACATGCTAGAAATATTTTTGAATGGTACATAAATTATATTTCATTGAAAAAAAAAAAAAAATTAATCTAAAATTGTTATACAACATAGAAAAATTTCAGATATATAATATATAATTTTGTTTATATCAGCTCATAATTATATTCTTTTATTTCCATGGCACTAATTGAAAATTGCAATCTACGGTATTGTTGAATATTTAACTGTGTCATGCATGTGTACTAATGTATACAATAATGTATCAATAAATCAATAAATTTATATATTGTATATATTGATATATTATTGTATATATATTATATTGATCGATCATTGTTTATATATTGATCATTGCATTTATATAATTTGATATATATATATATATATATATATATATATATATATATATATATATATATATATATATATATATATATATATATATATATATATATATATATAATATTATGTATATAATTATATGTAATTAGAATTTTTAGACTCCCATCCCCTCTATATTATTTTTTACTGGATTATTTATGATGGGTCGGCAAGGTGTGCATTCAATAATTGTTTGCTATAACGTATAATTATAATAATAATTAATATATTTTAATAAAGCTAAACTTAAATTTTAAACATGTTTATAAATTTAATGCATTAATAACAATTTTTCATATTAAATTTAATTTTGAAAAATCATTTGACTGATATATAATTATTATAACAATATAATTAATTAATGCATTGATCAGATTCAAATGATTTTTATACTTTCGTTCAAGAGTCTTAATTAAATTATGATGGAGAATTAAGTAAAAACCTTTTTGCATATTTTTTATATAATACACGCGCGGTATATTATATTGTATAATCATCTCAGCAGAGATCTGAAGTTATCAGTTTGAATTTTCCCACCCCTCAAGAAACTTCTAACTTATATGCCTCTCTTTTTCCTTCTTCTTACATGCGAGCGTGCGTGTCCTAGGGGGTTAGACGTCGGTGTCAGGTAGGAAAAAAAAAAACGTTAGAATTGAAAGTTAGGCAGGGCTGCAGGTTCAAATCTCGGTGACTTCAAAAATAAAAAATAGTCAGTTTAATATTTTTAAATTTTTAAAACATGCAAATTATTAAGAAAAAATTGAGGAATTGAGTGGTGTAACTTACATTACAATTATTGCTAATGCAAATGAGCTATAATTGATTTTAAACAATACAGCCATGAATAGAATATATATAGAATTTAAATAAATATATAAATATAATAATAAATTCTTCAAAATGAAGAAAGAAATATTGTAGATGAGTTTGTTTTATGGTTAAAGGAAGTAATAAATCAGCACCATAAATGAATAAGAAATGTAGTAGAATAGAATTTATTCTACATCATTTCTACCAATGTTAAAAATGTGAAGACATCTAAAACATTTCTTATTGAAACAAAGAAATGTTTTAGAATAAAGTTCTAACACATTTCTTTTATAATAAAAAGAAATGTGATAGAAGGAAAAAAGTTTTATGTGGGTAGCCCTCTACATTGTTGAGACAATGGGTGAGGAATGTATTTCAAAACAGTTATTTAAAGTTAGTATGGAAGGAATGAAAAGACTATAAAGGTACGTAGAATAAAATAGGTTTGTGATGGCTGATAGAGTGTTTGAAGATTGAGCAGGGGTGTTAAAAGTATACTTTTGTGGAACAAAGAGCGTAGAAGGCAAAAAGGTATTAGAATTAAGTATTCTGAAATAAATGGAGTGTGTAAGAATGAAGTGTTGTGAAGGTCTAATTAAAGTCTATAATATAATTATAGACGGAAAAAGTAGTTATTAATGCTGCGGGCTTACCCAGTAAGGGATATGGCGTTATGTAATAAATGTACAATTTTTATTATAATGATTCGAACAACAGCCAACTCACCTTGACAGTGTCAGAAGAAGGGATTACGTCACAGCGTGGAATTGAATATTCAATGATGGCTGGATCATAGAGTACGAGTGGCACAAGGAAGATATTTCTTTTGATGGGTATTTTTAGTGCAATTTTCGTCTTTTCAATTTCATCTTTGTCTTTCTTCTCATCCTTAACAAAAGGATTCTGCAAAACACAATTAAGGATTATCACATATAAAATAATATAGAGGTAATTTATTTTATGTTTTAGTGTTGTTCACATGGCACATGCAGTGACGGATATATTGATGAAGGATGGTGGGATCGAAGGAGGAAGTCACCATGGCATACAAGAATAATACACTGGATCGATCGAGGTATAGTATTGCAAATCTTAGTTTACGTGTGGATTCAGCTGCGCGTGGCGGACATCTTGAAAATAAATATTAAGGATCTTATGGATGTCTAGACTGTCTGGAGCTTGGCGCCATAGAGTCGGGCGTAACCTTAGACTTGTTATACTGTGTACAACCACTTTCCACTCATTGCCTTTCTAAATTTAAATAATTGTATTCCAATTTTCCAGTCTTCCCCCTCTTCTCTCCCTTCAAAAAAATTAATACATATAGAATGATTGATCTGCAGGTCACAGACGACACATCCAATGGGATTTTTAGGACTGCTTAGATAAACCATGTTTACATTTAACTGGATTGCCGGGAGAGAGGTAATCAGTGGAAGCTATAAGGGAGATTCTCTTAAAGGTGAACAAAAGAGAAGGCTCTTTTACAACCACCTTATCAGCAAGAATTAGATAATTTTCACTGGTAAAATCATTTTCTTTTGAGAGCCCTCAAATTTCAATTTCAGGGACCAATCATGTCTAAAAAGCAGATATATGTCATAGCAGTACGTCTGGCCACAACCCTCTTCAACAGAAGTTGTATGGTATTATAAGACGAGAGCAGAATTAAGTAGCTAGTGATTTGGCGGTATTGGATCTATTTATATTGGAATAAACTCAAACATATTTTAAATCCCTATTAATACTTATTGTTCTAATCTTTGCAGAAAAATTAATTTTGTTTAAAAACGACGAAAAGTGAACTTTCAGATGTTGAAGATTTAATTATGTTTATTTGAGTGACAATCAATATCTGGTATCACCAAATCTCCACTTTCTACTCTCATCACGCTATATAGCTGTTGTTGACAAAAGGTGCGGCTAGACGGCATGAGCATCAACTTTACTTTTTTGCTGTTGGTCCTTGGATTTGAAAATTGGGGGTATATAAGCACAAGAAAATAATTATCATAATAATAGTGAAATAGTCTAATTCTTGTTGTAAAAAGCCTTCCCTTTTGTTCACCTTTGAAAGATAGAGCTATAATATAAAGTCAGTATCACCAATCTAGGTTTTCATACTGTCACCCAACACATGGCTGTTATTGTAAAACTGCATTTTTCACAAAATTTTATACAGATTGAGCGTAATTTAAAGTAGGTCCATCAGCTGTTGTTAGAAAAAAAAGTAAGTATTTTCTAAAAATCAAGTGGTCCTCCATATCGAGTCAAATTTTTAAAAAATCAATCTTAACTAATATATTATGTTCTCCGTAAAAAAAAACTCTAAAATAAAGGTGGATGCGTCACTTAACATATATACACCAGGGTGTCCACAGAAATTCGCACGAACTGGCAGGCAAATTAAAATATGAAGCACGATGGTAACATGAACATGTAATACATCAAATTAAAGCTCAATAATCAACATTTTTAAAATTTTAAGCAAAAAAGCGTTGTGTGGGCTTGTGTTCTTTTGAGACGAAAAAGGAACAAAAATGGCCGTTTCTGAGCTCCAAACTCCGCAAAATCAGCTGTCATTTCAAAGACTTTGTCCTTATTTAATTTTTCGCTTGAATAAAAATTTACCTACACAACTTACCACAAGGCTTCTCCATATGAGCACCGTTGGTACCTCGGCATCAACCAAGACACCTGTGCTAGACGTCCGAGACTCGAATAGCCCATCACCGCAGCCATCGAGTCAATCGATCACGCCTGCAATTCTGCACAATGTGTAGTGAGAACTGAAGACCCGTCTGGACGTGTGCCGAGGTAACAATGATGCTCATATGGAGAACCCTTAATGGTAAGTTGTGTGGGTAAAGTTTTATTCAAGCGAAAGATTAAATAAGAAAATGACAGCTGATTCTGCGGAGTTTGGAGCTCAGAAACGGCCATTTTTGTTCCTTTTTCGTCTCAAAAGAAGACAAGTCCACACAATGCTTTTTTGCTCAAAATCTTAAAAATGTTTATTGTTGAGCTTTAATTTGATATGTATTACATATTCATGTTACCATCGTGCTTCATATGCTTTAATTTGCCTTACCTAACAAGGACTCTCGAATATCTTGGAAAAATACACCATTAGGTGGTATGAAAGAAAAATAGCAATTAGCAATGTTCTATAATCTATGACCCGAGCTTTAGCCAAAAAAAAAATAAAAAAAAATCACTTGAATCCATTTTCCTTCAAAACAAAATAATGAAAATTTTCCATGTTAATTCACATACGAAATTTTCTTAATTTTATAACAGGAAAACGGTTTTAAGAACATATTTTTTAAATTTTTTGGTTAAAGCTCGAGTCTAATAGCGATTTTTTTTTCCGACAGTCTTTGTCAAGTATAAGGCCCCATGTTACATTATTATTATTCGTTATTTTTGACATTGGAATTTTTTTCTGGAGAAACTATATAATTATAGATTTTTTTAGATATCGGTATAGGATCATTTTATAGTAAATATTTTTAGAAAATACTAATTAGTTTATTTGTTGTCTTTTTTTTTGTGGTAGACCCTTTATTTTAAATTGCAACATACCATAGAAATCTTCAGCTTGCTGAGGTCTGGTGGAATATAGACCTCCACATTTTGATAAAATTCCCAGCCTGGCATTGGTTCTTCATTTAATTTTTTCTCGGGCAGCACCTTTTGATCACAGATATAAAAATAATAGCAAGTATTTCAGCGTTAGAGGAAAAGTATCTGAAAAATATTCTGTGTTTTTGTTTTTTCTCTTTAATTACTTCTGAAGTACTGTAAATGTAATGAGAACTAATTATCAATTGTATCACAGACAAACAGATCATAAGAAGCACCGAGCGGGATTTATGTGCCTGTGCAACACTGCAGGTTGTCCCTATCTCTTAACATAATTATTCCTATAGCTCCATCAATACCTCTCTCACATGATGTAATGAGCTGGACGTGAACACATACATAGCATACATAACATGACGCCATATCCCTTTACGGGGTATGCCAGCAGCATTATTACCTCGGCCGTCTTCAAATTGCCCTCCAAAGCACTCGATTCTTGCATACTCCACTTGCTTCAGAAATACTCATAACACTCTTTTGCCTTCTGCACTCTCTATTACACTGTGTATACTTTTAACACTTCTGTTCTTCAAACATTCTGCAATCACATCCAAACAAACCTTTTTAGGTTACCTAATCCTTTCATGCCTTGTACACTACCTTTAAACACTTGTTTTGCAATTCGTTCATCACCCATTCTCTCAACATGTCCAAACCAACGTCATACTTGTCAATTACGCTTTCTTTCACTCCACACTCATTCATCACCCATGTGTTTCTCACTCTATCCATCCTATTTTTACCACACATATTCCTTAAAAAACTTATACCAATTAACAGCTAGCATTCAACTTACTTCTTTGCTTTGTTTGACACACCCATACTTCAGATCCATACATCAAAGTTGGTATTAGGACAGAGTTATACACAGCTAGCTTAGCCGTATTAGACAACATTTCAGCTCAGTGCGACACAACCCTGCCATACTACCCACAATCTTCCTGCCAGCACTTACTCTCCTATCAATCTCTCCATCTACACTTCCGTCCTTCCGAAACAATCTTCCCAAATATACAAATTCTTTCACTCGTTCCAGCTGCTCTCCTTTTAGGTCAATTCTCCTTTTGCCTCGTTGCTATTTGTACTACCAAACACCATTACTTTTGTCTTGCTCACATTGATTTTCAAATCCATACGACTAGTACTCACATCCAAACGGTTTAACTTTCTTTGCAAGTCATCTTCGCTATCAGCTAACACCAATGCATCATCCGCATACAACAGCAACCATAACATTATCGTACCCACACTAATTCCATTTTCACCTATACCAGCCAATATCTTACACACTTATCCATAAACACATTAAACAGCCATGGCGACATCACACAACCCTGTCTCACTCCTCGCTTCACTTCAAACCATTCGCTTAAACCACCATTCACCCTCAAACACGCTTTACTATATATATATATATACCTTCATACATAGATTTTACTGCATTCAGCAATTCATCATTTACACCATATACTCGGACAACACTTTCCACAGCATATATACTTCTATTCACCTTATCATACGCCTTTTCTCGAGGATATGAAAGAAATCTTGGATATTTGTTGGATTTGATGTCATCCTATGGACATCCTTGGGATTTTTGGTGCTGTGTGGGTATATCCATTTGCTCCACAGTAGGGCACGCAGTTGGCTAAATGGTATACCCATTTGCTCCACAGTAGGGCACAGTTGGCTAAATGGTATACCCATTTATGCAACTGTGCCCTATTATGGAACAAATGGGAGCAACAATTCCCCTAACTGGGAAGCATAACTGTGCCCAACTGTGCCCAACTGTGCCTTTGAGTCAGGGCTAAATCTACAAATGCGACAAACAACTTTTTATCAACAGCCAAATGTTTTTCAATCAACTGTTGCACAGTAAAGAGCTGGTCTGTGCAGCCTCTGCTCGGCATGAAACCACACTGCACCTCCCAGATCTTTTCCTGTGTAACTCTTTGCACTCTCCCAATCACCCATCTACCATACACTTAAATTTTCCTGGTATACTTACAAGGACACTCACGAGGTGTAAATCGCAAATCTCGATGAAACCTTCAGGGTTGGTTGTCCTAGCCGAGTGATGAAGAACGGTACCAATTTTATCGGCAACCGTCAATATTTACCCATAGAACGGGCAGGGAGAACCCATTTAAATAACATATATGGGAGACATAGGGCTATAGGAATAAAAAAATAACTTTGACCAAATTGTCCCAACAATTTTTTATGGGTTAAAAATAGCAATACTTGGAAGGGAAAAATGTTTAAAAATTTAATTTTCATTTTGACCCTGATTTCAGGGTCATGCCTATACTTGCAGTGTTCAAAATGCAAATTCGTTATAAAATTTTGAAAATTTGGAAATAAATTAAATGTGACACCTGATTTACAGAAAAAATAATGAAAAAAATTCCGTTTGAGTTTTGACCCTGATTTCAGGGTAAATAAATAAAAACTTCACCAATCTTTTTAAAAATTTGCAAATGGAATGCTTTAGAGACCTTGAAGACTAGAAAAATAGTAAAAAAAATTAGTTTTGAATTTTGACCCTGATTTCAGGGACATGCTTATAGATTATTATAGTGGTACCTTTCAAAATGCAAATTGGTTGTAAAATCTTGAAAATTTGAGAATCACTTCTGTATTACATCTTATTTACAGGAAAAAGAAAGAAAAAATTAATTTAAAATTTTGACCCTGATTTCAGGGTAATATGAGGATACCTGACCGATGTTTTTAAAAATTTGTAAATAGTCTGATTATGAGACCCTTATAACAGGAAAATTAATGAAAAAAATTAGATTGTAATTTTGACCCTGATTTCAGGGTATTATGAGAATACCTGACCGATGTTTTTAAAAATTTGTAAATAGACTGCTTATGAGACCCTTATAACAGGAAAATTAATGAAAAAAATTAGATTGTAATTTTGACCCTGATTTCAGGGTAATATGAGAATACCTGACCGATGTTTTTAAAAATTTGTAAATAGTCTGATTATGAGACCCATATAACAGGAAAATTAATGAAAAATATTAGATTGTAATTTTGACCCTGATTTCAGGGTAATATGAGGATACCTGACCGATGTTTTTAAAAATTTGTAAATAGACTGCTTATGAGACCCTTATAACAGGAAAATTAATGAAAAAAATTACATTGTAATTTTGACCCTGATTTCAGGGTAATATGAGGATACCTGACCGATGTTTTTAAAAATTTGTAAATAGACTGCTTATGAGACCCTTATAACAGGAAAATTAATGAAAAAAATTAGATTGTAATTTTGACCCTGATTTCAGGGTAATATGAGGATACCTGACCGTTGTTTTTAAAAATTTGTAAATAGACTGCTTATGAGACTCTTATAACAAAAAAACTAATTAAAAAAATTATATTGTAATTTTGACCCTGATTTTAGGGTAATAATAGGATACCTGACCGATGTTTTTAAGAATTTGTATTGCATATAGCTAGTGCACTCAATTCAAAGTTATGCAAAGGGGTTTATTCGCTTCAATCCCTGCATAAAAACGTGTCTGAATCGGTGTTAAAATCTATGTATTATAAATTCATGTTGTTATAGCCATGTAGAGTATATGCTATTATTTTTTGTGGTATAGCCTAAAGAACTGAATAAATCTATTACATCTATATGTTTTATGTAAAATTTGGAAATTGACCGATTTTGAGATCTTTATTATAGGAAAAATACATAATAAAAAAAATTGACACTGGAATTCAGAGTAAAAATTAAATAATAAACTGATATTTTTAAATATTTGGAATCTATCTACTTATGAGACATATTGAGACATTTATGAGAGGAAAAATAATAATATTAAAAAAAATCAATTTTAGTTTTGACCCTATCTTTTCTTTAATAAGGGGTTCATAAAACAGTCTCTTTCCAAATTTTTTAACTTATCGGCCAAGTATCTTCATTTTACCCTAAAATCAGGGTCAAAATTACAATATAATTTTTTTAATTAATTTTCCTGTTATAAGGGTCTCATAAGCAGTCTATTTACAAATTTTTAAAAACATCGGTCAGGTATCCTCATATTACCCTGAAATCAGGGTCAAAATTACAATCTAATTTTTTTAATTAATTTTCCTGTTATAAGGGTCTCATAAGCAGTCTATTTACAAATTTTTAAAAACATCGGTCAGGTATCCTCATATTACCCTGAAATCAGGGTCAAAATTACAATCTAATTTTTTTTCATTAATTTTCCTGTTATAAGGGTCTCAAAAGCAGTCTATTTAAAAATTTTTAAAAACATCGGTCAGGTATCCTCATATTACCCTGAAATCAGGGTCAAAAATACAATCTAATTTTTTTCATTAATTTTCCTGTTATAAGGGTCTCATAAGCAGTCTATTTACAAATTTTTAAAAACATCGGTCAGGTATCCTCATATTACCCTGAAATCAGGGTCAAAATTTTAAATTAATTTTTTTCTTAATTTTTCCTGTAAATAAGATGTAATACAGAATTGATTCTCAAATTTTCAAGATTTTACAACCAATTTGCATTTTGAAAGGTACCACTATAATAATCTATAAGCATGTCCCTGAAATCAGGGTCAAAATTCAAAATTAATTTTTTTTTTACTATTTTTCTAGTCTTCAAGGTCTCTAAAGTATTCCATTTGCAAATTTTTAAAAAGATTGGTGAAGTTTTTATTTATTTACCCTGAAATCAGGATCAAAACTCAAACTGAATTTTTTTCATTATTTTTTCTGTAAATCAGGTGTCACATTTAATTTATTTCCAAATTTTCAAAATTTTATAACGAATTTGCATTTTGAACACTGCAAGTATAGGCATGACCCTGAAATCAGGGTCAAAATGAAAACTAAATTTTTTAAACATTTTTCCCTTCCAAGTATTGCTATTTTTAACCCATAAAAAATTGTTGGGATAATTTGGTCAAAGTTATTTTTTTATTCCTATAGCCCTATGTCTCCCATGTTATTTAAATGGGTTCTCCCTGCCTGTTTTATGGGTAAATATTGACGGTTGCCGATAAAATTGGTACCGTTCTTCATCACTCGGCTAGGACAACCAACCCTGAAGGTTTCATCGAGATTTGCGATTTACACCTCGTGAGTGTTCCTTGTTAGTAAACTAATTCCTCTATGATTTTTACATTCATACTTATCACCCTTTCCCTTGTAAAATGGAACAATTACAGCACACTTCCAATCTTCTGGTACTCTCTCCCACATTTGTAACACACTTGACATAACTCAAGAAAACGCTTCATCACACAACCACGGGCGTGTTATATAAACACAACTTATGTAATATATCTAAACAGGGCTAAAAATCCAGCACTGTTATCAACTAAATTTTTGTGTAAATTTGTAAACACCCCCTTTATAGCAGATTCATGAGGTGCTGTAAATATTTAAATATATAATATGTTGGTTCAGTGAATTAATAGACACCTGAATGCATAATATCCTGTCCGTAGGGGAGTTTATTGCAATTATCAATAATAGGGAAAATTAAAGTACAATGATAGAATTGCAGTTAATTGTGGGGAAGCACGTACACTTCATCAGTACTGGTGTACTGAATTATTTCAGCACAATACAATACAATACATGACATATTAATTATATGCTGTACCCTCTTCCCATGCATCACTTTCTTTGTTATCGATGATGCAGCCAACCTTAAGCTGTATAGTAAGTATAGCCCTTCTATAACTTTACTCTGAAAGATGATCGTACTTATGTATTAATAATATAAATATATAGGATGTTGTGTTTCAACTGTTAGTGCGTGTTTATGCAATAGAAGCTTCAATGAATATGGGTTTTATTAAAACAGGTTGTGTAAAAATCTATACACATACATATTATATATATTATACCGTATAATCTGTGTGTGTGTTAATTGCATACACACACACTAACGGTTGATCGAAACACTAATATAGCATGGCCATATCTTTCAGAGATGTACCCGTGGGGGACTTAAATTTGTCTACCTTAATTTATTTATGGCCAACAATATTTTTTTTGTGGAGCAAAGAACTAAATATCAGTTACTGTGCCTGATCCTCTTTTAATGTCGCTCATACCCAGTGGTGAAAGGAAGCCGGTGCGAGCCTGTGCGGCGCACTGGTAAGAAACTGAAATTAAACATGGCAGGTATAGGAGTGACGTCACAACGCACTGGTATAAGAGCACTGGTAAAAAAATTAAATTACTTTTACCACTGCTCATACCTTTCATGATTCCAATTAAACACACCTTTCATGACTGTATACACACAATATATACACTATATTATAGTTACCCTCATATATATTGCCTGTGTGTACATAAATTTAAGTGAAAATTTCCTGTCAGAACAATAAAAATATTGCTTCCTATATACCTTTGTAGGCAAATTAGTTGCCATGGGTGAGAGTTCGTCATCAATGCGATTCGCAGCAGCTTCCATGTCAGCTTGTAAATTTTTTCTGGCTTCCTCCATTACTTCTTTGGTCACGGATGACATGACTAAAATACACACATTAAATACAGAAATTAAATTATAATAATAATATCAATTTAATGACATTAAATCACAGGCATTTTAATTATGCATATATATACTTGGTTGCTAAAGACATGAGGTTTAAAGAACTATATTAGGATTTGAGAAAAATGCTCAAAAGATAACAATAACAAAATTTACCAACCAGTATAGAATACTCAACACTGCATGTTAAAGGAGAAATCTGGAAGCCCATGATATATTGCACAGATGCAGGAAGAGAAATAAATAAATTAACCCACAGTAAACACAAGAGTAAAAAATGTATTGGACCAGTAGTACTGTATTTCTTGTTGGGAACAACATATAGTATAAAAAACATGGCACACACACATTGATATAAGTCAGTTTTATAAGTCAGATTTTTCGTGACTTGGGATGGGTGTGACTGACTACTAGATGATGGAGTGGTAGGAGGAAGGCGGTTTACGACTGTCTATACTCCGCTGCCCTGCAGTCTTGCACTGCTACTGCAGGCTGCACAGATCTGGTAGTAGGAGCCCAGAAGAGTGCAGAAAAGGGTTCTGGGAGCCTGGTAAGCCCCAGCTCGGTCGCAAGATAACTCCTACTGGAAAGGCTAAAATATCGGCCTGGCCACACTCAAAAGGGTAATAACGGCGTCAAGGATATTTAATTTTTAATTTATACATATATTAACAAGTAATACTTAAATTAATTCTAATAAAGACTTATGTAATTGATTGATATATTGGTTTGTATTTTGGGGCAATTGATTAAAAAAGAGGTATATGTTATATGAAGTAATTTGAGCGTGGCACAGTGCATATTGACCGGTTCTCGTTATATCACCAAAGTCAGGCTACGTCGAGCGTGGTTAGTACTTGGATGGGCGACGGTTCAAATAAAAAATACGCTGCTTCCTCCCTAGGATAAATTCGTCTCGCTTTCCACCCAGTGCAGTGATGCACTTGATGTGTGTGGTTCCCCAGGCTTTGGACATCGCTTTGGTCCATTGAGAAAAAGTAGAGGTGTCCGTCCTGACTGAGGTTTTCCACGGTTCCCTCAGTCTCACCTCAGTGAATGCTGGGACGCGTAACAGGCCGTGGCATCCATTCCCTACCTTATCCCTACCCATTACCCGGCCGCGAGCTGTAAGCTCTTAGGGGTGTATATCCTTGTAAAAAAAAAAAAAAAAATGATTTTTTTACCAAAGATTTTACAAAAAGCAACATGGGCTACAAAAAACGAAAAAAGCCATGCATCAATGATGCTATAGTTAACCCCAAGAGTGTATGGTCTCTTTTGAGCTATATGAGCCATACATCAAGCTGAATTAATTGGCAATGAAGCAGCTAGGCAAAGACGCGGTGCAAAGAGGTTTTGCATGCGAACTTTCAAAAACAATGTTTCGCAGATTTAGATATACAAGTACCTAATTAATAGGACACGTACCATTGGGCTATATTATATAGCTATAATATGTATGCACACGCACACCTTATGCATATATTATATACCTAGCTAAGCTAAGGAGTGGATTATAATATTTATAATGCATGATGTATATATATATAAGTAGTCAACGGTACTACTTAAAACAAGTAGTTGACTACTTAAAAACAAGTTTAAGATTTAAGATTTAAGATTTAACGCTCTGCGGCAAATGTGGCTAAACCACGGTGGCTCGCAATATAGTGCTCAACGCACTCTTAAATCCCCCGTAACTCTCCGCCCCCACCACCTCGGACGGCAGGGAGTTCCACTCCCTCACTGTTCGGTTTATGAAGGAATACTTTCCCACATCGCTTCCACTACCCATGAACTCCAGCTTCCACTGATGATCCCCCCTCCCAATATATCTACCTTTCCTAGTTCTATCGCTAAACTCGCTCCAACCTGCCATCTCCCTATTAACTTTAAACAAATTTCCTAATCGGTTGTACCTTCTCCTTTCCTCGAGTGGCTCCCACTCCAAAGTCTGAATCATTTTCGACACGCTTTCATAATCTTTCCACACCTTTTTGTCATCTGCAACTAATCTCCATTTTCTCATTCTACCCATAACTCTTCTAGCAGCCCTCCGCTGAACCTTTTCCAACTCCTTCTTTCCAATCTGCCTATATGGGTCCCACACACTACATGCATACTCCAGTATTGGTCTCACTAAGGTCTTATAGGCCTTGTCTCTGACAAATACAGTCGCCCCCTTCAGATTTCTCATAACAAACTCCAAATTTCTCCTTCCCTTTGACGTTACATACCTAATATGTTCATTCCAATTCAGCTCTCTCTGAAGAACCACCCCAAGGTATTTATATTTATCGTCCTCCCTAAGTACCTCGCCTCTCATTAGGTATACTGCATCTTCTTTTACTCTTTTCCTACTAAAATTAACTACCGAACATTTGCCAACATTAAGACTCATACCATTTTTGTCCACCCACCTACCTACAGTGTCTAGATCTTCCTGCAGCTTCCTCTTATCTTCCTCATTTACTATTTTTCTATACAATACACTATCATCAGCAAACAGCCTCATTAAAGAATCTACTCCCTCCGGCAAATCTTCAATAAAAATCAAAAACAAGATTGGTCCGAGGACGCTCCCCTGCGGAACTCCTGAGGTCACCCTAATCTCATCCGAAAAAGTTGATCCAATCTTCACTCTTTGGACCCTATCCCTTAAGAAATCCTGTATCAAGTCAACCAAACATTCATCAAGCATACACTTTCTCCTTAATTTATCTATCACGATGCTGTGCGGAACCTTATCAAAAGCCTTCTCAAAATCCAGAAACACCGCATGCATTTCCCCTTTACTGTCTAAGCAATCTGCTAGTTGCTGCACAAAACCCAACAACTGGGTATCACAAGAATAATGTTTTCTAAATCCGTGTTGCCTTTTGCTAAAGAACTTTTGGTTCTCTAGCTCTCTCATCATAAACCGAACAATTACTTTTTCCATAACTTTGGAAACCACCGAGGTCAAGCTGACCGGTCGATAATTTTTTGCTTCACATTTAGCACCTCCCTTGTAAATTGGAATTACCCATGCTTCCCTCCATCCATGCGGTATGATGCCTGCATTTAAAATAGCCTTGAACAAAAACATTTGATATCTACAATGCATTGACTACTGCTCAAATTATCACTTAGCACTCTTATTTTTCGACTAGGGTTGCTAGGAGTAAAAGGCAGCTAGGCGGCAATGAAGACCTGTAACCTGGTTGACCATGTAGAATTAATTATCTAGTCGATCGATCTCGAGATTTTATAGATCAAGCTATATAGCCTAGACTGTACCATATGCAGCACTTCACCAATGATACCATATATATACAGTCTAACAGATCTTAGAATACAGTGCATTTAGACAGTAAACAGCATAATTATATAGTATATATAATGATGGCGCCCAGTTGTTCAGACTGTTTGGTCACCGCATGCATGCATGCATCCTATTCTGGCTGGGATAAAAAGCTACCGGTAAGTCGTCGAATCTGCACGTAAATTAAGATCTCTGTAATACTACAGTAAAAATACTAAATGCAGATTCGAATCATATGTGCATACGTACTTGCTGCTTTTTGGCTCGTTAACGCAACTTAATTGCAGCTCAAACTCTCAGCTAGCTTTTACTCCTTACTCAGCTCGATCCCGCTCTCTGCCTTTTTTAACTACCGTTCCCGCCCAAGGTCCCTCTACATAAGGTACGTTGGACGCTTAGGTTCACATTTTCGTCCAGTTCGCGCAAAACCAATCAGAGAGAACTGTCACTCTCGAGCCTATTTCGTGGCAGTCAGTGATTGGTCGTAACGTCACAGGCTCGAACAAAAGCTGCGCCAAGATGGCGGAGCGTCAAACCTTATGTAGAGTAATCTTGGTTCCCGCCAATAGTTCCTGCTCTTCGCCGCTGACTCCGCTCCCCTCCCTCTAGTACTCACACCAGTGGCCAGTGATGCAACGCTTCGCGAAGCTTCGCGCGAAATTTCGCTAGTTTTGCGAATATTCGCGAAGTTTCGTAAGCCAAGTTTCGCGAAAGTTTCGCGCGAAACTTCGCGAAATTGATATATTTGAATTTCCCGCTCTACTTTTTCGAATCGTATTTAATGAATACGCCGTTTTTCTTCCTAATTTTACTTTAATGACAGCCCACGAGAAAAAAAACGTGAATAATTCGTCAATATGGGTGAAAATCTCACCCATATTCCCATACATTGAAATATATTGAAGTATGGCTCATGTAGATTGACGCTTCATTCAAGCATATTGACAAATTTTCAGCTATTTATCAAAATAGGTGAATTTCAAGCAGTTTCACTCACCCATTTTGACATATACTAACATATTTTCACACAATTGACTCGTACAGATTCACGCAGTTTCACGTATATCCAAGTATTTCTAATTTGGTGTGAACTTCACCTACATTGATGCCTGTTGACTTATTTTCACTCACCCATTTTGATAAAGTTTCAAGCATTTTCACGCATTTATTGCTCTACAATTAATATGAAGTAAATTGATTCATTTTGACGTACTTTCAGCTACTTTGACACAATTTAAATTCACTCTTTTTGGCATATTTTCACGAACTTTCACCCTTTTACCGACCAAATTTTTACACCAAGTCTGTTCATGCATATTGACACTTTTTAACATATTTTGACGAACTTTGACCCTTTTACTAACCAACTTTTTCCTTAAAGTCCGTTCATGCATGTTGACACTTTTTGACATATTTTCACGAACTTTCACCCTTTTACCAACCAAATTTTTACACCAAGTCCGCGTTCATGCATATTGACACTTTTTGACATATTTTGACGAACTTTGACCCTTTTACTAACTAACTTTTTCCAGAAAGTCCGTTCATGCATATTGACACTTTTTGACATATTTTGACGAACTTTGACCCTTTTACTAACCAACTTTTTCCATAAAGTCCGTTCATGCATATTGACACTTTTTGACATATTTTGACGAACTTTGACCCTTTTACTAACCAACATTTTCCATAAAGTCCGTTCATGCATATTGACACTTTTTGACATATTTTGACGAACTTTGACCCTTTTACTAACCAACTTTTTTCATTTAGTCCGTTCATGCATATTGACACTTTTTGACATATTTTGACGAACTTTGACCCTTTTACTAACCAACTTTTTCCATAAAGTCCGTTCATGCATATTGACACTTTTTGACATATTTTGACGAACTTTGACCCTTTTACTAACCAACATTTTCCATAAAGTCCGTTCATGCATATTGACACTTTTTGACATATTTTGACGAACTTTGACCCTTTTACTAACCAACTTTTTTCATTTAGTCCGTTCATGCATACTGACACTTTTTGACATATTTTGACGAACTTTGACCCATTTATTAACCAACTTTTTTCATAAAGTCCGTTCATGCATATTGACACTTTTTGACATATTTTGACGAACTTTGGTCCTTTTACTAACCAACTTTTTCCATAAATTCCGTTCATGCATGTTGACACTTTTTGACATATTTTCACGAACTTTCACTCTTTTATCGACCAAATTTTTATACAAAGTCCGTTCATGCATATTGACACTTTTTGACATATCTTGACCCTTTTACTAACCAACTTTTTCCACAAAGTCCGTTCATGCAAGTTCACCTATTTTTACACTTTTTCAAGCATTTTCACACGTTTATCGACCAAATCTTCCCACAAAGTCGGTTTATGGAAGATAACACCTTTTTTTACAAAGTACATTCACCTGTCAAAATAGGTCAATATACGTCAGTGAACTTTGTAGAAATAATTGGTTAGTAAATACGTGGATGTTCGCGAAAATATGTCAAAATGCGTCAAAGTACGTTGGTGGACTTTTTAGAAAAATTTGGTTAGTAAATACGTGGAAGTTCGTGAAAATATGTCAAAATGGGTTAATATACGTCAGTGAACTTTGTAGAAATAATTGGTTAGTAAATACGTGGAAGTTCGCGAAAATATGTCAAAATGGGTCAAAATACGTCAAGGGACATTGTAGAAAAATTTGGTTAGTAAATACGTGGAAGTTCGTGAAAATATGTCAAAATGGGTCAAAGTAGGTCAGTGGACTTTGTAGAAAAATTTGGTTAGTAAATACGTGGAAGTTCGTGAAAATATGTCAAAATGGGTTAATATACGTCAGTGAACTTTGTAGAAATAATTTGTTAGTAAAAACGTGGAAGTTCGCGAAAATATGTCAAAATGGGTCAAAATACGTCAATGGACATTGTAGAAAAATTTGGTTAGTAAATACGTGGAAGTTCGTGAAAATATGTCAAAATGGGTCAAAATACGTCAGTGGACTTTGTAGACAAATTTGGTTAGTAAATACGTGGAAGTTTGCGAAAATATGTCAAAAAGTGCCAATGTGCGTGAATAGACTTCGTAAAAAAATTGTTCAAGAATTGAAAGTGGGGGAACTTCCGGTCATTCGACTTGGCGGTTGGTAGCTATACAAGATGGCGACATAGCTAGAGGTGCGTGGAAGCTTCATGATTGTGGTGTTTATGAGGTGTTTAAGTGAAGTTTTACTTGTTCCTGAACATAAAATTGTTAATTAAAGTGAAGTTAGGTAATCATTCGTTTGTCCAATGTTAAAATTTGCAAGTTTTCCGCATTTTTAATGATGAAAATAGAGATAATGCGATGTTGAGTTCCCTCCGGCCGTACGGCACGTGTTTACAAAATGTCAGAATCGGATGTTTAGTCGTGTATTCAAGATGAGAAAAAGAAGATTAAAACACGAGAAGTCGTATATCAGATAAGTAAAATTAGTTCCTTATTTAAGAAATTACTATTATGAGGTATATGAATTCGCTCATTTTGATGGTTAAATTGAAACAGTTAAAGTTTGGCCCTATATTATGGTAATTAAATTATTTTTCAGTTAAATTATTCAAGCCTAGAGGGAATCAGTGAAAATTTATTGCTATAATATTCAACCCTATAGTAAAAGTTTTATTAGAGGCCTCATTTTACTGTATGCCTATATATTTCTGTTTGTAATAATACTTATAATTGTTATTTTTATTTTGCTCTTCATTTTTAATTGTGGTGTGGCAAAAGTGAGAACAATTTCCATTGTGTAAAAAATTTGCGAGCGTGTTTCTTTGTGGATTCTTTGCACATTTCAGGTATCGATGGACTGACGAGGCTATGGAACTGCATTAACTTCAACGGTTCGGTGAGCTAGCCTATGACGAGAAATGTATGCTGTTGTGCGTGAAAATGTGTCAAAATGCGTGATGTATAATATGCATGAGTGAACTTAATAACAAAATTTGATCGATACTTATGTGAAAGTTCTTGAAAATATGTCAAAAAGTGTCAATATGCATGAACGGACTTGTTGTAAAAAATTTGTTCCATAAAAGCGTGAAAATTCGTGAAAATATGTCAAAAAGTGTCAATATGCATGAACGGACTTTATGGAAAAAGTTGGTTAGTAAAAGGGCCAAAGTTCGTCAAAATATATATGTAAAAAAGTGTCAATATGCATGAACGGACTCTATGGAAAAAGTTGGTAACTAAAAGGGTCAAAGTTCGTCAAAATATGTCAAAAAGTGTCAATATGCATGAACGGACTTGGTGTAAAAATTTGGTTGGTAAAAGCGTGAAACTTCGTGAAAATATGTCAAAATGCGTCAATATGCATGAGGGGATTTTATAGAAAAAAATTGGTTGACAAATGGGTGAAAGTGCGTCAAAATATGTCAAAATGCGTCAATATGCATGAGGGGACTTTGTGGAAAAAATTTGTTCCATAAAAGCGTGAAAATTCGTGAAAATATGTCAAAAAGTGTCAATATGCATGAACGGACTTTATGGAAAAAGTTGGTTAGTAAAAGGGCCAAAGTTCGTCAAAATATGTCAAAAAGAGTCAATATGCATGAACGGACTCTATGGAAAAAGTTGGTTACTAAAAGGGTCAAAGTTCGTCAAAATATGTCAAAAAGTGTCAATATGCATGAACGGACTTGGTGTAAAAATTTGGTTGGTAAAAGCGTGAAACTTCGTGAAAATATGTCAAAATGCGTCAATATGCATGAGGGGACTTTGTAGAAAAAATTGGTTGACAAATGGGTGAAAGTGCGTCAAAATACGTCAAAATGCGTCAATATGCATGAGGGGACTTTGTGGAAAAAATTGGTTGACTATTGGGTGAAAGTGTGTCAAAATATGTCAAAATGCGTCAATATGCATGAGAGGACTGTATGGAAAATATTGGTTGACAAATGGGTGAAAATATGTCAAAATGCGTCAATATGCATGAGGGGACTGTATGGAAAAAATTGGTTGACAAATGGGTGAAAGTGCGTCAAAAAGCGTGAGAATGAGTGAAACAAGTACGGGGGGCAATGCAGGTCAACAGAGGTGAAAGTGGGTGAATATTCGTGAAATATCCACTCATTCAGATTCACGCATAAAAGGGGCCAATTTTGGGTTAATATGGGTGAAAATAGGTGAGTCAATATATGTGAATATACCTGAAAGTACGTGAGGCCGAACGAAGGATTTGGGCCGGCATTTACGCCAATATTTGTCAAAATACGTGAAAATACGCCAATATATACGAGCCAATCTGCACCAAAATGCTTCAATACACGTGAATTCACTCGCGCATATTCACGCATAAAAGGGGCCAATTTTGGGTTAATATGGGTGAAAATAGGTGAGTCAATATATGTGAATATACCTGAAAGTACGTGAGGCCGAACGAAGGATTTGGGCCGGCATTTACGCCAATATTTGTCAAAATACGTGAAAATACGTCAATATATACGAGCCAATCTGCGCCAAAATGATTCAATACACGTGAATTCACTCGCGCATATTGACATAAACGAGGGGCCAAATTTGGGTCAATTGGAGTCAATATGCGCGAGTGAATTTGACTCCAATTTTCACGCTTATTTTCTCGTGGGAGGTTTAATTGCATAAATGAATTAAAAAAGAGTTCAATTTAATTTATTAGATATAAAAGAATTTCTTTACTTTTTATTAATTTTAAAAATTACTTTTAATTATTTTTAAAATCATTTAACACATTTTTATTGAAGATTTGCCGGAGGAGTAGATTCTTTAATGAGGCTGTTTGCTGATGATAGTGTATTGTATAGAAAAATAGTAAATGAGGAAGATAAGAGGAAGCTGCAGGAAGATCTAGACACTGTAGGTAGGTGGGTGGACAAAAATGGTATGAGTCTTAATGTTGGCAAATGTTCGGTAGTTAATTTTAGTAGGAAAAGAGTAAAAGAAGATGCAGTATACCTAATGAGAGGCGAGGTACTTAGGGAGGACGATAAATATAAATACCTTGGGGTGGTTCTTCAGAGAGAGCTGAATTGGAATGAACATATTAGGTATGTAACGTCAAAGGGAAGGAGAAATTTGGAGTTTGTTATGAGAAATCTGAAGGGGGCGACTGTATTTGTCAGAGACAAGGCCTATAAGACCTTAGTGAGACCAATACTGGAGTATGCATGTAGTGTGTGGGACCCATATAGGCAGATTGGAAAGAAGGAGTTGGAAAAGGTTCAGCGGAGGGCTGCTAGAAGAGTTATGGGTAGAATGAGAAAATGGAGATTAGTTGCAGATGACAAAAAGGTGTGGAAAGATTATGAAAGCGTGTCGAAAATGATTCAGACTTTGGAGTGGGAGCCACTCGAGGAAAGGAGAAGGTACAACCGATTAGGAAATTTGTTTAAAGTTAATAGGGAGATGGCAGGTTGGAGCGAGTTTAGCGATAGAACTAGGAAAGGTAGATATATTGGGAGGGGGGATCATCAGTGGAAGCTGGAGTTCATGGGTAGTGGAAGCGATGTGGGAAAGTATTCCTTCATAAACCGAACAGTGAGGGAGTGGAACTCCCTGCCGTCCGAGGTGGTGGGGGCGGAGAGTTACGGGGGATTTAAGAGTGCGTTGAGCACTATATTGCGAGCCACCGTGGTTTAGCCACATTTGCCGCAGAGCGTTAAATCTTAAATCTTAAACTTGTTTTTAAGTAGTCAACTACTTGTTTTAAGTAGTACCGTTGACTACTTATATATATATACATCATGCATTATAAATAAAAAAAATATTATAATCTTATAATCCATTCGAGGTTAGACAGGTCATGAAAGGGGCCATTTTATCTTGTTTTCTTAATTTTTTGATGAATATATGAAAAATCGCATTACGACAGTCATTTTTTAAATTTCGCGAAATTTTCGCGAAGTTTCGCGAATATTCGCGCGAAAGTTTCGCGAAAGTTTCGCACACCATGTTTCGCGCGAAGTTTTGCATCTCTATGACTCACACAGTAACACTTCGCGAAGCTTCGCGCAAAGTTTCACTAGTTTCGCGAAAATTCGCATGCCAAGTTTCGCGAAAGTTTCACGCGAAACTTCGCGAAATTTATAATTTTGAATTTCCAGCTCTACTTTTTCGAATCGTATTTAATATGAATACCGTCCGTACACCGTTTCGCACCATGTTTCGCGCGAAGTTTTGCATGTAGGGCTGTAGTCATTTTTTTTTTTTTCGCGTATCATTTTTTTTTTAGAATTTTCTTTCATAAATGGTGACAGAAAGAACCAAAATGCTAAGGAAAAATAAATAATTTATAACCACAATAGCAATATATATTATACGGGAATTTCATATATGTTTACATTTCGGGTAGCAAGGAGATATATGCCCGAAGCCGCCCGAAGAGCTTCGGGATGTACCCTAGTCGAAAAATAAGAGTGCTAAGTGGTAATTTGAGCAGTAGTCAAGTAGTTGACTACTTGTTTTTAAGTAATCAACTACTTGTTTTAAGTAGTTGACTACTTAAAAACAAGTAGTCAACTACTTGACTACTGCTCAAATTACCACTTAGCACTCTTATTTTTCGACTAGGGTAGGCATGGCAGAAAACCCTAAAATCCCATATGCTGTGCATGTTAATTGTTAACGTAACTCACAACACCTCTTATTTTCTCATATCATGCAGTTTTGGTCGCCAAATATTTTTTTTTACATGGTTCTTCTTGTTACCATTTATGAAAGAAAATTCTACGAAAAATGATACGAATCGAATCGTCAGGAGAAATTAATTTCGAGAATCGAGACCAATTAACTTTAACACGTATTTGCTATGCCGCATTGCCGCTGACAATGTTTTTTGCCAGAGCGAACTTGATTAGAGTACTCAAGTATTCTGGTTTTGCCTATATATACACATGATTATGACGTCATATTGTTTTGTGACGTATGGTAAAAGACCCGTATAAAGGCGATGCTGTGAGTAAAACGTTAACACGCACAGTATATATTATATAGGATTTTAGGGTTAAATTTTCTGCATGCCGCGTATATACATCCTGAAGACCTTCGGGTGGCTTCGGGCACCTCGGTGCTACCCAAAATGTAAACATGAAATGGACCAATGTTAAAGGACTGAGCCATCATTTTAAGCCCGTCATACCGCGAAACTTTGAATGCGTCAATCAGAGCGTACTTGATTAATCAAGTTATATATAATACGTACGCTCTCTGCTAATCAAGTATTATACACGCTCTGCATCAATCATGCAATGCTATTTTTGAAATTTCGCGGTATGAAAAGCGGGAAATATTGGCGGGAACTGGCCTCTGGCGCTGGCTGTGGTTGTAAAAAGCAAGGACGCTACAGTAGCGTCCTTGGTAAAAAGTATAATATGTATGTATAATATAATCAATATTTTTCTTCTTATTTTTAGGGTATTATTATATAATATTTTATAATTTATTCTGTACACTGTTTTTGTGTTCAATAAACAATTTAAAAAAAAAAAGTAAAAACAGCTGACACAGACAATCACAGCAGCTGATCATAAAAAAAAAAAGTAGAAAATATGCTCGGTTGTGTTTAAACACAGGTTTAATTAAAAGCGTTTTATAATGGAATTTGCTCCAATAATGTACAGAAATATATACAAGATTTTAGTTAAAGGTATGTTGAAACCTTAAGGTTTATTTTTAAAGTAGAAAATAAGAAAAAATGTATGTTTTATTGTAGCCCCAACAAAATTCATCCCATCCGGCGTGACTGGTGCCCAATTTGGTAATTCATCTTCTCTTGGTTTAGACCAGAAGTGGAGAAAAGAGTGAGTACAAAACATTAAATTATATCTTATTAGTAAAATAATTTGGTCAAAATCTCCAAACTAAAATCACACCCCACCTCATAGTGGCTGCTTATGTTAATCAATGGTCCTCCACAGGAAAAGGCTTCCTGAGAATCCCAACGCATATGGACCTTTGACTGATGGCCCTGACTTCTCTTACCTGGATGGCAGACCAGCACCTCTTGGAGCCAGGCAGCTTGGAAGAATGAAAAGGCAGAGTGAAATAGCAGTGAGTAAATATCTGTAAATACAGTCAACGGGGGTAACGACATTGAAGGTTTTTTTGCCCCAATTATTAACTGTAAAAAAAAATTAAAACAGGCCCTTCAAAGTTACCCCGGCAATGGGGTAACATTGAAGGGCCTTGCCGACACTTATGTTCAAGCAACTTAAAAGTGTAATTTTTTTATTAATGTGTCCTACCATGTAATTTACTGTTCTGGACATATTTTACAGTAACTTAGTAGCATATTAAACCGTTATTTGCAATTAATTAAAGATTATTAATTAAAATTCTCCAAATATTTTAAACATTCATTTCATTTTTTTTCTCTCTGAACACATGTTTACAAACATTAATAATTTTATAAGAATGCAGAAGAATTTAAAAAGTGAAGAACTTTTAAGAAATTTCTTCCCTTCATGTTCAGGCTTGAACTGGCATCAATTCCGGAATAATATTCGGATGGTTAACAGAGAACTTGAAGTCCTTGGTCAGTTGGCTGTTCAATAATGAACATATAGTTGAACCATTTTGAATATCAGATGCAATACATCTTCTTTAACTTGACCAGCAGATAAGTTCCAGAGGTGAAGCCTCAGTTCCGTTGCTAAGTCGCTAATCTCAGCGACGAGCTCAGTTGTAGACAGGGTCCTTTTTTTTTTTTTTTTTTTTGGTCACTTTCCGCGTTATTCCCTTTTGTAATTTTTTGTCATCATTGTTTGAGCTCTTTTTGTTATTCACACTCTGATCACTTACTCTTGAGTTTTCGATTGACAAGGAGGAATGTTGACACTCTTCATTCTTACCTAGTGCCATCTTTAGGCAAGAGAGGGGAGGGGTCATGCATGGTTGGGGTCATTCATGTTAACTAAATATACAACCCATTGCCCCTCCATCTTCTATAACCCCACCAGACTCAGCTGACTCACTCTGACTTCAGATCTGGAGAAATGTTCTGGAGACACACTTTTACCTGATGCTACCTGTAGACAGGGGGGAAGGGGAGGGAGGGGGAGTCCATAGTTTAGGTCACCTCTAGAATAGTTCATAATTTCATAAAACTCCCACCCACTGCCCCTTCTAGTCCCTGTACCCCTCCATCCCAAGACTTAGCGAACTCACTCTGACTTTCATACTCGGACGAGGAGCAATATAACTTGAGGCAGTGGCTTGGTTACCTGGTTCTAATTGAAGGCAAAAGGGGTTCCATGGGGGTGTAAGGGCAGGAAGAGGAGGGGGGGGGGTTATGGCTAGGTGACCTACTGGTAGGTCCAAACTTTCATCAGTGCAGTCTTGTTTGTATACACTCTTTGTATTTGTTGACCTCTTCTGTACTCGAATCAGGCCTACCGGTAGTCCGTAAGAGATTTCTTCATGAATCTGAAATTAAAATTTAATTAGTATGATTATATAGTTTCTATTGTAGTTCTGTTCTAACCTTTATCATAAAATTAATAAATTAATTTAACAGCAACTGATTCTTAAAAATTTTCAGGCATGAAATGAGACAAATATAGTTCTAATGTCAAACAATGGTACCGGTAATTACAGGTAATGGCATAGACAATCCCCCAACCCCCCCAATTGCAGGTGTTGTGGTACATAGAGAAATACATGGGCAATGGGTCGGTTTACTTTCCCCTACTCACTTCTCACGGGAAAAACATTCTGAAAGATGGAAGGCCTTTTTTGGAACTATTTTCTGGCTCCGCCACGGAGTACCAGATCAGAATAAAGTGCTAAAAATTACTGCGGTGGACTTAAAAAAGAAAAAAGTAGTTCAAAATTAATTGAAATGTATGATGCAATGATAAAGTATACAGTGTGATTTGTGCCCTAACTTTTATATCAGATTCTTTTTAAAGCTTTATTCAAGTAAATAGTGATGTTCTCTAAAGCCCTTCAAAGTTACCCTGCCGAGCCCTTCAAAGTTACCCCATTGAAAGTAAAAATTCATAAAAAAAAAAGTTAAAGAAAAAATTTAAAATCCTTTGGTACATGTGTTAAGAAGGGTTGAAATGTAACACTGAATAGCATTACAAGTTCCAACTTGTATTTGCTTATATACCTTGTAGATGGCTTATTTCCAGACTTCTTATTTTGATCACTTTTTTCATTCTTCAGTAAAAAAAAATAAATATCTCCAATTTATCAGCTGCAACCCTTAAAGGGGTACCAAAGTGAATACTTTTTTTACATGTTCGGGCAGCTACGAATTATTCTAATATCCCTGTGGCTCAATATTTACGTACGATGCCTAGTTATTTTATAATTAATTATTTAGTTTGAAAAGTGAGTTTGAAAACCGTTGGTTGATTCAAGCATCCCCGCGGCCGCAGCGGCCGGTGATACGACAAGAAGGGGGCGGGAGGAGGTTCCCCCGATTTGCGGGAGATTCTCGTCGTATCAGCGGCTGCTGCGGGCGCGCACCGACTTGAATCAACCAACGGTTATCAAACTCATTTTTCAAACTAAATAATTAATTGTAAAATAACTAGGCATTTTACGAAAATATTGAGACACAGGGATATCAGAATAATTCTTAGCTGCCCGAATATGTAAAAAAAGTATTCACTTTGGTACCCCTTTAAATCTATTTTTCTCTATTAGCTAATAACATGTTCCTACCATATAATGAGAAAAAACTTCAGTGTACACATTGGATTGGTCTATAAAAAATTACAAATCTTTATTTTCCTCATTTTCAATGTTACCCCGGTCGACTGTACTGCAGTATTGGCAGTCGGAGGAATTGACTAAAATTCTATAAAAGTATTGTCTATAATGCAGCAGTCTTACTTGTCAATTCAAGAAGTGCAGTCAGACACAATTTTAACCTCTTCTTTACCTTAGTAACTAATTAACTTTTCCACCAACCAACTCAGAGACCCTCATTTGGTTCAGTCTTAGCACAGACACCCCACGAAGACATCATTTGCATCAACAGGGTACATACTAGTGTCCTAGTGTAGGCTGTACAGTACTGTATAATAGAACGTAAATATACTGGAGTTTATTTACATTGATTTGAGTCTACAGTATGCATACTACTTTTAAAAGTGTTAAACAATCTCGCCCATCCAGATAGGCAGCGTTGTTGATTATGTGTACTGTACAGATTCAGTTTATACCTCAATAAGAAATTTATTATTTCTATGTACAGTTTTCAATCTATTACAAATCTACTATTCTAAAAATGAAAATATCACCAGTATCTAGAGTATTTGGCCATTTGTACCCCCTGACATGCAGATCAGAAGTTTTCTTACTGTTAGTTTCGATATCTTAAATTTATTTAGGTCTACATTTCGACTATTTAACTTTTGTGTGAGAAAATGATGCTGATTTATTGAAACTAAAATACATAGCAGTTTCCATTTAAAACAATGCTTTTCTGTAAAACTGAGTACAGTATCTAAAAAATGTACAATACAGTAATTCTAATAAATATATATACATTACTGTATGTTTTTATGAAAATATATGTCATACCGGTAATGCCATGAAGGTTTGCTACAATTTTCCAAAAATCTTTTGAACTAATGAGTAACTACTGAAAATAACCTTTTATGTTATAGAAAGGTTTTTGAGGGAAATAAATTCTTGATTCAAAATCAAAAGATTCCTAAACTAGAAAAGTAGATGGTTTCAAAATTAATAACAATGATATATTAGAATGTGAAAATTTTAGTGGCTTAATCGAAAGAAGGGGTAAAAATATGGTACTGTGAATTTTTTCAGATTTTTCTGAGACCGGGAACTATTTTTAAAAAATTATTGAAAGCCTATTTTATGACGTCACGGGCAGCACTGCTCTATCCTTTTTCTCAAGGAGGCACGCCCATGACGTCATCAAAAAAGACTTTCAATAATTTTTTAAAAATAGTTCCCGATCTTAGAAAAATCTGAAAAAATTCACAGTACAGTACCATATTTTTATCCCTTCTTTCGATTAGCCACTAAAATTTTCACATTCTAATACCCCATCTAGAAAATGTTGACTCGTCTCTGAATTAAGATTTGTTGTTGCAGCAAGACGTTGTGAGGCTGAGTGGTGAGATGGACTTTGCAGTAGAGCGACATCGGCAGATTGCGTTGAAAAAAGAAGAAGAGAAGAAAAAAATATTGGACAGCAAACTAAAACCAAAAGGGCAATTATTATTGAAGAAAAAATAAACTACAGTAATAATTATTGTAGATCTCCAATTTATTATCATTCGTACATATGTTTTGTAAATACATTTTTATAAAGGTCGAGCGTGGCGCAGTGCATTGACCGGTTTTCGTTAGATCACCGAAGTCAGGCTACGTCGAGCGTGGTTAGTACTTGGATGGGTGACCGTTTCAAGTAAAATTACGTTGCTCCCTCCCTGGGGTAAATTCGTCTCGCTTTCCACCCAGTGCAGTGATACACTTGTGTGTGGTTCCCCAGGCTTTGGACATCGCTTTGGTCCATTGAGAAAAAGTAGAGGTGTCCGTCCTGACTGAGGTTTTCCATGGTTCCCTCGGTCTCACCTCAGCGAATGCTGGGACGCGTAACAGGCCGTGGCCATCATCCGTGCCCTACCTTAACCCTACCCATTACCCCGCCGCGAGCTGTAAGCTCTTAGTGGTGTATCCTTGTAAAAAAAAAAATAAAAAAATAATACATATTTTTTTTATATAATTTTTCTGTTGCAACATTCATTAAATACATAACATACTTTATTTTGTTTTGTTTGTGTAAAATCACAATTAATAAAACATTTTATTACATAGTAAATCAAAATCATAAAATGTACATCTTAATTTTAATATCATTAGATCCTTTACAAAATAATAATTAATATTATACACATGACATTAAAGGGTTGTTTTAGTTTTTCACAGATTGTATGTGATAATATTTTGAGTTAGGTTATTTTTTTTTATCAGAATAGGAAAGCATTTTTATTCCTTTTTTTTTTTTTTTTTCTTTTCTTTTTTTAGGCAATGTAGAGGTGAGATTAATTAACCCTTAGACACTTTTCACTTTTCTTACCCGATTATGCACTTTTACGTTTGCTGGGTCAATATATGACCCAAGGAACCAATGTAGAGGTACGTAGTCAGTATAAAAAAAAAAATTGGACAATCTTCAAATTTATTCTTTCACTCACGATGGAGTACCGACCTCAAATTTTTTTTATTGCAGAAATGGATAGAGGGTGCAAAAATATGCTACTCTGAATTTTTTCCGATTTTTCTGAGACGGAAGTATTTTTAAAAATTTATTGAAAGTCCATTATATGACGTCACGGGCGTTAATGTCCTATCCTTTTCTGAAGGAGAGGCGCCTTGTGACGTCATCAAAATGGACTTTCAATAATTTTTTAAAAATACTTCCCGGTCTCAGAAAAATCTGAAAAAATTCAGAGTAGCATATTTTTGCACCCTCTATCCATTTCTGCAATAAAAAATTTTGAGGTCGGTACTCCATTACCCAATATACGAATATTAGTGAACATGTATTTTTTTATGACTTTTTAAAAGAAAAAAAAAAAACAGTTATTTCAATTTGAAATATGTGCTCTGGGTCAATAACTCATGAAAGTGTCTAACGGTTAAAATAAATTGAAAATTGAGTAATATGCAAGCCTTATCAAAATCCTAATTTTAATAGGCCAGCTTTATATTATTATATATTTTCTTTTCACTCTGCGATGATGTAAAACACTATAAGGGTTCAATACTTAAATTTAAAATTTAAATTCTTATTTCATAGCCCTCTACCAGAGGGCTATGCGTATTTATTCGGCAACAGTTATACAGAACCAATGACCAAATATAATAAAGTCAATAATACACAACATACAAAAACAACACATAAAAATGGTACTAATAAAAAAATGACTAATATAAATATAAGAGGAAAAAAAAAACAAAAACAGTAAAATAATAGTCATGCACAGTAAATAGCAAAAAAAAATAAATAAATAAAAATGCTTAAAACCTTAAAACAGAGCATTCATCAGGTTGGTCTGCAATTGACATAAAGAAGAGTTGAATATGTCCACATTACTATGTTCAGATACAACTTTGTTGTAGAGATTTTGCACTCTCGTACAATAAACAAACTTTGATACATCAACACGCCCCCTCGGAGGCTTGAAAAGCACAGTGCGACGGTTGTACCGAGAAGGGGCATTCAAACAGAACAAACTTAAAATTTTACCTGAATTAACACAATTATTGAGGATTCTATGCATGAATAACAAATCACTTATATCACGCCTCGTCTTCAGTGAATGAAGGCCCGCGCTACGACACAACGCGTTGTTATTATCTTTATTGAACACTATATTCATTTTATTACACCACAGTCTCAGAAAATTTCTCTGTAAACCCTCAATTCTGTCTATTTTATCTTTATGGTGAGGCGACCACACAACAGAGGCATACTCAATAATTGGCCTGAGGGCCTGCCTGACAAGAGATACATACAAGGAACGTATAGTTTTTACAGAAAGGTCACGGCTACATGATCTACGAATCATGCCGAGGACCTTGAGTGAGCTCTTACGTACTTTATCAATATGCTTACCATAAGATAAATCTGAAGTGAGGATTACACCAAGGTCATTGACCTCAGATACTCGCTCAATCTCAATGTCCTCGACCTGATAGTGATACAGTAATGGGGCTACCTTATTTGTGAAAGTAATTAGCTGACACTTATCCAAATTGAGGTCCATGCGCCACATGCGACAACACTCAATGACATTGTTTATGTCCGACTGCAAATTGATACAGTCAGCAACATTGTTAACAACAATTAAGATACAGTTTAGTGTCATCAGCATAAGAGGAGCATCGCGCATGGCGCAGACATTTATTGGGAAGATCATGCACAAAAGCAGTGAACAGCAGCGGCCCCAGGACCAACCCCTGGATGACCCCAGAGGTCACAGGTACTGACACAGAACTGATATTATCAATTGATACAACTTGGGATCTGTCTGATAAGTAACTCTGAATCAATTTCCTTCATTTTAAAATTTTATTATTATCATTAAGGCACTTTCAATTTTAAGTATGATCTACTAGAATTACAGCTAAATATACAATGTTTTAAACTGTTATTATTATTAATTACCATAAAGAAAACAGAAATATATAATTTGTTACAATTTGTAGTATATATAAGTTATAATGATAGGAAGATTTTGGGATAGTGCAGGCCTTTTATGATATGTAATTAAATTGTGAAATGTTATTTCGAAACAATTGGGCTTATTACAGATTTAAAAAAAAAAAAAATACTCTAAAGTTTAAATACAAGAATTTTTTTAGTTGGGCTTTTAACATAATATGCTACTTTTTTACTTAATAACATAAATATTTTGTTGTTATATAATATAATATAATAGCATGCTTGCAAAAGAAGTTTATATTAATTGAAATAAAGAAAAATATCATCTTTAAATTTTGAGACAAAAAGTACCGTTTCTTCAAGTTAAATATATAATCAGCATTGCACCAGAGTGTACCATGTTGTCTTTTGATCACCATAGACTCCGAGTCAATCATTATATAAAATTTAATGAAATATATATTATCTAGCATACATTTTGCAATTAAAATAGGGAAGGGATTTGGAGAATTAAATTTTTTTTATTATGCTCATCTTATTTACTTATTACTTTTACCATATATGTTTTTTTTAAAGATTATGAAATAAAATGATAAAAGGCACAATTAATTGTGTTACAACATATATAATTTGGACTAAAATAATAAAAATTAAAAATTGACATTATTTTTTTTTTTTTGACTGTAGGAGAATTATAAATAGCAGCTTAAAAAGGCTTTATGGAAGGGTTTTAAATAGTTCCATATTAACATATTAACTCATATACAATCAAGGACAGATCCAAGTTTTCAGTTCTATGTAAATACATTATTTAGAAGCTGCAGAACGGGGAAGTGTATATTATGTACCCCTTGACATTAATAAAGGGGGGAGCACAATAGTTGGAGACATAAGAGTGGGGATGAAAACAATTCCCAATTTATTTTTGTATATTTTGGGACGAAAGAGGGGGCGGAGGGAATCTGTTCCTTCTGGAACTGGCCATTGTATTAAAAAAAATGATAATTAATTAAACATTAAAAATTTACAATATTTTATAAAGCATTTTGAGTCCCATATATTATTATAAGCTCAAGGATTATATATTACAATGTGCATAAATATACAATAGTTATACTTGATATTATTGATAATTATTGTCACATGTCTCTTTCAGAGCTTCATTTTGTTAAAATTTAAAAAAAGGGGCAAAAATGCAACCTGCATTACTGAACTGCTGAAAGAGATGCATACTTAACAGGATCTCTTGAAAAGCATTTTATTATTAAATTAAAATTGTTAAAAATATCAAAATAAAGCTCTGATTTTATACAAAAACGACACATAGGATAATATTATAAGAAGGGAAATATTTATCAATACATTACATCTGTAATATTATTCTTATTAAGATTATTTATTTTACAATATATTTTATATTTATCTTGAGAAATTTTATCATATTTTTGGGAAGTTTCCTTTAATAATATTTATAATTTACACTTAAACTGTACAAATAGCTTAGATTAATATATATATAGTAATGTTATTGATATACGTTCATCATGCAATACACAATTTACATTAATTATTATATATAGTTTTAAGTTTTCTGCTTTATTTTCTAAGGTTCCTAATTTTTATTACATATTAAGTTGATGACAGGCATTTTTATAAGGATATTATATATGTGCATATATTTTTTAATAGCATATTTGGTATAATTGTATGAACATTAATTGACAGCAAACGATAGTAAAATTAGACATTAAAACAATGTAATGACTATTAAGTACAGTACACATAACATCTGAAACTACAAAACAATTAATTAATTACTACAAATTTATTTCTTATATATATTGGACATTTAATTCTTTTCCTTTTGCTTGTATAATATAAAACAAAACAGCGTGCATAATTTCTACAATAAACATTTGCTATAATTAATTTAAAGTACGATAAATTAAATTTTATTTGTTATTGCTTTAGTTTTTATTAAGGTATTTGTCATACTTTAGATTCAGTTACATGCTTAATCTTAATTGACAAAAAGTTTTAAATTTAATTTTAGTATAAAATATACTCCCTTAAAAATCAATTTTTATTCAAATTTTAGCAATAACAAATTTTAATTATATATTATATTTCAATTTGCAACAAAAATTCTTACTAAAAATATTAAAATTAAGCTAGCATATCAGAATTATTTTTATTCTTTAATACGATTTAATCCTATTTAATTTATACAAAATTCAAGGATAAAAAAAAATAATTGCGCTTTGAAATATTTCTTTTGTCTCATTCAATTTTTTTTAAAAACATTGTTAATTTCTTATTTCGTTGCAAATAGAGAAAATTTGTAACAATAATCGTATCTTGCAATTCTGAATAATTTGAAAATTAAAAATGTGCAGTTTTTCAAAATGAAGTATAGAAATAAAATAAGTGACATTTCTGAAATATATAAACTGTATAATTCATGCAGTTATAATATTCGGATGTAAGCCTAATACCACTGTAAGTTTCACCCGTAATATTGAATGTGTATATATATTATGTTTTATTATTTATTATAATAATTACAAATAAGGGATATTTTTATATACATTTTTTTTTATATATTATCAATAATTAATATCTGAAAAATAAATCTAAATATTCTAAATCTAAATAAATCTAAATAGTATGGAAACAATTAATTTTTAAATGACAATAATAATGTGTGTGTGTGTATATATATATATATAATATATATATATATATATATATATATATATATATATATATATATATATATATATATATATATATATATATATATATATATAGAAACTACAAATTTAACAAAGTTACATAAACAGAGAATTTTCTGTGGTAATTTGTTACTTTCAAATGCTTTCACGTCTTTGTCAATGAGCACCTTTTTTAATGTCAGACATCTTATATAGTTAGAATTCATATATAATTATATCTTTGCAGTTTGATACATGACACAAGTTTTGAGTTATATATATATGGTTATGATAGCTATATTATAATTCTGTACATATAAACTAATTTGGGATTTTTACTTATTATTATTATTTTTTTATATATAAGCAAAGCACAATTCAAAATTTAGATGGAAGGGATCGAGCGTTAGCATTTAGCATACTGTAATATTATAATAAGAAATAAGATTAACAAGATTGTCATTTCATGGGAAGTTTTATAGTATAGTAGGTAATGATTTCTTTTTCAAAATGAAACATCCATTTAAAAGATCAGCTCCATACTACTCCAGTTTATGATATCATAATTATACACTTAATGAATATGGAACGACTAGTGTGCGATCAGTGAATAGGGCAATATCAAGTGGCGTACCTCAAGGGTCAAAATTAGGTGGATTTTTATATAATATTATGGACTCTAATGGCATCTTTAACATATTCAACTTGGGTCAATTGGATAAATATGCGGACGACACTTCCCACTCTATCGCTCTTAATAGACCACATGATTTTTTAATAATTCCTGAAATTCAAAAGGAGGTGGAAAAAATGTCACACAGGTCACACTGGTGTACAACCAATACTCTTAATTTAAATGTTAACGAAACCAAAATTATGATTTTTCATAGTCCATGCAGGCATTGAAATAAATTTATCAACTCTTATTTATTTAAACCATATAAGAGTATTAAATTTGTACAGGAGACGAAATTTTGGGCCTCACAATGACGGACACTTTATGCTGGTCCTCTCATATAGCCTTACTAAGCTCCAAACTGGCTAGGAGTTGCTTTCTGCTATTTAATTTAAGACCTACTATGATAGATTTACAGGTATTGCGCACAATATATTACGCCTATTTTCAATCTCAACTTGCATATGGCATTATTTTCTGGGGAAATTCAACACACAGTAAGAGAATTTTTATTTTACAGAAGCGAGCAATACGAACAATATGTTATAAACGCTGCTACTATATTCTTGCAAATCATGGCATTGTTCCCAAGCTTAGACATGTTGACGTTAACATCACTCTATATTTATGAATGTGTTAAATTTCTCCGTAAACACCCTGAACTTTTCACAGTAAATCATGATAACCATAAACTGTATAATTTAGGGAATAAAAACAATATATCTATTGAAAAATACATACACGCTTTTGCTTATTGTGATGCGCGAAATTGTATAATCATTTACCGACTTTCTTAAAGAACAAGAAAGAACAGAGTAATTTCCCTCATTTATTGAAACAATTTCTAATTAAAAAATGCTATTATAATATTAACGATTTCTTTAATGATAACTTCACTCATACTTCTCAATAGATATTATGTTTTGATTATGGAGTAGCACACTAACTCTATTTGTTTTTCAGACACTGGACAGCTTTAACTGCAACTTCACAAGTGCACAAGTTTGTTTGCTTTTCATCTTTATGATGTGTTCAATGTTTGTAAATAAACAACTAGTGATCTGGTTTTTTCATGACAGTATGTTGATAATTAATTATGTTTTGTACTGGATTGCTCTATAATTGAGGTATTGTTAAGTGTTTTTATTCATGTCAGTGTATTGATATTTATTTTTATTGTTAATACTATTAATTACACGTTTTTTTTTTTTTTTTTTTTTTTTTTTTTTTTTTATATGTGACTGATTATGTAATTTGAAGTGCTTATATTGTTATGTACAATCGAAAAGCAATAAAATATTATGAATTATATATATGAAAAGATTAGGATAAATATACGCATATTATACATGGAAAAAAGTGTTTGTTGACACAATGATTTCTAATATCATAATATAGCATACAATTGCAGGATTAATTTTTTAACTGAATCTATAATATATGTGATATATATGCTCCAATCCCAGCACTCGATAATATGTAAACCGAGAAATTTAACAGAAACAGCGAGCTGTTTTGATTGTTTCATTAAAAATTAAAAAAAAAATGCAATGGGTTTGAATCTGCTTAAATTTAGCGGAAAGATAATTAATTTTGATTATTCAAATTTTGGATCAATAAATTTAGTAATTATAGCAATAAGAACCGTTTTATGATCGTAAAAATTTGAACGCACGAATTTGTCATTTGAACGTCACAAACGGTCACAAAAAATAAAATATCTAATATAAATGTAAGTTTCAAAATTGGTAACAGAATGCTTGTGCAAACCTAAAATTTCTGCAAGTTTTCTATAGCTGCATGCCTGCAAAAGTCTGTAGATGTACAGTACAGTGATGTTCAGTCAATGAAAACTAAAAAAACATGAAAGAGGCATTTTAATAATAGGTATAAGTACCTGTACAAAGTTCAGTTCTCTTTTTTGTCTTATAGCACAGCGCTCGGCTAGAATTGTTATATATATATAATATATCACGCAAATGCATATTGCACTGTGCTATGGGTAGAAACACAACAAACTATTGAACTGTATTGAAAGAGAGATGAATATACCCAAATTACACATGAAAGGGAGTAATATGTACACTGTTTCTTTGCCATGATCACCCACATGCAAGTACTAGTCACGCTTTGTAATACGTACAGTACAAAACTTCAGTGACCTAATGAGAATCGTCAGTAAACGCAGCGCCAGCGCGGCGCTATTATAGTGGCGTCGTCAGGGGGAAAAAACCCCACCTCCCTCTAATTCTTTGAAAAAATCAGAGGGGGTGGGGGTGGGAGACGGAAGAGGGGGGGGAGACTGGCAGACCCACCCACGGCTCATGTGTTTTCTCTATCGTGATTATTTGGGGGTATAATATTCATTATAATTATTATATGTGTTTGAAAGCTAGCTATAGTGTAATGAAAAAATGGAAAACTAAATAAAACTTAAGAGTTGATTGCGCTGACCATTGAGCTCTATACAAGGCTAGAGGGATAATGCCCTATACTTCTCAATGTTAAACTGTGCGCACGGTCCGGCGGGAGGAAGTGGGTGGGAGATTGCGCTTTCGTCACACATTCCAACGTATTCTCCTCAGAATTGCCAACTGCAGTGTAACTTTTAATACTTATTTTATAAGGAAACTTTCTTAGGTTGGTCAACCAGGCATTCGATAGCACCGACCACCACCCACTTTCCTCCCAGACGCCGTGCGCGCCTAAAACAGCTGATTAGCCCTCTAGCCTTGTATAGAGCTCAATGGCGCTGACGTCATGCCGCTGTAAGTTAGGCTGCTCAATGGAGGACCAGAATGCACATACTAGTATATAAACAAATTACATATTGATTTTTTTCACTTTATTAAACAAAATAAGAACAATCAAAACTATTTTATTTCAAAATTTTTTTTTATCATTTCTCCTATCTAATGCCATAGTAGTTGGACCTCCACTTTCTCTTTTCTATAATACCCTCCTGATATGCTATTTTCCCTCGTAAACAAAAACAGCAAAGAACTCTATACACCATGGTGTGAAAACTATTATTTACATTTAACAAATTAACTAATTACGTTTGATGTTCAGTAAGAAAGGAAAGTGTGCAACCTTTAAAACAAGTTTAGTTTGCATGTTTGCTTTTTTCTTTTATACATGCTTTTTTATGCTCACAATTCAACCTCTTAAAAAAAACGAGCAGTGAGGATTGATGATTCTGCAGTATGAGTAGCGATCACCTTGACTTTACCTGCGCGCCGTGCACCTGTCGTCTCGGACGTAGGAGTGCCCTGGTCCAGAGGTGTGCTCTGAGAGGCCGCGTGAGTCGCTGCTGCCACCACTGTTGCCTGCATGCTGCTGTCAGTAGTCAGTAGCGAGCGGGAAGCAGCGTAGAAGAGACGTGTGCTGGATCGCTCTCCACCGCGGATCGCACGCGCACACGACATCGCGATGGCAACATCATTAACAGGAATCGGAATTGTATGGGCCTGCCTCTCTCTTGCAGCAGCCCTTGTATGTTGTACAGGATTCTATCTGCCATTCTGGATTCAGGTATTGTAAATATTATATTTTATATCCTAATTAAAATTTTCATTAACATTTTAAGGAATATATAATTCATTTAATTTTCATCTTTCCTCAACATTTTTGGAACTGACAATGAACTAGTTTTAATTCCCTAAGAGAAATTTATTAAGTATTTTTAAAACTTTATCGGTAGTTTTAATAATGTTAAAAAATGATTATTTAGTTTTTTAATCAATGCTTATTAAACCATATTTTATTATTATTATTAAACCCTAAGAACAACTATTTATCTCCAATGACATTCGTGCGATCGGCAAAATTCTAGGTTCAAAATTACATAAAAAATTACTCATTGCGAGAAACCTAGTTAGGAATATCATTTTATCTAACCACATCAGATTAAATTTCAAAAATATTTATTTTTTCTCCAGCTGTGTTAAATGTATACTGCTGTAATAGTTATAACTGTATATTTTCCGTTCATGTAAATTTTTTAACCACCTCGGCCATCCATCCTGCAGTGAGATTGATTAAATAATATATTATATAATTTATCACTATAATTTGTTAATTTCACTGATATATATTATAATTATTTAAGGAACTTTAAATTTAAATTTTAGAACTAACAATTAAGTTGACAAAATAATCTCTCCAATTTTTACTACCGAGAAAAATTGTTTGTACGAACTATAATTGATGTAATATTTATAAAAGTTAAATAATTATCCCTCCACCGCTTCACGAATCAACGGTGAGAAATCCAGTTCCTCTTATTGGTTTTTACATTTTACACTTTTTACAATACTTGCACCTTCTGCCTCACAGGTTCCTTTTCTTCATTTCTTTTTCATCTTAGCTTGCAGTGACCACCCTGCTCACTTTTCGAGCTCGTGTAGGTTGCGCGAATCAAATGTTAAAGGCGGATTCAGATGGCGACAAAGGCGATGCGACGCGATTTTGTCACACAAGCTGTGAAATCCTATGCGGAAGCGAATTCGCCATTGCGGTGGCGAATATCGCGTTAAATTACGATGCTCTTTTTTTTTAATCGCCAAATATGGCCACCAATGGATGTTACAGCAAGTGTGCATTATTCGCTTCGCGTCGCAGGCTGGAAATTGGCGAAATCGCCATGGGAATCCACCTTCATATGTCATCACATCACCTCACTTCGTTGCTAATATAACACACGTAATGCAAAAATATTATTCTTCAATATAAATGGGTATTATTAGGTTAAAACCACGTGTAAAGGACCAAGAGTTGGCAAGGGTCAACCGAATGTCATGATTTTCACACATGTTGTAGTCCATACACATGTAATAAAGGTTTGGATATTTTTTTGGCTAAAACTAAAAAAAAAAAAAAAAAAAAAGGATTTTGAAATTTTGAAAAATTTCATGACCCTTTCGGACAAAATATTTTGTTGTGCCAAAACTATTATAGATAGTGACAAAAATCAAACGGGAATACATTCACAGATATATTACCCAAATTTTGATTTAAGAGACCATGACTTTGAAATTTTTAAAGGTCATCGGTCAAAGGTCAAAAACTTCAAAATCGATTTAAAAAAAAAAAAAAAAGATACGCATAAAAAATTATGAAAAAAATTTATAACATAGTGCCTATATAAGTCTAAAAGAAACTGCAATCAAAAGTTTGGGTTAACTTTTTGTTCAACAGCTAGAATTTTTTCCGTCGGCGCATCGACCGAAAAACACAGGGATGCGCGTTAACGGAAAATATTCTAGCTGTTGAACAAAAAGTTTCCCCAAACTTTTGATTGCAGTTTCTGTTAGACATATATTTTATATAGGCACTATGTTATCATTGTTTTCATATTTTTTATGCGTATTTTTTTTAATCAATTTTGAAGTTTTTGACCTTTGACCGATGACCTTAAAAAAATTCAAGGTCATGGTCTAGCTCATATATCAAAAGTTGGGTAATATATATCTGAATGTATTCCCGTTTGATTTTTGTCGCTATCTATAGTAGTTTTGGCACAAAAAAATATTTTGTCCGAAAGGGTCATGAAATTTTTTAAAATTTCAAAATCCGTTTTTTTTTTTAATTTTAGCCAAATAAATATCCAACCCTTTATTAAATGTGTATGGATGACTACAACGTATGTGAAAATCATGGCATTCGGTTGACCGTTGCCAGCTCTTGGTCCTTTACACGTGGTTTTAACCAACGACTGCATTGGGGTATTTTTGAAGGTGCACATTATAGAAAATATAATATATGTATATATTTATAGAATGCAGCAGCACATGCAAAAATAAACGTTACCATTTATCAGCGTAGTGTAACTCCTTAGTGTATCAAAAGGCCAAACTTAGTGAGCTCCTTGTATTTTGAATTTTAAAAGACTCGGATAGGTAGTTAATTGCTCTGGCAATCAATTTACTATTTAATTTACAGTGGGGTTTCTTTGGATCTTTGCATATTTTGCATCACCTCAATGTTATAATAATTTCGATCATTATATAGGGGGCTATATACCTATATAAACTATATATATTACCACAGTTAAATTGTAACACTGTGGCAATATATGCTTCTAAACTCTATATATTATATTATTATATAGTTGGAGCTATAAAATGATTTATTGAGTTATTTCAATCCTAAATCTGGCTTGTTAAGCACGTTAATTAAAATATCACGTTCGAATGTGACGCATCTCCTGTTACAAGACTCGTGGGAAATATATTTCATTAACTACAACAATGACATTAGTATATACAATTACGAGTTACGCGTAACAATACGTCATGCTTGATGGTAGAAGTATAATATATTATATGAAATCCACTTGAGACCAACAATGTTTTTAACTTTTTACAATAAATCAAATTGCTTGTGTACACTATTTATTATTATTTTCCCATTCAAATTTCTTATACAAATACATTTCATAATAAGTATATAGTATAATATATTATATATATTATTATAATATTGAATTTATATATTAATATGAAAGGATAAATAAATAAAATTACATATTTTTTTCAACTATTTTACTTCGCAATAGAGTATCGACCTCAATTTTTTTTATTGCAGAAATGGATAGAGGGTGCAAAGTTATGCTACCCTGATTTTTTTCAGATTTTTTAGATCCCGGGAATTATTTTGAAAAAACTTTTGAAAGTTCTTTTTGTGACGTCACGAGGCAGCAAGTCCTATTTTTTTTCTTAAGGAGTGGCGTCTCGTGACGTCACAAAAAGAACTTTGAATAATTTTTTAAAAATAGTTCTAGGGCTCTAAAAAAATCTGAAAAAAATCAGGTTAGCATAAATTTGCACCCTCTATCCATTTCTGCAATAAAAAAAATTGAGATCGATACTCCATTGCGTATCATGTAGATTAGCGTATATAATTAATAATAATAAAGTTTTCAACTTTTCAGTTTGCGAAGTGTGAACATATTATATAATGTATAATAAGATATTTTTATAGTTTATTTAACTATAAAACTTGTATAATTTAATTAACAATGCATGTATTGTTAACTGTACTAGCGTTTTTATAATATAATATAATATAATATATATATATATATATATATATATATTACGATATACCTGATGGCCTTCCTCAATGTTTTGTTGGCTCTTGCCTCAAATAGCCCACAGTCATCTCTCTCTCTCTCTCTCTCTCTCTCTCTCTCTCTCTCTCTCTCTCTCTCTCTCTCTCTCTCTCTCTCTCTCTCTCTCTCTCTCTCTCTCTCTCTCTCTCTCTCTCTCTCTCTCTCTCTCTCTCTCTCTCTATCCTCACTATAGCTGCTTCTCAGTAGCTCGAAGCGCGAGCAGCCAGCTAGCAGCCCGCCAGGCAAGTAAGAAGAGAGAATCGAGGCGGCTGCTAGGCTGATTGCCAATTGAGACAATTATTGTTCCCCAAGGTCTAGGGAATAGTACCAGACCATGTTGAACATGTGGCCCCAAGGGATTAATCTAATTTACGAGACTTTTCATGCAATCAACTGTTATTTTTAAAAAAATAAGCAGCTTAATAATTCTACTTCATTTTTACATTAATTATAAATATTATATATTTATATATATTATATTTATGTATGAAGATGTAATAAACAATAAACATACTTATTCTGACTTCTAATTAAAACTGAAAATATCATCCACATTCTTTCTTTAACATTAATATTTTAATAAAACGCATGTACACAGTCGATCATTTTTAGTTGAAAGGGCTGATGCCATTTTGTCTCTTACCTAAATACAAACTTTATTTCAGCAGAGGATTGATTGATTGGCGTGGCGCAATGCATTCACCGGTTCTCGTTAGTCGAGCGTGGCTAGTACTTGGATGGGTGACCGTTTCAAGTAAAAATTACGTTGCTCCTTTCCCTCCCTGGGGTAAATTCGTCTCGCTTTCCACCTAGTACAGTGATGCACTTGTATGCTGCTCCCCAGACTTTGGACATCACTTTGGTCTATTGAGAAAAAGTAGAGGTGTCCGTCATGACTGAGGTTTTCCACGGTTCCCTCGGTCTCACCTTTGCGAATACTGAGACGCGTAAAAGGTCGTTGTCAGCACCATAATTTCCCTCCCTTATCTGTGCCCACTACCCCGCCTCGAGCTTCAAGCTCATAGGGGTGTATCCTTGTAGAGCTAGAGGTTTTTAAATTACAACATAATTCGTATCATTAATTTATAGCCAAAAGCTACTGACTTACATATCATAGAACTTTCAATGCCTTCATTACATTATTTTTATTATAAATTTTATATAAAATAATCATAAACTATTATTTTGTTATTATAATTATATATTTTACTTTCCCGTATGAGTAATAGTCAAAGGTCATATATTAGTCATTTTAGTCATATTGCTCATATGTTATAAAAAAAATTGCAGGAATAATTGCAATGGCTTAATGTTTGTTTATTATTTATCTATAGATGTTGTTTTGTATACGGCTATTATTATGTTCATGCATTATTAATATTTTGAAACACTTAATTGAATAACAATTTCCTTGCATGATATTACCATAAGCTATATCAATATTCTTCAAAGTTTGGTATAATAATATATACTCCGTTATTCATGCCTTATATTTTACAAATATTGAAAATTTGCATTTTGCATTTTCAATTAAATATATTGATTGTATTTTGGATATGAATTAAATATTTATGCTGACGTGAAGCAACAGTGCCTGGTAATGTAACAATAATATTAGAATGCTTGCTATGGCTGCTGCAGGTTATACAATAAAATTGTTCTACACACGGCAAGGTAGATTCCGAGTGTTGTTTTTGTTACCATAGCGACTGCTGCTGCTGCTGCTGCGAAAACTGCTCCTCCTCGTCATTTCTGCTGAGAGCACTTAGCAAGCCATCATGGCGTAATATTAAAGAAGGCTTGCTTACATACCTACCTATCTGTGCACCTGCAAAACTCATTATTATATTGCTGTGTAGTGTAAGTGTTACAAGAAATTGTTGCACCACCTATACAAAACAAATATTATGAAATATGTAAAAAAAAATATTTAAAATAAAAATACTTTCTTTCTAAATGTATTTAATTATGCCATATAAATTGATATAAAATATAATATATATAGACATTAGTATAATATAATGCAACATCAAGAAATTGGAATTTTCTATAAATATAATATTCTCTACTTATATTTGTTACTAGCGTGAGTAAAAATAAATGTACATAAAAATATTATATATATATAGAAGAAGCTATAAATGTGAAGAGATGAGATCTCGAAGACGTTATACATTTGGCCACTGTAATGCCACGTTAGGTAGCTCTTCCACTGCTCTGTTTTTATAACAATATAATTATCGAGGCCTGGTTTTGTGGCTTTCTTGCTAGCCTTCAGGCTAAACCTGGGGCACCACACCATAAAAAATATAATTATTATATAAAACTCCCATACCTATCTATATCTATCTCTCTCTTTCACACACACAACACACACACATTCACTTCTATATACTTCTGTATGTATACCACCGTGCATGTAATTCTAATGACGTCATCACTTTTTTTAACAAAATATTAAAACAATAAAAAAATATAATCCTCTGGCTGAGTCTGGAGCCGTAATAACCATGTGAAGATATTTAAGTCTAACCATATCCTGACAAAGCAATGAAAGTAAAATATTGTAATACTATAATAACAACATAATATATTTAACAAAAATTGAATTATGATCATGCATCATCAAAATCGTGTTTTATAACTATTGTTATAAATCACTTTAATTAAGTAACATAATTTTACTAGAAATTTACTCCATGCAATATAATTGAAAATTACGTTATGAAAAATTTACAATATATATAATATACTGTATATGCAACATTATAATGTAATCAATTATTTTAAAATAGTGCAGCAATAAAAAAAAGGTGAAATGTTATTTTTTATGACAGTAATATAATATAATTATGTTTTCTTCACTTACGTTGCGTGAATCACATAATAATGATGCTATATATTATCAAGTATATAGGCTTGTGTGTATATATATATATATATATATATAATTATATATATATATAAAGGTAATTAGCTGAAATAAGTTTTAGAGAAATCATGATACAACTTTATGAGACGGGATAATTTACTGGCGGCTATAAAATAAGTTTATACTCTTGATGGTTCCGCCACCATCATCAGGGTGACAAAATTTTGTCTGGGTGTCTGCCCCTCTGTACACATGATGCAAGGGAAGAGTCACGCGCAGTGTAATATATTAAAGACTGTACCACGAAAGAGGCACGCGCAGTATAATATATGCTATATATACAGCACCATCAACTAGTGTATCTCTGATGTAGGCTCCTTTGCGCCTGCTAGCTGCAATATCACTTTATAGTATATCAAGCTCACTAGGACCCAGCCAGCCAGCTTAATTCAAGGCACAAGAGCCTGAGCGTTGCATAGCATATAATCTCATTATTTTAGAAGAGGCTTAGTTAGAGGCAATTAGCAAGCTCTTATACGTGCCTTTTGCTTTATACCAAAGATCAATGACAGCAAGATACTGTAAAGAACAAGATTAAGAGATTTGCATTCGTGATACCTAATTAACCCATTTATTACCATATTTATACAAATAATTTCATTAAAAACATTACTTTACAGCTTTACACAACAAACACGAAAAGAAAATTTTAGTATACGTTTTAGAATTCAACACTGATGTATTTAAGGTATGTGCATGTTGGTTTAATTATCTTGTTAGTGAAAATGTTATTATATTTAATTCTTTCGTTTTCTTTCGTTTTAAAAAGATATTTCAAATGGAGTATCGACCTCAATTTTTTTTTATTGCAGAAATGGATAGAGAGTGAAAAGTTATGCTACCCTGAATTTTTTCAGATTTTTTAGAGCCCGGGAAGTATTTTTAAAAAATTATTGAAAGTCCTTTTTGTGACGTCACGCGGCGGCAAGTTCCATCTTTTTCTTAAGGAGCGGCGTCTCGTGACGTCACAAAAAGAACTTTCAATAATTTTTTAAAAATAGTTCCTGGGCTCTAAAAAATCTGAAAAAAATTAGGGTAGCATAACTTTGCACCCTCTATCCATTTCTGCAATAAAAATTTTTGAGGTCGATACTCCATTCTTTTGTTAAAAGATTTATTCCTTAATTTTCTCTAGCCACAAATATTATAGCATAAATTCAAGTCGTATACATTATAACAACAATTAACCATCACGTATTACATTACTCTTCCTATAAATATAATATTTACCACATAGGCTGTTCATAAATTTACAAACAATTTATGAATCATCAAGAAGAAAATAATTATATTTATATTATGATCCGTCTGATTTTTTTTTTTTTTTTTTTTTTTTTTTTTTTTTAATCTGAAATCATTTGTCCCTTTAGTTGTGCTGTATGATATTATTTAATTATTTATTACACCCAAAACACAAAATACATATTATACAACGTTTAATTATGGGTGCGGATTGCAACACAGCATCAATTGAATGACACTATTTCACTAACAATTTGTATAGGTCTATATTGTTTTTATTACATAAGCTTACCGTGAGAAGTATGAATTTACGAAGTCACAAATATGAATATTTATGAATATTTTAGGCGAATGAAATTATATTTTATTTATAATAGACAAAATAATGATGAATAAACTAATAATTTCAATAATATTTTATCCGTAGTGATGCATGATGCATTAAATTATGAAATTTGTGCTCACTATCCATATTTTTATTAATACATTATATCATATGCAAATATAAAATGAAAACGTATATATTTAAAAGGTGAAATTTCAATGTTTAACAATTTAGCTTAATATATAGGTGTACCCTGAATAGTGTTTAGTGTGTGCACTTTTGGAAAGATTGACTGTATTTCCAGTAAGTATAACATTAAGAGAACTGAGCAATTGAAGATAGGGTAAAAAAAATGTACACTTTTAGGCTTTAGGGTTTAGGTTCAGATTAATGGTGATTAAATGTAGTCGGCCGGAATTTGATAAAACGTGGCATACCATGTGTTCCTGAATCTTTTCCCCTAGTTTCATCAAAATCCAATACATGATAATATTTGTGTATTCTTTTTGTATTTTTCTCACATCTCAAATGTACCGTGCGGTGAATATATATTTGAATTATTCTCTCCTGCAGTTACAGTTATCCAAGATGTTGTATACTCACAAGTCAGAATATGCATTATATACAAAAATATAAATCGTCGCATATTAGTCAAAATTTTCCACAAAATTACTTGTTGGAGAAAGCTATGTAAAAAGTTTCCTATATAGCAAGCTTCAAGAGATGCCTTTATAAAACGGGTACCCTTCCTATCTACATGCATGGTCTGGAAATGGAAAATTAGGGAATCTCAAAAGCCACGTCCATGGTTTCCATGGTTTTTAGCTAAATTATGTTGCAAATCAAGATAATGAAATGAAAAAAATATTCAAATGTTGAGAGAAAAAAATCTGCATAATGCGGAGGGAGATAAAAAAAAATATCACAGGGCAAAAGTGAGACGTCAAAAATGTTCAATTTTATACAGCTTACTTTTTCTCTTCTCTCTGGTATCTTTTCACCACCATACCGTTTATGATATTATCTTATATATCGTTCATCTGAAACTTTTTGTAGGACGTCATTAAGATTCAGTGCTAAGCCTTTTTTTTTTTTTTCGTATGAAAGTTTTTAAAAAGGGGACAAAATATAATAACACTATATATTATATAATATATATAATAAAATACATAATATTTTAAATTTTAAAAAGATGTTCTTGTGTGCATAAATGTACAAATATTTAAAAGTAAAATGGAGCAGTACGTACTCAAGAAAGTCTTTTATTTTAAATGAGAAATATTATTGTTGTTTCTTTACCCCACGCCTTCGAGCGACGTGACTTTGAGGTTGTTTCTGATGCTTTGCATGGTACAGCAGCAGCAGCAGCGGCGGCGGCTGGGTTTTTACTATAACATGAGGGATGATGCGCGGTTCACATCGGAGGCTCCTAGTAGCTTTACCGTCGCATAATCACATGTTCTCCGGCACGTCTGCATGTCTACCCTGCTTGCTTGCAGGGTTACGCCATGCGAGGGGGGCGAAACCGTGAGGTTTTATAATAGTTGGTGGGAGTGGTAAGGTGGAGGTGGTGGCTAGGGCACATTCCTTTCCTTCTCCATCTTCCCTTCTTTATTTTTATTCTATTCTCTAACAAATACGTATTTTCACCGTTCCGAAAAAATAATCGTTCACTAAGAGATGGCAGTAGTATCGATATATCATTTGAACAATATTTTGTAATAAGTTATAAACAAAGTTTTATCCATGATTAAATGAATAATGATGTAATTTATTTGCTGATGTAATATAACGTGTGCATTAATATAATATATAAATGTGTACCAAAAAAGTTATTCTCAAACTCTAGTAAGTTAGAGAGGTAAAGTACGGAGAGTTCGATAAAATTATTGCTATACACATTTGAGTTTGTTACGTGAAAAGAATACAAAATTAATATAATAGTTGTTTTTACAAAGTTTACTTTTACATAAAATATATAACAATTGTATATAACATTGCTTTTAAACAAAGTATATATGATTGCGAGTATAATATATGCTTATGGTGATGCTGCATTCAGTGAGCAAACAGTTATACTTCTGTTTTCTTGTTGTGTGGTACATACTGGTATATTATAACGTACTTACTGAGAATTTGAACGTAGTTGCAGCAAAAGTTTTAGCTCTTGCCTGAATAGAGAGGCGGAGACGAGCTTATTATTATACTCTTGTGTATATAGTTTGCTATACATATACAATGACAATGTTCACTATACCTCAGGTAAACAAAAGCTAAAACATTATATTCTCTTACCTACCCTTGGTATAAAGAGACAGTTATAGCAAGGCAAGAGACTTGATAGGATGCATGGAGTTTATAGTTAGTAGTTCATAATAACAACAGCAGCCCGCATCACACGTAAAACCGGTTCATTTCTCAGTTATAGCATACAATACGACGGTATATTTTTATATTTCATTAATATATAGTCAAATATAATCGGAATGTTTTGACGTCATAAAGTAATCAAGATTTCAAAAAAAGATAAAATAAAAAATAATTATTTTAAAAGCATAACTTTAATTCATAAATATGCATATATACAGTACTGTATCATTTATACATAACCTATAGATGTATCATTATTCTATAGAGCTTTCTAATCCTAAGGATTATTATATCAAGCTCTAAAAAATGTGAATTTTATTTTATTTAATACTCATCGCATCAGAAAAGAAAATATACCAACGTCATGTCTAATAGTTTAGAAACGTTGCAATATACTAAAATTTAAGTAATAAGGCGGATTCAGATGGCGACAACGGCGATGCGACGCGATTTTGACGTAAAAGCTGTGAATCCTATGCGGCGAGCGAAATCGCATTAATTGCGATGCTCTTTTTTTTTAATCGCCAAATATGGCCGCCAATGGATGTTACAGCATTATTCGCGTCGCATCGCATGATAAAAATCCATGTGAATCCACCTTTATTAGTTTTTCTCCTCTCATCACGAGCTAAATATATTATATTAAATATATATTTATATTTTATATAATCTCTGCATTTGGTAATGACATGCATGACAGAGTAAAGCATGATAATGTTCCATTTATAGCACTCGCACATTCATCAATACTAAATTGCAAAAAGATCAGGATTGAAAACTGTGGTAACCGCGCAACCTACACGACTGCATGATTTACACACGAGAGAGAAAAAGTTTATTACATAAATGGAGGTGCTAAAATTAATGCAAATCAATCATATGTATAAACCTGTACGGTATAGAATATAATACCTCTTTTTGTGGATCTCGATTTAATTTTTCAAGTTTATTAATATTTTATAGATTCATGAAGCATGATAAAAAAAAAAATGTATACTGTGAAAATTTGTCCCACAATCCTCTGCATGTATACAGAGCATATATAGTGAATATTATATTATTTTATATAATATAATTTTATATTATATATATATATGGATCATACTAGTTTTCATTAAAATACGGTATAATATTATACGTTTCATTCTATATAAAATACGTTGAAATAATATATGAATAAAATATGATTCAAATGAATACAATAATATTATATTATATGAATATATATCTGAATTTCACTGTACTGTACCGGGTACATTTACTTGCATTTGTAAATCATGATTTCCATAAAGTATCACAAATTCCTGCAACATAGTCTATTATAGCCATAACTTTCTTGTACAGACTGTATATACAGTACGTATAAAAAAATGCTCTGGCTGGATTGAGGTACAATATAAACAGAATACACTATAATTTAAATTCAAATTATAATATATTATATATATATATATATATATATATATATATATATATATATATATATATATATATATATATATATATATATACAGTATATATAAGGCCGGCTGATCTTTTATAATAATTTCAGAGAAGCGTATGGTCATGCGTAAGACGCTGCGGTATTGTATGTTTCCTTAAATAGTACATTATATATATACAGTACTGCATGCCTCTCTCTCTCTCTCTCTCTCTCTCTCGACGATTGACGCCGTGACGATCGAGCTTGCCAGCTGAGAGATGACAGATGTAATATTAAGTAGACTCGATCATGAAAGCATGAATGCTATGCATGCCTGGGTGCATGATCCTGTCAACTCCTTTACACATGCAAAAAAAAAAAACAAGTGAGAGAGTATACACCATAAAAATTGTATAATAAATTACTTTAAGATTATAATAACTTCATGACATAAATGTTATTACGTATATATCAATTTATTCGTTTAAACTTAATTTCAATTTGAAATGATTCTATTAGTAGTTTATATAAGAAAAAAGAAAAAATAGACAACATGTTGTAGTAAAAGATTTCTTCTTATTTTGTTATAAAGTATTAAAAAGGGGGGGGAAAGGTGAACTTTTATGAAGTTTTTGCTTACAAGTGAGATTTGGTAAAGCTTAAACTTTTACTCAAAAAAAAGGAGAAGAAACTTTTGAAATGGCATTTACTGTAACTGTTGGCTTGACACTCCTAGATTTTTTTAGATTTGTTGAGATTTGTTGTGGTCACGTGTTCAGTACATCAAGTTGTCTGAAAAGTCGCAACTCCGCACCCTCCGCACTAGACGGACCGACGCTCGATCGCTTGATGCTTTACTTTCTTGACGTGCGACCCCCCGCAGTAGTTGCCCAGCGCCCTGCCCTCCCTTCTGCTTGTCCCGCTGCTGCCAAAAAACGTAGCAGGCTCTTCTGTTCGCAAGCAATGAGAATTTGCTTTTGCAGTAGCAGACAAAGCATTGTTCGTATAGCCAACTCAATCTACCGAGAACAAGTAGATTGAACTGAAGAGTTCTATATCATAGCTTAGGATAAGAAAGTCGCTGCAAATAGTATTCCAACTATTTTTGAAGTTTTTTTCTCAAAGCTTTGTAGCCTCTATGAGTTGTAGGATGATTGAGCTTTTATAGAGAAGCCAGTAGCAGCAGCAGCGCCTCTCATTCCTGTTGTTATAAGCATGTCAAACGGTTTAGAAAAGGGCGGCTTTAGCTCAGCCACAATGCAAGCTCTGAAATTGGAAATTCGACTCGACCGTGATTAAAAAAACTTCTCTCTTTTTAGTTCACTTCTTGGATTGCTGAAACTAAAGAAACAAAACGAACAGAAAAACAAACAAAAATACAAAACAAAAAGTTTAAAATTTCGTAAAAACAATTTTTCAATTGCTTTTTATCCTCAATTAACACCATATTGTTTAAATAATAATCTAACTTCATGTAAATTAATTTGTTTAATTTATATACGAAAAGAATCCCAATTAAATAATAACCAGCACTTCTAAAAATAACAATTAAAAACTTTTCAAAATTATTTTCACAGCTAAAATTCACAAACGTTACCACTGCTTGATTTGATGGCGCTGCATTTCTATATATAAGAGACAAAGGAACGCAATTTTTTTGAAAATATACATTTTTTATTTCCCCAACACAACAATTAAAATTATTTTAATTTTTAGCAATCAAAATTATTAAAGGGTGAAATGAAATTACTATATAAGCCAAAAATATAACAAAAATTTCAAGTTCTTCATTATACGCCTTTATATTATACTGCATGGCAATATCCACACACAGAGCAGGAATAACGTTTATGATGTCCCGAGGTGTACATAAAAAATATCACCAAGAATTAATCAATTATTGCATGGTTGCATGTTGTATCATGGTAAATGGAGTCCCCAACTTGCTCCTCAATATGTAGTTTAATTTGCACGAAATTTCTTGACATACTTTCTGTTTTTGCCTCTCATTGTACTGAATTTTGACGCAACAAATGATTGCTGAGATGTCTGTCAAGTGTATCTGACTAGCTGTGTAACGCTGCTGATGTATTTTGTTAATGACTCCAACATTTCCATATATACTATTCAGCATATAAAAGCAAATTAATGTTAATTTCACATCAGTCTTATTCCATCTCATTTCATTTGCTTGCCACCATGCACCCATTGTGTCTCCCACCAGTCCCACCTAATATTACACAGTGGAAACTGTGAGCGTATAACCTATAACCACGGCCTGTCTATATAGAGACGGGCCGTGGTATAACGCTAGCAATGAACAGCAAAACAGTCAACAGTCTAAACAGTCAACCACAGTCAGATACTCACCGTGCTATTGTGAGAGGGTACTTGTAAAGAGACAGAAGGATGGACGGGGGTTGCTCCAGGACTTTTTTTTTTTTTATAATAATATCATACCATATATATAACATTTTATATTTTTTTTATTTATTTATTTTCTTTATTCGAACTTTTTCGATTGTACAAGACAACATATGTTCATGTCAAAAAAACTTAATATTAACAAACATACATAACATCAAAACGCAACACTTTATAAATATAACAAAGGAAAAAAATAAGTATAAAAAAATTAACCACAATATTAACAAAAAATATGAACCAGGTTTTAAATCATAAGGATACAATACTCTCAGGCAATTTATTGCTCTCAAAAGCTTTAACTGAATAGAACTCTTTACTTATAAGGACATTTTTTAGCTTCTTTCGGAACAATTTACAATCATTTATATCTTTTAGGCATTTTGGCAGAAATTCATATATTTTGGCCGTTTGATACATTGCACAAGATTTGTATAAATTAGAGTTCAATTTGTCTGTAACAACATTGGATTTATTCCTGGTATTGTAATTATGAACATTATCATTCTGCAAATAAAGGTTAGGGTGGGATTTTTTAAATGAAGCACAGTTTAAGATGTAAATAGACGGAACAGTGAGCATATTTAGATTTCTAAAATGAGATACACAGGACTGTCCCTTAGGCAGCTTTAATATAGTACGGAGAGCTCGTTTCTGCAAAACAAAGCATCTATTTAGTAGGGCTGCCTTACTTCCCCAGTGAATAATACCATAAGCCAAATGGGAGTAAATATATGCATAATAAATAGTTAAAAGAGTTTCCACTGAAACATGGTTTCTGATAGTATATAACATAAAATTTGCTGAATTGATCTTTTTGCATACTGAGTTTACGTGCACACTCCAATCTAAACACTCGTTAACATGCAGACCAAGAAATTTAACAGACTCAGCTCTCTTAATGGTTTCATTACAAATTTGCAATAAGTAACTATGACTTGGAATTTGACGAGATGAGTGAAACTGTATAAACTCCGTCTTAGATATGTTAAGGATGAGTCTATTATCATTACACCATGATAGTATCTCGTTTATAGTTAATCTAGCTTTACGTACAAGTTCGTCTTCAGAATCAGCCGTAACTATAGCTGTGACGTCATCTGCATATTTAACCAAGACAGCACTAGTTACATGTTCAGGTAAATCATTTGTGCCAGTGTTAAAAAGGGTCGTAGAAACCTTCCCTCCTTGTGGCACCCCTAAATTAACTGGCAATTTATTAGAGATAAAAGAAGAACAGTGTTCATCTAATATAGCATTAACCTCGACATATTGTTGCCGATCTGTCAAATAAGAATCTATTAAATTTCGACTATTTTCTTCAATTCCAATGTTATCAAACTTATGAAGAATAACATTTTTATTTAAACTGTCAAAAGCTTTTGACAAATCAAAAAATATAACAAGGCAGAATAGGTTTTGGTTCAATGCTGAATGAACATAACTTAGGAGATCAAACATGGCAGTATCAGTGGAGCGATTTTTTAAAAATCCATGCTGACAAGGGGTTATTAAATTATTCTCAGTCCTATAATTAGTAATTTGATCATCCATTGTTCCTTCGAGTAGTTTAGCAAATACAGATGAATTCGTAATTGGTCTAAAATTATTAATGACATTTTTTGGTCCTTTTTTATGGTTTGCATATACTTTCGATGTTTTAAGACAACTTGGAAAAACACCCTCCATAATTGAATGATTGATTAAGTTTGAGAGAGGGGTGGCTAATACATGAGCACAATATTTAACAACAGTATATGGAACCTCATCAGGACCAGCGGCAAGTTTATTTGGTAGAGATTTCATGCGATTTAAGATATAAGCAGGATCAATAGTATTAAATTTCAATGTATTCATCGTTTTAGATTGACTATTGCAATTATTAGGATTATTTAGATTTAGTGGAAGAAACCTATCAGAAACCATGCGTTCAACTGTGTTTACAAAGAAGTCATTAAATAAATTACTTATCAATACAGGATCAGAAATAGTAACCCCATCCGTGCAAATTTCAATATTGCCTTGACTAGATGAGTTCTTTTTCGTTTTGCACTCTGTATTAATAACTTTCCAGGTAGCTTTGATTTTATTAGTAGCTGTTTTTATTGCTAGATTATTTTCATTAATAATTGCAGAGGAAATATTTTGCCTGTGCAATTTTAGTTTGTCTTTATATTCAATTTCTTGGGAAGGATTATTAAATTTTACATGATTATGAAATTGTTTTAGAAAAATGCTCTCTTCCTTAAGATAAGGGTTTTTTATAATCCACAAAGGTTTTCTTCTTTGACAATTTATGATTTTTTTAACTTTAGGAAAGGACTCATTAAAATTATAAAGAAATATTTCAAGAAAAATAGACCATCTTTCATCAGAGCTTAAATAAGGATTAAACAAACCCTGCCATTGTTCACATAATAAACGCATTAGAAAATTGTCCATATTGCACTTATCAAAAACACGTTTAAAAATTACTTTATTTTTAGTTTCATGGGATTTACTGTTCTTAATACATAACTTTAAAGTAACTACGGTGAATTTGTGATCTGATAATGTTGTTTTATTAGTCTGAAATTCTGAAACAATATCAATATTACTTTTAATTATATGATCAATTAAAGTTGAAGTTTTATTTGTTTCTCGAGTAGCGAGAGTATTAATAACTTCAAGTTTAAAAGAACTTAAAATATCTCTGTATGACAATGTAACTGTATTATTTATGAATAAATTAAAATTAACATCCCCTGCAATTATGAAAAAATCATTTTTATTTTTACAGCATTTATATAACTTTTGGCAAAGCATTTCAAATTGAATTAAAAAAGGTTTAATATTTTTTTCATTAATATCAAGTTTTTGGACTTTTTTCATTTTTTTAGTTATATCTGGAGGTCTGTAAATTGAGGAGAAGTATATATTTGTGTCATTATTGATACTTAATTTAGCAATACAACATTCAAAAACCGACTCAGTAGATTTGACTTTAATATTATGTATATTAAAACCAATGCGTGCCAGAATGAGTACTCCACCACATTTTTGGACAGTTCTACAATAATATGAAACAATAAAATAATTTTTAAAAGTAACAGTAATAATTTGGTTTTCATCCAGCCCATGTTCACATAAAATAATTATATCACAATTTTCATTTTCCAAGAAATATTCAAATTGTTTTAATTTATTTTTTAAACCTGGTAAATTTAATTGTAAGATTTTGAAGTTATGTGGGGCTGAACTACTCGTTATATTATGTTTTTTTGGGTTTAATTGACTTAGCGGAGATATTACTAACAGTACTAACACGTGGTCTTAAATTTGGAGGAGAGTGCAAATGTCCCTGAGAACCAAATTGGTTAGTAGTTTGGGATGTTTGCCAATCAATTAGATTTGCAGTGCCATTTGAACTCTGATTTTCAATAATTTCTATATCATTTTCAGGTAAAGATTTGGAAGTGACAACTTTATTTGAATTTTTAGATTGCTTTGCAATGTTCTCAGCATTAGCTTGATCCTTGGACATTAAGTCATTTGTAAATTGTTCTTTTTTTGAAAGTATATTTAATAAAAATGTTTTAAGTCTAGGATTCAGAGCATTTAAATCAATAAAATCAGTTTGAATCTCAGAATGGACTTCACTGATACCTGGTTTACATGTCATATCATGTCTGAGACCCTGGGTACGAGGGTCGTCTTTTTCCACAACAGCCTCAGGAGCAGGTGCTGGCATTCCGTCGTTCTCCGGAACGAGGCCTGACTCCTCGCCCGGGGTGTTGCCGTCGTTCGCCGAAGCGAGGCCTGACTCCTCGCCCGGGGAAGTGCCGTCGTTCACCGAAGCGAGGCCTGACTCCTCGCCCGGGGTGGTTCCGTCGTTCACCGGAGCGAGGCCTGACTCCTCGCCCGGGGTGGTACCGTCGTTCACCGAAGCGAGGCCTGACTCCTCGCTCGGGGTGGTACCGTCGTTCACCGAAGCGAGGCCTGACTCCTCGCCCGGGGTGGTACCGTCGTTCACCGAAGCGAGGCCTGACTCCTCGCCCGGGGTGGTACCGTCGTTCACCGAAGCGAGGCCTGACTCCCCGCCCGGGGTGGTTCCGTCGTTCACCGAAGCGAGGCCTGACTCCTCGCCCGGGGTGGTGGTCATCACCATCTTCACGGCTGGCGCAGGCGGTCCCTTCGCTTTTACTGTGTCAGCAGTGACAAGTGGTGGGCGGGAACTTTCTAACGAGGTAGAAGTCTGTCGTTTCTCAGAATTTGCATGAACCACCAGGAGGGAAACAGGAGGGACACCAACGGTATTAGCAGTTGCTAGTGATGACTTGGCGGACTCCTCATAGAGTTCTTTAGGTGACGTCTCACGGTTGTTTGGTTTCCACCCATAATATGCTGTAATTTCAATATCCAAATCTTGGAAAATTGAAATTATATCTTTTTTAATAATAGACCAATCAAAACCATCCAGCCCACAAGCTAGTCGTGGGATAGCTAGTTTTTTAATTTTTAAAATCTCACAAGATTTTCTAAGGTTTTTTAGAGCAGAGAGTATATTTGAGTGTTCAGGAAGCTGGTTATGAACAGATTTTGTTATGATGTAAAAAATATATATACCCTCTACTGATAAGACAGCTACTTGACCAACTGTCTTAAGTTGACTTTTCAAGAATGGAACTTGACCATACGTTTTCCTTACTTTTGATGCGACACCACGTGTCATTTTGAATTTTTCATCCACGCAGTGAGCATATGACGTACCAGATGGTGACTCGAACATATTACCTTTTATTTCAATAAAATTAAAGTTCTTATGTTTGCTAATCGTTCGAGTAGTATTGTTTGTATTTTGTCGACGAAGTCGATTTGTTCTGCTATCCAATTCCGGAAAAGATTCAGGACAGTCAAGTGGTGAAAATCTATTTGTTAATGGAAACGGCGATCCCCAAGGGTTGTTTTGAGTTTTATGGGTGTGTGTATAGTGTATACTACGCTACACTAAACTATACACTTCTAAATATACTATAAAATTATAAATAATAATGTCATACCATATGATATTTTATCTTTACCGAATGTTCAATTTATTTATTTGCAGGGTCGACTATTGGGCAGTGTGGATGCTTACTTCGGTTCGTTCCGAAGATGCAACTACCCTCGCGTATCGCCACTTGGAGTGGTGGAGATCATTGAGGAATGTGGACGTTATTCGAGGTGAGTGTGTCCGTCCTTCTTCAGCAACAATGTTGGTTGTTGGTATTGTCAACGCTCTCCAGCTTGGTGAAAAGAGGCACATCACAGTAAAGTGCTGTTGACAGTTGTAGCTTGTAGCGACACAATAACAGAAGCAACTACTGCTCTGTTACCATGGAGAGTGTATTTATAATACCATAGTGAGTGCTGCTATATCACAAAGCACCTGTCTCAGAGTGAGCTAGACTAGAAAATTTACCGCCACATAACAAGCACTTTTATTTTCTTAAAATAAGGTAAAAAAAAAATGTAAACGACAAAGAAGTAGAAATACATTATATAAATAAACGTAATAAAAGTTTCTTTTTTTATATTCCGATGCTTTTAAATGTTTAAAAGGTTGAAGGAGAAGAAAGAGAAAAACAAATGTGAATCAATTATTTAAATGTGTCTTTTAGAGAAGATTCCAAAGATTTTTGTAACAGCTGATTTGGTATAAAATAAAAATATTCTATGACAAGAACATTTTTAGAGTTAGAATACAGATTTACGAAATTAATATGAAAAAATATATACGGATACATATATATTAAAGTACGAATTAAAGATAATTTTTTTGTGTCGAGCAGCTAAGCGAAGCGACGCGGAAGGGGCTTCAATTAGCGTATATGTCGCGTATGACAACCATATAATAAAATCACTCCACATGGTGTGGGAAGAGAAGAGAAAATTCTGACACGCTGATTGGCTGTGGCACATGGTTTTCCTGGTCAACATCGCTCCATTGAAATCCACCTTTGTACGTTATTTTTTTTTATCAATATGTTTGAAACATGAATTGATTTATCTTGAAAAATGTTCTTTTCAGAATGTATCTGTAGGGGAAGCGACTGAATTAATATGACCCCAGAGATTTGTGTCTCGTATCCATCACTCTGCTCGATATCATAAAAAAATGAACACTTTTTTTGCTGACCCCTCTTACTTTATATACTCTGGCTTTTATGTCATCTTCGTATATTATATAAATCAAATTTTAAGAGCTTATATATTTTATATATATATATATATATATAATATGGTTTCAAGAAACTTTGTTATAATCTTGCTGTATTATAATATTATATGCTTGCGATTTATGATTTTGATACTCCAAAAAATTTAAATGTTCTCTCCGATGTAAAATAATACATTCAATATTATGAATATCCTTTGCACGAAAAAGTTATTTACTAGTAAAATAATATGTCAGCCACAAAAAGTATTAAAGACAGATTCATTTTATTGATGCAAAAGTGCAAAAGCACGTACTATATATTTAAAAATAAGATGAAATTTAAGCTGTGATCTTGACGTCACCAACCTTTGTCCTATCCATTTACTGGGAAAAAAATTGCAACCCCAGCTCAGTTTAAGTAAGGATACTCTAAAAAAAATCACGGTACTTGTATTCTGATTTTGGAGCTGGAAATCGGCGCAGAAACGTTGCGCGATGGTGTCAAAATCCGCTGATCTTCAGCATACGCATGTCCTCCAGTTGGAATATGGCGACCAAATCGGCAGGTCAAAGATTACCATTATCTGAAATTCAACAATACTGAATAAGACACGGCTTAAGTATATACTGATAGATTAAATAAATTAGCGTGACATCAGCACCCCATGCATGGTCGTATTATACGTCTCTGGTCTCTGGAGACTCATTCCACGGAATGATCCCGTAACACAACAATACACAACGTAGATATGTGATAACGTTATGCAGAATATTTTACATCCACAAAATAATTCATGGCTTCATTGAAGAAAATAGAAACTATAATATATAATTGTTTGATATTTTATGAATACTACTCATGTTCTAGAATCAACATGACAAACTACAAAGGAAGCAAGCTAGCAAACATCATGATGCTTGCGATAAAGTGTGATGCACAAATAAGTGCATATACTTCCTCCCGTGCATATACCGAGGAAATAAGAAACTACTTGTATTAGTTGGTAACGACAGCTTTTTCAGTCTTGTCATGAGTATGACATTTCTTGTATGCAGTTACCGGCAATGAAGGTCTTTTGAGTTATAGCAAAATGGCATTATCGACAAACTGTGATTTTCCAAGGCTCTTTAGACAGTTCTTTTTTATGTCGGTTGGTTGGATAACTTATCAAAATGGCATGGATGAAACAAAACTAATGTTCGACTTAATTAATAGTATAGTGGACCCACTGTCTTGCCATGTGAATTAAGAATACAGGGCATCGATGGGAAAAAACAAAATTATAATTAATTATTTTTATTAAATTATATATATATATATATATATATATATATATATATATATATATATATATATATATATATTATAGGTCGCAACATTAATGACTTCAGAAATATACATTTGCCTACTAAACAAAGAAGCAAATTCTAATAATAAAGACACACTGTACGTCTAATCACAATTCATCATCAGATCAGTAAAATTATTTCGTCAATTTCAATTTCTCCAATATTCAAATATTCAATATACTATCATATACACAATATAACACATGAAATTACTCTACATAAATTACTAATTACACTGCAAACATCAGGTCTAAACAAGTCTGAACGTTTTGTTTACAAAACATCATTGCATCAATAAAATTTTATTTTGCTTTGGTTTCTATTTGAAGTCGCTCTTCTGATGCTTTTGATACAAGGTGCGAATTTTTTTCAACAAAAACTATTATCGCACACATGACATCGAGTTTTGCGTTTGCCGTGTGCAAATATTATTACATTTTGTAAAATATATTATAGCATATAATTTCTGACACTATAATAATAAAATTGCTATACAAAATCTAAAATTCTCCACAGTATTTTATTATTTTTATGCTTCCACGCGCGGGTATAGGAATAAGCCACCATGATATAAGCCTTCATAGTTCATGTGGGATTACGTTTGTTAAAACTTTAAAGCCAGACTAAAGTACTAAAAATTATATGGGCGTAGTGGCAGCGGAAGTATTTATATGAACCGTCGGGGCTGGGCCAAAAAAGAAAAGGACAGCCCTTCCTTCTTTCGCCTCCCCACTGCAGCTAAAGACCTTTTTTTAATTTTCATGGTTTTAAATCGATTTTTTTAACACGTCTTGATGAATTATTATGTATGAAAAAAAATTAACGTCAGCAGAAAGTAGGCATTTTATAATTTATTACTTCATTCCACGCATTCATTTTTGTATTAAATTTAAATCTCAAAAGTTTTATATTAATTAATGTTCGAGTCAGAAAACAATATTAAAATATTAGTCGTGGAAATCTATACTCAGAAATCATTTCGTAATATTTTTATGTTTTACACTGTATTATTTCTACGTGTACGTTTTTTTGAATCACGTTTTTTGTTCTTCCATCAGAAAATGCATAAATGCATAAATATACATAAAATAATACATTGATATGTTTGTTATCTTCAAATAATGGAGTACTGTCCTCAATTTTTTTATTGCAGAAATGGATAGAGCGTGCAAAGTTATGCTACCCTGATTTTTTTCAGATTTTTTAGAGCCCGGGAAGTATTTTTAAAAAAAATATTGAAAGTCCTTTTTGTGACGTCATGCGGCGGCAAGTCCTATCTTTTTCTTAAGGAGCGGCGTCTCGTGACGTCACAAAAATAACTTTCAATAATTTTTTAAAAATAGTTCCCGGGCTCTAAAAAATCTGAAAAAAATCAGGGTAGCATAACTTTGCACCCTCTATCCATTTCTGCAATAAAAAAAATTGAGGACAATACTCAACTGTATAACATAACATTTCAATAAATGTGATATATTATAACTTTTATAAAGAATAGAAGAAAATCTTATATAAAGTTATAACTGCAATCTGAAAACATCATAAATATAATACATGGGATATGATGTAACAGTGGCGTAGCCAGGAATTGTCCAAGGGGGGGGGGGGGGGTTCTTGAAGACAAATAAAATTTAGAACAACCCACTGGGGGGTTTTGGGGGCGTAGCCCCCCAATTGCCCGCCGCAGGCGCGATTTTTTTAAGGGCACGCCCCTCTTTTTAGGGTAAAATTATGAAAAAATACTATTATAGAGAATGTATGGCCTGATGCAATATTTTTAAATTTTTATATTTTTTGCACCCCATTTTTTTTTAACTTTTTTTCAATATTATACGTGCACTAACGTAATAAATAAAGCTTTGAGTAAATAATTTTAGTCAAATCAAGTAATTTATCTAATAACCACTTTTATATATTATTTTTATTATAGCTTCATGGTGCGCGATTTTTTTGAAAAAGGGACGTGGACTATAATTTTTTTCGGTGAAAAGTTGCAGCAAATTTCTTATATTTTGTAAATCGTAAATTATGTATATAGTTACAAAATTTTTGTCACTACTTTTTCTTATAAAAAAATAGACCACATTTTAAGACGATGTACTGATGTACGAGCAAGAAAAAATATTTCTATTTAAATTTTCAAAATAGGAATATTAATTTATTACATTAAGTATACTGTAAAATTAATACATTTTAAAAATCCGATTTTTTTTATCTTAATTCAATAATAAATATAAAGATATACGTATACAGTATTATACATTATATATATAATTAAATAAAAAATAATAAACACTATATATATAATTTTTATTTTATGCTGAACATCATGTGGGGAATGTTTTCAACATTTTTTATACTTTAAATTGTTGTCTTTTCGTATACAAAAACAAAAATAACTTAATAATGAATACTACATTTTAATATAATTATCATTATAATTATATAATAATTCTATTATATAATAGAATTATATACCATACTTAAATAATCATAATACTGTAGACCGATTTTAAATAAATTAAAGATGTATTAACGATGCGTTTCGGGGATATAAATTTTTAAAGTTTTTTTTTAAGAAAATTTTTCATGAAATTTTAGCTAAATCGTATCCGTCGAGTACCATTTTTTGTTATTTTTCCCTTAAAATTTTCTAAGGTTCAGCTCTCAAGGGGGAGGGGGTTATAACCCCCCCCCCCCCCCATTGTCTACGCTCCTGTGATGTAGCTTAGACATATACAAGAAATAATTTTATTGCATTAAAATTGCAAAAGTTTTGTGAGACACTTGTTCCATGGCATTAAGTATTACAAGTGTAACTTTGTTACGTTATAATTATGTATATAATTTTATATTTAATGTGATTGAAACTCTTACAAACAATAAATTCAATTTTTGCTTTTGGAAAAAAAAATGCAATTAAGAGATACTTTATTACATACAATATAATGGCTAGTCCTACGTATTGTTACTTCATGTTGTACAACATTTTTTTGTTCTCATTCGATAGATGTAGCAACAGGAAATTTCATTAAAAGTAATAAAAGTGAACCCCCGTGTGTTGGAGTGGGGATCGATTGGCATTCTCCTCCCCTTATTTTCTCCTGTTTATAGACTGAGTACCGCGTGACCCTTATTCCGCCGTTTACGACCCCCCAACTTCTGAAAGTTGAGTTATTGAAAATAGATCATAATTATACATTATAGTATATATGTTAGATGTGTATATAATTATATTAAACATTATACAATTAACTACATGAAGTGTAATCGGAAAAAGACAATTTGTTGATTTTGGTTATTTACTAATATTTACAAAAAAAAAAAAAAAGAAAAAAAGTTAAGCCTGGCTTTAAGTTAAGACTTCATCTATGTAATTGAATGACTCCATATAAGCAAACGAAATACTTAAATTGGGGTCAATTAGTAATAATGATAATAAGTGTCAGGATACCTTGCATCACATTTTTTTTTATGTACTTAACTATTGATTCGTTAAAGTTGTACGGCGATATTTATAATCTCCCTTTAAACTTTAGACAGCTCTATATACTAGTTTAGATGATAAGTTTGTTTACAAGTTTGACAGCAAGTTTACTTTATTGCTAACTGGTATATGAAGGAAGTTTGATCTGCCGCCAGAGAAGTGACTTTTTGCGTTGGTTGTTTCAGGTTCTGGGACATCCCCAGTCCCTGGTGGCAGACGTGTACCGTGCTGGTGGGGGTGGGTAGTGCCCTGTCACTTCTGCTCGCCGTGACCGCCAGTGCCGCGTGCTGTATCACCTACGTGATCCATGCGGGAACGGCAAAGCTCGCGGGTGTGCTCCAGCTCCTTGCAGGTGAGATCGTCAACAGTCGCATGCCTCTCTATTAACATATTAAAACTTCCCGGACAGCACCAACTTTAGCCGAATTTGCTGCTGCTGCATGCAGCTTCTAGCAATCCCATGCATTTATTTAATTTATTATATTGTGTACTGTATATTGTAGAATTTATAGATAAAGTGAATTGTGGTAATTATCACAAATGTATGCTTTAAATAAATTACTTCATAATATATATAAAAAAAAACTTGAAAAGGCAACATAACATTCATACAAATATATAATTAATTAATTATACTTGCTGTTTATTAAAACCATTTTGAATTCAATTTTACACTCGAAATTTTTAGCTCTATTGACCAACTATATTTTAATTTTCTTCACATAATACACTTACCCTTCGTTTTTTTTTTTTTTTTTTTTATCCAAGATTTTATGTACAACGACCATGCATGTGGTTTCAAACTAATTGGATATATATTATAGTAAGTATAGATATTTCCATAGTTGTAGCGTTACGATTATGATATTGATATATAGGTTGGTTGCATTTTTGGTTATTTTAAATGACAATTTATATTAAATAAACAAACGTGCAGGTCTATGTTGTAACTTAAAACATTTATTGAGCTAAACGTTGTGGACAGTCGGTTCATGTATATATATGCTGAATTATTGATTCTAATTTATAATTTACAAGGGGGAAAAAACTCATTGAGTAGCACTCTCTCAACGTTCTTTATATTATACTTCTACTTGATGTTACACATATAGTTTTTATGGCAGAGTACGATGTGAAATAAAAAGAAGTTGAAAAACGTCAAACAAGCTGATAGTAGACATCTTTTGTTAAAAAGAGGAAAAATAAACAATCCATTTTGCTCTAATGTATGATAAAGTATATATATTATACTGTATTTAATTTTAATATAATTATACTGCAGTGTAAAATTTTGCAGTGAATGTAAAAAATCTATACAATGTGTATAATAAATATTGTTTTTAAAGGGAAACTAAATGAAATTTTGTGTATAATAGTCTCTTTAAAATTGTATTTAAGCTTAGATTGGCCACTAATGGTCTCAACAGAATATAATACACTCCTCTTTAATATAGAGCTAGAAAAAGCACACTGTTGTTTTGGTTCACATATTGTAGGAAGGGCTCTTTAAATACGGTGAACGCTAACTTTTGCTCTGAATGAGAATATTTAATGAGCACAAACCCTGCCCAATTAATAGCTACATAATTATATTATGTTAGTTTATGTATACACAGAATATATCATACGGTGTTGTGGTCTTGGGCACTTTATATATATACCTCGGGATAGCATGAACTTTACTCTTATGTGTTTGTGGGCAGTATCAACAGTCAGTCTATGGATGCGTGTGGCCATTTCCTTTGAGATAGCTAGATCAGCATCCCAGCTTGGGTGCTCTTTTTAGCTCCCCCAAAATTAAATATCTACAATTCAATATTTCTTGAAACTTCAGCTACAGCAAATCAGACAGGGTGGCTTGAGGTGTGCATGCATATTCATATTTTCTTATCACTTATCACAGCTATCGTGCATTGCTAGCGCGTGCTCAATAAAGTTAAGAATTATCAATTATCACCAACTATTTACTGTCGTAATATTCTTTTTAATTACTTTCAAGAAAGTCTTTAGCCAAAATCTTTTCAATTAATGTCATAATTTGAAATTTGATTCCTCTCATACCTCTGTGGGCTCTATGTAATTATATTGAGATGCATTGTAAAAGCAGTTTCTGTTATATATTTCTAAATAAGATTAAAAAGGTAGCGTTTCTTAGCATGCATGCTTGCGTTACTTTAGAAACCAAGCAAATGATTGCCTTACGCATTCCGATTAGCCGACTAGCGGCAGATCCAGAACCAGTTTCTCTATAGCATGCAGGAAAGAAATTGGTGTATGTGATAATTGTCAGAACGCTATCATAATGTGAATGCTCCAAAAAACACGACGTTTTTATGTAACATGTAGATTTGTAATTGCAACACAAATTCAAGGTGCTGTCAGTTACGTTAAAAATACGATATCATACAGAGAACTTGCGCACAATTTTTACTCTCAAGCTTACTCAAATACTCAGCACTACTCAATTAACGAGAAACTTTAAATTTATTCCATGATTGACGTCATTAATTTGGCAGGTAAAGAAAGTAATGCAAATTCGAGAAAGAAAAAGCTATTTTGTATTCTTGACACGTTTAAGTTTTCGTATTTTATAAATTAATGTAAAATTGACATGTGTCGATATACTACTCTTCTTTAAATCACTTTGCATGGTTAAATTAATAGACCACAAAAATCTTATATTTTATTTATTTATTTATTTATTTATTTATTTATTTATTTATTTATTTATTTATTTATTTATTTATTTATTTATTTATTTATTTATTTATTTATTTATTTATTTATTTATTTATTTATTTATTTATTTATTTATTTATTTATTTAATTATTTATTTATTTATTTATTTATTTATTTATTTATTTATTTATTTATTTATTTATTTATTTATTTATTTATTTATTTATTTAGTATTTAACTTTGAAAAGGAAGTTATTGCATGAACTGTTGAAATTGTTGATGCCCTTTTATGATTTTTTACTATACATATTATAAGAAGTCGAGTGCAAATTGGCTGTGAATTTATTTTCTATTTATCAAACGCAAATATTGATTTCATTCGGCAAAGTATTTATTGACTGTGGAAAATAAATTGAATTTGCTGTGGTGACAGGTAAACTACTAGACAACCGTTTTATCTGTCACAAACTGCATATTGTGAAACGTAACTGTGTAAATATATAGCATTTACATGAAACCATGCTGAAACTTTTATGATATTATGCAATCTGAAATTTTAAGTATACTTATAAAACAAATTTAAAGTGATGGTTGGTTGGTTGGTTGGTTTGTATTTTGGGGCAATTGACATATTTTGGTCATGTATGCCCCCAAATTTAAAGTGAATTTCAAGTGACTTGGTTGGCGCAATATTTTTGCAGTGTATTTTCTTAGAAAATATACTAGTAGTAGTGTGAGCTAACAAATATATATTTATATAATTAAATAATACATGGCATATATTAGTTGTCGTTTTTTGTGAATATTTTCTCGACCAAGCATGTCATATTATATAGGAAAGTGATAAACGCTAACAGGAAAAAAAAGCTATAAAATATTAAAGACAAAATTCTGTTCAAATCAATGAATTCAACAGGAAAAAAAAGCTATAAAATATTAAAGACAAAATTCTGTTCAAATCAATGAATTCTTTCTGTTGTATATTCTCGGAAATTTTTTCAAAAATTTGTTTTATTTTGAGTATTTTATAAAATATACAGCGAAAGAAATAATATGATTTGTTTGTGCTTATGAAACACATATTTTATTCTGTGATTATTAAATTCTGACTTAATTCAGAAGATAAACTAAAAACATCATGTTGTAATTATGTTTTACCATTTACGGTTTTTAATTAATAATTGTGAAACTCGGTGAACTTTTCTGCTGTAGATGTTGTTACAATTTTTCTAACTGTATTTTTTTTTATCATACTTCATTAGATTATATAATAGAAAGAATAATAAATTAATCATGCGTAATGTAACAAATATTATATAATGAATATATTAATAAAATGATGATAACATGTATATTATAATGTAAACGTATTATAGCTAAATATGTATATAGTAATTAATTAAAGCAGCATTTTTTTTTATTTAAAATATGAAATACCTTTTACTATAATTATTAGATTAATTTGTTTTACATGCTATATGATGCACTGTAATGTACTGTGCATTTCTGGACAGTATGAAATATACTCCTGCCTCACTTGCTAAAACTGCATGCAGTTCCAACAGATAGAGAGATGCAGATAAAGAGTTGAAATTTTGGGAGATGTAAGTTGAGCACTCGGTCTATCAATACCAATAAGTCTATCACCATGCACTCCTCCATATAGAAGGAAAGTGGCCATCTATGGATTTTATTTTTGTGGATAGCAAGAATTATTTTAGGTCACCCTTGAAAAATCACTAAATAGTATTTTTATTGTGACAAGGTTTATAGACAAGCATATAATTTTGATCTTGCATTTATAACCGCAGTTGAGAATCGAGTATATTATAACTTAATAGATTACGTCACAAGCATGTAACAAGTTTCAACATTTTTATAAATATATTATAGCTTTCCAAAAAGGAAATTCTACCCCCAGAAAAAGGAATAAAATCAAATAAGACAATTGTAAGCAGGTTGCTACTGTACATTAAGTTGCAACAACTTTGAACTTATACTGGTATTTAAACAATAGTGATTGATTGTTCAAAAGACAGTTTATGATGTGGATCAATTGACGATGTCTTCAACATTATCGCTGTTAGATCCGTCCACATCGTCATTTGTTCGTGTCATACTGAAAACAAATCATTGAAGGGCGAAATTTAAACCCCAAATCCTTTTTAATATTCGTAGGCTTAATAATTATTCAAAATGGAAAACCTTTTTTTCACATTACAGTAATACCTTTATTTAACTGTTCAGAAAGAGAAAAAGAATATAATACTCTTTTTTAACTTATTATTAGCCTTAATCAACTTATAAAACTTGTAATTTAGTATTAAAATCACAAACTAGTCATTTTAATGTAAATTACGTTACATCAAAAATGGGTGCTGTTTCTAATGCAGGTGTACTATTGAATTGTTTTTATTTTTTTTAAAGATTTTTTGCTTTTTCTATTTCAACAACTCCTTTACACTTCAAAGTAAAAATAAAATGTGCGTGTAAAGACTAAAGAGTATAAAGTAGAGTGTGCAGCAGGCGAGAAAGGATAGCAAACTAGAGTTAACTAAAAGAAGTACGTTTGTTTTACGTTACAGCTTTGTTGGTGTCGGGGGGCGCTGCGTTGTATCCCATGGGCTGGGACAACCGAGAGGTGAAGGAGTCGTGCGGAGGAACTTCAGACGCCTACGATTTGGGTGAGCAAACATCAGAAAGAAAGTAAATCCTAAGTAAGCTAACTGTGGGGAGAGATGGGGAGAAAAACAAAGTTTTTCCACATTCTATCTATATGTTACAATTTAAAGTTTTGTGTGAGTAAATATTAAATTTAATTCTATATGGACCGTTAACATATATTATTTAACCAATAAAATATAACATTAAAATTTTGTAATAATTATATTTATATATATATATATATATATATATATATATATATATATATATATATATATATATATATATAATTAATTGCTCAAATGGAAAATTTTAATTTATATAGAGATTTATTTTTCAAAATATTAATAGTGACTATATATTAATTTTATATAAACATTAATACATTTTCAATGTATCATGGGAGAATAATTATTTATAGCTGCATGTATATTATGTTTTGAGAGTGTTGAACTACTTTGGAGTGCAGCAAGTACACAACGTGGTTGTGGCATGTGGTCCGCATACCCCTCCTCTATACTGGGTGGGTGGTTGGATGCTGCAGTGTGTTGATGCCAGCAAGCAGCAGGCGGTGGGTGGCTGGGTGCGATATTGATCATGCTACGATACCAACAACCCTCGTGCTGCTGCAGTAACCAGCCTCACAGTCAGCCAACTGCAATAAGCGAGCAAGGAGGAGGATGCTGTACATGTACCCCTGCTGCCTCGCGCCTTCCAGTTTCTCGTAACTCTTCCGTCTATGTTATACGTGTTGGTTGCAGTTGGCTGCTTGTTACGTGGTGCTATACTGGTATACATGCTGCGGTTTGCCATATAAAAGCTTACCTCACCCTCATCTCTCACTCTCTCACTCATTCTCTTAAAACAGCAATTTTCCACACGTTGCTTTCCTGTACGCGAAACTAAGTTTTCAAAAGAAAGTAATGAAAAAAAATATATATTTCTTCCTCTCGTTTTATAAAAATTTATAATATTTAATAATATACACATATAAACCCTGTCTCAAGAATGCTCTTTTATATATACAATGTTTAACTCTTAAATACACTTAACAAAACTTTTTTATTAAAAAGCTAATTACATCTTTATATTTTACCAGCCTATAATTAAGTGAATTTAATTTTTTTTTAAACAACCCGAACTAATGAAAATTTGAAAATTTATAAATATATTCAAAAACTTTCTTTATATATATATTACTTTAATACGAGAACTTTAAAGAAACAGTTGAGAGGGGGGGGGGGGGGGAGAAATGTGTACAAACTTTTTATATTAGGTCTATACCTATACCATTTAATGTTTCTACAGCTGTAAAAAGCTTAGAGAAGAAAATATTTTAAAGAAGATATATAAAAACTTAAAATTAAAAGAGGGACACACGTAAATAAAATTGCTCTCTCAGACGAAGAGCAGGGTTTCCTGGAAACACCACTGCAATGTAAGCGTAAAAAACAAATTTAATGGAAAAAGTTATACCCTGTAAATGAAAACGTATTTTATGAACCATATTACCTTCTTTCTTTGTGTATTTTTTTTTAAAGAAGTTGCAAAATAATGTAGTATGCGGCGTCCAGTCATCTCTTAGGAAGCATTCTTTATTACTTAATGGCATTTTCTTACTATTTGTCTTACTTGTTCTCCCTCGTTGCTCGTTTTTCTTGGTTTAATTGTGACTGAGATAAAAAATTGATGTTAAGTGGAAAGAAACTTATCACCCGAGATTTTACATTAGAAAAGCTGGCAGTGAAATACTCTGAACGTTTTCACTGCTATTAGATACCTAATACCTTCTGGGCAGTTGAGCTAAATTATAGATTTCTTCACCTCTTGCTGCAGGCAGGTGGCTCGTAGTGCATTTCCAGCTAAAGCTCTCATCCATAAGCAAGTATACATCAGCAGTGGGTGGGTGGGAGCACCAACGTCGGAGGCGACGATGCGCATTTATTTCTCCCCTAAACGCCGGCGCTGAGCGAGCACAAGGGCGACAGGGAGATTTTTCTCTTCGCGTGCTCTCACAGCCTGCATGATTTGCTCCTCTCTCTCTCTCTCTCTCTCTCTCTCTCTCTCTCTCTCTCTCTCTCTCTCTCTCTCTCTCTCTCTCTCTCTCTCTCTCCTCCCTTCCTCCCTCCTAAGCTCCGTCTCCCTCCTCCATTGCCTTCTTCTATATCCTTTCCTCTCGCAATTCGTCACCAGACTCCTCAATGATAAATTTCCTTCGTGATCTGATATTTTCCTCTTCACTCAGCTGCTTCCCTCCCCAGTTTCTACATAGCGTTTTTCCACTACAACACGCAGGCAACACTGCTAATATCGTAACTCCTATACTCTTTTCGTCTCATATATTATATTATATATATATATATATAACAAAAAATTCAGGAATTCAGTAATATAATTTTGAGTACACCTGGTGTTCTCTAAGTCGAATCGACAGCCGTCATTATGGTTTCTTATCCTGAGTGTTAGACCACCCACATTATTTCGAGTCCCTTATATAACGACTGGCCTGCATATGAACTGTGCTTGGGGTACAATGATTTTATAGTATTTATATTTATAATAATAATTCTTTGGTTGCAGACAAAGGTTTGCACAAAAATTTGAAACACAACCAAATTAAATTAATGACGCTGGGTGTTTGTCACGAACGTTAATTAACCCGGTAAGAAACGTTAATTATTTTGAAATAACCACAACCACATCATGATAAGCCTATATGTTATTTAACAGGTAAAACTGGTAAAAGAATTAAAATGAGTGAAAAGAAGCATATAATTATATTATTATATAAGTTGCATGCGTGTTAAACAAACGTTGAACTGAGTCAAGTGTGAGCGTGTGAGCACATGACCCTTTTTTTACGTCTCTTCTTCTACTACATCTACATCTACATCTGCATGACAAACGTATTGTCATAGAAAGAAAACAGTATGCTATAAATTTATATATATACAATATAATAATCATGCTATTATATTAAATTATTATTTCATACTTGTAATACGCAGTATATAAATATTTACATAATATGAAGTTGCTTTCTGGATCCTACATTTCAGTGCATTAACTTAAGTGAAGTTTAGGTCTTTCCGCATGCAACGTCTGTGACAAAACGAGCTTTAAAAATATTAAAATTCTTTTTTATAATTCCTAGCTCCCATTGCATGGCATGCAATTATACATTTGACAATTTTCCATTTAAATTAAGGCTATTATTAAATAAAATTTTATAGTCATCATAATTAAATAGATTGTGCAATTATACTTGAAATTGTGTTACTAAAATATCGTTTATATAATTGCAACCTGTATAACATTCAACTACATACATTATGGTATTTCCGATAACAATTTTGTCCTTCCAAATGAGTATTTAATTGTAAATATTGTCGTATAAATTTACGTATACGTATACATTAATGAAGCTTTTCATTGTAAATTACATACATTTATCCATACATTTATCCTGCACTATTTTTTATTTTTTTCATATTTGTGTGTGTGAGAGAGAGAAAAGAGAGAGAGAGAAGAGAGAGAGAGAGAGAGAGAGAGAGAGAGAGAGAGAGAGAGAGAGAGAGAGAGAGAAAAAATTATGCCAAGCCATGGAACTTGACCCCCGCCCACTGCATCCATCGCTGCTGTTACAAATGTTACAATTAATATACAGCGGAGTGGAGAATCGTGTCTGCTTTTATTTACTTTGATAGTATATACCAGGATCCACCACATACCATCCTGCCAAAAAACATCATAATAATTCATTTGGGAATTACATCATATGTTGTATAGTATAAAACCATGCAGTATAAAATTAACAAAGAAAAATCGTGGACAGAAAGAATATAGGTAATGTTTGTGCAAAAATATATCAATAGCTTGAAGGTATAATTATAATAAAACAATAAGTTGGAAATATTTATGTTAACTTTGAATCAACAATATACCCCTCAAGTAAAATAATTTTGACTTGCTGTACATTTTCCATATTATCATTTCACCTTGGTCAAAAGATTTATATGTAAAAACTTCGATAAAAACTATGTACGCGAACCGATACATAATTTGTTTCTTACAATTTACAATATATACCTGCATTGCAAAGGCTACGTATGTATCGTATTCTATCTAAAACTACGTCAAAGGCTTTAGAATAAAACTGAAACGCACATTGAATGTTAAATAAATTCTTTCTCTTCTTTCATTCAATGGGTATTACAATATCAATAACTCAACAGAAAAGTTAGTATTCAGAAAAGAGAAAAGCTTCTTGGCAGTCTATATATTATGTTCTTTTTATTATTTTGTAACTTATTTATATTGCTTTTAATGCTTTTATACATTTTTAACTTATATCATTTACTTTTAAGCACACTTTATATTATAAAATTTGTAAGTGCGACAATTCTTGTTTTGGAGTTATAATAAAAAGAGACAAAGTCACAAATGATTTGACTGCATTGATTTCATACAAAAAAAAATTTAACACCATGCATGTGCAGATTTAGTACTCGATTTAATGCTTGCATTTGATGTCATGTTTTGGCACTTCATTTTTCTAAGCTGAAATCTCTCTCATTAATTAAAGTATTTGTCATTTAATCTTCTATTTTTTTTCCCTCCATGAATATGTATCACCTTCGTTTTTCCATATAGTAACAAATTTCTTGCATTGCTAGGAAACAAATTTTTAATAAATAACACCAGGTGGGGTTGAGGAAGGAAAATAACCAGCTTTAAGGGCATTGGGTGTAGCACCGGTAGTTGGCAACACTGACGTATCTTCACTATGTTAATTTTTTATCCTTGCTCCTCGAAGTAATTTTTATGCTAGAGCTAAGCTGATTGCTGTAGTATCAAGATAATTAGTAGCCCAAGTGGCCCAAGTGCACAATTTGGCTAAATAAAGCCTGATTTAAAGAAAAGTATTTTTTTTATATTTTAGAAAAATGCATGTTTTATATTGTTTAATTAAAACAATATATAAACTATATTTGTACTGAATAGCGAAAGCTAAATAAAGATTATTTCAATTTCAATGTAAATTTAAAAAATTACTAAAAAATACTTTTCTTTAAATCAGGCTTTATTTAGCCAAATTGTGCACTTGGGCTACTAATTATCTTGATACTACAGCAATCAGCTTAGCTCTAGCATAAAAATGACTCCGAGGAGCAATGATAAAAAATTAACATGGTGAAGATACGTCAGTGTTGCCAACTACCGGTGCTACACCCAATGCCCTTAACCAGTTAGCGTCTCTGCGTAACTCAACTGTGTTTAGTGACTAGTGAGGAACAGGAACCTGGTTATTCCTGCATGGAACTCCTTCTTGAATTGCTTGTTGTTATTAGAATGAGCGTACTTGGTATACCATGGGTATATATATTATATTTACAGAAATCATAAATATTTAGTTTTAACGCCAATTAATACCATAATAAAGATTTAATGAAATGCACTAAAATTGTGGGATAAATCAATATTAGGGCCAGGGGTCGCACACTGCCATCGTATCGCATCGTATGATATCGCACGAGTTCGTATGATAAAAATTTAGAACGGGTTCTAAATGAGAAACGTTAAATACCATCGCATGCGATACGAAACGAAGCTGTGTACGCGCATACACCTGATAGTCTCTTTTTTCTATTTATTTATTTATTTTTTTATTTTTGTCATGTTCTGCAAAATCATGCAATTCTGTGTGAGACAGCCCTTTATATGATGATTTTGATATTCCATCAGCCGCCTTTCTTGAAAAAAAAAATATAAAAATTGTGCAAATAACTTTTTCTTCAATACAAATTAAATTTAAACTTTCATGCGGTATTAGGCAATGCTGGGCATAAGAAGGGTCTAATTGTCTGGGGATTTTAACCCTTGTACCCCCACCCCTACGAAGATTGTGGTATATATAGGGAAAATGCAAGGGTAGTTGGTAGGTCCAACATTCATGTTCTTCTCTCCCATCCCTGCTTTAATGGGAACCCATCTGACCTAGCTACACCACTGGTAATACATTATTGAATATTATTAAATATTTTCTTTTCGTTTTGTTGCAGGGACTTGCCGCATCTCGTGGTCACTGTACTTACTGGCCGGAGGGTCAGGCTTACTCCTGCTGTGTGCCACGCTAAGCTGCCGAGCTTCTCGTGTTAAACCTGGATCATTTCGGATCTGAGTGTACAGCGCCGGTATGCTAGCGAGCAGTGTTTAAAAAACAACGAATCAATGAAAGAATTGTGTCAATCAGGTAGTCACTGTCTGTCTGACAGAGTTGTGCTCACTCTATGGTTGCTGAGGTTCTACGGCAATAATTGTAAGCTCGAGTAGGAACAAGAAGCTATCAACACAGCACTCGAGTTTAGAGTGAGTGGTGAGGAACTATGGTTACAGTTCACTTAATTTAAAATTCTCTCCATAAGAAGCCGGAAGTAAAACGATTCTGTCTTTCCTGTGTATATTTTTGAAATCATTCTCAAGGTTTTCGTAGTTAAAATACTGACTGATGTGTGAAATTTTAATAAAGATAATGAAACTTGCACTTCTAACTACTTCCGGAGTGAATCTCCAATTAATTTAACTGTATTATAGAGAGACTAGCTGGCTGGCAGGCTGTAGGTACACACAAGCATGGAAATTTTGCCCGTCGTCTCTATCTGCGTCTGACGTGGCTCGCCTGCTACTGCTGGTCTGTCTCATCTTGCCTGCTCCATCCATCTCAACCTCATCTCATGATAATAATGCCCCCGAGCATCCACAGCAACCATACAACGAGCCAGAGAGAGAGAAAGAGAGAGATATTCCTACTGTAGAGCCTAGCTATATAAGCTTGTCTCATGTGTGCGTATATTTATAGTGGTCGGCATGAACGAGCTTGCAGCGCAAACTTGTACCCTCTCTTTATCGTCCCTCTACAATCTATCTCCCTCTCCACCCTTTTACTCATTAATAATTTCCATTCTCTTTCCATCCCTTTTACTTTAAATACCTGATAAATCCTTCTAATATAATATATTTAAAAATTAAGCTATATATAATATCAAAATGTATTATTTATTTTTATTTTCTTTATTCGAACTTTTTCGATTGTACAAGACAACATATGTTCATGTCAAAAAAACTTAATATTAACAAACATACATAACATCAAAACGCAACACTTTATAAATATAACAAAGGAAAAAAAAAGATTAGATATTCATATCCTTTTACATAATTTTTAATAATATATAATTAAATTACAATTTATATAAACTTCCTCTTATATATTTCAATTTTTTAATATATTATTCGTAGTAAGCTTACATTTGATATGGAAACACATCAGGTGAGCTTGCCCACTACGATATTTATACGTACACGTTTTCAACAGAGGGAGTGATGAGGAGACTATGCAACATAAAATAGAAATGATAATAATCCAAAAGCATACCGGCGATAAAAACAAACGAACTATGAAATAAAATATTTAAATGTCTTATTTTGGCGCAGTGACTGTATCAATTTTTTCTTACTGCTTAACTGTATGTCATCACCAAATGAACAATTCAATTTCAGTGCTCAATCAATGTAAATAAACCATCAAGATCATCGAGTGTTATTATGTTATATGTATAATCAAATAATTAACTATATTATTGTCTTAAAGTCAATATTTAAGTGCTCAAATTATCCAACAATAATTTAAATTAACATTTAGTAAAAATGTTAAATAAATATAGATCTATATTATTATGATATTATAAAAAAATTAGTTACTTCTTATATTTTACAATCATATTATATTATAATTAATATTATAACGAAGATATTATATTATTCAAAATAAATTTATACTATTATAATGTAAGCGTCCATATGATTTATAAAAATGTAAGAGCCAGCAGCACATAATATATTTTTAAAAAAATATAAATTCTCATGAAATATTATATTAAATTTATTTAAATCTAAATAATATTTTCTTTTGGTACTTAAAATAAGATGTAAAACTTTTTTTTTCTTTATGTTCGTATAATATGTCATGCTTTGCGAGAAGTTTTTTTCCAACGATTTCATCACAGAAAAAAAAAACTCAATATACTGAACAGTGAACAGTATACAGAAAATGTTATTTGATAAACATATAAAATATAAAATTTTAATATTAAATTTATTTTTGCAAAAGAGATCAGTCGCTATCTTTCTCTCTTGGGAAATTTAAAATAAACATATATGAAGGAAGAAAAAAGTTTGTACACATACAGAAGTTTCTTTACAGCAGCATCAAGCAAATTTATATAGAAGGTACTTAGAGAGCTTAGAGCTATAGGTGCGAGCGAGTGAGCAGCAGCACGTCCAGCAGCAGAGAATGCAAGAGGTTAGAGGCGGCTAGAATTTAGATCAAGCAGCATTGTTGTGTTCCTTGCCAACAAAACAGCACCAGCAGCAAAAGTTTCGAGACAGCTAGCGAACTTGAGTGTGTATCTCGCTCGGTGCATTCAGTAAGGCTTGCATGGGGCTGCATCCCTGGGAGGCACGAGGTGGCAGCGGCCGGGACATAGAGAGAAAGAACACACTCCAACTTCTTATCTCTGTGCAGCAGTACATGCAGGCAAGAGCTGCATGCGAAAACTATTTCTTTCTCTCCCTCTCTTAATAGCACGGGTTACTTTTTAAAATTAAATTTAAAAATTGAGATTGTAATTAAATTTGAAGCTTTATTTAATACTCAAGTTACATTTTTTTAACAATTACAAAATTAAATATGTTAATGTATTTTTAAAATTATTTGGAAGCGCTTTTGTAGTAAGAAAGCTGACGGACGCCTCAGGGCAGTCTAGGAGACTGCCCTGGACGCCTGCATAAAATTTTATCATGCGCAAATAAAAAAAAAAAACGAAAAAAACTTGTATTTCCGGCTACTTCCGAAGTGAATCTTTAATTAATTTGACTGTCGGCTGGCTGCATGGGAATTTTACTTGTATAAAATCTATGGCTGACGCAAAATCCTACTACAGAGTAATATAACATTATAACATAATACTCAAATTTATCATTTTTATAAAATATCATGTTATTTATAAAATATGCATGGCGCATGCTTTGAATTTTAATACTTATTGTTAAACCTATATAGAAGACAGGAAATTAAATATGAAATTATTCAACGTCGAGATGTAACCATCATCAGTTATATATATATATAAAATACAAGGAAGATAAGCAGGCTTTATGTATAGCTTAACATTTTGAAGCTATATAGGATAAGCTTGGCTAACTGAAAGTATATAATGGAACGTGTGAGCAGTTTGTTCTGGATAGAAGACGTACGTGGCGAAACAGTGAAGGAGTCAGGCTAGCTTGCCCGTCCGTTGGTACGGAACATATATATAATAGTGTTGCTCAGCTGGAGCGAAGAAGATATGAGAGAGAGAGAGAGAGAGACCAGTAGGGAGCACCGTTGGGGTGGGTAGCCTCATACATATCAACCTTGCTTGCGACTGGGCAGCTCCCTCCCCAAGGCAGTCAGCTGACAGTCAACTTAGGGACCCGCTATTGATTGCAAAGGGACCAAGAAAGAAGAGGACTCGCTCTGCGGTGGTGCCAAGCGAGACAGCCAACACGCAGCAATTAAGTTAAATTCATATCAAAATTATTAAAGGGGTGTTTAAATTATATTACGTGGTATAATGTTGTGACAGCAGGAAAATATTAAGTAAATTATATTTGGAACTGAGTTAAGATATCACTCGTATTACAGCAAAATGTTAATTAATTATTTACATTATTTTGAGACTTATGCGTTTACAAACTAACAAAAGTTACATTATATATATAATATACCCTTTTTAATTAATTATCACTTATCGTTTTGACTTTTAATGCGTGTACAAATATAGTAGTTTATTATAAGTGTAATAAAAACAGATGCATCACACTGAGGTTTAGGTAAATATAAAATCTCATCACTTGTTTTTATACTCATGTGACGATGACTGCATGACGCGCATGACACGTGGGTGTTCACTTGAGTCGGGATGAAGTGATGATGACCTCTCGCAATAATTCCTCCTCTTTCCTTACGCATGCACTCTCTCGCTTGTCCATGACATCATACGTTAAGTGTATACAATTAAGTAAGTAAATAATATAAATAATTAATTTTTTTACTGCAGTATATAGTAAAAACAACTTGCAACTTTCGGATACTTTCGTTATATTATAATGCTGCCATGAAATTTAATTGCATTGTTACTGTACTGTCTTCTTCTTTTTTTTTTAATTATTTTTTAAACGTTTTTTAAAACATTTAAAACATAATAACATCATGTATTAATAAAGAAGAAGGAAAAAATACATTCGTGGAAAATGTAATATGATATAAATTTATACATTTTTTACTATATAAATATAATAAATAATATATATTTATATAATGTTTATGAAAAATGATACTCAGCTGAAATAAATATTAAAATTTGTTTTTAAATTTACTTTTCTTACTCCTTGGTACAAGGCACGTAGGGCTGTGCACTTTTCATTACGTCAGCACTCGCGCGAGTTGAGTAATACCCTTCCGCAACTTGACATCACTCTATACCCATTATTGGGTTACGATGTGATCGAGATTAGTTAAGTGCTTCGTAGAATATTCGCTACAAAAGTCAACGCATTAACCGACATTACCATGAAAATTTATTAGCACATCAATTAAGTTATACAACTCAAATAAATTATATCTAACACGTATTTGATGTTGAATTTAAGCACTTTATTGTTGAGTAGTAATGATTTGTACAGCACTATAATTAAATTTTCTACTCATCAATCATTATATAAGATATTTTTGTTATAATTGCAAAAATTCTTTGTATATATTTTTTTTTTTGTACAATTTAGATCGTTAAAAACTTTACTCGTAAGTCCCCCTCTCTCCTTCTTTCTCCCTCAATTTCACAGCCATTACAAGAAGATGGAAGTGGAAAACTTTGGTTGTTGTTTTATAACTTAACAAGTGTCTGCTTTATATATATTTTTTATGAGTTCTCTAGTTTTTAGCAATTAAGATATCACGAGAAATCTCGCAGCGGCTGCGATTCCACTCTGCGTGGCCATAGACTGCATGTTGCATGCGTTGTTAGCGAGGAGATAATTTCCACGAAGAAAGAAAGAAAATGTTAAAGAAGACTGTGTAAAATGATCGTACTCGACTATTACTCCATATTTTTTATTTTAATTATTTGCGCGGCTTTATACATTTTAATTTATACATATATGATTTAATTACTATACGCTCCTAAAGTTACGTGTGTTGCATTTAAAGTACATGTTTATGTTATTGTATACAGATCACACATAGCTTGTTTGCATAATTATAAAATTTATAAAATATAGTAAAAAAAAAAGTGTCATTGCATAATTATTTCTATGCATTTCAGAGAAGCATTTTGCTGGAGTTGCAACTCCAACAGTCTTTCAGATTTTCAAATTCCGAGTAAAATAATAATAATAATATTTTTTTTAACATTAAAAAAAAAGTTTACCTTGCATCCACGTCTATAGCTCGATGACAACGTCCACATACAAAGCGAGGGGTAACGATCGTGTTGAACTGACTGATATGAGGACACTGATCGGAGTGTACCGGCGCGGATAAGCCATGACTAAACACAAAAAGAGTCAAAGTCTTTGACTCGTCAAAGTCGTCAAAAGTTCCCTTTTTTGCATTTATAACAAATCTAACTGACTTTCTTCTTCAAATTTGGGCTCAAATTTTATCGTGAAACGAAATTAACTCTCAACGTATCCTTATATAGATCCACCCTGCGCATGCATGTCAGATAAATTTTGTGTGCTAGTGTTACTTCGATCAGTACACACATAGAGTACATCATACACGAAGTGATCAGCATCATTAAAAAATTAAACATACAATCTAAAACAATAAAATGATTTTTTATGCCTAAATATAAAAATTATACTGCTTCTCTTTATGAGGTATAAAATAAGTAATAAACTCAATGTATATATATATATATTGATCATGTGTACAGTTCATATTACACATATATAGAGATATTTAATGCAAATATATGTACAAATATCGTTTTTAATATCCGAACTGTATTGGTAGTACTTTGTGTAGCCTTCAAGCCATATATATATAACATCCTGTGTAAATTTCCCTTTAACTCATGTGAGAGCTGCATATAAAAACACCTTTGAGCTGCACTTGAATCAAACGAGCTTGCTGATGTTAACTTCAAACAGTTCTCTTCCCGTAATGATATATAATAGTTATAATAATACACTATCTGTAATTCTGTTTGCATATATATATTATATTGAAAAGTGTATAACGTACAGTAATGGTACTTGTTTCCCTCATCATAAGCGATATATCTTGTATATTATATTTTTGGTTTTATATATATGGTGATACTGATATAGCTATACAGTATAAGTTATATTTATTATTATATAGCTTAATATTAAATTTCAACTAATTAAAAGATAAAATTGGTTATTATTAAGGTGATGTTAGAAATAATATATCCCAGTTCAACTCAAATGTAGTTGATTTATATTGTAATTGATATTCACCTGCATAATTATGAATCAAGATTTTAAGTGCTTTCCAAAGATATATAGACTATATCATATTAAAATTTTAAGGTTTCAGATTTAATTAATTTTGCAGACAGCTGCTATGTTATATACATACAGTGTATGTGTATAATGTGTAATATCTATCTCGTTTATCTATGTGTATATGTATATTATTTTCTTCTTGCCAGCTGATTTATTTCAAGCTAATATTAACGACAAAAACACCCAGCCTTTACACAGCAAAGTGAATTTTGATGAAAACAAGACATAAAGATAAATTATAAAAAAATCAATATGGATATATTTTTGCTGAAATGAATTTAAGAATTTAATACAGCTATAATTTTAAAATTGTGATGATCAATCCTCTGTATAGAGTCAATATAAAAAAAACGTGGGGGTGATGAAATCTTAATAATATATAATACGTCTACATTATTTCAGCTTAGCAGCGGTTGTATATTTATATATAATATAGAGAGAGGACTAAGCAATTTTTCAAGAAGATTAAATGTCCTTCAAGCCTGCCTCTTGCCATGAAAAATAACAATTTTTAAACCATAAATGATGGGTTTTAAACTTAATTCTGCATGAAGTATTTTATAAAATACCATAAAAAAAAGCATTGGAAAATGTTTAAATGTCGGTAAAAAAAAGTTGTTTAAATGTTCAAAGATGATGAATTTCTTTTAAATGTTAACAATTTTTTGTTGTTTTAAATATTTGTACAGAACACACAATTAAAAAAATATTTATAAAAAAAAACTTCTTTTTTATTATTTTGTGCTTTTCATATTCTACGACAAAATAATAAAAAAAATGCCTTGTTTTATAAATACCCGATAGGTAACAATTAATTTTATGACTTCCTCCACCTCTTTAAAAAAAAATTAATTATATACGTCGTGGTTCATAACATGATCCTTAAAAAAGTTGCTTGCTTACACTGCGACCTGAGGTGGCATGCTGCAAAGAGTGTTGGCGAATCAAGACACCTCGAGTTCCTGCTTCAGGTCCTCGTGTTTCAATTGATTTCCCAACGATAACGTTCGCCATCATTCGCTCAATCGGCTTCAACAGCATGCAGAGACCGCGGGGTGTCGAACATAGATTGGTTTACACAGGTACATTTACATAAATTGCCGCCAGCTGCATGAGCTTAGTGTAGAGCAATAAAGTCTCATTTTCTAAAAAAATGTAAAAAAAAAAGCAGTCAAAAGAAGCTTAATATTTTTATAACTGTGTACTCGTATATTAGTTTGTATCCAAACTAATATAATCACATTATTATATGCTCATCACATTGGATTGCTGATGCACCGTGCATAAGCAATTGATTGTGTGTATGTAAATCCACCTTTACAGCGACCGGGCGGCACGGGGACACAAAGGGAAAATGCTGCTAGTTGCCTCGTTGCTTGCGAGGTGGAGAACAAAGGGATATGACCCCACCCACCCCACTCCATGCAGCACCAGTCTTTGCTTCGCTCACTGCTGCCGTGCAATCTATAATAAAAACACAAGACTATTCACTCTCTGCTCTTTTTATTTATATAATATATTATATATAAAGATGCATGAAGTGACTGAAGCAATTAATATCCTAAGCCACGTTATAACACAGATTATATTACGTATATTTTAGCATGTATTAAAACAGTATACTATATAAGTATAATTTTGGACAACTTAAAAAAAAAAATGTAACATTAATAATCTCATACATCACTTTTGATGTATAATATTATTTTATATAGCTTGTTAAATATAATTATAGTCTTATATTGCCATAAAAAAAAAGAGTGAAAATGAATTAAAATGATTATTAACTTCATGAATTAGCAACTTGATCATAGACTTTCTGTTCTATCGCAAAAGTGTGTTAGGAAATGGAGTAAATCAGTTTGCATGATTATGTACTGTATCCACAATATATATAGAGAATGTAATATCATATAATTGTGAGGTAATTTAGATCGAGGAGGGAGCGTGCAGCTATACAGGTGTATGAGGGTGTACACAAATCGTTCCCTTGAAATGTATTAGCTTACACTCACCACATGTACATACATTCGATCAAGAGGAGGGGGGAGGGGGACGCTAATTGGTTGGTGTGTGTATGTGCATGTAGTCTGTAATTTCCATAAATTGTTCAAACAAATGATTCAATTGCTGAGGTAATTATATTTATATCCAGGTACAAGTAATTTAATCAATTAGTAAATAATCACATTTTATTCAGCATTTTGTAATATAATGGAGTACCGACCTCAAAATTTTTTATTGCAGAAATGGATAGAGAGTGCAAAGTTATGTTACCCTGATTTTTTTCAAATTTTTTTGAGCCCAGGAAATATTTTTAAAAAATTATTGAAAGTCCTTTTTGTGACGTCACGCGGCGGCAAGTCCTATTTTTTTCTTACGGAGCGGCGTCTCGTGACGTCACAAAAAGAACTTTCAATAATTTTTTAAAAATAGTTCCCGGGCTTTAAAAAATCTGAAAAAAATCAGGGTAGCAAAACTTTGCACCCTCTATCCATTTCTGAAATAAAAAAAAATTGAGGTCGATACTCTATTGTACAAAACAATATACTCGTACATAGCATTATATTGGTTTGCATTTTTTTTAAGCTTTTGGATTTAATGTTAAAACTGAAAAATGTTATTCAAGACAAATTGTGAGATTTGTGACTAATGATCTTCAATATTTACTTTGTATTTTTAAACTAAAATTCTTTTGCCACATAATTACAAATTACAATATTATAGTCTTTCTATTATCACAAATTTAGTATACGTAGGTTCCACATAGTTTACGAGAACATAATAATAATATATTCCTATGATGAAATTATTGAAAGTTCTGCAAGTCCTGTTGGCCTCACGCCTATTGACGCCTCCAGCATGGGGCATACCCACGGTTTTAGTATTTTTTTAAAATAGTTCCTGGACTAAAAAAAAAAAAAAAACAGAGTAACACCCTCTATTCATTTCTGCAATAAAAAATGTCATGCAAGTTGTCCATTGTACACCTCGGAACAGATCGACGTCAACATAATTTGTGATTTGCTGAAGCTGCAGGAGAGATGCAGATTTGCAGTTTTGGAAAAGATACAAGCTTGTTATAACAAAAATATCAGGTTCACCACGTCTTTTCTATGCTCACAAGAAGTAATGTTTGAGTTCTCCTGAATCAGTTGAAGTATGCACGATGTACAAAGTTAAAATCATAACGTAAGTGGAACATTGCAGGATTAATGATGCAGTACGTGCGACACACTTAGCACTCACAGTCAGTGCACTCTGTGCCAATATAGTTAACAGATGTCGTGCGTGCTGCTTGCTTTGTTATTACAGAATTTATAAATGAGAACGATTTTACGAATGAGAAAGCACCAAAGTGAATCAGTGAATATAGTAGTTACGTGGGAATGGAAATTGTCTGTATGTATATTTATATAAGTTGTCGTACATGCTTTAAGAATTATTAACAAAGCATGACAAGATAGAATGAGAAAATGATGAGTAAGCCAGCAAGCTTCCAACAAGTGATGAGGTTGCCATGCTACCCACCCGGCCATTGATTGTGTATATATATATATATAATATAACTTCCTCGTCCGCTCGGTGACGACTCAGCCACAGTGCTTACACTACTGCGCCCATCAGGCCATCACCCACCCTGTTCCGTCGTGGATCCATCAGCAACAACGGCGTTCCTCGCACCGGCAGCCAGCAAATGCGTAGGAGGTTAAAATATTCATCCGTCATGTCGCTCGAACTGTGAAATACGACGAACAGCAGACAGAGCTAGCTAGTGAGTGAGTCAAAGAGAGACGAGGGGACGGAGTAAAACTGCATGATTCATGAGCAAGCATCACAGATGGAGATAAAGAGAGGTAGGTAAAAATATGCAGCAGGGACGTACGGGAGTAGAAGGAAGAGGAGGAGGCGTAACCAAGGTTGAGATGAGAGAAACACAAGCACTAGGTGATAAGGAGAAAGAACATTATAGAAGAGAGAGAGAGTTGCGCTCTTCTGCATAATATGTTTCAAATTAACATTAACATAATCCTTCTCATATAACATAATACATTAATGTATGATGGGTCCAAATAGGAAGCTATTGCGTTCCTAATTTAAGTGAATGACTCTCATTGTATAGATAGGCAAAAAGTCTTACATTGCTACATTTTTCCTATATATGAAATCTACCATCTAGACTACGGCAACACATAATATACGTAGAAAGAAGCATGCGGGATGAAATCGAAAATCAAAATTGAAAATTATTAGCCTTTTATCATAGAATATTTGTTACTTATTATTATTAGTTTTATGCATTAACAGTGCATATTATAATAAGTAAATGTTTGTGTTTTTAATTTTACATCCTGTTTTTATTGATTTTTTTTAGGTTTTTGCGAGTTTAAGTTTAAAACATAATATATGCTTTCAGCAGCAATATTCATTGACATGCAGTCAAATATCAAAAAATGACTTGTGTGACTGTTGATTTATCTGTATGCACCTCTGGTAGACGATTCTTAGTGTATGCAAGGGATTCAAACCCAAATTTAACACTGATGAAGAAATATTGAAAAGGATAAGTTATATATAATAAAAACTTTTTCTTCTAAATAATGTTTGACAAAAATAAATGTCAGTTGAAAGTAATGAAAAGCTGGTGTCTCCCGGCTGCTACGACAAAGAAGATATATAATATTTCAAGCACCTATCGCTCACAAGAAGTGACACTTTATACATTTTATCCCCCTCTTCCCCTTGTTGACAAAAGTGCTATGTTGGAACTGAAGGCTCAGGCGTGCGTCACAATTTTTCTTTATTTTATTTTTTATTGTTATTTTATTTCTTTCCTCTAAATTTCTAATGAAAAACCATTCAAAATCATAACAATAATAAAATGAAGCAGCCATACATATACTCTATGCTGTATTATTATACAGCTGAATGCAAAGCTCACGATCCAGCATGGAGAAAATTCAAGTTCTTTTGTTTGATTATATAAATTTAATATCAAAAAGTATTCTTAATAAAGTTTATTCAGCAAAAAATTTAAGCTAACATTTGTTTTGGTTACAAAATGAATTTATAATATTCTTCTTTTAATTAAAATACCTTTTTATGTTACTTCTATTATGAGTTGAATATTAAACTAACATTTTGTTATTAAAGCACAAAATTTACTCTCGTAAAAGTATATTGCTCTTGTATTTATCTTGTAAAAAAAGTTAATATATTATTTTTCTTTTCTTAGTGAAGTTCTGTTCTTACTCGCTCAGTTCATTTAAGTGGAACTATCTTCAAAATGGCACTGACTTCAGATGTAAGTTTCTTGTGGGGCGAGTATTATACTCTCCGGCTAACATTCTGGCTGCTATCACACACACATAATATATAATATCCCCCTTTAATTCTCCCTTTGCTGTATTATACCCTCTTATAATCCCGTAATTTCCCTTCCATTAATTCTTGATGTAGCCAATAATCTTTGCCTTCTATATATATTATATATACAATAATAATTTTATAATATAATATACATATATATATATATATATATATATATATAATATATATAACACTACAGCAATAACCACGCAGTAGTATTATAAAATAAATATCATATATTTATGTAGATTACTTAATAGAGTACAGCAAATAAAATGAATAGTAATAAAGTTAATAATGATGGAAGTGTAAACGATTGACAAGGTGAAGTGGGTCGAACGGCCGGCGTTCAGTATACATTGACGTCATAATCACCCTCTTAATTTGAACTTGAAACATCACCGACCGAACCAATGACATTGGACCCAACTGTAAGTATTGGCTACGACTACTGCTGTATAATTATATAAATAAAACTGCTATACAAATAAAATGCCGCGTGCGTTCATTAATTTCTGCTTAAATTTGTATATAAAAAAATGTGTTAAAATATATATATTTTAGGATGTTTCTTGATTTCTTCATTTGATTTGTAAGGTTTTTAAAATTGGCGATAATTTTTCACCCAGCTCAGTGAATACGCCCTTAATTAGTTAATAAATCAAGCAAGTTATATGAATTTAGCTTATACTTGTTAATTTTTTTAGGAACAGAAGAGCATAACATAGTGACTAACATGGAGCATATGAGGCTAAAACGGAAAAGGAGCGCCAGAGATAACTTCCAGCAGCAGGACTCCTGTTAGATAATACTTTAAGTGTACGTATAAAAAAAGAGGGAACTATAAAAAAAGATGCGCAATGAAAAATCACTGAAGCTGAAAGCTACAAATTTGGTCATTCTTTTATCTTTATATATATTTTTAAAGACCAGTAGAAAGTAATAAAAAATAAATAAATAAATAAAAAACTAAAAAAAGCATATAGAAATAATTTAAGAAATTATCATATATATAGTACACACATAATATATTATAATATATAATATGTGTGTGTGTGCTCAGCTGCCGTTAGGCAAAGAAAGAAGAAAAATATAAAAAAAAGCAAGAGCTTCAGTGACAGTAGTTGAAAGAAGTAGGGAGGAATAAATAGTACATAGGGGAGAAAGAGAAAGAGAGAGAAATGGTGCAGGGATGTAAATAAAGAAATTTCTTTACTTAATATAAGTTAGATAAGAAAATGTGATTGTGCTAGAAGAAGTGAAATAGTTTTAGAGAAAGATGAAGCCACTAGAATTAAGATCCATCATGTGCATTGGTCCCATGAGGAAGCTCATGCCTGCTAGCTGCTAGCGATCGAGTGACGAAAGCCATGCATGCATCCAGAGTATACTCGGAAGCTTATATAAGAGACGCCCTCGCTTAGCCTCGCTGGAAAAAAAAAATCGTGTTAATAGTTCTATGGAATGCACGAATAGCTGAATGCAACGACGCAGGCAGGGTGAAGTAGCTGTATAGATCCTCTTTAAAGAGACAATAAAGCAACTCTCCACTGTTATCTATTTGTATATATACTACATGTAGCACAGGAACTACTGTGCTTAACTTTTAACATGAGCGTTTGTGTGGTCAACCTCCGTTTATTTGACAAAAATTCGTACTCTTTAAATAGCGTGGGCGGTAGAGAGCTCAGTGGAGTCCACGCGTTATTCCTATATAGGCGAAAGGGTGAAGATGAGAGAGGGTGAGGAGAGGCACGCAGCAGGCAGGGCCTTTCTGGTCCCCTCGTGCTTCAGTGAGCGGCTCAAAGTAATTCTCGCACCTAGACTTCATCAGCACTAAATTAATTAATAAAGTTTTCACACAAAGCTTTATATCTCTATGTTCTCTCTTTCGCACCCCCCACCACCTTCCTCTCTCTCTCTCTCTCTCTCTCTCTCTCTCTCTCTCTCTCTCTCTCTCTCTCTCTCTCTCTCTCTCTCTCTCTCTCTCTTTCCTCTCTGAGATAGCTTTAGCTAAAAAGTTAAAACCTTGCGGGTGCGTATATACTCAACATAACTCATCAAATGTACACAGCAAAACGTATATATATATAACACACTAAACTTATACAATGAACAAAGCTATGTATATAATTTAAATTATTAATTAAAATTTATATTTGTATTACATATTAAATGTGGTTTAAAACTTTAAACCACGTATAACATATCTTATTAAAATTTTATTGTTTATTATATAATATATGCATATACTATAGTATGCATACTTGTAATCTTGAAATTTAACCATATGATATTTCCTATAATTATATAGTACTATAATATTATGATATTATAATAATTATAACATAATATAATATATATCATAATTATATTTAAAATATATGTTTTAAGACTGTTATAACGATTATCAATTATCGTAAATTTAATTACTAAAGCTTTTGTAAACATTATAAGTAAATTAATTGAAAATTCAGAGAAAATAAATTGTCAGTAGATTAACATTAAAAGTTATGAAGAATTTATCGACTTATTACGAAGCATTGAGATGAAAGCTTGATTTTGGAGTCTAGCGTTGAGAAGCTAGGCGACATGGAGTTTGATAAAAAAAAATGGTTATTCATACTTGAAGCTGCAGGCAGCATCGATTGATATTTTTCGTTAGAGATCTTGTTTAAAGTTTGTCTCTAAAGTGAGTTGCTGCCACTGCATGGTCACTTTGTCTATTAAATGACTTATTTTTTGTTTATATTATAGATATTATTATAGCTCGGACCCAACTAGTGGAAAATCAGTCATTATTATCAAGATCCCTTTACTTATATAGAGTAAAGGGGGGATCTTGATTATTATAAATAGCAAATAAATAGTTCCACTTTACAATTTTATCTCACATCTCTGCATGTTAAAGGGTCAATTTTTAAAACGTTTTATTTATTATTTGTCACCTTGCGATTATTCCTCTCACGAACTCCACTATAGGTTGCTCGCCTTCCTCTCTCTGCACCCCCCTCCTCCCAATCCCCCCAGCCCCCTCGTCAGGCTGCTATATAGCTCCACTGCAGTCTCAATCGCACGCTCCGCCACACCGATTAAATTAGATCGAAGGGAAGCAGGCAGCGATGCTACGCCTTCCCACCCCCGGCCCCATCCCTGCTTCAGATGTAATCAAATTCTGCTGATACTTTCATCAGCAGAGCTTCAGACCAAAATTACAAACTATAAAAAGGAAGTACATAAATACAAAATGAATTTATTATTTTCTATGACAATATGACAAAATCACTGAACCTTTTTTATTTGAAATCGCTTCCTCTTTCTTTCTCTCCCCACATATTTTTTTATTATTTTATCTGTTTCATGTAATTTATATCAATATAAGAGGAAAAAATTTATGTGAACTCAGATTTCTTGTCTATATATATATATATATATATATATATATATATATATATATATATATATATATATATATATATATATATATATATATATATATATATATATATATATATATATATATATATATATATATATTAAGGTTGTAATTTTATGCAAACATTTTTAATGCAGTGCTTTTTGCTGTATGTTAAAACGAGGCGAGGTGGTATCTGGACTATTAAACTTCAGAGTCTGTATAGATTGTCTAAAAAATGGACCAGACTTTATTTTATGCAGATTTCTCCTAATATATCACAGCTCTGTGATGTAATTAAAAGTACTATATTTTTTAAAAAAAAAAATAATAATAATAATAATAAAGTGCGTTTGGGAATATAATGGAAGAACCTTTAAAGCCAAGGAATTAAATCCTGATAACGGTTATTATAATAAGCTCTAAAATATTACGTTACAAACGTAAAAAACAGTACATAGTGTTGTAGCCAGAAGGGGGGGGAGGGGGGCTTGGGGTTACCTCCCACCTCTAAGGCGTCGTGATTTAGGGAAAAATACATAGGTTGGGGGTTAGGCAACCTTTCCCCCCCTTCTTCTTGTGGTACCCCCTCGATCTCCCGTAATTGAATTTTTAATATTTAAATTCTCATTTGGTGATGTGGTTCGTGTGCTAACTTGTATAATAAAACCCTCTCTCTGAAGTAATAATAATAATAATAATAATAATAATAAAAATAATACATAGTAAACAGGGTTTGTAATTTGTATATATACAAACCCTGACAAGTAAATGTGTTTTTGCGACTGTCATAGCGTATATATCTATATTTATATACATACGCACAAAAAAAAAAAAAAAAAAACATTGCTTGTTATGTTATACGTACACACTCTGCCGCTAAAACAACAACAAACCAACAAGTATTGGCGATACTCCAGCACATCAAAACAAATAGGCATGCAATTACACTTCTGCTTGATTATATTCCATGTAATTATTTACTCTAGAAAAATTCAACTAACATAATTCAGTACTCTACATTAAATTAAATATAAAATTATAAGGTTATTTCCCATACGAACAGATTTGCATGCCGAGTTCATTGTGTGAAAGAAGCTGAAGAAGAATTCAGTCGAACTAGGATTCGAACCTAGGCCAAAAACTTATTATTTGTTATGCACTTTGACCAAAAACATTTTTTTTTATTATTTTTTCTAACATTTCGGCGTTTGGTTTAATTTTTCAACTTGATCAATACAAGGTTATGACATATTTGAAGTCAACAACATATTCGCAAACTTTTTGAATCAATGATATCGTATGCAGCGGACGTTCTGTATAAGTATATCACAAATATGACGTATTTATCAGCATTATATAATACATTATATATATATTGTGTACTACTACTATATAATTTTTTTATTTTTTTTTTTTTTTACAAGGATACACCCCTAAGAGCTTACAGCTCGCGGCGGGATACAGGCGCGGATCCAAGGGGGGGGGGGGCGATGGGGGCGATCCCAAAATACATTGAAGGTATTACCACCCCCCACCCTTCGCCCCCCCTCCTACTCCAAAATTTAACATTGCGGGATAAGGGCACCGCCCCCCCCCCCCCCAAAGCCGCGGGCTGGATCCGCCCCTGGCGGGGTACTGGGTAGGGATAAGGTAGGGAACGGATAGTGGCCACGGCCTGCATGCTTAAATTTGTACTACATTAGATGTACCATACAACAACGTTCTCGGTAGATTTTCTGAACTACACTTTACGCACTTATACGGCCGTCTTATATTATGTACTATATGCATGGTCTCAGTCTCTGCACCTCCAAATTGCAGGGTTTATGACATTCCAAGCTTTGTTTATTAAAAAAATTATGAGGCATATGTCAGTAATTCTATTACTGACCCTTCGGTAGCTAACATAAAAAGTAACATAAAATGTAATAATAAAAAAAACTTTTATTTTATTGCCACTTCCAGCTTTTCTTGTGGAAAAGTGAGAAAAATGGCAACATTTTTATATTGTTGGACATGCATTTATATCTCGTGTTACACTTTTGATTTTTAATAAAATAAAATTAATTTATAATGGTATATATTAACCTGATATTTTGCACACATATGCCCAAAGGTTCGGGTAATTTAATGACATGGCTAATTAAATTATTTCACCTAAAAAATGGGGGAAAATTAAAAATAGAAAAACCTCTTATGTTAAAGTGAACTTTTTTAAAAAAAGTTTTGATTTCAACTTGAAATTTTCAGTTTGTTGGTAATCGACCCCGCAGATGTCAAAACTGATGATATTTTTTTTGTCCCTGACCCACCCTTAATGAAAAATGGACCCTATGCTACGTAACTACGTATGACACACAATTCTATAATTATCATCTTTGTTTAACGTCAAATTTGTTACATAAAGCTAAAATATCAACTAATGGAGTACCGACACCGACCTCAAAATGTTTTATTGCAGAAATGGATAGAGGGTGTAAAAATATGCTACTCTGAATTTTTTCAGATTTTTCTGAGACCGGGAAATATTTTTAAAAAAATTATTCAAATTCCATTTTGATGACGTCACGAGGCACTTTTCCTTAAGAAAAGGATAGGACATTAACGCCCGTGACGTCATAAAACTGACATTCAATAATTTTTAAAAAATACTTCTCGGTCTCAGAAAAAATTCAGAGTAGCATATTTTTGCACCCTCTATCCATTTCTGCAATAAAAAATTTTGAGGTCGGTACTCCATTATATTATAGTTCAGTAACAGAATGTAATATTTTTCATTAAATAAATAAATATGATTGTACGCTGTATATCTTACACACACACACACACACATATATATATATTATTAAATAATCAATAATATTATAATTATAATCAAGTATTAGATTTATTTTAATTGATACACTGCATGCGCTATAACTGATTATTTTCATTTTTGAGTCCGAATTCATATATTATACTAATTATACTGAAAAATTTCAGGAGAGAAAAGTCATGCTATATATTATTCAGATTAATGATCACTATTCTGTCGAATCATTTATATAAATTTACATGCTTTGAAAGTATGTGATGATAATATATAAGGATTTCTGTCGCATGCATGCTGTAATTACAAATCATACGAATTAACGATTGATTTCTTATTATATTACGGCTGGAGCAAACTAGCCATATATATGATTAATTGCCATGCATTCACTCAAGCTGCATGGATAGAATTAAAATTCGGAAAATTCCCATTGTTTTCTAGATATTTAAGCGCCCCCGGAGGCTATAGCTGCTTGCTTTAGTTTAACTTTTACAAACCTCATCCTAAGAAGTGACTAAGAACCAAATTGAAAGAGAGAAAAAACAGAAAAAAGACCTCCGAGAGGCCTCCAGCATTTTAAGAGAAACAGTCAGAAAAGTTTGAAATATATATTATATGTGTATAAAAATGTGGTTGTGGGCCGGCTGTCTGTGTGTGAGAGAACGCTGATTTGAGTCGCTAAAGCTCTGCAGCTCTTGTCTTATATTATATATATAATATATATTATATTAATATATAATATATATATATATATATATATATATATATATATATATATATATATATATATATATATATATATATATATATATATATATATATATATATATATATATATCGTCCGATGAGCTCTGCTGGCTGATGCGCACGAATGTGCTGCAGAAAGGAAATAATACTGGATGTAATAAAAGCGCTGACACGCACGGCAACAATACAACAAACGGCGAGAACAGCAATCTCCTCCGCATTTGGTCCCTTGTGTCCGAGCCGCACCGGACCGACGAGAGGTGAGGTGACAAAAAGTCAATTCTGTTCAACTATACTCAGAAATCCACTGCTGCTGATGGACCAAAAGTTTGGGATGCTGCTTGTTGCACTCTTCACCACCAGATAGCGTTCGCTGCAAGAGTATAGCTCAAAGTGTTTCATTTTAGTAACGACAGATGTCGTACAATTCATACAATGCGATTTTACGAACGTGGTGATTTCGGTGATTTCATGCAAGGAAAATAAAACAACTTCAAATTAATATGCATACATTATGAGTTTTACCACTTTTAATAACCAGATCGAATAACAAATCTGTAATGGAAAAAAAAAAAAAAAATACTATGTCGTAAAAATAAAAATAACTCACTCACTTTAAGTCACTTAAATAATTATATTAATTTAATGTGAATATTAATTTTAATTAGAAAAAATAAAAATATTAATTTTACATATCATGGAAACAAAAATAAATAAAGATAATAAATGTAATTATATACTTAAATTATTAATTTATCTAGCTTAATCAATTTGCTCTATCTGAAATTATGAATTATAAAATGCTCATATATATATATATATCGATCCCTCGTTCGCAGTAATGAGCTATCTGCCGGCCTATACCACAGTCTCGTTGCAATAATGAGCTTTATGTTATACCTCCTGTTTACAGCTAATAATTGCACTCACTTGAAATAGCAGACAGCTCATTATTGCAACGAAATCGTGGTAGGCATGCAGACAGCTAATTATTCCGGACGAGGGACGATATATATAATTATATACAGTATATATATATATATATATATATATATATATATATATATATATATATATATATATATATATATATTTAAAAAGATGCATGGTCAGCAAACCTCACCTTAATTCCTCCAATTAATACAACAAAGTTGAAACCTTTTTTTTTTTTTTTTTTTATAATATATAATACCATGTAAAATGAACCTCCTACGCTGTCTACTTGCAAAAGTTGCGCCGGTCTGCCAGGGTCTTTAGTCTTTAGGGTAACAATGGAGTATCGACCTCATTTTTTTTATTACAGAAATGGATAGAGCGTACAAACTTATGTTATCCTGATTTTTTTCAGATTTTTTTACAGCCCTGGAAGTATTTTTAAAAAAATATTGAAAGTCCTTTTTGTGACGTCACGCGACGGCAAGTCCTATCTTTTTCTTACGGAGCGGCGTCTCGTGACGTCACAAAAAGAACTTCAATAATTTTTTAAAAATATTTCCCGGGCTCTAAAAAATCTGAAAAAAAAAACAGGGGAGCAAAACTTTGCACCCTCTATCCATTTCTGCAATAAAAAAAATTGTGGTCGATACTCCATTGCAAATTTCCACTTAAATATTTGTTTCAATTATTCATATAATATATATATATATATATATATATATATATATATATATATATATATATATATATATATATATATTTATATATTTATATATATATATATATATATGGATAATTGAAAAAATATTTGCTGCAATTATAATTGTTAACTAATTTTAAATTTTTAACAAGGGATTTAAATGGCTTATACACTTGTGTTGCATAATTCCAGACAATTCCAAACATTGATTTTAATAATTGAATATTGCAACCATTAATAGTTTAGATGAAATGATGACACAGCTTGCCTTACAAGATTGATAAAGGAGTGGCGACTTGCTTATCTGTAATGAGACAAAAACATGACGGTGGTGTTATGATTAGATAAGGTGACTAGGTGATAGTCAATGCCTGGCAGAAAGCTGGTGGTGAGTGAACATGGCTACTGCTGCTGCATCTGCCGCTGTAAATTCTGGAGTTGATGGGACAGGAGGTCCTCCGAGCGAGGCTCGAGGACGGCCCAGTGCTCGACGCGTGGCTGCGGTCTTCCTTCGCCGCATGGTGAGCACGGATGACGTGTCCAAGAAGGCGAACAAAGCTCCGGTGCTGGCCCGCGCTCGCTCCGTGCACAGCTCTGAGGTCTCCAAGGAAAGCTTGGCGGGAGCACGAGGAGGAGATGTCACGGCCAAAGGCAAGAGCGGACGCAGGGCCAGAGCACTTTCTTCCCCCAGGAACTCGCTCTCGGTGGATGAGCTACTCGAATGCCCGATATGTCTGGAACGACTCAAGCGGCCCAAAATGCTTCCCTGCCAGCACACTTTTTGTCTGAGCTGCCTTGAGGTGCAGCAAATATCTAATGCCATTAAGAAGACAAACTCTGCCATTGCAAGCGGGAGTAAAGAAGTTGCTGCATCTTACGTCCTTTTGCTCTGTCCGACTTGTCGCCTTGAGGTGAGATCTTCTCAAATTTGATTAGCAGACAGCAGACTTGATGATTGTATAATATATTTATATAATATTATGCATCAAGTGTGAATTTAGGGAGTTGAAATTTTTGCTTGGTCTGTGCCTGAGTTGATGTATAACTTTAATACGTTATTACGCGCATGGAATATTTTACAAAAGTATAATTAAGTATTATAATTCTTATTTATTTATTATTTTATTTCACTAAAAAAAAAACAGTATTCATATTTTACGATGTTGAGTGCGGAATGCAGCAAAGTACAAATGGAGCTATTTCACTATAATTTTTTAGCTAATACAATATGCGGAAGTTTTGAGCTGTGTAAGCTTAGGTTTTAAAAATTAATTGCAACAAAATATTTTTATATATTTTCGCAACAACATGTAATGGAAGATAAGAGTGGATAACCAACAAGTATGATTTTCAATGAAGGATAAATTAGTAAAGCATATAAAAAGTGGTATCATTTCTTTTTTTTAAGAGCCTAGGAATTAGTTTAAAAAAAATCTAGAAATGCTATTCATATGACTTGTTATTTTAAATATCTCATTGCAGTTCACTTTTGTCTAGACGTCTGACGCTGCTGACTTTTGTGCAGGTGCGACTGTCCCGCGAGAAAGGGCTCACGTCTCTTCCTCCCAACCTCTACATCGAGTCCCTCTTGCGTGTTGTCAAAGCCAACGGTGGCGGGGGTTCCGTGCAGGCGCCGGGCGTGATGAAGCAGCAGCAGCAAGCAGCCCCAGCAGCCCCAGCAGCCCCGCGAAGGGCTGCTCCGCCGCTCCCTCGGTGTTCGCAATGTGACACCACCTGCGATGCGCGTCGCTGTGACCACTGTCAGCAGGTAACCTCCCTTGCTGTTGGTCCCTCCTGCAAACAAGTTGTCATCCAGTGCTGAGCAGGGGATTTACCCCTATTATTTTCTATGAATCCCTGTTTCCATGAAACCCTAAACCCACTGCCACTGACAGTGTCAGTATACTGTAATATATGGAGTGTCTGGAGATCAAATGTGGCATCTCTAGCGAAGAATTATAGATTTTTATTTTTTTTTCTAATTCTTTAATTCTTTAAATAAGAAAGTAACCTTCATTTGCATGCAATAACTATAAAAGTAAAAATGATATGAAAAAAGGCAAAAAAAAAGCTATTTTCCTATCTTTCTTCACTGATAACGAGCTGTAGTCAAAATGCCCCAACTTTATTGCAATCAATGGCTAAATAAATTAATTGAATTGAACAGCCATTAAATTTAGTATCAGTATTATCGTAGTTATTTATAAATATATGTTAACTCTGAAAACATATAATGTGTTGTAATATACGTATATATATATATATATATATATATATATATATATATATATATTATATATACTACATCATATTATTTGGTGCATTACGTAAAATGTGTTATTACACGTAATTAATTGTAATGTATCTTATGTATCAATAATTAAGGGTCGAAGCAATTGTTATCTCATAACTTTTATAGCAAGAGAACTGTGTACATCTAACCAATGGTATATAATGATCACAATGTCTCTTATCTTTCAGCAATTTAAACTTAATTGTCTCATGTTGGCCATCCATGTACTCAAGGATAATATTTTAAAGTCTCTATTTATGGATCATATTTACAAATACCAACCTTGTAAACTAAAGGTTTCCATAATGATCAAAAACATATGCATGAGGTTTAAAATAACAATATTAATAAACTACATTTAGGATAATGTTATATTAATAATGGATTATATTATTATATCACACATTGTGCCGAGAAATACTGACTTTGCTTCAATTTCTGGCTATAGTTTTATAAATTTAAAGGTGCTGTGCGAGGTTTGCTGGCCCAGCCACATGGCAGAGTTGCGCACGCAACTCGGTGGTGTTCGGCAACAGCTCGAGAGCGCACAACAGAGGCTCCGGCATCGACAGGACGACTTCAAGGTACCTAAATCACGAGAAAATAATATTGCAGGGAAAAATAACACAATTGCATGATGCCCAGTGTTATTTTTTATCAGTGCTAAAACAACATCCAGGCAGGCGAGTTTTTGTTACAAACGAGGTTGAATCTATTCGGGACAAATCATAGGTTTGAGAAGTTTGGATCATATTGAAACTTGAGAGCACCCCCCCCCCCCCAAAAAAAAAATTTTTTTTTTTTTTTTCAAGGATACACCCCTAAGAGCTTACAGCTCGTGGCGGGGTACTGGGTAGGGATAAGGTAGGGAACGGATAGTGGCCACGGCCTGCATGCTTACGCGTCCCAGCATTCGCTGAGGTGAGACTGAGGGAACCGTGGAAAGCCTCAGTCAGGACGGACACCTCTACTTTTTCTCAATGGACCAAAGCGATGTCCAAAGCCTGGGGAACCACACACAAGTGCATCACTGCACTGGGTGGAAAGCGAGACGAATTTACCCCAGGGAAGGAGCAGTGTATTTTTTACTTGAAACGGTCTCCCATCCAAGTACTAACCACGCTCGACGTAGTCTGCCTTCGATGATCTAACGAGAACCGGTCAATCAATAATTTAAAACTTATATATATTATAAAATATAATATATATATACATTATATTATATTTTATTATATATGATAATATGGTATATATAAAAGGCCATAATATTTATGCTTTCGTTCATATTAATTAAAGATACGACAAAATCATCATAAAAATATTACATACAGTCATTATAATTATGCTCGAAAATTAAATAAGGGAGACGGGGGACTATTTTATGAATTTATGATTTTATGAAATAGTGCAAATGCTATAATATACTACAAATTATAAATACTGCATTATCAGTAAGTATGTTGGACGTATTTTGCATATAGTAATTTTATTTATATTAAATTTGTACATAATTCAATACCATGCCACGTGGATAAAATAAACAACAATCGTAACAATTATTTCTTATTGTTATTTTCCGCTACACCGCAAGTGTACTTTTTATAAACTTCATTACAATTCAGTCTTGCAGCAAATTGTGAGAGGCAACATCTGTAGTCTAATAAATAAGCCAGTCTCTTTTCTTGTTTCGTTTTATACACCCTCAGAAAAAATATATGTCCAATTGTGATGCAACTTCAATCAATTAGACCAAATGGACCAAATTGGAATTTGTAATTCAAAAGTAGGCAATTAATTATTAAAGATTATACTAGAGCAGAAATCCTTCTATCTAAAATCTACCATTTATATAAAAAAAAAAAAAAAATAAAAAAAACAATCAACATTTATTTTCATCTAGACTGAATCATAAAATGTGATAATAAATTAAGTAATAATGTATTTTTCACTAAGTATTTAATAAGTCCTATAAGTTTGAAAGTGTACATTTTTCAACTGATAGTTATATAAAATTGCTTAATTTGAAATGAAATGAAAGAGACGTAATTTCACATGCTGCATGACGTGCGAGCAGGTGATTGCTAGAAATTGGATAGTTGAGCTCATTTCCATCTGCGGACACGATCATGCACATTTTTACATTCACGTCATCTGATAAGTGAGTGACGTGAAATGCGATATTGAACTTGTGGGATATCATGAATATAATTCAGTCTGTAAAAAACATTTCCCATAAAGTATTGTACCATATAATGATTATACTTATTAATTTCATGTTTTATTAATTATAATAAATAGCCTTATGATTTATTTTATGTAATAAATTCAACCATTAACGCTTGTGTAATACTCAAGTATTCAATTTACATCCAATATTAATTTATGAATCTACGGAAATTTCAATTGGCATGATTTTTACATTTGAATAAAACGTAAAATTTACACTCCATGTGTATTATCCATGTATATTTTAATTAGGTGTTCAATTATAACACTTTTGCTTCAGCGTCACATAATTACACTATGTTTGTTATAACCTGCATGATCCTATTATAGTGAATCAATGAGCTGAGTGCAGTGGGTATTGCTATTAAATAAAGATATAAAAAACTTAACAATTACTTTTTTTTTCTCAGTTTTTTATTGTTAATTGAAAAGACTGCATGAGGATATTTTTGTTTATATCAAAATGTTCACTGAAATATTGACTAACTGCTCTTGTGATGTTTTCAGGCCAGATGCGAGCGGCTGCAAGAGAAGGTAACCATGGTTGTGGAAACGAAGGTTCGAGCGTTACGAGAAACGGAGAAACAGCTGACCAATGAGACCCAACGAATTCTCTCTGAGCACGAGATGTCAGCCAATCAGCTTTACGAGAGCCTGGCTCGTCAGCTCGCAGCGGCGCCACCCGACGAGGAGCGTTTCGAACTGGCAGACGATACCAGCAAGGTAATCGATTGAGCTGCTGCTTGTATGGCCCTGCATGTGTGCGCTTGACGGCTTCTCAGCCCCCAACTGCTCCATCTTGGTGGAAAATACGACCCGTTCTGCTGCTGACAGTCCTATTACTACTCGTTTCGTTCTTTCCCCCTTGGACGTTCAGTTCTGGTGCAGCGATTCTCTCTCTCTCTCTCTCTCTCTCTCTCTCTCTCTCTCTCTCTCTCTCTCTCTCTCTATCTCTCTCTCTCTCTCTCTCCCTCCCTCTCCATCATCATCATCATTTGCACTCATCATGTACACTTTCGTACAGAACGAACCGAACCTTTTCTCAAAAATACCAATTCTGTATCTTAAAGTTCAGCTCTAGCAAATCAGGGAATCAGGCATTGTATTGGTATAGCGTTCAAGCTGTCCCGAGGTGCACACTAAAGTAACATGTATAATGCGAATATAAAAGAAGCAAGCACAAGTATCATAAGAAGTAATTAATATAAACTGAAGCTGCTCTATATGCCGAGTTGTATTTTAGTTAATCAACCATACCCATTATATATAGCCTATAAAACGGTTACAACGGTGATGTGAAGTCCTATAGTATAAATAAATCCTTATAATCATAGCTTCATCAGCTCTTTTGCAGATATTGCAATTGACAGTTTAATTCAACATTATAAAACCTGATGACATGCCTAGATATTTATCTGTTTTTTTATTTGTTAAATGAAAGAAATTTCAATATTTTATAATATAATGCTTAGGTTATAGCCTTGTGCTAGCCATTTATTAATTCAGTGATTTAACTTTATTTTGTGTCCTTGAGTGCTCATTTGATATTTCCAATTTCTTGATACGAATGAATTCAACACCTCCCCTTTCTCTACAACTTTATGAAAGTCATATTACCTCATGTCGATTTAAAGAAAGGAGAGCTAGTAATATAGCTCTAAAGCAAGCATCTCCAGTGGCTATATATTGATTATTATACATTGAGTTAACATTCCAGGCTCTACGACATACTCATGCATGCATGTGTTGCTTTTTATCAGTGAAGTAAGTTCATTTCGCTTCTAAGGTTCATATTCAGATAAGAAACTGACAAAATATTAGCTGTTGTATGTCAAAATGAATAATTTACTTAACTTTAATAACAAAAAAGAAAAAAAAATCAACGTGCAAAAAATATTTATTTCAAAACACTAATATATCAAAAATGTATATTTTGCGACCTGCTATAGTATAATATAATGTTGCCATCTCCGTAGCAACCCAATTAATGTTAATTCCAGCTCTTGCATCACATTTTGGAATCTCTGCTGGGTCTTTATCTGAGACTGATTTTACTGCTCGTACAGGTTTTAAGTGTTTAATACACGTTTAGTGGTAAGAAAATTATGCTCTTATCAGAAAGTGATGTCGTGTCTTTTTGCATATATATCTGACAGCCTCATTTAAGTATATAATTATGTTGATCAAGAATTGACCTAAACTATTCGGTTATTACAAGATATGTTTACCAAAGTGATAAGAGACTGATTTTTGTATTTCTTTCTATTATACACTTCTAGGAAGCGATGACTCTGAAATCTTTAAATATGTCTTATACAAAAGACTCAATCTACATATGTATACTGACTCAATCTAAATATGTATACTGACATTATCAAATCAGATTTATTTTAATTCCTTATCTAAATTATTGATGTTGTTTGTTAATATTTCGATTTTACTAAGTAAGATGCAAGTTATCTGGCAAGCAGCTTTTTTTTTTCTTCTCCTCTCCTCTCCTCTCTTCTCTTCTCTTGTCTCTCTCTCTCTCTCTCTCTCTCTCTCTCTCTCTCTTTTTTCGCGGTATCATTGTATCATTGAATTACACCTTTGTAGGGGCAGTTAAAATGTTTCCAAGGCCCTAGGTGGCGTTTGACACACCAGTCCATGGAAGCATGGTCATGTGCATGCAGTATAAACTGTACATTTTGAGGATGGCTATACAGCTGGACTGGTTGCTCTTCTTACTCATCCAAAATTTTGAATCTGCATCTGAAAACGATGCTGATTTAGTATTATTTAAACCATAGATACATATAAAATATAAAAGCTTTCGTTCTTCATAATCTGCACGAATATAAAAATTATCTCTGCGATTGTAAACTTCCAATAAAATTTGTCAATTTATACAAAGAATTCAAATATAATAAATCTTTCAATTGAATAAAATGAATCGAAAATTATAGAAGTGATTAATTCACACTTTTATTGTATATATTGCATGTCTATAAAAGGAAACAAATGAATAGCATAATATGCATTATAATAGTTGTTGTCACAATTGTTTGATACAAGTATATTTGAGGTTATATAATGTGTCGAATGAAAGCGCTTGTCAATGTTAATTCGTAAAGCGGTCCTCTCCTCAGCGGCTTCTATCAAATAGGCAGTTATTCATACGCGGCGGCCCTGCTGTATGCAATGCTTGTGTATGGATGGCTATAGGCTATGTACAAACGTATGGTAAGGACAAGCGACGATTGAGAGGCCACGTGACGTTAGTGGCAAGTTCAAGTCGAGCCACGTGGGTGCTGCATGTATGGACACGTGACCTGCACGAGTCTCCCTTCCCTTCTCTCCGCCCTTGGCCGGGAGGGAGGAAGGGGAGGGAGAGATTATGTTTTTATTTTTATTTTATCAATTTAAAGTATATCTGCATTATATAGCTATTTTACTCAAAACATCATGTTCTAACTATGCTTAATAAGACCCTATTTTCAGTGGGTGAAAATCCTCTAAATTTCTCACTGAGAGTGCAAAATTAAAAGCTCCTCAGCGGACTTTTTACCCCAAGGTTTGCAAAATAAAACATTATTATTATCTTTAGACACACTACGTAGATACTATACTCTCTCTATATATAATTATATATCACCATATGTTACATAAGCACAGCAAGGTGCAAGTTGAGTTTATTGAGACGGATGTTACGCCTCAAAGAGTGCAGGCTTTAACATGATATATATTAAGGTCATGCAAAGTAATGAGCAAAGTACACTGCGCGCCTTCATTCTTGGCAAAGAATTAAAATTTTAATCCTTGGTATGATGTGGTAGGTCACTGCGACTGATAATTAAATGCTCTTGAACCGAAGTAGCGCATGCAGTGATCTCGCGACTCTCGCGAGAGAACATAAATATAATAATTATCTCCAGACTGGTGCCTGATGACCTCTGGCCCAACGGGTCAAGTCTCGCGCCGTCCGTCGCAACTCAGATAAGAAGGCATATTATCACGCGAGGACTTAAAAAAAAATCAAAATTAAGTAAGTTACATAATATAATATATATGCTGTTTACATTTCTTGAATTTGTGTTGAAATGGAATAGTACCAATTAAAAATAAAAAAGTAACATATATTTATAATTTTATATAGATAATAATTGTAATTAACTCGGAAGAAAAATTAAGTACCGCTGAACAATAATTTTATTATATTTTAGGGGATAATAAATTTTCCTAGAAAGACAAAAGCTCGAAATGTGCGTTCGAGTATCAAATCTTAGTAATAATTGACTGACAAATTTCTACTTATCATGGCCGGTGGGTGACTGGAACAGAACATTATATATTTTGTATTAGACTCTGCTAGGCTTATTACATACTTATAAAATATTATATATATATATATATATACACTCTTAATAAAATTTGGCTGAATGTCAGTATATTCCTGATACTGAAATTGACATCTTATATTCAGTGGATTGATACCCCTGAATATTATTCAGGTGTTGGATTTCAGGTGTTAGAAACCACTGTCAATTGACACCCTATTTTCAGTGGGTAGCAAGCACTGAAATATTTTCAGTGTTTTCTTTAACATTAAAATCATGTACGACTTACGAAATTGAGAAATATGGCATTTTTTAATTTTATACAACAAAATTAAATTTTATTTCTATAGATTTAATAAAATATTGACTTATTATAATTTTATTATACCATGGTACATAAATTTAATGTAATAGCATTCCATTGTAAAAAAAATATATAAATACGAAAAAATTGTATTTTAATATAAAATTAGTTAGAAATATTAGCGACAATAAATAAAATGAGGAAAAACAACACATAAATAATATAAATTGATAATTAGACCGATATCATAATACTGATAGCAATTACTAACCTACAACAGGCATGGAGGAGGTTTGGGTAACTGAATTTGCATCTCATCTCTTAATAAAGTACGATCTTTTAAAAGAAATACGCCACAAAGTATCGTTGCATCTTAGTGAATACAAATATTATAAACTTTTGAACCAATTAGAGATATTTCTCGTCGTTTTTCTTCAATTTCATGACATGACGCCATCATCGCGTTCACAAAATTTTCCACTTCAGCTGACTAAATTATATTTACGGTTTGCGTTCTTCATTTGCTTTTTAATTTCACCTTAATTTTTTTCAGGCTATTAATTTTTTTTTTCAGTACGTATTTTTATTTTTCAGCACATTTTATTTTTTCAGCATATCCTTACACTGGGGTATATAATTGAGGTGTTAAAACATAGAAAATTTTTCGAAACTACTGAAAGTCAGTAGTTAAAAATATACTGACATTAATTTCAGCCAAATTTTATTAAGAGTGTACGATTTGTACGAACGAATTATACGTAAAACTGTTCGCTGAATAAAATTGCTATCTTACAAAATTATGTGGAATATAAATGGGATATAATATAATTTATGTAATATAATTTATGCATGTAATATTATATAAGTTTCCTCACCACTTTTTAAGTCTTTATTACTTTCAGCTATACATATAAGCACGTCAAAAAAATTATTTTAATATATTACAATGCAAAGTAACTTTTAGATTATGTTACATAATCTAAATTTATGTTACTTAATTTAATATTTATGTAATTTTTTTATTTACAGTAGTATTACGAGGAATTACGAGAAATTCGTAAATTAACTTATTCTCCATAAAATTAATGTTTACTATAATATTTAGAAAAAAAAAAATGTCAATGATATGGAAATTCATTGTATAATAATATGTTTTTTATAAGAACAACCTTTAAAACAAGATAGATTAGATAACATGCATTGCATTTTAATATTTCACTAATAATTATACGACTAACTCTAATAATTGGATTGTGCAAACGTAAAACCAGTCATCACCGGTAAATTACATAGTATGCCGTGTGTGTGATCATGTTGTATATAATATAAATATAATAGGGGTTTGCTGGTTACGTCGCTTCGACAATAGGGTGGAGGAAGGAGGGGAGGGGGGTCACGTGACCGGAGGCAATCAAAACAGGGAGGGAAAAGCAGGAAGAGATGCGCCTCTCATGATGCAGTCGTGCCCGTCATGTAATGTACGCCTGCCTGTTATTACCGGCCCGCCGTCGCCGGTGTGTCAATGAAGCCAGTCGGCGCGAAATTGTAGCTTGTCACACTTTATTCTAATGAAAACAAGAAGGCCACTTTGTATGATAAAGAGTTAAAATTATACAGCATCAAATTTTCTCAGGCTTAATCATTTTGATGTATGTAAAATTTGGTCTCGGTAATATATTGTAACAGTAAAATTTAATACTGAATAATGTTTTTGTTTGTTTTTTTTAAAGAAAGTAAATTTGTTGTGATTTTCATTTTATTATTTTTTAGACATTTATCTAAATTTAAAGAAAAAAATATGTAGAAAAAAACTTTATTAGGAACAATAAATTTTGTTTGTCCTTGAGTCTGCGTGCAATTAATTAATTGATTGCCTCAAAATATCAATCAACCAATCAATCAACAATGTACCAAAGTTATTTTAAATTTTGTATGATTATTGATTAACTTAGTCAAATATAATATCAATTTATTACAATATGTTATATATAATCAAACTTTGTGCAAGCGAAATTGTATAATTATTATTGCTGTAATTTAATGGATTCCTTGTTTTGAATCACACATGCAGCAATCATATTGTATTGAAGGATACAAAGATTCACGAGATTGAAAAAAATGGTACCGCAATCATATAATTAGGAGTCTCCAAAATAATGATGTTTTAAATATTGTTAGCCGCATGTTTGCAGTAAAGATTAGATTAGTGATGCCAGCAAGTTAATTCGAATGAATTAACACAAGTCAAGAGTCTGTGAGATATACAAACTCCCCTTACGATCTCACAGCAGCCAACTGATGAGTGACATTATAATATAATCTTATCCACTGTGTATTTACAATACATAATTACAATTTATATTTATACAATTACAGCTTCAGCAAGCTGTACCAATTATATTTAAAAGTAATTAGAAAACTGAACTTCCTAGTAGGATATGAACGGATTCTCAAAATATAGGCAACTAAAAATTCGTGAAAAAAGTCTTGCTCACTAACAATTATATTATTAACTGATTGACATTATAGGAAATTATAGTCATCCTTGTTCCAATGTTGGCTCCATCCCTTAATCCTCCGTTCATTGTAAGGTGTGCACCACAGGTGACGCTGTTCTTGCAAGTTCACCGCGCAGCCTCGGAAGTGCTCACCGCCGTGGGCCACTGGGGGGAGACTAGGCCCGCGCTTGACGAGGACAACCTTCGCATCGAGTGTGCGGCTCCCGAGGCACCAGACCTGCAGGCCGAGGAGACCCCGGGAGGCATCGAGAACATCGACGTGCGCCTTCTCGAGCCGGAGAGCCTCACACCAGACTCACTTTCGCTCTTCTACAGGTATGTGTATATATTTGTTAGTCATTCAAAGTGTTGTCCCACTTATTTTGACTAAGACGGTATAATTTGCACTGGATAGCATGAATTTAACCCTTGTACTGTTTGTAGCATTGTCACGCATCGAATATTTGGAGGTGACAATATTTTTGATGGCTGTTAAGGGTAAGATAACGCCACCAATGTTAAAAAGAATCCCTCACACGAAAATTATGAAAAAAAAAATTAAAATGTTCTCCTCTACACCCCCTATCAGTAGCTATCAGGTATACAAATTTACAAGCTAGTTTTTGAGTTATGAATTTTTAAAGTTGACTCATTTAACATGGAAGTCCCATTTCTCAATGCTAAAGTAGTCAACTTTAAAAATTCATAACTCAAAAACTAGCTCGTATTTGTATACCTGATATTTTAGCTACTGATAGGGGGTGTAGGAGAACATTTTAAATTTTTTTCACGTGAGAGATTTTTTTTTAACATTGGCGGCGTTATCTTACCCATAAAGTAGAGTGTCCATCAGGAAAAAAAGATTGAGTTAGTATTTTTTAAAAATAATACAAGTGGCCCTCCATACGGAACCAAAATCCAAAATATTCTAAAAAAAAAAAAAAAAAAAAAAAAAAAAAAAAAAAAATCACATAGGTTTGCCAGAAAAAAATCCAAAGTCAGAGTGAACGCGTCGCTTAACATGAGGCTTTACCTGACAAACACCCTCGAATATTTCGAAAAAAAATACACCGTTAGGTGGTATGAAAAAATGAAAAAAATATAGCGATGTTCTATGACCCAAGCTTTAACCAAAAATCAATTAAAATTTTTCTCTCGAATCAATTTTTTCGTAAAAAAATTAAGAAATCTCTTATGGGAATTAACATGGTAGATTTTCTTTATTATTTATTTATTTATTTTTTTACGGAAAAATGGATTTTCGAGAGAATTTTTTTAATCAATTATTGGTTAAAGCTTGGGTCATAGAACATTGCTATATTTTTTTTAATACCATCTAAAGGTGTAATTTTTCGAGATATTCGAGGGTGTTTGTCCCTATGTTAAGCGACGGGTTCATTCTGATTTTGATTTTTTTTTTCTGGCAAAATTACAGAGTGAACCACAATTCGCGTGCCAACTTTTTTCGTAAATTTGGTATTGCAAAAATTTTCGTACAAACTTCAAATTCGGTACACTGGTAGCTGAGGGTTGTAAAAATTAGTCGAGGGTGTTAAAATTTTTATTGGATACCAATAACACCCCTTTCAGGGGTGGTTTTTAAAAAAATTATTTTCGCCTTATGGGAATTCAATGTTAAATACAACTTTTTTTGGAATCATTGGAATTTTGCGGAAAAAGTTTCTAGCATAGGGTAATCGACCGTCTTTAACTCAGAAATAATTTTAGATTTTTTCCCCGACGCACCCCTGAGGGTGGAGACCTACCCCTAAAATCCATTTTCCTTAAAAATTGTGCTAAAATTATGAAAATAATTTTCAAGCGGTAATCGACCCTCCTGAGCTCGGAAATAATTTTAGATTTTTTCCCCGACGCACCCCTGAGGGTGGAGACCCACCCCTAAAATCCATTTTCCTTAAAAATTGTGCTAAAATTATGAAATTTTAATTTTCAAGGGGTAATCGAACCTCCTGAACTCGGAAATAATTTTATATTTTTTCCCTGACGCACCCCTGAGGGTAAAGACCTACCCCTAAAATCTATTTTTCTTAAAAATTGTGCTAAAAATATGAAATTAATTTTCAAGGAGTAATCGACCCTCCTGAACTCGGAAATAATTTTAGATTTTTTCCCCGACGCACTCCTGAGGGTGGAGAACTACCCCTAAAATCCATTTTCTTTAAAAATTGTGATAAAATTGTAAAATTAATTTTCAAGGTGTACTCTACCCTTCTGAACTCGGAAATAATTTTAGATTTTTTCCCTAACGCAACCCTGAGGGTCAACGGCTATATACCCACCATATCTTTTCTCCTTAATAATTGAGTAGAAATTGTGAATTAAATTTTTTTCGGAATTTATCAAAATCTTTCATAAAAAAAAATCACAGACTCACCTCTTCACTTGCAGCATGACGATGGATGTGTTCACCGTTAATTGCATGGCGTGAAGGCACATGTTGGTCTGCACAACGAGGCTATGTGTGCCCTTAACAACTGAGATGTAACCAATTCCACATAACGTCTGTCACTTTTAGCTCGTCAATGGTCTCAAATCTCATTCTGAAGAAAAATGTTCACAAGAAGAGATTTGAGACGAATTGACAAACAGAAAGTGGAGATCAGACGTTGCATGGAATTAGGCACACCTCAGACGTTAGAGGCTATGCACCTACACACATAGCCACGTTGAGCGGACCAACATGTGCCATCACGCCAATTAACGGTGGACACATTGAGTGAAACCACTGTCATGCTGCAAGTGAAGGGGTCAGTCTGGGATATTTTTTCTCTGAAAAATTTCGATACATCCTGAAAAAAAATTAATTCACAATTTCTACTCGATAATTAAGAAAGAAGGATATGGTGGGTAGCAGCTAGTTTCCCCTCAGAGTTGCATCTAGGAAAAAAATCTAAAATTAGTTCCGAGTTCAGGAGGGTCAATTATACCTAGGAAATTAATTTCACTATTTTTAAGGAAAATGGATTTTAGGGGTAGGTCTCCACCCTCAGGGGTGCGTCAAAGAAAAAATTTAAAATTATTTCCAAGTTCAGGAGGGTCGATTACTCCTTGAAAATTAATTTCATAATTTTAGCACAATTTTTAAGAGAAATGGATTTTAGGGGTAGGTCTCCACCCTCAGGGGTGCGTAAGGGAAAAAAATCTAAAATTATTTCCGAGTTCAGGAGGGTCGATTACTCCTTGAAAATTAATTTCATAATTTTAGCACAATTTTTAAGGAAAATGGATTTTAGGGGTAGGTCTCCACCCTCAGGGGTGCGTCGGGGAAAAAATCTAAAATTATTTCCGAGTTCAGGAGGGTCGATTACCCCTTGAAAATTAATTTCATAATTTTAGCACAATTTTTAAGGAAAATGGATTTTAGGGGTAGGTCTCCACCCTCAGGGGTGCGTCGGGGAAAAAATCTAAAATTATTTCTGAGTTCAGGACGGTCGATTACCCTATGCTAGAAACTTTTTCCGCAAAATTCCAATGATTTCAAAAAAAGTTGTATTTAACATTGAATTCCCATAAGGCGAAAATAATTTTTTTAAAAACCACCCCTGAAAGGGGTGTTATTGGTGTCCAATAAAAATTTTAACACCCGCAACTAATTTTTACAACCCTCAGCTACAAGTGTACCAAGTTTGAAGTTTGTGCGAAAATTTTTGCAATACCAAATTTACGAAAAAAGTTGGCACGCGAATTGTGGTTCACTCTGTATATCAGATAGAATTTTTTGAATTTCGGTTCCATATGAAGGACCACTTGAACTATTTTTAGAAAATACAAAATCAACCTTTTTCCTGATAGACACTCTACTTTAAGCTGTAATATAATATAACCTCCTTCAGAATTAACCGTATCTCTTGGGCTGCAGCTGAAGCAAAGAGGTAAAAAGGTAACGTTCACAAAATGTCTCGAGGTGCATGCACATGCCGCTTTCTGAGTCAAAATCGTAATGAAAAAGGGACCAAAATTAAAATTCAGTTTAATTACAACTTTAAATGCTACATCTCAAACCTAAAAATGTATTGAACCAGATGCAGAAAAAGAAAACCATTGTAATATACATAAGTATTATATAATTATTTGTTACGTCATAGCAGCAAAATGGATAAAACATTTATATATATATATATATATATATATACACATATTATTTAATTAATTAAATAATTGAGAAATATTTGATATATACATATTGGCACAGTATTGGCCCATTAATCTCAGCACTGGACCAAGATGTATTTAATGCATGGGGTATAGTCATTTTATATAATAGTATGTCTCTAAACATCACGATGTTTTGTTGCTACATTTATATTAAATTCACATATAAGACCCATAACTGCACCAAAACCTCATGGTGCTTACTATAGTCACTCAGAAGTGTGTAAGGCAATTAATTACATTATGCTTATAGTACTATCTGGTACTGTGCATGGTCCATGCAGGTATACAATTATTTGAAAACGTTCAAACCGCTGTCTTTGTGTTTGTTCCAGGAGTCGCTCTCTGCAGGTACCACGGTTGCGTTTAGGTCGAGGCGCCGTGCAACGCCCCGGTGGCCTGGGCGTGGCACCGTGGGCCTCAGGCACCGAGCTCTACGTCACGGCCATGGACGCTCACGTCGTGGTGGTGTTCGACAAACGCAACGGCCGGCAGCTGCGGCAGCTCGCTAACTCCGAGCCACCCAACCAAATGCTCTGCCCGTCCGGAGTCGCTTTCTGTGGGGCCCGCTCGGAAGTTTACGTGTCAGGTGGGTCCTTGCTTCCACGGTAAACGTGCCATACACACTGCATAATACTGATTAGGTTGTTTCTGTACCCTTCCCTATTTGCTCTATAGCCTCTCATCATTTCTCTATTTTTACTACTATTTTCAGCCTATATTACACGTCATTGCAAGGAGAGTAGGACGTTACAGCGTTGAGCTGAAAATATCACTTGATCATTTTAATGAAAAAATTATTGAAATCACAAAACCTAAAAATGAAAAATTACTCGAATTATTAAGAAATAAAAATATATAGTGACAATTTTGTTCAAAAGTCATTAAATTCATGTTAGTGGAAAAACAAAAATGCAAATACAATATATACAAAAATTTACTGATTTCCATGTAATGTAAACAGAAGTTGAAATTACAGAACAAAATGTTTTAATATGGAACACTCCCTAGTTAATGAAAATTTATAACAATTGCATTCATTCGTTTTTTTATTGTTATTCTTGTATTTTTATGAGCAATCTGTTTTAGATTTAATTTTAGACAGTTTGACGTAATTCAATTCAATTCATGCGGTGTATAATAGCTTCTGTTCAAATATTTAAATTTGAATGAATGCTAAAACCCGAACTATAATTCTTTACAGTCTGGTATAGCTTACAATTAAACTTCAATGTAAATTGTTCAGCTAATTAACATGTATAAAAGTCATGTGGACTCCAGAATTAAGAAATCTGTTGTCATTAACAGCACAGTATATTCTCCATACGCAAGACTAGTCTAAGCAATGCTTGTTTTCTGTTCCGTGATAACATTATATCATTATGGTATATATACATATTAAATTTGATGACGTCACCATTCATCTCCTTGACTTTTATGTACTTAAAATATATTCGATATGTGGTTGCAGACAAGTGGCGTCACTGCATACACGTATTCTCGCGGGACGGCCGCTACCTGCGTCAACTGGGCAACAAGGGTCGCGCAGAAGGTACGTTCCTTGCGCCCGAGGGGGTGGCGTGCGACTCGGAGGCCGGCTTACTCTACGTATGTGACACGTGCAACGACCGCGTGCAGCTCATCAGCCTCGAGGATGGCTCCTTCGTGCGCCAGCTAGGCTCCCCCGTGAACTCGGGTGCGGCAACCGGGTGCTCAGAGTTCAACCAACCCACGTGCGTGGCCCTCGGAGGAGACCGAGCAGTCGTGTGCGACCACGGCAACCGCCGCATCAAGGTCAGTAACCTGGCTCAGAGGCCATGTCAAGTTTGTAACATTTATTTAATATTACACCTGCAAGATATAGTTAGAAATAAAACTTCTCAGTATTGAAATTTCTTACATGGGTCTTGCTGCAAACTCCTGTGCAAAATTTGAAAACCGATTTGCTAGGAGGGTCAAAACTTCACATTTCTGACTATTTATATACATAATCTGGATGGGATTTAAAAACTTTAGCTAATATTAATCAGCTAATATGATTAAGTAAGATCTACTGCACCTAACATACAATAATTGATAACAAAATAATATTAATTAATTTTCATGTATAACTTTTTATATAATTAAAGAGTTGCTACTTCACGTGGTTGGTAAAAGTTAGGGTTTGTTGCAAATAGATTAAATAGATGTTTCATCAAAACCCCAAGGTTGCTAATATTGCACATGTGCGCAGGTTTACTCTCGACAGGGTGGCCACAAGGTGCTTGAGTTCGGCTCTCTGGGCACTGCGCGAGGCCAGTTTCGCTCACCAGAGTGCGTCACTGTGGACAAGGCTGGCTTCATCCTGGTGGGCGACAGCGGCAACGGACGTGTCCAGGTGTTCCGTCCGGGTGGCCAGGCTGTCCGCGCGTTCGGGCGCTACTCGTGGGTGTCCGGTATTCACATAACGTCCAGCTTCGAGCTCTACGTCAGCGACTCCAAGGCGCACTGTGTCAGCATCTACAGCTAGTATTCTTGTAATCGCTTCGAGATAACAACAGCGAGTTACCATTTGTGATCAACTCAAATCAAAATCATTAAATAATATTAAATTTATTTAAGAGCTTATCCTAAATTCCATAACACTCAATTCAACAGCAAGCTCCCAAGATTGAACGAGTTCCTGTCCCTTTATTGACAGTTAAATTACAATTGTTCCTAAAAAGAGTGAAAGTCTATTATTTTGTTATTATTATTATTATTTTTTTTTTCAACCCAAATAAGGTTGTATCACTTTTCGGCATTTCAGTTGAGTCCTAATTTTATCCTGAAATGAGTATGAGTGATTATTTTAGTGTCTAAACAGGAGTCTTTTCCTAATATAGCCAATGTAGGATATTATTAATACCTTGCCAAATACTGTTACTGATCAAGATACTAAACTTGTATGCTAGGATTATATATTGAATTATACCTCTCACGTCTCAACTATATAATAGCACATATTTTAGCTTAACTTATTTTCAATTTTTTTTTTAAATTTTCATTTCTAATTTGAAGTGTCATGTGCTATACATACTGTACATTACATTATATTATATTACATTATATAAATGAAAGTTTTAGCTGAACGGGAAAAGATGAGTCGTAAAAAACAATATACTTTACTTTCGATAAATTCATATATCAAGATTGTTTTTTTTTGCGGTTGGTTGTATTTTTATTTTACTATTGTCATTTCTGAAATTTTTTTATATACATTAATTTAGCTTATGGAAAAATTTTGAGTGCTCACAAATCCAAATATAATAACATCATTAAAATTTAATTAACGTTTGGATACATAAAAATCAATGATTTTATTCATAAACAAAGGAAAGGTATGAGGTATGATTTCTCTGTTGCTTAAACCAAAGAGAAGTTATTGCATGCCATATATTGTTCACTATGCTTATATTATACTGTTTACTGTATAATTGTCGATATATATTTAAAATATGATATATATAATAGCATGTATTTATATAACGATAGTCTTTAATATATACACATACGCACTTGGTCCTACATCATATGGCTTTTAATTCTATCTTAAACAACTTGAATAAATTCTTTACTAATTTGTATGTAGTTAATGAACAGTGTATTAAATTTATATATGATTATAAATAAATGTAATATTATAGTTTCAACATTGTATTATTTATTTCAATTCATTTTAACAATAATTATACCATTATTCTTATTAATTATAATTATTATTATATTTCAGAAATTTTGTTAATCGTTGGTTTTTTATAATCTCATACATACTAAACTAATATTTTCTTGTTCATAAAATTTCCGCGCGTTTATATAGTTTAAAATTTCATAATACAAATAATATAACATAAAGTGGAATTTTAAAAAGACACACTCAATTGCAAAGATGAATTACAAACTTTAAACCAGGTTAAACTTTATTCATTTTTACTGACTTCAACAGGATTTTATTAAAGTTAGTCAAAGTTCTATTCAATTAGGCATTTGACAGGACTTAATGAAAATAATAATTATATGAACGTTGCTCTTACTTTACATTATTCTAAATATAGTTGCTAAAATTTCTTACTTAATTCTCGTATATAAAATCATTGTAATTTTTTAGCACTATGATAACTTATAAGTACAAAAAAGAAAAGAAAGAAAAAAAGAAAGTATTAAGAAGTGTCCATCAACAAAGCTAAGAGGGGAGAGACAACAGAAAGTGATATGCACACTTGGGCCATGAAACACGCAAAGCATGTGTTTGTGTGCATTTGATTTTGTACGCGTGCGCCCTCTCGCTCGGTTGCCCCTTCAAAGTCCGTAGCTATATGAAGAGCACAGCCACAATGCAGCCGCAACCTCCAGTCGCCTTTGTTGCGGCTCTCGTGAGAACCGCATGGCTCCCTTCGCAGCCACTGACGCGGAAAATCACCTTTCCGCCTCATTAACTTCCCGGACATTATAACTGCGGGAGAGGAGCAGCAAAACAAACACTGATTGATCCAATCTTGTTCCCAACAAGATAAAAAGTTGTGTGTTTATTTAGTAAAATACTTATTTCCATTCATCTTCATGTATAATAATATAAAAAGAATCAACTTAATATAAAGGAAAGTATATTTTAGATAAATTTTCCTTTTTGTTTTTTAAGTAAATTTAATATAATAATTCCCTAGAGAAAAAACACTCACATTGCAACAATAGAAAATCAATGAAGTTGTGATCTGACACATTTTGAGTTTAAAATTGTAAATGGTAAATAATAAATATGTGTAACTCAAAAGACTGGTATAATTAAAAAAAAAAAAAAAAAAATACAATTTAGCACAATTTTCTTATTTGAAATAAAAACTTCATAATTGTTCAATTGGCTATAATAATGATATATATCGTAAATTATTGAATTTATTATTGTTTTATGCGTCGTATTTTATGAATTTAACTACTAAATCTTGTTTCTATATTTACTTTCTCAAAGCATGACTTAAAAAAAAAAAAGTTTATTGTAGTTTTATGCCAAATCCATGCATATATATATATATATAGTATTTTTAAATTATTATCCAACAATACAAATTCTTCACGGCTACTTAAATAAACGTGATCGTGACTTCATCACTCATGTTTGTCGCGCTATCTAGTAGGTCAATCCACCAGTATTCCCACGGCGCACGGGGGAGTGGCCATGCACAGTGGTGACGATTGTAGCAGCGACAGGGTCTTGCCATTGTAACTGACAAGACCACACAAAAGGCGGTGGCACGGGCTCTTCCACACTACACGTCCTATAATAGAGCCTTATTAGCATACAGTGCGTGACGTAGTTAGCTTGATTGATTGTTGCTCCTCGCGCCACAAACCATTACATGCTGCAACTACAACTTGAGGGAGAAGGTTGACCCACCCTTTTTTGCTTGCGGGCTTGTCATCCCTAGCTGCTTTCGACAGATCTGCGATGAGAGAGAGAGAGAGAGAGAGAGAGAGAGAGAGAGAGAGAGAGAGAGAGAGAGAGAGAGAGAGAGAGAGAGAGAGAGAAATATGCCTGCTCTTGATGCTTTTGTATAAGTATAGCCGACTAAAGCGCGCGAGAGGCGGGCCACAGTGGGTTGGCAAGGGTGGGTGGAGGTATAAATTAGCTAACGCATCCCCTCTATAATAGTGACGGCACGCGACCCCACCCTTTATACTCTTTTTGTAGTTTTGTATGTAGAGCTCAAGTGAAGGGGGTCCTCGCACAAATTAAGATTTCACGGTTTTCGCCCTGTTTGTAAATAGTGAGAAGTGGTTAGTAAGAGGGATTGAAAAGGGAGGGGAAAAAAATGAGAAGGGGTGGTAGTAAGTAAAAACGTCACAAACAGAGATTTGAATACATTCCATATCAATCCTAGAAATAAATACTTTTGACAGCTGACCGACTAATCCAAAATCTATCAATAATAATATTTTACTCGATCAGATTTTAAAATCACAACAGTCTCCTATGAGTATACAACCCGCCCGACACACACGTGCAACTGGCTGCCTACGCGTGACTTCAGCAGGCGCACCGCACCGCCGTCTTCCGTTGTAATCTCCACCTTCACTACAATTACGATTACTGACTTTTATCATCGAAGTTAAGCATCACGATTGTATTGGTGACCGCTTCAAAGAAAAATTACATTGCTTCTTCCAAGGGATAAATCAACGTCATGCACCCAGTGTAATGCAATTGTACGTGAATCCCTTACATGGCTTTAAAAATCACTTTGATCCATTGATAAGGGTAAAGCCCGGATAAAGGTATCCTTCCTAACTTGAGTTTTCCACGGTTCCCTCACTGCATCAGTCACAACTCAGCAACCGTGGCCACTCGTGAGATATTTTCGCTATAATATCCAATTCACACCCGCCTTATTAATACTTATTTGGGTGAATTCCAGAATTTAAATTAATTATGTCATTCCATCAAACTATTACAAACTCTCAATTGAACACTTTTTTGCTGTAGTACAATTAAATTTAGATCGTATGCATGATTTCGTCATTGATTGATATACATTGAACAACTCATTTCTATACATTTATGTTTTCATTTGTTATAAACATCAGTCGACAACTATAATTTACATGCCGTTTTTGCTTGTGTATTTATTAATATGAAGTGCATATTTTAAATTGTTCCTAATATTGATTTACAACAAATTATCATCACTTGACAGGTATTGACTGTCAAATCGTTTTAACTCCTTACGGGGAGACGTCCCATCAATATTCGATGATGAATTAATTAACAAGTTCATAATAATATATATTCAAAGCCTTCCCCCTCCCCCAGCCTTTTCGAATAAGCTCAAATAGACTAATCCAACACATGTATAGGATTTAAATCCATGGTCCGACTGCACCATCCATTTTATTATGCAAATTTATCTGTATCCTCAAACCTTCCCCATGTATTTAAGCCTACATGAGTGTGGGAAATTGAAACCACAAGCTTATTATATTGATTTAGACTTCATAATTTTATTCATTATTCTCCTACTATTTTTTAAACTTAACTACTTATAACTAAATTAAAAAATGTTTGTTATTTTTAGTAAAATATTTACATTTTCATATCAATAATTGTTATAATTTTCATTAAGCAAGTCACATCTAGTGCATGCATTGTTTTGTTAAAAAATCCAGCATATAATATAAAACTGATAAAAACAAAAAATATATGACATGTGGTATTTTATTTTCTTTTATTTGAATCTATAATAGTTGCAACTGTACCATGAATATCAGCAGCTTTCAGTAAATAGCTACTTCATTATTATTGACGTGGCAGAAACAAAACCTAGCCTATTTTGTCTGTTTTTCTTTCTGTTTTAAAATGTATTTTTGTTCATACCTTTTCTGCACATTCTCATGTTTTTACTTATTTAAAATATTATTTTTATTATAATTTTTTAAAAATAATACTCCTGTGTTTGGATAAAAAGAAAATCAGTCGCCAAAGGAATTTTGTATCTAATATTCTATATTTTTCATTTAGTAAGTAAAATGCAGAACTACAGTATTTTTCTTTATTACAATACTTTTTTTTTTCGTTTCTTGTTTCTATAATTGGTATACAAGTAATGCAAGTAGTATGCTCTGTATTTACATCCAATATTGAAGAAAGATATAGCGAGTACTATCTAAAGATTTTAATTTTTATTATATTTCATTGTTGCTTGTTAAGTTTGCACCAAACATAATATAGCATGACAATAAACTGACAATGGTGAGTTTGGTATTTTCACCAGCAAATAGAGTAAAATAGAGTTATTCTATTTTGTTAAAGAAAAGTACTTTTAAGTCAAGTACATTTATTGGATACATTTTTATTAGTTGAGACGGCATGTAAATTTTATATATATATTATATATTTATATTATATATAAATCACTTTCCACTAAATTGGAAGTATCATAAAATCATCTTTATTATAGAGGCGAGATTGTATGCTAGGATGAAAACAACATTCATGAAAATGGCGGAACAAAATAACTCCTTAAAATCGTTATGCAAAGAGCCGCGCGCATGCTGCATTGGTATAATTTTATGCTTTTTTTTTATAATACTTTTTCTTACCACCATTTGGGTTATGTATATTATTATTTTCTTCATAGTCATTCATATTTTTTATTTTTTATTTTTTTTTTTTTGCAACTTCTCTCTACAATTATATAAACAATTATTATCATGTGGGGTTTTAACTCCCAACCAAGTTAGGGTGGTTAAGCGCCAGTATCGGGTCCAATTAGGCCAAGATGATGGTGCCCGCCGGATCTTGTCAGGGATGTTATGGTCCAGCGTCTCCTACTCAGCTGCGGGAAATGAGGGCATCCCGGGTCCGCCCGCAAATAGCCCATCACACAACCTTTCTCCTAGGCGCCGTGGGACACATTTCCGCGGACACTCCGGGTGCTGGATGCCTTTTACCAGGACACTTAGAGGTGAGGATGTTCTTGGGCTTTCCAAACCAATGCCTTGGCCGCCCTGTGGTTCAAGAACCAGAGGCTGCGGGTCAGAGGTCACATTCGCAAGGCAACCCCCAACCCGCATGCCCTTCCTGGGCGCGGGGGGACGCGTACCGCGAGCCAAGACGAAAGCCTATGCTCATACCATGGCCGGATGCCCGATTATTATTATTATTATTATACTGTACTGATCTACAGTATATCTAGAACATTCAAATAAACTAACTTGCCATTGCACCAACATTAAATACCATAAGTGGACCTATATACGTATTATCGTCGTTAACTTACTACGCCGTTTGTATTAGTTCATAAATTATAATGCAATGCAGTCATTTAATTTATTTCACGTATTTTATTATATGTTACATAATTTTTTATTTTTTACTCTTCTTTTTCAGCGATTTTGCTTTTTTTAGCCTATCTATTTAGGTTTTCAATTTTTAAATATAAAAAATGATATTGTAGAAGAAATGGAACCAATAAAAAGAATTATATATATATATATATATATATCGTTGAAAAATGTAAAAAAATGAGAACACCGTCAAAGCAATAGAACCAGTCTATTGTGATTGTAGTACTAAATTTTAGGATTGTTTTTTTTTTTCTCTTTTGTAACATTAGCGTGTTTTAAAAGATAGGACTAAAAACATTTACTTTGTTTTTAAATGATCTTCCATCACGCAGTGATAAACTCTAGCTGAGATTTAAAATTAACAGGACATTTGCAATAGATTCTATGTTCCCCCAAAGATAAAGAAAACAGCTGATATCGGAAAGAATTGTCTAGTTCTGCATCTGGCAGTCTCAATCAGTCTCATATATATCGTCCTTATATACAGTTTCGTTAGAAAAATCAGTCAAGTTACTTCAGCATTAGAATAATGAATAATTGTATTATATAATAATAATATTTTATTTAAACTTCTTAGATTGTACAAAGACAATATGTTCATACATAAAATGGTATACAATAGACAAATGCTTATTTCGGGAAGCACTGCGTTAAAGTATCCTGCATGTGTAAGAAATTGATCACTGTGCTCATTGCATGGTTCATGTTCTATGATTTTGCCATTAAAGATTTGACTATAATAAGGTTTTTCAAAAAATGGAATGAGCTATATTTTTTTAAGAATCTAGGATATTTTAACTTAATTCTTAACACATATTATAACTGCAAATTCTTATGTTTATTGGGTTAAAACAATTATTCGAATTATAATGGTTTAAAAACAACATTTACAGCGCTAAGTTTTAATTTTTACACACTAATTGCAATGAAGATGCAATAAAATGAAAATTAAATGCATTATTTTTATAAGCTCTGTTTGTTAGTAGCTGTTCTCTGCAGCTGTACTGAAATGTATTACCTTATTATAAATAAAAATAAAAATTAAGTGGCTCCAAGCTAACAATTTGGAATCTTCAAAATCTTCAAATAGGCTTCAGGAGCAACCTTAACTTTTAATTTCCTAATGTTTCTTCATTTGTTTAAACTATTTTGCAATTTATTATTATTTACTATTTTCTTTTAATTAAAATTTGTTTGTTAATTTCACCCGTACGGAAAAACAGAAATAATGAAATAATAGCAATTACTGGAAAAATTAAAAAAATTATATGATATAGTTGTGAGTTTTTGTATGTTATATTGACGTTTCTGAATCATCGAAAAAATGTATTCAATTTTGTATTTGGATAATTTGGAAATAAATTTATTTTAATTTGGACTTGAGTTTGAAATTTGAACTATTAAATATTAAAGACCAGTAAAAAAATTAAATAAATATCCTGAAAATTCTGATACGTTGATAAAAATGTAAAGCTATAGCTTATATGTTATATGTATAGGGTACACAGGCTGTAACACTGGAGCGGCCATTGTCTGCACATGTACACTTTGATTTTTATTGATTAGGGCGTATTCGTGCGCAGGGGCGGACCCGCCTCCACACGAGCCGGCCGTGCGATTGGTCGGAGTTTGGGGCTTCAAAGGCTGCAAGGGCTCTCCTGATGAGGATAAAAGAGGTGCTTGCTCCACGGCCCGGGATCAAATCATGTCTGCCTCCGACGTGTTCTCGTTTCGGTCAGCAGCAGCGGCGGCCAGGTCTTCTTCTTCTTCTGCAGACATGCAGGCTGGCTCTCCAACGTCACGCATGCAGCCCGCGGACAGCAGCAGTGGCAGCGGCGCTCCGGGGGCATCCTCGTCATCCTCCACGTCGTACAAGAGCATGCAGCAGCAACAACAACAACAACAGGGAGGATTTGCCCCCGCGTCATCGTCCACGCCGCTTCATCATCATCACCACCAGCACCATCACCAGCAGTGCTTCGAGGCCACGGCAGACGACGAGGTCAGCGAGCTGCCATCTTGTGCCTACGCCGCGCGATCCTCGGGACACATGCAGCATTATCTCGGCCTCGCAGGTGAGTAGTCGCAAATACAACCTAACAACTCAATCCCAATTCAGTCAAAAGTAGCTTGGTCAGTTCCATGTAAATAATTATACAATTTATTTATTATAATTATAATAATATTATATTTTATTATATAATTATTACAATTTATGCATCTTCGGTCGCGATCATCGCCATTTTGGGTCACAAAAGCCAATTCCCCTGTATCCATACCCCCTTCCTCCTTCTGGATGTAAGACTATTCTTTTTTCGCGGACCGGTCAAGGCAATAGCGAGCTAAAATATAGCCCTGTATTAAATTTATGTCTTAAAGTTAAAGATAACCAAAAGTTTTAAAAAAAAAAAAAAACTAATAATATAACTTGATATTGTAATAATATGAATTTTTTATTAAACCTGTCGATATAAAGTGCTTCTTGTGATATTCAGAAAACAATTGTGACGAATTGTGAAGGTAAAAAAAACGAAATACAATTTCATTTAGCGCCTACATAATAAAATTAAATTATGCATATTATTTAAGACTTGCGTGTTCTGTTATAATATATTTGTCATACAATTATATATGCCCCTCGATTCATTCAGCTTTATTAGTTTTAATAAGAATTTTTACTATATTTTTTGTTTCTAATAGAACCGTTGTTTATACAAATAATTATTCATAACATAAACAGCTTGTACAGCTTGTGTAACAAATTATAATTTCAAATAACGCTTTGATAAATAGAAACATTTTTTTTTTTTTCTGAGCATGCATTTATTTTCGTGTGATAATCGTAGAAGTGCTTATAATTTTATTATACATCAGTAAGCCTCTACACTACATATTTATGTAAATAATTAATTTTAATTTATTTAATTTTAATTTAAAGTGTATGAAACTAGCTATAACCTTTATATTTAATTTGAGTAACTTTCCAGCATTTACACGCACCGAGTTTTCTTAATTTCTCTACATTACTGGAAGCCATTGCTGAAGTTTCTGCGCACACACAAATCGATCAAAAAGCATTGGCATCCAATTCCTGTAGTTCAAAATAGCTTCTGTGCAAATTTCAGTTACTTAAATTATTTGTCTGCGTCTGCTTTTTCCCCATTATGCCCCTCGATTCATTCAGCTTTATTAGTTTTAATAAGAATTTTTACTGTCTTTTTTGTTTCTAATAAAACCGTTATTCATAACATAAACAGCTTGTACAGCTTGTGTAGCTTTATCTTCATATTTCATGAAATACGAAATTAGAGTTTTATTGATAATATATTGCAACTAAAAGACATATAATTATACTTATTATAATAACGGTGATTAAATTTCAATTATTTTAAAAATCGTCAAATTTGATATACACATCCATTTGAATGAAACACACTCTCACTTTCTTTTTCTTCATCATATTATACTTAATCATACCGAGTGGAATATAATATACAGATATATGGTTGAAGCGCATGTGCGGTGTTCATTAATTTTTAGAATATAGTCGAGCAGCTGCGAGTAAACACTATATTGATAACATACTGCGTAAGATTTTTTCATGTAAAAATTATATTAACATTCAAGTCAAATTGACTGAAGAGCATTACATTCACATATCGGTGTCTTAATATCATAATATGAATTAACAGTTGACGTCGCCACATGAAAATAACATTATTATAGGTGTCGGCAATTCATCCAATATACTGTATATTATATATGTATACCACCGTGGTGTAAACGTATATCATGATACTGATTGCAACATAAATTTTAGAGCGTGACCTACAAATTCTATTGTATTCTATAGTTACCGATTGAATAGTGTATATATACAAGAGTACATAAATGTATGATATCTTAATTATTATAGCGTTAATCGTAGGTATTGAAACATATTATGTAAAATTGATATCGATACATTGAAATATATTACAACATATTATATTAAATTTGTATGTTGTGATAAAGAATATACTAAAATTAATTTTGCCGTCTTTCATGTCCTGCATGCATAAAAATGTAAAGTGTAATTAAAATAATTATAAAATTATTTATAAAATTGAAATTGGTTCATTGTTGAATACGCACAATCCTCAGCAGTAAAATCTCTGACAAAAATTCAATATTAACACAACCCAGCGTTGAAATCTTTTTAACTCGGAAACAAATGTTTGTCTATTTTGAAATGCTATAACAAGTAAATAATACGGTGATCCAGCGATACAGACAAAAAAATGCAATAAAATATTTCTTAATATATTGGCAACCACCTCTGACGTAATAACATATTTGTTTTTTATACATCATTCATTGCGCAGAGCTTGCAAAAGTATAACCTGCAGCCTATAGCTGCCAAAAAAAAAAACATGCAATGATGTAAAGGAAAAAAAATAGAGGTATTATTTGTCGGGGGGGGGGGAGGAGGAGAACAGAGTGGTGGGAAGAGGAAACCACCCCGTCATGTATTTTTCCTTTACCGAGATCAATTCTTACACCATTGCAGCTATAAATCATAAATTATAGCTAATTATGTAAATTATGGTCTTATTGGATTCGAGGTGAGTTACTGGGCTTGTTCCGCTCGTTCTTAATTATTGGACAGAACACAAAGTGTACGTTATATTCCGGGGGGAAGTGTCAACTGTCGCCCCTGTATTTTTCGGAATTCTGCAGGGCACGTTGGCTGGCCCGGGGCTCTTCAATTTGTATTTCATATTGATCTCCCTACGTGCATTGATTCCACACTCACAGAATACTCAGATGATACCACTATTAGTAATAGAGAGATTCGAAATGAAAATGATTTGTTAAAATTACAGGCTGATCTCAATTATAATTTTTCAATTTGGTGTGAAGTTAATAAGATGAAACTATAAAATTTAACCAAATGTTTCCACTTAACTATCACAAGATCCGCTTTCCCTTTGCATTTGTCTCTTGAAATCAGTAATACTGAGTTAATTAAAGTTAACAAGATTAAATTGCTCGGAGTGTGGATCAATAAAGACCTTAAGTGGAATCTTCCGTACTGCATGAGAAGGTTCGCAAAAAATGTATGAAAATTTTGCATTTTGTTTTCAAAGCTTTAACAGGTTGCAATTTTTTTTTTTTCAGATTTTTTAGAGCCCGAAAACTATTTTTAAAAAATTATTGAAAGTTCTTTTTGTGACGTCACGAGACGCCGCTCCTTAAGAAAAAGATAGGACTTGCCGCCGCGTGAATGAACATCACAAAAATTCTGATTAATCTGATTGGTCGATCAGGGGCGTAGACAAGGGGGGGGGGAGGGTTTGGGTGTTATAACCCCCCCTTGAACTTGAGAGCTGAACCTTGGTAAATTTTAAGGGAAAAATAACAAAAAATGGTGCTCAACGGATACGATTTAGATAAAATTTTATGAAAAATTTCCTTAAAAAAATTTAAATAATTTAAATCCCCGAAACACATTATTAATACATCTTTAATTTATTTAAAATGCGTCCAGTATTATGATTATTTAAGTATACTATAATTCTATTATTATAATTGTTATATTATAATATTATGTATAGTATTCATTATTAAGTTATTTATGTTCTTGTATAAGAATGAAGACAGCAATTTAAAATACAAACAATGTTGTAAGTTGTAAATATTCCCCGCATGATGTTCAGCACAAAAATTAAAATTATACATATATGGTATTTTATTATTTTCTAATTAATTATAGGTCTATTACATCTTACAATTGCTATAGTTTTATTGTCTAATGTATAATAATACTACACCATATCTTAAATTTATTATTGAAGTTAAAAAAAATCCGATTTTTAAATAAATTAACTACATCATGTACAGATTGTACAGTATACTTTATGTAATAAATTGATTTTCCTGTTTTGAAATTTTAAATATAAATATTTTTTCTTGATCACACATCAGTACAACGTCTTAAAATGTGCTGTATTTTTTTATAAGAAAAAGTATAGTGACAAAAATATTGTAACTACATAATTTACGATTTACATTTAATTAGCTGCAAAGTACTTTTCATCGAAAAAAACAAAAGTCCACGACCCTTTTTAAAAAAAAATCGCGCATTATGAAATTGATAAAAATAATATAGAAGTGGTTATGTTAGATGAAGCTGATGAATTACTTGATTTAACTAAGATTATTTACTCAAAGCTTTATTAATTACGTCATAAGTGCACGTATTGAAAAGAAATTAAAAAATGGGATGCAAAAAATATAAAATTTGCATTCTCTACAAAAGAATTTTTTCATAATATTACCCTAAAAAAAGGAGGGTGTCCTTAAACAAAATCGCGCCTGTGGCGGGCTATTGAGGGCTTAGCCCCCCCCCCTCCCCAGTGGGCTGTTCTCAATTTTAAGGACTCCCCCCTCCCCCTTGGACAAATCCAGGCTACGCCACTGGGTCGAATCAAGCCGAAAAATGGGGGAAATGTTGCAATTTTTAATCCTCAATATTTACTAATTTAAACCAATTTAGAGGGCTTCCACCAAAAAAATAAGCACGCAGAATATAATTTCAAGACCAGTGGAACATTTTCTTATATCAGAAAGTTAATTTCGTTAAGATTCGAGGCATTAATGTAAACATTTACTCAGATCTGTTGTTTTTAAAAATATTTATATCTCATTAGTTCGCTCAATTTCAACTTATATATGGTGCTCCACCGTGCTCCTGCTTGCTACCCTCAATCTAATTTAAATTTTCCTGAACTTGATAGAATTCAAAACAAGGCTAAAAGAATGATCATTAAGGATAGAAATTAAATCATATTGATCGCTTAACTCTCCTTAATCTTCCTTCAATGAGTGAATTGTTCAAGTCAATTGACATAAAATTCTTGAAGTCTTGTATTGATGGAAAAACAGATGTGAGCCCTGGTGAAGCTGGAAGGTTGAATGTGCAGCTTAGAAAGAGAGGGAGAGAGGTAACCCGGCCTTATTATTTTGTTTTTCCTAAGCCAAGTAGTGAGGCATATAATATGCTAACTCTTTTTATCCTTGTGCAGCTAATTTTTTTTAACAGTCTTCCTCAGTAGTGGAGAAATTTTCTCTCTACTTATCTCTCTCTCTCTTTCTGACATTGTGTTCGTTTTGTTTTTTTTAATGTATAATTTACCGTATTATTACATTTTTTTTGTATTTTGCAATGTTTTAGTATTTGTGATATTTTTTAAACTATAATTAATTTGGGTTAATGAACACTATAGTAAGTTATAGTAAGTTATTGGGACTTACTATAATGAACACTTCCCAGAGAAAGGACTGCTCAACAATCTTTTTCATTTGCCCATGGGCTTTTGTTTTAATTTAATTTTGACTATATATAATTATGTTATATATATATATATATATATATATATATATATATATATATATATATTATTGTAAAGAGCCCATGAAAGACATAATAAAATTAAAATAAAATAAAAAATTCTATTTAAATTAATTTAAATAAATTAATAATTTATACCTAATTTAATTTAAATTTTGACAAAATTCACATAAAAGTGGTACAATGAATTAATTATGTGAATTATATTTGCAGACGATCAAGGGGATGGGCTGGTGGGCAGCGGCGAGGAAGGGGGCGGCCCAGGTGGAGGCTACTACCCTGGAGGCGGAGGCAGTGGAGGCGGCAGCGGGGGCGGCGGCAGTCCGTACCGTGTGCAGCGCCATGCTGCCAACATCAGGGAGAGGAAGAGAATGCTGAGGTCGGCACCGGGAGAACCCACCCACGGGAAGGATACCGTAAAGATGTGAGACTTTCGGCCGGGAAATAATTAAGGGTGGGGGGTATAATCATGGGTGGGCCGCATTCCCTATAATTTAATTACCTTCTGTAATATATGGCCGACCCTTATTTCTCTCTATATAATTATGTAGAAATAAACTAGATGCATGTATTGTTTTAGTGTATCCTTTTTAATTATTATTTCATTTTTATTATCATTTGTAGGTTTTAATTTCTGTTTTTATAAGTAGGCCAATTATCATCACGATATATATAATACATGTTTGATAAATAACTTACAATTAATATTTTTAATTTTGTGTGATACTTATTCTGTATATATGATTCTGTGTAAATATATAGGGTAACATAATTATGCATTCACTAGGATAGTCGAGATGCAGTGAGACAGTTTTGATAAAAAAAAGGCGTATAATACATTTACATTTTTAATATAATGATAACTACTGAAAGACAATAAGTATGTGTAATAGGCGCAATGCACGAAGAATTTGTCCAGGAATATATAGAACATGATAATACCAGAGAAAAAATATCTACGATATATTATATATATATAGATCGATATATTTTCTCTGATTTTACACTTAATTGTAAGACATAATAAAAGTCATGCAACCAAGTGTAGAAATTAAGTGTGTACCAGTCATTATTAAAGGTTTATTTACAATTATAATTGTTGGTAAATTCAAATACAAATAATAAAACAGAACTTCATAATACCAAATTAATTAATGTTGTACAGATAAAATTTAATTTAGTAGAGCCATCATCTATCACATATTATGTATAATTCATTGCATTAAATGTTTAAAAATAAAAAGTTAATCACAATTAATATTTTAAATTCGATTGTTAATTGCCATCGCAATCGTTCTTTTTCCTTACGGACCTCGCTCGTTTCGTGCTTGTTTTTGGTGGTTGCTTGCGGTTGCGTGTCGGGCGGTGCCGGTCTCAGCAGCATCAACTCTGCTTTCGACGAGCTGCGTGTACACGTGCCCACCTTCCCCTACGAGAAACGGCTGTCCAAGATTGATACCCTGCGGCTGGCCATCGCGTACATCGCGCTGCTTCGCGAGGTGCTCCTGACCGACTACGACCCACTCACCTACGTGGAAAAATGTCTTCGTGGAGAAATCAAGCCAGACCGTGCCGAGTGGAACACTAGTGGTAAGATAAAATAAGCTTTAATTATAATTATTATTGTTTAATGCCTAGCTTATAGTAATCATTTCGAGTAGTTAAACAATTTACGTAATATAGAAAAAAAAATGAGTCAAATTTATACATAATTTGTAGAAACCACAAATCTTACATCCATTTTTACAGTCATTTTTCGTAAAAACAGCACTAGCCAAACTGTATACGGATTTTACCTAGATATTTGCAAAAATATCGTTTTTTTTTCCCGATGGTATATGTTAACTACTCAAATAAATTGTTATTAATTGTATTTTATTATATACTGTGTATATTATACAAAATATATACAGTTAGGCTAGAGGTTTCAGAAACTTCAGTACACATTTTAACTGAATAGATTATTAATTTAAATTGTAAATTTGAAGGAGCTTAAAGCTTTAATTGGAGCTTTGGTCTGCTTGACTGAATAATGGATTCATGTAATTAATAAAATTAATTATGATAAACAAAAATAAAATCTTGTGATTATTGTATAATCCGAAACCGTATAATAATGATACGCGAAATGCATGACGATCAGAAATCAGCAAATTTTTTATGTCATGCAAAATGCAGTTTTGATTGGTATACAAATTATTATAAATAATAATAATATGTTATGTGCTAAAAAGTTTTTTTTTTTTAAATAAATATGTAAATATATTTATACAATCAGAATTAAGAACACCAATAATTAATAACCACTTCACTAATAATTGAACATGTAATAAAATGATTGATATATATTATATAGTTGATCAATTATTTTTTTTCTACAGACTTGACTGCTCGATTGTCTTGGATAAACTGGGAGAATTTGGGCGTGAACCCTGGACGTCGTGGAGTGCTCACTACACTCACTCTCACTGCAGACAACATGACGAGCTAAGCACCAGAATGGCTGCATTATATATAAGTTATTACCAAAATTTATATTTATAATTGTATTATTATACATGTAAAATTGCATTTTTTTTTTTTTTCCTTTACAAGGGATTATACAATATTTGTTATTAATTGTTTAATATATATATATATATATATATATATATATATATATATATATATATATAATATTATATAGTTGTTATTTATTGTACGTATTGAATGTGTAAAAATTAATGGTGAGTAAAATCATATATAAATTGATGAAAATTCATAATTAAAAATAATCTGTGTAAAAGTTACAAAAAGTCAGAATTATGAATTAAAGTATATTAATAAAAAAAAAAATAAAAATAAGCAAAACTGGATTGCAATCTCCATTATTAGGGCCTGGATTTCCAACGCTGTTGATCCCGTCCAATTTTACACCACAAAAGCATGCAGTTTTCAAATTTCTTTAAAACAGATCACTTCCAGTGAAATCAATCCAGTTTACTTAATATTTTACCTTTACTCTGTTTACTGGTCTTTTCTATATACCATTAATAAAACCACCAAAAATAATTGCTATGAATGATCTTTGTTTAAATATTTCCCCATTATATTTCGATAAAGTATAAAAAATGAAGAATTTGCCTTTTTAATTAATATCAGTTCTTTCCAGTTCAAACTTTTTTGGCATTTTTGGCAATGAAAGTGATTCATGGAAGTCAGATTCTACGTAGCATATACACATTTGCTAAACAGTCTAACGACGGTACTGGACATCCCGGCCATTTAATATACATTCCTCTATTTATACCAAGTTCTTAAAATAAAAAGATTGAACTAATAATAAAACTTGGAGATATTTTGCAATTAATATATTTTGACACCACACCATGCATTCTTCCATATCTTAATCTTTGACCACCATTAATTAATATGTAAATGCACATGCAGCCTTGAGGAGCACATACATCGATTATATTAATATACAGTATGTATTATATATATATATATATATATATATTATACAGACTATATCCCATAATTCGTGTGTCACTTTCAATTTTTGATTACAAACTGAAATTTAATATTAAAGACTTGAAAATCGTATTCCTACTAAAAACATGCCACAGTTTTTGGTGGTACCTTTGAAATTTTGCTCCGATTGTTTTTTCAGTCCTTAAATGGGGTCCAAAAAGTGGAAAGTTTGATTTGGGGTCAATATCTCGCTAAGGGTTGTTTTTTTTTATATTTTAATTTACACCATTGGGCTCAGCATGTGTTTAAACCTCTAGAAAAAATATTTTGTTTATATTTGACAGAATTTTTGTTTCAGGCTACTTTAACTTTAAAACCCCATAAGGCAAATCAAACTTTCCACTTTGGACCCCATTTAAAGGCTGAAAAAAAAATCAGAGCAAAATTTCAAAGGTACCACCAAAAACTATGGCATGTTTATATTTTTACTAGGAATACGATTTTCAAGTCTCTAATATGAAATTTCAGTTTGTTATCAAAAATCGAAAGTGATACACACGAATTTAGGAGTATAGCAGTCTGTATATTGTAAATAGAAAAAAATTCAAAACAATCGCTCAATCCGATTTTTTAAATTTCCATGGCTTTCCCATGGAGACCTAAACTAATAAATTAATTTAAAAAGATTGGATCGAGCGATTGTTTTGCAATTTTTTCTACATTTTTTTGGTGCTATTAAGAACTGTCTCAAAAAAAAATTCAGAATTATTATGAGGTCACTAAGGTTTACATATTAATCAAATGGGACTACAACAATCGATGTTTCGTGTTATCTTACCCTTAATTGCAATGGGATTTAGGCCTGTTTGATAATTTTATAATTGGGATAAAAATAATCTATTACTATATATATATATATATATATACTTTTTCTAACACACACACACACACACACACACACACATATATATATATATATATATATATATATATATATATATACATGCATATGCACTTTTTAACTCAATGCACTCACATAATTAACAAGCATTAAGGGTAAGGTAACGCCACCAATGTTAAAAAAAATCCCTCTCACAAAAATTCTGAAAAAAAATTAAAATGTTCTCCTCTACACCCTCTATCAGTAGCTAAAATATCAGGTATACAAATACGATCTAGTTTTTGAGTTATGAATTTTTAAAGTTGACTAGCTAATTTAACATGGGAGTTCCATTTCTCCATGTTAAAGTAGTCAACTTTAAAAATTCATAACTCAAAAACTAGATCGTATTTGTATACCTGATATTTTAGCTACTGATAGGGGGTGTAGAGGAGAACATTTTAAATTTTTTTCAGAATTTTTGTGTGAGGGATTTTTTTTAACATTGGTGGCGTTACCTTACCCTTAAAAACCTAAAAAAATATGTCAAGATTTGAATTTAAAGTTACGAAGCCTGCATGACATAAGCATAACTACGTTTTCATTAGCCATAGAAGACTGAAACCTACATTGCTACATGCAGTATAAAAATTTCACCATATAACAATTTGAGCCAGTTATGCTGATAGAATCAAGATATATAGTCTCTTTCTACTAGCTAATAAACAACCCCAGTTGAAAGTGAAAACATCTCGGTTTGCACAGAATTGTGCAGTATTTAAAACTATGATGATAATAATTAGGAGTTGGTATTTTCTTGCAATTGACAGTATTCTGGTCATGTATGCCTTATATTGAAATTGATGTAAATACAGTAAAAATAGAGTATTACAAAACTTGTTGTTAAGTAATACTCTATTTTGAGTAAAGGAGATTGAGGTCCCGTAAAAAATTATTAGCATTACTTGGTATAGGAAAAACTCAATGTAAGGTATTATAAACTTAATTTTCTGGGTGCCTTGAGTTTACGTAATAACAAGTTTTTACTGTATGTCAGGCCTAAGCTTATCGCTTTTAGTCAGTCATTCTGCAGCCACCTCTACTTAAGGGTAAGGTAACGCCACCAATGTTAAAAAAAATCCCTCACACAAAAATTCTGAAAAAAATTTAAAATGTTCTCCTCTACACCCCCTATCAGTAGGTAAAATATCAGGTATACAAATACGATCTAGTTTTTGAGTTATGAATTTTTAAAGTTGACTACTTTAACATGGAGAAATGGAACTCCCATGTTAAATTAGTCAACTTTAAAAATTCATAACTCAAAAACTAGATCGTATTTGTATACCTGATATTTTAACTACTGATAGGGGATGTAGAGGAGAACATTTTAAATTTTTTTCAGAATTTTTGTGTGAGGGACTTTTTTTAACATTGGTGGCGTTACCTTACCCTTAATAAGTGAATATTGTTATCAAGTGCAGACAAAATATCCTTTTACAAATACAGTACACACAAAAAAATGGTTAAAATCATTAAGAAATTATCCATGGTTACAATATTTTTAAAAATTCCTGATTCCTGACTTGCTTATAATTTTATTATAACTATACAGACTACTTTGAAAGCATAACGACTGCATGCATTTGTTATATAATTAAATTTATGGTGGCAGTTTAAAATGCTTTTGTATTGTCTTTTTAGCAATGTACTATGTTTGTCAGATAACAACAGTTGTGCAGCTAGCTAGAAGCCTAAAAATTAAATTTATGTACACAATCATATTCATACTGTGATATCAATTAACACTTGACTTGTTAGTAACAACAGAAAAAAAAAGGCAAACACTTTTTAATTACTCTATGTAATACCAAAGATATTTTATTTCTAGGAAAAAGTTCTAATGTAATAATGTGTAAAGATTTTGAATTGAATAAAATAATTAACCAAACTTAGTTTAACTATATATATATATTTAATGCTAAGATTTCTTAACTTGAGGGTAGGGTTAGTAGACTTAATAGAATCAACAAATGATAATTCAAGATTTTAATGACAATTCTGCTATCTTAGCCACATAAGTAGGTTTTAATGAAGGAGTTCTCCCATATTTATGAGTTGTACATAAATTTGTGTATTGTGTGGGGATTTGTTTGTTGCATATCAAGGGAGGACTCAAACTCCTTCTGGGAAAGTAAGCACATTCACACCATAATTGTCTTTATCTTTAGTGTACAAAAGTCACTAATACTTAAAATCTTGAAAATGTAGGACAACCATATTATATATAAAACAAGAACATGAAGAAACAAATATTGAAATGTTACATTTACCTTTTTATTGAAAAATACATTTGATTGAATAGAAATAAACAAAAGGGAAAAATTAACAGAAAGCATTAAGACAATCCAGGGAACAAAACTCAATCTATTAAAATCTAACTTTTGCAATTTCTATTTTTTCTTAAATATTTATAACTTTCTAGAACAAAAAAGTTCCCTGGAACAATTTTACAGCCCTTGACAGTTTTAGTTGATTAGGCTAAGGGATGACAGTTCTGAAGCAGGTGATTAAGTGAATTATGTCAACTTTCTAAATATGGCATTGGAAAAATAAGTTTTTTATTTATATTGTTTTATTTATTTATTTAGCCCCATTTTGTGTTAAAAAATTGAAATCAAATATTTACATGCCACATAAAATCTAAAACTGTCAGGGTGATGGCATCAAGAGTTCACAACATTTAAATATCAGTCAGGCAAGAGACTAATGCCTGGATGTGTCCTCTGTCAACATCAAAACAAACACATTAAAGGGAGGATACACACTCACATATTATATAACTTACATAATTATTTATGCTAAGAAATATTAAAGAATTTATTTTAAAAAATTGATTTAATATCAATTTAGCAAAATTTTCTCTTTATGGGCAATAGTACTTTTTTTTTTTTTGTTTTTTTTTGTTTCCTATGCACAATTAGTGCTCCCAGCAGCAAGAGCAGTTGTGCATCCATGTAACACTTCTCAGATACAAAAACAAGCCTTCTTTTCAGATACAGCCAGAACCCTTTTTATTGGTAGTTTTACATTTCATCTTAATGTATTTGACACTGTTAGTTTCTTAGCTTCGGGCCCTTTCTAAATCCACCTTTACAATTCTACAGGCGATTCAGACCTCACATAATAATCTTCTCAAAGTACTTGAGGCGATACACAATGGCTAAGCCTTACATCAGAAATTTCTTTCACTTTGACCTACTAAGTGGCAATAGAAAGGGAGGGAAAGGGTGGCAATAAACAAGGTAGTTCTACTTTTACACTACATTTCAAAATTAATATTTCCTTAGTTTGGGTATGCAAAAATACTTGGGACTCTAAGGATGTTATAAATGGTCAAGGGTGCAAGGCCACTTAAGGCCACAGGGTTGACAGCGCCATCTCTTGATAAATTGGTTTTTAATTTCTTACGGGCAGAGTTTTTAGAGTATCGACTTGAAACTAAATCAAGGTACGGACATTAACACTTTTGATATGAAGAAAAAATTTCATTGTCGTAGATGAAACCAATTTTTAAATTCAAATCCAAAACTAGTTTGGTTCCTGCTATTTTCAGACGGGCGGGAATCATACCAATTTTGGATTTGAATTTAAAAATTGGATTCATCTACGACAATGAAAATTTTTTCTGCATATCAAAAGTGTTAATGTCCGTACCTTGATTTAGTTTCAAATCAACTCAACTCTGCCCGTAAGAAATTAAAAAACAATTTGTCAAGAGATGGCACTGTCAACACCGTGACCTTAGGTGGCCTTGCACCCTTAAGTTAAAATATTGCGAGTTACCTATAAATATTATTTAATAAATATAGGGATTAAATTCAATATTAAGTCTAAGATCTAATCACTGGAATTTAGAAAACAAATTTTAAAACTATTAATGCAAAAATTTTAAGTTAAATTTTCAAACAGTAATCACCATTGGTACTGGTTTACTGGTTTGTTGGTAAAATATTATTAATAGTTTAAATAGTTTTAAAATTAATTTAAAGTAAAAAACACAAATATACAGGTGACAGCACTAGTCAGAAAATTAATATTAAACATCTTTGGGTGTTTATTAAGCTTGTTTGATTACCTCACAAATCAAGGAACCATGTAAATTAATACTGGTTCTTTGTTTGTTATTGCTTGGAGAGGGATGGTGTTTCTGATACATATGCTGAACTTATATAATCATAACTGGGATATCCATCAATCCTAGCTGCTCATAATAATTGTATTGGGTTGAAAGGGTGGGTGGGAATGGCTAACAATCAGTAAAGTAGTAATGTTTAGTTTAATGTTGAATGCAAAGTTCGAATATAGTGGCTTTTGCTTGTTGAGTTAATGTTCTGATTTTATATTTGTACTGACCAAAAAACTCATTTACAAAAAAAACGTTCCCTGCGATGGCCTTGTGCTGAAGAAAAAAAAAATATGATGGAATTTTCCTAAAATTACATTTAGTATGTTATCAAAACCTTGTAATTTTAGCCAAGGCCACTGTTGACCGATGAAAGGGCAGCACTTGCTTCATCTTGGCACAAAAACAAAACTCAAGAGCCGCGTTAGCTGGGAAACATCACCGGGTAACTTCCAGCCTGTCTTTTTTTTAAATTTAACACTCAATAACGTTTGAAAAAAAAAAAAATGAACCTGAATTTTTTAAGAATGTTTATGAAACACACTTAGGCAGAACCTGAAGCGATGAAAACCAAAATAGACAAGGTGTCTTCATTTCTGAAACATAAAGGAAAGAACCAATGTAAGATTAAGATGCAGCCAATTTATTTAAGTGGCAATGCTTTGTCATTTAAACATATATCTATTTTATGTTTAAAAGTTGACACGAATGTACGTTTATGTGCAAAAGCACACACAAGAAAATGAAGCAGAAGCAAAAGTTGCAACTTTCAATCTAATTATTGCAACATCAAATAATGGCAATGGCAATGTAACTACAATGAATAAGAATGTACCAGTCCCAAGCAGTAGAATGATGAATGATGTAGAGGGACACAAAGCTCTTACCTCATATAAAAAAAAAAAACAATTTCAAACAAATTGCTTTAGGCCTGTAGAATTGAAACACATGCAAGGACAAGGAAAGAGGCATAAAAAAGGAGAGGGGTGCTTCAAAATGCAAGCAATTTGCAATTTATACATATGGCAGATAAATTAGGAAAATTTAAGGTAGAGATAACACGGATCAGCTGTTAAACATAGTCCCCTTTTATTATCATGTAAACCTTAGCAAATTCACAAAAATTCTACAGTTTTTTTGAGAGGCAGATTTAAGTGCCTAAAAACCATAGAAAAAATTTCAAAACAATTTAACGAACAATTCCTTTTCTTTTTTTTTTTAATTAAGTTTTTAGTTTGTCTCTCCATGGTAAAGCCCTATGCTGAAAATTAAAACAATTAATTTTAAAAAATCGGCTCGTTTAATTATTTTGAATTTTTTTTTCTATGGCTTTTAGGCACTAAAATCTGCCTCTCAAATTTATTTTAGAATTTTTATGAATTTGCTAAGGTATGTTAATCAAAAGGGACTATGTCGAACAGCTGATCAGTGTTATCTCTACCTTAAAGTATGAAACATGTAAAAGTGATTTCTTATTTATATTAAAAAAATATATATTTTAAATAAAAAGATACAGTTCTGAATCTTCAAAAGTTTTTTTTTTTTTTTTACTTGCTGTGCCAAACTGAGCATGAATTGTGATAACAAAGTTGCTTGCAATTGAGTATTATTAATTAGGAAAGCAAGTAGATTACGGAAGTTTGTTAACAAACACACACACACACACACACTTGATTGCATAGAAGAGACTCAACTGTACGCAGTTCATTAAAATAAACACACTGTGATTGTTGAAAATAGAAGATCAGCCGAGTTGAAACCTTTATCTGTGCAATCAGATGTCAGAATTTCTCTATAAAACATATAAGCTGTGTTAGTGGCATTTTCACTTGTTAAGATTTATGGATGTCCTCTTTCTTTAGTCACTCAGAGACCAGGTTAACTCATTCACTGAGAAGCAAGAGGAAATTGCATCCATGCATGCAGCAAGCTAATGGAGAGAAAAAGTACTTGCACCTAAGCAAAGAAATGTAAAAGAACAACATGTGGTACTCAGTACAATTTCTCAAGGGTATGTCTTGATGCCCTAGGACTAAATCATTGTACCACAGGAATTTGAAATAGATGACCAATATATTGAAGACCATGAACATGAAAGGAAAGTGGAAAAGTCAGTTTTTAAACTCACCATTAAAAAATCAGGTACAAATGCCGAAGTACAGGTTACTCGGCTTTCTTCTCCTCAGCCTTGGTGTCAGGCTCCTGGGTGGTAGTGGTGGCTGCCGCAACAGTTGTAGTTGAGGCTGCAGGAGGGGAGGGGGTTACCACGGGGGCCTCTGCTGCCACCGTCTTCTCCGCGGGCTTGCTCTCAGCAGGTTTGGCCTCGTCTTCCTTGGCAGCACTCTCATCCTTTGCTGCCACCACCTTGTTGTCAGCCTTCTCCTCCTTTTTGTCTTCCTCGGCACCATCACCACTGCCATTCTTCTCCTCTGTCAAGCTGTCAGTGTCGTTGGTTTCCCCATTGTCCTGCAGTAAATAAACAGGCACCAGCTTTACAAACATGCGCACCACTACATGTACAGAGGTGTACATACTGCCTGGGAAAAATTCTTTACCAGTGGAACACTGGTTGCAAGAGAATTATATTTACCTGGGAGCTCAATTAGTGTCTAGTGTCCGCTACTGTACTACCTGGCCACATGTGTTGTTATGCCTTACAAGTCGGTTTAAACTTCCCCTCATACCTACATAACTACCCAGGAGACACTAGACACTCTAGTCTCCAATCATAACGCAGCTTACAACTGTCTGCCTTTAGTCTCACTTTTTCTAGCATAAAATTAATTATGCTCAAACTTAAAGTATGCAAAAGTGTAACCAGAGCACAGCATTATTACCTCCTAGTGGTGAGCATAAGCAACGCTGACCCAGCCCTTGAGGCAGTTCCTGCAGTAGGAATCTTGGCTCAAGGGAATGAGTACATTATCTCTAAATTAATGTTAATGTCTGGTTGGCAGCGCAAGTCGTTAGCGACATGTTCTTGGTACGTGAGGTCTAGTAAGCCTCACTACTTAAAATAACATTTTACTAAAAAACAGATAAATTGCCAGGATATCGACGATCGAGGTAATAATGTTGCTGGCTTACCCCACAAGGGATATGGCATCATGTTATGAGTGAACATTATTTATACAGTCTAACAGTGAGAGGCGGCATGCAAAACAATAACGGACACTTACTGAGCTGCACTGTGCAACATTATTTGCAAGAGAAACAAACTCATGTTTAGTGTTTCGAGATTTCAATGGAATATATATATACATACTGTATAAAAGAAATTTGTCTGATCAGCACCAAATTTTATTTCTAGGGGGTTCAAAACACGCTGATGGTGTTTTTTTTTAAAATGTGATAAAAACAACTTTTAACAGGATATTGACCCTTACTTTGTTAAAAAATGATTGCATCTTAATTTTGACATTACTATTGAAACGAGCTCATTTTTTTTTACCCTAGAAAACAACTTTGAATTTTTTAAATCGGAGTTAGTTAAGGGATTAATTTTTAGGGGTTGGTATTTTTACCCCTAATGTTGAAATCCTTAAATGTCTACGATTTAAAAAATTCAAAGGTGTTTTCTGGGGTAAAAAAATTAACTTGTTTCAATGGTAATGGCAAAATTAGGATGCAATCATTTTTTAACATAGTAAGAGTCAATGTTTCGTCAGGGGTTGTTTTTATCACATTTTAAATCACACCATTAGATTCAATTTGTTTTGAACCCCCTAAAAATAAAATTTAATACGTGCACTATATCTGTGTTCAATAAACAAAATTATTAAAGAAATAAAATTTGGTGCTGATCGTAAAATTTTTTTTATCAACTTAAAGCCTGGTTTACGCAGACGCAAAAAAAAAAAAAACTTCTGCGTCAGAACCTAGAGTTAAAGTACGTGTTATCTAATGGCATGGTTCACGCATCCAGACGCCAAACGCAAGAAGCAGACGCAAGACGCAAAAGTTGACCAACTCTCAACTTTTGCTTCTTGCTTCTGCATCTGCCCCGCCCCCCGACCAATGAGATGCGTGCATTTCAAAACAATGAAATTGCGCCAAAGCTAGAAAATCAAGCGAAAGTCTTCACTTGATTTCGGAAGAAAACGAAAAAATGTTGATTTAATATTGAATTTAAAATTTGTAAAATGTCTTCAACTCTCTCGAAAGCTGAGAACAAAAAAAAATTAACTGATTGACAGGCAGCTCATCCCGAGAAGTGCCGACAACTGCCGAATTATTACGAAGTCGTAAGGAGAAGAAAAAAATCAAGCGAGCGTGACCGATAACTGCCGAAGTAGTACGAGAAGCATGAAAAATGCTTCTGCGAGAACAAACCAAATCTTCACGCTTGACGCAGAAGTTTTTTTTTTTTTTTGCGTCAGAGTAAACCAGGCTTAAAGTAGTGTCTATCAGCTGATGTCAAAATGAAAACTGAGTTAGTATTTTTTTAAAATAGTTTCAGTGCTCCTACATATGGAACCAAAATCCAAAAAATTCCATCTCACATAGTTTCTCCAGAAAAAAATTCAAAAGTCAGAGTGAATGCGTCGCTTAACATGGGGCCTCACCTAAAAATGACCCTCGAATATCTCGAAAAAATACACCGTTAGGTGGTATGAAAAAAATATGATGATGTTGTATGACCCGAGCTTTAACAGAAAAATGAATAAAAAAAAATTTGCTCGAATCCATTTTTCCGTAAAAAAATCAAGAAAATATTGCCCTAAGAGTTTTTTGTGATTTTATATTGAGAAAACGGATTCGAGAACGTACGTTTTTAAACAACTTTAGGTTAAATCTCGAGCCATTGAACTTGGCTATATTTTTTTCATACCACTTAAGGGTAAGGTAACGCCACCAATGTTAAAAAAAATCCCTCACACAAAAATTCTGAAAAAAATTTAAAATGTTCTCCTCTACACCCCCTATCAGTAGTTAAAATATCAGGTATACAAATTCGATCTAGTTTTTGAGTTATGAATTTTTAAAGTTGACTACTTTAACATGGAGAAATGGAACTCCCATGTTAAATTAGTCAACTTTAAAAATTCATAACTCAAAAACTAGATCGAATTTGTATACCTGATATTTTAGCTACTCATAGGGGGTGTAGAGGAGAACATTTTAATTTTTTTTTAGAATTTTTGTGTGAGGGACTTTTTTTAACATTGGTGGCGTTACCTTACCCTTAACGGTGTATTTTTTCGAGATATTCAAAGTTGTTTTTTCAGGTAAGGCCCCATGTTAAATGACGTGTTCTCTCTGACTTTGGAATTTTTTTCTGGAGAACCTATGTGAGATGGAATTTTTTGGATTTCGGTTCCATATTGTAAGAGCACTGGAACTATTTTTAGAAAATACTAACTCGTTTCTTTGTCATCTTTTTTGTAGTAGACACTCTACTTTAATTTAACATGGAAATCCCATACGAAAGTAATGTAAATTGTGAATCCACCCCTAAAAAGGCATTAAAGAGTGATTTAAAAAAAAATACTAACACATGTCAAAAAACTTACGACTCTTGGCTTTATGTGTGCCAAATTTCAACTTTCTAGCTTTAAGTCCTCCCGCTGAAGATTTAGTGTACGATCTGAACACTATTTCTGGCCCAGTCTGTATATATGAGTGGATCATACATTATGAAGTACATACATTGCTACCGGTAGTTTGACGGTAAAAGGCAGATTTCAACTCTTGAATTTCTTTCAAATGGCTTTACATTGAAATAACAGAACTAACAAAATATATCAGAACTGACTTGCCATCTTCTCCAGACAATGTTATATAATTAATTAACTTCAATGTCCTGCATGAATATTCAGGTCATTTAAATAATAATTTAAATCTCTCGTCTACTCACATGCAGAACTTCAGATTAAAAAGGCGGCAGTGTAATCATGATTTAAATCACTTCCATGACCTAAATAATTTAACTGTTATAAAATTATGGTCCAACTAAAGATTTTTAAAAATTTTAGGGGAAGGGGGGGGGGGAGAGAGAAAGCTACTAACTATTGATTTTTATTTCGTTGTTGGCAGTCTGTAACAATAAAAACATACACAAAACAAATAAACAAACAAACGATCAAGGCAGGTAAAAAAATGGCTTCTAGATGAAGTCGAACTAATTTTTTTAAACATACAACAGAAAGAAAGGTTGAAACACAATGAAGGCTTAAATACCACACAGGCAGGTATGGTGTGTGAAAATCACGTGCATTGTATGTGGAATTGCCAGAATTGTCAACTGTCGCATGAAATCAAAGTGACATCCCTCATCCAAAGAGTATTGTAATCAAACCACTTAAAAAATACATTGTATCTACTTTGGGAAATATGGAAAGGATGTACAGGTAGGATGTACATATTATGACAGCTTTACTTATGGAGAGTGAAAATTATGATTAAAAACCTTAAAACGTTTTCATTTTTAAGCCAATTCTCAAACATCATTAATCCCCCCCCCCCCCCATCTTTGCCGACTTGTTCATTTTTAAAGTTCCAACCCCACTGTGCTTCCGTTACATGTCTGCAAACTAAACAGCATTGGTACCTTGGGCTGATACTCTTTCTTGTCTGGCTTGTCAGCTGCCTCATCGCTGGCAGATGTTTCCATCTTGTCATCAGCATCATCTTTGTTTTCACCATCCCCGTCCTGCTTAACATTGTTGGTGGTTGGTTCCTCTCCTTTCTCTGCATCTTTCTTTGGTCGGCCACGGCGGGACCCTAGACACGAACACACAGAAACAAACAAGTCAGTTAACAGGCTTGTTCAGGAGGAGGTTTGCTGGTCTTACCACGTCCGCCAGCTGCAACAGGAGCCTTCTTTTCTTTCTTCGCGGGTGGGGGAGCAGGAGGAGGCACCCCTCGTGTTGATGAACGGGTTCGGCGCCTTCCCTCGACTTCACCTTCTTCCTGCAGACAATAAAATATTTAATGTTAGTGTATTACAAATAATTGTAGGTTTTTTAAAAATATTAGTCAATACGAAAGAAAAGAAAAATACTTGTTCCGTTAACAAGACTATGGATATGTCAGAGTGAATTATAAAATTATAAAACAATTTTGACTCACATTTTCCCCCATTTCCAGAGGAAAATATCTAAAATAAAAAGTAAAAGAATTATAAGACAAGTCTGAAATATTACGATTATGTGTATGTGTTGTCAGAGTCCTGCCTAAATTTAAGGGGTGGCTAACTTTTTATGGTGTTCTACTCTTACTGTTACTGTAAAACAACTTTTATCTACTTCCGTAGTAAGTAAAAAAGAAAAGAAGGCGGGGGGGGGGGGGGGGGGACTTTGGTTGAAATTGTGCAACACACAAGTCAATTTATTTTCAAAAGTTTGACCATAGAGGAGAAAAATGGCTTTAACTTTTATATTTTTAACATTGAATTGAAGACATCAAAAACGAGCATTTGCCTCATTTAACTGAGGAAACGTGGAAACCTCAGTTAGGGATAAAGTGAGATTCCACCATGGGGGATCCTCTTTTGTCCGGAAAATGGACAAAAGCGCCTCGTTTAGGTTCAACTTCGTATTAAAGTCTGAAACGACTATAGATCTGAGTTGCGATCATGATCCAAGCCTTAAAGAAACACCACACCTTAAAAGTCCAGGGATCGGATGCGGATGCAGATGCAAGATGCACACGGATGCGCAAAAATGAGCTTGCATCCGCATCCGTGCATCCCAGATGCACAGGGAAAAAAAATGCATCTGGATGCGCATCCCAGATGCACGGGAAAAAATGAATGCATCCGGATGCGCATCCCAGATGCATGAAATATAAATTTGCATCTGGATGCGCATCCACGGATGCACGAAAAATAAATTTGCATCTGGATGCGCATCCACGGATGCACGAAAAATAAATTTGCATCCATTTAACACTTTTTTTCTCTTATTTTATCAGGTTTTTTGCTAATGGCTTCTAAATAAATCTTTAACAGGACTAACACCAGGCATTTTTTTAACATTTATTTGCCACTTGTCGTTTAAAATTGCAAGAAACAAAGTGTTTTATAAAAACCAAAGATCAGATGCGGATGCAAGATGCACACGGATGCGCAAAAATGGGCTTGCATCCGCATCCGTGCATCCCAGATGCACGGGAAAAAATTAATGCATCCGGATGCGCATCCCAGATGCATGGAAAATAAATTTGCATCCGGATGCGCATCCCAGATGCATGAAAAATAAATTTGCATCCGGAAGCGCATCCACGGATGCACGAAAAATTAATTTGTATCCGGATGCGCATCTCGGATGCACGAAAAAAACGCGTGCATCCGGTCCCTGCTTAAAACCAAGCATTTTTTAATCAAAACTTTCTTACTAACTGAGAACAAATACATGCTGCATTGTTCAAAGTGCACCAGTGTAAGCGCACAATAAATTACCTGAGCCTGGGAATGTGACGTCATGACACATCGCTTGCACAGCGCACAGGAAATCCCGCACAATTGTTCTCCCCCTGCTGTTCTCTGTACGGCGTTGCCGGTATGCCATAATGGCTAAGGGCACTTTATATTTATATTTTATGTTTTTATGGCGATTGGAAAAATTTGTATACAACAAGGACATTACTGTACACTGTCTTTTTAACTTAATTTTGCACCCAAAAAGCGTTACTCGTCTCCTCCTTCTAAGAGTTCCGTCAGTTAAATTTTTGTAAAATTTCTTCAATGAAATCATGCCCAGCCAAGTCACAGTGCTCAACAAATCATTACGTGGTTGCTAATACATGCGCAATGACTTTTAACTTTTTCTTGTAGGCTCAGCATGATAGCATGGACAAAATATTTTAAACTTTAACCATTGGAACTCATAGAAGGTGAAGTTTTTTGTGGTGCATTATTAAGTTTGACATTTTCAATAAAACAATAAAAATATATAAGAGGAAGTCAGTCTCCCTCGCTTAAGCCAAAACCACGGCTTGTGCCATTTCTGTTGTGGGCAACCTGCATCGTTAAGATGAGATTTGTCTCTATTCTTCACTAAAAGTAATGAATTTTTTTTAGCCGTTTTCACTAAAAATAATTCACCACACCCAAGGATGATAACAGTGGAGGATGGTGGGGGGTGGGGATCAGAACAATCCACCAAATAAGCCAGAAATCTATATACCAATAACCCGTTTAAAGCTGCTGGTCAATCAAATGAGCTCCTAAAACCCGACGTGTTTGATTTGTCACAGGAGACGAAGCGAGTGGTGTAGAAAGTTCAAAAGTAAGCCATCCCCTATATCATCCTTGCACCACATCAACCTATTCCACTTCCAGAAGGTCCAACAGCCATTAATTTTGTTTTATAGATTATGAATTGATTAAAACACTCTTTGATTCATGTAGTGATTTTCGTGTGTTCACAAATAACAACATTTTTTTTTTTTTTCTGATTTGGGCATTACTCAAAATTAATTTAATCAAGAACAACATAATGTTGAAAGGTTAATGTACTGTTTCCACCAAGGAGGTAGCAATTTGAATACCTATATAGTTCATACATTACCATATTAAAATATAAAAATTTAACTTCCTGGCAAAAAATAAATGTGTTCCTTTAATATTTGTGTATTCAATTACATTTTATTTGCTCTAAAAAAAGGGGGGGGGGGAATCTGTTTAAAGTATACACATTGAATAGATAAATAAATAATGCTTTGTATTAAAATTCTTCTAGGTCAAGCACCAAAAAGATGATAACACCATCAAACTCAAACTTGTTTTCTCTTTCTGCAGTTTAAGTTTGAATGAATAATAGAAAGAGGCATTAATATAAATGCATAAAGTACTGTATATATTTACCATTTAATTATATTATTGCAAAAAATGGATGCATGTTCATTTGCAATAGAATCATGCAAGTGCATAAGTCCATTGGATGCAAAATTGTACTACACAGGCTCAATGTCACTAGCCCATACAGTAATGTGAAAGGATTGACACTACCTTAAAACCTTAAATAAATACATGTTATCAAATTTTGTGTGCTTCTGATTAATACCAGCTACATACAATATATAACTCAATCAAAAGAACCCTCTTAATTTATCACTTTAACTTCAAAGAGTATTGTATCTCACACTTGGTTGTATGATAGGATACATTTTGTATAAATACTAAAAATTCTAGAAACCATGAACATTGAGTGTTTAATACATATATTTCTATAGCATTATGCAAGGAACTTAATCAATTATTTTACATCCTCATTCATTTCTTTGGACGTATTTAATATTCGTCCCTCATCCGCAATAATAAGCTATCTGCTTTTCCACGATCTCGTTGCAATAATGAGCTGTCTGCTCTTTCAGGTGAGCGCAATTATGAGCCTTATTTTATATCGATTTACAACTCATAATAGCGTTCATCTGAAAAAGCAGACAGCTCATTAGTGCAACGAGATCGTGGAAGCAGATAGCTCATTATTGCGGACGAGGGACGGTATTATATCATAGTGACTAGCAAGCATCATTGATGCTTGTCTTTGTTTGAAATAACAAATGTTAAAAAAAACTTACAAAATCTGCAGGGTGCTGTGTGCAACATAAAAAAAAACACTGCAGCCCACATATTTACCTTCAGCATAGCATTTCCCTCTTGTAGAGTAGCAGTCATCGCGCTGCGTTTCTGGGCTCCCCTGCGGCCTTTCTTCTCTTGCGGCTTCTCCTCCTCCATCTAAGGACAACAAGTAAATAATTGGTGACTGAACAACACTTTAAAAAAAAAAGCTTCTGCGGAAAATGATCATTTATTATTAATTCTGTAATAAAAACAAAGATTGTTGGCGCACTAGCGTTTTGGCGCGTACTTTAGTTCACAGAAGTCCCAGTAGAAGGCGTGGGCGTCAGGGGGCGATCGACGTCGAAGTCAAATTCGCCATTAAAATGAATATATTTAGGAAGTATTTTAGAAATGCCCAGTATTTTTATCAAACTTTTCACGTAATTAAATTGAATTTGCATTGAGATGATAATATTGAGTTTTATAATACAAATGAAACAGTAACTCTAGCATTTTTGTAACAAGCAATGAAACCTATCAAATCACGCCGATCGGGCATGCACCTACACTTTACATGGATAAATTTGCACTTTAAGTAGCACCCATACCTGTTCTTGATCCTCCACAGGATTGTCTTTCTTAGCATTCACTGTGTCCTCCGACATGTTCGTTAGATTTAACGAAATTGACAATTTAGAACCCAAAACACTTTAAGCCGGGCAGGCACTTCTTGTTTGTAGTTTATAAAGCAGCAAAGATGGCGGTTAGCGTGGGTCACGTGACCAAAATTATACGCAGCTGCTCCCTGGTGGTATCAAAAGGAACCAAACTGTATGAACCGCGAAAAATTTAAACAGATTTGGAACAAAGGAAATAAAATTAAATAAAAAAATGTCTTAATTAACTTCAATAAATAAAGCTAATTACTAATTACCTAATGCTATTCAATACATGAAGATATAATATAACATAAAATATATTTTTATTCTTTTTAATAATAATTAAAACGTGTAACAATTAAATACAAACATTGTAATTTCATTTAAATTTATTAAAAATTGTATCTGCTTTGTATGACGAATCTGTATGAATTTATAATATATATGTAGGTATCTAGATAGGTGAATTTATAGTACCACAAAATTATAATAAAAGTTAATTAATGTAATCTTAATAATGAAAGTTATATTGAAATAAAAAAATATAATATAAAATACATTTAATAATATATATATATATATATATATATATATATATATATATATATATATATATATATATATATATATATATATATATATATATATATATATATATATATATATATATATATATATATTATATATATATATATATTATGTTGGGGATGCACCCAAAGTCGAATTCGGCCTATAATTAAGGCCGAAAAAAATGAGTAGAACTAGATTGAAGAATCGGCGGCATTGCATGCATGCATGCAGAGAATTCTTGAAACCCGAAATGAATTTAAATTTCGGTTTAATTGGATCAAACCACGTACGATGCTCCAAACTATAGTTCTGCATGGCCAAATCGAAATGCCCCCCCCCCCCCCCCCCCCACATAAAACTTTTCTCATTCTAACACATTTCTTTTTATTGCAAAAGAAATGTGTTAGAACTTTATTCTAAAACAATTCTTTGTTTCAATAAGAAATGTTTTGGAAGTCTCCGCATTTTTAACGTTGGTAGAAATTATGTAGAATAAATTACATTCTAAAATACATTTATGGTGATGGGGGCATACATGACCAAAATGTGTCAATTGCCCCAAAATATAAATCAATCAATCAAACATTTATGGTGCAGATTTATTGGACTATAATAGGGTGACCAGATATCTTGATGTCCCAAACGGTACATGCCCCCAAAAGATAGAGGCCTGAAGGGCCAAAAACCCCGCCGGAGGCACAATTTTTTTGGGTGCCACGCCCCCTTTTTTACTTTTTTTTCTTAATTAATAGATTTTCAAAGGAGTTTTTTTTTTTTTTTTTTTTTTGAAGCCGTTTTTTCCGAAAAAATTTATTTTATATGAAAATCCATTAAAGAATTTTCGTCATACATTATACGTAAGTATTTTTTAATTGGTACCATAGTTCAGACGATGTTTGAGTAAAACACTGTTTTCTGTTCCATAAGGTTGCATGGTTTAAGGGCTCAGGAAAACAATCTTTGGGATTGTTTTGCGATGAAGCTATTTGAGATGAAATTTTTTGGTTTTCATTTGTCAATAAAGCAGGGCAGGTTAAAATATTTTAAGGAAATAAAATAATAATTAATGCAATCGCTCACTCTACTTTAAATAATATAAATAATTGCATTTTTTTATAAACAAATTTTTCATAGAATTAGAAAAAAAGAGATTTATTATAGTCACCATGCAAGAAAACTGTGCCAGTGAGTTGATTTCCTAAAATTAACCTTTTTTTTTGGCCTGGCCACGATCCTATTATGTTGTAAAGTTGCATGTAAAATAAAAAGAAACAAAAGCAATAAAAGAAATTTATACTCATAACTTCGAAGGATACTTTTCCAATAAAAAAAATTATTTAAATATTTTATATTTTAAATTGTTTTTTTTTTTTTTTTTAATTTTGTTATCAAATTTTCCGTCTCCATTCACAATATTTTTAAATGTACGTGTTACTTAAATAATGCATTGTATATTTGTTTATAAATAAATAAAACTTAATATAGTGAGATAAATTATAAAAAAAAATGGAGTATAAATATAAAGCAAGAAATTAATTTGAATTACTTTTAATCGAACTGTTCATTTTGCAAATAGTGTGAACTCTTGTTAGAGTGAAATAGCTGAAGAAGTTAAATTGAATTAATTCATAGCATTCAAATTGGACTTAATAACAGCTAAAAGTACTTGATTGTATGAATAATATTTGTGGCGTTTTTCCCTCATTTTATTTTCCATTTATTTACGTAATATCGTAATATCCATGCACAATTATTGTGAAAAAAAAAAAAAACATAGACATTTTTGTCTAAGCCACGACACAATGCATAAGAATGATTTTTTCAATTTTATATTTTATTGGAAATTTCCATCAAGTGAATATCATCAATATCAAGAGATGATATTTTTGTGTAAAGTTTTTTTCCTTATTTTTTATTCAAAATTTAATCGAAAAGTAGTGACTTCATTTCACGTAGTATATTATGCATACTTGCGCGTACATACAAAATATATCTCTTCCGCAATTTTGGAAGAAATATATGCTGTTTTGCGAATGCGATCGAGAAAAAGGGGCATGGAGTTGCAAAATCATTTGCGTCCGTACATTTTCGTAAATATTCACAACCACATTCCTATGATTTTTTAATGATAAAAATTTAAAAAATGTCCCTTTTTTAAATTTTGCCCGAAAGCGGTACATTTGGGTGTCCCGAGAGCCTCTTTGGGGACACCGGGACATGGTACTCTAAAACGGTACTGTACCGGTCAAAACGGTACGTCTGGTCACCCTAGTCACTATAATTAAGCTTCCTTTAACCATAAAACAAACTCTTCTACAATATTTCTATCTTAATTTTGAAAAATTTATTTTAATTCTTCATAATTATATTCTATTCATGGCTGTATTTTGTTTAAATTCAATTTAGCTCATTTGCATTAGCAATAATTGTGATGTAATTAAGTTACACCACTCAATTCCTCAATATTTTGTTAACAATTTCCAGTTTTTAAAAATTTAAAAATATTAAAATCATTATTTTTTAAGTCACCGAGATTTGAACCTACAGCCCTGCCTAACTCTGCTACTTCTAATGTTTTTGCTTCCCTATACGTGTCACTTTTAAACCGACGTCCTAACCGATTAGGCCACGCACGCTCGCATGTGAAGAAGAAGGAAAGAGAGGCATGATAGTACAGGATTTGGGGGATTTTCCTATGTCAACCCCGGCAAAATTAGATCACGAAATTTTTCTTTCGATTACGGTGTATCATGATATTTGGAAGATATTTTCAAAATCCCTCCTCTGGAAAAGTTGTGCATCAGCCGTTATCTTGGAAAAGTTGCTTATACACTTAAAAAATCGTAACTCCGAGTGCGCTCTATCGAGATAAAAAATTCTAACGCCAATCGGAAGCCAATTAAAGTAGAGCGAGCGAGTTCATTTTTTTTAATATTTTATTTTTTAAAATAGTTTAAGCTGCCCTCTATTGAGAAATGAAAACCAAAAAATTCCATCTCAAATAGTTTGACCACAAAAAATTCCCAAAGTTGGTGTTTCGGAGGTCTTTAACGTGCAGCCTTATGAAACATAAAACCGCGTTTTACTCCAACTTTTTCTGAACTATGGTACCTTTTAAAAAATACTTACGTAATCTATGATGAATTCTTTAATCAATTTTCAAATAAAAATTTTTTTTACGGGGTCGTTTTCTTGGAAAAAAATCATGAAAATCCTTATGGGAATTAACCTGCAAAAACTTAAAGATTTTTTTTCCGAAAAAACGGCTCCGTAAAAAAATTTTTAAATCCATTAAAGAATTCATCATAGATTACGTAGGTATTTTTTAACATGGTAGCATAGTTCAGAAAGTGTTGGAATAAAACGCGGTTTTATGTTCCATAAGGCTGCACGTTAAAGGCCTCCAAAACACCAACTTTGGGAATTTTTTGTGGTGAAACTATTTGAGATGAAATTTTTTGGTTTTTATTTCTCAATAGAGGGCAGCTTAAACTATTTTTATAAAATAAAATATTAAAAAAAATGCAATCGCTCACTCTACTTTTTAAATACTACACTGAACAAAAAATCAACAAAAATTTTTATAAATAATTGTGTTTGTTATTGCAATTTAGCAAACAACAATTAATGCTCTCTTCGGAAAAACTCGCTGTAGCATGGAAAATTACACGTTTTTCAGAAAATATTTCCCACAAAACTTGAAGAACATAAACTTACGAGAAAGTAGGTGCTTTTTTATTTATAATGTTGTGCTTAAATCTGAAGTTATGGCAGGCGGAGTGAGCGAATAAGAGGCGCGCGCTGACGACGACAAGTCTCATTTAATCAAGAGAAACCTTCAATGTCGTTTGAAAAATATCTGAAACAAAATATCACGTCAGCCGTTACTTGCAAAAGTTAGCTATCTGTCTATTTACTATTATACACATTTTTTTTTAATTGTGCAATATAATATATATTTAATGATTTAGTATAATATAACTATAAAATATTATTTATCATGTAATTCATATTATAGTTAAAGCAGTGAGCTTTTTAATTAATCTTTGTTAAAATATTTAATAATTATTTTATGAATGGTTTTAAAATTATATAACTTTTATAAATTTGGAATAAATTTAAATTAATGTGCATACTTCTAAAAGTAAGTATTAGTGACTAAATTACCGTTGAATTTTAGCATTTGGCATTTTTGGACTAAGTTTGTACCACAGGAACGTATATTATCACTATTATATATATAAAATACTTTTTTACCTCTTCTCTTCCGTAGATTTCTTACAAAGATTATATTTATTGAGTAAATAAAATTAAATATAGTTAGATATGCTTAATATATATACTGCATTGCGTACTCTAATATAGGGTGACCAGATATCTTGATGTCCCAAACGGTACATGCCCCCAAAAGATAGAGGCCTGAAGGGCCAAAAACCCCGCCGGAGGCACAATTTTTTTGGGTGCCACGCCCCCTTTTTTACTTTTTTTTCTTAATTAATAGATTTTCAAAGGAGTTTTTTTTTTTTTTTTTTTTTGAAGCCGTTTTTTCCGAAAAAATTTATTTTATATGAAAATCCATTAAAGAATTTTCGTCATACATTATACGTAAGTATTTTTTAATTGGTACCATAGTTCAGACGATGTTTGAGTAAAACACTGTTTTCTGTTCCATAAGGTTGCATGGTTTAAGGGCTCAGGAAAACAATCTTTGGGATTGTTTTGCGATGAAGCTATTTGAGATGAAATTTTTTGGTTTTCATTTGTCAATAAAGCAGGGCAGGTTAAAATATTTTAAGGAAATAAAATAATAATTAATGCAATCGCTCACTCTACTTTAAATAATATAAATAATTGCATTTTTTTATAAACAAATTTTTCATAGAATTAGAAAAAAAGAGATTTATTATAGTCACCATGCAAGAAAACTGTGCCAGTGAGTTGATTTCCTAAAATTAACCTTTTTTTTTGGCCTGGCCACGATCCTATTATGTTGTAAAGTTGCATGTAAAATAAAAAGAAACAAAAGCAATAAAAGAAATTTATACTCATAACTTCGAAGGATACTTTTCCAATAAAAAAAATTATTTAAATATTTTATATTTTAAATTGTTTTTTTTTTTTTTTTTAATTTTGTTATCAAATTTTCCGTCTCCATTCACAATATTTTTAAATGTACGTGTTACTTAAATAATGCATTGTATATTTGTTTATAAATAAATAAAACTTAATATAGTGAGATAAATTATAAAAAAAAAATGGAGTATAAATATAAAGCAAGAAATTAATTTGAATTACTTTTAATCGAACTGTTCATTTTGCAAATAGTGTGAACTCTTGTTAGAGTGAAATAGCTGAAGAAGTTAAATTGAATTAATTCATAGCATTCAAATTGGACTTAATAACAGCTAAAAGTACTTGATTGTATGAATAATATTTGTGGCGTTTTTCCCTCATTTTATTTTCCATTTATTTACGTAATATCGTAATATCCATGCACAATTATTGTGAAAAAAAAAAAAAACATAGAAATTTTTGTCTAAGCCACGACACAATGCATAAGAATGATTTTTTCAATTTTATATTTTATTGGAAATTTCCATCAAGTGAATATCATCAATATCAAGAGATGATATTTTTGTGTAAAGTTTTTTTCCTTATTTTTTATTCAAAATTTAATCGAAAAGTAGTGACTTCATTTCACGTAGTATATTATGCATACTTGCGCGTACATACAAAATATATCTCTTCCGCAATTTTGGAAGAAATATATGCTGTTTTGCGAATGCGATCGAGAAAAAGGGGCATGGAGTTGCAAAATCATTTGCGTCCGTACATTTTCGTAAATATTCACAACCACATTCCTATGATTTTTTAATGATAAAAATTTAAAAAATGTCCCTTTTTTAAATTTTGCCCGAAAGCGGTACATTTGGGTGTCCCGAGAGCCTCTTTGGGGACACCGGGACATGGTACTCTAAAACGGTACTGTACCGGTCAAAACGGTACGTCTGGTCACCCTACTCTAATATCAATTGTTGAATTAAATTTATCGCAATGAGATAGCATGGTTCAGCTAGAAAAGAGGTTTCAAGTATATTTATGTTAAACCCTAATAGTCACACCCTCAAAACCGGGCTGCGCAATCGTCCTGTTTCCTGTTTGCACCCTATGCTGTGCAGAGGCACAATTAAAAGACCTATACCTTTTTCAAGAAATTTTGACCACGGCGCAAAAGGGCTGCACCCGGTGTATGATGCGACAATTTGTAGCACACCCAAAAATCGAAGACATATATATATGCCCTCTTTTTATTGCGACTGCCGAAAAAATTCTACAGGTTCGATTCCATTCAAACCTATAACGAGCTACTAAAAGAGTATATAACTATAATATATAGAATTTAATATATACTTTTCAATTATTGACAAGATATTATATTATTTCGCATGAATTCTCAAAATGCAAAACATTTCTTTACTGCAGACATGCAGCTATTTATCAAATGACCAAATGTAATTTCATGATGTATTATGATTTGTACTATATAATTATATCTTTCCATGCAGACAGTGGTACAATCTCATAATTTTCTCATTTTTTACTCGCCCTCGAATCTTGATGACGGACTGGAAAGTATATAGCCATTACGGCGAAAGCCGTTTAATTGACACCTTCACAATTAATCGTGTCCTTCCGCAAGGAAGACTTTTTCTTATTACGTTTACCTTACGTCCCGAGAAAGCGTCTCGATCGGCAGGCCAAGATAGTTGAGATGATATTATAGTCAAAAGACAACACTTATACATCGGCATCGGACTTGTAACTAACTCTGCATATATCTGCATCAATCAGAAAGTGCAATGAGCGGTTTTGCGGACAACTCTAAAAATAAAAATATATTAATATATAATATATAATTATCTTAATTGTGAAAAAGAAACGCGAGCATTATTATATTTTCTCTCAATGTAGATCCATTATTTATTTTAGTATGTATCTCGTAGAAACTCGATGCATGAAAATGTTTATTATAATTTGTTGATTTTATTTGAATTTTTTATTAACGCAGATCGAGCTTCAGAGAACCACTGAGAACTCTCTGGTTACAATGGAAGTGTGAAGTTTGTGGCTATTTTTTTTTTTTTTTTTTTACAAGGATACACCCCTAAGATGAGCTTACAGCTCGCGGCGGGGTAATGGGTAGGGATTGTAATAGGGATTGTAATTGTAATTCAGTTTTGAAACTTTGCGAAGGGGTTTACAGTTGAATTATAGCTGGCCCGTGTGATTTAGATGCCATATTATAATTTCGGCTACTTCTGGAGGAAATATTAAATTAATTTGACTGATTAATTTGACTGATTAATTTGACTGTAGTTGTGTGCCTTCATGTGCCATCCATTATTGAAGCATACCGACATGCCGAGTTTGCAGATTGCATGGTAGACTGCACTTTGAGCTATAGGAACATAGGAACACTGGCGATAGCATCATCATTAAATTTATATATATATATATATATATATATATATATATATATATATATATATATATATATATATATATATATATATATATATAATTCTTTCATTCAATCATAGAAGTTATTGTCCAGCTATATAATTAAAGCATTAATAAAGCTTGCCGACCGGTGCAAAAAAAAAATAATAATAATAATAAAAAATACATTTATTATGTGATTTTATTTTATTTTTTTTTTTTTACAAGGATACACCCCTAAGAGCTTACAGCTCGCGGCGGGGTAATGGGTAAGGATAAGGTAGGGAACGGATGCCACGGCCTGTTACGCGTCCCAGCATTCACTGAGGTGAGACTGAGAACCGAATTCAAGTTCATTTAATTAAAGTGAACATTTTAACTCTTTCTCAAAGTTCAAATACTATAATACAATAAGAGTCAAAAGGACATATATAAAGTCATCCCTATAAGAGTCTAATACAATATCTCACACAGAAAAATAAAAGTATAAAAAAATATATATTTAATGTATTTTTTAAATATTAAACAAATAAAAATAAAAAAGTTATATTTTATATGCACTTAATTAAGCAAAAACAAAAAACCCTTCAAAGTACATTCTTAACGATTAATATCAGTTACTTCGGAATCAAAGAATATTTCCCTGCATGCAAACGAATCGAATGAAATAAATTTTAAAAAATCGATAATTTTCTAAAATTTAATCCCTTATGGTTTGAGCAAATTCAGTCTTGCAGTTTTCTTACAACAGCTCCATTTCCGGTTTCCGTCCATAAGGCCAATGTTAAACTTCTACCTCAGTTTTCACAAAACTGATAAGACAGATTCGCTTCAAAATTTGTATGCCACCTATTGATGGTGAGTTCTAAGTCCCCTGCAAGTCTTGTCGCATTCAGGCGGTACGATTACGAGATATCAACCTACTGAGATTCATCCTTAAACAAAGAAATAAATAAAAAATATATATATTTATTTATTTTTTTTTTCCAATACTACAAAATAAAAATGAACAAAATTATAAATTAAGTAAAGTTCTAAAAAAGAAAAGATTTATATAAATAAGCCTGAAATTAAAGTAAGAAAACCTTAAACATAGTAATATACTGAAACAAAAGAAAAACTGAAACAAAATAAAAACATTTGTAATTATTTATTTAATAATTTATTTCTCCGATATATATATTATGGTTTGTTGCTTATTTATTTAATTAACAAATTGTTCATACACACAATTTTGTATCATTATTTGAAACCTTAAAATTTAACTAAATTAAGATTTAACTTAAAATATATACAAAATAAGCAAATTTAAAACGTTTGAGTGTGTTTGTGTAAATAAAAAATATGTCAATTCATCCGACATCCAACCCTCTTGAATATGTCGTCCTCTTATTTTCATCTCCAACCACGACAGTAAAATTCTGAGCCGAGCGATTACGTCACCCGTTTAGACATGCTTCTAACAAACCTGGCAGTCACGTACGTCGATCGTTCCAGCAGTAAAATTATTGCTCCAACTCTCCTCAAGCAGCAAAAACTTAAATCTATGGCAATTGAACATTGCAAGTTTAAATTAAAAAAATCTTTGTCTTTTTATATATATAAGATCAACAACAATCTAATCAAAAATAATTTTTCCCTCACACTATTAAATAAAGATGGTGTATATATATATATGACTTTAATGGAAAAAAAGAAAAAAGAGGTTAAGTTTGATAAAAAAAAATAAATCATAAATATGATATAATTATATATAATGCGTCTTTAACCGAGCCTCGATCATGGCATCCACGCATAATTTATGTTTATTTACATTTATCCGTTGGTTTCCCTAATCGAAAAATAAGAGTGCTAAGTGATAATTTGAGCAGTAGTCAAGTAGTTGACTACTTGTCAAGTAGTCAACTACTTGATTACTGCTCAAATTATCACTTAGCAATCTTATTTTTCGACTAGGGTTGTTGCTTATATTATTTATTTCATTGACAAATTGTTCATACACACAATTTTGTATTATTATATATAATTTGAAATCTAAAATTTTTACTAGCTCTCCGGCCAAACTTTATACGACAGTAAAATTCTGAGCCGCGCGATTACGTCACCCGTTTAGACATGCTTCTAACAAATCTGGCAGTAATCACGTACGTCGATCGTTCCAGCAGTAAAATTATTGCTCCAACTCTCCTCATGCAGGCAGCAAAAACTCTACGGCAATAATCAGGCGAACACTAAAAACTTGTGATTTTCACCCAGTGTCTAAGGACGATATATAATATATGTATGTGGTATTGTATCCCCCCTGTATATAACGTCCTCCAGCTTCTATATTGTTGGTAGAAAAAATTATTTTATTCATTTGAAATTAATAAAAAAAGAGGCTATATAAGTTTGTTAAAAAAAATCATCAATAATGCATCTTAAACCGAACCTCACACGCATAATCATACCCTCCACACCCCTTCTCTACACCATCCTGCTCCCTCCCTCTGCCGAAGATGGTATTATATAATATAAGGTGACGTGTATCTTTGCTACAATTAACTGTTACACGTCACCCAGAATTATACAAGAATGACACAAGAAAATTATTTTATGCATGCATAATGAATTCATAAATTGATTTTAGTGTTAAAGAAAATGGGTACATATTGCAGAAAATAATTGTAAAACAAAACATTTTTTATGATTTTTGGAATATTTTTTTTTATTTTGAAATTAATTAATTATAAAGAACAATAGAGAATCAAAAGAAAATAAAAATGAGATGCATCTCTACAATTATAACATGCCTTCATCTCAAATATGACATTACATGTATATATAGATTCTTATATAATTGAAATAAATTCTAGCTTACTTAGTATTTACTACATTATAGCTGTCACATAAAAAGAAACAAAGAAAATATAACAATAATAATACATTTTAAATATTTTTTAGCAAATATATATAATTAAAGTGTGGTTTGAATGTTTAGGTATATATTAAGATTTGGTGTAATTGTAATTGAATCCCACTCAGGCAGCATTTCACTATCGGCCCATTAGCTAATTTAATTGGCATATATATAATAATTATGTCTTCTAAATATGTGTCATATATACTTTAACTATATAGCTGACATTTTTTGCATCAGGATAAAATAAGTCTCTAGAAAGGCAATTTTTGTTAGGTTTGTCGCATAACGTGTTAAAATTTAAAATTCTAGAATATTAAAACAATATTGCTGTACATCGTATAACGTTGTATTTATAGATTATTAAAATAAATTTACAAATTGCGTTGTCTTCCAAATTAGTCCAATGTAAAACATGTGAGCTGATAAGAATTTTGCCAATTAAGCCATTTCCTATATAAATTTTAACAGTTCCAAAATTATAAAATATATATTCTCTTTTTTCAATATATATAGTATAACAACCAGAAATTTTACTTTACAAGGAAAGAAAATTCAAAATTATAATTTATATTAACTTTATTGCTTAATTATGGATAATGGAAGGCATCATTTACAAATTGTAGAACGGCTCGATATTTTGACAAAGGGGATATTTTTAATGGAGTATCGACCTCATTTTTTTCATTGTAGAAATGGATAGATATTGTAAAGTTCTGCTATCCTGTTTTTTTTTTTCAGATTTTTTATAGTCCTGGAAGTATTTTTAAAAAATTATTGAAAGTCCATTTTTTGTGACGTCACGAGGTGCCTCTCCTTAAGAAGAGGATAGGACCTGCATGATATGCCGCCGCGTGAGGCCCAAAAAGGAATTACAATAATTTTTTCAAAATACCTCCAGGGCTGTAAAAAATCTGAAAAAAAATCAGGGTAGCATAACTTTGTACCCTCTATCCACTTCTGCAATAAAAAAAAATTGAGGTCGATACTCCATTATATAATATGGAATATACAATTAAGGCTAGGGGTGAATCCGTCGCTGGGGAATTGGGGGGGGGGGGGGGGGGGGCCCTTTTCCCACAATGTTAAATTTTGGAGTGGGAGTGGGACGATGGGTGTGGGGTGGTAACACCCTCTCCCTTGGATCTGCACCTGATTAAGTCACAAAAGCTATGGGTCGCCTGATTTTTATTAGTGTGACACACATAAGTCAAGGCTTTTAATTAAATTTATTTTATTTGTTTATTTGAACATATATAGGTTGTACAAGACAACATTGATCACGTCAGAGAATATATCATATAGCAAAAACATGCAAAACAATATGGATGTTGATAAAAAACAATACAAAATCACTGACAATTAAAGAGAAAAAACAAACAACAATCATTTATAACAATAAAACAAACAGATGAATTTAAAATTGTAAACAATTTTCTGGCAATTTATTTGCAAAAAACATCTTAATAGAATAGAATTCCTTGTTAATTAATATTAATTTCTATTATTATTTATTAATAATAATAAATAATTATTATTATTTATTATTAGAGACTATTTATTAATCTCTTTGTACTTATATAATAATTAGTTTGGTACTTCAAGTCAGTTATATTTACACAACAATCTTTCGTCCTGTGCTAGCTTAATCAAGTTTTGGCATGTAAACCTTGTTATCTAACCTATATGTATAATAAGAACATATAAAATATAAAAACTAAATTCTTAATTTTTATTCATTAAAGATTTTGGGAGAAACAAAGGATGAAAGAAATTTTCCTAAGTTAATTGGCTGCATGCATGATGGCTCTGTCATATTGGTAGGCGTCGAAGAGCAGATCTCGAGACTTGTCTCTGGAAAAGGGCCTTCATAATTCTGGCCCCATATCTCCTTCAATGTGTGGATCTACTATTAATGTAGGTGTATAGGTTAACAGCTAGCTATGAGTTTGATGTAGGTGATGTAGCTGCGGATGGATGAGGTATATATGATAATGATCGCGATGCTTTGAGTCGCATGATCTACATCTTTGGTATGCAGTTAAGGATCTTATTCATATTTATCAATGCATCAATTAAAGCAGCGAATAATTTGTGAGAACTTGTTTCTGTGCTGTTTTTCCAAGCACTAATTGAAAAATAAATTCTGAAACAAAATAAAAAAGCTTAAATTAATTAATTTTCACTGAAAAACACAATAAATATTTTTACATGTGATTCTTAATTGGGTTATAATCAGATCCTTTTTTTTTTGTGTGTGCATGTGCAAAAAATTATAGTTTTTATCATAATTAAATCATTCACTATCAATTTACATAGCCCATGACTGTAGGAATAAAAACCTTGCCCTTGTGCTCCTCAATCAAAAACACTAAAAACTAAAATTTATTATAATTTGAAATTCTTTCATGTTATGGAAGGTCAACTAACTTAATTTTAATTATATATACACATTTAATGTGGGTTTCACTGTGTCATTTCCAGCCCATGTGTTCCCAATGATGAGGCTCGGAGATCAAGAAGGTCTTATTTACAAACTGTCTATTACAAATGACTGAAGCTGTATTAAAAACACAATGACAACTATATTCTGCAGTGTAGACTATATTATATATAGCTATATACTGTATATAATAATTAATGCATTACGTGTATATCACAATGAAGACCATGTAATAACTCAAATTGATGATGCCATACCTGTGATCCAGGATACTGTAGAAGCATCCATAGCCATGAAGGCACATCGGTGCCACAGCTCCACCACTTGGGGTGTAGCCAACCAAACTTGTTGAGAGTATGAAGTTTCCTCCACCACCACTGCAAGAATAAAACAATAAATACATGAAAACATAATAACCTTTGCATTTTAAGAGAGTTTAGTGCAACTAATTTTTTTCCCCTTTTGCTACCCAGGTCAGTGATGGCTAAAAGCACACATCTCTCCCCTAATCCCAAAAATATATGTATTTCTATAATACAAGTTCCTATCTTTAGATCCTAATTGCTAAAGGGTGCCTAGAAGGACAAAGGCTTAAGGGTGCAGTCCCACAAATGCTACGTACTCCACAATTCCACAATGCAGAGGTTTCACCTTGCAATTAACCCTGCAATTGGAGGCCATATATGTGCCAATATTAATGCCACTCAGTAAAATTGATTTTTAAAAAAGTAGGGATCGAATTATAGGAGGCAATCAAAAGGAGATAATTACTTTTCTCTAGCTCTCTCTTGTATAATAATTAACCTAGCTTCTACATGCAATTAAAATAATTGCAAGATACCCTTAAAAATGCATTTATTAATTATAAATGTGTAGTAAAAAATATAATCAATCTATAAATGCATGTATATTATATGCTATGATAAAATAAAACATAAAAATATAAAAATGAAACAAAAATATATATAATAGACAGTGAAACCCATATCTGTGTTTGTTAATTAAGTTTAATATTTTTGTTATTTTGTATAATATAATAATAATATATATTATTTTGATCTATCAAAGAATGTTATTTTTCTTGCTAGTTGCTATAATTTTATAGTATTTCATTTATTCATTTATTGATTCAAATGCAGTAATCACCATGTAGTTTGTAGTTGCTACATTTTAAACTTCAGAACAGATTCATAAAATTGCATCTGATCGATCATTATAAAAAACTGTAAGCTGAACAAGCAGTTGAAATATATATGTTGTTTTCACACCCTCAATCATTATTATATAATTTACTATCAACAAAATTGATGGATTATAATAAGACCATGTATATATTATATAAGACGATCGAGGTATATATATAATTGTGTGCTTTCATTTTTCATGTTATATTATAAATATGATGTTAATTTTAATATTTTTTGAAGTAATTAATATTCACAATGTATATACCTGCGTGTCCAGGCAGGGTCCTTATAAATATCAGGTAGAGGAATGCCAGCCTCCATAGCAAGACATTGCAATCCAAAAAGGTGTCTGTCACAACCTTGTCCTTCTCGAGCCTCCCTCATCAGATCATTGTGCTTCTTGATCGCTTCACGCAGTAATTTGATGCACATCATGTTCTAAAATATATTAATTGATATGTTTTTTAGATTAATTGTGATTAACATCAAACTACAAATCTGAAGCACAGAAAAGACTGGTTTTTAGTTGCATTTCATCATAATCTTCTTTATTGTATATTAATTTTGCTCTTCCATTTTGAACTTCACATAAAAATATTTGTTAAATGCCAATAAGAAGCTTTAACAAGCAAAGTTTTATCTAAAGTACTGAAATAACTACTTTAATTGTAATTTACTTAATTAATAAAATATAACAAGACCCATGAAAACACAAATTATGAATTAAAAAGGTGAATTTTCATATTCATAGAGTGGCCATAAAAAAAGATAATAAAAAATACACTGTTACTTTTGTGGCAGGTCCGCAGCAATCTCAATAGAGTATTGTCCTCAATTTTTTTATTGCAGAAATGGATAGAGGGTGCAAAGTTATGCTACTCTGATTTTTTTCAGATTTTTTAGAGCCCGGGAACTATTTTTAAAAAATGATTGAAAGTCCTTTTCGTGACGTCACGAGACGCCGCTCCTTAAGAAAAAGATAGGACTTGCCGCCGCGTGACGTCACAAAAAGGACTTTCAATAATTTTTTAAAAATAGTTCCAGGTCTCAAAAAAATCTGAAAAAATCAGGGTAGCATAACTTTGCACCCTCTATCCATTTCTGCAATAAAAAAAAATGGAGGACAATACTCCATTATATACTAAAAAAAAATTTGCTTTCAAAAAGCAATAGAAAATCAGCAAATTTAATAGAATTAAATGTATGAAATATTCAGTATAATATAGAGTATACAGTAGTTACCAGCTAGAAGAATATAGTGAAATAAGATTAATAGGCACATCAAAGCCAAACTTTCACAGATTTAATGTTTAATGTTATTATATTAAATATGGAGACTATATCGTCCCTCGTCTGCAATAATGAGCTATCTGCTCCACGATCTCGTTGCAATAATGAGCTGTCTGCTATTTCAAATGAGCGCAATATAGTGAGCTATAAATCGTTATAAAATAAGGCTCAAAATTGCGCTCACCTGAAAGAGCAGACAGCTCATTATTGCAACAAGATCGTGGAGCAGATAGCTCATTATTGCGGAAGAGGGACGATATATTATAATTAAAAAAAAATGTGTATTGATAAGGTCATGATATCTCACATCTCTAGGAACTGTCAGCATCTCTTGAATCCAAGTAACTGCTTCAGCAGTGCATGAACGAACTGTCTCTGTTCGTCCACTGTAGAACTGCCGAGTGGTTGCCGTTTCATACATTGGAGCAGCTCTGTAAAAACAAAAATAAGTCCATTGATTATTATTTATTAATTTTTTTACAAGGATACACCCCTAAGAGCTTACAACTCGCGGCGGAGTAATGGGTAGGGATAAGGAAGGGAAAGGTTAGAGTGAAAATAATGTTATAATACTTGATTCTGTATTCTTAGTTAAAAGGCGCCGCTGTATATAGCTTATATATAAGGATAATTCTTTGTGATCATGAGTATAATCTTTAGCTCGCCATATTGAGATATATAGGATTAATATCATGGTGGCAATTAACAATGTCAGAGAGCTCAGGTGAGGTGTCTTCCCCATATTATATCAACTAGCTATCCTCTATCTGTGTGTATAATATACTGTCACCAAAATGTTTTTTTTTTTTTTTTTCCCTTATACAGCTATATGTATATATATATTAGTGTTGCTGCATACTTTTCAAGCTTAATTAATTGGCGAAGAGAGAGTGAACTTGCTAGCTGGTGGTGCTCATTTTTCTGACTTCGTGATTCTCCACACACACTTAATTATAAAAGTGGGTCTCGGTCATTTTCATTTTTACTTTTGCAATACTGTATGCGAAACCACCACATATTATAATATACAGACAACAACAAAAAACAACTTGATGATTCAATAAATAAAAATTAAAAAAAGTTTATAAACTCTAGCTCAGACAGGTTTTTTCTTTGTTTATAATATCTGTTTTTATTTTATAAAATATCAAGCAAGATAAAATTAAGTTACGTTTACTCAAATACACGAGGGCCAAAACTAACAGCAATCAAACAGGTTGATTTATAAATCAACCTGTTTGATTGCTGTTAGTTTATAGTATTGTATTTATGTTTATGTTTATTGTATACAAGCTATTTTCACATGCATTGGTTGTTAGCAGTGAAATGAGATAAAAAAAATAACCTTATTTATTACTTGCAATTAATGGTTTACATCAAGTCATTTCGATTTTACCCTCAATATATATAATATGTATTTATATGTATGCATAATGCATAACATGTGTCTTTTATTAATTTTTTATTACCTTCCATGCAGTTTGTAGTATGCAAGCTGCAAAGCAAGTTGAATGTATGCATCGGAACTCAATTTAAAGCTCTGAATGAATGATTTGCCATAATCCAAAAATGGTGCTCTCACAATAGACAAAAGGGAAGTCTGGAAACAAACAACATGCATATATATAGGTTAAATAATTAATTACAGATATTATATTTTTTTTTTACCTTTCATATTGATATACTGATCCCATGCAAAGCAAAAAAAAAGTGAAAAAAATTGAAAATTAATAAAAGTATTGTCATTTTTAAATTTTTTAATTTTGTATCACATATTATAGTTTCTTGCTAGAAGTTAATTTTACTATTTTATGATATTTATTTGATACAAATTAACTGGACTGGAAACGTTAACTATTCTCTTAAATTAAATTTGAAATTATTTGAAATTTGGGAATACTCTATATATGTATAACTTAATAATTGTTCATGATTTGAAAATAATAAAATAAGAGTTAACTTTTCTCACTACAGTTCTATTTCCAGTTTTGGTAAAAAGGCTCGTTGCTTTTACTTTTTTTTTTTTTTTTTTTAAACTGATGAGAAAATCAACTTAAAAATTTGTATACCAAAGTAAGAATCAATGCAAAAGTTCTGTACAAGCTAGTATATGAATGTCTTAAATTGTTAAAAACATTACAATAAAAGTTTCTGTCATATTAATTTTACTATAAAGAAAATAAGAAAAATCTTAATCAATCAACAGAAAGTGTAATTAAAGTAGAGTGAGCGATTTCATTTTTTTGAATATTTTATTTTCTAAAAATAGTTTAACTCGCCCTCTATTGAGAAATGAAAACCAAAAAATTCCATCACAAATAGCTTCACCACAAAAAATTCCCAAAGTTGGTGTTTCGGAGGCCTTTAACATGCATCCTTATGGAACATGCAGAAAACAGCTTTTTACTCCAACTTCGTCTGAACTATGGTCCATTAAAAAATATGTACGTAATCTATGATGAATTCTTTAATGGATTTTCAAATAATAAAAAAAAAAATATGGAGCTGTTTTTCCGGAAAAAAATATTAAAATTTTTGCGGGTTAATTCCCTTAAGGATTTTCAAGTCTTTTTTCCGGAAAAACAGCTCCGTAAAAAAATTTTTATTTGGAAATTAATCCATTAAAAAATTCATCATAGATTAGGTAAGTATTTTTTAATTGGTACCATAGTTCAGAATCTATTTGAGATGGAATTTTTTGGTTTTCATTTCTCAATAGAGGGCAAGTAAAACTATTTTTAGAAAATAAAATATTAAAAAAAAATGAAATCGCTGACTCTACTTTAATTATCTTATTAGAATTGCCACAAAGAACTATATACCAGAAAGAGAAAGAAAGATCTTAAATTGTTTTGCATCTCAAACAATATAACATATCTCATATCAATTAATAATTAAATGAAAATTAATTTTGTATATATAGTCGTCGCCTCGGAAAATTTCCCTTTTTGCAACCTTGTTAATCACCATGCCCCGTAAGAATAACACACAGAGGGCATGGTGATTAACAAGGCTGCAAGAGGGAAATTTTCCAAGGCGACGAGTGTACATATACAGATTGTTTACCTTGTAAGAGTAAAGAATTTAATATTGTAGTCACTACTTTAATTAGCTCCCTCACAATGTCAAGATTTGTAGCTAATAAAAAGTTAAGCATAAGAACCAATCTCTTTAGTGTATATTTTATAATAAAAATGAATAATTTATATAATATATAAACATACACTTGATGCAGTTTCTACTTTCAGCCTCTGTATTTCTGCATTCAGCAGAGAGTCCAGCTCAAACTTCAACTCTATTGGCACTGGCAACGAAGGCAGTAAATGTCGAGAGCCGAGCCACTCTCCTTGACACTCCTGAAGTCCCAGCAGCACATAATGGAAGGCAGCAATGCTCACCATGCCATCATATGCAGCATGCTGCAGAACACATATTTAAATATAGTAAAAACTCCCAGACAAAATTAATAAAATTGCAAGAATATCCAAATGTTCATATTTTCAGGGCAAAGCTATATACCAATTAACCACACTATACAATATATAGCTAAACTATAAGTATATATATAACAGTATATATCAATATATGAAAAAAGGAGAGGGGTACATATGAGATTAATTCTTATTTGAAACATATGCAATACTGTTTTAGTTACGTAGCTATATATATGTATTACCATACCCACATTATGTCTTATGAAAAAATAAATTAATTTTTTTAATTGCTTTTATAATCGCGTCACTATCAATATTGCATATATTCACGGAAAGTACCAATTCAAAAGGGTGTGAAAAAAAGTGTATTTACAGTTTCATATAATAATAAACAGACATATTATAATATAATATAATGTTTATATATTATGATATGCAATCGTTTTCTCTCACTCACGGCAAAACTGTTTCAAACTGTTTGTAAGTTCATAAGTTTGTCCGTGCATAGTATAGAGTTTGTAAATACGTATTTCTAAGTTATAAGATACTTTAAATTAATCATTCAAATAATTAAGTTTTACTTAATAATCCCTCACCCTTACTCAAGTTAATATAATATATATTATATTTTTTTTATCATGGTAGTTGTATCATTAATTGTGAAGATCGATATAAAAAAAATATAGAGATTGAGGTATTTAATTTTAATTAAATTTGATTAATAACATAAAAAAAAATAGAAAAAGTTTTAGATTTTGGCATAGATAATTGATTATAGACATACCCATATATGTCAATGGCAGCTCAAGAGGACATAAAGCGGGTTCTGAGATGAAAGGACTACATAAATGGATGTAGAAATTTCAAATAAATTCAGTGTTCCAAATTTTTGTGTAACAAAAATAGTGCAAGAATAAGTTGAAAATTTCTAATAAAAACTATTATAACAAGTACTACAACCTTGGCAGACTTATATAATGGAGTATTGACCTCAATTTTTTTTATTGCAGAAATGGATAGAGCGTGCAAAGTTATGCTACCCTGATTTTTTTTAGAGCCCGGGAACTATTTTTAAAAAATTATTGAAAGTTCTTTTTGTGACGTCACAAAAAGAACTTTCTTTTATATATTTCTTATAATCCTTAAGAAAAAGATAGGACTTGCCACCGCGTGACGTCACAAAAAGGACTTTCAATAATTTTTTAAAAATACTTCCTGGGCTCAAAAAAATCTGAAAAAAATCAGGGTAGCATAACTTTGCACGCTCTATCCATTTCTACAATAAAAAAAATGAGGTCAATACTCCATTATGTATATATGATAGTTATATTTAAATTTACCACTATGGCGAATTAATGTGCTCTATTAACTATATTATAGCTTACATCACTGACAGCACCTACAGAGCCGTCATTGAAACAGATGAGAGACAGGCTTTTGTCTGCCCAGCGGTTGACTAAGTTTCCACTGAGGGCAATTCGCAGCCCCTCTGCCTCAGAGCCTGGCCTGTGGTCATCGAGCACCAAGACGAACACAGCAGAATCTATGAGCCGCAGCATCTCTTGGTTGTAGGAGCTAATAGAGGACAGCCACTGCCTGTTCTGCAACGTACATTCAACCTACGGTTATAATCTTTGAACGTAATATTATCATGCTGGTCATTAAACTAACTCTAACTACATATATGCATGTATTTTTTTTTATTTATTTATTTATTTATTTATTTATTTATTTATTTATTTATTTATTTATTTATTTATTTATTTATTTATTTATTTATTTATTTATTTATTTATTTATTTATTTATTTATTTATTTATTTATACATTTATTTATTTAACATTACATATCAGTTTAATTGATACATTGTAGTGTAGCCAAAGAATTTAATACAGCATTGCTGGCTACATATATGATTCAGAATTCTTATATATAAATTATTTTAATCATGAATGAAAACAAAGTCAATATAATAACAAAATATATATAAGGGGAAGGAAAACTAAGAAGTTTACTGTGTGCTAGCTTTAGGGTCAAAATTTCAAATTTGCATAGAAATTTATGGTTCTGATCGACACAGCTAGAGGCATATATATTATGGTTTTAGGCATTCCGATAATTCCTATAATTATTATTTAAAAATCAATTTGGCAAAACCAATATAGTATATTACAACATAACATCCATTGGACTGATATTTTATTGCCAGGCTGACTGGGTTTTACCTTGGCCCATGTAGTTCGGTTATCACAGGTGAGCACCGCCAGTCCAGGGCCCACCTCCTCGCAAGCAGCCAGCACTCGGTTCAGCTGCTCCTCCCACTCTGCAGGCGTCAGCATACCTGCATGGCCAGACATGACATCGAGTAGAAAGAAGCGACCCTTGCACATCACCACCACATGAGACGGACAATCAGCACCTACAAAACACACAAGATATGTGTCACAAAACCATGGTTTTCATCAACTAGATTAAGTAAAGAAAAATTAATCACTTTGTACAGCATCACACACAGTATAATCTTCTACCCTTCCAGAATGTTCTAGATCAATTAAGTCAGACAACCCTCTCGTCATTCTCCATAAATGTATATTTTTAGTATTACCCACACATAATTCAATTAATTGACCAAGAAATCAATCTCCAATAAGTGGCAGAATATTTCCATAGTTTAATTAAATATTCAACTGATAAGATATTGGTATTGCATCGTGGTAATGCATGTCTATGTATACCAATATATATACTATTAATTTTAATGTATGACCAATTCTGTATAGAGCTTGTGGGCCACCCCCTAGAAAAACTAAAACAAACAAACAATTCAAAAGCCGCTAGATACAGAATTGCACAATTGGATAAGAGAGGGGTTTAATATTGACTTAAAAATTCTTAGGTCAAAATGCATGGGTGTATTGTATATATGCTGCATTTTGTTTATAAAATATTTCCACATATATCTTAGTGCATGATGCACTTTCAATCACATATATAATATTATATAATTATAATAAACAGTTGTGTGTGGTAAAAAGTATATAAAGTTAGACCATGCAGAGTATTTGCTTTTATTGCATTATAGGGAATTAGTAAAAGTTGACTACATATGCTGGCTCAGGCAGGTCAGCAATGTTTTCTTTATTTACCTGCATGTGTGTTATTGCTGGCTATATAAAATATACTGTATAATACCTATATACTTCTCACCGCACATTGCATTATACTGTGACAACCTATTATAACATATATTATTATATGTTTATCATTGAATATTATTTATTTATTATTCGTTAGTGCAATTTATAAATGACACACCTGTTTTAAAGTGGCATTTAATTTCATCTCTTTCAAATCCTACTTGACGTGAAGTATTGTAGAGATTTTTAAATTGCATCATATTCAAGTATTTCCCTTCTGCATTTTTTGTAGGTATCACATGTTCTTCTTTAAGTAATTTCCAAAATTCAACAAGAAAATATGTATACAATGATGTTTGCTGAAAACAAATTAAAATTTGAAAATGAATGAATTAACTTAATTGATTATATAACATATAATATTATTCATTAATTATATTTACATGCAATATAAAATTCTGTACTGAGAATATAATTATGTAATAGACAAAAATGGTTGCATTTTTTTATTTCATAATTAGAAAATATACATAAAATTATGCTTTTCTCAATTTTTTTCAGATTTTTTGGAGTGCGAGAACTAATTTTTAAAAAATATTTAAAGTATATGAATTAGGGTGGTACATCTGATGGGACAACCGTGACGTCATCAATAGCCAATCACAGCAACCGTGATGTCATCAATAGCCAATCACAGCACGACAAATGACGTCACGGTTGTCCCATCAGGTGCACCACTCTAATTCAGAGATTTTAAATATTTTTTTTAAAATTAGTTCCCGCACTCCAAAAAATCTGAAAAAATTCAAAAAAGCATAATTTTAGGTATATTTTTTAATTATGAAATACAAAAATGCAACCATTATTGTCTATTGTAATATAAATATTTTTAAAACCATATTAATATATGTAATACATATCATACACAGTAAATACATAATACAATTGTAACAGAAAACTACTTTTAAAACTAACAATTATAATAATTGCCTGCATCTTATTGTATTAATTGCAATCAAGCACAATTTGGATGGCATAACATATATAAAGATTTGAGGGTCGAGAGATTATTGCAAATAATAATGTGAATCGATTATCAGTACCTGCATTCTAGTAGAGCCTCTGGGCCAAGGCACTGACTCTAGGCCAAGCGAACCGCCCATGCTGTAATAAGGCAGCAAAGGCTCACGGAGAGAGAGGTAGGCATAATTCTCCCACCATATCTTTACCTAAAACAATAAAAATTATCTATTAAAATTAAGTTACATAATAATTTATACTCTATACCTCTCAGTAAATGTATTGAATATTTTCTAATGATTTTGACACACATGTATAAAAAGCATGCTGTGCCATTATACTATTTCATATAAAATTATACGAACCCAATTTTTTTCTTTAGAAGCTTTTTCTAAGAGCATGGACTGCAGATCTCTTCCTACTCCATGTTTAAAATTTTCCACGGTATTTTGAGTTTTTTGTCGCTCTGAAGTGTTCAAGAAAGGCTCAACTGACTGAAGGTACTTATTAAGAGTTTTTTCCAGGTCAGGAACTGGCAAGCTAGGCAGTTTGTCATCTTGATTAAATGTTTTCTCTTTCAATGATATGTAAATTCCTCTTGATTCCTAAAACATTACAAATTAAATGTTAGTGTTTTCATGCGTGAAAAAGAATTTTATGCAGTGAATTTAAGTCACTTTTCAGTAATAAAATTAGCGAAAATGTAATGGATAATTATAATGCAGCTAGATGATGAATTTCTAAAGGTTCCTTAATTGCATTGCCATGTGGTGTACAGTTTACAGTCTAGTTGATATTTAAATTTTGTATGTTTTGTATATAAATACAGTAATAAAATATCTCTCCTAAAAGAAGAACTTGCAAAGAAAGAAATACTGTACACTAGATATTTATGCCCTCTCTCAAGCTATAGAGAGATGTATATTTATTTTATTTATTTATTTATTTATTTATTTATTTATTTATTTACTTATTTATTTATTTATTTATTTATTTATTTATTTATTTATTTATTTATTTATTTATTTATTTATTTATTTATTTATTTCACATTAAATATCAGTTGATACATTGTGACTATACAAACTAAACATTAATTAAATTTGAATATAGAGTTGTATTAATTATAATTAAAGCTTCAAATCCAAGAATCTGCCCCAAGCATATGGCAGCAACTTTGACGGAAAGTTATAAACAATCAAAATAGCCCTACAGAGAATCAACAATCAAATTAAATACTCTCAGACTCATCAATTGCAGCAATGCAAGCAATTAATATATATATATATAATATATATATATATATATATATATATATATATATATATATATATATATATATATATATATCTTCAGCTCTATATAAGGGAGGAAAAGGATGGTAGCTACTGCAGCCTGTTATTGCTGAGGTGAGAATACATGAGGGAATTGTGGAAAACCTAGATTGAAAAGTTTTCATGTGTCAATTAACTGAAAGGTTGATAAAGATATGAAGAATAATGACTGCATGATTATATAATGCAGGCAAATAATAGTCAATTCACAGCTCTTGGTTTAAGTTGACGTACAAAACATATAAAATATGCAACTCCAGCTCGAGCAACAGCACCTCCTAGAGCTAGGAGGTTTGGTCAAAATACATACTCCCTGAATTAGGCGCTGAATAGGAAACTGACTTGGACCGATAAATTCATTTCGCGGCGCTTTTCACCCAACACAGTGAGTGATGCACTTGTGTGTGGTACGTTCCACAGGCTTTTGGACATGACTTTGGTCCATTGATAAAAAATAGAGGTGTCCGTCCTGACTGAAGAGGTTTTCAACGCTCCCTCTTATTGCTGCAGTCTCACACACCTCAGCAAATGCTGGGATGCGTAACAGAAGACATGACCATCATCCTTTTCCTCCCTTATATCCCTTTAGGGATCGATGTCCTATAATGCAATCTATCAACTCCACCTCAAGCTCCCTCCAAAATCATAATATATATAATATATAAGTGGTATCTTAATTTTTTTTAAACAAATTATAATAATATATTATATATAATAATACATTATATATCATACAGCTATATAGTACATATGTAAAAAATCTTTAAAAATCTGTTAAAAAATAAAATAAAATATATAATAAAATATCTAATACATAAATAAAATAAATGGAGAAAATGATGTGGTCAGAATTAAGTGAGCTAGAGAGCTCACAGCATGCACATAATTATATCAATCTTCAGATTATATATAATATTATACATAATATATAATGTATGATACCATGCATAAAATATACTGGTTTACCTTTCTATCCATCATGTTTAAAATCACACGAAAAGTGAAGCGAGGACTTAAATTTACTTGCAGTCTATAATTTAATTCACACAAAACAATACAAAATTATATGTGAAAAGACAAAGGAGCAGCTAGGACTCATCAAGCAATTAAATTAAAAGCACACAATCTCACAACACCATGCAGTTGCCGTATGTATTGCATTAATATGTTATATGTGTAGTTTTACAAAATATATATATATATACTCTGTGCAGACAAGAAACTATAATATATATTATTATATAGGAACATAAATTATCTTGTATCTTAATTGTACGTGCAATGTGCATGGCAAATTATAGAAAGATACTAGACAATCTTGGCAATAATACATTTTCTTGGTTGGCAATTAAAAGTGCCATATGATTATAAAATTGAAGGAAAATAGCTGACTCACTATATGAGTAGCATAATTATTATTATATATATACATAGAATAAATTACAACATCATGCTTTGCATGCAGAGAGGATCGAAAGTAAAAGTCATCTAGTTCTATTATATAGTTATAGAAAAAAAAAAGTATGTAAAAGTACATACATCTCCTACCATGCACTTTCAGGAAATTATCCTAGCTCCACGATCTTCTGCTAGCTTATAGCTCACAACATCAAGCTACAGCTCACACAAAGTTAATCTTCTTATATATATTTTATATAGAGGCTTTTCTCCTATATTTATTATAAAGTTTTTGCGCACTAACTTATATTATAACTTTCGAGATCACATTAAAATGCAGTGCATTTTAATCAAAGGTCAATAAACATGCAACTATATATATATAACCAAAGAACAAAGTGTAGAGTGCACTAGTTTAATTAATTCTCGTTCATTGCTCCCCGGCCCTGCTCCGGCCCTTGTGCAATCAGAGATCAGAGATGCACTTTATGCATCAATGTTCTCTAGCCATTCTATTTCTCTGTCCGATATAAACTTTTGTCACTCCCACTTTTTACAACTTACGTTTTTACCGCATTTTCTTCCCCTTCGTTCCCCCGGTTCCCCTTCGTTCCCCTTTCTACTGTTTAAGGAACCGCGAGATGTTTAAACCCCATATAGACATGATATATGTAATTTTTATTTCCTTCTCAGTAAATAACATTTAAATTTACTCTTATTTTGAAACGCAATTAAAGAATCGTAAAAGAGAACCTATATAATAATGTATAGCAAAGTCTTAGATGAGATTTTAAAATAAAAAACCTCTACTAGAAGATGCTAAATCCGCGCGTCATATGTTTATCATTGTTCTTGATCAGCACACATATATATTAGTGATGGAACAAGTTCAGGGCATTTTGCTTGATATTACAGGCGTTTTAAAGGAAGGTGAAGCAGCCATACCTGGGTCTGTTGAAGCTGTTGAAAGGTATTTACTCAATTATTCATTATGTTTGCATATGTATTGCCAACACTTTTTAGAATTAGATCAAATTAACCTTGAGAAAAAGCCAACAAATGATATGCGCGCTTCGGTACGTCTCTTGTCGTCATCGCTCACTCGCTCATTTGCTCCCTGCTCGCGCGCGCGTTTGCAAAAGAATCTGAAAAAAGTTTCAAGCACTAAAAAAAACTGTTTGGTTCTTATTGTTTTTTAGCATTATATATATATATATATATATATATATATATATATATATATATATATATATATATATATATATATATATATATATATATATATATATCATATATATATATCATAGAGACTTTTGCACTGCATGCGCGCACTTACACTATAATCTGCATTCTTGATAAATTTTAGCTCTTTAATTATATATATAATTATTTCGTATTTTACCGTCTAGATGAATAACAATATGATATGCAAAATTAAGGGCTATAAAATATATACCTAAATTAGTGGTCGGTCAGGTCGGTATTCTGTATTGGATGACATATTATATATTATATAATTATAATATATCTATGGACTCATCTAAAATTCCGGATTCGATCACCAAGAATCACCATGCACATACACGACTTATAAAATATATGCAATATAATTATGATTCAATATGATTCGATCATCACTTAGAGTTGGTACACAGAATAATTAATAAATTTTTGGATTTTGTGTTAAATTTTTGTTAAATTTGTCTAATAAAAATATATTAAATTTATAATACGTTCATATGTATATGTATACTATATTATGCGTGTGTTGACCATATATTTATTTTGTACGTATGATTGCAAATCAAGTAAATTTCAGTCCAAAATTAATTGTAAAGGGGTCATTATTTGTGCCACAGCTATTTGAGTAGATCTGATAGGATGCATTGTCAGCAATTATATGAATGTATAACAAGGAGATTTTTATCATCTGTAAATAGCTGCAATGTAGTACCAATAATTAAGCACGCTTTTATATGCACCGGATAGTATTCTAACTCATAATTACAAAAATATGTATTTTGTTAAAAAAAAAAATGAAGCTACGTACAATAATTTTTATTGATACTATAAGTTATAATATATATCATGCTCACTTCATGGTGAAGAGGAGAAAAAATACACCCGTGCATTATCATCACTCGTATAATAATTAATTTTAGACTGAAATTTACTTGATCGTATATACGTATAAAATAATATATTATATATGTATATATATATATATATATATATAATATAATATAATATATATATATATATTAAATAATATAAAACAGTTAGACTTATTTACTTATTTATTTAGACTTATTTAACACTAAAAGCTGTTAAAAGAAAAATTTGCATATAATATTATATATTTAAAAAATTAATTTTCCAGGTTGAGAAAAGCGGGGAAGAAAGTGCGATTTGTCACAAATGAAACTCAAGTGACAAAAATTTCTCTGATCAAAAAACTTACCAAGCTTGGGTATAAAGTTGCTGAAAATGAGGTGTTTTCGCCGTGCCCCGCAATCGCCAAGGTTTTAAAAGAAAAGGGAATGCGCCCTTACCTGTTAGTGCATCCTAATGTAAGTTATAATAAAAATGAGGACAAACTTAAGATAGATACAGATTTTTAATTTTCATTTCTATATACGAGAAGAGCTGACTTTAATAAAAGGTCAATTAAAAAAAAAAAAAAAAATTGAAACTGTAAGGAACATTTGTCAATCTAAATTTTAATATTATTTTTATTCTTTTTTTTTTTTTTAACTCTATCAACTTTTTGACAAGTTTGTCCCAGCCTCCGGACAGCTGTAGATAACCTTATAGCTGTTATAGTGTAAGATTTTAACAATAACGTGCATTTGAATAATTTATTTATTTTTTCTAGGCTTTAGAAGATTTCGAGGGAATCGACCAATCTAATCCGACATGTGTTGTAATAGGCGATGCAGCTGATCACTTCTCGTATGCTAATATGAACACAGCGTTTCAAATACTGATCACGATGGAAGATCCTTGCTTATTTACACTTGGAAGAGGGTTAGTAATACATTAAAAATGGTAAATTTTTTAACTTATATAAATATAACAATTAAGGAATTAAAATATAAATTGCAGATGTTTTTATTTTAGTAATATTGTCTATACGCGTATAGTTAAATATCGCAGTACAGTTTCAGATTATATTATTGAGTCATATATAGTCCACAGTCCATATTATAACGATCGGGATTTCTTGCAATACGAGTTCACTATAATTATGCAGCAACATGATTATAGAAATAGCGAGTGCTGGCGGGTTCACGAACGATGTAATCTTAATTAAAAGGTCAGATAGATTTTTTTTTCCTCCTTTTTACAATCAGGCATAAATGCAGAATGACTATATACGTAGCTTTCTTCTTGCCAATTGCGAATATTAAATGCGAAAAAACTACATTTTACAGTTTTACCATATACATAATAGAGTGTTTATATATTTATATTATTTACTGCATCTTCGTTTCAATTACATTGTATATATGCTTTAAATGCACAAATTATGTACAAAAATTAGGACGGCATGAACTTGAATTTACTGTCTTACAGTTTATGTAGGCGTGAGGAACGTGAACTTTTTCATTTTTTTAGGATGGTCAGGTTAAGTCCAAAATTTCTTACCACTCCCAAAATTGCGAACCTGCATGCATATATAATTCTCTAGTCTCTTAGCAGTTGCAGCTGAGCAATTAAATCAATTACGGCTAGTTTGTGCTGTCTTGACGAGGTGTACGTTAATTTATGTCTTTCTTTAATCCTGGCTATGTATAACTTATATTATATTATAACAATAAAATAATTTACAATAAATATATACAATTAATTAATTTGATTTGGCCTTGGTTGGACTGTATTTGTACACGGTTAATTAATAAAAAAAAAAAAAAAAAAAAAAATGAAAGGTCAAAGGACTGTACCATAGCAGGCGCGGATACACTCGAAAAAAATTGGGAAGGGCTAATCTCATAAGATTGATATTAAATCAATGATTAAAAAGAGTGGGGGGATTTGAATCCAAAATTTTGGGTCCCTCTTTAATTCCGTGTCCCCTATTTGGCTAACAATTAATCAAAGATTTTGGTCCTATTTGAGTTATATTTTTTGAGCTGTGTTTTCCTTCTGCCTAGAAGAATTATATTTTTATCGACAGAAAGTATTACCGCGAGGATGGACAGCTCGTTCTGGATGTTGGGGCGTTTACTGCAGCTTTGGAATACGCGACGGAAGCAAAAGCCAAAGTGATGGGGAAACCGGAGGCTGACTTCTTCACGGCTGCTCTGCAAGACATGGGTGTGCCAGCAGCCAATGTAAGTAGAACACACTGTTATAATATATATAATGTGGTGAAATATACAGTATTTTCAATGTAGTTATAAATACAAAAAGAATGTGCAGCTCACATTAATGTAAAACCTACATGAAAATTTTTGTTTCAGAAATGAATAGAGGGTATCAAATTATATTTTAAAAAAAATAGGATCTAAAAAATCTGAAAAAATCAGAACGGTATAATTTGGAATTTTGGTTCCCGCTAATCATTTCTGCAATAAAAAAATTAATATATAGCAAATTTAGAACTTGAGGGATGCTTGTATAATATAGGTATATACCTTTTACTTGTTCGGGAAATAAATTTCCATTCAGTTAAATTTCATTTCTTATTATAGCTAGTTTATATAATGTTTCAGAATGAACTGTAAATTTGATTCGTTTATTTTTAGTATTTTTACTAAACTTTTTTTACTTCCATCGTGACAACACAATGAACTTAATTATTACAAATAAATCTAAGTTATACGTTCGAGGCATTTGGTATTAAAAATTGGAGTTGTAATCCTTATATTCACAAAAAATATAATTAGAAATTGCATGACTTTTATAGTGTTGCAATTAGTCTTTAATTGTTTTGATCCCATAAAAGCATATGTATATATTTGATTCCCGGAAATAAAGAAGGCCCTGACCAAAGCATTCTTCTTCATTTTGCATTTTTTTGATACGTTTCAGGCGTTGATGGTGGGGGATGACGTGCTCTCAGACGTTGGTGGTGCTCAAAAGTGTGGCATACCTGGAATTCTGGTTCGCACCGGCAAGTTCCGGCCATCAGATGAAAACCATCCTCAAGTGAAGCCCTACATGATTGTTGATAACTTGGCTAAGGCAGTTGATCATATTCTTCAAAACTGAAATATCAATTAATCTATTGACGATACCTGAATTATGTTATATATAACAGCTAAGTTTTATAATTGAAATAAAAATGGAATAAAACTTATTTTAAACCCATAAAATAAATTGTATTTTAATTAGAAATTAATCTCATGGTTTTGTTTGTATCATAAATTAATGTATTAACACAGCTTCACTCAGTTAAATAATGTGGATCACAACATGAAATTATCACAAAACCTAAATTAACAATAAAAAGGAGAATTTACATTCATTATATATTTCAAATCAAGATCACGGATTTCTTTTAAAATGGTTCGAGAAATTTTACATTTTTTTTTATATTATTATTTATCATTATATAGTTGCTGTGTTTAGCGTTTAATGTATGTATAATAGAATACAAAGAACTGCACTCTACTTGTAAATGAAAATAAATAGCTTCATCTAGATATCTTAATTTAACCTTGATAAAATTTAAATAAAAAACAAATTATGGCGCTGTCCCAATTCTCTCATCTCGTCTACTATGTCTACTACCCTTCCCTAAAAATCACCTTCCGCCATATTGAATTTGCTTCCCAATACTTTTCGTCCCCTACTTCGCTCCCTTTTTCGTTCCCTACCGACGCCATTTTTGTAGGGCGCATACGATGGACCCTAAATTGACGAGCAAGATGGCGTCGTTCCCTACCCTGGGAATCTTTAAATCTAAATAATTTAATTACTTAAATATAATAAAATTAATTTAAAATTTGTTGATTAATTAATTATTAGGAAAATATATTGACAATAAATACTTAATATAATTAAATTATTAATTTAATTAATATAATTTAATATTGACATTAAATATTAAATTAATTTTAATTATAATTAATTAATTAATTGATTGATTATAATTAACAATTATAATTAATTAATTTTATTTAACAATTAAAATTAACAATTAAAATTAATGGAGTAATAATATATTTTTTTTTTATTTTCCGTATTATTTATGTCCTATTATATTAATATATATAAAATAAACACATTAAGTTAAGTTGTTTAAGAAACGTATATTGTATAAATTTTATCAATTAATAATAATTTTTTATAAATATTTAAAGAAATTATGTAAATAATGTAAATACCATTGAAATTTCTTTATTTCTTTTGTAAAAAATTTGAAAATATATGAAGGCTTTTTATGATATTATATATATATATATATATATATATATATAATATATATATATATATATATATATATATATATATATATATATATATATATATATATATATATATATATATATATATATATACACACATATATATATATATGTAATATGTTATAATAATATATTAAAAATATAAAATTGGAATAAATATATATTAGAAAAAATAATAATGACCCGGGGGGCCTATACATATTAATTATGTATTATATATCTGTTTGGAAAATTTATACAATAATAACATATTTTTAAAATATTTGTAACTGCATGATGCTCTCAAGTTTCGGTATATTGCATGCATAAAGGACATCCTCATTTTTCTATTGAAAACGATTTTTCATGGAATCCTTAATTACAATAAGAAAACTTGAACTCCATAATAATATTTGTTTAAATTGTTTAATGTTTAATTATATTATAAGCAACATTGCATCTTTCAATCATTACGTATTAACTTAAGTTTATGACATTTGCATGCAGGCGCGGATCCAGAAAAAAATTTCGGGGGGGGGGGGGGGCTGCCTTTATAAGGCTAATGTTAAAAAAAGAAATTGGAGTGGGGGAAATGCCTATATTGCCCATGTTAAATCCAAAATTTCGGGAGGGGGGAGGGAGGCTGCAGCCCCCCAGCCCCCCCCCCTGGATCCGCGCATGTTTGCATGTAAAAATTAATGCATGTATATCGTCTAATTATACAGTCAATATATTGAATATAACACGTACGGGCTTAAATTAATTATATAATAGTTATATTTTTGTTCTAAATTATTTTATTATATATATTTTCTTCCTGCATGTTTTTACTTTTCAAATAAAATTATTTTACTCAATTATTTGAAAAAGCCGGTGAGGAACTTGAGGAGGTACGTACGTGTCACTTATGGCGCAGTGCATGGTTTATATTAATTGGGTTTGACCGACTGCATGGGTCATGTCAGATCACCAAACACGACAGCACGTGGCGAACGTCATGACAATTTAAACTAAAATGTATAGCATCATGAATCTTCAATTCTGTGGCTGACAGGCGCGGATCCAGGGGGGCGGCTGCAGTCCCCCAACCCCACCCCCCTGAAATTTTGAATTTAACATGGGCAATATAGAGTCTAGAGGCGTTTCCCCCACTCCATTTTTTTAACAACAGGAGGCCCCCCCCCCCCAAAAAAAATTTTTTTACTGGATCCGGCCGCGCTTGCTGGCTGGTAATCAGAGGATGTCACGTTTCCCTCAGTCACAGCTAGGCAAATGCCGTGATGAAAATTATTGCAGTTAAGGCCGTGGCTGCAAGAATATAATAACCTAGCTCGTTCTCAATGAGAGCCATGGTGAAACGTTCAAGTTTTATTTGCATGGGTTTAATTCGGAAGGTGTTCGGAGTTTTTTTGACTATATATATTAATAAAAAGTATGTTATAGAGGTTTATCCAAATATTTTATATAGCTATATATTAATTATATATATATATAATATATATATAATATATATATATATATATATAATATATATATAGAGCTATAGTTAAGTATATAGAAGTATAGTGGCCATTTGTTCTATTTTTATAATTATAAGCCATATTGAGCTCTAACAATGAGATATTAGAGAATGTGAAAATTTTAGTGACTTAATCAAAAGAAGGGGGATAAATATAATATATGGTATGTATATTATAATATATTATATACCATGCGGCAATATTACCATCAGGATTCAGAAGTGCCATATATGGACGCGGACGTGTTGCAACGTATATTATGTAACTTTATTATTTTTTCATACGTACTTTATAATAATTATTGATAACTCGAATCTAGAAGACATTTTATGAAAGCTATATGGAAACTGATCGGAATTTAAACAATTTAATATGCAATTAAGTGCCTATAATAAATATTACCGCAAATTTTTATAAATTGAATAAAAATTATAATTATTTAATTAAAAAAAAATTAGTTTAAAGTACTAACTGTAAGTATAAAATAGTATAAAATAATTACAATAAATAAAAATAATTATTTTTTATTATTGTTATTAATATTTGAAAGTAATTAATGTAATTAAATTAAAATTTACTTCTATTTTTCCCAGGGCCGTCCCATGCGCACGGTGCATACGTTTAATTTTTTCTGCTCTATTATAGAGTTTTCCGTAAATTAATAGCCACGGCTTAGAAAAGCTGCGCAGAAACGAGTTTTAAATGTTAGTAGTCTACTGCGCATGGCTCTGCAAAGTGTGCATGATAAAAAAGCTTGAATCCAAATGAAGCTGCGCAAACGCTAGGTGACTAATCTGCGCACGGCCAATAGCAACTTTGTATGCCTTATGAACAAAGATACGAACTTCTACCCCAGATTGCTTGCGAATTGCAGTGTTTAAAAATTCTTTTAATACGTTACTGCAACCGGTTTGGCTTGTAGTATTGCAAATAAATATCAAATTTGAGATGAGATAAAAAGCAACGTTCTCGCTAATGTTGAACAAAAATTCTGCTCCGGTAGGGGCCCCTCGTGCAGCAAAACAGCTGTTTTGAGCTCACTACGTGACGTCACCTTGGGTGTTTTTGGCCAAAATGCGCAGATCAGTCCAAATTCGTAGGGCTGATGGACCTATCTATTATAGTTGTATCATGTATTTTTCCCTCTTTTATTTGAAAAGTGTTTTTCACCTTTTTTTAATTTAAAAAAACTACCACCAGGTGGCGAATTTGTAGGAATAAAGGGAACGAAAAGTGTCGTTCCCAATACCAAAAAAACACAATAGGGCCCTTCTTGAAGAAAGTGTAGGATAGGGTAGTGTAGGGAAGGGTAGTAAACGAGTATTGGGACACAGCCAAACATTTTGTGCAGTAAACAGCTGAGGTAAAAAACAAAACAGTACTGCATTTTCGCAGACATTTTCAAACTAAAACCATTCCTATTTCCTATTTGCTTCCTATTTTTCCTTACGATAAATTGTTAGTACTTTATTTTATCTTATTTGCAATGGAGTATTGTCCTCAATTTTTTTTTATTGCAGAAATGGATAGAGGGTAAAAATTTATGCTACCCTGATTTTTTTTCGATGTTTTAGAGCCCGCTCAAGTAAAACAAAAACGTATGCAACTGGTATGCATCACGTATAAATCTGGTATGGAACGGGCTAAAAATGTATGCAATACGGTTGGAACACGTATCAGCACGTATGCACAGCAAAAACGCAAAATCCTCTAGTATGCAACAAGGTTTTGGACGGACTGGGTTGCAACACACTTGCACATTCTCTAGTATGCAACTAGGTTGGACGACTGGGTTGCAACACACTTGCACACCCTACTCTCGGTTGGAACTCACTTGCACACAAAAATCTCGGTTGGAACTCTCTTGTATTTTTTCTCAACTCCCTTCTAGTTTGCAACTCGTATGCAATGTGTACGTGACCTTAAACTTCCTTCAAAAAACCGTTAAACGTATGGAAACTCGTATGCATCAATTTGAAGATTCATTCCTAGCTGTGTGTAAAAGATGGCTTGCCATTGGTTTAGAAGTAATGTTAAAAAAATTTCAGCTCTTTTTAAACCAATAGAATTTGTTGTTGCATACCCTTTAACTTTAACATTCCAAACACGAAGGCAGCAAGCTGCAAGCAAGCAGCAGAGCAGCCATGGACTCCGAGCAGAGCGGACATATTATAATGCTGTTGCTATAATATAATATTATTATAGCAAGGAATCAGGTAAACATTACAATTAATATAATTTTATAAATATACTCATTTTAACTTTTATGTATATACATAGTTTAATGCATTACAGTACAATTTATAACTGCATGCAAATTCATTTAAATTCAAACTTTAATTTTCTATTTGTCAATTTTACTATTAAAATTGATCATTATAAATATTATTAATAAAAATTACTCTGTAAAATTACATGGATAAATTAAATTTGATCTGATTCTCCATATAATTATAAGTACTTACTATATTATACCTTTGAATGATTAATATATATAGTAATAATAAAATAGATAATGTAATCAAAGATGTATATTATGTATTTTAATTATCTTCTCTTATATGTTTTTAGTGGAGGAGCTGGAATGCATGCAGCAGCATCTAGCATATTCGAAAAAATAAAATCATCTGATGACCTGATGCTGCAAATTCCCATCCATGCAGAAAGAACTCTATAGCTGAAGGCCGGCCGGTCGCCATTATGGCAAAGTTTAGTTGCACGTGGAGAATAAATTGTAGGGGAAACAGGAAGTAGGCGGGAGGGGCGGAAATGGAGGAGGGGGCAGGGGACGCTACTATTGTGCAAACCAGTTGCAATTGAATTGCAAACCAATCCATACGAGTTTACCACGTGGCCAAGGCCCTGTAGTAAAAATGGTTGGAACACGTATGCACGTATGCAAACTGGTATGCACGTATGTAAACTCGTCTGTAACTATTCTGAAATAATGTGACGTCATCTGGTATGGATTTGTTTCAATTCCATACTTCGAACAAACCTTTTTCCATACCAGTTTTTGCCATAGCATTAACATAGGATTTCCATACCAGATTTATACGAGATGCATACCAGTTGCATACGTTTTCGTTTTACTTGAGCGGGAAGTATTTTTAAAATATTATTGAAAGTCCTATTTGTGACGTCACGCGGCGTCAAGTCCTATCTTTTTCTTAAAGAGCGGCGTCTCGTGACGTCACAAAAAGAATATAAAAAAAAATTTAAAAATAGTTTTCGTGCTCTAAAAAATCTGAAAAAAATCAGGGTAGCATAACTTTGCACCCTCTATCCATTTCTGCAATAAAAAAAAATTGAGGTCAATACTCCATTGATTTGGAACATTTTCCTAATGAGTTGTAAGATTTTTTATTTGAAAGTTAAGTTTCTTGTAGGATACATAAATTTATGGTAAGAAAACGAGAAATGTTGTAAGAAAAATAACATCGTGTAAAGGTGGCTTTAAAAATAATAATATATAAAAAAATAAAATTAAAAAGCAATCCGAAAACTATATGTATTAAAGAAGTAATTAAGGAGGTTGCCATCTACTGCATGATCGATCAAACGTACGTGTAACATCATGACGTGAACAACAAAACTGAGAAATTAATAATATTTTTAGCCCATGACATGTCATAGATTGCTTGTTTCAGAAAATTACACTTATATAATTACTATTATACAGTTGTACACGATACAACTTTTATGATTATTTTATATAATTTTCCTGTATAAGAAAAATAAAACCAATTCAATCCTTCCTAAATTGCAAAACATTTATTGTATCACACAAGAAAATTTGCTTATAATTTTGTGAAGTTCTTGGACGATAGAAGATTTTACTGGAGCTGCTTTTTTAAATTTTTTTTTTTCAAACACACACACACACACACACACACACACACACACACACACACACACACACACACACACACACACACACACACATATATATATTTATATATATATATTAAAATATATATATATATATTTGAGTTACATGGACTGTAAAGTACAATATATAAGCTGCTTTCTTATGAGGAATCAGATTATATATTAGAGGAGCTTATTTTTAAGGAGGTAATGTTTAATATGAGTTAATATAGTATTGAAGTTATATGAATACTATTAATAGAAAAAAGATGAAAACTAAATAATAATGACTTTTAAATATTTGTTAGCAAAATAAGCTTACCTATATACAGTTAAATAGTGCAATTGAAGGAAAAAAATATTCTTTAATATATTCCTTTTCAGCATTGAGAAATGACTCCAGATGCTGCGAAGTTGTTTATTTCTATTACTCAGTATTTAAATTATAAATAAATAAATAAAAATGAGTTATTATTATATAAATTAGATGCATTTCTTTTTAAAATTCTTGTTGATGTTTGGCTGACGACGATCAAAAGTCCGGCAAAGGAATGGCCAGCACAAGGGCTACCCAGCTGATGAACGCGCTGACCCTTGTGTACACGTCTGGGAAGTCAGGGTTGCCACATACGGGGGGCGCTCCAAAGCCGCCAACGCCCACTAATATGTAGAGGCCATCATCGTCCACTATTGTTAGAGGTCCTCCACTGTCACCCTACACCACAAAAGAGAGCGTAAGTTGATGGATGCATTTTCCAGCATTCATTGCAGACACTTCAAATGTTTTCCAGTATCTAGGCTTATATATAAATTGCATCTACACCCTACTAGAAATTAATTAATTTTTGTTTATTTAAACTTGTGAACCTTCGGCATAGAAATCCAATACACAGAACACAAAAAATATACTAATCGATGTAATTAAAGCAGGTATTACAAGATACAATTTCTCTATTTACAATTTTGTTATAATTTTAGACATTACACACCATCATAAATTTATATTTTAAATTAAGAAAACATACGAAAAATTACATCATGAAAGAAGATAAAACTGTGAGAATCGTGCTGATATAAATATAATAATATATTATTATTATTAATTATAATATATCATATTCTACCAGAATATACGAAAAACTATATACTGATATTGAAGACATCTCCATTAGAATGCATGATCAACCATTGATAAATCATATAGAATAATAACTAAGATGATAAAAAAGTTTTTTTTTTACATAATTTTTGCAGCAAATATAGCTTAAGGATTTACTTTCAACGCCAATAAACTTGGGTTGAATTAAGTTTGATGCTAAACATGATGTTAAAAGTATTTACACATCAATTTTTAATTTTATTTACACATTTATTTATTTTTCAATTTATAGGATTAACAAACGGACTGCACGTCTTTTATGACGTAATTAATAGTGCTAATAGACGACTTACCGTGCACACGGCAGCTGCACCGTTGCCAGCGCATATCATACTGTCACGGATAAATACGCTGAGGGGATTCCAAGCGGTGGTGCAGGCAGCATTACTGACTATTGGAACCATTGCACCCTTCAGGGTAGTCTGGATGCCTGTGGCACCTCCTATGCTACCCCAGCCAGTAATCATGCCAGTATATCCTGTGAATGGCTCGTCTGGGGAAAAAAAAATATATATATCGTCAGGATAAATTACCCATTTATCGGACACTCGGAGACGGATATTATAACTATATTATAAGTTCAATTTATTGCATGCATGTGATATTATAGGCGCGCTTTTAAAGATATATAATATGGATGCGTTTTTAAATTGAAAAGTATGAAAAATAACAAGTGAAAAGTTTTGTTTTCTATATATAATTATATTTTTGACGGAATTAAATATTATGTTATATATCCTGTATGAATATGTTATTGTTGTTATTTTTAATCCCAAAACTGAAATACTCTGTATCGGATTGAAACAAAAAAAAAAAAATCAAATATTCCAAAGTGTCTAGTACGTAATTTTTGTATCTGCTCCTGCACTTGCAGTGCATGCAAAGCCAGCAGGAAAAAAAATCGTAAGGAATTCTTCACCTTCAGGTGCATGGGGGGAGGGAAGGGAAATAGTTGTGATACTTTTAACGTTTAAAAAATTATTATTATTGTTGTTATTATTATTATTATTATTGAAAATGTCAAATGCATGTTTGCTTTAAACTGCTTCTGGTGCTTACATGACTTTGAATGTAACAAAGTTCCGTAAGAATGAAAAATGAAATGTTATCATTGCTTGTATCCAGATGCTTTATATCATAGATATCAAAATATGATCATAAATATTAAAAGTACCTGGATCTTCAGGAAAACACACTGGACGTATTGCTAAATTGTAGATGACGGTCTCGTTAAGTTTAAGTATAGCAATGTCATAATTTGCCCCTTCAAATTCTGGGTGAATATAAATTCTTTCCAATTTTCTTACAAGTCTGTACTTCTCAGTCCCTACTGGATATTTCAGGGTTGTATCGTAAGCACCCAGCCATACTCTGAACCTCTTGATAGGAATCAACGTATCAGCAGCACTGAAACATAAGCGTTAGATTTACTATTTTATATATGTGCATGGTATCGATATATTTATTTAGGGGATGAAGAATTATATAACAATTAACAATAATTGATAATACTGTGTTAGTATCTAATGAAAATCATAGTTTAATTGTATTATACACAATTTACACACTATATATTTACAATATTATTAATATGCGTGGTGGACTATAAAATAAAAGTTTCTCACCACTATATAAAACTGACAAATATTATTGTCATGCCTCACTATTACAAATAAAAGCTTGCAAAATTCAAATTCGTTTATAAGTTTGCAACACAGAGATGAGGTAAAACGTATCCCATATTAAAATACTCCAATTACAATTTGTTTTTGAAAAACATTTCCAATAAAATGTTAATTTTTTCCCCCTTTTTTTGTAAAACCATGATATGATATTGAATGAAAAAAACTGCAACTATTGTCTTTCCTGAATTACTTGTACTTACTATTGAGTGACACAATGCGCTGCAGTCATGACCCATTGGCGTGCTATCAATGTGCCACCACACGTGAGGACGTTATCAAATCGCACCATAGCCATCCAAGGGAATTGTGTGCCTCCAACATCCACTCCACCAATGATTTTAGCGGCACTGATTGCTGAACTAGGTAGCAGAGGATACAAAGACGTGTCCTGGGCCCAAGACATGTCCTTCTGATTTTGACGTGTGGAATTGGTAGCATCATCAGCACGAGCACTACGGGCGTTTTTTACACCACATAGGTCGTCGACTGTTCATGTAATAAAATTACATTAAAATTATCTTTCGTTGTAGCTTGTTAAAATAAGGGAACAAATTGAAATATTGATCCTTTATAATCCTAATTATAATTATTATAATTATATAAGGTAACAACAGAAAACACGGAGTTTTAAATTACAAAAGACACTGTATTTTTTTATTAACTGTTGAGTATAAAATTATAACTATAATTAAAATTAATTATAATTAGGATTATAAATGATCAATATTAGGTTGAATATATATATAATAAAAAGATGCCAATACGATGCGTCCGCGGTAAAATGTTCATTTTTTAATTTAGGAAGGTTGCATATTATATAGAATACCTGGAACTTAAAACAATGCATGGACCTTCTTGTATTGTAAATTAAACGTGTTGCCGCGAATGCATGGTAAAGTTTTCAAATTTGATTACAAACTTTCAGAAATTGCACAAGTCGATGGTGGCTGACTCTATCCCTATCTATGCATACGTTAATTGGTATCCAAGTCAAGTTCTTTTCAGGTAACTGGAAAGTCATAATGGGGGCGCAATCCAAGAAGGGTTTCGAGTTATCCAGATTTCTCACTATACACTTTAAATGTCGTTGAATTAGGCTGGCGCTATAACCATATATATATATATATATATATATATATATATATATATATGTATTATATTAATTTTGTTATGTATTATTTGAACTTGGGGAAAAAGTTAAAATTTTTCACTTTATTTAATTAAATGAGCTTGAATTTACAATATATGTATCATTTGCAACCTTTATTAAAGCTTTGGCTGGACAATATGTATCATTGAACGAGAGAATTAAAAAACAAACAAAAAAAGAAGAGTGTACAAGTGTGTGTGAGAAAGCTGGAAAACTCGTAAATCGCCCCTTTAAAATTAATATTTATCTTTTTGACAGATATACCACCAACGTTACCGATATATTTTAATTTCAATGCAGAGAACAAGAATTGATTAATAAATAATATTATATAATTCGTGAATAAGTTTTTGAATTTTGTTTATACTTAAATTTTAATATACATGCAGTTTACGGACTTGTTTTATATTTTATGAAACTTTCATGCGAGCTGATAAAGTATTCAAGGTGATACAAAAGTGCAATTGTATAATACGTTTATATAAACTTACATGGCAAGTATAGCGAGGCACAGTGCACCTGTGTGACGTTGACATTCCACATGACGTTTCTGCTCTGCGAGTTCACCACCAGCTGAACTAGGTCACTCGTCTGATTCACTGGGATCACAGCTAGCAAGCACACACAATTAAAAGTCAATAAACTTTATTTCTTTGTTAGGTAAGACATCAGTAGTAATAATTGCATTTTTCACAATTAAATATAAAGAAAAATTTGTCCTTTTGTAAATATAGTTCTCCGTATAAATAATATAAAATAAAAGAAACAAAATTAATAAACAAAATATACGTACTTGCATAGCCTTTGATGATTCCACAAAAAGGTGTGTTAAATCCATTGTTTTCAACACTGCCTCCTCCTAAAACGGTAAATGAATCTTGAAAACAAAATCCATCTACTGATTGACCCATTACTGCGTCAAGAAATTCAATCCTGAAAAATATAGTTCAATTTTAGTCAACACTATACGTAGCAATATCATAGCTTAAAATTCATATGAAATTACTTTTTATTTCTAATGGTGCGCCTATTCCGATTTTTTAGATGAATGCATGAAAGCCTAATAGTATTGTGGGGATTATAGTTTCTATGCTGACTGAATTAAGGTGTTCTCGTGGGCCTTACCTGATTCCGCAAGCCTCAGCTCGAGGGATAATGCCCGCGATGCAGTTGAACGGCTTAGAGGTTGTGTCGGGGTAGTCGGGGTTGCGGAAAAGCACGTGCACCTCGTCCGTCGTCTCGCCACACCCGATCCTGTGGGGGACTACACAAATACAAATTTAAAGAAAAAAACTACTTATATTTTACACTTTAATTTGGGAATAATTAGATAAAAATCAACAAAACAACATTATTTATTATACTTAATTGCTACGAAAGTTCCTTTGTTTACGTGAGGAAGTTACTCAAATCGATTTAGTATGGTAATTTTAAACTTCAAGTTATAAAATAGCACAGAAAAGTTTATTTTATTAAGTTTTGGCAAGCGAAGATTTGCCCTTAAATTTTGTTAGTTTATATTATAGGCGTGCATAAAATATTATTTCATTTGTTCCTCTTTGATGTTCATATTAAAATAATGTGATGGTTAAGATCACTGACAATCTATCCAATAAAAAGGTACAACGAAATACTAAAAAAAAAAAAAAAAAAAGTTAGAATCAGTTATTGGTGTCGTGCTGTAATTTGTTATCCAATGCAACTTGTTGATAACAATTTTAACAATTAAAATTTCAGCAGGAATCTGAAGTACGAAAATATTTGGATTTGATTACAACAGTGTTTTAGTGAGCTGCACTTGGTTAATGAGTGCATGGTCATTAAAAGGTACTTACACTCGCAACAGAAGCCCCTGCTGAAGCCCTTGCCGCAAGGTTCTCCAAGTACGCCGCCCTGTGCGATGCACTCGGTCCTCAACATGCACTCGAGGGGCGGTCCGCCGTGGTACGGGCCGCTACCGCACTCCTTCACCTCGACGGGCGCTTCAGTGGTGGTTGTCGTCGGCTTGTAGTAAGGCCTGTAATAATGGCCTGAAAGTGGGAAGAAAAAAAAATCAGTTAGCTGCAGGCTCCTTGATAAATTATTACGTGCATATATTATATATATATATATATATATATATATATATATAATAGTGAAAGCCGTTCATTGGAAGAGAGTATAATCAGAGAACATAAATACTACTATTAGTAGCATTTATTTTGTATTCTCTGATATAGTAATATTTAGTAATAATGTATGTTCTTATAGTATGTAGAATGAAATTTAATTTTAAAAAAGTAGAAAAACAAAGCATATTAAGTTTATTGAAAACAATAATTATATTTTCTTATTAATCATATTTCTGAAATTACAACTTGCTTTTAGATTATTTTGATATTTAATTTATTTTTAATAGTTGGGGTTATTTTGTTTACACTCTGAATCAGAAGTAATAATTACGATACATTTTAGCGCAAGTTTTATTGTTTTATTTATTATATATATTTTTTTAATTATTTTTTTTTAAATTTCATTCTCTCGTTGTGGAATGATTTTTAAATGTCGCTGCAGAGCTTCAGTGGCTATAAAATTAACAGTAAAATCGAAAAAATTGAAAAATAGTTACCAAAGTCCTGAAAATAAAAATAATAAGATAATATATATTTGAAATTTCTCTCATGTGCAATTAGTTTACCTGGATGCTGCAGCTTTGTAGCCACACCCCACGAGGTGCCACTACATTTAGATAACTTTTACATTTAAACGTATTTGATGCATGCAATTAAATAAAAATTGGTGTTAGGAAATTAGTTACCATGGCCTCCATACGATCCGTAGCTATGTCCATGTCCGTAGCTGCTTGAAGGAGGACGACCATAATAGGAATTTCTTTTCGCATCGCGACTTAAATTCAATCCGATTTCATGTGTAGCTACATATCCATTAGGATTATCTAGGTATTGTTCAAAATCTAATATTGCTCCATGTGCTATTGAAAAGCTGAAAATATAGAATTATCATATGTTACATAAAAAAAAATAGAATGAAATAAAATTTTCTGAAAGAATATATATATTATACATTAGTAATATAAATATTATTGTTATTCGCAAACGAATACATGATTATTGGAAGATTTTATTGAATTTAATTAAACATTAACGTTAAATTATTTTTATAAAATGTGAATTACTATATATAGTTCTCCACCCACTACCCCGCTTTAAGCTACAAGCTCTATCCTCATATAAAAAAATAGTGACAAAGCAGAACTTAGAAGAGCTTCTACAAATTAATGAAAATTTTAATAAATTTTACGATTATTTAAAAAAAAATGTATAATATTAATAATATGTTATGTATTATTTGACGTACCATATAAGCAGAAGTGGAAACTGGAGCGACAACAAATGTCGAGGAGCTCTTACAGCGCTCATGTTAAAAAAGCCCTGAGAGAATCTCGAGCAGCAAACAAGGGAGGCAACACTCGAGGATGTGTTCGCAACTCCAGGCAGAAACACACTGCACACACACGCGATACTGATGGAATGAGTCGAGCTGTGGGCTGTCGGTTTTGACGAAAATTGCTCGTTCATTGACTTTTCATGAGCGTATAAAATGTGGGGAGAAAAAAATGTACATCTTATATAATTCTAACACTTAAAACAAATACCCTCATACCCCCCAGTAAGCTAATTAGCTTGTCCGTGAATACATAAAAATACTTAAGATGTACAGTTTTTTTTTAAATATTATACTTATTATACTGGTAGCAGTGCACGTCAGTATCACACATTATTTTAAAATGATTAAAAAAAATGAGTCATGTGTTAATGTATATTGCTAGATTTGCTACAAAATTTAGCCATGCAAGATAGAACTATTATAATTATGTAATAAAAACTTAATATTAAGTTGCTATTTTAAAGCGTTTTTATAGAATGAATAATCAATGAGGAATAAATAGATCCATTATATCCTTTTTTATTCAAATAAATCAAATAATGGATGCCTTTTATAATTAAGTTAAAGTACTTGCTAAAAATTAAACGTTTAATTTGAATGTATATATTATAATTATACAATTATATACATTTATATTTTTGGGATCAAAATTACTTTTATAAACAATTGCAAATATATCAATCGCATCATTTAAACATTGAGACGGTTTAAAGTTTTTCAACCCGTTTGCACGGGCAAAACGCTTGCAGACTCGATCATGGCAGTATGATTTTTATTTTAAATAAGTAATTAAAATGTGATTTTACACTTATGCATGATGAAAACTGTTTTTTGTTTTCTCTTAGTGATTAATCTTTAATTGTCGTAAATGTCAATTGTCTACTTTTGCACCTCAATTAACGGTGATGGTTTTCAAACGCATCGTCAAATTTATACTGTATTTTTTTCATTATTTTTTTTACAGTAGTACTCTATTATAATTACAACCAATTCTCACTAATTCTCATGCTTTCATTTTTCATGTTATGAATAAATTATGTACTTAATGGACAACATGCATGAAAAAATTTTATTGCAGAAATGAATAGAGGGTACCAAATTATGCTACTCTGAATTTTTTCAGATTTTTTTGAAACCCAGAACTGTTTTCAAATAATTATTGAAAGTGCGGCCACGCCCCCTGGAGGCGTCAATAGGCGTCCAGTCTCTATCCTTTTTATTAAGAATTCAGAGGTGCCAACTGAAATCACAGGACTTTCAATAATTATTTAAAAATAGTTCCGGGTCTCAAAAAAATCTAAAAAAATTCAGAGTAGCATAATTTGGCACCCTTTTATTCATTTATGCAATAAGATTTTTTCATACAATGTATGTTGTCCATTACATGAGGAGCAACAATTCAGTAAGTAATATGCACACTTTGAAACAATCAAATCTCTCTGTCTTTTTCATCAATTAGCTGCATAATAATCATATACATATGCACTAATTATGCGGTTAAGAAAAAATACAAATTGGATTCGACATTAACGATACCTTGAAAAATGCAATGTAGTTTCCCAATTTCTGTTTTCTTTTGAATATTTTGATTTAAAGCCATTCCAAAGTTCAAAGTAAGTGTTAATTCACAATAATATAGTGTTTTAATAGTGTTTAATATATTCAGTTAATTCATAATTAATAAGTCATTATGAATAAACTGAATATATATTAATAATTAAGTTAAGTGTTGCTTCCCTATACATACAACTCTATTTTATTTGCTTTTCAACAAGTTTAAGTTTAATAAATTTTAAGACGAGCAGAAAATACATTACATGTAAGTAACTTTGTAAATTTTAGGTTGTTTTCACTTATACGCACAATATTTTGATACATTACACCTCCATCTATCATATTATAAAATAGTATAATATACAGACAGTATTATTTTATATTCTATATATACTATAATCATTAAATAATTTTTTATGAAGTTCTAAATCCTATATATAAAATAAAAATAAATAACGCGTAAAATTTAATATTAAGTTCAGATTTGAGATGGTTCAAATGTTTTAAAAATTATTGAATCTTGAGGGTATTTTTCTTTTAAATTATAAAATCCTTTAAAATATATTTATTCATTGTATAACATTCAGCCTCTATAGGGCTGAGGCTATTTAGGGAATTTAATTAATCCCTTTTTAGCCACAGAATTTTACATAGTTTATGAAAATATTTGTTTTTGAATACATGAAAGTATAATATTTTTACATGGTAAATTGAAATATATAAATAATTTGATACCTAAGGCTCTAATACATATTAATAATATACAATATAATGGTTGAAAAATTTAACATATATATTGGCACTGGGAAGTATATACGTTATGAAACAGAGAGACTTTAGAATATTTGTTGACACGATATAGTTTATATATAACGATATCAGTAAGATTACTAAGTTAATATGTGAATTTAAACTATTTATTTATTTAATTTTTGACTAGAATACATTTAATATACATATATTATATTATACAGTATAATAATAAAATGGGAATTTACGCTCATGATTATTCAGTCATTTATATATATATATATATATATATATATATATATATATATATATATATATATATATATATATATATATATATATTATATTGATATGACCTAGATATAATAATACATCATCCCTTAATTGCCTTCTTCTTAAATAAATTATTCTATTTTATATATTTTTATCATTTATTCTAATTATTTATTCTATTTTATTCTAATAAAAATTTGTTAATTGAATTGAGAAAAAATGTTAAAATATTCTCACAATTTTATTATATATAGTAGTATACAGTTTAATATTAATAAATAATTATATATTATATTTTCTGCAAACATAGAAGCTATAGTAGAGCAGATTATTTATTTGTAGTTTATATTCTTAATAAATTGCCTTTATATATATATATATATATATATATATATATATATATATATATATATATATATATATTTATATATATATATATATATATATATATATATATATATATACTGACTACTGACACTTGACACGTACTGCACTTGTTTGGTGTTTGGTGAACATATTCGATCTATATCCCACAACTAGGCTATGTGTAAAAAAATAGGGTATATATTATATATTATATAGCTATATTATATTGCCGCAAACGTAATTCGATCCGTCGTTCTGACTAAGATTTAATTAATTTCCACATTTTCCTCAGTCACACCACACACGCGTTAAAGCCTTAAAGGCGGGCTCACGATGGTCACAATTCCCTCTGACGCGCGCACTCTCAATCCTACGGGTCTTTCACCATACGTCACAAAACAATATGACGTCATAATTGTGTAGGCAAAACATTGTCAGTGGCATAGCAAATACGTGTTAAAGTTGGTCTCGAAATTAATTTCTCCTGACGATTCGTATCATTTCTCGTAGAAATTTCTTTCATAAATGGTGACAAGAAGAACCAATGCTAGTGAAAAAAAATATTTGGTGACCAAAACTGTTATGAGAAAAGAGGTGTTGTGAGTTATGTTAACACGCACAGCATAGGATTTTAGGGTTTTCTGCCTACATCCCGAAGCTCTTCGGGCGGCTTCGGGCATCTCCGTGCTACCCAAAATGTAAACATGAAATTCCTGTCAACTTCAAGCTCGTTGCATGTTTGTTTGTTTTTTTTTTTTTCACTCAATAAAAAAATATTAGAAGTGCCATGCAGGCGCGGATCCAGAAAAAAATTTCGGGGGGGGGGGGCTGCCTCCATAAGGCCAATGTTAAAAAAAATTGGGAGTGGGGGAAATGCCTATATTTCCCATGTTAAATCTAAAATTTCGGGGGGGGGGGTGCAGCCCCCCCAGCCCCCCCCCCCCCCCCTGGATCCGCACCTGGACTGCCATGCATGCAAGTCCTGTTCTGTGTATAAAAATGCAAACCATAATAATAATGCATAATAAAAATAATTATATATATAATTAAAATTATCGTATAATTTAATTAAAAATATACGCATGTCAATAATTATACTTTAATTACTTTTAAACGTCAAATTTATTATTATTTTTTAAACTTTTAATTATTATATATAGTACTATATATATTATACCACCAACGTGATATATACCTATAACCTTCATTTCGTATACAACATTTTATTGCAATATACTTTCATGATAAGTATTATTTATTAATATATTTCATATATTGCAAATTTTTTTTTTTTTTTTTTTTTTGTAGGTGAAAATATGTTTCCAGACAATCGAGCGAATTTTGCACGCGCACGCGTGGGTGGTTCAGGGGGAAAAAAAGTGCGGTAATCGCCTCAACAAGCAGCACTAGCCGGCAGTAGAGGCGGCAACTGCTGACACAGTGGGAAGTACAGGTGGGAAGTGCGTGTAGTTGAGGTTGGTGCTTGGCGGACGTTCACCGCGTTCTCCTTGCGTGTATTGCGTGTAACCAAGGATCTTGTATGTATGGATAGGCTATGGCGCTGTCTCGGTGAAGCTCGGTCGTGAGGAGGAAGTGGGTGGTAACGGTCACGTGATAGTCACGTGACGCTAATGTTTTGATATTGTTGTCCGCCATGTTGGGATGGAGAAAAAATTGCAATTTTTTACTATTTTCTCCATATTTTATGTGATATTATACGAAAATGTGAAGCTAAATAAGCGTTAATGACAAGAACTTGTTGTGCACCTGGTTGCAAGAATGCTGCTAAGCGGAAATCCCTGCAAAATGAAGGAGAAACGCCAGTCTCGATACACGGGTATGTACAGTACTGTATCTCTGTATCATACACATATTATGCATATGATACTGTAACTGATAATGTATGATAAGAACTGTTGTTTGTTAATTGTTTAATTAAATGCCATACGACTGTACGTTAATTATATTATATATTGATAATATTGGTAATATTGGTAATTATATGATTAAATATTCGAAGAATTTCATTGCACTGTTTAAACATTTTGAACAATTTTCTTACAGTTAATCATTTAATTTTAATATGCATATAAAAAGAATAAAAATTAACACAAATTTCATTTCAAATTTAAAAAATAAAAAGAAAAAAAAAATAAGCATGGGGTCTGTACGTAAGTGTAAATTTAGTTTTAATACTTTTAAGGTAGAGATAACGTCGAACAGCTGTTCGACGTAATCCCCTTTGATTAACATGTAAACCTTGGCAAATTGACAAAAATTCTGAATTTTTTTTCAGAGGCAGATATTAGTGCCTAAAAGCCATAGCAAAAGTTTCAAAAACATTTAACGAGCCGATTTTTTTAAATTAATTTTTTAGTTTGGCTCTCTATGGGAAAGCCCTATGCTGAAAATTAAAAAAATTAATTAAAAAAAATCGGCTCGTTAAATCGTTTTGAAATTTTTTCTATGGCTTTTAGTCACTAATATCTGCCTCTCAAAAAAAATTCAGAATTTTTGTCAATTTGCTAAGGTTTACATGTTAATCAAAGGGCATTACGTCGATCAGCTGTTCGGCGTTATCTCTACCTTAATTGAAATTAATGAAATACGAAAATATATAATATATGAACACCCAATGTTGTGTCAATAAGAGAAAAGATTTATTTTTTAAGAAGCCGCAAATTGCGCAAGTTGGGAAGATAAAATTCAAACTTCAAACAGTGAAAATCAAAAAATTAAAATACCTGAACCCTTTTTTGGATCCTCTTTAAAAAATATAAAAGTATCTGGGTGTCCAGATCCTTTTATTTTTTTTAGGGGATCGGGATATTCGGATTTGGTCCATTTATATTTTTAAGGTGATCGGGATACCCGGATCTGGTCCATTTATTTTTTAACAGGATAATGAGCGGATCCGGATACGGGATCCAGTCCCTGTCTTAAAGTACACTCCATTCAGATAAAAATGTCTGATCCGGCTATACTTTAACATAGCTGGATGGGATATTTTTATTCAAATGGAGTGTACTATTTAATTAAGTCTACCAGGAAGTCTATGCTTAATTTTGCCTAAATACTAATCATGCTTTTCTACACAGAAAAGGCAAGCGAGGAGGCCCAACACATCATTGTCGCACCGACAAAACTCTATTGACGTTCCTTCTTTGGACCCGTTGCTTCAGTCAACAAGTACGACACATTTTTGGTATACAGCACTCTATGTAATGAGTAAGAATTTTAATAAAGAGAAAATACTATCTATTTTTTTACTCAAGAAATAAGCATTTTTTGGCTTTGTCTTTTATATTTTATACGGCTATAATATGCAAATTTTGCAAATATATTATAAATAAATATATCTAATATAAATTTATATATAATATATACATTACTGCATAATATATAAGATGCAGCTAAGTTTTTTTTACAATATAGTTGCCAGCAAAGGTAGACAATGATTAAACATTAAAAAGTGTCTTCATGGACTTCACTTTAAGCCGGTATTATAATACACGATGATAATACAATTTTTTCCTTGCAAGAAAATTTCATCTCCATACAAACAAATGGAGTGGAAGTTTTCTTGTAAGGAGAAATTGTATACAATAACTAGAAAAATTGTATCGTGTAATACCGGCTTAAAATGAATTTTTCATGCAGTATATATACATATGGCCTGGGCAGATAAATTTAACAATATTGAGTCACTAAACTTTGCCGGGGAGTCCTGCGTGCAAGCCAATTTTTAAAAGAATTAAAAGCCATTTGGAAAAAAATAAAAGATTTTGATCAAGAATAGATATAGTGCATGCTGACTGTTGGCATATGCACATAAAAAGATTTTGTGGAAAGATTTTATAATGACATCAATAAATTATATGATACTGTATATATTGTTAATTATTATAATTCTTCACCTTTTTATTCCATGTTTGTTAATAATTTTATTCTAAAACATATATAATGGGGAGCATTCACAAACACTTTAACCCCCACTTTGGCCTCAATTTTTATCCCTGCTTGTGGTTCTAAAAATAATAGACATAGACAAACATACAAAATAACAATATTCAATTATTACAATACAAAATTATACAAATAAAATTATTGACATTCTTTGCCTTGCATGAGCTTAATGGAGTAATATTTTCTTTTTAATTAGGTAGTCAAACAATTGTTTCTTAAACACATGCAGGTATACTTTCATTTTTTTTTTTTTTTTTAATAATCTTGAAGTTTATACAACACTGCGCATGGCATGAGCTAAGATAAAAACATAGTCTCTCTAAGTTTAATTGCTCATGAATGTCCTCCAGACTTTTTATGTAATAGATTAAACTGCTAGCTAGCTGTCTATTATAGTATTGCGTCCAGTCACATCTTTGTTGTTTTTTAAAATAAGTACCCCTACGATAATAATACATCAGGCCTGATGCCGATAATAATTTCTTTTAAAGTAGAGTGAGCGATTTAATTTTTTTAAATATTTTATTTTCTAAAAATAGTTCAACTCACCCTCTATAATATTGAGAAATGAAAACCAAAAAATTCCATCTCAAATAGCTTCACCTAAAAACATTCAAAAAGTTGGTGTTTCGGAGGCCTTTAACATGCATCCTTATGGAACAGAAAACAGCTTTTTACTCTAACTTCGTCTGAACTATGGTACCAATTAAAAAATACGTGCGTAATCTATTATGAATTCTTTATTGGAAATTCAAAAATATATTGAAATTTTTGCGGGTTAATTCCCATAAGGATTTTCAAGTTTTTTTTTCCGGAAAAACGGCTCCGTAAAAAAAAAATTATTTGAAAATCCATTAAAGAATTCATCATAGATTACGTACATATTTTTTAATTGGGTTCCATAGTTCAGACGAAGTTGGAGTAAAAAGCTGGTTTTCTGTTCCATATATATAAGAATGCATGTTAAAGGCCTCCGAAACAGCAACTTTGGGATTTTTTTGTGGTGAAGCTATTTGAGATGGAATTTTTTGGTTTTCATTTCTCAATAGAAGGCATCAGGTTAAACTATTTATAGAAAATAAAATATTCCAAAAAATGAAATATATCGCTTATTCGAACTTTAATATACATATATGTATATTAAAGTTCGAATAAGCGATATATTTCATTTATAATCATAAAAAAAATACAAATATATATACTTGGGAAATTCAGTATATATTATTCAGTTTTTCCCATATTTTTTTATAGCTCTGACCTGCTTTGGCTTGAATCATGCTTCTAATTCTTTTCTTTTGACGCATAAGATCGAATACATCTCTGCATGATCTCGCGAGCTCTCTACTGTTTCACTTTTTTTACGCTATTCAAAACTTTGAAAATATGCCGCCGGTTGATTGCGCTCGGTCACCATCTTACGTTGGAGATTTGCCTCAGCCGCTCTAATGCTATTGGTATAGGGATAGCCTATCCATACATACATGATCCTAGCGTGTAACTAGCGTTTCAAGGGGCGCCGCGCCAGATCATATGATCTCTTTAAAAATGGCCGCCCTTCGTAATGTATTTGTGTCGTTGTTGCTTATTATTTCGCCGCTTTTAGGCTTTGGACAGACTTTTGATTCATCTACAACATCAAGTTCTCAAGATATTGTTCCAGTGCTTTTGTGGGAGTCAAATGACATTAATTCTGTGAAAGGAGAGGAAAATGCAGCACTAGCAAGATATAAGAGCGACCAGTTTGAAGATTATTTGGTAAAGAAAGTGTCCTTAGGGAAACCACTTATCTTACTGTTTATTGAAGAAAATTTGAGTTCTGAAGATTTTATTATTGGAGATTCAAATGGTTACAAAGGGTACCCTAAATTGCAACAGCTGTCTGGTGCTTCAGCTGGCTCTGCTTTCTTCCCATCTGTTCACGCCCCCTTGAGAGCAGTAAAGAGTTTAAAGAAAAAAGGCTACAAATGGGTGTCATATACTTCCTCAACTAAAATTGAAATATTAAAGAATGGTCCAACTATTGCAGCAGTAGGCCTGGATGATGTGTTGGATAGCGAGAGTAGACCAGAACTTCTTCACAGACATGACTCTGTCATTACCGACCTGTATAAGAAGGTGCTGAAGGAAGGACATACTAATATCATTGCAATTTACACTGGTCGCTTTTCATCCTGGAATGAAGCAGAGACGCATCACAGAGTTCGCCGTTTGCTTCAAGCTTCAGACGCCATCAAAGTTGCAGAGAACGGTACAATGATCGTTGATAAGGATAACAGAACTATGCTGTATGTATCACTTCCACCAGTACTTAATATTACAGAAAATCAATCATTAGAATTAAAAAAGCCTGCAATGATAACATTTGATGAAAGAGATCAAATGCAGAGGCTTGTTGTAGTATTTTCTGAACCACAAAAAATAACACTTCGTTTTAGATTCCCGTCAATTGCATCTGGCTATTGGAGTTTTGGTGAAGTAGAAGTTGTTTTAGCTAACACAACTGAGCTTCTCCTTAGCACTAAATCTATAACTGTACCATTTAATTTCTCATATCATTGTTCTGGCCAAGATACGGTATTTAAAAATGGGTCAACTAAACTTATTTTGAAAAATTTCCAAGTTCAACCCTATTTAATACAGCCAAAATTTAGTGATGCCTATGATTGTGTATATTTCTTTACCATTCCTATTTTATCTGGATTTTTTACCACAATCTTTCTGGCTTTGATCATGTCATGGGGACTGTGCATGATCCTTGATATTAAAACTATGGATAGATTTGACGACCCTAAAGGTAAAACCATCTCGATCAATGTGTCTGAGTAAAACATTAGAATTTTTCGTGAGTCTTGTCATTCCAAATTCAAGCCACTAAATTTAAATATACAATAATGAACTTACTTTGTTTGGCTGTTTACTTGGTTTTGGAAGGATTAGGCTCAAATACTACTTGACAGAAAGGTGGGTCTCTTTCCTTTCGTAGGTCATGTGACCACCTCATGTCAATCTAAATACAGGCTAGCAGGTGACGATCATACTTGCTTTCATGGACCAACCTGTAATGTTAGTATTTTTGTTTTGTTTTTATATAGTTGGAGATAGAAATAGATCTGTAAATTGTCATATCGGCACTTTAGCTCTTGATTGGCATTGCCTGTGCAATATTAGGAAACAAACTTCCTGCTGTATTATGCACTAATATAATACCTAGTATACAGTACTATAGTATACTATAGCATTATGTATCTCTTTATCTTTTTTATAACAAAATTATTTTTCTGGGAGAATTCTGAACAAATTAATGGCATGATAATTCTAACTAATTTTTAATTATGCATATGATACTGTACTATTTTAAATGTGGTGCTTTTCTTTTTTAAATCAAGGAGATGTATCTTCTTTATGTAACGAAATACTTACAAAACGTGTGAAAAAGCTTTCTGAAATAACCACCAGTAGCGCGTCGATCGTTATTCTGTGCCGTGACGGGTGCTGCATTGCCGGTTCTTACCGCGCTAGACCGCGCCGTGCCGATTAACAATGGTCACATGAGTTTTTTCACCAAAGCTCATAAAATATTACGCACAGTTTTATGATAACTTCCTGAAACTACCGCTTGGGGGCCAAAAATACAAATATTTGGGCCGCCGGCAAAGCTACATCCCCATGTTTAAATCCAATGTTTCTCAAAAGGAGTCTCATTTAAAAGTTTATTTTAAAATATATATTTATATTGATCTGAGTGTGATAAAAAAAACAAATAATACTTCTCCTTTACTGTAGATTATGTGTAGTTTCATCTGATTGTATTACATATTTTGCCAATCAACTATTGTGCCAAAAATACTGCACCACAAAATAATAAAACTTCCATGTTTTTAACAGCACAAAAATTAATACAATTAAAATAACTATTCATTGTATTGGTCGATTTTGGTACTTGCTTGCATTATGAAGTTACAAGAGTTTTCAACAAGCAAGTGGTCATGTGATACTGGTGTTCAATTGTATAATTATATACATTTATGTCAATTGAATTTTTAATAACACAAATTTTAAATTACACTTTAAAAGCAAGATAATAAAAATTATTTTAATTATTTATAAATGTTACTATATAATCATTATTGGCTTCAAATTTAATTTTTAATTTGTTATTTTATTGAAATAACATTACATATACTGTAGCCCATAATTTGATCCCATAATCTATGCAATAAGCATACACTCAAATTATGTAACAATTAATAAATAATTATTAATGCATGAAATTAATTTAACAATCTAAATTATTTACAGTATTAGTTAATTTCAGGGGAATTAACTGTATTGAAAACAATCTTTACAGAACTACAAATGATTTTCATCTTGAGCTTCCAACAAGAATTTGTTTTTTTGAAGAAATGTATAAATTAAGATAGCATTAGTAAAAAAAGGTTCAGAAATGGTTTTCTTTCTTTTGATTTCTGTACAACAGAAATGATTATTTTGATACTGATTTTAGGTGTGGCATAATGTATTGTTAGTTAAATAATTAAAATACTCGTTATAATTATGTATGTACCATAAATTTATGTAAAAATATTTGCTTGAATTGTTATAATTTTCGATTGGGTTCTTCTTTGTACAGTATTTTCTTTGCTCAACAGGTTAAATTTCTTACCAATAAGTGGCTGCAATATGGCATGTAGCCCCTGCAGCTCTATTGGCAAGAGAAACCTTGCAAAAGTTGATCAGAGGATTTGAGTGTACCCTGATGTAATAAGCTGCATATCAATTAAGATCGTCAATTTGAAGAATAACTTGCCAGGCAAAAATATTATAACTAAAAACTGCAAGAAAACTTCCATTATGATGAAGTATTAAACTTTAAACTCCATCCAGGATATCAATTGTCTGCCATCACGAACCTTCTCCTCGAATATAAACCTTATAGGAGACGTCAGACATTGGTATATGTTCTGGGTGGTTAAAGCTTATTGTGGTGTCTTTTAAAATAAAATATTTTGATGGAATTTTACCAGCATTTGACCATGAGCATTTCAAACAAACTTTTAAGATATTAATTTGCAGTTGAAAAAAATGAAGTTAGTTAATTGTATGATCCACAGCATTCTGATGGTGCTGGTATAATATTTTAACTATTCACATTCATAAGAACAATTTTTTTCGAACAAGAGAACTGAATCTGATCTTCATAAGATTAAATAAAGCTTTATATTATATGTGTAGTAATTTTTCTTATAAAATATCAAAATTTTTGTAAGGCCATATTATATATTTTTTAAATTCTGTTTCATCCTAATGGTTTTCAATGTTATTTAATTATATTGATCTGAATTGTTATATGATCTGAATTGTTATAAACCTAAGAAGATAAAAATATTGTAATTGATGTTGCCTACCGTAAAGCTTAATGTAATATTCATAGTCAATATGGAACATATCCTTAAATATTACTGAGTGTAATTTGTAATATTCATCTAAAATGCACAATTTACTCTGTGAAACTCAATTATTTAACTTGTAAATTTAATGTTGTACAAAATAATGTCAGTCATTCCATCTTGTTATTAATGATGTTAGAACTAGAATTCAAAATTATTGTAAAGTATAAAAATATATATATGTAGTAAAAATCCTAGCTAGAGGCATGTACTCCAAGGTGTTGTGTAAATCATAATATGTATGTATTTTGCCTGCGGTGAGGGCAGTAACTATGGGATGATAAAATAAAAAATGTTAAAAAATAATTTAATGTTTTGTTTATTTACTTGGTCAGTCAGCACAAATATTCATACATTTAAGTTTTATCTAAAACATATATGGCATATACAAGACAAAATTTAAAAAAGAAATGCTTTTTACTTACAATAATACATTATATAATTATACAATCAAACAATAGAAATATTTTAGCATACTTGAATGAGGTGTGATGCTGAGAGATTTTTTTCATTTGAATTATTATCTTTGAAATATCTATTTAATTATTAACTATAATAGCAGAGTGATTGATTAAGCAAACTTATAGGCACTAACAATAATAGTTATTATTGTTAAAAAATTATCAAACATTCAAATTTTAGGTACTAAACTCAGTCTTATTGGATTAATAATAAAGATGAAAGACACAATATGTGTATAAATATATGTTAGTAGTAAGTATACATAATTGAAAAAGTTTGCCTTTCATAAAAGCTTATTTCTGAACAGCTATATATAGGTGCTTTGCCCACAGTAGCTATAGGCTTTATAGTTTCTACTGATTGAATATGATATAATTATTGAGGGCAAATACCTGAGGAGATCCACTGTGAACGTTAAATAAACCAACAGTGCCTGCAGAGAGATATTTTGTGTTCTCACATCTTATTGTCAGAAGTTGCTGCTAATATTTTTCTATTGCATTGAAATAAACATCACATTTTCACAATTCTCAGGTATATTAAATTTTAGATTATTTAATTTCAACATAATTTTACATTAATTAGTATAAAAAAATGAAACAAACAATTTCAGGGGAGGAGGGGGGGGTGGACATTTAATCACATGCAAGTCCAAGTATAGTAACGTTTTACAAGACATAACATATTATGTCGTCGTTTGTTTAACCTGCATGCAGATTCCTTGGCTTTTAAAAAATTAATTAATTACTAATTAAATTACTATTCTAAATTAATTATAATTAACTTCGGCTCATCGCATTGTTAAGATATAATAAAGAACACAATATCAGAACAAATTAAAGATGAGTAATAAAATTGCATGTACTTGTGTGTAATAGAGCTGACAAGAACAATAATTACAAGATTGCAATGTCAAACCTTGTAGATATTTAATGCATTACCACATAACAATATAATATATTAAGTTGATGTACTTTTACATACCATATGTATGCTGGGCAATCTCCGCCGCTCCTTGAACTTTTATGCAGCACCACACATTAACACTGACTTTAATAATTATATAATAGAGTACACGCATATGCATATGCCTATTTTAGTAACTATAATTCAATAATGTACAATTTGCACAAAATTCGATGTATTCACTCCTAATTAATTGGTGATATTTCGCAAGTAGTCTACTTGCTTTGACGAACCGAGCTCTTCTGCTGCTCTGTAGGACTTTTTTTGTAATTTAAAGACAAGTAGTGACACGTCGGTATGAGGTAGGTCAGTAGGGGAGGGTTTTTTTATGGCGGGGGTGGTTGAGGGCGGGGGTAGGGAGGGTCATATGCTACTAACGGTCTCCGGATCTGACTCCGGAGCTATCCGGAGACCGTTAGTAGCATATGACCCTCCCTACCCCCGCCCCCAACCACCCCCGCCATAAAAAAACCCTCCCCTACTGACCTACCTCATACCGACGTGTCACTACTTGTCTTTAAATTACAAAAAAAGTCCTACAGAGCAGCAGAAGAGCTCGGTTCTTCAAAGCAAGTAGACTACTTGCGAAATATCACCAATTAATTAGGAGTGAATACATCGAATTTTGTGCAAATTGTACATTATTGAATTATAGTTACTAAAATAGGCATATGCTTATGCGTGTACTCTATTATATAATTATTAAAGTCAGTGTTAATGTGTGGTGCTGCATAAAAGTTCAAGGAGCGGCGGAGATTGCCCAGCATACATATGGTATGTAAAAGTACATCAACTTATTATGTCTACTTCGCCTGATAATATTTATCAATATAATATATATATTATCATGTTATCAAAAGCAGTTTTCAAATATGAGAAATATGAAGAACAGCGCGAGTATATACACAGACAAACAGACACTGTATGGGATATTTGTACGCAATTTTTCCCCTTACAGTTCGGCAAATGCTCCTTTGTATTCAGATACAGGGGGAGAGGGTGGGGAGCTTCCCCCCCCCCCCTCCGAATTTGGTTTTGTTAGTGTCCAGTACATCAGTGCAACAGCTATAGCACTGGTTTTCCTTATCTCTTAAGGGTATTATGAGGTAACACGTACGCCCAATGTTAAAAAAAAATCCACAAAAATTAAGAAACATATCTTAAAATGTTTATCCTCTGCATCCCTTATCAGCAGCTAAAATATCAGGTACATAAATTCAATCCAGTTTTTGAGTTATTAATTTTTAAAGTTGACTAATTTAACATGGAAGTTCCATTTCCCCATGTTAAATTAGTCAAATTTATAAATTACCAACTCAAAAACTAGATCAAATTTGTTTGTATACCTGATATTTTAGCTACTGATAGGGAATGTAGAGGAGAACATTTAAAGATATGTTTCATAATCTTTTCTTGTGGGAATTTTTTTAACACCTGGGCTTTTTACCTTTATTACCCCCTTATCATATCCCCTCCACTGATACCCCTCTCAAATCAGTCTAGCCAGACGTAAACACTGCTTATCAATCTAAGCACATCCGAAAATCCTGCACAGGGTGTCTCTTTGTTTGTGGTATATATATTTGATAGTGTGCAGACAATTAATTACAAATGCATCCATGCATCTTTCAAACATGTGTACATTAATTAATTGGCCTGCTTTAGTACGTGAACAAGAGTTGTAATAATGAAGCTTTAGTTTGGAGGCTTAGGAAAATAGGAATGCTATTTATATGGCACGTCACTTTCTAGGAAGCCATAAAATTTTTGTGAATATTAAACCGACTGCATCAAAATTTTGAATTTAACATCTGGGCAATATAGGCATTTCCCCCACTCCATTTTTTTTTTTTTTTTTAATTGGCCTTATAGAGACAGCCCCCTTCAAAGCAAGCATGCACAAAATTTTAAATTTCTTTTGGCAAATTTTGTTTGCAAATTTGCAATGTTTAAGCAGCATTATATCAATTAAAAAATGCAATCTTCCATATTATGAAGTTGCCATTAGCATTTTTTATGTATTTTTTAAGAATTAATTACATTACAAAGCCAAAAGTTTTTTTTTTTAAAAAGCTCACTTAAGAGCTTTGTCCATATTGTGGTTTCAAACAGTAGCTGGACTGTGATGAAAAAATGTTAACAGAATCCAGCCATTGTCATTTAAAACTAATAAGCACACACATCAGTTAATGCACAACTCTGCCAACATATTTTCATTGAAGTCCATCAATTAATTTTGAGAGTACTATAGTATGGCTCACATTTAACTTGGGTGCCGTCGTATTTCTGACCTGAATCCAATGTTGCAACACTTCACATTTGGCAGCAGGCACTTGACACTGCGACATCAGCAATTACAACCGGCAACACTGCTAGCTGGCCCAACGTTGCCAGCTGCTTCAACACCTGCTCGACAGCGGTAAGACCGAGTTGCTTGTGTTCGAAATTTTGCGCCACACAGCGGCAACATTGTAAAATACGAACCTTGATGATCATGCACGACGACACCCAAGTTAAATGTTAAACATACTATATAATATATACTGTGCTAAAAAATTATTAATATTTCATTTTATAATTGCAATAAAAAAGTGTCACTATAAAATTTTAAAAAAATTATAAAATGTAAAATTTAAAAAATCAGGAAATTTATTGCGATATTTGGAATAAAGTATTGTAGGTAAAAAATGAACCAAGAAGTGTGCCTGCAGTATAAAATAATTGAGCTGATCAAAATGACAATTATTGTCATTACTTATTGTAATAATATACAACTTGTGCGGTGTACGCAAGGTGTTGCAGTAATTGTAATAATACAGCCATTTCCATTTAATTTGCCACATTCCCTTCAAATGACTGAATGAGTATATAACAATGGTAATGGTTGTTGTGTAAAGATTATTAAAACAGAAATTCAATATGAGAAATTCTCAAAACTTCGTTTTTTTTAATAAATCGTTGTATTTTCATGTAATTCAAATTTGAACACTGCCTTGCATATTTTAAGAGGAATATTAAAGGAGCAGAGTGATGAATTAAAATTTTTAGTATTGAGGGTTCAAAATTTTTCCGAGCAACGAGTCCCAGTTGCAGCCACAATGCAGCTAGAGGCAATCACATTAAATTGGAGGGACAAATGATGTTTCAGCCCGCCAGCTAAGTTGTTTGACACACTGGTTGGTTGGTGGCTGACCAATGCCAGCATGTACCTCATGACATACAAAGCATACTATTTGTTTAAAACTGCATTTTTTTTTGTATAATTTACGATGGAACCGACTGATAAACGAAATATTGCAAAATTTACAAAACAAATGGACAAAACAATAACATCTATTAGAAAACACGATATATCTATTGGGCCATTATGATTTGTATAAAATTATGTAGCCACAAGCAAACAAAAATTACTCATCGCTCAAAAGAATTTTTATCACCAGAAAGTCAAAATTGTAAGTCATTGGTCTTCTTTCCACTGTCTCATTCCTTCATTATAAATGCATTGTATGTAACATGAAGGTCAACATACATATATATATATGAATGTCTCCAATTAATTCCTTGGTGCAATTATTTCTTATTAGACACTGTAAACAATACTGAACAATAAATGGCCATTAAAAAACAAAAAGGACATTGTTCAGTTAATTTTAATGATTTTTTTTTTTTTTTTTTTTTTTTTCTTAAGATTTTTTGAAATCAACACCCAACAATTAACCCTATTTGACCTTGTGCAGTAATTTCACATTTTCCTTACTGAAAGCGTTTATTTAATTCAGATTAAATAATAATAATAATAATAAAAACTTGCTTCTCAAAATTTAAAATATTTTGAAGTTAACAAACCAGAAATTTCCCCCATTCTCTTCATTAAGAAATAATGTTTGGCAAGAATTCAATTTTAAATTTACTTGGTACCGGGTGGGGGGGGGGGGGTACTTAAAAGTGTCTATACACAGGTCTTATGGGTGACGTCATAAACGACGTTTGGTATCAAGGTATTAGTGATAAGAAGAAAGGCATCGACTGACCTTTACTCCACAAATTTAATATACAGCGTAAACAGCGTTGCAACAAGACAAACAACAAGACACTTTTAAGTCCCCCGTCAGTACAGCTTTCTTAATTCGTAACTGACAAACTTCTATTCACTGAGGCAAGTAAAAAAATTGTTTTTTTGTTTTTTTTTTTTAAATGTCTCATCTCTATGTTCTTAATTTGCTTTTTTAGACAACAACACATCAATTATCAGCTTACTTAATACTACAAAGACAGTGATTTAGCATCTCCAATAAGAACATTTCAAATTCAAAATATCTTCAAATGGAATTATTTTCAGTACAAGTATTAAATTTTTAGTAATAAAATGATAATATATTAGCTCACGGCATTTAAGAGCTAAATTTAGGTTTAGTTTACATTATTTATACATCAGTAACCCTGTTACTGTAATAATTAAGCTATATAGTTTTACAAAAAGTGATACAAATTATGCATTCTCTTCTACTCTGATTTTGCTGTACAGTACAAGCCAAATGTAGTAAAACACAGCATATACGTGTATATGTACTAGCCTCGAGGTATGTCCCTATGTTTTTGGTTCACGAATATTGTAACTTTTTAAATCTCATACTGTATCTAAGCCTTTACTAGGCCAGGGTTTACAAGTATTCTTTTTACCACATGCACAGCTGTTAAGTTACAGTTTCGAGTCATCAAAGCTTTGCTAACATGCTGACATATTAACATAAGTGACCAGATTTTTACTTAAAAATTTCAGAATACACTTTTAGGATGACACTTCAAGTTTCAAGATCAGATAGAAAACTTTTTATAAAAAATTAATAATCACATAGTTACAGTATATACTGAATTTTATAACTGTGAAATTTACAGGGAAAAAAAATATATATAACATAAAACTTTTAATATTATACCCAACCCAAATAATACATTCTTGTCGTTTTTGCTCATACAGTATATATAAATATTTATTATTCTTCACGCAAGGAACTTACAGTTAACATTGCTCCTTAAAGGGACAGGGGACCCTAAAAATAAGTATTTTTTAATCAAACGTTACTCACAAACTGAGCATGACTGCATGCTGCATGGTGGTGAGTGTCCCAGGGTAAGCGGGCCGCAAATAACAAGAGCGCAGATTCGTGACAGGTGGTCAGAGGAGAGGAGGGAGGGTAAAGCATTATATCACCTCCAGCCTTTTCACTCCTACCAGCCTCTGTGCAACGGTGCATTTTTTTTTTTTTTCCGTGGCTCTTTTTTATTTAATTAACGTAAATTTGGGAGGTGGTCTAAAACCTAAAATTTACTGATTTTTAGCATTAATACATCTTAGAGAAATTTGTTAAGCATGTATATCTCCCGTTATTATCCCCTGTCCCTTTAATCCGTATATAACCAACAATGTTGTACAAAAAGTGTACAAAATTTATTCCAATTTGAGGTGGGTGTGAGCAAATATAAAAATTAGTTACATAATTTGCCAAAAAGAGAACACTGTATAACTAGTGAAGTGCTTCATATTTTTTTTATAAACTAATCACTGTACGGATGGCTGTACAGAGATTTCAATGTATATTTCTAAAATGCACAAAAATTGGATTTAAAATAAATGTGAAACCAATAATTAAATTGAACTAGGAAAAAAAAAAAAAGAAAAAAAAGTCAATTGCTATGGTGTAGCAACCAAGAATGAGATCTACAGCTGCATCTACAGCTGCATGGCCATTTCAGAATCTTTGGTGTAGAATTATTAATAAAATTTTACAAATCTTGGTCAAATGGGAAAGTAGCATGTTAAGAACAATTTGATATATATCCATTGATTCAGTTGTGAAATTTTCAACTAATATCAGTAAATCACATCGGTATTTTAGGCGCTTATTTGAAAAAAGAAATGCCTTGCAGGAAATCAATAAAAAAGATGCTTCAAATAATGTTGATTGAATTTTCTACTCAGACCCTGCACAGTTTTAATACAATAAGCAATATATAATTAATTTATACATCAACATACACATCAGGCCATGATAATAATTACATTAGCTTTTTCCAGTTACAATAAAAGTAACATCAAACAGCAAGTACCGATTCAACACAGTTAATTAATACAATTAGTTACACATGCATGCAGTTATTTACTGAATTGATACGACAAATTTAATTTGGCATCTACTCTACTGTAACATTGTGTTTACCTTTTTTTTATAGCAGGCTCTCCCAGCTTTTATTGTTTGTAGATTGTAGTAACTTATATTTACTTATAAAGATTTATCAAAGCTAATAATATTATGTTTCAATAAACACCGTCATGTTTTAGGCCTTTACTTATATACATAAATTAACAACCAAAATACACAGTTGCTTGCTCAAAGCAGTACAAGCAAAAATGAAATATTTACTGTTATTTTCCTTCTCTTTCTCCATTTTGTTCAAAGATTAAAAAAAAAAAAAAAAAAATATTACAGTACATCTTATTTACATATTTTAATTTTATTAAAAAAATATATACAAGTATACTGTATTGTTACTACAATTAAAATAGCCAGACATTCAGATTTTCTAATCTCACTGAAATATTTTCAGGCCTGAATCTCTATCCCCTCCAATACAGTTTTTTACTAACCAATGTAATTAAAATACGAAAGAGCACTACTTAATATTTTTTTACTATCTGCAGGGAGAACATTCCATTGTTAATATATATTATAAACAGCTCAATAAAGTTATTAAATGTTATTGGGATATTACTAGACCAAAGATTGAGCCATTACATAAAATAAACACAAAATGAATCAATCAATACAAAATCTAGGACATGCCAAATCATGAAAAAACTTATTGGTATATTTTAATTATGCTTTCACTTGCCATTCAAAAGAAAACTCAGACCATCTTACGTGAAGTGCGTGAATCAATAAGCAGTAGGAATACTAGCTAGGACTTTTAAATTATAAAACAATTTGAATAGTCAGTTTAGTCAGTAATGTAAATTAACCTTTCATATTAGCAGGTTACCCTCACTACATAATCAACCAGTTTATACATGAAAACAGCTCTTTATCAGATCTATTGTTTCCTGCTGTATGTCACAGGTAAAGTTTATTAAAAGCTACTAAATTATGTACTGTGTGTGTCTTTATTTTGAATATTCAAGAATATCTTTGAATAGGATAAGGGCAAGAACATTATAGCTAAGTAAAATATTTTTGCACCAAGGTGATTTAATAGTAATTAATAATATCAATATAATTAAAATTGTGATGTAAGTGTATTTTTTCATTAGCTTGAAAGCAAAGATAGTTACTATCATTACTTTTTAATATAATTATGAATTTGTGGCAAGTTAAAATGAAGAATGATACCTGGTCCCTACAGCATATGCTGGCATTTGCTGGCATGCTGGCACTTGTGCACCATGAAGGACCCAAAAGCCCATCGAGTGTGCAGGCAGTGTGATAGGAGAGCTGAGATCCATAGGCTGTGGGTTCATGGGAGGAAGTTCTCCATTAGGCAGCAATTCCAAGCGCATACCATTAAGTAAGACGTGGCTGCAACAAACAGTAACACCCTGTAATTTTTTTTTTCCTGCATAACAAAAATTAAAATTAAACAACTTCAAAGTTGCTATATATTATGCTTTCATGTTATTATTGTTGACACCATTGGAAAAAAAGAGTAAGAATAACTTGTTGTTTCATAAACAGAGTCAAAATTTCCTATTTAGTGTGTTTTATTGTTGTTGTTACTGTTTTCATTCCATTGCCAGACTCCATTACCCTTTTAATGTACTTACCGAGACTGTAGCCCATTTTCTCCTTGTAGGATGTAGCGATGGACACTACTGACGTTGTGGGTACCTTGCAGTGAGAGTTCCACGTTGGACGCTCGTAGATTCACTCCAAAGACGGTGACGGCTCCAAGACCAGGAATTAGGGAGAGGGGAGCAGTGCAATGACAATAAATGCGCACCAGTCCCTTGTTGCTAGCCAGCTGAGTTGCTCCAATCACTCCACGACCCACCAGCATCTTGTGTAACACCGACAGCCAGAAGTCCTGTGGACAAACACATGGATGTCAGGGTAGCTCTATTGTGTGGTTGTGCATTAAACACATGTACATATAAGAGTATAAGGCTCAGCCAATCAGACTACACCTTTGTTTATTTTTTATTATTAATAAATTTGGTGTGTAAAAGGTTTCATTTGTATTCACAGCAAATGATTCCAATTGCATGTGATATTATGCACTCGCAATACTACATCTTTTTGATCACTAGTTATACCTTGGGTAACATGGAAGTAACAGCAAAAGCCCAGGGAAGAATTATAAAATATTTTAATAAAAATACAATAGCTATTTTTCTACTTGCCCTCACAAATGCTTAATCAAATAAACATTTTTTTTTTTTAAAGGAATAGGTTTGAATAGGTTATGATTAAAAGAAAAATAATACAGTATGTTATAATATGTATGTAACTATAAACAATTTTATATCTTACAACAAACACGAAAAGAGAGAAAAAAAAAAGTTCCTTTTAAACACTGATATTGAGTGCATTAAAATTTTAATATTTTTGACATGGTCAACATATTATATATACTCTGGGCCATGGATAAATTATACTATTTCCTCCATGCTCTGGGCAAAAAAGTGCTTTTGGATCTAGTTTGGACAATATATTTTCTTATTGCCACGCATAAGGTTAAGAAAAGGACAATATGAATTAGTTCATTAGCGTCTTCCTTTCAAGAGTACTGATTTGAAATGACAAAATGACCTTGACAACTTTAAATTTATTCACGTTATCACAGACATCATTTTTATTTTGTAAAGGCAAGCGAGGACTTAATTTTCTGTTGTTCAGAAGTGTTGCATTATGTGTGATATTTTTTCACACTGAATTTGCATCCCCCCCCCCCTTCCCCCTTTATGAGGATAATATAGTTACATATATATATTTATGGCAAACAACAAATGTTAATTTTCTTCATGAATCTTACTAACATAATTCTTTACATGAGAGACTATCAGAAGAAGCTGTGTGGCACTTACTGGGGTGGGACGCAAATCATCCTTGATGAGGCCGTAGTGGCCCCCATAGAGGCTCTGGCGCACTACGACATCAATGCCCTGGCTGGCCGCCACCCCCAGTTTGTCGAGCCACAAGAAGCCAGCGACAAAGCGGTCAGAGAGGTCCGGAGCTCCCCCTCCATACGCTGAACCAGTCTCCCCTGCAAACGTACTTTGTCTCAAACAGATATCACTGCAGCAGCAACACAGACATAGATCAGAGACATACATAGAACTATAAAGACACAAAAACACTAAAAGAGTTATAGAACATAACTTCTCGTTTAAGAGCCTTCATTTTTTTTTTTTTTTTAACCTGGGTTAATTTAGATAGGAAAGTGGGAACACCAAAAAATCAGAGCTCTGTCTATTGGTTCTTTACAAATTGAAGATAATGTTACAGTACATGTATATGAAATGAGAGGAAATGCTACAGGTTACAAATTAGATGGGATTTTCCAAACAACTAAGTGAAGACTTTCAAATAAAGGCAATCTTTTTAATGCCCCTAATACTTCTGTATTTATCAAATATACAGTACATCTCTTTACGAGCCAATTTTATTTTCAGAATGAAACGTGTTATTCTTTTTATTTATTATTTTTCTGTCAAAGTAAATAAATATATACTTTTAATGGATTGATGAAGGCCCACATTGGGAGCCGTTTAGCAAGCATTTAGGAGCGATTTAAGAAGCGTTTTTCGTACGATGTAACAGGTAGGAAAAAGAAAAAAGTATCTCAAAAAGGGGCTTCTTAAGGTATAACCTGAGAATTTGTCTGTCAAGGTCAAGAGGCGTGGCTATAGTGGCAACACTGTTTGCATTGGAATAAGCATAAATTTTTAGGAGGGGGTGGTGACATCAGTCCTTGAGAACGTTGCCACATTTCTCATCAAATATAGGAAACGATCATCGCCACGGTTCAAAATATACGAAAACAATTCAGAAAAATAGTCTAAAAAATTAGGTTTTATTAAAAAAAAAAGTAAAAGAATCTGTTGTATAGTTTTTTTGCAATGCTAATTAACAAATTTAACATTGGAAGGATACAAAATTCTCATTTAAATAAATTAATTATAATTAAACCAACGGTTAAAAAATTCCGAAAAAATTCAGAGCTAATTTGACGATTGTTGTGAGTCCACCAAATTAATTTGAAGAAAATCTGTTGTAGCGAATTTTTCGTCCAAATTTCTCAGGTTAAGCCTTAAATCACTCTTTAACGGTTACTGAATTGCTCCCATTATTACTTAAATAAACAGCACGTACAGTACATAGTGCAAAATTATTCCACTTGTTATATTACTTACCCAGCCAAATAGGAGTATTCAGAGCCATGTTTCTTACAGCTTTTTTTACCATGGATATTTGCTCGTAAAGTTCATTAAAAATATCAACGTTCAAAAAATCTTGAAGTACTGCCTCACGACCATTCAAGTAGTACCTGTAAATATTAATACAGATTGTTGGTCAACAACATTATAATTAAATTAATTTTCTTTTACTTTATACTTGTAATTTTTTTTTTTTTTTTTCTTAAGGTGTAGTAGATAAAAGATAAAAAATCTTTGTTGTGTGCTACTGACGGAAAAAATACTCAAAATAAGAGAAATTAAAATATATCATGCTTCAGAGTATGGTCTATGGATAACTAGACTGTTTTTACATATAGAAAGGAAGTTATTGATTTGAAGATGAAAATTTAAGAATTAAGGGAAAAATTTCAGGAGCCATGGCCATCAACTTACTGGTGCCAGGTGACTGCATCAAGTTCTGGTCCAGCCTCTCGCAGGAATTCTCGGAGGAACTCAAGGTCATCCTGCTCAGGCAGCCTCGGCCTCGTAACGTCAGGCCCCACCAGAGTGGCTCTCTCGTAGAGCGGGAACTGGTTCAGCAGGCGGCGCAGGGACAGTAAATCAAGGCCAAGCTGTGCGGCAGGAACACTCTCATGGAACACGTGTCTGAACGCGTTGGGCTCTGAAACATTGACGATTGAACATATTGAATTTTTATAATACATTTAATTATTTTCTGAATATGAATAAAAAATAATAAACTTTGAACAAAAATGTTAACTTGTAGCATTGGAAATTCATTTCAAACACACATTGTTAAATGTTATTTTATATTCAATTGATAAATGTTGTAAAACAAAATATATGTATTTTAACTAAAGATTTATATTTCTTTATATTTGTAAATTATGTAAAAATGAACCTCAAGACAGAGAGCATCTGTTTAGATGCTCTGCATTAACTACGGAACTTGACTTGTTGCTTGGCAACATGAAGAGGGAAGAGAAAGAGTCTTTTCTCTATTGGCTTGCTGGAAGTAAAATGGTTTTTAACCAATACGTGGCCATAAGAAAAGGAGATATTTCTTGCAATGCATTTACAGGAAGTTCAATGTGCTTATGTTTATTCAATCTATTACTGTACTACACTATTTCACTCATATACCTAAAAATAAAAATACTACAACAAAATTCAGATATCGGTACCTAAATGGAGTGGATGAAGATGTTAAGTTTATAATTACCATTGCCAAGTTCCCAGGAAATCTTATAGTTGTTTCGTTCTGCAAACTTTAGGAGACTATATGCATTTGAGTCGTCCCATTCATCCCCTTTTCTCAGCAGTACATTTAAATCAAAAAGTAGCTCCATACCAGTTTGTTTAGCATATCGATTTACTGCAACAAAATCTAGTCCTGCAAACAAAGAATGAATGATTAAATACTGAAAAATTTACTACAGCTGAAAAAAAAAAAATACTGTAATAAAACTGACTTTAAAAAATACTAAAAACAAAAACAAAACAAGTCCAAGAAGTATAAAAAAATAATTGGAGCAATTCAGCAAAAGTTAAGGAGCGAGTTAAAATTTGTGGTAAGTATAAAAATCGCTTATAAATAATAAAAAAAAAATCTTAAATTGCTCTTTAAAAATAAAAACAAAAAAAAAAACATCATGGTCATCTTAAATATTTATCAAGTGTTAGTGCTAAAAAGGAGTACTTTTCTTGACCTGCATGAATTTAGACTAGTAAGATTCTAATTTCACTCAAGTAAAACTTTAGTTGATACTTTTTTATACAGAATATCGTTGTTGCAGCGTCTGGTTCACCGATCTCAACTTGGTAGAATTTGTATGGATATTGCTCATTTCAACTTGATAGAAATTACATAGATTGCTGATGTTATATTTATATGTTTCCAGAAAATGGATTGAGATTGGTGATCTATGGCAATTCTAACAAGCTGGATTGGTGAACTAGACCCTACATTTCAATATTATTTTAACACCACACATACCTGTCATTGTAAAGTTGTCTAGGTTTTTAGAACATAATTCTCCCTCAGTGGAACAAGCCCCTCCATCCATAGGGAGAGGAGTTGAGGTTGTCCAGTTACTGCTTCCTTGCTCACGGAATATCAACCGGTCAGCAGCAGTGCCACCAAGACGAAGGTATGCGGGTGACAGCGCAGCTCCCATTCTCAGCACGGCAATGGACCTGAACACAGACCATTTTGTACACTTTTACACATGGCTTGATTAGGTGCGGATCTAGGGGGGAGGGGGGGGGGGAGGGTCAGCGATAGCCCTTCCCCCCTAAGGTCTCAAATTATATTGCAAATTTAACATTGCGGGATAGAGCATCCGAATCCTCCTCCCACCCACCCACGTACCCACCCTCCCTAGAGCTGCATACTTGATCCATCCCTGGGCTTGATTGTTTTTCTTGGCCATTCCCCTAAGTTGTACATAAACATCCAAACATATCAGTGATTGGATGGCAATATTTATAATGATTTTTCTCTCATTTAAAATATTTTTCCCTCCCCCTTTTATAGTCATCAAGCTTCTTTCTAAGCATGGCTCAAAATACAAGCCAGTTGCTTTTGTTAGTTTGTGTGTAGTCTGGAAGGTTCTTGAAATGAGAAGGAATACCTGACCAGCAAAAATAAAACGGGAAAAGTTGTGAGGAATAAAAATATAACACGTGAAATAAATACTAGCAAAGTTGGACAAACACATGAGTGGAATAAGGAATGATTGTTTTTCAAATGAATGAATGATTAATTAATAAGTACAGTAGTAGGTGAATAGTAAATAAATACATACTGTAAATAAATAAATAAATAAATAAATAAATAAATAAATAAATAAATAAATAAATAAATAAATAAATAAATAAACACACAAACAGTAATCAATGAATGTAAAAAAAAAAAAAAAAGAGAGAGAGAGAGAGAGAGAGAGAGAGAGAGAGAGAGAGAGAGAGAGAGAGAGAGAGAGAGAGAGAGAGAGAGAGAGAGAATTTTTCAATTCTTAGGTTGCATCTGGAAACTGGCGGAAATAACAAAAATTTCAGTTTGTTTCCGGCAATTTCCAGATCAATCTACAGCTTGTGTCAACTAAATTTCACCCTAGCACATAAAAAATTAAAATATATATTTTTACTAAATGTACACAATGCTGAAGTTGTTTTTTTTTTTTTTTTTTTTTTTTTTTTTGTAGCTACCGCATGAAAGAGATTTGAAAGAAAAGTAAAGTGTCGCAACTTGAAACTTGATTATGGAATATGTAGCTCTGAGGACATTTGTTTCAAGTCTCATTGTACTAACCTGACTGCATGAAAAACTTGCATGCCTTTAAACTTATAATTATAAAAATTTAAAACACTGGTATTCTCATAAAACTGAGGCTACTTCATGGTACTTTTGTCAGTAGCAGAGAAGCTAGTAGGAAATAGAAGAGGATAATTTAGCAGTGGGGTTGCAAGACTCAGCAAATGAAACAAAAGGAACTGCTCTGTGTGGGTTCAGGGTATGGCAAGATGATGACTTTTGGATTTTTTTTTTTTTTTTTTTTAATTTTAAATACATAGAATACTGTATATTATTACAGTATTATAAATTGATTGATGACGTGTTGTCCTCTGTGAAATGAATAAGTATTACTGTAACTGAACATGTCAACTATATGTTAAGTCGTCATCCTTTTTCTTAATTCTCTCCCTTAATTATTCATACTGTACCCGTTATCCCACCTCAATAGAGTACAGTATTGACCTCATTTTTTTTTATTGCAGAAATGGATAGAGGGTGCAAAGTTATGGTACCCTGATTTTTTTCAAATTTTTTACAGCCCGGGAACTATTTTTAAAAAATTATTGAAAGTTATTTTTGTGACGTCACGAGACGCCGCTCCTTAAGAAAAAGATAGGGCTTGTCGCCGCGTGACGTCACAAAAGGGACTTTCAATAATTTTTTAAAAATACTTCCCGGGCTGTAAAAAATGTGAAAAAAATCAGGGTGGCATAACTTTTTTCCCTCTATCCATTTCTGCAATAAAAAAAATTGAGGTTAATACTCCATTAAGCTCTAAGTTCTAAGCTAATCTCATGGGTGTATCCATGAAAAAAATAAAGAAACTTTACCTCTCATCTTCCGTTGCTACTGTGTACACAAACCAGTCTTAATAAGCTCTTGAGGAAATGGGATACTGTATACCTGATCCTTCTACGAGGCAGGTATGGGCTATATATACTGTATATATATATATATATATATATATATATATATATATATATATATATATATATATATATATATATATATATATACATAAGGTACATCCATACAACATACCTTAAGTCAAGCTTGTCCCATTTCTTCTGAATCAAGGAAGAATCCAAAGCAACACTAAGAAACTTTTCTGATACCACATGGACAAGTTTGTCTGGTTGGATGAGGACTATTTCCTTGTGGTCGTGAAGCGAGTAGCCTGTCAGTGCAGGCCACAATCCGCCGATGAACAGCATGACCACGTTGAGACAGCAGAACGTCATGATGCAGTACTTTGCTCCCGACTTCCAGCAAGTGGATGGCCCTGAAAGTAGTAATTGGACTGTAAAGGTGCTTTCACATATTTGAAAATAATTGCTATATACTGAGTCCGTTATAGAAATGCCATAAGCCTTTCACATATTCTCGTTCGTCTGCGGCAGCTGCGGCGGAAAATCATGTGAATCAACAGTTTGATTTTGCTGTAGAAAGCCGCAGCAGCAGATCGCAATCTCTATGGCGTAATCAACAACATTTGCTATGGCATGTCGTTTCCGTAGCAATTTCCGAATATGTGAAAGCACCTTATCACACTGTAATATTTTATTGTATTATGTACAATTTGTACTGTCCCAAGGTGTATGCATTATACTCCAGGACAGCACTGTAGGACGCGTGGCTGACCTTGTCGAACCCTATGCATATGATACTCTATGTACCGAATGCTATCTACATATATGCAGTAGCATAAATATATGCATACATACTGTAATATGCTGTAAGATAGCAAAAGAATACTGCTGTTGATGAGCTACATATGCATACAGTACATATAAATAAATGCATATTTCATATCTACATGTATGTATATATGCTACTTTTTGATGTATATGATATGTACCTTTTGGAAAAGTTGTTACATTTGTTGGCATCTCGACGCAATTGCTGTCTGCATTGTTGTTCAATGATGACATTGTAGTCGAATTTTCCTGAGTAACCATTTTTTTTTTTTTTTTTATGTATGGCAGTAAAACTAAAACCAAAACTACAATCAAGTAGTTCAAGAAGGTATTTTTTTTTTAAATTGTAAATAGGAGACTTATTAATACATCATTTAAGACCAACATCTAAGGGTTCATAGCGAAAACTATAAGCCACACGAGAGAACGTCATGGGGATCACACAGGTCTGTGGATCATGCCAGAGTGATCATGCTGCGAACGACGGTCAGAAGAAAAATAATACAGTAGCTGCGATTTATTAAAAGATAGGTTAATATACACTGAATAGCATCACTTATTGGTTTATAAACGTCAAAAATGTTACTTCAACTTCAGTCCACACGACCACTTTTGATTATAAATATATACCATCCGTCATTTCGAGAAGAAAACTGCTGCAACCCTGTCTGGATAACACACCAGCTACAGCTACGCCCCTTTTTGGCTGTACCTGCTGTACTATGATTGGTCAAATCGGCTGACAATCCCCGCCATCGTGAAACTATACGCGGGCAAATTTCAAGATAAATAAATATTTTATACACAAAGATCACGGACCATGCAGAGACCGGTATATTATAATTTATAACATTATAACCCTTGTAAAAAGGAATTATACTTATTACAAATTAATAAAGTATAAATCGTATGTTGACTTTGCCTAATTTAGTATAATTTCCGATCTGAATGATTAATTAATATATTATAATATATATACTAAAAAATTACATCATTAATTATACTAGTTATAAGTTTTAATTATTATACTAAATTATAGAAATAGTATACACCTCTTTAAATCATTTCGAGGCAATCATATAGGGTTCAATATGTCACTTACTTTTTTTACTTTAGAAAAATGCTATTTTTGGAAAAATGCTTTTCTATAATTTAGTATTAATAAAATAAAACTAGTATATCCTAATTAATCTGTAATTTAGTATTAAGTATATTATTATGTTAATATTATTAATCATTCAGAAATTATACTAAATTAGACAAATTCAGCATACGAATTATACTTTATTAATTTTGTAATAAGTATAATTCCTTTTTACAAGGGAATTAAGGCTCCACTGGGAAACTAAGCTAGCGCCGGCTATATGCCATGGGCGGTCTCTGATCACGGACGTTGCTATATATAGAGAGACCATTAAGGACGACGCTAAATGCCATGGGTTTAAAATTTTAAAGGATTATAATTATTATCAATTACCGTCAATGTTCTGTAAGATAAAAAACATATATTACCAAACATGATAAACGACTATAAAGTTTCAAGTGTCCAAAAAATCTGCAAAAAAGTTTGGTCAGTCACGCGCGTTTAATTTGCAGATAATGCGATTTTGAAGAAGGTGTACCTGAAATATATTAATTAAATGCTGAGTAAAAGAGTTTTGTAAACAGAATTTTATTTCATATTAAGAATATAACTAATTGTTAAGAATCAAGCGCGCTTAATTTTTACAGAAAAACTTGAAAATCATGAAGATTTCGTGTTAATTAAGTATACTGAATTTTGTTGGTACAAAATATTATTTTGCACATGCACGAGTTTTTTTTTTTTTATTGTATATATTTGGATAGAGTGAAAATTGAAATTTTTTTCTATCCGCTTAATTTTCTTATTCATTTTTATTTTTTGTAACAACTTATTTCATGTTATTCATTATACTTTCCGCTTATGTAATATATTATATCCTAAATATTTCTATTAGTCTCTATTGCATATCATGTCTATTTTGTTTCCTGTATTTCCGCTATCAAGCCAATTTAAACTTATTTCTTTTTTTCCTCTGCTCGAGCTTCAATTAAGCTCATAGAGGACAAAACTATAAAATTGTGACTATACCTAAAACTGTACATGATCATGTCATGTATTCTATAATGATGAATAAAAAAAAAGAGTAACTCGAGTTACGTAATGTTAGATTTTTTTAATTAAATTAACATTATAAAATCTAAATAACTCTAAAAACGATTAATTAACTATTTAAATCGAGGGAAAAGCTAGTCGCTCTGACGGATTATATATTCAATATTCATTTCTCATCTTGACCGTGTATTAATGAATGGCCGGAATTTAAAATGGCCCCAAATTGTACGAAAATAAATTTCAACTAGCGTGATCTGCACGCGTTCTCTGACACGTATAAAATATAATACCAGAATATCGGCCAGCTTTCCTTGAGTATAATTATTTATTTTAAATGTGAGTAATGTGACGGCCTACTTAGAAAATTTCCCACTTGCAGCCTTATTAATCACCATATATCATCATGCCATCATGCCCTGTGTTATTCTTACGGGGAATGGTGATCATTAACAAGGCCGCAAATGGAAATTTTCAGAGGCGACGACTATACGATGTCAAGTACATGTGTTAAGAATAATTTTTAAAAAATCAATAAAAAAAATTTACTAGCAAACCAAAGCACATCCCTAGGAACCACAACCCTAGAAAAAAAATAATAATAAAATAAAAATAGAAAATGTCGTTTTTTTTTATTTTTACAAGGATACACCCTTAAGAGCTTACAGCTCGCGGCGGGGTAATGGGGAGGGATAAGGTAGGGAACGGATGGTGGCCACCGCCTGTTACGCGTCCCAGCATTCACTGAGGTGAGACTGAGGGAATCGTGGAAAACCTCAGCCAGGACGGACACCTCTACTCACCTCTACTTTTTCTCAATGGATCAAATTTAAGCGATGTCCAAAGCCTGGGGAACCACACACAGTTAAGTGCATCACTGCACTGGGTGGAAAGCGAGACGAATTTACCCCAGGGAGGGAGCAGCGTATTTTTTTACTTGAAACGGTCACCCATGATCCAAGTACTAACCAACGCTCGACGTAGCCTGACTTCGGTGATCTAACGAGAACCAGTCAATACACTGCGCCACCAGGCGCGGATCCAGAGGGGAGGGGGGCGATGGGGGCGATCGCCCCCCCCCCCCCCACCACCAAAGGTCCCAAAATACATTGAAGGTGTTACCAGCCGTCGCCCCCCTCCCACTCTAAATTTTAACATTGCGGGATAGGGCACCGCCCCCCCCCCCCCCCTAGAGCCGCGAGCTGGATCCACCCCTGTGCGCCACGCTCGACCGTATTCCTGAAATTAAGAGTATATAATATATTGATATCAAATTTGTTATACATATTTAAATATATAGCAGGTTAGATTTCATTTTCAATTTTTTGGTCGCGAAACGAAGTTGAGGAGGCATCGATCGGAAGAGTTTGTATGGGGGGTTCTTATTACTTTGGCACCCCAAGAGCATATTCTGGTTATATAACTGCACTCTCAACTCTACTGTGTTTTCTATTTGTGGCTAAATTTAATCCACTATTATCTGATAAGCCTAAAGGTGCATATCTAAGAATCTAAAAGTAATTTTTGATTTTTGTTATGTAATATGCTATAGTGTCATATTATATAATTGTTTATTTTTTTCTCTCCTATATTTCCATTTTTATCTGACGAAGAAAGTTGTTTTCGAAATATGTGACATGTTGTTATTTTTGTTTGTTTGACTGTGCATGGACACTTTTGAATGGGATAATATCCTTTTTCATGTCACACATCTATAGTTTATACCAGCCGGTACTGTGTTTTTGTATGTGTATTTTTTAAATTTTGTCTGCCCGGAAGGTATATATATATATATATGTGTGGGTTAACTCCACCATATCTCCCAGTCCCCCGCCCCAAAGCGTCCCCTTAAAACTCAATCGGCCCCTAAAATGGGCCTCTAGAGACTGCACGTTAGCCTGGGAGAAATTCCCCCACCACTGTTCACATCATTGATTGCAGTATTATCGATACAATTAGGTGATTAAATAAATAGAGCATTAAATTCTCAGGTACAGGTATTTTTTTAATTTTGTCTGCCCGGAAGGTCATATATATATGGGTTAACTCCACCATATCTCCCAGTCCCCCGCCCCAAAGCGTCCCCTTAAAACTCAATCGGCCCCTAAAATGGGCCTCTAGAGACTGCACGTTAGCCTGGGAGAAATTCCCCCACCACTGTTCACATCATTGATTGCAGTATTATCGATACAACTAGGTGATTAAATAAATAGAGCATTAAATTCTCAGGTACAGGGATATTATAATATTTATAAATATATAAATTATATTATATAATCTAAATAAACCATGCATCGAAAAAACGAATTATAATTACTAAAAATATAAATATATGGTATAGTCAATTCGTATATATAATAAAATTGAGTTTATTGTAATTTTATAATAACTATGATTATTTTTTAAAATAAATTAGAATATTATATACTTAATATAATAAACTATAAAAATAATAATTTATAATTAATAATTATACTTATGAAATTCGTTGAACACTATGCAGATTTATATTTTATATAGGGTCCAATACAGTACACAACATATTTTTATAAGGTATTATAATATCTAGATAACGTAAACGTAGGCATAATTATATCATAAATACATATATATATTACACAGTATAACTATTATGTTTTTCTACGTTTTAAATAACAATACAATTATTATATTATTTTTATTATAATTAATTATCATAAAATTAATTCAAACGGCAACCCAAATATATACAGTACGTATTATATATGAATGATTTTTTTATAGTAATATATATTATAAATTTTGTGGTGCGGTGATTTTTGTTGTCTAGTGTTATTAATTGTGATTAATGTGATTTGATAAATTATTATATAACATTTAATTGAGTCACACTAATATCGAATAAGCTCAAAATCTTTACTTTTGAATAAGAATATTATCAAGGACCTTCATTTACGAATAACATCCGTGAATGTGACAGATTTTAAAAAAAAAATTCCAGGGCTCAAAGAACGTTCATAAATTCAATCAAACATTTATAATTAATTAATCATAACACAACTTTTTACATTCTATGGAAATTAATTTATTGAAGTTCTATTGCAAAAAGTCCCGTGATTACAATTTTTCCTTGTAACATTAATTGCATCTCACCTTGTATTGCACGTACGTAATTATTATAGGACTTCACGAGAAGTTTGCGTATATATACATTTATAATATTATACATTGATTTAGAATATGATATTGTTATTTATGTAGAAATTGTATGTAAGCAAAAAACTTTTATGCAATTAAGTCGCTTGCAGAAGGGAAGAAAAAATATATTAATTGTCGTACAAGGAAAATATGAAAGCAAAATTGCAATGTGAAAAGCCGGCTTCAGAATCAATGTTACTATTTTTACATATTATAGTAGTATATAGATGGTAAATCACTATGAATAAAATAAGCAAAACTTCTTTTCAATTATTATTAATTGAAAACAAGCAATATTCCAAATATTTTTTAGGTAATTAATATATCATGTTATATTAATTATATTATGCATAATAACATTTAAACGGGAAAAATAACGTGCATGAGGACTGCTGCGGTCATATGTAAAAAATATTTACTAAAAAAGTAGATTGAATAATAGTTTGTTTTTTTCTTATTCATTAAATTTGTCCTTTATTTTTAGTTTTAAAAATATTCAAAATTGGATTTTTGGGATGAAAAGTTATATATGGTACTAATGATATTTAATTATATTATAGTGCACATCATGAAGCAATAAAATTATACTGCATTAAATTTTATGTATGTGAGTACCACGGAGCAAACTGTTTTCATTGCAGCTCGTTATCAGTTGAGGGAGATAAGAAACTGACCTTCCTTCAAAATGGTTTATAAAACCGTTTCAGCACGTACAGTGCGTATGTAATGCACAGCATTTTGATGTCAATTTTAGAACAAAACAAGACCTGTAAAATTACACTTTCTAATAAAAATATTTTTGAATCTAAATTATATATAGGCTCCTAATGGGTGAGGTAAGAAGAGCATGCATGCTCAATCTATCAAACGAGTTTTGGTTCACCACTCTCCCACAGCCTGAGTGGAGTGGTAAAATCTTATACAAGCAAAGCAGGAGTAAAAGTTCATGGTGTCCAGAGGTGTACATCAACACCTGCGAATAACTACAAGAAAATTTGATACGAATCTGAGCCGCAGCCGCACAAGATAAATATACATTTCTTTTATCACATCTCTTAAATCGTTAAATTCTTTATAAAGTTTTTGGAGTTAAGTATTAAAAAAAAAAAAAAATGGATTTTTTCCATCCGTACAGTTTCTTATATAGCAATAAATAAATAAATCTTTGACCTGGTGACCTTTCAAAATGGTGGAAATGGAGAACAAGAACAGAGGGGAATATTTTTTATTAGTCAACTGATGATCGGGAGTAAAATAAAATTTTCAAACAAATGAAGGGAAATAACTGTAAAGGTGTGTCTGATTTTTTTAAAAACCCTGTGTTATTTTAAATTTATAATATCGTAGTTTAATATACCACAGATCCACAAGTCATTAAGTGTGATAAAATACACGAAAAGTTACTTCACTGAATTTTCTATCTCATAAATTACAACATAGCATTTGGAGTAATTATCATGCGTGTAATTCGATGGCCGGATGCCTATTAAAAAACAAAAAAACTAGCGTAATTGCATGATGCCTTATTTGTACTGTGCTCAGGGTAAAATTATTTAATTGTTGAAGATTAAGCCATGCGTGCAGTTAAGCTGCTTCTTTTTGTCAGCTGGATAATCGACGATCACCAAATATAGGGAAGCTTCAACTTGTAAAAGCCCCATGCAGCACCGCATTTTAGAAAAAAATATTGTTTAATTCTGTGCTGCACAAAATCTTGAATATTTATGTATATATATTTATGTATTTTTTTTCCGTGTAAAGTGACCTATAACAGACAGGGCCAGAAATAGTGTTCCGATCGTACGCTAAATTTTCGGCGGGAGGACTTTCAGCTAGAAAATTGACATTTGGCATACATAAAGCCAAGGGTTGTAAGTTTTTTTGTCATGTGTTAAAAAAAATTTAAAATCACTCCTTTATGCTTTTTTAGGGATGTATTCACGATTTGCATTAATTCCTTATGGGATTTCCATGTTAAATTAAGTTGATAGAAAAATTTTGTTTGATCAACACCAAATTTTATTTCTAGGGGGTTCAAAATACGCTGAATCTAATGTAGTTTCCCGCGTGGCTCATATGAGTTACCCTTCATTAGAACCGTCAGAAGAAAAACAAAACCCAGGTACGCTGTCATGGTTGAAAAGTGAAAGGATAGGGATTCGAGCATAAGAGAACATAGAAATAAATATCAGTAATAATCTAATGAATATATTATAAATATGATATTCATAAAAAAAATATACCAGACATTATACGATTGCACAATAAATATATCTCATAATTAGTCTGGAATTCAACTGCGACCAATTAATATATTATATAATAAATATACATATATACATATATTTTTTTGTTATCATACTTGTATGTATATTTCACAACATCTCTCTCGTTATATTCGTCTCTTTCGATAAATCACGTGGCTGTAATCAATGCATATAGGGTTCAATACGCCAGATTGACAGCGTGATATATAAGTATAAAATACCCGTCTCCGAAAGAGCTAGTCTGTTGCTGCCTCCTCCACTGCTATCTCAACTGCTGGTTCTCGACTTATTAGTACCGATCAGTTAGTTTACAGACCAGTGACACCAAACATAGCTGGGAGTGGACCAGCCGATCGCATCATCATCACGCTCTCATATATTATACTTATCTGCTTACAAACCGCCGTATCACCGTCGCCGCGACTTTGGCAAATCGCTGGCTCGTCCGCGCCAGCCTATCTATCTTATTTTTGCCAGCCTTGCAAAATCAAAAGACTGGCTGACATAATGCCTGACGATAGACCCGGAGCAACTAGCGTCATACGCTTGTGGACAAGAAAAGAGGCTATTATGAAGCATTGGAGAACTCATTGGCTAGATTACAACCCTGTAAGTTAAATATGTTTTGTTTTTATATATTTTAACATATATTGAACATTAAAATATACTGAACATTTTAATTAATTGCTTAATTAATGCTTTATACTATATATTTGCTTCTATGATACATAAAACGTTAGTAAATAAATGTTAAAAAACATTATATAATAATATATTTATATTTTATAATTAAAATATATAATGAAGTCTTAAACTTTCACATTGATACATAATATATTAATTATATGATAGATTTGGAATGTAAAAGTGTTTGGAATTGAATCTATATTTTGTATGAAATTCCATGTAATATATTTTTATTTATTACTTTTATTACTTTAAATAATTAATAAGTTGATGTACTTTCACATACCATATGGTCCAATCTCCGCAATGAGATATTAGAATGTGAAAATTTTAGTGGCTTAATCGAAAGAAGGGGTAAAAATATGGTACTGTGAATTTTTTCAGATTTTTCTGAGACCGGGAACTATGTTTAAAAAATTATTGAAAGTCCATTTGATGACGTCACGGGCGGCACTAATTAAGAAAAAGGATAGGGCAGTACCGCCCGTGACGTCATCAAAATAGACTTTCAATAATTTTTTAAAAATAGTTCCCAGTCTCAGAAAAATCTGAAAAAAATCACATTACCATATTTTTACTCCTTTTTTCGATTAATCCACTAAAATTTTCACATTCAAATACCTCATTATAATTAATAAAATAGGCATATGCGCCGTGTACTCTATTATATAGTCAGTGTTAATGTGTGATGCTGCATAAAAGTTCAAGGAGCGGCGAAGATTGCCCAGCATACATAATTATGGTACATCAATAAACTTATTACGTTTACTTCGCCTGATAATATTTATTAATATTCTATTAAATAGTTATTATTGTAAGTAGTCATTATTATTTCTGATCTAGAACAAATTTTGTAAAATCTGAAATCTTTTATTCCATAAAAATACCATAACTTTTTTTCAATGCGATTGTTACACTAAATTTATGATCTATATATAATTATGAATCTTCTATAGAGTTACAAGCTTATATAGAGATATGAATTATTATCTATTGAGACTTTATGTGTTTGTAGTTTGACCCTACCGAATTATCAGGGTCAGATATCATGTGACTCATGTGATTGCTTATGATACCGCCACGGGTGTCACGTACTGTATATAAATACTGTGTGCTTGTCTTGCTTAATTACTACGGGTAGATATAATATGTACCGTGCTGATTGGTCCAATAATTCATATTTTAATATTATTGTTTTTAAGAAACTAAATCATCAACCATTGTTGCTGTTAGATCGCAAATTTAGTTACAGTTATCCACGGAATATAATACAATGGTAAATATTAAATACACAACAAACAAAAACGATATGGGTTTTTTTTTTTTTTTTTTTTTTTTACAAAATATGTTAGCACCCGGCTGCACCGCCTGCACCCAATTTGAAATAAAAAATTTAATGATCTCACTTTTAATGTTTTAGACAGAAGTCATACATAGATTCTTATTAACGGTGATTAAAGTTTAATTTGGACTATTGAATTAATTATGGACAACAAACAAGGTGTGAATAAGGAATAAAATAATGAATTATATATATTTTACCTCAAAAATTTTGATGAAATTGCATTCTGTTCAAAACAAGAAATTCATTAAGTTAATCGAACAAATCAAAAGGGAACAAAAAATTCCAAACTTTATTATATAATTTTTATTCCAGCCATTAAAAACAAACATTTTAAAGATAAAAGATACATAATGTAAGTATAAATATTTTTTTTTAGAAACCAACATTATAAACTATTAATAATAATAATTAATTATAAAAAATTACAAATAATGCCTTGTCAATCTTTTTATAATTAATATATTACAAATATTTACACACGATATAATTATTTGTTTGTCGGCAATGTGAATAAATCTTTTATTTGCCCAGAATATTTAAAAATATTTCTTGAGAAGTTCTCTAATTATACTTGTTACAGTTTTTTCATAGGGATTGCTTAATCATGCACTTAATTGATGTGTGCTCTCAGAGTTTTCGGATCTCACCTATCCTATTCATTAGGCCCCTATAATTTAAGCTATGATAATAATATAATCATTAATTACAAATTAAATAGGGGATAAATTTTTGTTATGTTTAGAATAGTAAAGTTGACAATCACCATGAGGTTGCTAATCGCACTGCTATATTGTTGACGTGCTTATATCTTAATGTACAATCGAAAAGCAATAAAGATGAATATGAATGGATAAGATAGGAAAAAAATAACAATAAAAAAAAATAATAAATAAATAAATAAATAAATAAATAAATAAATAAATAAATAAATAAATAAATAAATAAATAAATAAATAAATAAATAAATAAATAAATAAATAAATAAATAAATAAATAAATAAATAAATAAATAAATAAATAAAACAGTCCAAAAATGCAGAGTGCGGATAAACTGATTGATTCCATGCAAAGTCTGCAGTAATGTTCAGCAAAAATAAAAGCTGTGTGATTATTCAATATTTATTAATATATACAATTATAAGCTACGTTATACTTAAGTGTGAACGTAAAAAGACACATCAGACACATGAAGAGCCAAGAAATGTAGACCGGCCAGCTAAGCTCCAATTTGGAATTTTACAACAACAAAAATTGCGACTTAAGTTTTTGAGGTATTGACTTGAAACTATGAATATATATGTGTGATACTCATGTTCAGATATATATATTTTTTTTCTTACCAGTTCCATTGGTCTCAAAAAATCACTGCAGAAATCCATTTTTACCAAAAATTTCAGCAGTGCTTTTTTGGAAAAATGGAAATGGATACAAAACAAAAATACTTGGACAAAAAGGTATTACAAATGTGTAAACCTTATTATTAAGAAACTTTTAAGTCGATCAATTCCTCAAAAACTTAAGCTGCAAAAAAAATATTTTGTAAAATTCCAAATTGGAGCCGGCCTTGCACATATTTACTTAAATTATCAATAAATTAATTGTTCATCATTAAATTATAATCACTGTCGTAATCGTAATATTTACAAACCATATATACTGAATATATATACATACGCGTATATAGTATCATATTGTATTATGTGAAGTATATAAAGTTGGCAAGAAGTTCCGAATAACCTTCTGATGTTCACCACGCAATTTCAGTCGAACATTTTGGACCTGCGAGCTCTTCAACAAACTTCATTTGGCTTTTCATCAACACGCACGTTGACATAATAATATATAATAACCAAAGTAACTTAATTCGATTATGTTATAATGTCCTATATTATGTTAATTATAAACCGTGCGCGGGCTCCTTTTTTTTTTACGATTTATTGATCTGATCAAAACTAGCAAAACCAAAGAATTAATAGTTTAATTGATCAATATTGAATGACCATGCATGCAAAAGCCAATCTATTTCTTCCGATATCTGTTGAATATTGGTTGGTGCATGCGTGCCCCCCCCCCCCCATTATATTTATTCTTCATTATTGTTTGTATGAGTATATACAATTAAACAATATGTATATATTATATAATTACATGATATATATAATTATAATCAATAAATATAATTGGATCGAACAAAGTAAAATTAAAAATATATTATATAATTTTAATTTATGGAAAATACATAATATATATTATATGTATTTAAGCAATAAATATTTTATTTCTCTTGAAAATCATAAAAGTTTTTCAATTTTAGTTATATATATGCGCAAACAATTAATTTCTTGAATTTGAATAAAAATTAAGCTAGAGCTCAATATAATTATGCTCTGTATAATTATTATTATGAAGAGTGAAAAGGAAGGTTAATTTACTGTATGTCTGTAACAATTTTTTCCCCAACTCTTGGTTAACTTTTTTTTTTTTTGTATTGTGATGGTAATATAATAGAGTCTCGTACTTCTCAGCACATGATCAGACATACATAATATATATATTATATGCACATTTAAATTTAGTATACTTGATTTAACCCCTGATTTTGGTGTCACTCGAATCTAAACTGGTATTATCATATGGTGTTAGAGAGAGAGAGAGAGAGAGAGAGAGAGAGAGAGAGAGAGAGAGAGAGAGAGAGAGAGAGAGAGAGAGAGAGAGAGAGAGAGAGAGAGAGAGAGAGAGAGAGAGAGAGAGAGAGAGAGAGAGAGAGAGAGAGAGAGAGAGAGAGAGAGCTAGAATTAACGAACAGTCGACCCACAGCCTTATAAATATAAATAAATTATCAAATTATCCATTTATTAAACTGTGATGTAAAGTAAATTTTTATGTTCACTTTTTTTTTTTTTTTTTCTTCACGTGAAAGCCTGCAGATTGTCAATACATTGAATATTAATAATAAATTATGAATAGTACGGTACACGAGTAGCATATATCCTTATAATAATATTTGATATGCCTGCATGCGTACATTGTGGGTATTAATTAATTTTCCGGGCCCATATATTTGAAAGCATTTTTAAGTAAATTTTTTTTAAATATAGTGCGCAGCTAGTGTTTTTGGAATTAAAAAAATGGTGTTGAATTTACAAAATATATGATACGTACAACTGAATACATATAATATATTTTATAATATACTTATACATCGAGGACTAGCTCCTCTAGCTGTGTTGCTCCCAAAAGTCGCATGATTTTTTTTACTCTAAAAATTGCTTTTATATATTTTATATTATAATTAAATCCTTCCTATAGACTCTGAAGACGCGATCGCATGAATATATTTTACATAATTATTTTTGCGTTGCAGTATTAATTAAGTATATAATTATTTATCATTATTTATGTATCTATATTATAGCTGCAAAATAAATTAATTGTCTTAGTTTTCATTATAATACATGAATTTCAAATCCTCTTTCACGCCAGAAATATAATAATTTTGTTTTAAAAATTGTCAATAGATGGCCTAAGATGGCAAAAGCTGTCTTGCTACATTTTTTTGCTATGACTTAAATCACCTGTGTGGTCACTGTGGTCGTCTTCTGACTGCTCGGTATAGTGCAGGTGCTGACATTTTCCTTCTGTCAACTGAGGTAATAAGCACTATTAAATACATTGAACTTTATAAATTGAATACGTGTATTGTTCTTGGCCATGAAAGCAATTAATTTCCTGCCAGCCGAACAGCTGGAAAACTAAGATAAGCCTTACAGAAAGTTACAAACAGTAATGATTATTGAGGCCTGTCTTTTCCGTTTGTGTTTAAATCAGCAGTATGCATAATATGCATATAGTTAAATGTATAGACTGCATAGAAATAACAATTAAATATAAATAATGTCGTAGTCTGCCACTCGTTCCAGGCTCTTTAAACTTTAAACAATGAATCGTGAATTCATGAATCATAGCACTTAACTGCATCAGTCATGTGTGCAAATAATTTGCAACCATCACAATAATATTTTGAAGTAATTCTTTAAAAACCACTTGTGTGTGTCATAAAAAACGTAAATTTATCATATTCAAACTGTCAAACGAATAAATGAAAGAAACTTGAAAAGAATTAGTTAATTGCTCTTTTTGTTGTTGTCCTCACCAGCAAGTTTTCCAATATACTGATGTCACTTTGTCTGTGCTGATATACATACATCATTACTCTGTTTACATGTCACACCCTCTGGATCCTATGTTATAGCTTAATTTACACACCTTTCTTCAAACTGAAAACATATGCCATGGCATCCAGCTCATGAAAACACAGCACATTATGGAGCTCATTTATTTAATTCTTTAAAGCTGTTTGTACCCAAGTGTTTACAGTATAATATAATGGCAATGATATAAATGTATGAAATTGTTGGAGTATAAAATTAAGGTCACATGCAGTCATTGCTATCATCTCTTATCACTCATGTATACCTTGATGTTCCTTAAATTAATGATGTCATATCCATATGCATAAGGCTTGTCCTGTGTATGGTATATATTATATAGATACTTGTTTTTAGTTTCCTTTCGGTACAGGTTGCATGATCGTAAAGAGTACACACTATATAATATTATATATACCTGATGCCAAATCTTGTTTTGTCCCAGTCAATGAATATTTTTGCAATTCTTTATACCTTTTGTGGCGTACAATAAAATTAAGGATCAATAAAAGGCGACACAAGTAATTGAAATTATTGAAAACTGTTTGAATAGAATTCAGTATATGTACAGTTCTTAAAGTTAAAAAGTGGAATACATGTGTTATAATCTAACGTATGATTTCCAATTTTTAACTTTAAGAACTGTACTAATAATAACCAGTGGTGTGCTATTGAAGGAAAGGGCATGTAACAATTAAGTTATTTTGCATAGAAGTACTTCTGATAGAAAGTTAATTTGCCTTTTAATTAAATGTACAGTACTGTACTTCTGAATTTAAATTTAGGTTCTATTAAATTATTAAGCTGAAACTTTTATAACAGTGTCTTCCATGTATAAAAATTTAGCTGCATACCCTGAAGTCATGATCCTACACCAAGATATAGTGTAGAAGAGGGACGAGAATCCATAAAGTCACGTGACCATTCTTGTGACGTCATGATAGAGCCATCCAATGTTATTCTTATGGCACTCTATCATGATGTCATCAAGTGGACGGGGCTTAAACACTCAAAAACCATACCTCTTCTACATTATCTTGATCCTACACATGTGCCCTATGCCACTGATATAACTATATATGCAATTTCCAGCAAGAATTGTGTAAAGAAAGTTAAAGGGTTGCCTTACTTTTTCTTACAGCCAGAGGAGAACCATGGGCCTTGGTCGGTGTGGGGGGAGCGGGAGCCCTCCGTGAGATATCCAAACTCCTGCGTTGCATCCATCAAGTAAGCAACGTTCCTCATATACTTTGTACACTCAAACAAACAAAAGACTTTTTAATTATTAATTATGCATGTTTTGCACTGCAACAGTAAACACTTTTTGATTATTTCAGTGTACATAAATTCAATCATTAATAAATAACTAAGGGAAGTCTTATTATATGTAAAAACCACTATGATTTAATGACAGGACTTTTAGCTGTTGCTCTATTGTATCACATTAGTGAAAGGCATAGTGTAAATACTAATTGTGTTTATAACCACAGTATGGAGTTTTACAAATGTTTAAAAAATATTATATTACTTTTAAATTCTCTTTCCCCTTAATACTTGCTCTACATGTTGTCTGTACCATAACTCAAGTCAGTCAAATTTAAATTTTTTCTTCTTTAAACTATTATAACATTTCATTATAACATAAGTCTGTCTAAAATGTGAGACAGAATTAAAAGTAAATTTCTCGTTAAAAAAAAAAAAAAAAAAAAATGTTCTGTTTCTCTCCATTGAAAATTGTTGCCGCAGCTTCATTATGACTGAACAGCAGTTGTGGCAAATCTTGAAGATAACTGGACAGAACCTTACGATTGGCATACTTAAGTAGAATTAATAAAGAAGAGGGAACTAAATACTCTGTTGATTGCCTCATCATCCAGCATTCTCTTAGTATAAAGTATGAATGTCACGAAAGATTGAGACTGCGAAATAAAAAAACAGGTTAACTAACATTTGCAATGAAAGTCACTTTCAAATTTCAGAGACAAGAGAAACAGCTCTTATTTAAAAACACAATGGACAATTTTGCATGACATTTTTTTATTGCAGAAATGGATAGAGGGTACCAAATTATGCTACTCTGAATTTTTCAGATTTTTTTGAGAGCGGGAACTATTTTTAAAAAATTATTGAAAGTCAGTTTTATAACGTCACAGGCGTTTAGCGCCTATCCTTTTCGGAAGGACGGACTCCTGGTGACGTCATAAAATCGACTTTTTAATAATTTTTTAAAAGTAGTTTCCGGTCTCTAAAAAATCTGAAAAAATTCAGAGTAGCATAACTTTGCACTCTATCCATTTCTGCAATAAAAAAATGTCATGCAAATTGTCCATTGTCTGTTTTTGCAACTGGCAGTCTAATTTATTTCATTTGATTTACAAGCAAACATCATGTCTGTGCTGTGTTTGCAGGATAATGTCTGGATCGGGATCGTCACCAGCAGTGGGATCGTTGCCCTTGGTGGGTTCAACTCCTCCGGCAGGATTGACACTCCCTGAGGGGACCTCCTCTCCCGAGGGTACGTCACCCCCTGCAACCACTGATGACACCGATGACTGCTCCCCCGGCTCACAGCGTTCAGCAAACACCAAGCTTGAGTGCAACAAAGTGTGCGGGGTGTGTGGAGACAAGGCTTTTGGTTACAACTTCAATGCCGTCACATGTGAATCATGTAAAGCATTTTTTAGAAGGAATGCTCTTAAAAACAAGGTAATTTAATTTCATTTATAGGAAAATATTTAGTTTAAAGTGTTAGTTGGTAATTATATTTCATAGTTTTCTTTTCGGTTAATACCGTTTTTAATTTTGTTTGTAATGCATGTAATCTCTATTTTAAGGAATTCCGCTGCCCGTTTAGTGAAAACTGTGAAATAACACCTGTAACAAGAAGGTTTTGCCAACGCTGTAGGCTTCATAAATGTTTTGATATTGGCATGAGAAAGGACTGGATAATGTCTGACGAGGATAAACAATTGAAGAAAATGAAAATAGAACAGAACAGGCAACGGAGACAAGATGGAAAACGTGAAGGGACGGATGACAGCAAAAGCTGGCAGCCTGCAAGCAAGGTACAGTTTTGGCCCACTCCCTCCCTTACTCTGACACTGTTTTCTTTACAGTAAAGAAATTATACTAATAATGTACCCTGTATACCAAAATTGAAAAATGCATGAATCTCAGTTTAGCACCAGCATTATGCATAATTGTTTGAATATTTTCTGCATTACATATTAAAATATATTTTTGCATGACAGTTATAATCTGATTTTCCAGACAACATCGTTAGTTCTGTCAAGTAGCAGTTAATATTATATAATTCCATGCAGGAAGTTCAGTAGCCAGTTCGATAAAATAATAAGCTGGTTTCATAGACTGATAGCTGAACTGTCAATGATAATAATTAATTTCATGGAAACCAAAATAATGTACATACCCTAAAAACAGCCACAAATGATCTGTGTCTGAAGGCTTTCAATTGCTTCAGGTGCCTCGACTGATGACTGAACAAGGCAGTGCTGAGGTGGACGTGCACAGCTGCGGTCCGGAGAGTCCTGCTGGCAACTCATCATCTTCTGGTTGCTCCTCGTCGGGCAACAGTCCCGCCTCAGTGCTTGTGAATGGCAGCCCCTCCTCCTCCACAGGCGTGGGGAACACCAACTCGCCAGTGGCTGTGAGTGTCATCACCTCGCCATGCCCCCGCCTCGAGGCAGCTGAGGGTGCTCTGCCGGTCTCAGCACAACCCACTGCCAGCGCAGCTCTACCGTCCATGCTACGCTCCATCCTCAGCCCTGGCGACACATTACCACCAAATCACAATAACACCGCAAGCCTCGGAAAAATGCCTCTTCTATCTTCTCTCATCAATCCAGTAATGGAGACTTCTAGTGATTCAATCGAGGCCAACATTGTACTACCGCCACGGGAGTCAACTGCCTCACCTATGGTAGTAGATTTATCACTCAAAGGTGAACCGTTATCTCCACCTGGGTTACCACCTTTACCAACTGCTTTCCTTGCATCTCCATCTCCGAAATCAAGTAGTCAATGTTCATATGAAGCTCTTGCCCACCAACCAGTGACTTCACCACCAAGTCCAAGTGTATCAGTCATCAACACTGCACCAACAATCACACCTAATCCTCAAAGGTGAGAGCTAAATGTCAACATAACAACAAAGCAGAGCAATCATGTTTGAAGGAGGGGAATGGCTTCAGCTTTTATATTTTTATTATTTTACAAATCAATTTTAAAATATCAAACTTGTTAGCTATTTAATGAAAGAAAAGGACAGACAAGACCCATAAAAACACAAATTATCGAAAGGTGATAAATGCTATTTATCATTTATCACTTATCACCTTTCGATAATTTGTGTTTTTATGGGTCTTGTCTGTCCTTTTCTTTCATTGAATAAATATCGCTTAGACGATTTTTCATTAAAGAAAACAAACTTGTTAGCTTAAAGTTAATAAAGTTTAACAAAGTCACCACTCCGCCTTCTATGATTTCCAGCAGTTAACATTCAAAAAGCCTCACCACGCTCAGTGCGCTCTTTGAATGTTAACTGCGGAACTTTTAGAAGGCAGGAAGGTGGTGACTTTATTATTATTATTTTTGGTGCACTTATGAGTTTGACATTATTTATAAAACAATAAAAATATGAAAACTGAAGCAGCTTTTCTCCTTTAAGAATAGCAAGTTCATAATATTCTCAATTTGTGTAATCGTGGAGCTATATAACATGAGAAAATCTCACAATTTTGATTTTTTTTGTAGCAGCACGTCATCCGTAGCACCAGACTCCATAGAGTCAATTCTCAGCGAAGCCATCAAGCTGGAGTTTGAGGCGTATGGTGCTCGCTCGGCAGGCAACACGTCAAGACAACTGAACGAGGCAGAGAGGGCCAAGTTAAACGAGCTGATTGTGGCCAACAAGGCCCTGCTGGCTCCGCTCGATGATGACCTGTCGACGCTTGTGGGAGACGACTGTCGCTTCAGAGTAAGTACATTGGACTGCTTTGTTTATTTTAGACTGTGCATCAAATTACTTTACTTAATTTATACAGTACATGTAAAAAATACATATTTTTTAGCCAAAATAAAACAAAAATAATAAGTATTGTTTTGTTACCCAGAGTGGAGATGGCCAAAGCCCAATGCTGCTTGATGTTATAAACCTTACTGCCATTGCGATACGGCGACTCATCAAGATGGCCAAGCGAATCAGTGCTTTTAAGAATATGTGCCAAGAAGATCAAGTAGCTCTTCTGAAAGGAGGGTGCACCGAGATGATGATTCTACGAAGTGCGATGACCTATGATCCTGATAATGCATCTTGGAAGGTGATTAAATCACACTAACTAGAATTTCAAGATAAAGATATCTTTCAACTTGACTTCACCTTTGATAATAATTTCTGGTTTATTTACGTTTTGTAATGATTGAGAAAATGATAGAAAGCATTTTCAGGGTCACTTTGTTGTTGATTTAATTCAATAACAGTTTTAATCTATAATACTGTATATAGCTTAATAGATAAGAAGTGTAGGAGAGGTCAGTTTTCAATCTTGTAAATTCCGTTATTGGAAAAGGTTAAATTTACTTAAATTAGTTTGTAGTACAGTTTGGTGCATTTAAGGTAACATTTAAATTCTTCTGTAAGAAATATTAGGAATAGAATGCAATATTTTACAGTTTTAAGTCAAGAGAAATACTATTTAATTAAAAAAAAGAAATCGGTACTGTCGTGCAGTGCAAGAGTTATGTTGAACTCCGCGTACAGTAGCTTATATTGTAAATCTTTAAAATATGTAGTGAGCTGATCATTGTAGGTCATAATAGCCGAGTTCCCCTTTGGACAATTAATGAAACCTATTGCTATGCAAGTTCATGTATCTTCTTATCACTTATTTAAAAAGACCATGGTGATTATGATTATGATAGCTGTACTGAAAATAAAACAAAGAAATCATTCTCACATGACAGGAGTATACAGAATTTTGAGAGTTGCATGTATAGTCGGCACCCTGAAAGATGTCCCTTTTGCCATGAGGTGGCATCAATGTATTCGTTGAACAATACTGTACATTGATGCTATTGCTATCTTTTTCTTTTGGCAAGTAAAATTTTCCTAGACAAAGAGTTTACATTTTTATTTCATTGGTTTTCCCCTTTAAGCATCTGAGCTTTTACTAAGAATGTTTGTATGAATGCAGATCCCGCATTCGCAAGAACGCCTCAACGTCAAGGTGGACGTTCTGAAGGAGGCACGTGGCAACATTTATCAGGAGCACCAGCGCTTCTTGCAGACGTTTGATGCTGCGTGGCGCACTGACGAGAGCATCATGCTACTGCTTGGGGCCATCACCCTCTTCACGCCAGATCGTCTGCACGTCGTCCACCAAGATGTCATCAAGCTTGAGCAGGTGAGGAGCAATGCTGGGAAGAAGATGTGGTGTCATGGACCTTGGTATCAACACAGGATGATGGCAATTTGTTTATATTTTCTTGGTTTCTATTACAAATGTATATCATCAATTGGTATATTCACCATTACTATTCTCGGTCATGTTTTGTGTTTGGCATTTTTTAAATTCCATGTTGCCGTGGTAGTGTCTACTTTGCCAAAGTCAACGTGGTAGAAAATGCCAAAATGCTGATGTCCATAGGAAACTAGCTTTACATTGGTAACTAAGTGATTAAATTTTAACTTGGCAAACAGCGGCAAAGTATATCAATTAGGCTTGATTTTGTCAAATTTACTCGCATTTATTTTTTTTTTTTTTTTATATAATTTTTAATGCAGAAATACAATGCTTGCTAGCTAAAAATAGAGAAACTTAATAATAAAAACAGCAAAATTTGCATAGTCACAAGTTGAACACTTCCAAGAAATGAAATACAGTAGTTATCTTGTTGTATCATGGTGATGTTGTCTCCCTTCCCACCTCCCTGTAATATTTATTATGGTGCACTGACTTGTTCCAGAACTCTTACTACTATCTTTTACGGCGCTACCTTGAAAGCAAGTTTGCGGGGTGCGAGGCACGCTCGGTGTTCTTGAAGCTGATCCAGAAGATGGCGGAGCTGCACAAGCTCAACGAGGATCACGTGCGAGTGTACCTCGACGTTAACCCACGGGACGTGGAACCATTGCTGATAGAAATATTTGACCTCAAGCCACACTGACCGTGTCCCGCTACTGTGAGTAGCTCTTCTTGAGCAGCACCTGCAACACAATCAGTCATCCACCTTGCCTCAGATGTACCTGTTAATTTGAGAGGATCTAAATTTTTATACTCCATTATTAAGCCAGCATGACGATTCAAGTCAATAATTCCCACTCAAAATAGCTCTATACCCACTCAATGTATACTAGAGTGAATAGAAAATCCAAATTTTTAAAAATTTCAATGTTTTTTTTTTAAAATAGTTATTAACAGTGCAGTGTACAAGTTCACTTGATTGATGCAGGAAACAGGGTTTCAAGCTGTAATTCGGCTGCATGCTGCATACATTTTCTTTTGAAGTAATGTGTCAATACAATAATAATATTTGCATCCAAATTCAGTAAAACTATAGCTGCAGCATAAATTAACAAACTTTTTTCACTATTGGACAAGTTAGCTTATACTGACATACAAGTATACAATGTTATGCAAGTATTTTGACAGTCCAAGCATTCTTATTGTTAACTTCAAATTCAGTTTTTTAATTCTGAAAATATAAAAATTTCTTCATCACTTTGTAATAGAAATTAATCAAGAGTTGCCATAAAACTTGCATTGTTTTCTATTTTAAGTGGTGAAAAACTTAAGATTTGGACTATATGCAAAGTATCATTGTTAATCATATAAAGTTTATTGTTGTTTGCATATTTTGTATCTTTATTTAGAGGACCATAAATTCAATTTTTATTTTTATTACGTATTACATAATATTTCAAGACAAATTAATAAAATGAAATAATAAATAATTGCAATAAATAATAAATTTAATTTTTTAAAGTAGCTTACCAGATATGCTAGAATAATCAAGTGCAGTTTTGATCATAAAATGTTTAACATTTTTATTTTCTAGATTGAAATACAAAATGTGTCTCTCAGGTAGATCTTATAATATGATCATCATCGTAAAACGTAATATAATATTACAAAGTAAAATTGACATAAAATATGTCAACTTTTCCATACCTGGTCTGCTTTTGTGCTTATTTTTTACTGTATATATATATATATATATATATATATATATATATATATATAAATATATATATATATATATATATATATATATATATATATATATATATATATATATATATATATATATAAATGATATTCTTTAATTTCTGTTTGAAAATAATTTGTTATGTAAATATAATATATTATATTAATTCTTAGCAGTAAATCTTTACTAGTGATCTTTTTTTAAAAATAAAATACTGTATTTGACATTAGATGCTAATTATGTTGAATGTTTGTGTAATGGGTGTGGAAAAAACACGAGTCCTAGATGTGGTTTGTGGTTACATTTGTCTGCTCAAATGATTTGCCAGTTTCACTAAAAAATAATCCTTAAAAAATATGTTTGTAGAAAATCAGTATTTTATATATATAAATAATTATAATATAAATGATAAGAAGAAGAACCTCTGTGTATAAATTGAACATTTATTGGGTACACAGAAAGCCACGAAGCAAATAATTTTTTTTTTTTTATATAAAATTAATACTTTGGATAACCCTTGATTGCATGGTCTTATCACTTTGGCCTTGATTTAATTCCATCTGTGAGATGGCTAAAATTACACATCTAAAGCAATAAACTTTTTTTTTTTTTTTTTTTTAGTTAAGTGGGGCTTAAATGTAACAGCAATTATATCCCTCTTCGCCTTCCTCTTTTAAAAAATAGCTAACTTTATATTGTGGTGTGCTATGATTAGGCAACATTGGTTTAACAATAATTTTTTCATGTTAAGGTTTTGGGGTTAGAATAGTGCTAATGGGCAACATTCATGCAGGTAAGAAAGATGTAAGCCAACCTACTTAAATACCTTTCCTTCCTTTGCTTTCAATTTTGGATAGTCCAGTCCAAAACCTTCCTCTGCTTTTAATTCTAAACAGTATGTAATACAATTCAGCATTCCTTGCAATCCCTTCGAGACAGTAAAATCCACAATGAACCTTGACTTCAAAGCATATTAATATTTTGAACTAAAAAAATAAAAACAAAAAACATTATTATTATGTACAGTCTTTGTCTAAAATGAGTAGAGCACTTTGTATGTGCTTTGCCAAACTCTGTTTCTAACTGTTTTCGACATTGTAGAGTTATTCAAAAAGAGTGGAACAGAGAATTGGGTGTGTGTTCACAGTGTTCCTTTTATTGAAACTAAATCTGTGCATTGCGTCAAGTGCATTAATACCATGAGTATAATAAAAATAAGTTGAATCACAAATTTTATGGAACCTGATTATACGTACCTATTTAAGTTACAAACTTTGATTCTTAAACAACAATATACAGTAATACTAATATTACTAACAAACCAACTAAACTTTATAATAACTCTAACTATACTAACAAAATTTCCATTTTACCTTGAAAATATAAGCCATGATATGATTTTAGATAGGCACGGATCCAGAACCAAATTACCCCCCCTTTTTTTTCCTGGATCCGTGCCTGATTTTAGAACACCAAAAGATTTTTAAAAAGTTCTGTTAGATATTCGGAAAGTATACAAAAAAGTTATGAAATTTGACACCAATTGTCTTTAAGTTTTAAAAAAATACAGTATAACTGGTATTAGAATTGAAAATATCAACATTAAAACTACTGTAATTATAATAAATGTTGTGTTTAGTCAGGATATCTTGTCAAATCCAGTTTCATCATTGTTTTCTTCCAGTCAATTATTGTGTTGGGAACGTAATGCTATATTATATAGTAATTTGGTTTATTGATGAAACGTAATATAATATATATATGTATACTGTAAATTAATTAAAAAACATGAATATAATTTTGATTATTGTAAAGTGAAATATAAACAATTTGAAAGTAAGCTTCATGCTTGTTGGCTGTTTGTTTTGTGGCAGTTCATATAATCACAGTAATTCCATCCTTTGTTTGAATGTGGGAACTTCACACTGATAATGAAAACCTTATATTCCTCTTTTTTTTTTTTTTTTTCATTAACAGCAAAAAATAATAATAATATTAAATTACCATTAACCATTAAATTATACATCATCAATATTTTTTTTTTTTTAGTTTTAATTTCATTACGATTAAAAAATTGTAGACTATTTTTTCTCATAGAAGTTTTTCATCTATGATATTTTCAAATAATTTTAACGGAAAAAAATCAGAGGAATATGAGAATGCCATCAGTTCATTTATTTTTGTTACATGTACTGTAATACAGTAACTACATCTAGAAAATAATCAACATTTTTTTAATGGAGTTTTATTTAATTTACGCTGTAACACAAAGTTAAATGTTATTTTCTTCTTTTAAAATATATTTGTTTCTTCTTTTAAATAATACACCCATATAAATGTTCAGCAGGATTGTAAATTAAAGCCATGATGTGATGTATATAGTCAGAGGTGCAAGTAAGCCGGAACATGTGATGCATCCTCATTTCAGTTGTGGGCATCATGCAGTAGTAAAACTTATATGTAGTGTTCCGGTAAATAATATGACTTTAAACTTCTTCCACCCCTGAATATAGTTCAATATATTATATACGTTTTAGAGTACAAAAGTGTAAAGACGGTACGTGTTTTGAATCAATAATCAGTCTGAATTTACTGATTCTTAATCAGTACGAAATATGTGCTAAAGTGAATGATTGTGTAGTTTTTAATTTTATATATTATTAGAGGTGATAAATTTTAACTGAACCATTTTCCCATAATTGGACCTTATATATTATACACATAGAATTATTTTATCAATACTCTTTTCTTTATTTTTGTTGTTAATGGTTTTTATTATTATGAGAAACTACATTTAATTTTAATTTAATTAATTTACATTTAACTCTTAACCTATATACCAAATAATTATCTTGTATAAAGTTATTATTATTATCATTTTACAGTGTTATGTTTCAATAAACATAAGTCAATTTTTACCTATATTCATAATATTATATACTTTTGTCAAGTTGTTCGAAGCATATTGTTAATTAAGTGTTATACTACGTGGTATTTGGTTGATGTATTTGATAATAGATGATATAGTGCCCATTTGGGTTCAATGTGGCGACTATTAAATTAATGTTTTAGCAAATACATAATAGTGACATATTTTCAAATGTGTTGGTTATTGCACAAGAATTTATATAAATTGGTAATTCTCAGTTAAAAGCTGATCGACTTTGCTTGAAAAGCTATTGGTTTTTTTATATGTCCAGGCAATTTATACTTTTTACAGCTCCATGAGGCCATAACCACCAAAGTATTGAATATAATTATAATTTAATTACTCTACTATTTTAGTGATCATAAAAAAAAAGAAAAAAAATGTTCCTTCCTCTCTTTTATAAACAGTGTCAAAATAATTAGAAAAATATTCCGTTTAATTTATCTGTACTTGAATTCTATTATTACCAAGAAGTGACATCTTTTTAAATGCTAGCTGGATTTGTGGTTTTTGTATGAGTAATTACATTTTGCAAAATCATTTCAACTTAACATTTGCAAACATTTGCAATAGTGAAGTATAATTAATTAATTTATAATGTATAATTGATTTTGATAACTATCATGAAAATTAAATTTCACGCCCCATGACATTAATTATATAAATTTAAAAAAATTGATATAAAGTACCAATTGTTAAGTTTATGTATCCTACCATTTCCTTCTGAACCTTCTTATAGGCTCTTGACCTAATTCTTCAGCACCTGTTGTTTACTTAATTTTTACTATAGCAAATGATAATATTTGATAAAATATTGTAAATGAAATAAAATGTAGTGAATTTTCATTATGTGGAACAAACACAAACATTTATACTATTTTTAACTACATGGTGTAATGTTGGTGTAATATGTTATAAAATGATGTAATTCTATATCTATATATTACATTGTAAATTAAGGCACATCACAGGTAATACTAAAATTAATAAGATAATTTGATTTTTGTGAGTGATAATTTTTAAGCACATTTAGTTTTATAGTAGTAAATATACTTGGGATAAAAAAAAATACTAAAAATGTAAAATTTGTAATGATAAATTACACATCAAACTTATAATTAATATTTAAAAATTATGTTAATAATTACAATAAATATAAAGTATAGTGCCATGTCCTATAGTCATTATATTATATTATATCCATTCAAGAGTAATAAATTGTTTCCCTAATAAACTGAGTGTTATTTATAGCTGTGGTATTTGTACCTTTTTAGGACAGCACAAACCTTATACCCTGCTCTTATTAAGGGTGTTGAAATGCAGTTGAATCCACATTGGCGTTGTGAATATTTCCTGGTATGGTTATTATTGACTGCATTTATCTCAAAATTACATCACAAATTGCGAATTTGCATTTCTTGTCTATTGGAGCTACAGCGCCAGCAAATGAGGCATGGATAAAGTTCGTGGTGCTCAAAAGTGTAAACACTGTAAAGACCTTTCAGATTGGTGCATTGGATCACTATTTGGATTGCATGAATGCATGCATTTTTACAATTATTTAATGATTTTTTTTTAACGCATTTAATTATTGCTAGATCAACAACTTCAATGAACTTCCAGCCAAGGACAAATTATTTGACAAAAATATGTGTCTTTTTACCTTTTATTGATGATGAACAGTAATATAATATCTAAAATAAAATGCTAAAAACCCCTGCAGAATAATACGAAAAATCGCGATTTTATTAAGTCAAAGAAGGTAGTCGTTTTTTATTTTCCTTCTATAGTGGTATGAGGTATGATTCGGTATGAACTTGAATCAAGATTCCGTTTCAATTAAGTGCTTTTAAGTGAATTATGCGATGTCAATTAATGATGTCACACATTAAATCAATATATCATTATCATTGCTTATATAGTCTGCTTGCATGCAGTTATGATTACACGGCTGCTTGCATGCAAGCTGCCTTTCACAATCTTGTTTTTACACGCAAACGAGCGACGCGCTCACTTTTCGATGCTGCTGTGTTGAAATAAAAGCTAGTACACGTAATGAATGGAATCATAATTGTTATCGACCCATCTATATTGTAAAAATGACAATGAACTGCAACTTATATATAGTATAAGTACATTAAATTAAATGAATAGATATTGTAATTTTATCTTGTAAGGGGGAATTGACGGCCGGTATAGTAAATTCTTTATAAATTTTTAATGCATCGAAATAAGCATAAATCATAAATTTTTATACAGGGTGTGCATTTGTATAGTACATATTTTTATTACTGTGCATCGATCTATTTTATTTATTTATTATTATTTTTTTTCAATTTGACACACTGATTACACACATTGTACGTAAAATAAATTTTTATTAATGACTTAGAGTATGCACTATATAGGATGTTGCTGTAAAATCATTCTGTATGCAGATGATAATTATAGTACTATTAATAACTGGCAAAAATTTGATTGAACTCATTGCAAATAAGAAAAAGGCTATGGAACTCTTACAAGTTTATCTTAATCAAAATAAATTGATTATGAACCGGCCATAGCAAAACAAATTTTATGTTGTTTAATAATAGATCAGAGATGACACAAAAGCACAATTTGAAGCACAATCTGGTGTGAAGCTAGTAAAAAGTTGTAAATATCTTGGTTTAATAATTGATGATAAACTCAGCTGGGATTTACATATTGAATATTTGAAAAAGAAGCTGCATTCTGTAAATTTTGCAATGAAGCAGCTTAGAAAGGTATATATGTAACTTACAACACCCTAAAAGTTGTATATCATGGATATGTTGAGTCTAATTTAACATATGGTATACTTCTTTGGGGATCATCAGATCAGTACCAAAACAATTCAATATTTAAATGTAATATATATATATATATATATATTATATATGTTGTATGGTTAGAGCAAAATCTAGAATAAGTTGTAATAGCTTGTGGCAAAAACTAGGCCTACTAAATTTTCCTTGTTTATGCAAATTTTCCATGATAATGTTTGTAAAGAAAAATTTTGAAAATTTATTTATTAGGCCCAAAGCTGTACAATAATCTTCCTGATACCTTAAAACTTAAAACAATTACCTAGTAAGCAACAGTTTCGGTCAAAACTGATTGAATTTTTACTGCGCAGAACAATTTTTATGCCATAACAAGAAAAAGAACAGCTATAAATAATATTAATGCTTTCCTTGCAATAGATTAATATAATAAAATAGTAATATAATAAAGAATTAGTTTTCAGATTGTTCTAAATTAATAAAAAAATATATGTATTTTTTTCATGAATATAAGTTTTAATTTTTATGTTTCTTTTACAGGTATTGCAATACTAAAATATTGTAAACACTATGTACCTTTCACGGTTCTTTATGTGTAATAAATAATTAAAATAAAAAAAATACAATACTCACAGAAGAGAGTAAAATGTATTGTTTAAATAAAAAAAAAATTGTACTTCCATTTTTAAAAATCAAATTTAAATATATATAGGTGAGAAATAAATCATTTATTTTTATACACATACCAAGAGTCTGTTTGTAAAAAGATACACAACCGATTCATGAAACAATAATCACATAAGATGAACCTTCAATATATACAGGAAATATAAGAAAATCTGTTTATTGATTTTTATCTGATTGTGTATATTTTTTACATACAAACTTACTGTGTAATTTTTTTTTTTTTTTACCCTATATAGAATATTTTTTAACACATTTTTATGTTTTCTTTATGTAACATTCGGGGAAAATATAATAAATTAACAAAATATGATGCATATTATAATTATACTTCGAGAGTACAGCAAAAATCTGTATAACTTGCTGGAGAAGCAGCTCTAAAAGATACAAAGAGATGTGGGTTTGCAATTGCAATTTCATTTTTTGAAAGAAACCGTAACTGTTTCTCATATAGGATTTACAGTATTTACAAAATCACGGTAAAAAACAAAAGCAAAAAACATATTATATAAATTACAATATAATTATGTAATTTTATAATATAATGAAACGAATCAAATATTAAAAAAGTATTAAATACATTTTATATTATAGCTTCAGATTCATGTAAAAACAGTTATATAGTTACAGTTATAGAGACAAAATAGTAATATCACAAACTTACAGAACAAGGGTTAGCTTTAGCGAGACAAGCAAGCCCTTAATATTAATCTGCTATTTTTATTTTTTTACCACAAATATATAATATACTATATACACTATATATTTGATACATCTGGAAAAAAATATTAGACTGAAAATAACTTTTAAATCAACACATGCAATTAATGAAGGAGAATTTTAGTGAAACAATTAAGGATGAAGTTAAAACTAAATATTTTTAAGTAATAAAATGTCTAAAACCAAACTTACATTAAGTTTTCTCTTTTATTATAACGGACAACGTGCCATGAAAATTTTGTATTGCATATTTGGACCTCGAGTTATGTATAATTTAAATTTGCAAGGCCGTGGCCGCCCCCGTTCCAGAAGAGCCCGCGAAACGCTCAAGTTAGGGTTTCGGAAGGTTCGGGGTTTCAAAGTAGTATGTAATTAGTAAATAGAAGTACCTAATAGGGTTTAATTAAAAAAAATATATATATTTCAAAATATTTTGAACCCTTAAAATCTGTCTGAAAAACGCTGCGACGTCATAATCATGCAAATAATTAACATGTATTATTATATATAAACATAGATAGGAAGTGACATTGCATGACTATGAAGTCACAGCGTCTTTTCGCTCGATTTTAAGGGTGTTTTGTGGTCCCTTTAAAAAGTTAAAATTCATAACTCATGGACCTCTATACAATATGCAATAAAAAATAATGCAGGTTGTCCTGCACTGTATTATATTTATTATATTCATTGCAATCTGTACTTTTAGTTTGCTTTAAATGCATGCGTTTGTTTATATGAAAAGGTGTATTTAATTATTTTAATATTTGTATATTATAATATTATAATACACATTATAATATAATTTAAAAATTACGAGCTTTAAGGGCAAGACATAAAATGAGAAGTAATTTAAAGATTGATATAAGGAAAGAAGTAGTTAGGAGGGCGGGACTGGGAAATTAAAACTAAATTTCCTTCTATTTTTTTTTTTCTATTTTAATTGAATTTAATAATTCAGGGAAAATATTGATTTAAAATTTAATAAAAAAATATTTACTGAAGGCATAAAGTATGATAAAATGAATTGTTTGTAGTATCGATGTGTTTGTTAAAATGTATAGTGCTAAAGCATATATGTTTTGTCTCCATGACTACACAGGTGCACGCTACAGCAACACTCAGCCAGCCCTGTCCGATAGACAGCCCCCCCCCCCTTCCTCCCTCCTCTCTGCGGGTCACTCCCCGAATGATTGGCATGACCATGGACTGCTGGACACTAGCTAGTCGCCTACATTCACGTGAACCTCTGCCCCAGCACGTGCGCACACGGTGTCCCTGGTGTATCCTCGGCACCTCCCGGTCTCCACCCTTGTCGCGCACCAGTCGGATAAACGTCGTGCATACAGAACAGTGATCCTTCATATTAATGCGATATTACATTCCACATTGTTTCATAATTATTTGCTTATTAATTTAGTATTTAATTTTTAGAATTATGAATAAAAATTTATTCACACGTAGTAATTTTAACAATAATGTTATATCTAATCATCATTCACGTAAGTAAGAATTTTAAAGATCTTTAAATTTTTTAGCCAATATCTTATTATGTAATAGTCATTTAAATATGAATTTTTTTAGCCTTTGTAAAATGAGAATATAAATTTTATATCATACATACCAATACATGTATATATATATAGATATATATATATATATTAGCTATGTCAAAATTATACTATATAATTTTTGAATTTTTTCAATAATTACAATAAATTAAAATGTTAAAAGTATGATTTCAAGTATAATAGTCAACATTTCGTACAGTACATTCCTGTTTTATATAGATACGTACAAAAACCAAAAGTTTCCATATTTTATTATGATGAATTAAATCCAAAATAATGTGATTTAATATTTAATTCGTTTAACAGCTCTAATTAAACTCACCAAATCGGAATATATTTATTATACTAAATAATAATTATATATCTTATATCTATTATTTTATTATTTACCTGTATGATTTACCTGCATGGGCTAGATTCATTGTCACTCAAACAATGCAAACGCACACATAATATTTACAATTATTCTGTGTGAAATCATCAAATTCCAGCATTTTCAAAAATTGAGCTTACATTATTTTACAGATTCAAATCATTCTTTTTTATTCATGTCATATAAATCATATAATGTTACATTGCTTAAATTAACCTTGTTAATATTACTTTCTGTGATACTAAAAAGTTGTCTCAACTCACTTCGCAGAAAAATAATGCATTTTTTTTTATCGAGTTTCATGTTTATTGGGCAATTATTTCAAAAACTAACGTCTTGTGTCAAAGTGTAAGGTAACTGATTTTCGAATGAACTTTCGTTGGACGAATACGTTACCAATTAAATAAGCAATTGCCAAATAAACGATGATCATTTCTTCAAATAATAAAACATAATTAGCATACCAAAATAATATATTCTATGAAATGTGGAAAGACAACTGTTATAGATTTACAAGTTTGTATCAAATTTTAATTAATAAGTCAAGGTTGTAGTTGTAATTATTTATTAATCATTGGAGTTACCCGAGAATGATCCACCGCGGTAATCATGGCTACCATAGTTTATTTACAAAACTTTTACAGAAACTTTAAAATTGTATTGTAACTCAATTTAATTATTCACTTTAAAATATGTGATTTCTCCTTAATTATTAAAAATGGGTGCTTTTAGTATTTAATAAAAATTTAACTAAAACTTTTAATCTTAAAAGGTGTAACACATATTAATAAACAACGTTATGATGATAGGCGTATCGTCTGCTACGATCTCAATCAACGCTTCCGACCCGGGCTTCGTACCTGTTGGCACACGTTTTGCATTGTAAGTAGCGGCAACCCGCATTGCATGCTCGCTCAAACAGTTGCCGTGAATACAGGGTGTTGGTTTTGTGCAGTTTGCGAGAACGTACGGAACAAGAAAAACGCTTGCTGTTGTTGATTGGAGGTCTGTCTGCAATTTGTATTCTTCTCTTCATTATCATCTTGGTCGTCTCGTTATCTGGTGAGTTTATTTTAATAATTATTGTATTTTCGTTTTAAACATGATTTTAGATCATTAATTCAAATAAATCTAACCAAACACGCTAAGTTAGCTAGCAATAATTATTGTAAGTTAAGTTAGGAAAAGAAAAATGAAATTTAAGAAACTGTAAAAGACATTTGAAAGTCGTCTTATCCTTAAGGACAGATGCTTGAAATCCAAAATCATATTGTCAGAGTCAGGAAGTCTAGCTTTTAAAATTATTTCTCAATAGGGTTGTTACAGTGCTGTCAAGGAATGCTTGGAGTGTGCCGAGCGGGCGGATGGCTTAGGTCACCGACCACCGGACACCTTATGGCTGATTCCCTGTTGTCAGCATTTTAGTAACTATATAAATGGGCCAGTAGTTATAACAGGTTGACTAGTAGGGTCTCGTAGAGGCTTAGAGGGACTGCAGGCCGTGCGTACGGAGGTTACGCGTCTTGCATGGGCGGCTGGTTCAGTACATCCGCCGAGGCCGAGTCTCTTCCTTGTATCATGTTCATGTATACTTCATTTTATGTTGGTTTTGTAAGTATTCGACGTCAATAAAACAATAATTTTAACCTTTTAACCATAATTGTTCTTGCTTTTAGTGACACGCTATAGGCCCACTAGACGATCCCTAAATTAGTAACTCCACAAATGGACTTTCAGTCCATTTGTGATAATATGCAGGTATTCAACTTCAATATTAAAAAATATAATTCCATTTATTAAACAAATGCATATAGAATAAGACCATCTTGTCCATCTTAATGTTCTATTCTACGGCGTTACATTTAAATGTATAAAAAAAAATTAGAAATCAATCAGGGCGGTAAAATTCTTTAATAATTTCTTGTCTTTAAAAATTTCTTGTATTTTTCTTTTGTGATAAGGTCCCAAGCTGATTTCATTTGAGTTTTGGTGGAGAGAGAAGCATCAATAATTTGCTTTTTTTTTTTTTTTTAGTTTCTTTAGTTTGACTTACATATATAGGACAAAAATACAAAATCTAATACTTTTATCCTTAATTTTTGTAATGTTTATAGCTTTCAACCATTATGTTAATATTATATTTTCCGTTATCACTACTTTTTTATCAGTGAATCTACTTTAAATTTACTAACAGCGGAAGTACAGGCACAATCAATAACATTAATTGCTGAAGAGGAATGCGCATTTCATTTAATTCAAATATTTCTTAAAAGCAATACACATCGTTCTAATAGGTCAACAGTTATTATTAAGGACATAAATTGAATTAATGTGTGGAGGGAAAAAAGTTTTTTAATGGGGAGCTCATTCATAATTCAGTGTGTTTAGATACAACATAAATACATAATTGTAATTTTTAACGTAAGAGCTCTACTTATAAATTTATTATTAGAATATGACACTTGAAACAGATATATTTAATATTTACAACACACAAAATATGAATTTGATTTTTATTTCATTATAAAAGGTACCATCAGAAAATAAAATTTAAATAATCCAAAAGAAAAATATTAATTTTATCCTTGATTGCTTTCTCAATTATGATTACAGGAAGCAATGAGGATACAAAAGTTTGTCGAAGCAAAGAATGCATCGCGTCTGGTGAGTGCAAAATTGAGCTATAATTGTATTTTTAAATAAACCTGATAATTGTATTTCATGATTTTAGCTTCTATGATTTTAGAAAATATGGATACTTCTGTAGATCCATGCATAGATTTTTATAGATATGCGTGTGGAAAATGGATGTATCAACACCCAATTCCAGACTCCAGCCAACAAATAGACTGGTTTCTAGATAAAAGAATTAGTGTGAAGAGAGAAATAAGAGGTACAGTTATTATTTATGAGTGTTGATTTAATATGTATTTATTTTTCGTCTAAATTACGTATGGCAAATTATCAGCCAAATATATTACATATAGTTAGTTTGCTAAATCCAAACTGTTGTCTATCAGTCTATCACTTTCAATCATTAATCAAACTTTATTTTTTTATTTTTGAAAGTTACTTTTTAAGTACAAAAAAAGTAACGTCACAATTCATAATAAATTAGTGGAAATAATTGAAAGGATGCAACTTCTGTTAATTTACTAATATATCTGATGGCCATAACACAAGTCATATATTGTGTTGCAAATAATGAAAACAATAAAGTATTAATTTATTTTCACGTCCACCTCGAGACAGCAAGAACGTACTCCTACATGATTTGCTGTAGCTTGGTTCATGCAGCTCACTGTCAGATCTGCTTTCATTCTATACAGGCGTAAACAAAAATATAAAAAAAAATCCCCAAGCATGCATCTATATATTTTGAGATATAGTTCATGCTGTCCCAAGGTGTATAAAGAAAAATCAAGATCTGCCTCTACTACTTTGTTGTATATGTATTATTATATAATATAACATACGGAAATCATGCAGGTTACCGCCAGTTACATCTGATTTTTTTTAAATTAAATTTTTATCTATGAATATTGAAAACTAAGTATCCTTTTTGTTTACTTGTATTATAGATGCACTTTTCAACTCTAAAGGTTCAGAGTTTGAGCCGAGGGCTGTGCAACAGCTGAGAATGTTATTTGGAGACTGTCTTGATACTGGTGAGTAATTTTGATGATGGCCATCAAATCATTGCGCTTGATTGTTGCTAAGTAGTTTCCTATTTCTATAACTTGCTTTAAATATATTTTGAAATATATTATATATATAATTATAATAATAATATTATAATAATTTTTATAATTATATAATATATTTTACACAAAATCATCAGATTACACAATTTTATGGGTGGGATTGAAAGGGGATAACCAGGAAATATAACCATAAGCCTTTTGCAGGGATATTGGTCTAACTTCTAACTTTAGATCCAGGTTTATTTTGAAACCAAGTCTCTGTAGTCGGACATAAGTTTTTCTCTAACTGTAGTTATTGGCATTAACCATGGTTAGTGGGAAAGCTGGTTATCTCTTTGTAACTTCCAACGTTTATACCATTATGTATTCATAATGTATGTATAGTCCGTTTTGCTATTTTCTCTGGAGAGTTCCATGCACTGTATACTTCTTTTTTGTCACAGACGCTATAGAGAAAAAGGGTCTCGATCCCCTTCGCTCGCTGCTTACAGAAATGGCAATCTCCCTAAAGCCAGCTCTGCTGCAGAGTGGAGAGTCAGCAAAGCCAAACTCTAAGTTTAATTTGCCCAAATCTGCAGCAACAGGAAAGATGGTAGCAGGCCTAGATATTTTAATAGGCTCATCTGTTTATCCTGATCCACTCAATAATTCTCGAAACATTATAGGGGTAAGTGCAGGAAGTCTAACTGATGCTTCCTCAATAATATTACCGTCAATTATATAGTTAAAAAATAAAAATTCTGAGATTTTATTATACTTTTTTGAATATAGGTTACTGCACCTAGCTGGAAAAGTCCTCTGCCTGGAGAAATCCATAGAATTGAATGGAGTCTTCCATCCCCAGTAAAAAGACGCCAACAGCTACACAAGCAAAAAAGGGCCACTCCAGCATGGCAAGTAAGTTGGTACTCAATTTTTACCTTGGAATAAATGTATTTTGACGTTTGGTTTTGCCAGCAACGTGAAGTAATGTTGCGTCAAAAGTACATGGTGAACGTAATGCAGACCGTGCTAGCTTCTGGTTTGGCTGGAGAAAATGCTGCCGCTACGGTACCAAGAAACACGGAGCTCACATCTTTAGAGGAGGCAGCAAAAATTATTTATCAGTTTGAAAGTCAAGTATATTCGGTAAGGACCAAAATTTTTCTAAATTTTCTCTTATTCTTAATATAGTTACATTTTGTATTTTTATAGCTAGCTAATACATCACTAGGTGATTCAGATTTCGCTATGTTAACTTTGGATGAAATGCAAAATATGACAGACACTAATAGTAATCGTCGAAAGCAAAACCTGGTAAGTAAAAATTTAATCAAATTTACTAGTAATGAAATTTATTTTTTTAGTTAATTTTTTAAATTTCTCGTATTATCGTATCAGAATAGGGTACCGACCTCAAAATTTTGTATTGCAGAATTGGAGGGTGTAAAGGTAAAGTTACGTTAATCTGAATTGTTTTAGATTTTTTAGAGACCAGGTTAGGTTTGAACCCAAGCTATCCTATCCTGTTATTAAAGAAGTGACGCCTATCTCTCTCTCTCTCTCTCTCTCTCTCTCTCTCTCTCTCTCTCTCTCTCTCTCCCTCTCTCCCTCTCTCTCTCTCTCTCTCTCTCTCTCTCTCTCTCTCTCTCTCTCTCTCTCTCTCTCTCTCTCTCTCTCTCTCTCTCTCTCTCTCTCTCTCTCTCTGTACTTTCAATAGTTTTTAAAAATAGTTACCTACCAGTCTCTAAAGAAATTAGAATTAACATAACTTAACACCCTCCATTTCTGCAATACTCCATACTCGATACTCCATTGAAATGTGAATGTAAAAAAAAAAAAATGTTTTGACACCTATCTTTTTACCTTTAAAAAAGTAAGATGATTTCCAAAGAGTAACCCTGACTTATATAACTTATAAATCTTGTAAGTCTTATAATGGTTTATTGTTTAAATTATTTCTAATTACAGTGGATTTGGCAAGTTTATTTTTCACGGTTGTACGAAGATACGAACATTACCCTTCAAGAAATTGAAAGTGTCCAAGTGCAAATGTCGTACCTCCAAAACTTGGCTAATCTTCTAGCTACCACCTCCCCTGCAGTTGTAGGCAAGTACTGCATTTGTTACAATTGCCTAATTATGTTCTGAACAGCAAAAATCAAAATGTAATACTTTATAGTGTGGTATTTCAGAAGCAGCCATTTGGTGGCAAGTTGTAGATACAGTAGTACCCTTCTCTACAAGAGCATTGCGACAATTAAGACGTTCCTATATAGAAGACCTTACTTACGGGCAAACAGGTAGTTCTAGGTAAGATATAAGGTCAACATTTCCTATGTTAAAAAAAAAAAAATTATACCCATGTAGTATTACGATTATCACGGTGATTTATATTTTATGTTGTATAAATTGTCCAAAATTTTGTTTTATAAAGGATATGAAATTTGTTGAAAAAATTGTCGAAATAGAACTCCCTTTGAACGTTCTTAATAAGTTTGAAAAAACAAAAAATTGAAATGCATTATCTGCTTTACTATTATTTAATAGTTTAATTATCATTGAATCAACCAACCACAGATTATTTTATTGATTATTTTATTGCTTTGATGTTTAGCTTCCTGCATGGTTTATCATATTATTTTTCAGATTCTCTTTACACCCTTAAAATTGAGGTGAGGTGAAATATGTGACGTCAAAATTAAGTAAAGAGTTTCGTTACGTTTGTTTATTAATTTTTATATGTTTTGGACCACCATTATAAAACAGTTTAAACTTTTAAATCTTGGAAACTGAAAATATATGAAAAATAAAACATGAAACCATCAAATTTATTGATATAATTTGAAATAAAAACTCATATTGGCTGCTAATTATTTATTGGTTCTAAATAGTATGCTTATAATATATTTGTACCGATTTCAGGTCCATGGTTTGTGCAGGTGCAGTCAATGACATGATGGGAATGGCTGTCAGTTATATGTTCGCAACACCATCGTTCGTACAGGCAATCCAGGCCAAAGTAAGCAAATGAAGTACACTTAATAAGGGACGATATAATATTTTTTGTGTTTTAGGTGGGAGACATGGTAAATGATATACGTGATTCCTTCATTGATATGGTTTCTAATCTCAAGTGGATGGATGATGAAACGAGAAAAGCTACATTGCTAAAGGCAAAAGCTATGAAAGTTCATATTGGATTTCCATCATGGATGTTAAAAGATGGAGCAATAGATAACTATTATAATGGGGTAAGTAATAAGTTAAAGAAATTTTAAATTGCAATTATATAACAACTTAATTTTTTGTCCTAGTTGATACTTGAAAAAGAAAATTACTTTGAAAATTTATTAGCATTGATGAAGCTATTCACAAAAAACATGTTTAAATCATTAACTGTCGTAAACACCGCAGAAGTGTAAGTATTTGTTCATTTTTATAACTATGCAAATTTTATAAGAATGATTTATTATTGTTTGTTTTTAGCTGGGCTTCAGATCCAACTGATGTAAATGCATATCATTCATTTCAAGCTAATGCAATTAGTGAGTAGAATATTAATTTAATTAATTACTACAAGAATAATTCAAAGCTCCTTATCACTGTATTACATTACAGCTGTTCCTGCAGCAATTCTGCAGTTTCCATTCTACAATTTAGGACTCGAGTAAGTTTCGATTTGTCTAGAATTTATTCACTCTATTAATTAAGCACGAGTCCAGGAAAAAAATCGTTAGGAGCTAGCTAGTTATAGGAAGTTTCGGGATACGTTCATAATTCTGGTCATTAGGGGACATTGCCATGTCAATTCTGATTTAATTCAAGTATAGAAAAAAATAAGCAAAATTGATTAGAACTTAAAATTCATAATTTAAAGTTTCTTTTAAAGAAATAAATAATAATATTTTATGTTGTTACAGGGTTTTGAATTATGGTGCCATTGGTTCAATACTTGGTCATGAATTAACACACGGATTTGATAATTTAGGTAAGACAATCATAAAGTGAATTATATTATTGTTGCATTACGATCTAGTCTAGATAAAAAAAAATAAGTAATATAATTATTAGGTCGCTTGTATGATGAGGTTGGAAACTTTCGGCCTTGGTGGTCCAATTCTACAGCAGTAGAATATGAGAGTCGCACGGCATGCTTTGTAGAGCAGTATGGAAAATTTCACCTGCCAGAAGTTCATGCAAATGTAAGTTCTTAATTATATTTTTAGTTAGTACTAAACTTCATATATTTATTTAAATTTTAAGGTTGATGGCTACTTGACCCTAGGAGAGAATATCGCGGATAATGGTGGGATTCGGGGTTCAGTACAAGCGTACAGAAGGTTGCGAACTAGACGTGGAGAAAAACTACATGACACATTGCCGGGACTAGAGCACTTAAAAACTGAGCAGCTGTTATACTTGGCATATGTAAATGTAGGTGAAAATTTAATTTATACTGCAATGTCCACCTTTGGACAGCTTGAACGCTACCCCTTTATAATACAATATGGCCGATTTGAAGAAGCTGATAAATACCCCTCTACCCCTCGTAAAAAATACCTATAATAAAGTAAAATGAATCATAAATAATACAAATTAATTTGTGATTAATAATACTTTATTATAAGAATTTTTTACAAGGGACGAGATACAAATTCAAAAAACTTGGAGAGATAAGGAGTTCACTTTGAGTCTAGACATTACAAAACAATTAAATTCATGACACTATAATAACATGGACTCCATGGCAATTTAACGCTCAGAAAAAGAACAGCTGGGGTAACGTTCCTGCTACCCTGAAGTGTACATAAAATGGAATGTTTCCTTATGCATGGATTTGTTTAGCTATGGTGTGAGCAGTCCACAATCATGGCAAAGAAATGGTCCCTACAAGAATCTCACGCTCCCAACAGAGCCCGAGTGTGGGGGTCTCTGAGCAACTCACGGAGTTTTGCAGACACCTGGGGCTGCGAACTCCACACACCTATGAATCCTCGTGATAAATGTGAGCTGTGGTAACTTAATTGTAATCAATGTTAAATTATGGTATGTTATATAGAAAGCTGTGCTTCTGAAAAATATTTAAATACCACTTTACTTGTAGATACCCAAAAAAAAAAAAATGAGGCGAATAAGCTCATCAAAACGTAATATGGCTGTACTTGTATTTTTTGTAAAAACTTTAAAAAAATTGAAATCAATATAATATTATATACTCTGATAATCTGTAAAATACGTATTGGTAGTTATACCGGTATACCGCTTATATCAAATGTAGTGATGATGTAATGAGAGGTATTATATATAATTTATAATGATAATAAATGTGATTATTTTTTTTCAATCCAATTTTGTCCTTTATTATTTTAATATTAATAAAACTAACGACAAAAAAAGTATCAACGAGTGTATATGAAGAAAACAAAAAGTAAAATAGAGTACCCACCTCAAAATTTTTTATTGCAGAAATGGATAGAGGATGCAAAGTCTGATTTTTTTCAGATTTTTTAGAGCCCGGCAAATATTTTTTAAAAATGATTGAAAGTGCAGAAAAAGTACCGCCTCCTGCCGCCTCTCTTAATAAAAGATAGGACCCAAAAGGGACGTGGATTCGAACCCGACCTCGCCAAAACTTTTTAGCAATACTTCCCGGTCTCTTAAAAAATCTGAAAAAAATCAGAGTAGCATAAATTTGCACCCTCTATCCATTTCTGCAATAAAAAATTTTGAGGTCGGTACTCCATCGTCAGCTCTTGAATCTGATAGAGTGAGTAAGGAGTATAAAATGTAATACTGTACAGTGCCTATACACCATGGATGTCATTAATATACTATGTATATCATGTTGTTGTTTTTAAATTGGATCTGGCTCTGGCTTACTCTGGCATAATATCATCTTTTAAATCGTTAGACTACAGCGTTTATAGAATTTAATTTACTGATTGTAAATTGTAAATTATTTTTATTTTTTTTTATTATTTTATTAATGTTATTTATTATTATTTGTGTGAATCCAAAAATTAGTTTGCTTGTTACTTGTATATATATATATATATATATATATATATATATATATATATATATATATATATATATATATATATATATATATATATATATATATATTATACTTTAAAAGTTGAGCTTTAATAAATTAATTTACTTTACTTTTACATAGAAATTAATTATCTAAATAATTTTAGCTAAAATTATTTAAAATACAGAATTAATTATTTTTATTATTTATAATTTATAATTATTATTGATTTATTGATTAAAAAGAGGAGAGAGAGAGAGAGAGAGAGAGAGAGAGAGAGAGAGAGAGAGAGAGAGAGAGAGAGAGAGAGAGAGAGAGATTTGATGATAATGATGATCTTTCAGAGAGATCGAACAATAAAATATGACTGTCAATATTTTGTCACTTCTGGTGCACGTTGCACGTTTCATTCAATGTCAAAATATTATGCCATTAATGCTTCATTCATGACAATTAAATAAAGGTATATTTCATTCATTGTTCTTTGACAGTTAATTACAATTACAATAATTATAATAATTTATATTACAGTGAAGAATATATACTCTATCATATATAATATATTTATATTCTTATTTCTTGGAAAAGTTAGTAAAACCCTCTGTATTTTGCATGTAAATCACGTTTAGTATATTATGGTTTAAAGTTGCTGTAATACATACATTTCCCCCTCTTCAGAGACCATTTAATAATAAATTAAATGCATGATAGTGATTCTCTGGATCAAAGCGGATCAAAGCGATCCAAGCCTTTCTATTCTCTCCGATCGAGCCGCGGCTCTATTCAAAAGGCTTCCGCAAAATCATTAGCGGCGTTGCCATATTTTTCCATTTTGATAAAAAAATTACTAATCCGCGAGTTTTTTATTTAAAATAAAAATTTATTACTCTTATAAGTATTAAAACTTTAGAATCTGTTTTATCAAATACACATTACTTTTGTAGCTCATAATTATGTTCTACACTATTTTTTTGTTAAAAAAAATAAACATCAGCTGGTTCGAAGGGGGAGTGGCACTTGTATTAGAAGTTTGTATTGATCTCAGTACTGATCTACTGATGCATGTAACGTGAAATCTTGAAGATAATAATATTGCAGCAAACAGTTCATCAACATCTAGTTACAGAAAATACATATGCAAGGTAATGTCACCGATACACATATACCCTAAGGACCCTAAGGTGGCTAAAAGTCTTTAGTTAGGCTGCCGTGTATGTATACTATGTATGCATAGGACCAGAAGGCACAGACTACCGGGTAGTCTATAAACAAATCAATAATTGACTGTAATGATTGTTTTCACTTTATTAAACAAAATAAATCAGGTTAAAAAAATTATGAAAATACACCATTAAATGATCGATAGCATAAAAAATTGCATCATTAAAGAACAATCAAATTTTTTTTTTCTTTTTTGCCATTTCTTCTATGAATATTCTAATACCATATGTAGTATGACATACATAGTAGTTGGATCGCCACTTTCTATTTTCTACTCCCAACTGACTTTCTGTATACTTGCCATGATGTTCCATGTTATATTTCCTCCCTAGTCTCAAGTAAACATAAACAGCAAACAACTCTTGCTGATTGCATTCACGAAGAAAAAAAAAAAAAAGATTAAGAAGTTTAAGTTTAAAAGGAAAAAATCTAGCTATAGATTTAAATTTATAATATGTTGTGTATAATAATGTAATTATTATATATAATATACATAGATTTATGTGTGTATGTATATAGGTAATTTTAACATTGATGCTATTATAGATCAATTAATTATTTGAAAAAATCGAACTAAGCGATATTTATTTATTTATTTATTTATTTGAAAAAATATCTTAAAATGTCAACCTTCAATGTATGTGTTGCTATAATAGATCATTGTTTTAAAAATATAAAATATTGTTGCAGCTACGATGGAGGTGTGTGTTGAAAATGTTGAATCTGCAGTGAACGCAGAGAAAGGAGGAGCAATCAGAATTGAACTGTGCTCAGCACTAAGTGAAGGTGGCCTAACACCCTCGGTTGGTTTGCTCCAAGTGGTCAAATCTAGTGTCAACATACCTGTATTTGTTATGCTGAGACCAAAATGTGGCAATTTTATTTACAGTGAGCTTGACATGAAAGTTATTAAATATGATGCAAAATTATTGTTAGATGCTGGGGCTGATGGCTTTGTTTTTGGTGCATTAACTGAGGAGGGTAATGTAGATATAAAGTCATGCAAAGAAATTATGCAAATTATTTCACATAAACCTGTAACTTTTCATCGTGCATTTGACTGGACTTTAAATCCAACTGCATCATTACAACAAATCATTGAGCTTGGTTTTCACAGGATTTTGACAAGTGGTTTAGAAGATACAGTAGACAAAGGTCTTAATGTTATAAAATATTTAATTCAAAGATCTGAGGGTAGAATCATAATTTTACCTGGAGCTGGAATAAACATTGATAATATTAAAAAAGTGATTGAAGTTACTAAAGTGAAGGAGTTTCATGCTTCAGCAAGAGTAACAAGAACAGTTGATAATGTTTATCGTAATTCAAAGTGCTCAATGGGAACACAGGACTCCTCCATCAAAGTTACAAGCACAGAACTTGTTCAGAAAATGATGCAAGTGTGTAGGGAAGCACTTGAGGAAAAAAGCTGCTGACGCAGACTGAGTTAGTGTATATTTATATTTTATATATATATATATATATATATATATATATATATATATATATATATAGGTTTTGTTTTCATTTTTATAACTTATCTGTTAAAACAAAGAGCAAAGGGAAAGTAGATAATGGGTATTTTTTAAATATGTCGTTATATTGATTAATTTTATATTTCACCTACAATTGTATTTTTTCATTGATATTGTTTTGCATGTTATTATTATAATATTAAATATTAGGTTTGAGTATAAAATAAATATTAAAAAATATATCTTTATATACATGAGCTTTATGTTAAGAAAAAGGAAAAAAAACTTTGTGTATTTTATAATAAATAAAAAAATACAGAAAACAATCTTGTATTTCCCCCTCCCCCTCTTAAAATTCTGAAGTTTGTCAAATACTATAGATCAAATTTCTTATTTATATTCTGTATAAGACCACACAGCATAAAAGCAATATTAAATTCCATAAGAGTAGTTAGCATAATCTTATTTTTTATACACTTGTATTCATAATTGGTCGGTTAAGATAAAATGAAAGACATTAAATTAACAATTCTCCCAACGTATATTTGAATTTTGTTTAGACTTCATATTATTTTATATTTTCTTTCGCCTACTATCCTGTACAGTCCAATCCTTGAAAAACGTCTCTCACCAATAGATTATGACAATGGTATATAACGTTTTGTTTGAAGAATGCCTCCATGCTCTTGCCATCTTTTGGTGATATGAAGGAAACTTCCCTATAGGAATGGAGAAGAAAAAAAAAAAAAAAGGTTTTGTGTCCAATCAAGTTCAAAATCTATTTATCAGTCATCAGTCATCAGATATATACAAAATTACATGTTTAATATTTTAAGTAAACAGTCTTTCGAATAACTGTGTATTATCCGGTACCCTGTCGATCAACAAGAGTTGGTCAACCATTTTCTTGGAAATATTTCTCAAATACAATTATGCTACTGTTCTATGCAGCGTAAAATATGGTATTAAAACCATGCCCTTGTGAGTTGTGGCGAGTGCCGTTAGAAAAATTAAATTTAACGTGAATAAAATATTTGGGACCTTTCTTAATTAACAGTTTTTAAAACTTTAGAGGTTAATATATATATATATATATATATATATATATAAGATATTAAGATCTATAATTAAGACTATAAGTGTTCATTCGCCCGAATATTTCCATCTTTCTTTTGTACAGCCGATATTCAATAACCTATATTTTCTAATATTCTCAACGGAGAGTAATATAATAGATTCTCAATGGAGTACCGACCTAAAAAAAATTTATTGCAGAAATGGATAGAGGGTGCAAAAATATGCTACTCTGAATTTTTTCAGATTTTTCTGAGACCGGGAAGTATTTTTAAAAAATTATTGAAAGTGCAGAAAAAGTGCCGCCTTTTGCCGCCTCTCTTAATAAAAGATAGGACCACCCAAAAGGGACGTGGATTCGAACCCGAACTCGCCAAAACTTTTTAGCAATACTTCCCGGTCCCTAAAAAATCTGAAAAAAATCAGAGTAGCATAACTTTGCACCCTCTATATCCATTTCTGCAATAAAAAAAATTGAGGTCGATACTCCATTTTGTAGCCTTGTTGTTATTTATAAATATGGTCAAAGAATTAATATCTAGTAGATATATTAATTCTTTGATATGGTAATCATGTTATAATGGTGAACAGAACAGTGTGAACGACCAACGTTCATGCCGGCTGATTTTAGATTTTCGCATTAAATTATAACTTCAATGAAATTTAAAATAAAAAGTAGAAACTGTAGAAAAGTAGATTGTTGTGTTTTCTTGAAATACGAAGTCATTCAGTTAAGACATGTATAAGACATGGACGCATTTTGCTATAAGGTTAATTGCTTGTTTGTAATTTTCATTCACAATAGTTTAACCTCGCGAGTTTCATTCATATTAAATTCCGGCTTGCTATATTATACTATTACATGCTATTAAAGGATGTATATTATATACAAGTATATACGGTATACCAAGTACTGAGATCCTGCTTCCGTATTTGTGTTCTACATATTATAAAGTTAGCGATGGGGCCACCCACAGCGCTGCAAGAGTACGTACTCGAGGTGTTAGCACCACCAGGATTAGATAGGAGGTGTGTCATGAGCTCATGAAAACCTGCGGAGGCGGTGGCTTACGGCACATCCGCGTGAACATGGAATTGAGAACGACGTCGCGCGCGGAAATTCCCTCCTGTCGCGTCGAGCTGCACCTGTGGATCGAGAGGGAAACAGAGAGAGCATGTTTATATTACAAATCTGTTACAAGTCGAGAATTCCCGCATTGTGACGTTGATTACCTCCGATAGTATAAATCATTGGTACTAGACTTATATTATTCTTATGTTATTTTATTAATATATAAATTTATATATAATTATGTAGTCAATAGTATATAGTTCTAAGTAAATTTAGTTTAGTGTATTCAGCAGGTGCCGCCAATTTCTTCTCTCTCTCTCTCTTTCTCTTTTTTTTTTAAGTCTTTGATAAAATATAAATAATATTATTAATTTCATCTTGCATTGCATTAAAGGAAAACATGCTCTAAATGTATAATACATTAACTACATTAATTAATTAATTAATTATAAGGTTATATTTTTTTATGACTGATGAATAAAATAAAGTAAAATATCCATTTTTATTATTTTTTTTATTATTATTAAAGTAATTAATTGTGCAGAAAGTGCAAAGAGCTGGTTTTGAAGCTGATGGTCTCACATCATGGATCATATTTTTGTTGAAATTGTCCCAAAATTGTAATCCTACATCTCTTTGTAACTGCATGCAATTTAAACAAATATAATACATGTTCGCGCTTCCTGCACGTGATTGAAATTTGGAAACAATGATTATAATTTGGAGTGTACGTCAAGCATATACTTATATGTAGTATAGATCGATGTTATCGACGTATTTAAATGCACTGGTGATGGATCGTCAACTTAGAATATTTGTTATGAGTTCCTCAATCAAACGAAAATTGTTAACTTAACAAAGTTTATCGTGTATATATAATTGTACTCTACAGAGTAATAAAGAAAGTAATATTTCTGACATATAATTTTTTTTTTTATGATGAGAATATATTATATATATATATATTATATATATATATATATATATATATATATATATATATATATATATATATATTTCATTATTCATCTGGTAAAATGATGGGCATCTGGATTTATCACTTACCTGGAATTTTTACCTCTTTTTAAATTATCAAAAATACATATTGTCTATATATTTATGTTATATAATATACAATGTGAGGTAAGTTTTTTAAACTCAACATTTTGATAATATTATAATACATAATATATTATTATACCCTCCTTTTGTGCATATCACCAACATAATAAAAATTATACTGTATAATAATAATAATTAACATTATAAAACAAAAAATTTACATTAATCATTTTCATACATCATAATATATATATAAATTCATATCAATATCAATATTATCGTTCTTTGTTCTTTGAACATAAAAATTACATATTGTGAAATATACTGTATATTAGCATATAAAGAAATGAAAAAGAATAATAATAATATTATAATGGTCAACTATACAAATTAAGCCGGTATTACACGATACAATTTTTCTGGTTACTGTATACAATTTTTCCTTGCAAGAAAATTTCCTCTCCATTCATATACAAATGGAGATTAAGTTTTCTTGTAAGGAAAAATTGTATCGTGTAATATAGGCTTAATACCGGCTTTACGTAAAAATTGCTAACCAAATAACATTTTAAACGCTTTACTTTAATAAGTGATAAATTATTTAATGAAAATATATATGGCAATGACCAGGGTCGAACCCGGTTCTCTCAACTTGTAAATAAAAAATAAGTATAGCTTATCAAGGAACAGGAGGTGGAGGTAATAGCGAGCGAGTACGAGAGTATAATACCGCAATTGAGTGAGCTCGTCCACACGATAATTTGACATGATATTTGAATTATTGTCTTCTCCCTTTTTAAGTCACCCGCTTGATCACGCTCGTTCGTTTGCTTGCTTGCTAGCTTGTAAGTACTAAGTACTAAAACTTGCGAGGAGTGAGGTGGAAATGTAAATTTTTGCACGTATTGGAGCCCAGGCCGCCTCGTGTTGCTATAGAGTTGATTGGTCGGGGCGGCCGGTCGTGTAGGGAGACGGCCATTCACTTTTTGACCCACTAAAGCAAGTTGCTTTTCGCTTCCTATACGCCCCCTCCACCACATATAGTGAACGACGCGCGAGTTAGAGCTAGGCACCAAGCAGCATCAGCCTTGCTTCTTTCTCCGTGGTGGCAGCACTGGCAACCTTAGTTCGCGGCGGCTTCGCGCCTGTACCCCTTATTGCCCGCTCCAGCCGTGTGTTCTCCAGGTAGCCCGCGGAGCCCGCGCCACTGCCGTCCAGCAGCTATCGTCACACCGGCCCGAGCCAGCTCGCACAGGCGGTAGCAACATCGTGCCGCGGGCTGTTGTCAGCCTGTCGCCCGGTCGATTGCTCCGTCGCCCATTCACACACGTGCAGTATCAACTACATGCACTTTGCAATGCAGTTGGCAAAGTGTACACATGAATGCACATTACACATGCATAAATACTTATACAGTATTGTATTTCACTATATAGTGAAATAAAAATATACTATATTAATATATATAATTATTACACGTTGGAAATGCATTAATTAATATAATATGAAATAAAATAATAGATCTGATTATTATTAATATTAATTTATCAAGTTAAAACTGAAATCCATATAATTATACTAGTACAATATCTTTAATATATAATTATTACAAGATCTTATGTGTTACTCTGATACTCGTGGTAATCGCAAAATTAAAAGAAAAAAAATTATATATCATGCATAATAATTATAACACTTGCAGCATGATTTATAATTATATATAATATATTACACGATATAAATTAGTATTATACGTGAGACTGCTATATAGTTGCAAAACAAGACAACAACACTTTCTGATAATTGCTATTATACTTATGTTTAAACGTTGAAGGTAACCTTTTTAAAAATCGTAAATGTCAGAGCTTGCCGTGTTTTGCATCTGGTTGTCTCGTATATCATAATATGATGTTTTCTCTATATATTATTAATAATATTTAAAAGTACATAACACAAAAAAAATGTTCAGCAAAATGGTTAATGTTTTTAAGTGCTAAAATATTTCTACGACTGCATGTTTATATTATTATGGATTTTTTTAACTTTAAAATTTAAATTTCAAGTTGCATAATAATAACGTAGAACATTATATATCTTAACTCCAAGATCATTTTTTAAATTAAATGTTATCACTTAATTCAATAAATTAATTTGAAAATTATTATAGACGACCAGCCTGCAGAGTGCAGACCTATTGTTATAATACCAAGACACTGAGAAGTTTGAGGTTCTGTACCATAATATTCTAATAGTACTGTACTATATACAAATAAATTAAGGATTAAATATAGAACTATAAGATTGAGACCAAAATTGAAACAAATTTAATAACTCATTCTTATCATGTGGTATAACTAATTTTAAATATTTTAATTGCACTTGTTACTTATAGATCTATATGAATATTTTTTATTCTTAATTAATCCAAAGTATCCAAACAAAATGCAAGTGTATATTCTTTTTGTAATTTGAAACCATGAAATGTCACAGTAAAAAGTAACAATTTATCCATACGTATATAATAAAAAGATCATATGTACATATTACATATATATAATAAAACATGGTAAGTGTTATCATGGGGCTGTGGATGTAAAGGGGGTAAGAAGCTGTATCCTCCCTTAAAATTTTGGATTTTATACCGGCGTTTATGGGTCTTCCTCAGCCCTTTTTAAAATTTAAATTTATTTCTTGGAGCCACGTCCATTATCAGGTATAACTTAGGATTTTATTTTCACTCATTGGAACTAATTAAATTTAAGTTATTAACAGATGAGGATGGAGAGAGAAGCAAAGAACATGGAAATATGCTAAGCGCCGTGACCTCAGTCAGATTGACGAAGCAGGAAGCGAACACGCCAGCCAACAGCGTCAAGCACGACGAAAACTGGAGGAGCGAGAGAGCTGGAGGAGAGACGATCTTATTGGGCACGGTGGTGACGTGCTGTTGCTTGCATTATTATTTTATTGCTAGTGTCGTAAGCTGCACTATGCTAAACATTGATTTACTATACTGATGAACGTCATTCACGCTATTTTCCATACTGTCTTCATATTTGATCATATACAAAAAATTATAATGCTTAATTAAGAGTTAAATTTGTTATGGTATTTTATATTAGAAGCTATAAAAAAACTACATTGAAATGTAAGAAAATAATAATGGGTGGTATTCACGAAGAGTTAAGGAGCGTTTTAAGGAGATACATTTTAAGAAGCGTTTTTCATATACCTGTTATATTTTTAATATTAAGTTATTAACCTTAACATGTTCACGTTTATTTCAATAGAAAATTATTCACAATAGTTAAGTATTTTTATGTAACATAAAGTTATAATTTAATTTAATTACATACTTGATTATACAGTAACCGCGCAGATTTGATCATTTAATAGAAATATTAGATTCATATGTATTTTTTATTACTACTTATACCAAGGATGGGTTAATTTTTTTAATACACGTTACGGGGACATATTACACGCCACGTGTAGGCAATTAAAGGGGCCATATGGATGTGGACCTCCCTAATAGAATCTATTCCATTGAACACGCTGAAAGGGTTGCACCAGTTACATATACGTGAAGTATGCTCGAGGCAGATGTGCGTCACAGATTGGCACTCTGTCCTCCCGCCCACCCACTCTCTCACTGCTGCACCTGAAAATTGACCACTAGTATTCAAAAACCCAAACACACCTTTAAAAAAAGCCTGATGGTCATTTTTTTTTTGTTTGTTATTATTATTATTTTTGGTCAGCAAGCATAGAGCAAAGATAGCAAAGCAGGTGATCACTTCAAATTTGGAGTGGTTATTGTATGAATTTAACAGTCGGCATATATAGTGTGAACAAGGGAGCACACGACAATACTTGCAATAATAGATCTTAACAATGCTAGAAGTCTAATACAGGCATGTACTACTTACTACCAACCATGTACTATATCATAATATATACACATACACACGTCCATTCAGATGCTTATGCTTTCTGAGAAAAAAAAACTTTTATTTTTTTCTCTTCATCCCTTAGAGACAGTTATTTTGAAAAAGTACCGTTGTAAAAAGAATTATAACTGCAACATTTTTAGCAAAATTTGCTCAGGCAATAACCGTGGTGTATACACGACTTTGTTGTCATCCTAAGCCTTCACTCCCACCTTACTTTACTCTTCTGCACATATTTGTGGTTTTCAAACTAAATCACCCCCTGATTTTCATTCTCCCCTTTTTAAACATGCTCACTCCACTCTTAAACCGTTTTTGACAGCCACCTTCAATCTTCATATTTTAGGTCGACCGCAAAACGATTGTAATCCTTCATTCATGTTTAAAACTAAGTTACCACAAAACAAAAACATTTTACTATTCCTCATTCACTCAAAAAGCGGTAAACTTTAAAACCTTGACAATTTTTTATATTTTTTTTAACAACAAGGAACTGCTCCTATTATAACTTAGTAAAAAGAAGAGGCAATTTATATCTGTCACTAATTATTTAATGCAGTACATCCTTGCACGATAAGCTTGGAAATGACAGCGAAATTATTAAAATATTGTTATGAAACAATACGTATATGAATTTAATTGAATCTTTGTACTCCATAATTTGATGATTTTTAAATGATAAATATGCCTAAAAATTGGCGAACACGCATTAATGCTTTATTTATTTATTTATTTATTTATTTATTTATTTATTTATTTATTTATTTATTTATTTATTTATTTATTTATTTATTTATTTATTTATTTATTTATTTATTTATTTATTTATTTATTTATTTATTCATTTATTTATTTATATTATTTGTATTATGATTTTTTATATTATTAAAAGTTGACACGTTGTTGGACGCTCGGTGAAAAGCAACCCTGAAGAGTGTCTCCACTCTCCACAGTATCCATTATGTACAGTAGGTGCAGTAAATTGGCTCATATTTGAAGCTATATATTATGCTGATGGAGCACCGCAGTGCTGAATTGTGGTGCAAGTAGTGAGCCTGTCACATTGTCACTAACCTCTAGCTGTTATACTGATCACCATCTGCTAACAAATTAAAATTGACTCTTATTTATTCTAAAACTTCATTTATAAATTAAATCTGATGTGATAAATATAATTAATATAATTTGTTTATTTTTATTTTAAGATTTTTTATTTTGTTTGAATTTTTTTGATATAGTATAAATTGTATTATGTTTATATTACAACTAGCTCATTTAATTCTATCAGATATAATTTGAAGGTGGTTAAATGATAAGTTATTAGACTTTTATTATTATAGTAACGCTTTGCCCCTAATGGCAATTGAATATTTATTTGATTACGATTGATTGAGTGGAGGGTCCGAGTGAGTCGTGATCGTGGCGGCCACAGCAACATCGTCTCGGGCAGGCGGTTGGGCGGGCGGACGGACGGACGGTTGGGCAGCACAGGCTCTCCACCTCCTCAGTGGTGCTATCTGTGGTGCCGGCTGTGGCGTGGCGGGCAAGCAGGCCGTCGACCTCCTCGCTGTAGTGGCAACAGCAGCAACACCAACCGTGGCCTAGCTGCCTCCTCCTCTTCGGTCGGTTATACAGTGATATTCACCACAGCTACAACAAGCCTCCCCCCCCCTGCCCCCATGCCCTCAACTTACTTACATCAAGGTACAAAGGACCTAAACCAATATAATCAGTTTTATGTACTCTTGGAGAATGACAAACACTTTTGAAATGTCATTTTTTTTTTATTCAAATACAAGTGATTTTATAACAACACCAAAGGCATACCAAAACAGTGTTTTAAGGCAGAAATTACAATATTTTTTACTTCATAGTACTATAGTTCCGGGTGATTAATCTTAATTAAAAATTTTAAGATCATAGTAATTTATTAGAAAAAAGTTACTCAAAACTTACTTTTTTTAAATTTACATTTATTTTTTATTGAGTTATTAATTTTAATGCTTTTATTATGATGAGTTTTATGATGCAGTGTTTGCTGTTAAGGATCGACCCCTGATTTTTCTCAGGAGTGAGGATAATCGTGGTGTGGTCGCCCCTGACCCTGCCATGAAACACAGCACACAGCAGCAGCAGGCAGGCAGGGCGTGGTGCAGCGTGGCAGGCAGGCAGGCAGGCAGGCAGCATCAGGCCGGCTGTTGGCCAGCACTGCAACCTCCCACACCCTCGCCCATGCTTGCAATCTCCTACTCCAGATGTTCAATATAACAAATCATAACAAATTAATATGACATCATATCCTTAATTTCATTAATCGTCAACATTATATAAAAATATTAAATCATAATATATCCGTCTATATAAAGCTAATACAATTCCTTACTAATTTTATTAGTAATAAAGTTATGTATTTAATAACATCTATAGTAGTATAATAAAATGAATAATGTTTATTTATAGTTTTCTAGACAGGTATACTTTTATATACATAAACCAATGTAATGATTGTAATGTTTATTTTTATGCTGCACATATGCAGCTCATTCACATCCATAAACAACACTGAGGGTCAAGTTCTTCTCCAAGGCTATTTAAGTCTCAGGCACAAATCTTTAGCCATCTCCTTCTTTGATGAAACTTTCAATGAAAGGCAATAATTACATAAAATATTATATCATTATAAGGTTATTGATCTTTTTTGTTATCATTATAATGTAAATCCTGGTTTTGATAACATATTTATGTTTCTAGTTAGTAAAGAACAAATTTATTTATCTAATTGTATATTATATTGTTAAATAATGACTGGAAAACGATTTTCTAGTGTATGACAGATTTTTTTCCCTATTTTATGAGCCTATAAATTTGTTCTTCACTGTCTTAAATAAAATTTTATTGTCATATTATACACAACCAATCCTTGTGTAACATAAATCAATTAAAATCTTTAGTGTGAATAAAACGCAGTATTGATGCTGAACATTATTATATAAAAAAATTAATATTAACTAATACCATGTTTGTTATAATTGTATCAATTGCATGGGAGTGAATCAATGTGAGTTTTTTTTTTTACCTTCTCCTCTTGCGAGTCCATCGTAAAATAGTTATCGCCAATCGTCATCTTTAAAAAAAGAAGGCAGAGGTAGGGAGGGCATTACCCCGTCTTGTACTTGCTTGTATATATATAGTTTTTTTTTTCATCATTCCATAATCTAATCTGGTTTAAAATTTTATTTAAGGAGAGTGTACTATAAATAGAATTAAAAATAAAAGTAGCCTGTAACATGATGGATTTTTTTTTGTTAATTTATAATTTTTGTTTTTTCAATGTTATTTCAAATAAAGTTTTTTTTTATTATATAATTATACTTAATAATAATTAATTTAATGATTTGTTTTGCATATTAAGAGTAGACTGGATATACGAGATATTCTGATGGTAAGATGAAGTAGGAGATGTATCCACAGTGAAATTACAACACACACACGTGGCACGCTGCTGCTGAGAGCCCGAGCACCAGACTGGGGTCAGGCGGCAACCGGTTGAGCGCGCGAATCTCTCAGGCTGCATAACCATCAGGATACTTCGTCTCCGGAGACGGAGGCTCCGTAGGGGGCGAGCGCTCGACAATCTTACACCTCTTGATTTTATCAAAACTAAGTTGTTGTTATACTTATGAACTTGAAAGTATTAATGTCTATTATAGAGCATGTGAAATGCATTGTGTCACTGCACAAGTTGACAAATTAATTTCCTTCTCATCTGATCTGATTTTGTCACATATTCACGTATTTCTGACTATAGATGTTGTTTTGATTTTTAAAATCCTCTAAAAATTATGTAAAATTGAATATTTTCTCTAAAAAAAAATGTAAGTTAAATCTCACATTTTTTCACCTGAAATAATAATAATATGGATTTTATTGAGCAGAAACAAGATATATACATTATTTTGTCTGTTAGTAAATATAGGTAAAATACGATATTTTTTATTTTTTTATTGAAGATCAAATTTATTTCAACTCATGTGCTTTATTATGATGTAAAAAAATTGCTCCTTACACAAAAACAAACTTTTCCCTCCCTATAATTTTTATTTTAAATTAGAATATAATATTTTGTTTTATATAAGTTTTATTAATTAATTTTCCTTTCATTTTAACAAAGAATTCCAGTTTTGGGATTTACTATCTTATCTACTTATATAAATATAATACAGTAATACAATCACTTCATATTTTTGTTTGTAAATGAAGGTTCTATTTAGTTTGAAGTAAGATGTTTTTTTTTTGTGTAATCTACTATTGGCAGGTGTGATTGTGCATGAGTTTCGCTTTACTTGCTCCACGAGAGCTAGCGAGGTGCTAATTGTCGCGTCACCTCGCCGTCGCCTTCCGCAGTCCGCACCTCTTTGTCACTCCAGACACCGTCTGTCACGCTGTAGCGACGCCATCTGCGCCACGCAGCAAGTACGAGCTCGCAGCGCCATCCGTGGACGCACCCCATGACAAGTGACTTGATGAAATTCTTTGAAAAGACGAATTTACATCAAATGACCCTAACAATTCTTTTGTTGAAACTGAAATATACTTAATTAAATATGTTATAATTATATAATATAGTAATGTTATCATATTAAAAAAAACTAAATATAAAACAAACATACAAAAAATTCGGAGATTTAAAAATTAATTCATAAGTTATAGAAAAAATAATTCATTACCAGTACTTCCAATCAGTACAAAAAAATATATACTAATTAACAATAGTTTAATTAACAATGGTTCTTAAAAGAACAATGAATTAATATAATATTTATTAAGTACTATATTAATTTGTAATTTGCCTCCAAATTACATATAAAATAAATGTCAATGAAAATTTCAAATTTAAAAACTTCACCAATGTCATACATGCATGGTGTTTGATGCATAATATATAATATATATATATATATTATATATATCTATATCTATATATATTATATATATCTATATATATATATATATAGATATATATCTATATTATCTATATATATATAGATAATATATATATAATTATTTCAAGACATCGCTATTAAGTGGAACCTATACATCACTTTAGAAACGATCAAGTTCGTATTTTATTACAGTATAGCGTATTCACAACTTTACTGTGATACATAATATATAAGTAAAAACGTGACCACGTAAAAGTATAAATAAATAATTAAATAAAAAAATATTTTTTTGAAACTCTTCCCTAAAAGACCAAAGTATAAAAAATAACATACAAGAATATTCATATTTTTATTTACAGTTGTGTACGACACAAAAACGTAAAGCACAAAAAGTATAAACTTTCCGTCACTTAATGATGACACATAAATTTTATGCTGTTTCATCATGATGTATACAATATACATTGCAGGTTAAACTTTTTTTATTCATATTCCAAGTATTGTATAACTATAATAGAATTAATACTGTATTTTCCAACTTAACAGTACACTGTGCTTAATTGTTGTAAGAATAAATTATTAATCTTGCATCCTTGCGATAGCGACACAGGTATAATATAATGTCAACAACAGCTGTGAGTTGCAGACACTGATGATTGCATTTTGTCCAGAGCGTAGGAGCTGAGAGACGCAGTATAATGTTTACGTGCACTTGCATGCATCTGTCTGGTTATGCAGGTCAAGTTGCACCACAACATGTCACCGTGCCAACTGGTGCTCGTCTGCCTCCACATGCAAATATAACGGAAATAACGACAATGTCAATGTTTTTACCCAAGTGCAATGCATGCATGGTGTAATAACTCTTACAGTTTATAACTCATAATGCCATGGTAATCGTGAAAAGCGTACGCACCTATGAATATACTGTATTATGATGATTGAGAATGTATAATACAGTTTGATGCTGGTTTGCTGGTTATATACGTTGTAAACGTTTTAAAGGGTATACCCTGGGTATATATACCTTTCAAAAATATCAGAAGAGTTATGTAATATATTAGTTTTCGTTTTTTTAAATAATTCAACCGTAATTTTAAATTAGGCCCCTGCAGGGATCAAAACTGACTTAAACACCACGATCACTACAGTTTGTTTTCATTGATACTTATTCAGTGAACTGAGATAAGGAACCAACCTTTATTCACTTGGAATGGTGAACCATTGGCAATATTATTAATTTTCTGGTAACACATGTATTCAGTTCAAATTATTGTTAAAAGGTGTCGCTTTAAAATATTATTAATTTTCTGGTAACACATGTATTCAGTTCAAATTATTGTTAAAAGGTGTCGCTTTAAAAAAACATGTGATGATAAGGATCTTCCATATTTTAATTTGTATAACAATTATTGGAGCAATTTATAAGAACCCTTATGCTATAAGATGATACAAAATAATTATACATATTATATATTTGAAACAATGTTTCAGTAATGAATAATGAATGACAATTGTATACGACTTAATTGCTAAAGTATAATATAATTATGCTCTACGGTTTACAAAATATAATAAAATGTATTTAATCTGCAAAACAAATTGGTGTTCTATAAGCATATGTTTGTTTGCATATTCATTGTTAGGCTGACTGAACAATTTAGTTGGTGTGGTTTGTCTCTTGGCAAGCAAGTTCTAACTCGATGTTACGGAGCAAAGTAGGCTCATGTAGCGGTACAATTATTGTGAGACAACAAGACCAACGTGGCCTGATGGTGTGGATACAGCACGATGACACTTTAGCACGACACGTTTTATAATAAACATGGTCTTCGCGTGCAATGTCACATTTAACACAATTTGTAAGGTAAACCTCGAGAAACTGTGTGTATGCCTAATTTGATGTATAGAGTCTCAAGGGTCAAGGATGTGCAGATTTTATTTTTTGAGAGGACAAAGAGAAGCCGTCCTGAACAAGTTAACCACACTTCCGTAAACTCAGTGACAACTCCCACAAATAAAGCATGCAGGGATAAATAAATTTCATGCAATAAAGATACTTATACAGTAACATATGACATCAGCAATAAATTAACTAACACATGTAACAAAGCAGAGATATTATTATGTGGAATAAAAATTTAATACTTTTATAATTTTTGTTGATTGATTTTTTTTAAAATGTATAAGTATTTCCATCATGCAAATTATTTTTAGGAATTCTATCAATTTCAATACATAAAAAAAATAAAAATACAATTTTATTACATAATTATCTTGTCAAACCATGCATTGTCGAAAACCCAAATAAAAATATAAAATTTATAGTATATAGCTATAATATATGGTTAGCTATGATTGGAATATTAATTAAAAAAAAATTATGCACTGCCATGGTGTGTCTGTATATATGCATGGTACACCATATACATGTAAATATATGTATCGACTGATAATATAGAGCATGAAAGCTCTAGGCAATACCAGGTCTTTGGCATGTATCATTCATATATATATATATATATATATATATATATATATATATATATATATATATATATATATTTAACATCTTCCTAGCTATAATCCAACAGGTGTTGCGAAGCCTAGCTGATGCCTACAAGGTACCCGGCTGCTTCTGCTGTTCGCCGCTGGCCGTCGCTTGCCCTGCTATAGCCCAGCGTGAGGCGGCTGAAGTTAGTGCAAAGCAGAGTCACACACTCTCACACACTTCCGCATTCATCTTTGTACTCTACGCGAGCATCCAGATTTCATCGAGAAAAAAAAAATCACCACTCTAGAGGACAGGGGGATCTTCATTCAAATCCTATATCCACAATGTTTTAATTGATCACATCCCATTGATTACAAGCTAAATTAGGTTTTAATTATTTTAGTATTTCTATTTTTATATATACATATAATATATATTTACAAAGCTGTTTGCCAAGTGTTACGCAAACTCGCGTGACCGCCACGACTTAACGTTGTAAGAAAATATCTCCAAGCAAGCAAGCTTAAGGTTGGTTCCATCATTTTAAAGCCATGGCATTGACCACCAATCACATCTGCAAGGTTCTGCATCTTGTGTTTATATATTATAAGTTATTGATTCCTGATATAGCATCACTTTTTTGTTATTCATTTTCAACTGGGGCATTGAACTATCAGAATTATGTAATATATATACATATACATACATACATACATATATATATATATATATACATTATTTCTTATTTCTTCTGCACTGCAGTTATTATTTTATGTAACAAATTTTAAGTGTTTTACGTAAATATAATATAATTAATTTTTAATTCAAATTCAAATTTCAATTTTTTTTTCAATCATACAGGCTGTGAATAATGCAGATGATACAGAATCAAGAAATAAGTAATTGTCTGTAAAATTATAAGGATATATATTTTTTAAAATGCCATTTTGACAAAGTTACTATAGAAATGTTATTAATGTTTGCATAGCAAGTTTGAATCCCCATCAGCTGTTAATTAATATATGATTTATGTGTCACGTGGTGTTATATGCGTAAGTATACATAACAGACTACTGGTACCTCGTCGTTGCATGTTTATGTTATAACTCGGCTGTTATATATTTTTTATATTAAACTTCCTAAGCAACAACCATCTCATGCAGCATTAGAGGAGGTAATTTAATTTTTATATAGTAATATTATACAAAGCTAGTTGCAAGCAAGCCAACCAACATCATGAATTGCCATATTGATGACGTAGTACTATCACGTGAGCAAAACGTCATTATTGTGACGTAATAAAAAGTTGTATGTCACGAGGTGGATGTCACGTGGTACTACTATATACAACATCAGCAGAACTTGCTTGCTAGGCTGAGATTTAAAGCGAGATGATGATGATGATGATGACGTTATTATAAAAAGGGAGTAATGACCTCTCTTTCTCTTCATGTTTCTTCTTAACAACTCCAAGTGAGTACCATGCCATGGATGTTGCTTACGTGCAACTCATGCCATCAGCTCCTTAAGCTCTTAACTCTTTTCATCCTCCTTAATTTCTACTTCAGCTTTATTTTTATATATTCTATCTTGCTGCATCTATGGACACATCAACTTTTGATTATTTTTCTATCTTAAATTATTATGAGGACGTTGTTGTTCGTTATATTTATTATCAAATTAATAATTTTTAACGAAATTATCCTTAGGAACTAATGTCAAATGATTCAAACTAGAGAGAGAGAGAGAGAATAAGAGAGAGAGAGAGAGAGAGAGAGAGAGAGAGAGAGAGAGAGAGAGAGAGTAAGAGAGAGATAAAGAGAAACATCACATAAGAGTTCAACAACCAGAAGAGAATTTTTTTCTTACTGCGTCACGCCCGACGCCCAAGCAAGCAGCTAAAGCAAGCAGCAAGCGGGCAAGAAGAAGGCTTGGTTAGGCTGAAGACCACGTGTAGAGGAGGAGCAAGCCAGCCAGCCAGAGTCATGCAGCAGGTCGGTCGGAGATGACGAGCGGCGTGGCACGGACAATCGTGGCGTGGCTCCTCGCGTAGAGGTGAAGGATCGTCCTTCCTCAGCAGTCGACGCTCGCTGCTGGTATCGCGGGCCTGCGCGGGCCTGACTCAATGCAAGCGATGGCTGCCGCGTCAAGGCTTCTCGCGGCCTCCACCGCAGCCGCCGCATCACCTGATCCCTCAAGTTCTTTACCATTACCTCTGCGTCGTTCTCCATCGCCATGCAGCATAGTTTCTTGATCTCGACAACAACGTGCCAACTTGTAGTCATAATTATATTACGCCTCCTGTAAACTATATGATATCAAAATAATTAAAAAGAATATGACGAATGAATAATAATGCTCCATGAATGAATGAATCTTTTCAATTCAATTTTTATCACTTATATAATTAGTAATTAAAATATGTCATAGATTAAAATCCAATAGAGCTATATTTTAATTAAAAAATATTGTATAATTATTTATAATTAGAAATATGTAGCGTATATATAGACATCCTTTTGTTTGCTTATTTCTTTTTACGTGTTTCCATTGAGTTACGTTTTTAACAAAGCATTGTCAAACGAATCTCTAACTAAACAACAGTGAATTGTTTCTCTACCAAGCTATATAGGCACGATGTACGGATTTATCAAGTTTTTTTTTTCTTTCTTCCTAGAATAAAAATAGCTACATTTATAGAATTTTTTTACCTTCCAAATCTCGAGACTTTCTCGTATAATTTCTTTGTGTTTGAAAAAAAAAAAAAAAAAAAAGTTCTTAAATTCAATGAACTTGAACTAGGAATCTTTCCAGTAATGTTGTTATTTTTTCACGCAGAAAAAAAAATGTGGCATGGAAATTCGAAAGTGTACTCAAAATAAATAGCTGTTACGTCACAAGAAAAAGCGTGAGAAAATTTCATTTGTTACCTGAGATCTTTTAAATTTTCTTCTCTTCCTTCAGTTTTTTTTTTTTTTTTGCTTGGTTATTTAAAACATGGTGGCTGTGGCTGAGTCACGTTGGGAAGGGGGGGGGGGAGTTGTGAGGAAGGCGGCGGCTGCTGCTCATGTACTCTTGTTGCTTGTGGCTGCAAGAATGCGGAACCCAGTAAAGAAGAGAAGAAGCGCGAGGAGTAGTCGCGAGTGAACGAGTAAGCAAGCGAGTGCATAGACCTACTGCACTCCTGACTCCGGCCGGCCGGCAGCCCGTGCAGCGCCCAACCGCCCGCCCGCCTGGCCGTCCGTCCGTCCGCCCACCAACGCCCACCGCGTGCTCGCAGCGTTGTTGCTCCACCGCGCACTGCAGTACCAGTACTGCTGGCTATACCATGCAGTCACCAACATCAAGTCATGCACTCAAGCACGCAATAAAATTATAATTCCACGAGTGATAAATTTACAAGGTGTTGTTTCGCTTATTAAGTTGACTTACCGCTGCATAAACATAAGGTGTCAATGGAAGAGGGCACCTATGCGATCAACTGAATGATTTGCCCGATTTGCATTATAGTATACACGACTTTAATGATAATAGCGGCTGTAATAGTATAACATTTATTCTCTTTATTGTCATGAAAAATTCTTTCAGATTTTTTTTTTTTTTTTTTTTTTTTTTTTTTTTGTTTTTACATTAAGTTGTACATTTGTTCCCAGAAAAGGCAAAGCCTTATATTTCTAGTTCACATTACATTAATCTCTTGTCAAAATACAATATTATTTCCTCAAAATTATTTAGAAATCTGCAGGTAAAATTAAGTACATATTATATGGCATAACAATTGTATTCAATTAGTTCTATTCATTTTTCAAAATATGAAGAAGCTAATTTTACAAATTGAAAAATGACATGCCATATAACATTTAAAGTATAATAATATACTAAAGCTTTAATATTTTAATTTTTAAAGTAATAATAACAATAATTTTTATTTTAAAAAAGGTGTCATTTTTAATTTACGATACACATAAAAGAATTTTGAAATATTACAATTTTGACAAATGGTTATACCATAAACCTTTGTATTTGTATGTAAGTAGGATCTCAATACCTTTGGGTATGACAATTAACATTTCAATTGTGAGCTTTACTTCACTTGTGGGTAAGAGAATAACTAGCTTCACTTTGCATCTATTATAGATGAACAACCAAAAAATATATTATACGTTCGATACCAGGAAGGGGGAGGGACCACCACTTGTCTCCTGTAAGAATAAAAAAAGTATCTGAAGGAAGGAGAGAAGGAAAAGAGAGAGAGAGAAGAGAATGGTTGTGGGAGTCTTTTTGTTACTCCCGGAATAACGGCACCTGAGAACAAAGTGACCTAACTCTTGTGGCGGCTACCAAATTAGCTACACGTGAATCAACAGTCGGTGTGAGAGGGAGGGAGGAGAGACAGGTAGTATAGTACAGTTGTATAACCCGGCCGGTCGACCGGCCGGCCGGCACTCCCGGACAGAAAAGAAGGCGAAAAAGAATTTTTCATATAAGACCACATTTTGCTGTAACCGTAATATATGGCGAGTAAGCTACCTTCTTATACAAAAGGGGGAGACACTATATAGTTTGGGTCATGTATAATGCTGCAACATATTCTTGTAATCAAAATTGTTACCTAACAGTCTAATACCAACAAGAGTATTAGCTATGGCGGAAGGAGAACATATAAGGAAGAGAGCCGGCCGCTTCTTTCTGTATATACTATTAAAGCATGGTAGACCTAACGTAAGTTGGGTGAGAGAGCAATAAAATAATTTGTTACGCGAGCATAGAGAAAAAAAAAAAACGCATTCCTATTAGTGCTAAATATAAGAGTTATATTATATAGCGGAAATCTGATGATTGTACACAGTGAAAACTTTGCAATTTGAATGAATGAAAAGGAACAGGTTATTTTTACTGCTATTGAGCAATTATATATTTTATTAAATGATCATTTGTTTAAGATTAACAACAAGTTTATAGAAGAAGTGTCAAACATAAATAATAATATTATAATGGTTTGAGTTTTTCTTCGCAAAGCAGAAAATTTGAATAATAAAATAAATGACACGCAATATAATTAATAATATTAGTAAATAACTTTTTCGTGCAAAGGATATTCATATTGAATTTTATTTCACTTTCGGACTTTTACCTTTGCCGGTGTTCGATGTAATCCTTTTGTGTAAAGTATGTTGCGATGTTCACTTCCAGCAAAGGTAAAAGTCCGAAAAGTGAAATAGCATTCAATATGAATATCCTTTGCACGAAAGAGTTATTACTAATAAAAAAATATATTAAAAAATGGAAAAATTTCAATGGCATGAAAACGAAAATTGTATATATATTTCAACACTTTCTAACATGTGTAATATAATAATTATGTAAAAAATATTGATATGGTGATAGGCATTATGATATATGGTTAGGCATTTGTTCTTCTTGACATGGAAGCTGCTATGAGAGCGTAATGTTTATAAAGTGCGCGCAGGGCATTATCTCTATAACTTACATATTATATACCTTTAAATTCAATAATGTTATAATACCATCATAATATTTCTTGCTTTTTATTACATATTAGTATTTTTACATCTTCTCCTTACCTATATGTGCAACAGTATAATATATAATAATACATATCATAATAAAAAATCCACTTTATCTAATACAGTGGGGTTAATTGTTCTATGCACTCCAGGTCATTGTAACGGCTTATAGTAGGCAGGCAGGAAGGCTGGCAGGCAAGCAGGCAAGCGGGCGGATAAAGCGGAGCAGGCAGGCAGGACGTTGGAGCAAGCAGCTGGGTTTCAAGTCCATCCCTCGACACATACAGCATCAGCATCTCTGTGAACCAGCAATAGCTGCTGCTGTGGACACTGGCAGCCATGAACGTTCATCACTGTCGTCACTAGTTGTCGATCACCTAATCACTCTAACTTCTATACCGTTTCTGACATGACCGCATGGATATATGGTGCTAACAAGCTGTAGCAAAGGCTGTTTGTTACTTGTATCCTGCAGTCCACAATGTGTGCTGCTGTATCATTGGCGTCTAAATCGTGAAAAGTATATTATTATAACAATTATAATGTGTTATACCTCGGGACAGCAACAAATTTTACCCCGATTTGCTCCCTAAAAGACAAACATAGATTTGCAATTTTAGTAAAAGTTAGTCAATTAATATTGTGTATTTTATGGATCAATGCCACTTTTGTGTCATGGTGCCACTTTGGTGCTACAGTATTGGTCCTCACCCTAAAAATGTTCAAAAATGAGCTATATTTGTCAATTTTTATTTTTACTTTCTTTTGTTTGTTGTTTTATTATTCTTTTAATTTTGTTGTATAATATAAATATGAATTTATGTATAAATTGACATGGGTAAAATAAAAAAAAAAAAAAAAATACGCAGCACAAAAAGTGTGCAGCTGAAAGTCATGCAAACAAAAATTCCCCCATGCTACCATGCATATAACGTTTTGAGGACTGTATGACAGCACAAATGAATATGGCTGTCCCAAGACTTCCAAGATGTATACCTCGGGACAGCACGAACTTATTAACACTTGTCTGACTTGCTCGAAGGGACAGGGAGATCCGGATTTGTAAATTTTGGGAGAGCACCCAATCTCTCCGTATATAGTGCCATACCAACATATAGTGTACTTTACCACGCCTCCATAATTATAGCCTGCAAGGTATCACCCACTAACAGTTAAAATCAGTATTTTTTTTTTACAAGTTCACTGAAATTGCTATTTAATAAATTATAATAAGAAAAAAAAAAGAGTTTTGAATCTGAAAATTTGGCTATTTGTATAATATGAGAATCATTCATGTTTATGTTTGATGGAGTACATAAAAAAAGTTTTGATTGTTGAAGTCTATTTTTCTCTTCTATAAGTACCTTATTATATGAAACTGCATATTATACATACCAAACATTTCTTCTGTACACAGATATTACTTTAAAAAAAATGCACTTTGGAAGAGTAAAGAAGTGCATAGTCTATACTGAACCCCCCGTCCCCTTGTTACGCCCCTGCGATAATGAATCATGTACGTACGTATTTTCTTCCCAAAAATATTTAATGCTTATAAAAGTTTTTTTTTTTTTTTTTTTTAACATATAATAGATTTGGATAGGATGGTGGGAACACCGCAAAATCAGCTGATTGAAACCTCTATTAGTAAAATCCAAATGTATAATTATAGAATTGCGTGGACAGTTTATGGTGTGTCAGGTAAGTGGATGGAAAGGAGGGGCGAGGGGGAGCTGAAACCTTCAATATTACTTCTATCTCAGTTTATCTGTATTAAAGTAGAGTCAGCGAGTTGAGTGCGCAGTGCATGACGGGAATGACGTCACGCACTATATATGTGCATACGAAAAAGTTACGTCGGCTCCTCAAAAGCTGCGCAGTAGAAATTTATGCAAGTTGCGCAATACGAGCATCTGCTGAAGTTATATAGTGTTGTTGATCCCGTTGATCCAGTCAGCTGTTAACCCGTAGACCGCAACATTTGAAATGAAAATTTTCCTCGGATTTTGGTATTGTATCAGAATTTTCTCAAAATTTTTATGAAGGGCTAATAAAAGTTATGACACTTTCTGATTCACCATAATATGTTCTATCTTAGAATATTTTTTAAACACATTTTACGGGAGATTGCGAAAGAAATTAAAGTTCGAATAAAAAAGAAGCCACGTTTTTCGAGCGTTAGCATGGAGTAGATGGACGAAGTCATCGACTTTTAGACCCAAATGCTCAGAATTTTTACGAAGGACGGTCTCAACTGATTTCAGATGCTTATTTATGGTGCTCCAAAGTAACTTTTTACATGCAAGAGAATGAGCTTTACCATCGGTCAATTTTTCGCTCACTCTACTTTAATATATATATATATATATATATATATATATATATATATACGAATATATAACTATATTATCCTTCTATAAACTTAGAATATTATTTTCACTACATTTATTTGTAGTGAAGATTTGTGATATTAAAATAGTTTAGAATATAAGCGACACGTGTGTGTGTGTGGAAAAGAAACGAGCAAACAAAGAAAAATGTTAACAGCCTGAAGGCACTTTAAGAATAATTAACATTCATCGTGCTGTGCTTATATAACAAATAGAAGTTTGCATTATGCGAATAAAATGATTTGTATAATAACTTCACCTTGTATACATAAGGAACTGAACACCTGGGTAATTATTTTACATAATTATATAATCTTCATATATTATACAAAACATGCAATTTAATAATTTTAAAACAATCATTTAACACTATCTACAATAAGTAATATAATAGGCAGATTATAGCATTATTATTTTTTTTTTCATTTTTAAATTTTGACCCAACAACAATTAAAAATTTAATAATGGAATTAAAATATTAATATTTAAATAATAATCTATATATTATTCTTAAGTGGTATATACTGTACAAAAAATCCAGATACTGTTATTGGTTTTCTGGACAGTCATAAGGGAAGGTATGGAAAGTTCACGATGACACTCGATTCGGAAATCGACGTGGTTTAAGCATATAAAGTGGCATCGTCACGTCAGATATACACGGACAAAAAATTTAGCCAACGGTTAGTAAGATTTTACTAACAAAACCCGGGTCGAATCTCACTAAGACAGTAGCTGTGTAAAAAATTAATATTTGAGTTTGCTAAATTTTGTATACTGAAATGTAGTTGAAATTTACTAACTTTTCTAGTAAAGTATTACATTAATGATGATGCAGAAGTTAAGAATGTGTTGAGTAGTAAAATTTTACGGCATGTTGGTAAAATAGAAGGTCAGTAACTTGGTAAAATTTAACTGACATTACTGGCAAAATTGTTCTTCCTTTTTACTGCAGGATTTTACTAACTAATGGCCGTAAGTTGCAGCCAACCTATCTTAGAAAAATCCGACAATTATCTGAGAATTTTAATGTTAATTAGTAAATAATCCACGGATAATCCTCGGATTATTCTCGGATAGATGGCTGCAACTTACGGCCATAAATGTTGGTAATTTTTTGCATACCTTAGGCCTTTAAATTTTACATACTTTTAATTGTTACTAAATATCTACCGCCGATATGCAAAGATGAGGTCAAACTTTAAGTCCGGATTAACTTTGTTGATTTCGATTGATGCAACAATAAAAATCAACAAAGTAATCCGGACTTAAAGTTTGACCTCATCTTTGCAAATCAGTGGTAGAAATTTAGTAACAACAAGTATGTAAAATTTAAAACAGACTCTTTGCGTAACAAATTATTTTTACTTAAAAGAGCTAGTGTTAAAAATAATATTTTATTTTTTTACTACTACTTATTGTCATGTATTGATCACATATGATCACACACACAAATCACAAGAAATTTGCATTAAAAATAAATATTTTATATCCTTCTTTAAAATAATCATCGAGTGCTAATAACTAATAAGTGAATTAAAATTACAAAGTATTAAGGACGGGAACACTTTTATATAATTGCAAGAAATTTTTAAGATATTAAGTAAATGCATTTATTGGATGATGAAAACTCAGATTTACAAAAAATGAAGTTTAAATTAATATCACTTTAAAATGTTAAATAATACAATTTTATAATCCGTGCAAGTCTTTTGAACAAAACGATGACTGTCGTATCTCGAACAGTACAGAACCCAGTGTAGAGAAGAATGTCCCCGCGAGGGTACCGTACGTAGGTCAGTCATGGGTCGTGGATGCCGTGTGGGTCAATCAGTGGGCGAGGGTCGGTTACTGATGTGCGTGGACGCCGTGGATAGTTCATTGCAAGGTGATAGTGCGATCTAGGTCTGCGGTTGGCAACAGAAAAGACTCATCCCTCAGCGCGATGTCACACCAAACCGCGCATATCATTGTCCTGCAAACATGATAATGATTAGACTCGGTACAATGCAATGAATGTTACTTTAACCAACAAATATTTTTGACTAAATAATATTACATTCTAGTCCTACATAAATATTTTCGTACTATGACGTGCGTTTACAAGTTACAATTACGTTCACATGACGCTGTTTAATACGGATTCGTACAAAACGGATATAGTGTGATATAGTGCATGTTATTCTTATGAGGCGTCGTCAATGGATATGTATTAAACACCGTCATGTGAACGTAGTAGTGAATTTTGCAATATCAAAACTCGCAATACAAATCTCTTGTGACAAATTAAATTAACTATTAAGAAATAACAAAGAATTTCTACAAAAATTTTAATGATTGCATACTTCTAAAACACAAGAAAAATCAACAAATTATCATATTTTTGCTTACCTTATAATATAATCAGCCTGATGATCAGCTTGATGATCATATTCATTTATGGATATATAATTTGCTTATTCCTGGGGTACTTGAAGCACTTTTAATTAGATATATTTCAGCACAGAAAGTTTTTGCAACCAGTTTGGTCAAATCACAGAAGCCGAATGAAGAATCCCAACGGTTTTTTTGAAAACAGGATGTTGTAGTTTGCAAAATTTTACCACGTATGGTAAGATTTTACAATTAAGTTATGTACTCTTTACAACGTTTAACGTGCTAGCGCCAACGTGCTGTGAACGTTGTAAATATCAGCTATTATAAATAGTAAATTTTTACCATTATTCGAGAGTAACAGTTTAAGACATTATAACATGCTAGCACCAACATGCGAACATTGTAGCTTTTAGCTACTACTTGTAAACTTTTACTAACATTTGATAGTAATATTTTATGACGTTATAATATGCTAGGGCTAACTTGCGAACATTGTAAATATCACTCACGAAATGGTAAACTTTTACCAAGTATTTTTTACAATGCTAAGATTGTAAATTTTGCAAAGCCCGTAGTAAAAATTTACAAGATTTGCTGTACAATTTAACAAAAAGATTGTAAGTGTACTTCTTACCAAGTTTGCCTAGTAAAATTTTTTGTCCGTGTAGAGAACCTGAAGTTTCATCTATAGGAAAAAATCTATATATGAATAAAATATTTCATTATATTGCATTTTCAGCTGTACAGTACAGTTATACATTACATAATACACATTGGACACACTTGAACGTTGCTCTGTTAATATTTTTGTTATATTGTACAGTCTGTGCAGAGCTTGAACGTTTTGGGGATGGTATACTTCTGGTTTGTTATTATGCACTATCATGAGGGAAATATAATAAAATAAAGTTGTTCTGAGGTTTATATCATAGTTGTCGTTGCAAAGGTTGCAAAGGAGCTCTCTACTGAGGCGAGAGGATGTCATAGCAATATGCAGATAACGTTTAAATATCCATCAAAGATGGACAATATTCATGTCTTCTTTTTTTTTGCAAAAATAAATAGAGGTTTTATAAGTTATGATGATCTGAATTTTTTCAGATTTTTCTGATTCCAAAAACTATATAATTTTAAAAAATTATTGAAAGTGAGGCCACGTTCCCTGGAGGCATTTAAGCCCTATTAGGGCTTAAGCCCTATCCATCCTTTTATTAAGGGTAAGGTTCAAACGCTTTCAGGGAACATGGCTGCACCGGAATATATTTTTTTAAATAGTTCTCGGACTTGTAAAATACTAAAAAAAAATCAGAGTAGCATAATTTTGGTAACTTCTATTTATGGAAAAAAAAATCATGTAAACTATTTATTCTTCATGCATATAATGATATTTGGCATTTATTATAACTTTATTACATTGTTTTAATAACTATATATAAGTTTTATTTATTAATATAATGCTGGAGTTATTATTATTACCAGCACAGCTATATTTAACAACAGCACAATAGTGACAATTATTTTCGAGTAAGAATAGTAAGATATATAATATAATATCTGTATTATGAAAATACTTAAATCAAAATTGATTGAACACTCTCACCATAATAAATAAAATATATTAAAAATACATTAATTAACTAATATATATAGATTTACACATCAGTATAATATTTCATGATATTATTATTGATACAGATATTATATTATTGCACATTTGTTACTATTTATTTAAGTACTGTGAATATTATAAGCAAATTTGTAATAATATATAAATAAAATAAAAATATTTTTTACGTTTTTTTATAATATGTTATTTGTTATATTGTTGTTTCATTGTTTATATCCCTATATAGATTTATCTCGCAAGACAAGCACGTACGAGCGGTTGCCTATCTAGCAGATAAGCAGGCTGAATACTCTCCAACTTTTTCTTCAAATTAATATTTTTTCTTGAAATTTCATTTAATGCACATCCGTTAACGACAGATAATATTATTCTAATGAGGTGTCGTCGTCCGTATTAAACTTCACCATGCATGTGACCGTATATAGGAATTTATACCTGTGTAATCTGTGTATTATGAAACAGGATCGAAAATACAAAATGCTACGTTTAAACACATACATGCAGTAAAATAATACAGTATATACAATATACCTGATTACATGGTATAGAATTGAGAAAACTTGTTGCGTGATTGCGCGATGAGATATTTTAGTAGCGTAATCTGACGAGGAAAAGGTGGTGTGGATGTGCCACTTTCCATCAGGAAACTTACCCCTGCACGGAACAAAAAAGAATCGGGAACATTCTGCAGCTTTTTTTATCTGGGTCAACCAAAAATCCTCATTTCTTACCACAAAACATATAGCATTAAATTAAAGTAATAATATTAAATTTCAAATCCATTAATTTGATTACTCTTAATTCTAATACTTCATATTTATAGCGGACAGTTAGATTTTAAAATTGAATAATTTGATTATGTACATTAAAAAAAAATAATAATAATAAAATGTGCTACTTTCTTAGAATGAATGATTTACTTTTTACATTAAGTCCACAAAGATATATGTCACCTATAAAAAAAACAATTAGAAAGAAAAATTATATTTCCAGTTTTTTTTATTTTTTATCTTCTATCTAGATAATTGTTGTTATGTGAAATCATTGGTATTTGAATGATGATTATAATGTTACGACTGGACATAAGTGAACCAGGATAGAAATGACTCAACACGTCAGACAAGGAAGTTATACATATTATAATTTACAATTTGATATATAGTATAGCTGGTTGTAATATGACGTGACATGCTGATGCAACTCAAGTTATGTAGGCCATCCCTCTCCTCTCTTCTTTTTATATGTATCTATATATTATTATTTCTCTCACGCCCTTCATAGTATACAATATATATAATACATCTAGGTATTTCCAGGTAATCCAGCAGGAAGGGTCGATGGCTTATATATACGCGTCTGCACTGCCACCGCCTTATAGCTATACGCTGTGGTCTCCTATATACCCATATTATTATACAAGGAGGCATCTAGGGTCAAGGTGGAGGACGCTCTTATACTTGCAGACGCTATTGCAGACACCACCTCACTCATTCACTCAAGGTGGTCTAACCTTCCATCGTCTTTGTTATAAAATGTGCAAAAATATTTAACTTGCACACGCTTTGATGATGCAGAACCAATTTTTTTCTTTTTATGACACCTATGGATATATAATATATTTTTTTCTCTTATTTAAAATGAATAAAAAGAAGTAGCTACAAGTTCATGCCTGAAAGAAGAAGAATCACTGTTAAGGTATAAGGGATGCCCTCAAGTTACCGTTAAAATATTTCAAGGGCGTGAGACCAACGAGTTAAAATTTTGCCGTATAATTAAAAAACTGATTTATGCCACACATTTTGTTAAAATTAAGTTATTATTTTAAAATATCAGTTCTATTTCATGCTTTAAATTTCTCAATAAAAATCCAAATGTATAACGGCACATTGAAAATGAAGTTATAATATTACATCAATGAAAGAAATATAAAATGAATTGTGTAATCCAATTATGTCAACAATAAACATACTGTGACTGCCAGTAAAAATAATTTACTATAAAATTACAAATGTCACAAATAAAACATTTAATTCAAATTCATTGTAATAATATAATGATCTCTACGGTGGTTGATTTCATAAATATTATCTAAATGAACTTATAGCGGTCAGATAGAGGTCATGGTTATATAATATAAAAAATTGTTAAGGGATGGTTAGTAACCCCTTACCTACACAAAAAATTATACACCTTTTGATGGAAAAAAATAAATAAAAATATGGTTGGCTGAGAAGAGAAGATTCCGTCCCATGCAGCATCCAGCAGCAGCATGAAATTCACGTGATGTACAAAAGCGGGCGGGCGGCGCTGCGTTTGTGTGCCAGGCTCACACGCGGCGGTGTTGGTGGTGGTTGCAGACTTACCTACCCTCTTCAACAAGAGACAAGGTACCGTTATCCAAAAAATCTAACAACCGCCGCCACCGTCGCCCCGACCACTCACAATTAACCTACCTTAGCGAGCTACCCTCATGGCCCTCTGTCCGTCAATCCTATTCCAAATTCACCGGTGCTTCGCTTCCTCCCTTCCTCGCTCCTTTCTCCCTTCCGCCCACTAGACCGCACGCCGGCCCATTCACGCAACGACAAAAAAAAAAAAAAAGAGAAAAGTGACGGTCTTGCAATATACCGTAAATCCATGCTCTGATGCTGCATGCTTGTGTCAAAATCAAGTTTAAGGTTTTATGTAGATTTTTTATGTCATTATTTACAGATACTATTAAATTCATAAACTTTAAAAATGATGACAAATAATATTATGTGCATCATGAATTTGATTTATTAACTATTTGATATATTTTTAGAATTTTACAGGTGATGTTGTATATTAATAGAAAAATCCTTTCTCTTTGTTATTTCAAACTTTCAGAAAATATATTGTATTTTGTACACAAACAGTCAGAAACTTAAAATTTATAACAGCATAATAAAATCTTAAATTATCATAAAATATTATTTTATTTACTCTTTAACAATTCTAACAAGTAGGCAGTTACATACCACACATTGTGATTTCTTTAGTTAAGGTACAAAAAAAGAATTATGAGTAGCGTGAGTGAGCATTTTAAAAAAAGGAGAAGCTACTTACAATTAACATGATAATATACGATGTGGCCACCCAACGCCCCGTCGCCATCACCTCCACCCTCCGGGGATGGTCAGTCAGCCCTCCCTCGTTGTCGACCATGATGCAGTTACGGTAGTTCCTCAGGCCAAAAACAGATAACAGCTGACGCCAGCAACAACCACAACTATAATATCCTTGGTAAAAAAGAATAAAGAATGATTAGGCATATAAAAAGGTATATATAGTGGTATTTTTTTGTGTTTGTTTGACCAAAAAAGATAGTATCGGTAAAGAAAAAGAGTTAAAATAGTAAGGGTTGGATTGTGTATAGATGCATCCTATATCTATATCTCTATATTATAAATACGTGTATATATAAATAAGCTTTGCTGTAACCATAACGGTACTGCATCCTATCAACAAGAAAATTGTGAGTCTTTATCTAGGAAGAACTACGTCACCTGTAAGGGAAGCTGTCAAACTTTTGTTTGGACTTAACGGTTTATGGGGAATACTTTTATAAATATTATGTATATTGTAATACGTACATAGTAAAAATTCATTTTTAATATATGTTAAATTTATGTGAAATGATTGTTCTGATTGCATAGTATTGGTAAGAAGGTATCAGTGTCGCTGACTGTCACACGCTCTGTGAGTAACTGTACTTATTGTACAGTACGAAAGGACGAGGCCTCGTCAGCTGCATGTCTGCATGATTTCTTCTGAAGGGACCATTGTGACAAACTAATTGTTGGTAGTAGTGCTTTTATTAAAATGTAGCAGAAAAAATTAATAAGTAAAATAATTAATTTTTAATTTTTAGGCACAATTTTTCATGTCAGAATTTAGCCCTAAATCAGAGACCGTAAGCCTTTGTGAATACCCCTTAAATGTGTATATTCTTTATGTGTAGTCAGGAGCGGATTCAGAACACAATTTCGGAGGGTGCTGAGTGCTTACCCCATAAGGCCAGGTTTTATGGTATCTCACTACATTATAATATAATAGTATGGTCATGACACTATTTTAAATTTAATAAAATTGCAATTGAAAAAAGAATTATGAATATACGAGTACAATTAAGTATAAGAGTTCTATATTTTTTAGTAACCGATATGCTATTTTATTAGACATGCGCAAGTATAATTTTACACATCTTTTGATTATTATAGCATTAAAAGTTGATATCACATATAATATATTAAATAACAATATATTAATTTTGCTATATTTGCTGTGTAATAATTGCTTTACCGCACTCTTATCTTTTTCATTGAGTGCTCTTACAAACTAAATTAACATTGCAAGCTAAAGCAATATGTGAAAACCTTGGAACACCACCAACTTAACTCCTGCCCTGATTGGGGACTGTGCTACGCAGTCTACAGTATTACAAATCTTAGTTTACGTGTGGATTCAACAGATTCAACTGCGCGCGGCGGACATCTTGAAAATAAATATTAAGGATCTTATGGATGCCACCATTCGGTTTAGACTGTCTAGAGTTTGGCGCCATAGACTCTACAGGTATATATAAGATTTGTTAGACTGTAGAGTCATGGTGAACTATGGAACATTTTGTGGTTGGACTCTCTCGGAGCTAGCAGTTGCTTCATCAAACAAGGAAGAAATAAAGTTTATGTTGTCTCGAAATCTACGAATCAATAAAGCAGTAATACGTTTATGTCACTTTTAAGATTTCCATGTAGGCACAGTCTTAGATATCGATTCTGAATTGCATATTTTTTTTTTAAATTATTTTAATGTTAAAGGAAATGGTGTATAGAAAATTAAATATTAGGAGGACAACAGTAACTACTACCAGTTATAGTTTCTATTTCAAAGTAGGTTATGTGAGAAAACAGTAGTTATTATTTCAAAGTACAATGTGCTAATGACGTACGTATGCACGTGCAACAAGCTTGAGAACGTCAGAGGCCGGGCGCTGTACACGTGGCGCGAGGTTCGTGAAATTATGCTGGTTGGCAGCAACTGCCCTGACCTCACTCAACCCGCCATATTTATATCCTCTGACATAGTGGCTAGCCAATACCTACCTGTACCAACAAAATAAGTCATTTTCGCTTCATTTTTCTGACCTCAAAATTATAAAAAGTACATTTAAATTGTTTCATTAATTAATAATTTTAAATCCAAAATTTTCATGCTGATTCAATCGAATACTTAAATTGTTATCACTATTTATACTGTTGAATTAATTAAAAAAATCTGCAATCCTAAATAAAATACCAATTATATAATATATTGTGGTGCATGCATAAACTATGTATTTCACTCAATTAAGTATTATTATAGTTTATAGTTATAATAGGTTAAGTGTATGATCGTTTGTGCAAATTTATTTAAATTGGCTTAACCAAAATCATTTGTGCCAATTTAACTTCCAACATAAAACTACCGGAGTGACGTCATTTAGACTGCTAGCAACAGCATCATATTATTTACTTTCGGAGTTCATTCACCCCTATCTACTATAAGGGTGGTGGGACGCCTGGTTGGTTGCCTCACGAAGCTCATTGTTGAACTAAATAATATAAAACATTATTTTGTGCAGCTGTGGGCGCGCATGAGGCGGCAAGCGACCGCGTAGCTTACAGCGACTTAGTTGGTTATCTTGGCCTAACTACAAATCCCAAGCAACGTACCCTCTCCCTCTCTCTCTCTCCTGCTCATCTTCATTTTTTAACGCACCCTCCTAAATAATAATAAAAAACTCAATTCGGCAGGAAATGCATCAGTTCTTCAATATCATCTTTTTCCTGCATTATCAATCACTCTCCTATTCTCTTTGTCTTTTTTTTTTTTTTACTTATATAAAAAATCCCGTTACTTTAAAATATATAAATGATAAAAAAAAATATATATATAAGGGTACGTATAATATGCTTACATTCATATATAGAAAGAAAGCCTTTTCTTTGCTATCCTACAAAAGAACGGCATTCGCAATTTTTTACCAAGTTAAAAAACTTATTATTTATACTATAATATATATAGATTTATATAAAATATAAAAATTGATATAAAAAACTTCCTTTTTTACATTGGATATGAAAGATGTGTTATTAAAAATCACATTTGTGAGGATAATTTAAAAAAAGACCGTTCTCATCTTCTTTTACCGTATGCCCATCAGAGTAAATTTTGATGAGACCACACGATAAAAGGGCAAATGAAGCCATCGAGGCCTCAGGTGTTACTGCTGAATCGTGACTATTTTCTAGCTATATAACAATGATCTATATAATATAATAATTTTATTTTTTGTATGCGTGTTTTTTTATCCCTTAGAAATAAAGTAATGAATGGGAATTTCTATTTCAAGATGACAAACCATAAAAACATTATTACTTTCAGCCAATACGTAATTTATTTAATATAATTATTTTACTTTTGTTCATAAAAGGAAAATAATAATTACGTTCATATTATATTACAGTTAGTTAATAGAGTATTGTCCTCAATTTTTTTTATTGCAGAAATGGATAGAGGGTGCAAAATTATGCTACCCTGATATTTTTTCAGATTTTTTAGAGCCCGGGAACTATATTTAAAAAATTATTGAAAGTCCTTTTCGTGACGTCACGAGACGCCGCTCCTTAAGAAAAAGATAGGACTTGCCGCCGCGTGACGTCACAAAAAGGACTTTCAATAATTTTTTAAAAATAGTTCCAGGTCTCAAAAAAATCTGAAAAAAATCAGGGTAGCATAACTTTGCACCCTCTATCCATTTCTGCAATAAAAAAATTGAGGACAATACTCCATTGCTGACAAAAATAATGTATGTATACATTCAGTACAACAATATATTATATAAATGTATTTTAAACAGTTTCCTGAATACATAAAATTTTGAATGCATGACACTTTTTAGTATTATAAATTATATACAATTATCATTTAAATGTTCTAAATATTTATCTAGAACATTTTTATATAAAGGGTCTTTTATAATCATTATTAATTAATAATAAAATCGCAGAAACCTGCATGGTAATTATACATGGCATACAGTCATATATTATGAGACAATGAAAATACATTAAATACAATCTGACAGTGTTAGTTCAAAATAGATCAATAATTGAGAACGATTATATTCGATACATCGTTACCTATATTAAACACCGTCATGTGAACGTGGATCATAAAGTAATGAGTGACTAGTAACACGCACCCTACTGAGTGAACCATTTAATTTTTATTTAACATTGTGATTTTATACTTTATCTGCATTATTGTAAATTAATATAAGTGTTATATATTATATTTATACTTTATATGCATATTATTCTGTATATAGTGTATACATATAGTACTGGGAATGATGTATATAAATGTTTGTCAACTATAATAGGTTGCAAACACAAAATCAAGTGTCTCGCTTACTTGTCTCTAATTCGCTCCATCACGGAGCACCCGCCTGGCATCTCACTACCCAAGCAAATTTGCAAAAGTTTATAAGAATTGAAAGAAAAACATTAAGATTTATTTATAATAAAAGTCCTCCTGCTTGCACAGTATCCAAAATTACTCCAATTCATAAACATTTTGAGTTAATTGATTTGATTTATTATAAAAAGTGCGTTTGGTCAAATTGATTGTGGTATTATTAATTAAATACGAGAGGGAAGACCAATTAGTTGACAAGATGGTGCTGTCCTCTTGATCCCCCCAAAATTAAGACTGCATTATAAGAAAGGCTTTCTTTGGAGAACTGTAACGTTGTGGAATAAACTGCCGCATGATGTTAAATTGGCTAGTGACCGGCAGTTTCCTCGCTGTTTAAAAAATATTATGTTTCCACTATGTAGTGTTAAATTCTGTATTGACTCTTAAGCATAAATTATGCTATAGAAAAACTGTACTTGACTTAATTTAATTTATAATTATATTCTGGGATAGCTGCCACTTTTAGTGTTTTGGTGCCTATACGTTTGGCGCTTTTATATGCTATCCCCACCCTAATTCAAATTTGATATGTATAGATAAAATTTTTTTGTATCTATTTGTTTTGGGTGAAATAGTAAATAAATAAATAAATAAATAAATAAATAAATAAATAAATAAATAAATAAATAAATAAATAAATAAATAAATAAATAAATAAATAAATAAATAAATAAATAAATAAATAAATAAATAAATAAATAAATAAATAAATATATGTATATATGAATGAATGACAGAATAAGTATTATTTAATAAAGCAAACACGTGTGCATCGGGTCTGCATGAGCTTACTTGTCGTGGTGTATGTATATAATATTGTACACACTGCATGGATCATGGGGAACCAGTTAGTCGTGATAAGGTGAGTAAAGCTCATAATTGTGTCATGACATCATCGTCGGCTGCCCGGCGAGGAGTTTGCACAGCGACGTGAAGAGAGGTGGAGAACACGACTGGGCGACGATATTTAACCACTACTGCATTGGAGGAGAGCCGATAGCCCGAGCGGCCAGTGACCCCAGTGTTTGGGAGGCCAACATAAGAGCGCTAGAGGGGCAGGGTGGGGAGCTAGGGCTTGGGCAGCCAGGGCCGGCGTGTGGCCCAGTTCCTCAGACAGCTTGGGGACCACGATGCAAGCAAGGCGGAGGGAGCACTGAGCCCTGCCTGGCTTCAAGTGGCGAGCAGGAGGGGGGCTATGGCTGTTAAGCTGGCGGCTTGAGCATAGGGACCAGCAGCAGCCCAAGTTAACCTGTGATTGTCCATTAACTCTAAGAAGAGTATAGGGTTCATAGCAAGCACCACCGCGGCACCAGTGGCACCACCACCGCGCGCGCAGCAACAGTGAGAGAGACGTGCCACGGAACCAGAGCGGGAGCTGCGCAACTCAACATAACACAAGCAACAGCGATCAAAGCAGAGTAACTACCATCAGCAGAGGCAAGACGGGCACGCTTGAGGCTGGGCTAGTGATCTGTGATGGGGGGTTATTGAACTCTATCACCAGGCGGGCGGACGGACGGTGAAAGAAGAGGAGCACTCGTCGTTGTTCCCCCATCCCGAGCTGTTGCTTAGCTCTGCTGCTATCATCAAACATTCAGGTCACACATGCAGCTCATCTTGTGTGTGTGTTGTTTTCATCCTCCGGCAACTTATGCTCTTTTCACATTAATTGTATACATTTCTTTCATAGTCAAACGATATAATTGATCCTTACTATATAAATGGCCGAAATTAAAGTTTAATATTTTTCTCACGCCTTTTATGGTATTCATAAGAAGCACGTGCAGCGCGTGGAGCTGTCATCCCCCGACCGGCTGCATGCGGAAAGGTGACCGCACGGCGAGGAGCACTTGCAAGAGAGTGCAGCGCTTACCTGAAGCCCACCTAGTCGTCACGTAGACCTTTGAACGTGCGCTCCGGACCCGAGCTAAACTCATTCTCCCTTACGTTCTACGATGCAATTAAAATTAACATTGATTGTTTTGTTGTGAGATTCTACAAGATGCATAATGAAAGAGCCAGAGAACATATAAAATAATATTATATTCCCATCATGCATTCTATATGGCAAAATGAAGCTTTGAACAAAAATTATGATAACTATATAAAATGTGCATTGCTGATTTATGATCGTATAATAAAGTAAACAATTACATTTTACAGTCATTTTCTTATACTCAAAAACAAAAAGAAACTGGAAATTGATCAAACACTTTATTTTACAAATCATGGATTACTGACTGTGAGAGAAAAATGGTGAGAGAGAGAGAGAGAGAGAGAGAGAGAGAGAGAGAGGTGAAACTATGCAATGAGTTATTAAATGAATTAACATTCTTGAAATTATCATGTTAGTTCCAATGCTATAGAAGTGTGTGCTAATTAAATTTGAAAGTTTTACATATTTTCATACTGGGTACATTATATACATATATTATAGCAATTGAGAATAATGGGATAATTCATTTATGCAAAGTAGATCATTACCAGCATATAAGACGTTCCATGCAGGTGAGAATCCATGCGGCGGAGCTCATGATATTAGGAGGGGGTGAGGGCATGCGGGGAGACGTTAATTTTCTGTTGCTCTCGGATCATAATTATCTATTCTTATTAGCACTCACTCATTCCCTAGATAGTGCCTAGAATATCTCTACTATACTATATAGCTTTTGCTTGCATGCGTCTATAGGGTCTATACCTACGCGTGCAGGATTGACGTACACCTCTGGACACCACGAATTTTACTCCTGCCTCACTTGCTAGAGCTGCAGCTCCAATAGACAGAGAGATGCAGATTTGCAATTTTGGGTTAGAAGATCTAGCAATATCAAAAGACGCCTCCATAGACTTCGTGGTAACGTCCACAAACAAAGCAGGATTAAAGTTCGTGGTGTCCACCAGAGGTATACAGTATACATACACTGTATACATATATCCTATAGATGCATGATTCATTGTAATACATAAATCGCATAATAATTGTAGTTAATAAATACGTTATGTCTTCCGCTTTCACTTTAAGGTCACATAATAAATATTACAGCAGTTCATAAAGAAAAAAAAAAAATAAATTAAGAATTCTTGTCCATATAATATAGTAAATATATTGTGACGTCATATATCTAAGTTTTATAACAAGTGTATAGTAAAAATTATTGTATTTATTATTATTATGTATAATATGTGTGCATAATAAGTTGCTTAACATAATGTGTAATAGTATATAACAACAAATAATATAATATATATATAAAGGTCACATTAGAACATCTAAGCTATATAGAGTTGTAATAACTTTGTTTGTGTATGTAGAAGACGTAACGATATAAATTATGTACTTTCATATATATGTCATTGACCTGTTATAAAAAATAATATCAACATAATATAAGAAATTATAATTATAATCATTACATAATATTTTTCTGAGATTCCGGTTTTTCTGAATGTCAAATATTTCATTAATAAAACAAAAAATATAAATATTTAGCTTAACTACTTTAAATTACATCAATAATAATCCTATCAAATATTTAATGCATTATATACTGTAAGAAAATTGTGTTAAATCTTTATCTTTCCACGATTTAAACGACTTTTTTGTATTATAGCAAAATAAAAACCACTACATATATAATGTTAGCCAAAAAACTATAGAATTGCAGAATATATTATTATATATGGTCTCTTCATATTCTTCGGTGCTAATTTACTGTACAAATTCATAATAATCCATTGTATTTTAAGAAATGTAGCATACAAATTAATGCTAGGCATACTGCATGTGAGAAATTAATTCAGATTTTGCATATTTTTCAGAGATATGAAAGAATTTAAAATAAATTAATTAGTTATAAATTTATTCATTAATCATTACCTATAAATACCTCAATAATTTTCAGAAAAATCAGAGAGAAATTCTCTAATAGAATTGATTAGAATTGTATGCACCATTCCTCACTTTCAGAGTAAAAAGTTTTAATATTGTCTGATCTAATAAGTAAGATACTATATTAATTTGTAAATTAAATTGCCTCATATGGTGTTTATGAAGTACTGATGTAGATGAAATAATTACGATCTGATACACCATATAATTAATATCAATCTTATCATGCGTGCACACTACATTATTTATTAATATTGTAGTTATTTGTTAATTTTAAACAATAATAAATCCAAACTATTTGCAAGTATAGTTATTTTTTCCTCTTTCACACATGCAGGTCAGGCCTAACTAAATTTAATAACGTTAAAATCTATTTTAAATATAACTATTTTTTTGTGTATGTTAAATATTTAACTGATAAAACTATCCAGATACACAGGATATCAAATAGTAAGATAAATAATAAAAAAAAAAAGAAAAAGAAGACAACGACCATCAAGTATCACCTATAAGTCGTCTCTGAACAACTTTTAAACACCGTTCTGTTCTGTAGCAGCTTAACGTGTATATATAGTTGGAGGAGCTTTGGTGTTGGTTGCTTCTTACAACCATCCTAAACCAAGTTAGGTTCAACGACCTCTCTCAGGATCCCATCCTAAGCATTTGTTGCATCGGTTTCCAACCAGTCTTTCTCACTCTCTCGCATCATCATCTTCCATCTGACACCCTAAAATGCGGCTGCTGCTGTTGCATCACTGCTGCAGAAGAGTTTTTCCCACCAATCTATTCTCTCTCATCATGCCATCCCTTATATTATAACCATTTTTTATCCAACCCCTCTTCTTCAGACACTACACAAAAAAGTCTTCAGCAATTTTCTCGGTCACCCACTCACCGATTCTCCCCACTAATTCTACATCTAAAAAATATTTCTATACATTTTTTTTTTAACATCTTCACCCTCCTATATCAAAAAATTTTTTTTACTGTCTAAATTGTATAATGGTTTGGGGAAAAAAATAATTGTATTTTTAAAGCAGGTTATCATTATAATTGGTAAAAAAGTAATTAAGAAATAAGATTTAAAAAAAATCAATCTGCAATACAAAAATGTTACAATAAAATATTATTTATTTTGTGTCTCTTGTAGAGGTTTTTAAAGTAATATTAAACTATTCTCTAACATGAAAATGATTCATCATGTCACGTCAAGATGCATTTACTTACAGCATACGGCATGAACTTTACTCCTGCCTGATTTACTGCATCAATCTGCAGCTCTAATTGTAAGAGACAAAGAGGTGCAGATTTGCAATTTTGGAGGAGGTTGCATGAAGGGCACACATACATCTATAGCCTCTGAAAATTCTAGGTTCACCACCCCTCCATAGCAGACTGCTTGGCAACACTTACAGAGCAGGGATAAAGTTGATACCGCCCCGAGGTGATGTACGCATATATTTAAGTATATTAAAAGTGCAATTGTTTACAAATATAAGTTTTTGTTTGAAAAATTGAATTCAATTGCACCTTCCATCCACCTCATTGGGTTCCAATTCACGGAGACAGTTTGGTCTTTAGATCTATCCGCCAACTTCCTTCTCTATATAAGCAAAATTTCATACATGGATATTTGTTTCGACAAAAATTTTTTATGTTTTTTTCAGAATTATATTAATTATATGGCATAAACTGCATAAAGTTATAAACTCATGATTTCTTAAATAATCTATGCCTATATTGAACTGAGAACCCATCAGTTTTATCGTTGAACCCGGTTTGTTTAATAGGTTCAGCAAAGCAGTGATGTGGTCCTAAAATTTTCATTAGAGCTACGTTTCGATTGAAAAGATACGCTGGTGACATCAGCGTACTTCTTGCCTATACATCTAAATACATCATGTTATCTTTAGTGGTGATGCTAGCCAATTTTAGAGGTATGGCGTATCCCATCTCGTATCCCCTCGACTACACCACTGCAGCAAAGTATCAGTAGTTAATTCTATTGAAAATTATATATAATTTATTTTTTTTCCAATAAGATTGATGAATGTGCATATGAGCATGTGAACGAGATGGTTGGGTTGCCTACTTTACAGGATAACGCCATGTGCAATGGTGATCCTTCACTCTATCTCCTCCTTTAGATATTAATAGTGAAAAAATAAAAATCTTTTTTATATAAATTTGAATTATTGAATGAATTTAAAACATAAACGTTGCTTTACGTCAATAATTTAAAATTATAGCTATCAATCTCTGCTATCACGTTATAATTAATTTTATTTTAAATTTTCTCCCTCACATATTGCTGAGATCTATACATTTAAGGATTATAATGTGTGTACTCGTATTTTAACAAAAATCAACAATGGTATTTGTTTTTACTTCAATTTATTATTAAAACTTCGTAAAAGTTAAGTATAGTAAAAGAATGACGTATTCTCGTCACAATTTTTTTTTTTTTTTTTTTTTTTAGTCTACCCTTTGCAGTGAAGTTCAAAGTTGTAGACTTACAAATCTTCAGCCGTTCATTAGATATAATTAAAACACTGAAAATACAAATTTTAAACCACATCGTTCACTCACTCTATATAAATACATAATAACAAAAAATAGCACCGAAGCATTTTGCGCTACATTTTATTTCCTTCTGAACTCGGAATTTATTTCAAACCTATATATACGCACGAAGCCTTTTAATTATTATTATGGATGAATACGGAAATACATATAAAAATAAAATATGTATAAAAATACATTTCAGTCAACTAATTAAGCATATATAATAATTATAGAGGCGCAGTTACGTGTCATAAATCTGTACGGTACTTAAGATAATAAAATTATATAGTGAGAAAAATGACAACCTTTGATTTTGCGTACTGCATGGAGTTAAAATTTGTAAATTAAGTACAGTATGTATTTTTTTTCCTTCTTCCATATTTTGATAAAAAATACAGTAAAAATATTTTACAACTATTTATTTATTTATTTATTATATTTTCCTTCGAACAAGATACAGAAAAGTTGAACAAAGGTAGGAAACCCAAGAGAATCCAATAAGGATTATGAAAAACCAGGGTTTAACATGGGCACCCAACAACAATCATAATAACATACTTGTAAAAAAAAAAAAATAAATAACAGAAAACAAAAATAATTACAATAAAATATAATAACATATTTACATGCATAATCAATCAAAGTAAAATTTACAGGAAGTGCTCACGAACACTTTTATAGAAACTCCGACCCTGCAACGACCTTATACCAGCAGGGAGAGTATGAAAATTGGTTGCAAAATAAAACGTAATCCACCAGTCTCTGTATTTCCACACCGTGTATAAAATATTAAATTGAAATTTAAGTATGGAGGGGAAATAAGCCGACTCCTCAAATCTAGTTATACGCTTGTTTTGTTGGCTATACTGGCATTCAGTGAAGACTTGCTTAGTAGGGTAAAAGGTGAATGTCCGAACCTCTACCTCCCACCTCCTACTCCAACTTCTCGTAACTTCCCACTCCGCCCCTCAAAGTCCCGACCATCCTCCTTACTTATCTCTCTCTCTCTTTCTCTCTCTCTCGTTTTTTTTTTTTTTTTTATTTGATATGTGTTATACGAACAAACGTTTATATACTCCGGCTATACAGCAGCAGGAGCATGCAGCGACGACCCCGGACACCAAACAATAACAACATCAGACAAGGTTAAAATGGAGTTAATTTAAAGGTCATGGATAGTACTTGATTTATTAAAAACACTTAACATTTAAAAAAAAGAGTAGATTATCCTATTACACGTTACATGCAATAATAGAACTTTATAGTAATAATTTAATTATACAATGTCTTATAATATAAAATATATTTATGGTAGGTGATAAAATAATAGCATGAAATTGGAATGATGTTATCCTGATGTTATAATAAAGAAAATGCAGTTTTTACACAAACCTTTTATTGTTAAACGGTTCATTAATTTATAATAATTTATATAATAAAATATTACAATGAAATACAGTTTTACGTATTTTTGATAGCCTTTATTATACTCAAATGATAATTTTATTTTGTAAATAAAATTTTGTTTTTTAAATCAATTTTTTTATAAACCCTTGATGTAGGTAGCAATTACTTATATTACATGTAAGATTTGTTTTATTTGTTTATCAAAATCTGTCATTTTGTAAAAAAAAAAATATATATTTTTAAAATAACAAAAATCTGTTTAAAATAAGTATGAAAATCAAATTTATGTTAAAAAAATATAAATATTATCTATAGATAATTAAATAAAGTTGTGTTAATTGTTTTTGTTTGTTCTCATTCCGCAATTTTAAATTAAATCAAGTGTATATTTCTTCAGGTAAATTACTTTTGCGAAGTCAATGATAATTCATGACGCAACTCGAGATAGCTTGATCCTTAATTAAACCCCTACCTTCTGTGCTATGGATGCTGCTGCATGCATGGGAAAGTTTCAGATTTGCAACTTCAATGCAAGTACGTACACATGGGTGCAGGCTAGCCATCCAATCAAAAAAGTCTAATAAGCTCTTCATCACGTCTCCATATTAGACGCCCAGCTTAGGGACCACTTTTGTAGGCACTTAGTATCTAAGTAACCCATGCCATTGCTCGGCCCCGCCCTGTTTAATCAAGTCTGAACATCAAATTTGATTTTTTTTGTTTTATGTTGTGTATTTTAACTATATTAAGAAATATCAAAATATATAATATTATTTTATATAATAATATATATGGATTTTGTGGGACCGATTCATCAGAGAGTAAAAATGAGAAGCGTGAAATATTTACATAATCAATTTTCTTCTTCTGGCATGAGATGGCTGTAACTCATAAATTCGTCGCTAACTTCACACATGTTAAAAAATTAAGATTGAAATCATGCATAGTTTGATGTAAGTGAAAAGAATGCGTTTGTCCGGCCATGCAATATATAACTAGAGGTATAAATATGAAATCGTTGTTTTACTTAGGCTCGGATAAGGTACTGTACGTGTATATTGTTATAAATGTTTTGATCTTTTAAGGTTAATAAGGTCAAGCAATATAATATTTTACTTAACCTTATAGTGCGCATAATATATGCATAGTTTTTGAATGACCCTCAGAGATGTAACATAAATATATAATATTTTATTATACGATTATTTTATTAAATTATTATACATTGCATTTACCTATTATATTATATATGTATATATAATATAATATAACATAACATCATAAACATTGTTATATAATATAAATAAGCTGAGAGGGTGTTACCATTTTTTCATCGCATGCATATTAAGTGTTTCATACCACTTTTATTTAATCGAGTCCGAAAATGACAAAGAAGAATATAATGTCAATATAAAGAATATAATGTCAATATACAGAATTACAAAAAAAAATATCAATTTCAAGAGGCCGTTTATCCAAGAAACCTATTATTCTATCTTTCTATTCTATAAATATATATTTATATAAAAAATACATCTTATTGTCATTATGAAATTAAGTAAATTTGAATTTTCAACAATTTTGCTGCATAGATTAATTATTATTATATTATAACGTTACTAAGACGTATAACGTTGGGAATAATAAGCGTGGGAAAACCGCATTGCAAACATTAAATTTTACCTGAACATTTAAATACTGAAGATTTACTAAAAACCCTTTACCATTTCAAGAAATTTAAAAAATATGATTTTTAATACTTGTTTTGTGTTTTAACGCAGCTGCAGCTTATAAGCTGGACTCAACTCTTTGATTTTTACCGCTTTTTACACGCGAGAAGCTGCATGGAGGAGGCGTGAGGTGCACAATGTGTGAACGTACAAATACTGTGGTCAGTTGTCCAAGCCGCCTGCTTTGTCTTGGCGGTGCTGTTGGACAAGGTGGACGGACGGACACCCGGCAGCGACAGGAGCAGCCGGCAGTTGACCGCTGCTCACATCACAATAAAGATGCTCATAAGTACTCAATATTCTTGCCATGCAGCTGCATGTCTAATTATCTTTAAAAATTTTAACCCTTTTTTTTATTGTAAAGAAAATAAACAAAAATTATTTTCAAAATACTAAATAATAATAATTGCAAATTTCATTTTTTAAGAAATATTATTAATAGAGTTATGTTATATATGTGTATTTTTGTATTATGATGATGGTTAAAGAAATGTGTTTTAATAATCAAATCATCAATTATAATTATAAGATGAATATATTGATATATTGATAACACAAAAGACATCTGAATTTTAAAGATTTGATGTACATCATTATAATTTACGCGATAGCGACGCACAATGTCATGGCGTGTATTGCTCATTGAATGATTTTAAAATTCTGATTTGCACAGTAGTGTTCGCCAAGGACAAGCGAGATTGTTGTCTGCTTCTCAAGAGCAACCGTGTCGCACAATGTTTTAGTATATACCTGTATACAGGTTAATTCAACTGCATGCGTTACACGAGAAGCGATGACATTACCATGAGCTCCGCACCTATAATAACATGTCTCATCACGCGTTTTACTTGCTATATATTAAATCTGCATCTACACAATGCACCAGCATGTCGGAATTAAAAGCAGATAGTAAAAAATACGATTTTTTTTTTAGAGACAAATGGAACTTTGTGGCATTTTTATGCCATATATGATGCCTCAGCGTATATATGAGGCAAAATTGTTACGACAAACAATTGAGGTAGCCAACAATAATTAATGACATCTATAATAGTGATGGATGAGCTATTATTAAATTTTTATTTCAGTGAAAGGACACATTCATGAATGTCAACTACTCAACACAATTGACAGGTATTTAACGTCATACTAGAGTATAATTTTAGAAAATGATTTAAAAATTATACAGTATAATACATTATTTACAAAGTAAATTTGTTCGTTTTTGTCGGTTATTTGTCGCACCGGAAAATTTCTACTCTATATAACGTAAGAGATATATAGTTAACCAAAGTTGAAGACTGTTTCTTATATTATAGCTTTTGCATGCAATTACCGCGTCAATCAATATGTTAATTTTCACTATATTATATATAATATACTAATAAAATTATCTCATGAAATCTATAAAGCATGCAGGATTCTTATCTGATTTTTATTTCACAATCTGAAACTATAATAATGCAAAAAATGCGATCCCGATATTTGAGTAGCATGCATGATAAAACGCTTTATATGTACGTCTGACGAGTAATTAACTAATGGGAAATAAGTTCAGCTTTTAATATTTTGCACAGTATTATATTATAGCTGCATGCATTAGTATAGGAATGTTACTCTATATTATTATAATTATGTTGTTATATAATTGATATTAATATTATTCATGGATAAATTAATAAAAATACATTTTTTAACATCATACTTTGAAAAAAAAAAGTTAATTGTATTTTTCTACGTTTGATAATTTTATTTAGACGTAATTTTTTCTTCTTGAAGAAATCCAATAAATTATAAGATTTATATTAATATAATATTATTATTATTATACGAGTGTTTCTATTGAATTTGATATGGTGTAGCAAATGTAGATGATTGACTGCATGAGGATAGCAGGACAAAGTATAAGTAATGAATAGAAAGAAGTAAGTGGCTTTTTGTTGAGGCACGTTACATGCCGCTCTCAACAGCTTATCTAGTGTGGTTATCTGAGGTGTGGGACTCAAGGGGGGGCGTTCGTCCTCCGTCCTGCCCCTCGCCCGCCCTGCGTGGTGCCTGAGGGCGCCCGAGGGACTATTACGGGCTGGTGAGGCTCCTCCGCGCGCCTCTGTTCCCATCCTGATCCTACTGCTGCCACCACCTCGCGCGCTCTGTCACGCGCTATCTATCTGTGCTTGCCAGCAGAAGCCCCGCAGCTATTACTGACCAGTTTGATTGAGATCCATCTCACCTGCGATTATACTTCAATAAGGAAGTTATTTTAAAGAATAAAAATTAAATTAAACAAGTGTTGACTATTTTTTTGGTCATCGCCTTTTTTTAACTATTAGAATTAAGTAAATTATGTAATGTATTAAAAGGATTTTATTGTTATTGTTGATTAGATTCAGTTGTTAACCTCACATTGTTTATGCATGTGATTTTTTTTTCCAGTGGTGGCAGCACCATCGCTGGAATAGAAGTCCATGAGTGGCTACGCTGGCTGCTCCTCGTGAGTGTGCAGCACGCTTGCTCGGCGGACGCTGTGTGCTAGCTTGCTATCAGTGCCGCGACGGCGCATGCAAGTGAGTGGTCAGCAAGTCAGAGAGAGGCGGCTGACAGTACTGAGATGTGGAGACAGCATGTGCATTGTGCCAGAGACGAGAATTACATGCTCCGTTTATCCACTCCGCAACAAACGCCTGCACCGCGCGTTCATTTCTCCGTATGAGCTCAACGTGCCACCAGTGTGGTGCGCAGCCCCATTCACAAAGAGCAGCACCACCCACCAACCCCACGTGACACAAGTATGTACCACGTGGTTTAAGTAAGCCTGCACTCGGTGACGCCACCGCGCCTCATCTGTTCTCTGCTGGGCCTATCAACTGGCTGTTGTTGTTGCAGCTCGTAACCATACCATCAGCAGCGGTAGCAACTCACAAGCAGCAGCAGCAGGGCAATCAGAGAAGGAGGACTCGAGAAGGAGGGGTGATACCTTTAGCCTTTTTGGGTGGTACCGCCCGCCTGGTGTACCCCCACTTCCATAATTCCCCCTCCTTCAGCAGTTTTCCCCTACTTCTTCAACAGCATTGAACTAGTCAAAAGGAAGGCGCACTCCAAGTGTAACTTCATTCGCCAGCTTACGACGGTCAAGGCATCAGCATCATTCAACAATGGGACCCAAGACCTTAGATCCGACTGGCCTTTACTGATGAGCACGTGTCATTTAGTAAAAAAGTTCTACCGTGTCAGACAGTCAATCATCATCACCTAGCCTTCTCTGCCTTCCTGCTGCCTCTCGCCGCTCGCTCGCTGCCAGTACTTCTCTGCAGTAAAAGCAAGTAATATCGCCAGCACTAGGGCAAGCGCACCACGCACCATCGACGTCACCATGGACAGCCCCAAGCATCTTGACCCCACAGGTCTTTACTAGAGTTAACTCGACCCAGAGTTGACCCCAAGAAAAAAAAAGACAAATTTTGTCTTTTTTTTTTAGAAGTAACCATAAAAAAATAATGGTGATCTTCCTCCAACATAATAAGAAGATGAAATCAAGGTGGAAGCATCATCATCAACATGAACAATTACAACATCACCTTCAACACAATTATATTATTTCCTCATGGACTCATACAAAGTTCGAGCATCTAATTGTGATAGCAGCGTGTACACTTTGAAAAAATGTATTTTTTGTCCCTGCCCATCCGTGTCATATCATTTTTATTTTTGTTGTTTAAATTGGTCAGTGTAGCTGCAGCAGCTTCAGTTACACTTCTCAACATAGTAGTTATCTACAATTTTGAACTGCTTTCTGTGTGTGTTTGTGTGTGTGCCATCGTCTACTCTCTTCATTGTTGCTGCAGCAGTCAGCAAAACGACCCAATCAACAGGTGAGTGAGACCTCTGAGGTTATTAACCTTGCCCATGTGTAGTAGAGTAGTATAGTAGTATAATACTAGCTAGGCGGGAGGTCGCCGGGCCGGCTGCTTTGCTAGGTGGCCACGCCTCTTTTTGTTCCTCAATTGTTGCTGCATGCATGTGTGACTGCTACAAATATGTTAGCTAGATGCTATATTATCATCCAAACATAATGAGCAGCAAATTGCTGTGAACCCAAAACATGATAATATTTTTATTACATACAATCAGTGCTATGACTTTTTGCCAAGCTATGCCTGGTTGCCTGACTCGTTCAAAATGTCTCTATATAATTTCCTGTGCTGTGCACTCAATAGCTCAAAAGATATCATGTCAATGCACTACACGTCTAGAGTATAACGAACAAAAGTTTTTTTATTTTTTTTTTTTTTAAATGCATAATTAAAAAATTAAAAATATAAATTATAATTTTATTTTGATAATATAAAAATATAAATATAAAAATTAAATGCAGAAAGGTGTTAATCAATGTAAGTAACATGATCCCATACTTCTTACTACTTATGTAAAATTATGTATGTAATATATACTAATAACAATGTTGTACAGTCGACAACAACAACAATTATAGCAACTATAAAAATCATTAATCACATTATATTACGTTATTTTTTTCTAAGTAACAATGCAGTCGGTTCTTGCTGTCAATGGTTTAAATCTAACTGTCTATTGTAAATCTTAATAGAAGAAAGATATAGCGAAAATTTGCAACCCGGAAATAGAAAGCGCATCACCCGGCCGCCGTATTGTAGTAAAGACTGAGGAGAAAGCCCCCCTCCCCCCCCTCTCTTCTTTCACATGTTCGCTATTCTTTGCGTCCCGGCTTTAGTGAATGAATCGTTTTTTTTTTGTCGACAACGCATAGACGTCTCAAATAGCATAGAGTAGTCAATTTTTTTTATACATATACGTAATAGCTGCATCAGATTGTTAAAGTGGCCGTCAGTTTGTCTGGCCCAAACAAACATTTTCATATTAATAATTGCGGAAATAAGCTCTCAGCTGAAACTAATAAAAATAATATCAAAATAAACTTCTATTTTTTGTTTGCCCATGCAGAAAAACGTTATTTCTAATTATTTTTATTAATTTTGAATTATTTATAGCTTTATAAATATTTAATTAATAAAACAAATGAATAAATGAATTAATCAATCGGCATATCAACATTAATAAAGTATGCATAATATGCATATATGCTTTTTTTTTGGAGAACATTTTTTTTTCTATAATTGTTAACTATTAAACATGTCATTCGTTTCACTCATTTACACTTTTTTGTTTAAAATATTAATGAGCTTCATTTTTTTATACGAATAAAGTTTAAATAAATATAAATATGAATTATTGATTTTTAAAACAACAAAGAGAAAATGCAAATTGTTTTATTTATGTAATTTATTAAATTATTACTTTCGATGAGAATTTTTACATAATTACTGCATTTTTATGCATGCATATTAAAGTATGAACTAGAGAGAGAAGTTTGCTTTGTGTTTTGCTTGCACAATCAGATGAGTTGAGCTAATTTATGCCGTCATTAACATATTTGTAGCGCGACGCCAAAAGGAAGAGTGGGGAGTAGCTGCTAGCTGGTAGGTTGATATTATAAAGGCAATGGCCCTAGCTCATCAGATTCCAACAACCTTTCTCTCCTTTCACTCTCACTTCTCACTGCCAACAGCTGTTCACTGGCTTATCACACAGGCTATAGTGAGCGAGCAAGCCGGCAAAAAACATCGAGCTATTAGGCAGGTCGCGGCCGCCGCTCCGTGCCTAAAGTTGAAGTGGGAGTATAGGTAGGGGCTCATAACCTAGCAAAGTGAGCGAGCAGTTCCGTCTTGCTAAAGAGTAAAACAAAATAAATATATATATTATCCTACCTTAAGTGACTCCTAATAAACATGCTCACTCGCTCTTATCAGCACAATTGGCACTGTCATAAGTCACCGAAAAAAAAAGTGAATCATATTAGTTTATACACACGTTTTTATTATTACATAACTTCCTACATATATCATATATATATATATATCGTAGAACTTTAAATAAAACTGAAGACAAAACAAATATTACAATTGTTAATTATATAGAAATTAGTTAATTATTTTTAGTTGGGGGATTCCTATTTATTTTTCAATTGCTTTTAAAATACATTCATGTGCATTAACTTATTTTGTGTATCCATCGATTAAAATACTTTGTATGGCGAGACAACGGAGGTCATTGTACTCAAGACAAGGCAATTTTCTAAATGAAATTTGCAAATTAGTGAGACCTGAAGGTGGGGGAGGGATGAATGAGCTTTTATGTCTAATTGCTTTTGAATTAAAATAAAGCAGACTGGTTTATCTTATCGAGATTGCAGTCTAATTGCTCTTGATGTTCTTCACTCTTTGCAATCTGAAATCTGAAATTCTTTTTTAACAGCTGCAACATTCCTTAATTGCAATTTGAAGAATGACTATATATATAATTAGTCGGCCAAAAATTGGCAAAATTTGAAGTGCGTGGATACGTTTTTTTTTTTTTTTTGTTATTGTCAACTATAAAAATAAAATTCCTCCAGTATACTAATCATTATGAGCACTGGAGGGTAGAGAAATTTATTTTTAAATAATTAAATATATTAGTATAGCCAATTATCGTATAAAACTCGAATATAATATTAACTCTTATACTAAAGCATTCTGAACGTATATTAATAATTTATATAATCATAATAATAGTGTTGATTTATTTATTTTTTATTTTTATTGTTGAGTCGTTACAAAAGTTATAGCTTGATAATTTGCATAATATAAATTTAATATTACATTGCTTTAATGCGTGTGGAATGAGATGCATGCGTGAAGCAGCAGAATAATGCATTTAGCACGTGGCACAGAGAAGCAGTCAGCAGCTCCTTATAATCAACGAGATGAGAGAAAGCGATATCCCCCTCTCTACGTTCTTCCCCTCGGCTGCTGTGCTGACAATGAACTCCGACAACCTTCAGAGCGCTATAGCGAGCTCCGCGCACCACGCCGACTGCAGACCGACCATCCGACCACGTGGTTGCTCCCTCGCTTCTCGCAATGTCCATCCGTACGGACACACGTCCGGAACTCCCTATTCTTCAAAGCAAGTACTTTCCTCCCATCTCGTGTATTTTTAAAAATTACATAAAATACGTGTGTTAAATTCGCGGTACCTAAAAATTAAAATTTTATGATGACTCATAGTACAAACATATCGTAAAATGTTGTAATAATAATTATGTACACATTTTTTTTAATGCGAATTTTTGTACACGTATTTTGTAATTTGTTAGGTACATTTGGCGAGATTTTCGGGGCTTCTTGTATTTATGGTTTGGGCATTCACGCATGCAGTGTCAATGCATAGTGACGTGAACTAGATTGATGAAGAAGAAAGTCACCGCCCGCCATCAACTTTGCTGGCGTTGATGGCATGGACGTCGTCGTCGTCTGCTGCTGCTGCTCACTTGCGGCAGCGGCAGTGACGGCGGGCTTAGCGAGGTCAATGGTCGTGACGTGGTCGCTAATTCAAACTCTGACGGCGTCGTGCACTAGTGTAGGCCGTCCGTCGTCTCTGTACGTCCGTAGGTATAGTGAGATTCGCGTAAGTTTCGGATCATGGCAATAAATTGCACTCATTATATCACACTGACGAATATTAATATTCATTCTTGACTGATTTTGGAATCAATAACATGTGCAAGTTCATTTCAAGCTGATATAAAGCCAATTCTATGTATAATTTTTTCCAACAAAGAATATACTATAAAATACACAATAATTGTCTTGCATTTTAACATTTGCATTTTTTTATGATGTTGATGAATAAGAAGTGCATTGCACTGATATACTTATGTAATATAAAAATGCAATAAAATTCAATACATTATATAATTTAATTAATTTATATCGTTTCTGCAAATTGCCAAGACAATGCATTATAAAATAATATATAATTTAAATATCAATTTACTTTGATTATAAAGAATTCCGTTTTAAATATAGTCTTCTTATATTTTACGCGAAAGATTCAATTTTAAAGTTTACGTTTGCCTTAAAAATTAAATATTTATTTTTCTAGTTAGAGTTTATTAAAAAATAAATTAATTTTTTGGACCCTGGATGCCGCTTTTACATGCAGTAGTCGTTGTTTTTGGTAGAATTCTAGCATATCATTAGCTCTTTCTCAGCTGTGGGAGGTGGTATAGTCGGTAAAGGCTTTTGCTTATGTTTGCTAGAGAAAGGTTGTTAAACTCAAACAGCTAGCCTGCTTGCTTGCTAGTGCTTGCTAGCTTGCTGGCTGCCTTTGCTTCTATACGCGGACAAGTTTGCTTGGCCACGGCGCTTGAAGGCGGGCGGGCGGCGTGGCGCTCACCGCTTGCTATCACGACACTCCAGCACCGCCGCCGCTGCTCGCATTCGCTTTACTTGCAAACAGCGAGCAAGCTGATTGTGAGGTACTTGCCCGCCAATCTATTACCCAATGTCAAACTGGATCACATTCATGCATATTCTATAATAATTGCATACTTGAGGTGTCAAAAAGAGTAAAAAGACCATCGAGCGTTTTTTTTTTTTTTTTTTATGTAGCAACATCTCTTCTTGTTTTTTATTCAATATGAAAAAAGCGTTGCAGAAACTCACGTTTAGTTGCAAACACATTAAAATGTTTTTGCTGAAGTTTTAAAGTCACGAGAAATCACAAAATCATTTGAGACAATATTCCTCCTAATACTGAAAAAATAATTTTTTCAATGTATTGATGCCAGTAATTAAATCTTTTTAAAATTAATGATTATAATTAATATTTAGATAAAATTGAATATTAACAAAAATAAATTATCTCTAAAATATTTTGAGGAGATTAATCTTATGGCATAAGATTTAATTTCTGTGAGGTCATGATGGTTCAGCAACCTAGCTGCCCGCCCGTCCGCCTGCCTGCCAGCCTGCCTGCACTATTCAGCGAGAGAAGGAAGACCAGCCAACCGCGAGATCCTATGCCCCTTTACTCAATTTCACTTAATCATCCACTGTAATGCTGCTGCAATTTGTACAGCTAAAATCTTGATTCAAATACAAGGAAGTAAGAGACTTAAATTTCAATTCTGCATGCAATAGACTCTAAGCAATTAAGGGTTATACACATTGAGTATAATGGGCGTATGACTTGCACGCGCGTAACGTAGTCACGTTTTGCAAAAATGTACAAGTTCAACTTTATCAGACTATTAGACTGTTGTTTCACACTCTTACGTAATAAACATTGTATTAATCCTTTTATTACGGCAGGCTATTAATTAAAGTAGAGTGAGCGATTTCATTTTTTGGAATATTTTATTTTCTAAAAATAGTTTAACTCGTCCTCTATTGAGAAATGAAAACCAAAAAATTCCATCTCAAATAGCTTCACCACAAAAAATTCCCAAAGTTGGTGTTTCGGAGGCCTTTAACATGCATCCTTATGGAACAGAAAACAGCTTTTTACTCCAACTTCGTCTGAACTATGGTACCAATTAAAAAATACGTACGTAATCTATGATGAATTCTTTAATGGATTTTCAAATAAAAAATAAATAAATAAATAAAAATACGGAGCCGTTTTTCCGGAAAAAGTATTGAAAATCCTTATGGGAATTAACCCGCAAAAATTTCAATATTTTTTTTCGGAAACGGCTCCGTAAAAAAATATATATATATTTGAAAATCCATTAAAGAATTCATAATAGATTACGTACGTATTTTTTGATTGGTGCCATAGTTCAGACAAAGTTGGAGTAAATAAAAGCTGTTTTCTGTTCCATAAGGATGCATGTTAAAGGCCTCCGAAGTTTACCAACTTTGGGAATTTTTTGTGGTGAAGCTATTTGAGATGGAATTTTTTGGTTTTCATTTCTCAATAGAAGGCAGGTTAAACTATTTTTAGAAAATAAAATATTCAAAAAAATGAAATCGCTCACTTAAAACGGTGCTATTAGAATGTATAAATATTATAGAATTTATTAAATCGCGGCGCTTAGTTCATCATATATATATGACACTTATATGTCTTTGCATAATAATATATGTCGTATAATGTGTCTTTGTTTAATAAATGATATTTTATGTTAAAAATTATTTTATTCAAATTCAAATTCAAAATCTTTTTATTAATTGAGAATGAGTTTGGTATGAACTCTAACAAAAGGTATTATAGCATGCAATGGAGTGAATATAATATAATTAAAAATATTATAATACATTAATACACAGATCATGCATGCATGTGATATTTTATAAAACAAAATTTATATTCCATGGCTACAAAAAATTAACTTCAACCTCGAAGTATAGCAAATTATATATATATATATAGTACCTTCAGATATTGATTTTCTTGATGATGAGTATACGCGTATATGATGGCTAAATTGGCTAAAAAGCGATAATGATTATTTTCCTCGTAATTCTTGAATAATATTATAACATGTTAAGATTAATTTATGTATTTAACAAAATAACGAACGAAATTATTGGTGAATTTCTTCACCAACATTGGTGAATACATGATTAAATTTTTCTCCTCGATCTCTCGTATTTAGCGTGCAACTTTTAAATGGGGCCATGATCATCGCCACGCAGAAATAAGTTCCCCTCTAATTTAAAACTGCACTGTACACCAATAAAAAGTAGTTATAAATAATTGCTAAATATATTTTTATTATTTTTTTTTGTCATTACTTGTTTTAATATAATACTACTTTTTTTTTTACCATGCAGGTTTGCAGGTCTATACTTTAAATACACCTGAAGGTTGGTACGTACTCAATGTTGACAGTCGCTATAACTAATCGAAGGTTATTTATATAGTTAGCACACTTTAAAAAATATTTATACTAATTTAGAACAATTTGTGTGACATAATATTTTATTGTGTAAAGCATATTTAATAAAAAAAAACTTTCATTATAATTATTAAAAGGTTCATGCTGATTAATAATAATAATAATATTACAACAGCTTAATTTTTATTATTTGGTGACACAAAGAATGCTATTTATAAAAATGACCTTAAAAAATAGCGATCATAATTTAATAGACAGTGCATGAGGGAGCTGTCTGAAATGCGAGACCACGCCCAATACAAGCCTTCTTGCAGCACACAGGGACAGGAGAAGGAGGCTGTGGGGTGTGTGTGTGTGTCCTGCATGCCTACCTATACCTTCTGGCTTCTTCTTGCTTGCTCGCCTGCTTGTTTGCTTGCTTGCATATGCATGATGTGATAGTGCGAGAGGGAGCTATATTATAAGTATAATATATATAGGGCTGGGCACGGCGGTTGCTACCTCACCGCCCTGCCCTGCCCTGCATGCTTACTTATATAGCCTACCTATAATGTGTGTGTGGTTCATTTGATTTAATACAAAACTGGGTCAATACTAACTGGGCAGTGCCACACGCTAAAACTTTCACATCCCAATATAATCAAATATTTGCATAGTTGTGATATATTATAGATATAGTAGTTGTATATATATGTATATTTTTTAGGTTCGTTATATCATATTAATATTATTAACAAGTCATTGGGGGACATTCACAAAGCACTTTAACCCCCACTTTAGCCCCGATTTTTAACCCTGGTGCTAAACATGGTACTAAACCAGGGGCTAACCATGTTAAGCTCATAGTTTAGCACCATGTTTAGCACCAGGGGTAAAAATCGGGGCTAAAGTGGGGGTTAAAGTGCTTTGTGAATGGTCCCCGTTATGTCATAAATATCATGTACTATGTATTTAGTAAAATACAAATTTGATATAATAATTAAGTTAGTTTTTAGCTAATTAAAATTAAATTTTATATCAGACTCTTACCAAGTTTATTAAAATTGATACTTTTTTAAGATATATTTGATGTTGAGAATATAAATTTTAATTATGTTCTCTAAAAATCTTTTTAGAGGATGTAATGAGGTTGGAAATCAGTCAGTTAAATTGCGTTTGGTTGCATAATATCATGATCAGTAAATCCTCGGTGTATATAGAGAGTTGAATATACATGCAGGTGTTTGCGAAGGTAACTTGACTCCCGATCGACAGACGGCGAGCGGCGCGCGGCAGGCAAGAGACATGCATGCACGAATATTGGCTTGCACAGCTTGCAGGGACATAATAATTATTGGTGTGTGATTTCTTAGCGTGACACGTAGACGCCAACTCATTATATTATAGCTATAAGAATTGTATCAGGACGAAAAAGACTGACGTTTTCTAAAATATAATATCCGTAAGATTAAATAACTTTTGTTATAATTTACGATTATTTATAATCATAATTACATTTTTTTATTACCAATTATTATAAATTAAAATATTGTTATGTACATGATAATCTTGTTTAATTAATGTATATACATGTGCCAATTTGCTGAATGCATTTTAGCTCATCTCAATAGTAATCTATTAACACAAACGTGCGTATATTGTGTCATTAGCTTTCTATATATTATATAACGGTGCAGAATTACATTACATCACACTCGCTATAATATAATATAGTTATAGATATAGAGTCTCTGATGTTATACTTACCATGCAGTCTTTTTAAGTTTCTTGGCGGGACTAAATAATAATAATAATAATAATAAAAATGCGTCGATCTGCATGCATATTGTGATGGTCATGTGATATGAGATATATAATACGTATCTTATGCAGTTCAAGAAATGTAAGGGTAAATTCCGGAAAAAAACATTCAAAACTTATGCATGGTTTTCTAATTTATTTTTCAAAGCAGTTGGGTTTTTGCTGAACTATTCAATTATATACAGTAATGATTTTGAAACATACTCGGATGCTTGACTTAAACGTATATATAATAATACTGTATACCACAGGCCACAGTATAATTATTATTTAACGCTCGTTCTGAAGCCAAACATGGTTGTGTCTGCATCGAAATATCAAGAGTAAAGTTGATGGTTGGTGTAAAGTATTAAATGAAACTTATTATTGTATTATTTGTTGATATACTTAATATAAATATTATACCATACAATAATAAGTTTCACGTTACCAAATATTTTTCTTGTAATATAAAAGTGAACAAAATAAAACTTGCTATCGTCGTAAAAGAATGAACTTAATTTTTTTTTAGGCAAGATGTACTAAAATTCTTTCCATACTTGCATGCAAAGATAATATTATGATTCTGACCTTAAATAAACAAGTAAAAAGAAAAATAAAATTTAAGATCAAAATGATAGTTTCAAGTAATACATGCATGCATGCATGTATATATTTTTTACTTGAAACAAAATCAAGGCCACGTAACTTAATTTAACACGTGGGTATGCAAAGCTATCCTGTGCAATAAATCTTATTATATATTAAATACAAAAAAAAAGAGGAGAGTAAGAAATTACCATGCCTGTATACTCTTTTTTTTTTTATATGTTAATTTAGGAATTTTAAAAACCGGAAATTCAAACTGCGTTTTAGAATTTATATATTTCTTGTTTGCAAGCATGCAAGTAAATAGGCATTTATGGCCTAATTTTTAGTTACTTAATTATTCAGTTAATGTTAATAATTTGCATTACATTTATTAGTAATATACAGTATACACACTGATATTATATAATATAATTATATAAAAATTTAAACTTGAGCAAGATTCCTCTTATATATACATAATATATTTAAATATAGTGCCATGCAATGGAACATTTTTCTTTAATGTGGATGGCGCCTTTTTATATTTTACGATTGAATCTGGCGCCAGTGATCTGGTTCTCTTAGAGCTCCCCCATAACTTTAGTGTTGCTTCCTCTGGTGTTTTTGCCGCGATCGACCTTGTCATGAGAAATGTTGAGCTCCTCGGGCAATCTCTCGCTCTCACTCTCCAGCACTCGGACTTCTTGGCAGTCGCTACTAATGCTAAAGTCTCGCCCTATAATATGTAAAAGCACCTTTTAAAACCATTCAAAAGGAATGCATAAAAAATCATGATAAAAAAAAAAATAGCATCTTATCACTTGAGGGCGTTTTCACAAAAGAATTTCGACTGTAAGAAAGCGACATATTTTTATAATGTTGTTAATAATAAAAATTATATTTTATTCCAAGAAATTAATTCATGCTAAATGTATTTTTTTTTATAATAAAAAATATAACATGAGAGAATTTTTTAAAAAAAAAAGTATACGTTACTGAGTAAATTTTTTATTGTTGAGAATTTCCGGCAATTTAAATAATAATAATAATGTAAATTTTATAGAAATTTGTAAAATAATAGCTTTCCCTTATTTTGTTGAAAAACGATGACCTTTTGCTATTTTAAAAAGAATAATAACACGTACATATTTTGGTAAGGTGCCGGCCGGTGGGCCATTATAATGAATGTGATATTGCTTACGAAAACAAGTCTATTTTTCTCATCTGAAAACACTAGGGGCTAAGTTTAAGAAGGATACTGGGGGTGAGGGTGTAGCATAGTTGTTATTGCGCTACTTCCACCGGTACCTATAATATTGCATGCATGTGCAACGGGGAAAGGAGGGGTGGAGACCAGCAGCTTTTTACAGAGACCGCCGCAATGCGCAATATTACGTACGTACAAGGTTGCGTCTTTTGGGAAAGGGCAGTAAATGAGGGTGAATGAACTGAAACATTTTTTTTATATACACATTTAAGAGAGGAAATTTTCCTAGAGGGTGTTTTTAGCAAAAATTGGTAATTTTGTTTGGATGCAATTTTCAAGGTTTTTATACCGATAGAGGTTTTTACCTTACAGGTAGATATTATAAATGTTTTTAAGTTTGCCTTTTTGTAATAAAAATTTACAGCACTTTTAAACACCGTGTTATATATTTATTATATGTATAAGAGTACAACAAAAAACTTTGGTATTGTTAAAAAGGTAAAAAACTATTACAATGTGTTTATTTTATTCCTAAAACATTTTTTAACATGGTAAAAAAAAAATAATAAAAAATACATGAATAGTAAAAATGACATGGTGCTCCGATCTATATAGGTCTGTGTTGGTCATCGTATAAGACCTTCTTTTCGTTTTTTTCTTTTTTCTTTTTTTTTTTTGTCGCTTTCATATCTTTAATTTACCACGGTTCCCACATTTAAGCGGTGCCAAAATCGACTCTGAGCAAATTGAAGTGTAACAAGTATAATATAGCACACATTGCGCACAAGCTATCGGGGACAAATTACAGGCAAATAATTTTTTTCTAAAATAAACGCCTTAGTTTTAGTTTTACACATTCTTCGTTTTCTATTCATTGTAGAGACTTAATTTAGCATTGTAAGATTTTCCTCCAATTATTAATTATTCAATGCTGCTTGTTTAATGTATAGTTGATAGTCACAGATACTGTTAAGTGCATGGATGTTAGCCCAGCCCTTGCTTCCCGACCTTGTGATAATTACACATACTCGATGTGACACTGATTGCTTTGTCTCTCTCTCTCTCTCTTTATGCTACAGACCCGCCCCTTTTACTTGTGATGGTGCCGTTTCTACTTTCAAAGATTATCAAGTTTTAAGGATCTACCTATAATAAGTTAAATAAGATGTTCTGACATTTTATACCAATGCTAATAAACCACAAAGCCTTACGACTTAATTTTTTTATTAGTGAAAAAAAAAAAAAAAAAAAAAAAAAACTGAATACGTAACAAGATTGCGAGTTGACGGGTAGCTTGCTTACTGGCCTAGTGACCTTGTGCGTGGTTGGTCCCCACATTCTCTCTCTCTATCTCTCCGTCTTCGCTTTCTGCTGCCGTGCATCGTGGCGTGCGCTCTTTTAGTGAGCTAATTAATAACCATTCTCAATATACCTCTTGTTTAAAACCAAGATATGAAATTTTTAAATTATGTAAATTTATTTAAATAAATGTTATTAATTGCCACGCAAAAAAAGTAAATAAATAAGATAAAAAAAGTTAATTGTCTGGAGGAATCTTCATTGAATGGAGCAAGTTTAGTTACATTTTGAGACAAGAGGGGGAACTTAATAGTGTTGAGCATATAGCCTAGTTTAGCTGGACGGTCACTAACCTCCAGTAGATTGGCCCGTCACTATGGATGCTGGGCAGATGGATGGAGTCATCAGTGGCCCATCCCCCCGCCCGCCTCCTTCTTGGCCGCCGCTTGCATCTCGCGGCTGCCGGTAAAAGAGCCGCGAGCGCTTTGCTTCCTATCCGCCTGCTGCTGGCTGCAACCGTTACGCCTCTCCGCAGATCATTCAACTTTTGCCCCACAGCCTTCAGGCATTATTTACTTATCTTAGTCTCGAGTAACCCACCCTTGACCAGCATTGGAATCATTCGAAACATTTGTCTTAACATTTAACTGTGATGAGTGATGACCTATTTATATAAAAAAAAATACAATAATTATTCCCGTCTTTACATTACTTTTGGTTCTATCGCAGATTACTATCAATAAATAATTTGAAACGCACATTGTTTTTTAATGATAAAATATCAATATTATAACAATTAGGTATGATTATATAATTAGGTATTCTTTTGAACGCAAATTGCATTTTGTTGCATATTTTGCTAAATTATCAAAGTTTTTAATCATAATATATTTATAATATGTTTTATTATCATTTTATGACACTGAATTTTATACTAAATATGCATTTTCTTCTTTTGATTTCAGGCGTTGGAGTCGCTGCTTGGCGTCACAATTTCAAATGACCTCATGGTGAACTTCCTAAGGTGAGATGATGATCTAAAACATTTACACCTATATAAGTGTGCCAACTGATACCAGGTGTATTTACAACCATTCTCTATACAATACTTTTTATTCTTGCTTGCTATTGCTGCCTGCTTCATGCATGTAATATTACAAACGGCAATATGGACTTCTTTCCCTCTTCTGCCCCCTTTCTTTCTATATATACCTGTTTATTTCAATAGTATAATATTATGTAGTATAAAAGTAAATGACGTTTCTATATAAACATATTATATGCGTTAGTCTATACTGGTAAATATATCAACATGTCTGTTGGCTATAAATAACAAAAAAGGGGCTTCGTGATAGTTTTACTATGTTTTCAAAAGAGTTACAATAATAATATTAATATGTAGATATATATAGGGTATTACCTTGCATATTATAAATTAGAATAACATATATTATATGTATATATAGCGGTTGACTTAAAGAGCCACTTTTGAGCTACAGGCTATCTATAATATACCTTGTTTGTCACAAATAAGAAATTTCTTTAAAAGTAGTTTTGTATTACATTGGCACACCAAACGACACTTGAAACTTCAAAATAGCCTCCAAACATTTTTGTAATATATAAGAGAAAAGAAAACTTTTACATCCGTTTAGAAATAAAATTCGTATTTTTAATATAAGAAATGTGGAAATTTTAACTCAATATATATATAGAGACCGTTACTATACGTTATATTATGTATGTCAGTCACTTCGATATAGCAAGTAAATATTAATTATGTAGACACCATCATATTGATACCAAATGAATAAGGAGACAATTCATTTCACTATATATGCTATTTGCTTCAATTAATTAATTTTTCATGAGTGTTTGCTGTAATTATGGCAATTTTATCTTCGGCAAATTTTACTATATATTTGACCATCTTATATATGTATCCTCTGGTAAATAATTTGTTAAACCTTTGCTTCAAACAGTTTTATAATAGACTCATTAAAAAAGAAGTGTTTCCTTATATACATTTTTTTTTCTAACCAGAAGTTCACTCTTTTGCGGTAACATTTAATATTTGTAACGAAACGTATATACTTAATTAAACTATAATAATTATACAGTCATTTAAAAATTTATATTAAAACGTTTTATTACAAAATGTCTACATCACTTGAAAAAAAATCAAAGTCATAAATTGTGCAATAAAATAACACGATTTAATACGTTTATAAGGCATTTTTATTGCTATATATACATAATAACACATCTTTATTAACGATACATTCACTAAAATTTAAAGTCTTATTAAGTTGATAGTAATATTTGAGCAGAGAATAATTTATATATGTTGTACATTTATTGTAATTTAAAATACTGCAGTACACAGATTAATTTATGAACCTGTGCTAAAAAAAAAAAAAAAAAAAGAGGCAACCTTCACGCAAGCTTAATAAAACCATCCCTTTCGCTAAATTGGTACCCTTTAACAAATCTGAAAAGTTGTATATAGAATAAAGTTGTAAACGGTTGATGGTTATATATAATGTAAAGGCCCATAAAGGGTAGCCTGTATAAGTCATATAATAGGCGGAACTTCGAATGGCAAGGTAAGGAGACAATTTGCTATAGTATATAGGTCCTTGTCTTTCTCTCATACTAAAAGAATGTTGTTGCAATTTTCCTTACTTGCTTTGCACATTCACGTTAAAACTTCATTTATCACTGACTGTATTACACGGAAATAAATTCTCACAAAGATGTGGTAGAATTTTACCGACTTAGCTCGAGCTAAAACCCATGAACCAAGTAAGTCGGTAAAAACTCCTGATCCAACATTGTAATTCAAATCATACAAACGGGTCGGTAAAAAATACAGTCTTAATGGGTTAACACGAAATTACACATTAAGTCGGTAAAATATTAAAGATTTCGAATAGTAAAACTATTCCATTCAGACGTGTAAAATTTTACTGACTTGATTTTGCTATTTGTATTTTTTACCGACCTAATGTCCTAAGTTTTACTGTCTTGTATCCTCTAAACTTAACTCTTTATTTGGGTGAAAATTTGCCAACTTTATTTGTAGCTATTACTATTTTCATACTTGTAAATTTGACGTTTAATAATTTGCTTACATTGAAATATAATGAATATGAAATGACATTATACACTGTAACATTGATAGAAACTATTAGTATTATTACAAAAAAAAATTACAATGCATATATAATTATAAACTAATATATAAAAATTACTTTGTGAAAATATTTCACACATCACTCTCGATCTATACCAGAATTAATTATATTTTATTACACTATTATTTAACTCAAATAAACTTAAGTACGTCATCATGGAATATATCGTTGATAAATAAAAAAAGTATCATCAAATTTGTTTCATATTATGTAATATATTTTATTTATTTACGACAGCATACAAATTTGGTAATAATATATTTATATTTTTTTTTCAAGAGAGAAAAAAGCAAGTATCAAGAGATTTGAATGATAATAAAAAATAGCAGTTAATAGTTGTATAAAAGTCACTTAAGTTTTATGAATCACTTTCAACTTTCAAGTCGAACACCGAGAATGAATATCACTTGCTACAGTACACAGACCGTTGATAGTCCAATCCTTTGAAGTGAAGACGCTTGCCTTTCGTTGAAGTAGGGGTTCGAGGAATAACTTTTCCAATCGTGGTGTGATAATGCAGAGATGCATCGCGGATGCATCACGATGATGAGTCGATCGTCCACAGCACCCAGACACCTTCGGTAGGCGCGTCATTGCTGTAAATATTTGTTATTAGAGCTAACAATGTACAAGCAATGTTCATGAGAAAATACTCAAAATACAACATATTTTAATTAATTTAAAAGCAACTGTAGCGAAAAATTAATAAACCAATGTTTTATACCTCTTTGAATGCGTGCACCATGTATTTATTTATAATTAATATACGGCAAATTAGTATGAATTGATTCGGTAAATTTATATTAAATGGTGCAGGGCATTCATGAATGATTTTTTAGAAAAGATTAATAATTTGCATAGCGCCATATTTATAGTAATCGAAAACACTTCGCACTAGGATTTATTTTCTAAAATTCATAATATTATCCTCTAGTCACTAGAGGATACATGTGTTTAGGAAAATAAATACTGACAGAGAGACACAGAAAGATAAATCGAGGAGATAAATATGTATAATCAAATAATCATATGAGTTACTGACACAATGATTTTATGCTTACCTTAATATGATATTCACGGTGATGAAGTAATGATGAAAAATCTTGACGATACTTAATTGTATTGAGGAACTATTTAAATTAAACGTATTAAACACGGCAGCCCAACTTTCAGCACAACCTCACTCACCAAGGACGCGTCAAAAATATGAGGAAGTTTGCTCAAATGTAACGGACATTTTTGAATAAAACAACCAAGTTGGTAATTTTTAAAAACGTAATGGGCTATATTTGCAAAGTTTGAAGTTGCAAAAAGGAAGCGTGCTAAAATCGCAGATTTAGGTTGGTAAAAATGACACTGCAAAGCAAAAATGTTAAACTTTTACCAACACTCTTTAAACAAGTTGGTAAATTTTAAGAACGTAATGGGCTATATTTGCAAAGTTTGAAGTTGCAAAAAGGAAGCGTGCTAAAATCGCAGATTTAGGTTGGTAAAAATGGCATTGCAAAGCAAAAATGTTAAACTTTTACCAACACTCTTTAAAAACTATTTTACAATCCTTTGTCTTCAGTTTTTACAGAGTACATTGTAATAATGTCGGTAAAATATTACAAACGTGCTGGTAAATGGCGCTTTTACCGACCTTTCCTATTAAAAATTTTTGTCCGTGTATATTAGATACAGTATATTTATTATAATATAACGTATATATAGTAACTACCGTAAAGAGGATTGGATTTTTAATTACCTGTATAGTGGCCTACTTCAGAGTATATACTACTGCAGAGTGTTATACGTAATACAGCGTCATTTCATGTGGGCGATACGTCGTGTAGAATGCCAAGGCTATATGTCTGATCGATCGGTCACTCGACTCTCTCCTCACAACATTATTCCCCTCTCCGACTGATCTCTCTTATGTAGCTCCCTTATGGTTTGCAAGAGATGGTGACAAAGTTGCATCTCCGCTATATAAGGTCATCGTCTATGGTGGCTATTAAATACCTCTGTGTGGCTAACGAAGAGTTGACCACCGTCTACCCTTGCTATAAACTTACTCCTTATAACCTTGAGTCACAATTATAATAATCTGCATGAATATCAAGCAGATATACGTTGAGGTCAAATAATCATAAAATATCAACTTACCTGTATCATCACACCTTATTCATAATATATAATTCTATTTTTTAAGTAATAATGCAATAAACCTAATATTTATTGCAATTATCAGTGAAAAATGACAAATATTAAACTTTATTTTTTTAGTTACTTAATTTTTATTGAAAATTATATGAACTATTACGAGTACCTTAAAAATGATAAATAAATTTATTTTAGTGCAATATATTGGCCTTCTATGTCATAAATTGCATTCAAGGCCACTCTTACATGAAATCAGTTCTCTCTCTCTCTCTGTCTCTCTCTCTCTCTCTCTCTCTCTCTCTCTCTTTTCTCTCTTGCTATAATATAAAATATATACATGGGATTATCTTGCTTTCTGCAGCAGTAGTGCATGCTGGCATATTATATAGCATTTCGAGAGTTGTCCACGGTGATACATAAAGAGAGAGCTACGATATATATTCTTAGCTGTATACCTTTCTAAATTGCTTCATTTGAGATGATCCCTGAAGCTATAAAGATACTTAAAAGTAACTTGTTAGCCTCTCAATACTTTTGCTGAAAGTGTATGAATGTGTCCATGGCATTTTAAAGAGGAAAAAAACAAGTCATGAAAGATATAATAAGATGTATACTTTTATATATATTTTAAAATATATTATAGAATAAAATGAAGTCTTCAAGTAACAAGTTTACTAAAAATACATGTTTTATTTTGTTGCAGATGGTCTAAGACAGGCTTCTGTTTGTTCACCAACCACTCTTCTGTGACGTCATCATGTCCACCGTCCTAGGTTTCCAGGTCGTCGTTCGCTAGTGATTGCAAATACGTCCCACCCATCACTACTTGTCATCAGTGTTCAAAAATAAATAAATGAAAAAAATATATAAAGTACACAAGTTACCAGCCACCTCTGTTTAAATCACCAATAAATTTAAACTTTTATATTTTTAAAATGTTTAAAAAATAACCAACAAGTCTCCTATGAGTAGAAATATATCCAATGTTATGTAAAAATCCGCCCAGTGTTTGTGATTTTTATTGTTCAATCATTTTATGGTGTATGAAATTCAGCTGTTAATGTAAAAAAAGCAAAATGGATCATTATATTTTTATCGGTATTTACAACGTGGCAAACCTACTACTGCCAGTTCCAATATGATTCAGAGTTCATTATTTTAGATGAATAACATTGGGCTTCATTTTTACTGAAATCCGGCTGTAGCTCCATGTTTTTTTGCGTTAAATTGCATGTAACAAAAACATTTTTCACAAAAAGAAGAGCTGAATTTGATAAATCTTTTTTTATGTTTATATTATATAAAAAATGTAGTAATTAGTATTTATAATTTAATATATTTTTCATTTTATAATTATAAGACTGAAAAAATTATTAAATTTACTTGAAAATGTAAGTATATAAAAGAAAACTTTGTTAATTTGACATAACATTACATTATTTTCTAGATTGTTCAGTTTTCCACATGTTGATGTATAAAAAAAAATCATCTTCGTTTCGTTTCTTTTTTATTTTTTCAATAAGAAAGCAATTGCTGTGATTCTAAAGCGGATTACATAAAATTTAAAAAAAATGGACAGATTTTTTTTTTTTTTCAATTAAACTAAAAATCAACACAGAGGTAAGAGGCAGCTGTTTAAAAGTTTCTAGCTCTATCTCATTCTTTGTATTGCCATCATCACAGAGTATTTAATAATTCAACACTACAAATTTATAATCAATCAGCTGATGAGTGATGGTGCAACTAACTACATAAGAGGGAGAAAGCATGAATGAAGATGGCCTTGGTTGTTCACTCAGCATAATTCTCATTTAGCTGCTCCAACCGCTGTGATAGTAGAGATATATTTTTATCACTGTTTGAAAATCAAATTCCTCTATATATATTTTTTTTTTTTCAATTTAACTCAGTAAACTCAAACAACAAACTCAGTATATTTTTTAGATGCTATATATTTGTAAAATGACATTTAAAGAAAGATTATTAATAGTATATATATTATTTGTATTATACAAGTTTGTATTTTGTAGTATATATTATGTATGTGTAAAAAAATGTGAACAGAAAATGAAAATCACATCGTCAATGGTAGAGTAATATAAATATATGTTATTTTAATAAAAAAATTAATTAAATGAGTTACGTATTTTGATTGAATAATCCCAAATTTATTTTAGATATTAAATATAATAATTATAAATAAACATAGAAAGTTAAGGGCTAATGTAGAACTTAAGCTCGACTTGGAGAGAAAGTACCAGCACTGCTGCAGTATATTAATAATAAGTATCAGCAAAGGGTGTAGAAAAGGAGGTCACTATTCATGTGAGAAAGTTGCTATATGTGAGTGACGTCATTATCTGTATATTTTAAATGCACTTTTGTAAATAAAAAGTGTGGAAGCTAAATTAGAAAAACAAGTGTGAAATTATTCCTGATGATGGTATAGCGTGCAGAAGGTCCTTAAGCGCAAATATTCTGTCATGGAATTTTTTATTGTAGGTATGAATCAAATTATATTACCCTGAAGTTTTTCAGATTTTTTAGAGGCCTGCAGAAAGTATTGCTAAAATGTTTTGCCGAGGTCGGGTTTGATGCCACTCTGTACTTTCAATATATATATATATATATATATATATATATATATATATATATATATATATTGAAATAGCTCCCGGACTCTAAAAAGCCCGAAAAAAATCAGAGTTGCATAAATTTGTACCCTCTATTCTAGGTGTAAGAATAGGCTTGCCTAAACCTCGCTGCAATAAAGCAAATTTCTATTCTATTCTGCATTATAAATTTTTATGCAGGTTGTCCATTGTAATGTTTTGAGAACACCAATGATAAAACAGTACGTAAATACAGTACTTCAGAAATGTGTATTGGAAATTAATTAAGTAAAAGAAAGAAGGTATTGCATGCAAAGTAATAATTCATATAAATTAAACTTAATTGCTCAAACAGCATGAAAATAAATTATATAGCAGTACAGAAACCTATAAAGATAAATTAACAATAATTTCTTTACTATTTATCATCTTATATAACTTAGCACTTGCTGTGGTGAATTAGAATCATTATATTCATAAAAAATATGCATTATTGCTAGAATCCTAAGCCCCTTGCATGTATGCAAAGTGGCAAGCACATCTGCTGCAAGGAATGCCTAACTTTCAGGCGCTAATAAAATCTGCTTTCTGTGACCTATATTTTACATTTTTCGTAGAATTAATTTCGAAACAGTGCAAGTCATACTGAAGTTATTTCCGAGGTAAAACATTTGACATTTAACGTCGATCAGAAATTGTTTACGCTCAAAAGTTTACTTGCAAAGAATTTGTCTGAGTCACAAACTTTAAAATATATTTTAATTTAAATATTTTTTGTATACATACAATATTCTTGTAATTTTCGGTATGGTTCCTAACTAGTATTAATTCAAATAAAAATAATATATATATATAATATATATTTGATATATATGATGTATTGAGAGTAAATTTACTGTATTAATTGTATTAGAGAGAGAAGGTAACACATTTTTTTCAAAAGACATGGGACATTAACAATGCTTGTCATTTGAGGCCGCCAGATGCAAAATAAGACAATATTTCTCCCTGCATGATAAGAGCTGCATGTTTACTTTATTTGAAAATGAACTTAAGCACAAATTTTGGTTATCCTGGTTATCTGGCGGTTATTACAAATTTAAAATTTAAATTTAATTTAATGTAAGTGGAGTTTAAAAAAAGGAACAACGTATTTTAAATTTACGACCTCAGACTCAAATAAAAATAAATCAAATCAGTGATTTTATAATATAAAATTCTCCAAAATCAAAGTTGAAATATCTTATCATAATTATCATCTTTTCATCACAATGGGAAGTGACCTGAAATTTCAAATTTTAATTGATCTTTTTTTTTTTATTCTTAGGTAAACTATTTTAACATTTTCAACGTACAAACTATAAAAAAAGTATGATAACGTTACAAAATCATATATTTTTGTTATTTGGCACAATGTATTAACTTCCAATTTAAATTTCTTGTCTGGGATTTTTTTCTAAATATTAAGTTAATATTTAAATTTACATATTTACATGACAGTATCATTAATTAGTGTTTTAAATAAAGAACTTTTTATTGTTATATAAATTTTATAAATATACATATACATATACATATACATATACATATATATATATATATATATATATATATATATATATATATATATATATATATATATATATATTTATATATATAATAAAATGTGATGTAATCTTTAATTGTGATGGTACGAAGCGCAATGACAGCTGTTGGAATCGGAGCAAAAGAGTCAATGCCCCGCGGCCAGCGTTGCCAAAGTGAATATATATATATTTTGCATTGAAAGCAAGTACAAAAAAAAACATCTTTTTATGTTTCATAAAAAAGTAAAAAAAAAAAAAACATTGAAAAGTTTTCAATTTTTTATGCTCGATATACTTCTATACAATAATCTTTTTATAAGATTTTTTTTTATTATTATTTTCATTATGTAAGAGGGTGGGTGAGTAGAGCGCAAGCAAGCTTGCATGCACGCAGAGGTGTGGGAAGATGTTCATGTCCCAAGTTCCCACTTATTCAACGCTTCTATACAAACTACCAAATGAATTTTAATTAATTTATTTATTAAAAAAAAAACTGAATTTATTTATATAATACGTCAAACTATCTATAGGAATATACCAGCCTATATTAAATAAATTGAAGTAAAAAAAAAAAACATTTAATTTGTGATAGTTATAAAATTAATTTAATTAATAATATGATATAATACATTGTATATTATACAAACCATTACTATGTGGTAACTTGTTTCAAACAGACACAAAGCTGTTTTTAATTGCAATAAATTATAACTATTTTACGATTGTAATTATGTAAAACACTTCGAGAAAGCTCAAACGTTATCCTTCCTTTAATTGCTGGATTTTCTCGCCAAAATACAAAGAGATTTAAAATATTGAAAAAAGTAAAAAGAGCATCCACTCCAGACATCCAAAAAGAATTAAGTCCACCACGCCTCCATATAGAAAGCGTGATAACGCTGAAAAAACAGAGCAGAAATAACATTTGTACTTTCCCAAGGTGTACCTGCCTAGTCAGCGGTCTGCTGGCTCCTGTGTGAGTGAAAGTGAAAGGTGAGGGTCAGGTGTACTTGCAGCTAAGTACCGCCAGCGAGCAGCCTACATACATTTTGTACAATTACTGTAAATACTTACATACTGCATGAGCTTTGCTCAAAACACGCAATTGAAGTGAATTCAAAACTTGAATGACCCTGGACCAAATTATTTTTACTTTGAAATACAAAAAAAGAAGTTAATGTCATTATATTACAACGTGCGTGTTTTTTTAAAGTATCACTTAGCTAAGGAAATTTAATAATGAACATAGCTTTTATGATTCGTTTCATAAATTTAATTAAATATATTCATGAATTTAAATTTACATTCACACACACGCAGCATATAAATATGTCTTGAATTAAAATTCCCTAATTTTTAATTTTATTAATTAAATTCATGAAGTACGTTATATGCATACTATGAGAATTAATCAAAATTATTAAAATTATTCTTTTTAAGATATAATATTTATATTACAAAAACACCTGCATAATTTTACTGTTTAAATTATACTATATGGTTAAAAATAATATATTATTGTATATTATATATAAATATATAGCTAATAACTTAGAAAGGGTTGCATGAATTTGGTAGTGAAAATAAAAACTGTAAACATGCAGCATTGAAATTTTCTTTAATTTCAGCTTACGCATACACCGTATATTATATTATATATATTAATTATTTATATGTATTAATAGTGTTAGTGGATGACTGAGAAGAGTTAAAAGAAGCTGAGGCAATGAAAACTCACAATCATTTTCAGGTGTTTACACGTGAAGCTTTACATTTTTGTTTTTAAATAACATATTTTAAATAAAACTGGTATGCATACGTATTATAGTGATAAGATAATTTCTATAAATTAATAAAATTATAAATCATCTGGTCTTTAAAAAAAAATCAATAATTAATGCTTCATTTTTTTGCTTCCATCGTCTTTTTACGTTTCATATTTGTACAATACTTCCACAGAGTTAACAACATATTTGGGACATTACATATTGATATGACAAAAGAGTGAGGCGCAAAATGATAAGACAATTTTGTTATCTTTATTTCATTAAGAGCATTACATGTATGGCAACGTTACGTCTTTTTTTTTATATTTAGCTACATCATGTAGATTATTCTCACTCTTATCAACTTCTTTCATAGATTTTAAGCAATGTTGTCAATATTGTATTATAAGTGCAGATAATCAGATGAACAGAAGGTTCATTTAATTATTAATTATATTTTGATTGTGTATTTACGAACAGACCTATAATATCTGAATATGGTCATAATATACTCATAATAAATATTCTCGTTTTCTCCTTGTGTATTCGTACTAAAAAATAAATACGACCTGTGGATAGCACTACTGAACCTTAAAGACATTTTCATAACATATATTTTTAATTTCGTTTTAGTAATAAAAATACAATACTTTCAAATATAACAAAAAATTATGACCAGAAAACTTGATTTTATATTTGTCTTTAAATACTACTTCAGAGGACATATAACTATACAACTAATTATCATATATTTTAGCATTTGAAATAAATGTCTACCTCGTCGTATATCTTTATAGACTTAAGTTATATATATAATAATTTTTATATTGGATTTGCAATTACTATATAATATATATACATAACAACTTAGATCTGGATTACAAGTTTTGGTTAAACTTGAGGTGATGATGTTTAGCACTGAAGGACATTGAGGTGTTTCTTGATACCTGTCGACCTTTCGCCTGCTGTTGCCGAGTGCGCCACATCGCTGAGACTCGATTCCGAGCCTGCATGTGTGACCGCCCTACCGGTGTCTGCACCGTCATCGTTCTCGGTGGAGGAATTTGCAGGGCCGCATGCTGCAACGTAAAAATATAAATTAAGAGCTGTAAGATTAATATGTAAAAGTCATTACAAAGAGCATTGTAAGCCATTTTTTATTAGTAAAAAGATTTTAACTGTGCCCTGTTTATAAATGTTAGAAGCTTATTGTTTTGTTGTTAAAAATCCTCATATGTTTCAGAGAAATTCTGAATTACACAATCATAATATTAGGTCTAAAAACAAAATTTTTATATGCTAAGTCATAATCTAACATTTTTAACTAAAAGCCCTCAGTATGCATGTTCTCAAATCTACAATCATATGGAACCTCTTATTACCAAGTATAATAATTTAATTGTTAACCTCAAAATGTGAGAGGTATCCTCACTATATATATCCTCAGTAAGTTATATGCATGGTAAAGTGTCCTATATATGTATAGTGTTAAAGAATTTTTACATTCACCAATCGGAAATTTTATCAAATTGGTTGAGGAAGACAATAATAATGTATAATTGTGATTTCTTTAAGTGTTTTGTTGTTTGTTTTTATTGTGACTATTGGAAATAATCTATACATTTTACACATTATGCTGTATTTTTTTTTAATGCTGTGTAATCAAAAGTTTGAATAAAATATATGTCTATATCTACATCTATAAAGTGCAAGTTAAAAAAAAATGAAACATTTCTACTTATTACAGTACAAAAAAATATTCAATTACATCAGCTTATTGTAAATTAGACATAAAAATTTGAAATAAAAAATTTAAATTAATTTAATAATAATTAATTATTAATTCAATTCAATTAATTATGCTCAAATGGAAAATAATAAATTATTAAAATGGATTTCAAATAACTTCTACTTGTTTGTATGAAGATGAAATTTTCTTAAGCCTAGCTTGTATTGCATACAATTTTCCTTATAATAATATACAAGAAAATGTCAACTCCATACAAACAGAGTTGAAGTTTTCTGATGAATGAAAATTGTCTGCAATAATTAGAAAAATTGTATCGTGTAAAGCCGTTATTGTACGATACAATTTTTCAAACAAATTTTCCTTGCAAGAAAACTTCAACTCCATTGGTTTGTATGGTGATGAAATTTTCTTGTAAGAAAAAATTGTATCCAAAATTGCATCGTGTATTACGGGCTTAATAAAGGCTTAACAATAGTTTTTGTTATTTAATATTATGCATATTAAATTGTGAATATAATATATTGTTTTTTGTCTCACCAACCATTTTGCTAACAAATATTATTACATAAATATTTATTATTCAATTCTCTCCTAAAGCATGTATTACACGATACAATTTTGCATACAATTTTTCCTTGCAAAAAAATTTCATCTCCATACAAACAAATGGAGTTGAAGTTTTCTTGAAAAGAAAAATTGTATACAATAATTATAAAAATAGTATCGTGTAATACCGGCTTAACTAATTACATATAAAAGTAATGTACTAATTAATATTATATTTTGTAATAAAAATGAAATTATTGCTAATTTTAGATTTGTTAAGTCAAAAGCTACTACACCGAGAAAATAACTGCCATAGCAAGGGTGTGATTTGCAGTTGATGGTATTATCGCAGCCTGCACAGCATGTGCAAAGTAGACGTAACAGCTATTAATAATTTTATGTTCTTATAAGTAATAGAAAATTCTTCACACGCTTTATTTTACGTACATGTAACAACATGTACATAACATGTTTTGTAGTGTCCAAAATTAAAGTCCTCCTTAATAATTATTCAAGTTCAGATCAAGTCATGTGCTACAGTTTTTACAGCTTTATATAACAGCAATCATCAGTTTGAAACCAGAAAATCAGCTTTTTTTCCGCATTATGATTATCATGTATGCAATATTATGAGAACTGTCTCACATTGCATAATTATATTATAATACATCCTGTTTTTTTAAAGCAGACGAAGTCATGAAGATCTCATATGTTGGGAGTACTGCCTCTGCGAGATGTTTATTTTGTTGTATATAAAATTGGCAATTTTAACAATTTTATTTTTTAAGAAACTCTACATGATAAAATATAATCATGCATATATAATATATATATAAATATATATATCAATATTATATATATTATAAGATAAATTGCATAAAATAATTAATTCAATTTACTTATTCTTAAAAAAAGTTAGATATAACAATTAATCATATTCAGTCAGTTCTCTCTATAATTGTATAATTGTGGTAAACTCTAAGTTTTTTTTTTTTTTTTTTTTTTTTTTTTTCAAACAACCAATCATTTTACTTTCTTCTTAAAAGAGTTAGCATAAAAAAAATCCTTCATCAGCATCGAAGCATGAAATATGATCATTTAATAAAATTATTTACAACGCATATGATAAGAAATACATATAAATTATTTTACAGGTATGACTTCTCAGAACCTTGATTTAGTTTTATCTCTCACTGATGATAAAAATCTTATATTGCAACACACGTAGCTCAATGAAATAGACGTCAAGCTTTCATCATGTGCATGGTAATGCTGCAGGCCGGGCGGGCGACCGTCTATCATGGCTGCTCAATCAAGTTGCCTTCACAATATAAAAAAAAAAAAATGACCAATGAATTTGACAGCAGGTTGATTAATGATAAACATAATTATCCCAAATTATCAAGTTTTCACCATATCTCTATGCAAGTGATATTATATTGGACGTTTCTATAATATATTACATGCAGTAAGTAATTGCGCAGGAAACAATCTCGCATTAAAATAAGGTCAAATCAATTTACATTTTTATCTAAGTTCCGGGAGTGTAGTCATAAAATAATTAAACATTTTTATTTGTAATTTTACAAATTAATTTTGTAAAATTAATTCATGACCTAAGCGGCAATAATTGAATTAAAAATTAATCAGACCCAATTAAGCTATACCACGAGGAGGGGGGAGGGAAGGGGGGTCGAAACGACCCACTATTTAAATCACTGTTAAAATAAAATAAAGTTTTTTTTCACTTGTTTTTTTTTACGGAAATGCAATACTCATTGGCTAAGGATTACAAATATTTTCGTATTTTTTGGAGCAATATTTCACACTCTTTTTCCGCGCGCTTTATCATGTCAGGAAGGGATCATGTCGATCCCTCCCTCTTTCTTTGGTAATGCAAAGGTTAATGAACTCAACTTTATTATTATATATTTAAAACAAGGCTAACTATAAAATACAAAAATACAATATACTTAATAAATGTAACAGAATAGATCTTTAATATGCACCCTCTGATGAGGGAGCTATTTTTCTGAACTATGAATACATCGAAAAAAAACACGTTCATTGCGCCGTGCCAACAAAAAAACAAACAATAACATTATCATATAACATGAACTTTGCTGTATATACATGTAAATTGATCAATTCAATTAATTGTAAAATGATTATACTTTCCTTTTAAATATTCAAATTCGACGATGAGATACAAAATACCATCTTACTATTAATAATAAACAAAATAATAAGTTGTCGGTTTACATAATATTTAATAAACGGCAGAGTTCTTAATTAAATTCTATTTTATATTTTACAATTTACTATATATTCTCAGTCAATTGTTTATAGTTGCCGTTTACTAAGAATTATATATAAAGTTTATTTTTTTTATGTTTTTTTATTCACCACTAACTTCTGAAAGTTACTTTGTTATTTGATCACGTAGCAGTTGAAGAAAGAAGAGAGAGAGAAAAAAATGTATTGTTTGGCACGCGTCCTTTAATAGTGACGCTTGGGTATTAAAAAAATTACTTTTTATCTTGTGTGTAATTAAGAAACATGTAACATTTAGAGGTCCCTAATCATAATTTGACAATTTTATTATGAGTTTAAAATTATATGAATTCAGTTAAAGTTAATTATGTCAGTTAATTATTACTATATACTGGATATTGGACTTAATTAAACGAAGGAAGCATCCAACTAATAGAAAATGCATGGGAGCTAGGGTAAATTGTGACAGCAAAGAGCAAACAATAACAACAATAGTGATTTAAAAAGGTAATCAGCTATATATGTCATCCAAACGGACAAAATGTATTGTGTACATACGCAATTAAGATGTGGAGAAGAGGAAAGTATTAAGTTCACATGAATGAGATATCCTTTTTCACGTCACCCATTGGGTTGTTTACTCTCTTTTATCATGTATTGATACTCAATGAACAACTATATATATTAATTATTATTGTTAAGTATATCTTCATAGGGTATACGTAATGCATGAGGACATTGATGCAGATAATAATATTATAAAGACTTGGGAGTTGTGCTCTTTTGACCCCATCATAGGAATGGATTTACGCCTTTTATCATCATTTTAATAAAACTGCAGTCCAATGTTTGTTTCGTTAAGTAGCGTAATACATGCATGCAGTGAAAATGGAATATATACTATATTTTGACGGTCGCTCTAATCAAAATGATTAACCATAATTATATATTATATATATACGGTTCCTCTTATTTATAGGAAATATTGAGTCAAAATGTGCACAAAAAAAAAAAAAAAAAATTCAAACACAAAACATGTGTAAAAAAAATCTACTCTATTCAAAAATTATTTAAAAAAATATTTTTCCAGTTAAGTTGACTCAAAGTGCAATGTAAAAATTATAAATTAATTTTGTTCTTGCATAAAAAAAATCTGGGAGCATTGCGAGGGCTAACTCGCACGCTTGCGACCTGCCTGCCATGTAACCGCAAACGGATCAGCAGCGTGTGCCCTTTTTCGTGTTGCTATAAAAGCAACAAAAATATAAGCTGCGCGGCGGCGTGCAACAAGTGGTGGAGTGGATCGGCCAAGCAAGCCCGCCCGCCCGCTCTCTGGAGGCACGCGGCGACCGCGCCATAAATGGAGCAACCGCAGTTTCACCTAAAGAGGTGTTTTCTCGCAGTAGAGTGCTCACAAATTTCTGAAACAAGACAAAGCAGTGCCAAATTAAGTGTGGAAGCCCTGCTTAATACAAAAGGTTTCCAGTTACAATAATAGTTCGTTTCTCTATAAAGGATCTTATCACACTTATAAACAATTAACTTTAATTATGGATTCAGTGTTATATATCAGATTGAAGTATTGATTGATATAGTAATATAGTAATCTAGAGAGATCCATTGCATCCCTTTATTATAAAATAGTGTCATTGTACAATTCAACAATGATATTTATATGAGGCAGCCATTGTTGCCTAGCAGCTATGCAAACTTCTCAACATGATCTTATATACTAAATCATATATAGCTCTACAACTTCTTGTTAAAAATGGCCCTTTATCAATTTTTGATAACTGATAGAAATTCAATCTTCTTGAAATTGTAGAAAAGGTATTTTATAACTTAGTGACTCAAATTTTGATTGTAACCCTGCATGAGTAACGCTCCAAAGTTAGAATAACCATTGCTCTTGTTGGATCACAGAGAAATATATAAAAATTATATCATAATTCCAGGCGCGGATCCAGGGGGGGGGGACTGGGGGGCTGCAGCCCCCTTCCCGAAATTTTGGATTTAACATGGGCAATATAGGCATTTCCCCCACTCCAAATTTTTTTTAACATTGGCCTTATGGAGGCAGCAACCCCCCCCCCCCCCCCCGAAATTTTTTTCTGGATCCGCGCCTGCATAATTCATTGTCCTAAATTTGACTTAAATCCAATTGCCAGTTTATCAACAATATATAAAATTGATGGACGTTATAATATATTATAAGCTTACGTTAGTGTGAGTTTGCATAAATTTGCATTATAACTGCTTTTATAATTAAAAAAAAAAATTGTCTTATTTTTTTGAACATCTCTTTTCGTATTGTGACATTACATGATTAAAAGTTTTCGTTAATTTTACTGCAGTATAATACATCGCAATTTAATTAAAAAAACAAAACAAAAAACAATAACAGTCCTTTATGTTTTTATGATTGCAAAGCAAAATATCAAAATAATATTAATGAAACGTGAGTATTGTGACTTCATTACCATTGTATTTGACCCTGACTTGCTTTTTATCTGCGACGTCGATGATTCATTTAGTTCTTTTTGCAGCCCAGGACCCCTGAGGGATGGAACAGAGTGACCCCCGGCAATCAAGCAGCTCTCTGACTACACAACATATGCAAGCAAACTGTGGTGCATGGACACATAATACCCCCTTTTTTATTATCATTAAACAATACTATCCAATAACAGCAAACATGTCTATACATGGATATAACCGTAAAATTAATAGCACTACCTTTATATTTTTTCCCCTAAAAGTATTTAATACCATAAAGTACGTTTTCGGAACACCATTCTTTGATAATCATACTGGTAACATTCCTCGATTACTATACACGATGGCATATTTAAAAAAAAGAAAAACCTTAACAATTTAGATTGTTTTAATATGAATGTGAAGGGCGTTTGTTTTATGCACTAAAAAAAGCAATTACTGCAGTCATAAAATAAGTTTTTTCCTTATACTTATCTCACGACTCGACAAGTTCGTTAATTTGAACTTTGCATCTCGAAGCACAAAGAAAGGCAACAGGCCAAGTGTTCCTCGTTCTTATTTATCAGCACTGTGATCACATGTTTAATCCAGTCACTAATTAATATAGCCGTCATTTCTTTATATATGACATTTTAATTATACGAAACATATTAATTAATTTAACGATAATAAATAATAATACTGTTATTAATATAATAAAAAAGTCTCTGGGTAATGAAAATCATTAACTGTTTAATTCAACTTTTTTTTAAATGAATTCCCTTTAAAAAAGCAACAAAAATATTAATTTTAATTGTGTAATAATAATGTTTAAAATTTAATCGAAAATTCAAGGGGGGAAGACTGCAGAGTCTAGTGCAAAAAGGAAGCCCTTTTTGGATCAATTATCAAACCATATCATTTTTCCTTTCACACCAAACAACTCTTTCTTGAATATGGAAGAGTACGTACTTATCTGGTAATTACACATGAATTTGTAATTAAATATAAGTATAATTGAGGTAAAAATTTGATGTTTTGACTAGAAAAAAATAACCAATAGATATGTTCGTAAAATGCCCTTTTCAGAATCCACAATCCGATACTGCATGCTTCTTGATTCCGAACTATGAGCTACGGTGCTCTTGAGTGCAAATTTGTTGCAACCTTTCATTGATCACCCGAAGCACGACAACGAGAGCGCTTCTATAGTGGCCGGCTTATGACGTCACGTTCGCGGCTTTGGTGAGTCATTGCTGCAGTCTGAGGAGGCCCAAGGTTGCTCCTCGAGCGAGCACCGCATGCGTGTACTGCACCGCCGGCCGTCACTACTCCATCAGGTTAATTTGCGACTACCTCAGATGGACACACAGGAAGCTGGGCGACAGTGTCTATGACAGCTAATTATATATACGAGGGTTTATATTTATTTTGAATTAATTAATCTTATATTATATTGCTTTATATTTAATAATATTATTTTATGGTATTGGCGTTTTAGATAATTAATTATTTTATTCTCATCCAATAATAATTGAATGAGCACTATAATATTATAGTTTCAATTTTAATCATCAGTTCATCACACAAATATATATTATAGAGTGAAATCAATAAGCAAATAACTTCGGTAATGTATCTTGGGAGAGCTCAAACGTTATCTCTGATTTGCTGCTGGAGCTTCAGTTTTTATTCAAAATGAATGAAGATTTGAAATTCAGGGAGAAGTTAAGAAGTACCATCCCCAAGAAAAACTTCTGTTTGAAAACTTCCATAAAAATAGCAGGTGTAACGTTCCTGTTCCCTCGAGGCGTGCATACAATGCAAGTATTATTGTACATTGTGTAATTGAAAAACGAGTGGAAGTATTTTTGATCATTATATCATATTGAATCTATAACTTCTCTGATTTATTTTTTAAGAGACAGCGTAACTAAGACGGCCGGCTCCGTCATTTTTGACATTGTATCGTTAAAAACAAAACAAAGCGGTGTGATCGGACGACCAAACAAAGATATGTTTTCTCAGGCGGTATATCAATTTTGCAAGTCAATCGTAGCTTGAATGTTTTTCGTCGTCTCTTTCCATGTCGGACAATTTATAATTTTGCAACCATGGCTGAGTCAACTAAATTTTATAAACTTTAGCTTTCGAAGTGATTTTTTTAATGAGACTTAAAGCCCTATTAATTCTTGATCTGTAATTTAATTGCTCTCTGCTACATGCATGAGTATAATATAATACTATACACTATAACATATGAGCAATTAATTATTATCTGTCAGTCTCAATTTATTATCGATATACGAGGCTAAAATTTTTAATTAATTTCCTGACAGCTGTTATAATATACACATAAGACACAATATTTAGAGAAGTAATTCGTTTATTTATTTTTTTATTTATTATTATTTTTTAGTACGTTATTCTGAGAAATGTATCGTGAAGTCCACCTAAACTTGCTTGGTAATTTACTACGGTCTTTGCTCAATCCATCGCCGCAAGTCTTGTGCTGTGGAGCACGAGTGTGCAGGTCTGTCCCTGCTACTGGCACCCAGCAAGTCCGCGCACCTGGTCAGTACGGCAGACCACGAATATGGCGAGAGCGAGAGGAGCCGTCTCTGCACTCGCCGCCGCCGCCGTTGTCGTCGTTTTCGGGTGGTCTCTCTTCTGGTCCATTGTTTTTGATCTAGTTTTATTTATTTTTTATTTATTTATATATTTATATATTATAAAAAAAGAGTGACCATGGAAGGGATGTTGTCACTAAATTTGGCCCACTGAAACATATCCTAGAACTTATTAGTGACTCGCTTGCTTTTCTGTCCCTTTGTCGGGGGGGAGGAGGAGGGATGTTGAAGTCTTTTGTTTGTTACCGTGCCGGGACATATATAGACTTGGGCATATCAGCTTCTCAATAATCACTTACCTTAATGGGAACAACCTCGACGGTGTCATTTTTTACGTGCCTCTATTTGGTTAGCATAATACAAGCTTTTATATACTTGTGGACAAAATTGTCATTGGTTATATACGTTACTATACTTACTTCTACATGATAATACTAACTGAAATTTTCTTCCATTGTAAATATGGATGAGAAAAGTGATGTATTTATGGACGGATTAATGATTGATGCATATTATAAAGCAATGAAAAAAATGTTTAGAAGAAAAATGTAATGCAACATATAATTACGTCGAAAATAATATATATATTTTTTTAATAAGAATCGTGCTTGAAGTTCTTTTAAATATTATAAATATAGGTGGTCTGTACTTCTGACTATACATATTTCCAGAATAATTTTGATTTGTACTTCCAGAAACACACATATATATATATATATATATATATATATATATATATATATATATATATATATATATTATCTCTTGACAAACATTAGGTATTTATACATACAAAATTCTGATGAATTATAACATAAAATTATAATTAGACTGGCATGCAGTGAGTGATAATATTGCTAACGATTACAGACTATTGTTATAAGTTAATCTAATGAAGTCTAATCGATATATATGTGTATACTATATGATGGCCAAGAACACGAAATTGCCTCACAACAAGGGTATTATAATTATAATTGTATACTATTAGGAACACTTACAATTGTTTATAATGTACGTATAGTATAGCATGCGTTTCATAAATCGTATTTTCGTTGCATCATGGCACCTCAAACAGTATAAAACAGTTTACTTTCGCTTAGGTAATTTTAAATGTATATGAAGGTAAAAATTATAAAAAAAAAAATAATAATAATATCACACACTAAGTTTCCAAGCATATTTCCAAGGTTTTCATGAAGGTACGTATTATTATAAATAATTTTTTGGAGCAATGTTAAATATATTTATTACATAAATGTTACCAATTTAAATAATTATTGAAAATTACAATTTTATATCTTGATTTGAACCCCATAGTAAATGGGGTTCAAATGTAAGTAAATGGAATAATATTTTGCTAAAATTTTGAAGAACACCTTATTGTAAAAATTTGCACCAGCAAATGAGATTATTAAATTAATCTCTGCTGGACAATAATTGTAAATATATAAATGAATAAAAAAAAATATATATTATACTTTTTTTCTCGCTCTGAATAATAATGTACGTATACATAATATTATAATATAATATAAAAAAAAATCATGATTTCTTTCATAAATATTTTTTTTCTATGACGAGTCAATTGTAACTCGTATAAAAAATCCGTATATAACACATAGAATGTGTCGCGAGCTTCTTGGTTAGATTAAGTATGCATGATGAGTGTGAAAAATGAATCGACGTCTAATCTAAACAATTTCCTATTGTTTCCATTTTTATTGCTACGTGTATGAGAGATAGATGAAGTATGGAGGGAGGAGGTCGTGTTTGTCTGGCTGATTGTGGTTGCCTACTGCTACTGATGCACGTATGTGCGCTACACGTTACGTGAACGGCGGCGATGATGCGAGGGCAGGTAAGTAAGCAGGCAGGCAGCCAGCGGCCCCACGAGATGCCGCACAATGCTGTGGCGGCGGTCTGCTAGCTGCGTGCCACTGGACGAACGCACGCGTGGCACGGAGGAGGCTTTATTTGGTCCCGCCACTGGAGCAACTCCTTCCTCCTCCAGCTCTCGATGGTACACAGGAGGCGGTGGTACGTGAACACGAGGAGCATCATGCTTGTCTGCACACAATCGCGACAGCAACTGCCACAAGATCCCAACTGCCCTCACAAATTAGTCGTGAAATAAATAAAAGCAGTTTAAAGATTGAACATCACTGTTTATCATTATTTGTCTTCTTATTTATTTTAGTACATAGATTATTTATTAAAAAAAGGGAGGGTATATAAATTCATAAAATTTACAGTTTAGTAGACAAAACTTGAACATTAACCGACATAGATTAGATAATAAAAAATATTATTGATGAATTCCTCAGGACAGATCGAACGTGATTTGCTGAAACAAGAAATGCAGATTTGCACGCTTAGAAGATAAAAAGAGCGCTGTGTGTGTATATATAGTCTTCCCAAAAGATTTATAAGTTCACTAAATACGCCTCCATATAACACTAACTTACGTTAGAATATAAATATTAATACACTGATGCATTATCGTATAATATCGTTCCGTTTTGCAATAGAGGCTTCAAATCATTTTTTTTTTTATATATAACGTCCGCTGACGAGTTGCTTCTCAGGAAAGTATGAACGCTACACATAACATCTGTTTTGCATGTATGTTCAGGAGCAATGAATATAATTTATAAAATATTCATAGAGAGAGAGAAGTGCTGTTATTACCTCTTCCAAAATTGTAAATCTATGTCTAATTTTTTTTTTCATGGGGCTGCAGCTTAAGCAAATCAGGCAGGGTTAAAGTTCATGGTGTCGCGCGAGGTGAACATACTGCATGTGATTGGAAGGTGGAAGGCAGGTCATTGGGATGGGGGACTATATGTTCATAGTTGAGCTGAGAACGCAATAGATAACAGTATGCATGCAGGTAACTACTTGACACAATGATAACATATCACTTTGTCAGACCCTTGAAAAAAACAAAAAAACAAACAAATAACATGCATTGATTGTATCTTACTGGCGCCAGAGAATTTTTCAGAGAACATTTCAATGTCATTCGAAAACTTAAATCACCTGACTGACATTATCGCTGCATGATTAATTCGTACTGAAATAGATAGACGAGTTTGTTTGTTGTCACACAGGTGCAGATGTGTGCGGTGTCGGTCTCTTAATCACCGTGGAAATGAAATGCGGCGGTGCCCCGGGTGTCCCAGAGGCCCGCGGCCAGGCTCCTCACCAAGAGCCACAGGTGACTCGGGCAGCAACAGTGGAGGAGGAGGAGGCAGTGGCGGCGAGATGCACTCAATGCACGTTTGTTGTTTTTTAGGGTGTGTAGAGGTGAATGACCGCTAGAGAGAAAGAGAGAGAGAGAACCTTTTTGTAAGAAAAAAATATATAGGAATGAGGGGGAGAAGGTAAGATAAATATATACATCCTCATCTCAGCACAATACATTAGTTTTTTATCTGACATCAGCAAAAAAAAAAAAAAAAAATGAAATTGGTTAGGGGTTGGAACAAAGTTTTTGTTGGCAGGTGTATATATACTAGTGATGGAGTTTTTTTCCCCTATCTCATCTTTTAAAAAATCCCTTGGTATCAAAGCATAAAAAAAGACAATCCATAATAATAAGAGATCTTAAAAAATAAAATAAAAAAGACACAACGAAATAATAATAATAATAAAACTTGTAAAGATAACTGATGAAATATAATCTATGTATAGGTTATACGCATGCATGTATATACAAATGGTATCAAAATACATTAGAGATACTTCCTATTCAATAAAAAAGTTTATAATAAAATTGCCTTTTTTTTCCTTTAATAAATGTGAGATGATATTTTAAAATATATTTCTTCGAACTCCTTAAATTGTTGTATACATACAGCAGCTATAGTGAGTGGGCTCTCAAATAAGTTAAATAAATAATAATCTTACTCCATGCTTATACAGTGTAATTATACTATATTACATAATAATGAACACGTACACGAGTGTTATGCAAGCACTCTCGGTTCACATGCACATCAGCGCAGTCCCAGGTTCGCACCCTGCATGTCACGACCAGGTGACACATAATCTCTCTTATGCAACGCCATTCTTGCTTCAGCAGCACTCTCAGAAAACTGTGCAAAGCAAAAAGAAAACTATTTTATTATTATTTTTTAATATTTTTAATACACAATAATTATCAATTTATATAATAGATGCTAAATGACAGAAATTTAAATGTATTATATATGTTAACAGTACAATTTTATTAGACTCCATATTAATTTTATTTTTATTATAGAATTTTATTTATATTACTGAATAATAAGATAATTAAAATTTCCACAACGAAGCAATTAATTAATTGTCCACTTTCAGTTGGTGTTTTATAAAATTTATAAATTTTTAGCAAAACTTTTCTCTGTATTTTTTTTTATTTTTTTTTAAATACTACAGGTATTAAAAAATTATAAAATATTGATATAATTATATTTAAAAATAAAATATTTTACAAGAATTTTAACTAAGAGATAAAATAATAGGTTCTCTAAACTTCTTTAAAAAAAAAAAAAACTCGTTATTAGCCAAACATTTTCTCATAGTAAATAAATTGGCTGCATGCTCAGAAAGGTGTGTCATCATTTCTTTTGGGCGTGCGTGCGTTTGGAGGGCGGATGATTATCTCTAATTGGGATTCTTCACCCCGCAAGCAACAAACTGTAGTATAGGAGCATGTACACTGCAAACTGGGAAGCAACAATAAAGCCGGATCTTTAGTAGAAGCGATAAAAAAAGTGGACAGCACAACATGCAGCAAAGATAGAGCGGGGTTGTGTTATATAATCTGTGAGCTTCTTCTCCTGCTTCATCTACCTACATTCTTAGCGGTCCCGCCCCTAAAACGCAGAGCTGTTTTTTATACCTTTAAAAAAAAAAGGGAATATATACATTCCCCTCCTTCATCAAAATGCAATGAAAAAAAAAATCATCCTCTTAAGAAAAGGATGAAGTAGAGTATGCTTGATGTAGGTTAGGGACAAACAAATATATTTATATATACATCCTGGTGCTCCTTCTCACGTGGGAACTGTTATTTAAAGGGCTGGTAAGAGGGATAAATATATCAATATTATAAATTTCAAGCACAATTCTTTAAGAAATTGTTATAATATATAAAATCTATATAATAATGCTTCTATATAGTTCAACTTGAGATTATAAATGTTTCAGTAGCTCAACTGTTTAAAAAACTCACAACCCATTTTTTTTTAAATGAGGGTCTTAAAAAAAAAAAATTAAGAAGAAAAAAAAAGTTTCCAGGTGTTAAGGTGTAAATCTTAAATAATGGAAAGATATAAGGATGGCATCTTTTGGTAAAGAATAGGGATGAGTTAGAGGGAGGCTGTGCAAGGGGATGTTGCAGCACCCCACACGTTAACTTACCCATCTGTTAAGTATAATATATATCTTTGTGAGTGACAAGTGTAGGCAGGTAAAGATAACTATAACTAACGTTCACCGCTGCTGCTTGTTATAGCTATAACGCTCATCCTCCTGTTCTCCCGACCAACCAACCTATGGACCATGCAGCAGCCGCTTACAAACGTGGCTGGCCCAACTGACAGAATGATGAGATACAAAGGGCAAGGTAAGAGGCCGTTGACCTGATGTAGAGTAAGGTCACCTCTGTCCTGAACATATTATATGTATATTTTTTTTTATCCTATCTTCTCACTGCTCATACACACACCCTTCCTCACCAATACCTGCAGCCTAGCTGCTGCATCTCTTCCTACTTGACGCTGTTTAGCTGCAGCATCCTTCCTTGTATACATTTCAAGTCCCACTCATCTTTGAGGTCGTAACTTTAGCTTAGTAACAAGAAATATTAACTTATGTAGTTTGTATATGTAATGATGACCTTGTGATCACAATCTTAACAAGAAATGATAATAACTGAATATAAAAATTTTGCCTAAGTTGTAAAATTAATTTAATATAAATTAAAATAATTATATATACCACGAATTCAAAATTTTTAAAAAAAGTGTTAATTATAAAAAAGGTGTCGTAAATTTTTGAACTAATACATCATTATAACACTAAATGTGTAGGATTTTTGCACAAACTTTAAATTTGAACCAATTTGAGGATGAACAGTAATTTGGAGGGGGCGTGGCAACTTCACTTTGTTGCTCTCTATATGTAAGTCCGGCTCACAACAATGAAACTGAAGGGGACGCTGCATTCTGCTGCACTCTGATTATGCGTGTCACTAATACTGTGTGACTTGATGTCACTAATACACAAGCTCAGGCATCAATGTGCAACAATTTTTAAACAATCTGCAACCTCGAGGTACCTGTCTGAGCTTGGCCATGATTCCCGGGCCAAGATGGTTGCGCTACAATCAAGTTTATTTATGACAAGTTCATTTTGAATAGTGACTCCCATATATACGCTCCTTTTACCGAGGGTTTGTGCTTCTTTGGACCCGCTGCGTAATATGACTTAATGGGAATCAATTAATTTTTTATTTTAAATATTGTATAAAGTATTACTTATAGGAAATTCAGGATAATTATTAACAATAATTATTAAAAAAATACAATTATTTTGTTGGATATAAAAGTCAAAGTTCAAAGGAGTTGAAATTTTCTTGTATAATCAAAAAAGTAAATAAATAAAATAAATAAATTTTTTTAAAAAAGTATGCAATAAATAGACAAATTTGCAAACTTAAAATTACCTCTAAAGTCATATCCCATAAATTTAGAACTGAAATTTGTATTTATTAAATTAGTGATTGTTTTCAAGAGGGTACGTATATCTTCATGTTTGGTATTCAAAGTGCGAGGCGAGACATTTTACGTCATTTCAGTACAAAATGACCGAGTGGCGAGACAGACGAAATATAGCGAGTCAATGCTCAGTTTTTAGAATTCACTTGAAACACAAAGCAGATAGAACGCAATATTATGGGTCTCGATTCCAGGAGCTGCCTTGTCACCCACTGTCACGAAATGTGACGCAGCTCGCCCCACATGGTGACGCTCTGGTGCCGGGCTGGTGCCACGAGCTGCTCAGCGCCACCCGTGTACCTGTCAGTCGTGACGAGCTCGGCCTCGCTGCAGCCAGCTCGTCCGCGTGCCACCGCGGCCACTCATGCTGCCCCGCGCGTGCCGCCTCGTTTTCTACGCCCTCTAGCTTCCTGCAGCATTAGGGACGAGGAGCGTGCGAATCAAACTGAAATTGTAATAAGACAGCAGTCAAATTAGATAGGGGGGAGGGGCGTGAGAGTTTCATAATGATAGATTTTTAGAAATTATTGATGACTTCAAAAAAATTCTAACGAATTATTAATTTCAAATTACCAAGTATTTAAGGTTTTAAAAAGTTAGTGATATAAAGTAGAATTAAAGTACATATCATGTAATTTAACTGATATAATAATATATGTAACAATTGGCTGGATTATACAGTAAATCATGATCGAAAAAAAATGTACTAACATTTTTAAAATCATGAAAAAAATACGTCGATCTTTTTTTTTTTTTGACGTTCGGACACAAGTTTTAAAGATTTTTTTTTTAAAATATTTCTTCTCTTTTTTTATCTTCTATGATTAATTGACAATTTGAAATATTTATGTTGTTAGCAATTAAAAATTTTATAGTTTGATATGTACTTATATATTATAGCTGAAAATTTATATTCTTTTACTTTTCATGATTTGGCGTGCAATGTATTCAATATATTTATTTAAATTTTTTCTACCATCAGCTAGTCATAATATACAATAACATTTGTTGAGGTTTATAGGAAACATCACACAAAAAATGGTAGTGATAGGGCACGTTGAACCATGTTCGTTGTATGCGTAAAACTGAGGATAGGATAATACATAATTAATAGCATGTGAGAATTATTGTCTATTAATTTCTTCGAGTCACCAGTCTAATTCAATGACACTAAATATGGCTAGTGAGAAACCTGGATAGTTAATCGCACTGATAATTTTCAATATTATACGACTCCATAGTGACAATGTTGACAATACAGAGCACGCGCGGAAATGTACAAATATTCAAATATTATTATATAATATATATTATATACATTGAAATAAATAATGCATATAAATATCATATTTATATTTTATTAATTATTATAATATTGAATATAATTGAATAAATAAGTTCAAAATAACTTTGAACTTATTTATTAAATATTATAATAATTAATAAAATATAAATATGATATTTATATGTTTTATTTATTTCAATTGTAATTTAAAATGTTTGATGATGAAATTATTGGGCCATTGGCACTTTTATGTTCATGCATGTCCCAAATATTATGATATAGTAGATTACATAACATTATTATATAAAATATATATAATTGTAAAACAGTACATTTGTTTGTTGCATGCATTGAATTGTGGAGTTAAAAAGAGTCACGTGAATATGAAATTAGAGGTCTAGTGCACGTTTTCATAGCAATGTTTTTTTTTTAATGACAACTGCCGACTTTTCATGAACTTTTACACTGAAGTCAAACGATACGAGAACTACAGGAGTATCACCACAACACAATAATCAACACATAAAATAAAGCTACGTACACACAATGCACCTGTAGACTAGTATTAAAATGTCAATACTATGGCCTTGAATTTAAACGGACAATGACATTTTAAATGTAATTAAAAAAACAAAAATCAAAAGAGATTATCAAGATCCATAAAATTGTCTAATTATAACTGTGAATTAAGGTAATGTAAGCTTTTATTTGTATACAAATACATGCGTAGAATATCTTTGCTATAGAACTGTGTGAAATTTTGTTAAAATATTTTCGTTTTTCTAATATTGCAAAAAAATAATGCAAAAAGAGAGCAATAAAGGTACAGCCTATATTATAATGTTAATAATATTAGAAAAAAAAAATCATAAATAGATTCATGTTAAGAGATACATATTTATTATAATTTATAGTGTACACTGCAGATCATATAATATATAATAGCACTAAAACTTAATAAAAATGAAATTACTTCATTAAACTTAAATATTATTACCGATTAATTGTAAGTTCTTACGCTAGCCGCGGGCGCGTGAGTGCACCGTGCGTCTGCCGTGAGACAGGCGCGATAGTTTTGTATCGTCGTAACTATGATATTTTATAATAATTAGTCTCTCAGTTCTCTCACTAAGCCCATGATGCGCAGTCAGGGTAGCGAAAGTAACAGCCGAAACTACTGTTACATCTTATATATGTATAAAAACGTGAAAAAGTTGTTGGTTTTGACGTTCAAACAATAGGCTGCATTGAAAAGTTATAAAATTTTCATTGCATAATATAATTTTCATATCAATCAGATTCTGAATTTGCTTTAATTGATACCAGCAATAAACTGGATGACCACATACCGTGCGAACTGACTAAAGTTTAGTGTAATTATAATATTTATAGCTAATTAAAGAGTAACAGGAAAGAGATTATATTGAAAATGGTAAAATTCATGTAAATATGAATAATTCTTTGGTTAAAGAGCAGGTGGCCGGTAACCTTTAAGATCGATAATCTCACATTGCGCCATATATTGATTGTGGATTTACTTGTAAAAGAATAAGAAACTCGATCCTTGAGAATATAATTGTTGTATTATATATATATATATATATATATATATATATATATATATATATTTAGTTTGTTTTTGGTGTAGGATTAATTAGCACGGACTATTCACATAGAACTTACCTTGCTACTACATAGTAGTATTGATTTCAGTCTAGAAAATTAATGTATCAAGCTTGTACTCGATTTTATATCAAATTTAATGCTGGAAATTTGTGAGGCTAGTTTGCTAGTTTTATGCTAAGTTTGTTGTGAACAGCCCGATTTAAAATGTACTATACTTCCACTTTTATATTAAATGCCAGTTTTTATATAACGTTATAACTTATAACATATTGTGTACCGATACTACAAGAAATTGAAAAGAATTCGCCAATAAATGAGATATTTCAGAAAATATTTGAGAGAGAATTTCCAACATTCAGGAGCAAAGATGTCAGAGCGAGTACCATGAAAGGTATAATTTTATTATGCATTATGCACCAGCAAGTCTCAAAATAGTAATATTATACAACTGAATTAAACTTGAACAGTGAAATTTTAACAACGCTGTTATTACATTTATTTTGACTGTATTAATAAAAAATGAGCTTAAAATAATTTTAAATATATTAAAATATTAAAGTAAATATTTATATTTCGTGTAAATATTTAATAAATTTTTAGTAGAACGTGACATAATTATAACATGTGTCATCGATCAATAATATGTCACAGCAGTGATGAATAATTGAACAGACTCAGCAGCACGCGCGTTACTGAATATGCAGCACGAAAAATATTAATTAATGGTAAGTTAATTGATTTTATCTGCCACCATCAAGTCGGTCATACGGTCAGTGCTAGGCAGCCAAGGACACCTAAATTAAGGAAAACAAAAAAACAACAATAGAGAATTCTTAATGTTACCCAAATCAGGTTGATGGGTGTTTTTTTATAATAATTATAATTAAATGAGAACTGGAGAACATTTTTAAAAATGTAACACCAGTTATCCTTTTTAAAGTCCCTATAGAAATAGATAAATGTATATTTATATTTATATGTGAGATAATTTGAGTCTAGAATCTATCTTAAAAATCCATAAAGAGAAAATGACGATATTGATGAAAGTGTAAATAAGAATGACACAGTTTCCCATTTATTGAACTAAAATAAAGTAAAATAACACTCTCGATCGTTCATATACAATTCTCTACTAATTCATGTCGCTTTCCACCCAGTGCAGTGATCCCAGTGATGTGCGGTTCTGCAAGTCTTTAGACATTATTTTAGTACATTGTTAAAAATTAGAGGTGTCTGTCCTGACTGAGGTTTCCACGGTTTCCTCAGTCTCACCTCAGCGAATGCTGGGACACTTAACAAGCCGTGGCCACCATTCTTTTCCATCCTCATCTGTACCCATTATTTATTAAATTGATTTCACCCAAAGAAAAACACACACACAAAAAAAAAAGAGACAAAGACAAAGCATACAAGGGTGTGGATAACATACAAAAGCGTAAAAACACTTTATCACATAAGTGGTAGTTATCCTGAAATTTTAATATATTTTAATAGCAAACACAGCTAAACGTCAAACATAGCCTCTAATCAACTAGACTTCCCAGACATAAAGTGCACTGGAGAATTGTTTACCAGACATCAATAATTTTACGTGAGCATGAGGGAGCTTATTCCATTCGGATACAGTTCTGCACATAAAGCCATTTTTATACAAATTTAACCTTGGCTCGAGCTTCAAGCTCATAAAAGTATTGTATTCTGCAGTTATAAATTTACAAATTAAACCCGAGTGGTTAAAAAACTCACGAAAGACGTGGAGATGATAAATGGGAACTTGATCAGAGACAACCAGGTGCAAAACATGATGACACCTTCAATGTGTAGAGATAAAAACGTAGTTCTAAACAAAAAGTGCAATTAATTATCATTTATTATGCAGCTCTGAACTCTGGCTTAATGCCTTAATATTATGTATATTGCAATATATCAACATTTTTTTTTTTTTTTTTAAACAACGCAATACCAATTTATAAAACAAACGTCAGCGCTTGCTCAGTTCAACCATAATATTGTATATTTATTAAAATAAATGTGCATGGTTTTTGCATATTTTATTGCATAAATATGTCATAAAATAAATGCATATATATGAAGATATATATATATTAATATATAATATAGATTGAAAATTTAAATTTATATTATACGTCATATAAGGTGTTGTGTTGAACTGTTGAATATATTGTGTGCACAACTATACGAGTACAACATTATTATATAGTTGCCATCAATCTACTGTATAAATAAGTCAATTATTAAGTAGGTGCAGAATTTAAGTGACAGCACGTAATCTATCCCAATAGCTGAAGTACGGTAAGTATACGCCATCTGTTAAAATAAAAGGAAACTAATAAAGTAAAGATAAATATGGATTGTTTTCTATTGGTTGACAATAAATTTAACATTCCAATCAACTTCTACGCGGTAACTTCTATAAATAAATTTGAAAATTAATTGGAGAATGCGATATCTTGAAACCATCAGGGACGTCCTTTGTCTCAAGAAAACTCGTCATAATTTAAGACATCGATATCTGTGATGGAGGATGACCATCCAGTGACTGCGTCATAGTTTGTATAAATAAATAAATAAATAAATAAATAAATAAATAAATAAATAAATAAATAAATAAATAAATAAATAAATAAATAAATAAATAAATAAATAAATAAATAATAAATAAAAAATAAATAAATAAATAATAAATAAATAAATAAATAAATAAATAAATAAATAAATAAATAAATAAATAAATAAATAAATAAATAAATAAATAAATAAATAAATAAATAAATAAATAAATAAATAAATAAATAAATAAATAAATAAATAAATAAGCCATTGGACGTATGATCAGCTATAGGTATATATGAGCTTCTACCTATAGCCGATCATATATATAAGTCCATAATGATTGACGGTTTATCATATATTCAGAAGTGTATTTCTTAAATTTTTGGCCAGACTACGGAAGTTTAAAGGTAGCGAGCACCATTTCATGATTTCAGGAGGAAAGGGGGGAATTAACGAACCCTGGAAAAGAGTATATAGGGGGGATTAACCCATGTGTCCTTTTGTTAAATGAGATTATTGCACAGCTATAGACATTACAGGTTACATTCCAATATGAAATTATATAATTCATCATTAATTATGTCATTCAAATTATTTTACTATATGTCTTAGAAGTTCACAGTGTTTGCACTGACGTGTACCATTACTCAGGCGCTGCTATCATCAATTCACACCTTTACTTTAATCCCCACTTATTATACACTGTTGATAGTTCAAGAATAATGCGTTGCAGCGCTCAAGTCACATTCTGTAATTGAATAATATTAAAAATATACTATACGAATATAATATTAAATAATGTAATATGTTGTGTAGCATAATTATTTATTACATATTATATCAAAAAAGATAATTTAGCTATAATTGTAATAATAAAATATACGTTTGGATTTTTTTTTTCATCTTGATTGGTTATTCCAATTAAAGAGTATATGTATAACTTATAAATTTCTTTTAATATCTATTCATTTTACGTAACATTTACCGAGAATGTTAAATTTTTTTAATTACTTTTAAGTTATTCTTATATCTATAAAAATATTAAATTAATAATAATCATTCAATTTCTTTTGAAACATCGACGAACATGCATTGCATGAACAGAACTACATCGTTTTGAATCTTCAAAATCCCTTTTGATTAATTTTTTTTAGCATTTAACTAAATATATGACTTATATATAATATGATATAAGTTAATGTTAGAATTTCAAATGCCCAAAAGGTTATAATTAAATTATATACTTTTATATTTGGTATTATGTTATGTATTTTTTAAGCTTCATAAATAAATAATTAAATAATTGATGTGGGAATATGTGGATATGAAACATAACAATATTTAACAGTACGTATTTCGATTTATACGAGAGTTTACATTGTTAATTAATATAATTGATGGATGACAATTAAACGTATAATCTGTGATGCAAAGCAATTCAGCTATTAATTACTCAGTTAAGGTAATCACGAATGCAATGTTAAATAAAATATATATTTATTGTTATACTCATTGCTACTGCTGCAAGTTTCCTCTTATGAGCAACGCTTTAAGGAAAATAAATATTTATTTATTTAATTTCAGCAATGATAATTTCAAACTTCTTATTTTTTTAATATTATTTTTATTGGTGTATCATTTATCTTGCTAACAGAGCCTGTTCATGTACACTCCTCACCTTGTAAAGTTTCCCTCACTAATAACAGCGTTGAAGGAAGAGGGAAAAATTTCATTGGCTACAACTCTACCGGAATTGCGAATAATTTCGTTTCAAAATTTCATTATTCAGAGCTTTTTCCATTCTATGTAAGATGTAAATAGCCCGAATGTTCCCATTTAGAATGTTGTTCCTGATGTCACTGTACGTACAAGACGATCACGATAATATAAGATTGATAAGAAAGTAATGTAACTTTATTCCAAATATTATAGCACTGTTTAGTATCACCACACTTTTGTTATACTTATAAATAATACATAATTGCGTGGAAGATTCCTAAAGCCAATTTAAATTTAATCAATATTATATAAATAATTAATATATAACGCAAGGGAAATCAATAATATAATCAATAATAACATATAATCAATCAATAAAACTAAATTTTTATGAAACTAACCTGACTCACAATCAGTATAACTACTTTTAAATATTAAAATATGATTTTTTTTTATTAACCCATGGTTAATATAATATTTATTTTTACTAAAATATTTTACAGCAATATTGTGCACATTTTTGCATTATGTCAACATGGATTGTTAGGTGTCTCTGCCACTGATTTGTTGTTTATGTATTTATGAGAAAATTAGAATTCATGATGACAATAATAAATTGATTTTTAAATATTATTTAATATAATTTTAATTATTTATATCATATCTATTAATAGACTATTTTACTATGTTATTTTATGCTATACATACATAAGGCAAAATCACGTATACCGTCGTATACGAGATTTATTGCAATAATAATTATTCATGCAAAAGTAAGTATTATAATAGCATAAATATATTAGCAAGTGAAAAAAATAAATATAATAAATAGACGAATAATATATTATTGTAGTGCTTATATATTTTTTCAACTATTTAAAAAGTACCAAATTATTGGATTTATTTTATTCTTCTGGTTTATTGAAGGTAGCTTAATTATACTAAGTAAGTTTTGCAAGTAAGTAAGTATTATACTACTTTTTTTACATTTCTATAACATAAAGAAATATGGAAAATAATAAAAAACAAATAAGAATTTGCAGGAGAAAGTATAATTTATTAGAAGTTTCTAATTATATATACATTGTATAGTTTTTCTTCATAATAAATAAATAGTCAATAAATAAAATGATGAGTGTGAAGAAATAGTGAAAAAAATTATACATACATTATGCGATGCCTACTTAAAATATCAAGAGTATTTGGTAAACCTTTATCAATACAATTAGTATTGATATTGAGGTGCATGAGTAAAACAGAATAAATATTAAATTCCTTAGTATTAATTAAGGAATTCATTTGTTGTTGTGAGGGACATGCAGAGGGTTGTTTTTACTGCTGAGAGCTGCTGCTGCTGGCTTGCTGTTGACCCTGAGCCTGGTTAGCTGCAGAGTCAGGGTTGTAGTATGACTTGTAAGCCAGCTGGTGCGAGTCCCACACCCTGCTGTAAGAGTTGGAGCTTGCAGCGGCTGCGGGTTCCCAAGAGGTCTCGGCAGGACCGTACGAGTTGGTGGGAGGTGCGGGAGCGGGTGCAGAGTATGGCATAGGTGCAGCGGGTGCTCCGTATGCGGGTGGTGCAGGGGTCATCATTGGTTCCATGGGCATCATCATTGGCATGGCTGCACCTCCTCCCAGTTTCTTACACAGTTGGAGGAACACGAAGCCGGCGACAACGAGCAGAGCAACTTTGCTGATGATGAGAGCCTTAACTGCCTTGATACTGGAGATGATGACGAGGATGGGCATGAGGGCCTTCAGCTTGAGCTTGAGCAGTAGCAGAACTGGCAGCAGCAGCTTCTTCTTCAGGATACCACGGGCTGCAAACAACACTTCAATGAGTTTACATGTTCTCCAGCATGTTTATCAAATAACTTACCCTCATCAAAGTTCTTTCCAGAGCGAGACTCAGCGGGGAACTGCACGTCGAGGTCCAGGGTGGAGGGTCGGAGGGTAAGCACGGCGCTCTGGAACACGGTCTCGGGCAGCTGCACGCGCACGGCGTGGGTTCGCACGTAGCGAGACACGCGTCCGGCGATCATCTCGTCGAGCTTATCGTCCGTGCTAGGCTGCTCCTCTTCGGTGTCACGAGGCAAAGCGTCGGGGACGGGAGTGGGCGTGTCAACCAGCTCGATGTTCTCAGACAGACGGTACTGGGGCGTGCGGCCCGCGCTCGTGCCTAGGTGGCAACATACGACACTTACTTAACATAATAATGCATACAAAAGTAGTAGTAGTAAGAGCATGCATACAAGTAGCGGTTAGTCTGACCATATCCAATTTGCAAGACGTAACGCACTACAAGCAGCAGCTTATAATAATGTAATCTTTAAATAAAATCATTATTATATAATTAATTTAACTATTTTAATTATGGTAATTAGTATGAACTAATCACTCAAATCAAATGTGTCGTATTAAATTGTTGATTTAATTACAATTATGCTTTCATTTTTTCTAAAAATCCCATAAAGTGATAAAATCCAATTTGTTATCCAGGCCGGTGGAACTCACCTAAGAGTTGGTCCAGGTACATTAGCACGCGCACACGGACACACGTCATGGCCTCCATGTTAATTCCACGGAAACACTGCGCCATGATATCGGACAACAATGAATCTCTAGCCAAGGTACGACTGTAGACCTCATTAGTGCTAAGATCTTCATTAATTGATGGTTGCAGGGCAAAGGTAGCCGAGCTTGCTACCAATGCGAACACAAAAAGTGAGAAACACCGATGAGCTGCCATGCTTAATGCTTGAGAAGTGATTGAACACTGATACCTTCCTTCCCTCCTCCCAAAGTTTATATACACCGAGTTGCTTGCCAATAAAGAGTAGGGGTAAATCCATACGACACAATATGACGGTTATTAGGACAACTCGTAAGACTCGAGTCAAGCAAGCATTGAACTCCCCTTATTCGGCCTTGAATCATTGGTCTACTAATTACAAATTTTATTCATGGAAGTTGGATGGTGAAGAATTTTTTATCAGCAACAGTAGCACGTTACAAGCAAGGACTTCCGTACATCGAGCAGGCACGATCAGCCGGATGGACGACCGGACCACAATTAGTATTCAGCTGCGTGAGGTGCGGAATTCTTGGACGTGGCCCTAGCTATCCACCCGCCCGTTTGACGTTCTGTTATGCGGACACCGTAATATTCATTCAGAATTAAAAACATAGAACCTCATTGCCACTTTAATTTATATCAAGTAAGTTAACCCGGTTTCTTTTTGTCTCGCCGGATATAGTTCAAATTCACTTTGGATTGAAAACGTGATAGCTCGTAACTTTAGCCTCTTGCCAACTCTTACAAATTTCATTTTAATGTGTACACCTCTGGACATTTTTAAAATTGACATTGATTTACTAAAGATGTATTTCCAAAAGGCATGAAAGATGCAGATTTTAAAATTAACCCCGCGTCAATATTTATAGATTACGCTGCAGCGTCCTCGACGATTTAGCGTCGACGAATCAAATAGTAAATTGTCACAAAACCAAATAGATCAATTCTTAGCATACCATGACTAAGAATTATTACTGAAACAGTAGAAATAGAGTAAAATAATGAAAATTAACACAATATTATTTTGTTTTGCAGCTTTGCAATATATGTGGGGGCAAAAATTTGATTATATAATTATGCACTAGTACATATGGATATATTTATTTATACTTAATCATGTATGAACTAGATCTACTTTGTTGTGATCGCAACAGTTATATTATAATATTATAAATGTTTATTTTTGCATAGGAAAAGGTATTTTTTTCCCTCTCAAATTTCTAAATTAATATTTCTGTAGCGAGTTTGAAGAAGTTTCTTCTGAGCAGGCAGATTCATCAATGCTGCACACGTCACGTTTATTTTGAAAACACAATAGTGGAATTTGATTATCTGTGATATAAGAGTGAAGTGACTTTATCAGTTACCTGGACAATTAACCTGAAGCACAATGTAGACATTTTTTTTATTCATTATAAATATACATATTACATTTTGTAGATTATACAATTTTGTTTACACCTCAATGAGCTCGAGAAGAGGAAAAAAATCGATGTTTTAGTGTCTGGCATAGCAAAATAAACAAAATAATAATACAATAACATAAATATGAAGAGGTTAAGTTAAAACACTATTTTGGATGATAAAAATGAGTCAAAAATGCAAAAGAAATACAGACATACAAAATAAATCAGACATTTGCAACAATTAAATTCAATAGAACACTAATGGCCGTAAGTTGCGTCCAACCTATCCTAGGATAATCCTCGGATTTTTTGTGGCTAAACGTATCCGAGAAAAATCCACAAATAATCCCTATCGGCCAATTATCCGAGATATGCGTAAGTTGCGTCCCATGTCAAACTTATCCTGGAAACGAATACAAAGTTTTTGATTGGCCGACTTGTTTGCGCGGGAAGTTTTAATATATATGTTAACCTTGAAGGTTTTAATTTATTTATTTATTTATTTATTTATTTATTTATTTATTTATTTATTTATTTATTTATTTATTTATTTATTTATTTATTTATTTATTTATTTTATTACTTCATTAAAATCATTAAAATCAAATTTTTATTAAGAAAACCCCCTATTTTAGGCGGATTCAGATGGCGACAACGGCGATGCGACGCGATTTTGACTTAAAAGCTGTGAAATCCTATGCTGCGGCGAATTCGCCGGGAATCGCGTTAATTACGATGCTTTTTTTCTTTTAATCGCCAAATATGGCCACCAATGGATGTTACAGCAAGTGCGCATTATCCGCGTTGCGTCGCATGATAAAATTTGCCATGTCAATCCACCTTTACAAAAAACATGCCAGGAAATGTAGTAGTGCCTCCGAAATTTTCGTAGTTATATTTCCAACCCTCAAAAAGGGTGCGAAACGAAAAGCTAGCAAAAGTTGGGGATTGTAATTGTAAATATTTTTTTATGTATATTGAGACTAACATTGATATATAGGGGGGGGGGGGGGCATCCATGACCAAAATGTGTCAATTGCCCCAAAATACCAACCAACCAACCATAGGGGCGTTATAAATTGATACACAAAATTTTATTGTATTATGTAAAATTTTCTCTCTCCTTGATGTTATATTTTAATTTTTTAAGGGGTGTTCGTGTTCCACTTTTTTGCGTGATGTATTATCAGAAATTTATTTTCAATGTTTAAAATTATAATACTATATAGTTAATGGAAATTATAAAAAAATAATAATTATAACAAGTGTGGTATACTGATCATGTTGAAAAACTTATTTGACCGTCCCCTGTGCTTTCAGGGTTGGCCATATAGGATTTTTTTTTTAATATTATTAATTGCCATGCAATTAAGGTTGAAACATTGATTCCAGCATGTTATTAATCCATCACAACGGTGATGATGGTAAATTTTTTTAGAACCCTGCATGCCTCCTATGAACAAAAACGGCAAATGGACGCTACGACCCACTACGTACAGTATGGCACCAAACCCCCTTAGGGTTGGTACCCACGACTTTCCCCAAAAATACAAGAGTCCTTATGAGACCCAGGATTTTGGAAGGAGGACCCATCCCAGCTCAAATTTAATTGGCTATCCGACCGTGGTTGATTTGAAGCCTCAACCCTATTTGGACTCATTATAATGGGGTACCCAATAAAAGCTTTGTTGCTAGCTTCAATTTCAGGGACCCCCAGCATAATGGGGCCAAATTTTGGGCTAGGAACGAGTTTAAGACCTTTTTAGAACCGTATTTGCAAGGCCTAACTTTGACTTATTTCGAATTTGAGTTTTTCAAAAAACTCGGAAATCAGCAATGATATAAAATACAGTCGCATGCCAAAATTTGACTTTTTCTCTCCTTGAATAACTTTTTTAGAAAACCAGAATTTAAAAAAATACCCTGTTTGGAATTTGCCTACACATTTCAGCTTTCAGAAACTGTCTTCAATTTTTTTTTACCTTGAAGGGTTTGGCCACGCGAGCTAAAAACGTAAGGGTACCTTCTCTCATAAGGATAACATGAGGAACTCTTGCGTAATAACCTTTTTAGGAAACAAATTTTGACCGATTTGCACTGAAGCTTATTTTAACAAATTCACAGACACACAAAATGTAAAAGTGCTACTTAAAACATGGTAAAAACTACCCTTTACGAGATGTTGACTCATACTACACGTAAAAATATATTGTTTAATCCGAATTTTAGAATTACCATTGAAACAAGCTTTTTTATTTTTTTACCCAGATATGATTTTAAACTTTTTTAAATCAGATATATGAAGCCAAGACTTTGATTTTAGGGGATGTTATTTTTGCTCCCTTCCTCAAATTCTTGGCTTCATCTGATTTGAAAAAGTTAACAATCGTTTCTGGGTAAAAAAAAAAAATAATAATGAGTAAATAAAAAAGAGCTGGTTTCAATGGTAAGCTTAAAATTCGGATTAAACATTATTTTGACGTAGTACGAGTCAATATCTCGTTAAGGGTAGTTTTTACCATGTTTTAAGTAGCACTTTTACATTTTGTGTGTCTGTGAATTTGTTAAAATAAGCTTCAGTGCAAATCGGTCAAAATTTGTTTCCTAAAAAGGTTATTACGCAAGAGTTCCTCATGTTATCCTTATGAGAGAAGGTACCCTTACGTTTTTAGCTCGCGTGGCCAAACCCTTCAAGGTAAAAAAAAATTGAAGACAGTTTCTGAAAGCTGAAATGTGTAGGCAAATTCCAAACAGGGTATTTTTTTAAATTCTGGTTTTCTAAAAAAGTTATTCAAGGAGAGAAAAAGTCAAATTTTGGCATGCGACTGTATTTTATATCATTGCTGATTTCCGAGTTTTTTGAAAAACTCAAATTCGAAATAAGTCAAAGTTAGGCCTTGCAAATACGGTTCTAAAAAGGTCTTAAACTCGTTCCTAGCCCAAAATTTGGCCCCATTATGCTGGGGGTCCCTGAAATTGAAGCTAGCAACAAAGCTTTTATTGGGTACCCCATTATAATGAGTCCAAATAGGGTTGAGGCTTCAAATCAACCACGGTCGGATAGCCAATTAAATTTGAGCTGGGATGGGTCCTCCTTCCAAAATCCTGGGTCTCATAAGGACTCTTGTATTTTGGGGGAAAGTCGTGGGTACCAACCCTAAGGGGGTTTGGTGCCATACTGTACGTAGTGGGTCGTAGCGTCCATTTGCCGTTTTTGTTCATAGGAGGCATGCAGGGTTCTAAAAATTTTTAACATCATCACCGTTGTGATGGATTAATAACATGCTGGAATCAATGTTTCAACCTTAATTGCATGGCAATTAATAATATTAAAAAAAAATCCTATATGGCCAACCCTGAAAGCACAGGGGACGGTCAAATAAGTTTTTCAACATGATCACAATTGTTGATTTGTATATTTATAATCTACTTTTTTTCTTATTCGTTTTAATTTACAGGTCCGAATTAGTTATATATACATGTGCGGCATTTGAACAGTCATGATATTTTTGTTACCTTTGAAACTTAAGGGTTAACCTAATTAAATTTAATTAAATTATAATTATCACCGGTGAAATTAATTAGTGCTTTTTTTAAGTAAGCTCATTTTCTTAAGAAAATAACAATTTAAAAATAAATAATATTTAACACGATTGTCCTATATAGAAGAATGTATTTTTTCACTCTTAATGTTTTTAATTAACTCGATTTTAAGGGTGGAAAGTTAAATCAGATAATTAAATATAATTTTACTAAATTTCTTAATAAATTTTGGCCATGTGTGCAAAAATTTGTTTTGGTATTACATATTTTAATTTTTAATTGAAAGAAAAAATATTTATGTAACACAGGACATGAAGAAGAGTTTGATTTAATTTTATTTAAATATAATTAAATATTAATAATTTTTAATTTGCTTATTTATAAAAATATTGTGAATATTTTCATTAAAATTATTAATTGAATTTATTTTAATTGGCAATTTTAATTCCATTTTTCACACCAAAAATAGCGAAATTATCCGAACATTATCCGCCAAACTTCTTGGATAGATTTTCTAAGATATTCCTTGGATTATTCTAGGATTTTTCTCGGATAGTAGCAAATTTTGTGGACGCAACTTACCAAACTATCTCGGATAAGTTTAGCCACAAAAAATCCGAGGATTATCCTAGGATAGGTTGGACGCAACTTACGGCCATAAGACATTAATTATTCAACATAATATAATGATACAGGATATTTTGATTTCTATATAGATTATTCATCCTATTAAACAAATTGTTGTGAAATATAGTACTTTCTGACACTATCTGAGAACATATTTATCGAAGGTACATTTTTCATATTTTAAGGTAGGCCGTTATATAAATGGGTGGCTTTATATAGAATTGAAAATTTACTGAGATTAATAGTTCTTGCAAAATCAATTTGGATTTTTTTTAGCGCCTTGTATTGTAGCTGCGAGTATATTGCTATTCAGAACCGAGAAAAAATGATTTTTAATTAGATTGTTGATAATCTGAGGCATTTTTTTTTTTTTTTTTTTTACTTTAAACTTGTAATATTCAGCATTTTCATTATAAAGTTCAGTAGTTTTTTTTTTCAATAATAATTATACAGTATTTTTCGGACTATTTTTGTGTAGTATTTGCAAAGGTTTCAATATATTTTCACAAGCATTTCCCCATATTCCTACCATATAATTTAAGTATGAATGAACTAAGGAGTAATAAATTTGTTTTTTAACACTGGGCGGGATAATACCGATCACGCCATAAGATTCCAATTGCTGGCAGATTTTTTTTTTTGCCAATTTAATGTGAATTTCTCATTTTAATTGCGAGTCAATAATAAAACCTCATAGGTCATCAAATTGTGATTAAGGTGACTTTTCCAGATAAAAGAAGTAGCCATAATTATAACATAATCTGTTAATGTCAGAGACTACAGGCAATAATCCTTAATCGGTCAGTCAATCAGTTAGTTTATATTTATTTTTATTGTTCCTCGTGATTATAGTAAAACACAGTATTATATAATTTTCTATACTGTGTTAAATTCCCTTTCAATATATTCCTGTATAACAATAGGAATAAAAAAATAAATCAATTGATTGCAATGTTATGGCATACCACTTTTTAACAATGTATTCTCACTGGTGAGTAAGTGTAAGTGACGCCCATGCACGACTTCTTAATGTTTTATTATACGCTGCAGGCCAAGCACGCGTTTCAAATTTCCGACGCGTGTCTGCCAGAGTATAAAGTAACATGTAGAGATTTATGATTTATTTTGTACCAATAGGAAATGAGAAAAAGATTTGAGTTTTTTTTTCTGCAACAGTTGAAAACGATGACTTTTATCTGTCTAATCAGCTGCTTATCACATCCTGTCTTCTTTTATCATCATTATTATATTCATTTTTGCAAACAACAGTTCGTCAGACCGTGTTGCGTTATTACATCGAAAAATTAATATTTTCCGTTGCATATTATTGCAGAGCTTTAAAATATTTAATTTAATAAAAACTGTAATTATTAATTAATATTCGTATTATAGAGAATGCCATTTTACAAATTTGAAACTATTTTAGTTTATACTATTCCACACATTCAAAACAAAAATTTATAACTCTTTTCTATTTTTTTAAGGCAAACTATATAATACATTCATTTAATTGCAAAATAACAAAATTTTATTTGACAATTTCTTTTAATAAGAAGTACAGAGGAAAGTAATGCATCCTTGATATAATAATTTGATTTTTTTCGCATAACATTTAAAAAATATTCCAAAAGAAAATCTCGTGAAAATAATAAACTAACTTGCAATGTCTGCAACCTCTCACAGCCGCGCGCTCACCGGAATATTTAATGAGCGTACATCTATTTCAATGCAAAGAAAAAAAAAATCAAAGTAAAATTTACGGTCAGTACATTCATTGAACATTGAACTTCAAGTAAATATAAAAAAATTAAACAATTCTCGATTCGCTCGAAAAATTATTTTTCTGCCTGCTTGCTTCACATAACTCTGTTTTGTGACACTGTTTTTATAATAATTGTAAATTTCGAATAACTAAGCTCTAAGTACGTTTCTTTTTCTTACATTTTTTTTTTATAATTTTGTCGTATCTATTTATTTTTAATATTTGCATGCAAGAAAAAGGAGAAGTGGCTCAACAAAGATTACAGTGAAAAAGTACAATAATATTTTTGATTGAATTTGTGCTTCCAAAAGTTTAGTCTTGATTTTTAACACACAAAATGGCTGCATCCAAAATTACCATATTGTTGTTCTTGTTGCTCTCTGTAGAAGTAATCTTTGCTATTTTACGTACAAAAAAATTCAAAATTCTTTATTTAATCCATTTCGTAGCAATCGCCAATCTGTACACGTTTACACCTGAAATTTTCATGAAGTGTTGTAAATTGCGTAGTTCCGCTTTTATTTTTTAGGTGGAAATCAGGAGAATATGCGTTATTTCCGGAATTTTTCAGGAGTTGTACTCAGGGGTTTCAGAGGTTTCGCTTGTTCGATTGTAGGTACTTCAAGATAAGAGCTATTTTATTATCTCTTTACATTGAAAGTGATCTTTAATGCAATTGGTTGGTTGTTCTCGGGTTTGCTCCTCGCGGTTTTAGGCAGCACTTAGAATTGTCAGTATTGTGCTGTCAGTGTCCTGTCACGCTGTATGTATGAACGGGACTGGACGCCTGTTTTCCTATTTGACATTACCAAGCCAGTACTTGGGTCCACGAGAGTACTGTACGCACGGCATGACGCGACATCATTGACATCAACGACCTGTACTGCGCTCTATGGAAACAGCAAACACAACATGATTAAATAAACAATAAATAAATAAATGAATCAATAAATAAATAAATAAATAAATAAATAAATAAATAAATAAATAAATAAATAAATAAATAAATAAATAAATAAATAAATAAATAAATAAATAAATAAATAAATAAATAAATAAATAAATAAATAAATAATCTTGTTTATTAAAATCAAACCTGAGACCTAAGCAACAACGTTTTGGAGTGAAGACTTTAAATAAATTACAAATTAGTGAAATAAAATATCTAATATACAGAATAATACACAGTATATTATTTATAGTAATTTATTTTCGGATGATTGTGATATTATCATTATAGCTTTACAATAATGAAGATGCTGTATTTGTAATCCTTGTGTTCTTTTTTGACGTTTTTTATTTTTTATTATTTTTAAATTAATAAATTAGGAAGATATATTTTTATAGATCTTTAAGAAACTAAATTATATTGCATCTTATTAAATTGATATAGAAATAATGGGCGCGATTCACGAAGCAGTTAGTCAGGTTTCTAACCACGTTTAGCTTAACCACGTTTAACTAGGTGGTTTAATTAACACGTATTAAAACAGGTATAGTTAAACGTGGTTAAGCTAAACGTGGTTATAGAAACCTGGCTAACGGCTTCGTGAATCACACCCAATACTTCTCAAATGTGAAAAAAAAAAAAAAAAAAAAAAAAAAAAAAATGAAAAAGAGTGAAAAATATTTTGTCATCTTCTTTAATTTTTATTTTATTTAATATGTACTAAATTTTCTTTTAATTATATAATATAATATGATTTTTTTTTAAATAAGATCTTGAAGTTGTATGTATACCAATTCAAAATAATTTTTTGTTTTGATATTTTTTAAGAACTATATCATGTGCATGTTTTTGCTGATTGTTAATTTTTTTGTATTTTTTCTGTGTTTAATTATCTGCAAAGATCACTATAATGTAAGATAATTTGTACACCAGCACCTACCCATAAGGCTTCCGGCCATGGTAGGACTGTATTCTTTTTTTCGCTAATAAAACTACTTAAAAAAATATATAAATAATTATGATGATTATTCAATTATTCTATTGCAATATAGCCCTACGATTACCTACCAATGACTTTTTTTAATCACTTTTATCACATAGTGAGGTTTCAAAACAACACAGGGGCTGAAGATTTAGTCAATTTAATTTCTTTCGGAAACACGTAGCTTTTGTCGTCGGCTAACTGAAGATTTCCATATTTTCAGGTTTTGTGTATCACTGCATTTCACTCTTTTCCCGTTTTATTTAAAAGAAGGTTTGCGTCCCATTATCCCCCTAGGGTTAATAACCAATAGTATTTTTGTTTATATAATTTCAGCAACTTATAAATTAATAATAATATAAACAAATCAGCGTCTGTTCACGTGCTGCATGAGTGTACGGTACATGAGCAGAACAAGTTGCATACATTCAGGCGCTTACCTCAAAATTTCATCATGTGTCGACTGTCGATATAAACGAAAATATATAAATGACAGAGTTTAACGATTGAATTTTACTGTATTATAAAATTTAAATTTTTTGGCTTTCGGTTTTATTTAGATTAATCTGAAGATTTATTTAAAAAAAAAAAAGTGAATGAAATTCTTTTTGACAGGGATCACTGTTTTATCAAAAGTATAGTATAGGCTTTGTGACGTCTTTAACTGTTCTTTCAGTGCGTTATTTGAAAAGCATGGACTAATTAATTTTTCAGAAAAATCTCACAAATTCAAAGTAGTATATTTAATTTCTGTAATGAAATTATCACTGCTGGTTCTCCAGGGCAATGGGTATTAATTTTGTTGTATTTTGTGTCTGCTTAATTATGTGTAGTTTTCTAGTTATTTGTTGGAATTATGGTTGAGGTTGTGTGGTTTTGGAATATATAATATATTATATTTAAAACTTGTTACTAGTTAATTCTTTTGATTGAAGTTGAAAATTTAAATTGAAGGAGCAGAAAGATTTATCATGCTCTAGTGCTCAATATGCTGTTGAACTTGTTGCTCAGAGTTTTGTGGGTCCTTTCCAAGCTGAGGTGGCCATGGCCTGTAGCAATCCATCCCAGCATTTGCCTGGTTGAATCAAGGGAACCATGGACACCTCAGTCTGGATGATCAGTAATTGATGCATGAGTGCATGTTCTTTAGCCACTTGTGAAAAGTTTGGCGTTGTCTGGGATCGAACTCATGACCATCTGATTAGTATGAATCATCACACTGCGTCAAGTCAATATATATTGAGTTATTATTGGACAAAATAATTAACATAACCAAGTGGATTGAGTGGATGCATATATAATTCAATTTTAACATTATGACTTAGAAGCTTTCTAAGTTGCAATGTTACTGAGCTTATGACCATATATTTATGAGAAAAATAAGAGACGTGCCATTTAAATGTATAGCATACTAAATAATTGAAGTTATTATATAAAATAATAGTTTGATAAAAACGTTGTTTAAAATTCTAATATTTAGAGTATTAACTTTAAAAGGATCACGCATGCCAAACATTCTGATTTATATATTATTTATGCGCAGTTTGTTAAGTAATATTAATTTGAAGCTTATTAACAGTTATGGTGAGTAACAATTACTGCATCACGTATGAAGTACAGTTGGCAACAATAACCTACTTGATCAACACTGTACTCATTGTCATCAGTATCAATATTAAAATTCAGACCAAATAGGATTGACTCTAACGGCTATTATACTAATTCTGGCAGACTAACCTTTTTTTTTATCTATATGTATATGAAAGAACCGCAAGCATTTGCTCAAGCATTTGCATTGTTGCATATTTGTTTTATTTATTAAATAATTATTTATTAATTCATTTATATTATTTAAATTTAATAGTGTAATATAAGCTAATGATAGCAAAGATTTGTAATTTTATTTAATTTTCTTTGATTTCAATTTCTTATTTTGAATTAATTTAATTAATATTTTATTAATCCTTTTCATTTTATTTTTTATGAATTAGATAACTATCTGAGAGCAACTTGCTCTCGAAATATGTTCTAATTAACAAGCAATCTTAGCTATATTATAAATATCAATTTTAATTAGACCTGTCAATAGCTATATTAATTAGTTTGATTATTATTATTATTATGACCTATTAAACTATATTTCTAAATATGTTTTTAAATATCCTAATATGCATGTTATTTATATTAAATAATAAATCAGAGTAATTATATTTTTATATATTTTTTTATTGCTCAAATAATCGTTTTACATTGTCGGTCTAGTCGGAAGAAGAAAAGAGAACAAAATTCTGAGGTATCAACAGTCATCATAATGGTACAGAAAAGACTAGAAAAAGAATGTCATTTTTTAAATCCTGTCGTTATAATATAATAATTAAACATAGCGTCTTAAGTCATGGCAATTTGCATTAAATGTTAAATTAAAAAATAGGTCTCACAGTCATGTTTTTTTTAAATAATTAAATATTTTATTTTCAAATAATAATATTAAATAATACAAATAAATATTTTGACGATGGGCATCGATGATCATTCATTTTGGTAGAACTGAAACATAAAATTTTGTATTTTAATATAAGACAATATATAAATTGTACAAGTAAACATCGAAATGTTTATGACTTATAATTATTGTTTGTGTGTGTAATATATTCACCTGAGGGTACAAAGGCTTAGTCCTGCTTGTGTGCACGGTAAGCAATGCTCTGGGCATCGTGCTCGGAGGCAGCAGCAACCCCGCTAGCGAAACCACGAGCGTAGTGTGCGCTGTAGTGAGCATCGTAGGGAGCGTGGAAGGCCTGGGTCTGGGAGGCATCAGCGGCGATCTTCTTGCACAGCTGGAAGATGGCAAGAGCCACGGAGATGACGAAAGAGAAGAAGCTGAGCTGAAGAGCGTTCCATGCCTTCAGTCCCAAGACACCGATGGCCAGGGGGATCAGAGTCATGGCCTTGAGGAGGACGAACACGAGGATGGGCACCAAGATCTTCTTCAGCTTACCCTTGCGAGCTGTGACATGACACATACAGAGCACCGTGTTAGTGTATCCAATAATCAAGTATCGTGCTCATCATTATACTATCACTTATATGTATAACTCATTTAAGTTATATAATAATATATTAATGTTTGTATATTTACCTTCTCCGACGGCCTTTCCCTCCTCGTCAGCAGAGCTAGAGGGCAGCTTGACCTTGAGGGTGAGCTCGTCAGTGTCGATGTTGCGTGGTGACATGGAGACCTGGGTACCGGAGAAGACGCTCATGCCTTCTGGGACGGTCACCTCGACATCGTTGGCTTGCACGTACTTCTGCAGATGGTCCAGGAAGTCATCCTCGGCACCGCGGGCCTCAGGTACCGCGTTCACTGACGCCTGATAACACGATAAAACTTTGATAAGACACTTGCACTGCACTCCTAACTGTGTTATTAAATAATAAGGTTTATGTCATGAGGTCAAAATTTAATATTATATCCTCAATTAATAAACCTTTTAAATTATTAAAACTGAGGGCTGATGATTTATTCCTCAATTTAATAAATGAATAATTAAAAACTTGATTATAAAATCTCACCTCCTCTTGTAGGGGTTGGGCGAATGCTCCAAGAGCCAAGACTAGCACAATGGCGAGAGAAGTACACTTGAATGCCATGGTATTGATTGTTAAATTAATTGATTGATTGATTATTGAATTGACTTGTTAGCTAACTTAGCTCTGTAGGTAAGGTGCTGCAAGTGCTGAGGACTCGGAGCGAATGATACTTTCTGTGGAGTGTCGGTGGGTATTTATTGGGCGGCAAGAGGAAGTATAGCCAGGACGTAACCCCTCCAGTTTTGTCCACAATAGGCGTGTGCCACACCGCTGCTTTGCTAGTAGCGGGTGTCAAGAAGCATGCAGCTACCGTCGGTGCGATGTGTGTGATTGAGGCCGCCAAGTAGCTGATCCCTCCTCCTCCCCGTGATAGTGTGCGTACCTGGCTGAATGGACGTGGTCACCTTGGTGTCCAACCATCACGTTTTGCCCGATGCCACGCATGATTGAATGTATTCAGGCCGCAAGCAAAGAGGTGGACATAGTACGAGCCAAACTCAGCTGGCAAAATAATAGCCAGTGACCTATACTCCTTCATACTCCCACATTCTCTAACCTAAGATAGTACAACTATAATATATATTATTGGTATAGAATTAAATATGAGACATATATAATACATTCTGTAGTCAGAATAATTACGTTATAGGCATAATAATTAATACATATATTTTTTATTAAGGCATTCCACAACGAACACACATAATAAGACATTGAAAAGTGTTAGCTTTGAAGTTCAAGGCAAATGTATAATGTCTGAAATAAAAGTTTCAAGTATACCCATTATCTTGTTATAGGAGATATTTATGTTTGTTTTGATCGCTATATTATGTAAGAAAAATCTCAGAATATTACATAATGTAGATATTCAATAATGTAAATACTTTTTTTTTTACTTAATTCGTTCACAGTTTTGCGTTGTAATGAATAAAAGCTTATTATAATATTGTAATGAATAATTAATCATAAACGAGTATGTATAGTAAATTAATGCACTCATATTTTTAGTTAAATTATGTTTTTTTTTACTATTGCATAGCTTGATGTGATTTTTTTTTTTTTTTAATGTACAAACTTATTATAAGAGTTCATTTGAATGTTATTTAAACAACATTGGGCCATTTCATGTTTCCTGCATGAGAAGCAGGGACCTTTTCTGGTCCAATGTGCGTTTCTGCCTACCTAAAATAATATAAGTGATATTTCTTCTCTCATCGCAGCAGATGAATTAAAAAATAATTGAAATGTTTATTTCTTGACTATCTTCACTCTCTATGCATTCTTGACTGCATGCATCATTACATAATTAACTGTTTCATAATTGTAGTAATAATTTCATACATACATTCATATTTATTTTTATCTCTTAACAAAGTGGGTACGTGTATAAACGTAAAATTAATCTCTTATTTATATTACAATTTGGTTTACCTAGTTGCAGATATTGATTATAACGAAAGTTTATACACTGACGGTTATTGGGAATAAAATTATCAATAAAGTATAATAATATATTGACTTATGTATAAGGTGAATAAACAAATTAAATTTGTCATTTTCGCTCAATGCTGAGAGCAGCAAAAAACAGAACTCACACTTTTCCTAGCTATAACTGAAAATATATTAACTATAGTAATATTAATAACTATAAAATATATTATATTAAATTGCGTCATAGATTACGTATATAAGAGTGATTGTTATTAGACAAATAATTGTTCTATTCAATAATTTATTGGTCTGCTTCGTAATTGACGCTCCTTTCAACATAATGTATGCTCTCTAATGCCACGAATAAAGGATTATAAAATATAGCAAGAGTTGCATATTTATTATTTTAAATAAGTGGTGGTGTTCATCTCGGAACAGTACGAACCGGCTCTGTTTGGGGGCGTTGTCACAGCCTATAGAGGTGTGAATCTTTTTGGGATAATTAGACTGGGTTCTTTCCCTCCCTCTCAAAATTATATACAATTGAACAAGAGATGGCAGGATTTCAGTAAACCATAACGTTCGTTTTGACCTAAAGTGTACAAAGTTTATCAAGGAAGCTTCAAGGCACAGATGTGGGCCGGATATTTTAAATAAAAAATTACTGGTATTATTATTATTCTTATTTTTTATTTATTTTTTTTTTTTTTTTGTAAATGTTTGTATAAAATAAATTTATAAATGTTTATCTTTCATTTGAAGCAAATATAATTATGTTTCATTTCCCTCTTAGGTAAATACAATTCAGGTTATTACCAATTTTACCATCTTATTAACTTTCAAACATACAATATTATACTGTAAAATCCAGTAATATTGCTCATTGCTTCACTGTGTGCATGTAAATGACTAATTGTTACAGTATATACATGCAGTATAAAAATATACAGTATAATAATTTGTTGGAATAATTAGATATAATGTTTTGTTTTTTTTTTTAAATATATCCCAAATTCAGAAAAAAAAGTGTCTTTTTACCTCATTCATTTCAGCAACAAAACAGTTCATGAACAGATCCATTGCAAATTTATAAACCTGCTATAATAATATTATATATTCGTTGTTTATGGACACCTTTAATAATATTGATTTTCTATTCAATTCTCACTATATTATAACTAACTCTTCATTTTATTGTGCCAGCAAATATTTTTCACATGTTTCATCATGTATAAATAATTATTATTTATTAGATTATTGCAAATTATTTTATTTCATTGCTAATGTAATTTTTACTGGTATGCATGACTAGTAGCTAGGTAATAGGTGGATCGATAAGCTCTTTTTCCAGACATTATGTTTGACGAAGACTGTTTAAGGCATATTTATATATGCACCAGGTTGAATATGAATTAAGAAATGAAAACTTTTAACTCTGCAGTGACCTTACTAATTGAATTAATAAAGCATAATTCAGTTTTGTAGGATCAAAACTTATAGTAGTCAATTTGAAAAGTAATTGATTTTTAAGTGACTTGAATGCATAGATCACGTGAGATATAATAATTGAATTGAATTTCCGAACTGACTTTGCTAATTTTGATTATAAACGTCTGCGATGCTACGTTGCATGGAGCGGCTTCTCTAACTCGTGTCATCAGCGCCAAGCCATTCTTGGTGCCTCTGCATTCCCTCCTGACTTATTGGCCACGTGGGAGGGGTGACCAAGTTGATCGACAGCTGATGGATGAAGATATCAAAATAAGTAAAACCAATTAATTAAAAAAAAAATAAAATAATTTACTTAATTTATTTCTTGAGCAGCACATTATAGAATATTTACATTTCAGGCAGCTAAATATTTCAGCTTCTAAAATAAAATGGGTTTAAACGTAAACAAATTAATTTAACAAAATGACCTCTCGATCTTAAATTTACAAATGACACTTATTTTAATGTGCTAAAGATGTAGAAATTTATGACAAAAAAATATTCTCATTTAATGCGGCTAATGCTAATGAATTTTGTTTTTATTTTACATAATATATTATTTATTTTCAAACGAAATATGGTATTAAATTTATTCTACGTGTGCTAACTAAAATTAATATATCGATGGCCAACAATACGTATATAAGTTCACATTTTTTCTGCAAGCGCTGCAATAACTCTAAACCTCGTAGTTAAAACATTATTTCATACTCGGCTCTCCCCGCAACAATATTAAAATACGACTTTTATCTATTGTCAGCCATTAATATAGAAAAAAGTCACTGCATGGTAGTTGTCACGAAAAAATTAAGCACCATTTTATTCTATAAAAAATTATCCAGGGTCAAATTGAATGTGTAGTAGGGGCATTCAGTAGGTAGCATGCTAAGTAGGCTACAAAAAATTAGGCTAAATCTGTGCAAATTATGATAAGTATAAATACGCCTCAAATTAAATGCATGACTCAACATAAAATCCACTTAAGTTGATTTGTACTAATCATTTTTATTACTCGATTTAAATTTGTATACATTATATAACGTTGTAACTAAATCCTATTTAAATAACCCACCAAAATTATTTTAAAAGGCTTTCAGCATTTTAACATATTTTGAATAGTTGCTACAGCTTGAGCAATAACGAACAACAGCTTATGTAATAATAATTATATATATTTTATTGAGTATCAGTAACGTAAAAAAAGACAGTACAACAACACAACAACCCAATGGGTGACGTTAAAAAGGATATCCCATTCACAAAAGTGTCACCCAAATGAATGAAATGAACGGATTGCTCATCAGTATTTTGCATATTTGTCTCATATATGCGCTTCATTTCATTTCATTTTTTTTAAGGGTAATATATTCTATCTTGCAAAAGATAGAAAAAAATAAAGTGACTAAAAATCTCAGCTGAAATCCTAATTATTTTCTCTTGTGTAATTTCTCTACTGCACCAAGTGTGTAAGGTACAGTAAGCCGGGACGATTCGCGCGGCTCTCACCATGCAGACTACACGTGGCTCGGCCGGCGAGGACGCTCCATACTGGACGAGCGAGCGAACGCACGAGGGTCAAGCACACGCCACCGTCCATCGCTCCGCTTGCTCGCTCAGTTATTTCATTCAGACACAGACAAAATATGTAAATTACATACACCCTTTGTCTTTTCTAATTGCTAGTCAAACGGTTTCTTCGTGATATAAGCATATTTTTTGTTTGCCACTGTACTAAAGACCAACGTTCGCATTAATCATATAATTTTAATAAAGCAGGAATGTATAATTACTTTACAATATAGTTTGCATGGTAAGTTAAATTTTTTTTTTATTTTATTTGGTGACTATTTTTTCTTAAAAATTATAGCTTATCCATTTTATTATGATCACTGTTTCGCGGCTCATAAGGCACATAACATTCTTGTTCTGATAGTATAGGATTTTTGAGTCTGTAATCTTTAGACTGGTATTGTGAGCTAAAGCAATTCCTTAAGGATTATTGTCACTATGGTAATTATTTTTTAATGGTAAAAAAATATAAAATTTAGATCAGAACATGGAGAACAAAATGACTTTTCACTTTCTGAAGTAAAAAAAGTAATTATTCAGTTCAGTTTTTGAAATATTAATTTTTTTAGTTGAAAAAGATGCTGATTTGACTTGATTTGACTAATGGCTGCAAGATTTCCAATGATATTCTCACTATTTATATCCTGAATACCTAAAAAACTCGACTGACTTTTGCTTCATTTTTTTTTCACTGAATATTTATTTTGCAAAAAAAAAATGCATTTTTTTTCCATTAGATTTTATTAAATCATTAAGTTTTGAATTTTTTGTACATGTTTCTTTACTTTCCTTAATTTTTTTACCAGCTTAAACCAGCTAGGTCATTTAGGCATCACTTTTAGATTTACTTGTAGTTTAGTCTTGAGATAAATGAACGAAATAATTATAAAATACGCTCATAACATTTATATGCATATTTCTGATGATATACTGGATTATGTTTGCTCCTTTCCAGAGACCCCGGTTGATCTGCTGTATATTTAAGGCAATTTAAAATATAAATTTTTCACAATTATTTTTATAACAATCAATTAAAAATTTCATCTGCACTTAAAATATTCATTTGATGTAGAAAATCCTCGTTTACATACTGACTTAAAAAAATACTGGAGCTAAAATCATAGTTTTTAATAAAATTCTACTCGTGGGCTTCATTATATTACGAACTTTAAAGACGATTATTTTTCTCTGATTTTGCATGATTTACGTTAGAGTATAAAAATATACACTGTATTATATGTATAACTTTAGTATTCTATTCAGACACTTATACAGAACTCAACGGCCCTATAATAAATGAATGGACAGTTATTTTAAAAAAAAAAAAATGATTATGTTTCTATGGGAAAAATAATTTAAATCTTTAAGGGTAAGGTAACGCCACCAATGTTAAAAAAAATCCCTCTCACAATAATTCTGAAAAAAATTTAAAATGTTCTCCTTTATACCCCCTATCAGTACCTAAAATATCAGGTATACAAATACGATCTAGTTTTTGAGTTATAAATTTTTAAAGTTGACTACTTTAACATGGAGAAATGAAACTCCCATGTTAAATTGGTCAACTTTAAAAATTCATAACTCAAAAACTAGATCGTATTTGTATACCTGATATTTTAGCTACTGATAGGGGGTGTAGAGGAGAACATTTTAAATTTTTTTCAGAATTTTTGTGAGAGGGATTTTTTTTAACATTGGTGGCGTTACCTTACCCTTAAAAGCAACTTGGATGGTATACAAAACATTTTTTTCTTGTAAAATAAAACAATTTAAAATGTTGAAAATATATTGTTGAACACTTGCTCATGCTGAAACTTAAAATTCATTTTCGATTTTATGTATGGACTCCATTTCAATATTCATTAGAAGCGTTGCGTGCAGGACATGCTGAGTGTACGTACATACGTCACCATTTGGTGCGTTACATTTGGAATTTTCTAGCGGTACGTAACTTGTCAACTTTACGGGGAGCTATAGGGAGCAGGTGCGAGGGGATTCAGGGTCACGGATGAGCACCACCCACTTGCACAGGTCACACGCATGTCCTTACATGCCACTTGGTATTACTGGGCCACAAACTGCGGGTCAACCGTTTCGAACACGTAGCAAGCAGACTGACTTATGATAAATTTAGAAGTGAAATTTGGCTTGGGCAAACTACATGTCAGTTTTTATAGTTTTATATTTTACGGTTGTTAATTTGTTCTAAATTCCAATGTATATAAATTAATAAATAGCTTATTGAAACCATATTAGATTCAATAAATTATATTGTAGCTGTAGTTCCTATAGAGAAGTGTCTATTTGGCTACCAAAATTGTACGATGGCCGACCGAGATAGTACTGGCTGGGCAAATTTGACCCGCTATTATTTCGCTCTAGCAGAATAAAATGTGATCTAATTTTAAAGAAACCTAAATTTTGTCACGTGTTTCGGGTGAGCAGATGGGACTGGCAGAACCTTTTTCTTAGAATCGATGTATATGCAACGTTTTCTGTCCGTAACACTTCTCTCCTTTAAATATCTCGATAAAAAGTACACGTAAAGAATAAAAATAAATAATAAAAGCATAGATAACAAAGTCAAAGATTATATAAATAGATAAATATTAAACCGAACTGTGATGCATAAATATTCCATGCACGTTTTCAGTCGAATACAAAACTTGATAATGAACTCTCGTGGCCTTGCATACTTTTGCATGTCGCCCTATGCTGACATACTGTACTAAATTTTATAAAATTTGCAGATTTCTCGTTATATACAAAGAAAAAAAATGTAATATATTATATTGTATATTGCTTTAATTGTATATTGCATGGTTATACTATATGCTATTATATTGGGTTACTAATTAATAAAATGATTTTAAGTACTTAGTATAATTGAACTTATAAATTATTAGAAGAATTGTTATTATTTTCCTTGCTGCTCCTGCAAGAGCCTAACCTTAATGTATTTTTTTTTTAAATACTTTAATGTTTTTAACTAATTCCTCATTATAATTATATATACAATAATAACTTATGGGAAGGATAACATATAACACAAGAAGTTTTATTTCAAGATTTTTTTTTATTTCTTTGACGTGCAAAGTAATATTTGAGCAACAATAGGACAGATTATAATAATTATATAAATAATGAAAACAATAACTTAAATAATTTATCTTGAAGAAGAGTGATGGGGAGATTCACCTGAGAACAAAGACACGTTGTTTACATTTCATAACAGACACAAATTAAACCCCAGCAGTTTGCTTTTTAAATTTTCCCTTGCTAAAACATATTTTTTTAAATTTAATAAATTTATTACAACAATTTTAAAAGTGAAACGTTTGTTATTTTAACTGATAGCATTAATTGACGAGGTTTGCTTGTGTCCTTACGTTTGCTCCACATAGAACTTGGGCAGCGTGAGGATCAACGGTGAGGCGTTAGTAGTGTCCGCTATACGCGAGGTCATCGGCGGTCTGCTCCTCGAAGGCACGTCCCCAGCCGTGCTCAGGGGGAGATGGGTGGTGCTCGTAGACGGGGGCCACGTGGGGGGTGGGGTAGTGGTACACCTCGTAGTTGACAACCTGGGGAGAAAAGAGTCAGGTAAGCATCGAGACTTTTAAGATATTGTCGAGCATTCATATATATAGAGAGCAGGGTACATTTGATGGACTGCCTGATTCAAATTTAGTATTAATTTTCATGGATACTGTAAAATTGTGTTCATTTATAGTTTAGTAAATTTGGGGAGTATTAACATAGATTTAGTTTTAGCACAAATGTCAAGTGTAAATCTGCATAGCGCAAAGTATGTAATTATTATGGTCTTTAAAAAAATGCATTAAATCAATGCTATATATAGCATATTAAACTCTCCTCTTTAATAATAAATTGATAAATAAAATAAGTAAATATTTGAAACTTATAATATTAATATAAGACTATGATACACAAGATCCACGCTCTGACAAAAATATAGTTTTCAAGAGCGTGGTCTCGGTTTTAGCTATTTTTACCTTAGGCTTGGTGAACTTGAAGATGACCATAGCGCCTGAGAGAACCATGGAGAGCAGACCCAGGGTGAGGGCCTTCCAGGTCTTGAGCGCGATCAGGGCGAGGGCGAGGGGGATCAGGGCGGTGGCCTTGAACTTGAGACCCAGCAGGAAGGGGATCACCACCTTCTTGACGAAGCCACGTTGTCCTGTAAACCAACAGCGTCAGATACATGTGGATTATGTCCCGGGCGTGGGTGGGCTTTACAATTGTCTAATTATTATATAACATAAATATGAAACAGAATTTATATAGGAAGTAACAAAGAAATAATTTTAACCATTTTTTTTAATACCCATCCTTGATTTAATACTGATATTATTGTAAATATTGGTACACAAATTTTCTTTTAAAATATACACCAGGTGGATACCCTCTTTAAGAATATATTGTAGAAAAAATATGTTATTAAACTAAGGGTCACTGACCTTGCACTCCCTGGCTGTCCGTAAGGGGCACGGTCACCTCAGCAGGCACTTGCTCCAGCAAGAACTTAGGCACGAAGGGAGTAAGGCTACCAGAGACAACCTCCTTGGGCACGCGAATCTTGAGGTCGTGTGTAGCGAGGAAAGACTCGACGTGGTCCAGCATAAGAGCACGTAACGCCTCACGACGTTCCTCAGCAGCCATTGGTAATTGAGACATCTCAGCTTCAAGGAATGCTTCACTTGGGGCAGCTTCACCATTACGACGTACGATCATCATATCCTTGGTAACTGGAATGTGTTCTTTCTTAACAGCTGAACTTAAGAAAGCTAATAGTTTAGGCTTAACGCATGCCAATGATCCATACTGAACACACTCGGTGTACACACGTTTAAGAACATCAGCAGCAGTGACGTCAGAACGTGCATCTTCAGATGTATGTTGAGCGATCGTGGTGGCTGCAAGAACAGCTAAAAGAAGCACTTGAAGGTAACTAGTCCGTGCCATTGTTGTTATTATTTGGTGTAACTTGTGAGCTGCTTGTCGTGGCTCCAAGTAACGATTGAATGATTCCCAGTGATAGCTCCCCCAGCTATATATATACAAGCCATCTTGGTAGCGCGACAAAGGAGGGAAGGTAGGCAGCTAGCCATTCAATCCCCGCTACCACGCCCCCACTCAAACTTTCATACAGTAGGTAAGTAGCGGGGAAGGAAGGAAGCGTATTGCATACTAACATTTAGGACGAACTCAAAGCGCTTCAAAAAACTTACCATGTATTCCTCAATGGGCAACGAGGATATGATACAGTATAGAAAAGTGCGTGCAAAGGAATGCATATTTTAGTCTCCTTCCTCCCTCCTTCCCTCATCGATCACCGACTTGAAGTACTCACTCTTGAGAATTTTAATGAATTCAGCGGCACCATTTTCTTGATACCACACGCACTGCACTATAATAGCAAAGACCAGCACAGCAGCAACACAAACACGAGCGAGCATCGCTTAATTTGAACTTAGCGAAACTGAATGTGATGGATCGATCATTTGACCTTCTTCACGTGTCACATACTCTTATGGCATTATAATACATACAAGATAATGTATTTTATTGTTGTTATAGTACATTGAAAAAGAACAGTATAGGTTGTGTGCCAATAAACGATGATATGAGTTATAAATTGAAAAAAGAAAGGAAATAAAAAAAATAATAATATTTTTTCTATTGATCTCAGACACTGTGAAACATTGTTTTTCGTAAAAATAATTTAACTCTAATAATTAAACTTAATTTTTCTTTCTCCAGCCTGATTTTAACGATATTTACCTGAGCAATGTACTAATTTTGAATCACACCTTGTTCTTCGTATAAGTTTTTAAATATACCCAGCCCAGAAAATCAATTCCGAAACATGCTTAATTCTCAAAAGGGGAAAAAAAATTATATTACAAGATTAAAATAAATTTCAATTCGTTATTAAATATAATTTTATTGTTCTTCAAAATAAATAAATTACCTTTTTTTTTTTGTAAGAGAATTGCCTAACAAAAGTGGTTTAGTTGTTTCGTATATACAAGTCTATCAGTTGCAAAAGAAAACCTTCTACTATTTCTGATGAGGTTTGTATTTGCTGATAAACAAAATGGAAGAAAAGTTTTTGCAACAGACTAAATTTCTTGAAAGTACATTACAAGTGTTTTTGCAAAATGAGACGATATTTTCTTGCAATGAAAAATTGTATGCAACAAACAGAAGAAACATATCGTGTGATTTCAGGGTATAAGAGTATAATTGTTCTGTAATTTTTGTACCAGACAACAACGTCAATAATCACCAACAAAAAGAGTCTGTGGTTTTGTACATTAACTTTCTTTCATTATTTCTTGAGTACAATTTGGCTATAGAACCTAGCTACAAAAATCATAAAGATGGTATAAAAATTTATATATTAATGACAGTATTAATACTAATTGTTTTGCAGGTGATGGAAGATAAGATGATTAAAATTTGCACCTGTAGAAAACTTAATTTCCATTACTCCAATTCAAATTATGCTAATCACTCTTCAGTATCAGTCTTCAAAGAAATTTATTTGGTTGGGTTAATCTTATAATATTAGGCACTCCAAGCAACTCAACATAAAATAAATGTCAATGGCCGACAGCAGACGAGTCGTATATAGCTCATGCTTACTGTGATAAATGAGCACATGTACGTTGCATTATGTGAAGGACATCTTGCTTGTTGTAAAGCTAAAATAGACTTACGACGACCATTATGAAGGAACAATTTCAATTGGATTAATAATAAATAAATAAATAAATAAATAAATAAATAAATAAATAAATAAATAAATAAATAAATAAATAAATAAATAAATAAATAAATAAATAAATAAATAAATAAATAAATAAATAAATAAATAAATAAATAAATAAATAAATAAATCGCCAATTTTAATGAAACCATTAAAAATTATGTGTACATTTATGAGATATTCAGCTGCAAAAGAGGATACATTACACTTTCAGTTGTTGTGTTAACAACATGAATCGTTTTAAACTTTCAAAATAAATAGCCAGTTTGCCCCCTAATAATGCAAGACAACTGGCTTGTACAGTAAAATTATACAATTTATGTAATTATATGTTTAGTGCATAATTATAAAGTATGTTTTGTACAAAGCTTATTGTTAATTGTATTATGTACACTATTTTGTTATATTATGTTATTACTAATTCCTAACGGCCTTTCTTCCATTTCCGATATGGTTTAAATATTTTTTAAAGCAATTAACTGCATGGCAAACAATATTGAAAATGGAATTAGTAGCGTCATTTACAACTATATATTTATAATATACTATAATATACATTATTTTATGTACTCTATATACATACACAATTAAATTTTTATTTCAATTTTATTATATCACACATAATAAAATTGTTTCGAATTGAACGTTCAAGGTAAAATTAAATTAATAATTTACAACATCTCATAAGCATGCGAGCTACATTTTATTATTTATACTTGTGACTGGTGCTGCATTCACCAGCATGCTCGATACGAAGTCAAATTTTAGCAAGAACAGCAAAATAATAACACATTGTAACTTTTGCAATAGGAATTTATTTTGTGATTAAGTAGCTTTAGTATTCTTTGCATTGACAAAGAAAGTCAACAACCTTTATTTTTAGAGACAATACATTTAGCATAGTAATATTTATGCAAAGTTCTTTATTTTATTACATTGTCTGCGTGGATTTGAGTTAACCGTATGAATTTGCAACACTATAAAATACATTAAATTATAATTACTTATATATAATTGAACCTGCCACTTACAAAGTTGATGTTGATATTTGAGCTCACACAAACTACATGACAAAGTCTGATTTAGATCTTTGTTGTGTTTTGGAAGTATCCATCCTGTGTAATTTTTATAAAGTAAAGACTGGACTAAATAATGTTCAAATGCTAATTTAAGCACGTGTTCTACAATAGAAAATACGTGCAAAATCATATTGTAAAGATAAAAAATATATCCTAAATGGACCTTCATGAAATTTTTATTGCAAATATATTTGGATACAGAACTTCGAGTTATGTATTGTCAATTTTTTTCGAACCCTCTAATGCACCCTCAAAATTGAGGAAAAAGACTCTTTGACATTATAGAAATGCAACGTCTTTCAATATGCTTGGGTGTTAAATATTTGTATGATTATGACGTCACAGCGTTTTGTATTCTGATTTTAAGGGTGGTTAAAAAAATATAAAAATATTGAGACTATATAAATCGAAATCCAAATGCGCAACAAAAATTGCATATGAAGAGGATTTTTTATGAAGACTCAAATTTGCAAAATATATACATTGAAATAACATGAAATTTACCCCTGCCTCACTTGCTGAATCTGCACCGTATAGATAAAGATATTCAAATTTGAAAATTTTATGAAGAAAGTTTATAAAATCAACTAAAAAATGTTCATCTTTATCACGCCTCTGTGAAGTGCATAAAAGTCGTAAGTAAACTAACAGCAATTAATGCAGGAGGAATGTTCGTGCTGTCCCGAGGTGTAACTCCCAGTTGATCGCTGGGGTGGCTTGCAAGCAGGCCCGGATGGGATGGTTTGCTGGACGGTAGCAACAAGATGTAATGGAGGCGGCTCACAGCCTTCGTGACAGCGCGATGCAACTCAGGAGACCGCTGATGGATCGACAATGAGCACCACGTCTGCGCTTCTCAACAATGTGTGCTTTTTGATCCAAATTATTAATACTTTTATTTATTTTTTTTTATGTTTTTTAGTCAATCTCCCTAGAAATGTAATTTTGTGTTAATTGTGTATTTTCGTATTACTAATAATTTATCATTTATATTATTTGATAATAATTTAGTTAATTTTCAAATATACATTTTTTTTAACAGTTTACATTTTGTATGACAAAGCAAAAAAATAATAAAAAAAAGCAGGAAATTACTTGCTCAACAAAATTTTAGAACTATTAAAGAATTTCTTTAATTATTTAATTGTTTTTTATACTTACATGTATTTCAATACATTTAAGAGTCTGTAAATCACCTTGCTCTTTTTTTGACATTATGTCGATTTGAGCGTATTGTAGTTTTTATTGACTTTTGAGTTAAAATTGGGTCTTAATATAGAGACGAAATTAATTGTGTGTTTTTTTTTCTTTATATTTAAATAGTCCGTATAATTACCAACAATTTTATTTAATCCATTCTTAACTAAAAGTTTAAAATACATGGTCCCATAAAAATATTTTGTTTTTTTGAAGATTTAAATAACAAGAAATTCGTATTATTATATTTCACTTGCTGCACTTTGAGCAAAGCATGATAAATAAATGTTGAATACAACTCTAGGGCGACTCTATAACGCAAAGCCTGAATGTGCGACTGGCCATTATGGGCATGCCGGCGGCCATCGGGGTCAGCGCGAGTGCTGGTCACGCGCCTACCAGCGGCTGATAGCACATTTGCAGCGGAACTAAATTAAACAAAGTAATTAGTGTACGCAACAATAGCTAGAAATTCAACAGCTGAAATTACAATAAATTGGCAAAAGTAGTTTTTTTGTTGACATTACTGCATGATTTTGGTCAATTTAAATATTTGGTTGATCTTCTTTCAACTAACAGTAATACGTAACATAAACTTATGCATGGGTTAAATAACGCAAGTCTATGGAAAAGTGAGGAAAGAAAGAGAAAAGACAAATTAGACATCATAATTGTATTATGATTGTTGATTAATAGGTGATTTTATATGCTCCTTGTTATAATATAAGTTGACAGGAGAGCCAGTGAAATCAAAAATGGGTTCGGTAATGAAATACTGTGATCTCGTAACAAAATTCTTTTTCTAGGTACTGGCAATACACTTAAAAATTCATTTATTACCATTACCTGCCTAGTTTTGTGGCTCCTTGTAAGCAATGCCACTGCAATGTAAGTCGTAAATAAGATCAAAACTGGTCCTTTGTTACAACGCCCGTTTATATCTCCAAAGCTTTATGTTATTGTAAATAATTTACTATTTTAATATAGCAGGTAACTCCATTACAGGTTTATTCCATAATAAACGTTCTGTAAATATATAAAATATATATATAATTTTATATATATATATATATATATATATATATATATATATATATATATATATATATATATATATATATATATATATATATATATATATATATATATATATATATATATATATATATATATATATATATATATATATATATATATATATATATAGGTACTCTATTGTAAGTATTGTAGCAATATTCATTCATTCATTGTGTTTCTACATATTTTAACGTGTGGACTTAATTAAACAGCTAGGGTGATATTTTTATTAAATTACTAAATTACTATGAAGTGAAATTGAAAGGAACTCGTTACTCTGACCTATTGACCCATTATTATATTAGCCAAGAAACGTGCATTTACATGAATATCCTCACACCTAGTTTGTCCCTTGATTAAAATTTCGCCAAATAGGCCAGCAGCTTATTGAGTTTATTGGTTCGTTGGACTGAGAGGTGCCAAAACGGAACCGCTTAACTGACTGCGGGGAAAAATCAGGTGGATTGCAAGCGCCTTGTAAGTATGTAACTTTTTCAACAGCAGAGAACAGCGGGTTGCAGGCTTGCTAGGCGTTTACAAATCGAGAAATGGAGTAAATACAGTGAAATTTAAATTATATTCCGGAACTCCGGAAGTGTAAGGTTTACGGTCTTTCTATTCGTATTTCGTCAGCGTTAAAACTTCACACATAGGTCAGTACTTCTACTTTACACCACTTTGTAAGGCTTCAAAAGTGAATTGCAAACAGAAGAGCTGCAAACTGCAAACTTCACACTTCCTACTACTTCTGGAAGGATATTTAATATCAAATTAATATGACTTTATGCAAACAAACCTTGTGTGAAATCATTTTGTATATCAATATTATTGATATATTATCAATATTATAAAAATCATGAATGTAAAAAAAAAAAAAAAAAAAAAAAAAAATCATCTCACTGCCTTAGAAACAAGAACTCTATATCTAGAAAAAAACTTAATACATGCATGCAGGATATTTTAACCTAAGTCTAAAGTTATATAATATATTTGTAATGAATTACCGCAATAATTTACTAAAGAGTATGAGATTTTAAGTACAATTAAGAAGCAAAGAGCTTGACAAAATAAGAGAAAATTTGGCTTATATATATAAATATATTTTGAATATAATTTTATTGTTCAAATTAAGAATACAGTCTTACCAAGGCCGAAAGCCTTTTGGGTAGCTCTGGTGATTAGCTCTTTGATTGAAATAAGTGTAAACGAGCTTTATGCTAATTTTGAATTATAAAACCATTATTAATTTTCTCAAATGATGTCAAAAATATATGATACATGTCATATATAAAGCAAAAATTGCATTAAATTTGTCTTAAAAATGTATTCACATTCATAAGTTGAGCTTATAATGCATTATAATTTCAAAATTCCCTAAAAAAAGTCCTTAAATTTAGAAGTGCAACGTGCTTGCAAGACTTGAAGTTAACAAAAAAGATGAAAAGGAATTTTCCACTACATTGAAAAATAAACAGCACTTATAAAAATTTGACAATTGCATTGAAAAAGTAATTTGTTTAAAATTTATATGAGTTAAATTCCAAAAGTAAATTAATGCAAATTAATGTAATAAATGTAATAAAATTAGCAAAATTAATTGGCTTTTGCTTACAAAAAAAGCTGAATTAATTTGTCTTGCAATATATCAATTTGTTGTCATTCTATGTATTCTGCGTAATTTAAATTATATATTACATGATGTTAATAAATAAAATTTATTAATTCATTTTCTTGACAAACGAAGAAGGAATAATTGGATTTTACGTGTTGTGACGTCACGTGGTGCTCATTTTTCCTACAAGTGACACCTAGTAGCAAAGTATGTGAACTAACAAGATTTCTGTCTGCTGTTAGTAGCTCTATCTGGTAACTAAATTTGACACTGCTCACACTGCTTGTGTTGATTCTAAAAAAAAGCTTGAAAAGCTTTTTTCCGAGTAACTACTTCATGTATGATTTCTATATAATTCCTTTAGATGTATATTGCAATATCTGTATAAATTTTCAAATTAAATTAAAATATCATGATTAAATTCTTTTAAAAAATTACAGGTAATTCGTAAAATTTGTATTAAATTTTAATTTTGTTGATATATTCATAAAAGTGCAACATTTCATATGAAGCATCGGTGGTTCAGTGGTAGAATGCTCGCCTGCCACGCGGGCGGCCCGGGTTCGATTCCCGGCCGATGCAGCTTTTTATTGTTATATATGTATAAGAAAAGTTTGTTTTCCCGCCTCATTAATATTTGATGTGGTTATCTTGCTTATTACAGAGGCCATCACGATGGCTGTAATATATAATTATCGTACGTTAGGCAATACTGTGGTCACATTACAAATATTGCGGGATCATGGTGTTTCAAGCCGCTAGTTCTAGTTGTGGAGTAACTAACACGCATGCCCTGCCCAGCAGGAAATATGCGGAGATCAGGCTGGACCTGAAACTAGTTAGCAACCGAGTCGTTATAGGCCGTTATTATGACCTGCTGACTCGTGAATTGACTCGTTGCCTTGCTCCGATCTTTAATGAGAATGTGAAGAATTTTTTTTTTTTTGCCCCTTAATTTTATTTATATGTTGAAAACTGTCGGTCAAAAAACTCAATATACTGTATAATTTTAATAACATAAATATATACATGTTATATATTATATATGTACATACATCAATTAACAATTGTAAAAGTTACATTACATTTCCCATTAAAATTTTTGTTTGTCATTTATATTTATATTATATAATATATAAAATAATCTTGAAGTAAAATTTTGATACGCAATATGTATTTAAAAAAAGATGAAACTCAGGAGAGGCGCACGAGACAGCACAAACTTTACCCTTGGTATCTGATTTATTTCCCTCATTTGCTGGGTCTGCAGTACCAGGTAGTGAGCAGGTACGTACCTACCAGGAGACGAAGAGATGCAGATTTGTAAGTTTTGATATTATTATATATTTATATATTATTGTTAGAAAGAACATGGATTCACTCTACGATACATAATAAAATTAAATATAGTAAAATTATACTCCAGAAATTGATCAACACTCGTATAATTGTCTCGAGATGCACAGTAATTAAATGTCTCGATCATTTATTGGATATAATGTTACTGGTGATAATTAATGCACTTCAGTCGAGAACCTCTTCATTATAAATCATATTTCATTATAGATTTAATTATGTGCCCTGCAGTCTTCATTAAGTCCACTTTGTCGTTAAATTTCAGGAAACGTAACAATTATAATAGTGGTACCCTCTAGCTTTCTGGTTTCGAAAACAATGAACCTTCATGATCATCAAATCATTAATGGAAAACAGTGATAGTGAGCTAGTGCACATGTATTTTCCTATTTTTACCAATGAAAATTATTCCTTCACATTGTTGTTTGATGTATGACATAATTATATTTACATTTGTCATTTTTTTTTTTTTTTAATAGATCTGTTCGTAAATGCACAATCGATTCATGAATCAAAAATAAACACAGGGATATCAATAATGAAAATCTCATTTTTCTATTTGAATTTTTTTTTTTTTTTATTTCATCGCAAAAAAATATTGAGGCACAACTGAGGCACCACAAATTTTATACCATAAATAAGCAAATTTAGTGACATTTGATATACTTCCTTTCAGATTATTATTTTTTTGTGTGTGCATTCAAAGTAAACATTAAAAACTTAAAAATTTGAAAGGATAAACTATAGGAAAGGGTTCATAATAAATATATTACATTTTATAATTACTAATACTGTAAATAAATAATTAAGAGCTACATTTAATTAACATTCCTTTGCAACATAAGCTGAATAAAAATTATCGATAAAATAAAATATTTTTTGTCACGTCAAATATGATATCTCCTTTTGCTTTCGTTGCACGTCTCGCCTCGGCGCTTTGCTTGGCATCCTTCCATCATCTATATAATATATGTCTATAGCAGTTTCAACAAAATCAGTCTCAGGTGATTACAGTTTGAATGTTCACGGTATACCTGATTCAAAAACTTCCACCTAAACAGTATTATCATTATAGTTTGTGGTAGCTGCTGGCTTACATATAACTTAATATATTATAGTTATATTAATAGTTATAGTTATATTATAATATATTATATTAATGTTCCTATTTTTTTTTCTAGTGAAGCTAATATTGCGCACTCTAACTCTGATATCTCGATACCACAGTTAATTTTCTCGTCGTCGCGAAGTTGTTGTTGTTTTTTTTTTTTTTTTTTTTTTTTTTTTTGGGTAACATGAAATTAATTGTAAGTGCGCCGTTGGATTGTGGTTGTCGCTCATGTAAATGCAATGGTCTTTAACCATTACTCCCTCCCTATGAAGTTTTAAGTGCTGTGATGCTTAAAATATCTTTTGAATCAGGTTCTAGCTCAAAACCTTACTCGCTCGCGCAGAAACAGCCTTATTTGTGTTATCCTATGCCAATTAGATTGCGACCCAACAGCTAGAGGTCTACCCCCAAAGAATACTCCCTTTTTTAATCCATTGCACTGCCCTAGACTTAAGTACCTAAAATGATTTTATTTACTTCACACTAGACTAAACTTAAATATAAAGTACAGACACTATTGATTTAAATTTATTTCCTTGCAGTATACATTCTTTGAACAGTTTCCAATCGAAGTAGTTGTATTATTCAATAGCTCACACTATATAATATATTTATATAATGTGAGAATAAAATTTAAAGTTGACAGCTTGATATTAAAGTATAAAACAAAAAATTCTTGGAAATGTTATTATTTTTTACAGCTTGCTCATCAAGCATTAAATATTATTTCTTAATATAATCCGGTAATATGGGGAAAAAATATATAATTTGTATAGGCCAGTAAAATTAAGATGGTTTCTATGGATCAGTAGGTGAGATAAAAACAATATGTTGTGTCTTTACAAAGAGTCACTTACTTGGTGACTCGGTCGAGATAATAATAACATGTCATCCTGTATAACAACAAAACAACTTTTTTGGTGCTTATCTTATGGAAAAATCCACAGTAAAATACATTGTCGTCAGAGAGTCTATATTCACTAAAATCTCATATAAGATGTAGAACTTTAAAGTAAATTGCCTGCTTTTAGTACCATTGTTAGAGTGTTCAATTATAATATTTTATGGTTTTATTTCTTTTAATTAAAGGATGTACATTAAGGCTATGTGCTACATTATATTGTAACTGAACTTTTTGACTAGATGTTACTTAATGGAAAAATGATAATATATAACATTATGTATTAATTATATTAATTTAAATAAGATTTCTTTTTTCTTTTATCATTTAAATATATAGATGCCTCCTCTATTATAAAAACTAACATTGAATTATAAAACGGAAATATTATCAAAGATAAACAAGAAAAAATAAGGTTGAAGTATAGTATTATGCATGATAATCTCGAGCTACATTATTTTTCAGGCATTAAACATTTTCTTAAATGCAACATTAATAATTATGATAAAAGCTTCTAGGTCCTATAACCACCACTGCTATATGAAGTTACCATGGCATTTTATTTAGAATCATGACATGCTACGGAGTACCAATTACCACATCCGAGACGAGCGCATTTAGTATCGACTATATTAATAAGATGGTAATAAAAAGTGATACGTATAAAATTATGATAAAAAACTTGAAAAAAAAATGCACTTTTGGACAATTTAAACGGTATTCTTGCCACATTTACTGTGGGATTGTTTCAAAAGAGACAATGTGGACAATTTTACTAAAAACAAAAACAATATTACTGATCGAGTATTACTGATAATTTATTTACACAACATGTGTGTTGAATTGTATAAGTATATATAGTTATAATTTATAATAGAGAGACCAACAAATTTATTATTTTGAAGAGTAATTTTCGAAAGAAGTAAAAAACCGGCGAGATCCTCCACAGAGATCACAAAGACTTACATTTCATTGCACCCTCCATATCTTTATATAGATTACATATAAATCATATGATAACGCCATAAGCGGCGTCAGAGTTACGTTAATTTCTTCTTGAAGTGTATTTATTTTACAACAAACAAAATACAATTTATTTTGGCTTTACTCTGTTAAAAAAAAACTTTTCATGAATAAAATATAATGACACATAAAATAAATATGTATTATTTGAATGTATTATTGATTCATTTGTATGTAAAATAACGACATATTATTAATTGTATTATTAATCAATGTGCTGCATTTTATGCAAAAAAGATGTGATAAACAACATGATGAACGTTAGACATGAAAGTTAAGTGTAAAAATATATTTTTAGCTGTTTCAATCTAAAATAAAAATAAATCCGTTAGGTGACCTATGATTACTAAGTTCGTTAAGAGAAGGAAAAGGTTTTAATTAATTTCCACGTTTCATTTAAAAGGTTGTCACTTCAACACGATGAAAATAATAATAAAAAAACAAGAACTTTGAGTTTTATGATTAAATCATGAAAATGCTCTAACGCGTTAAATCGTGGGTTTGGACAAGCACAAACCGCTATGAAATACAATTAGTGTTTGTTAATTGTTAAGAAGGAACTTCTGCTGTGCCATGTGTGAGAATTCTTCATTTTTAGCAGACATGCACCATGCAAACGTGGATGGGAAATGTTTTAAAAATGCTATTTCTCAAAAACTTATTATACATATGGTAAAGTATGAACAAAAAAATAAATAAATAAAAATAAAAAATTCTTCATGCGGTTATTATCTCACACTTTTAAATTTCAATCCTGAACAATCGATATGTATTTAATTTTTTCATTATAATCCTCTCTCCCTCCTTCATTTTATGTATATAATTGTATATTATTATATACTTACATATTGCATCATAGAAGGTGTGATTAGGTCATAGTCATTGACAAGGACATTACATAATATTAATAATATAGTTTACAGTTTTTGGGGTGTTGTATGGTGGTCTTTCACCTTTATTAATATTTTGCATAGAATAAATCACATACTCCTCACTTCAATTGAATCCCGATGACAAAACATTTCCGAGTGATGCATGTGTAAAATGTTTTATTTTTAATTTAAAGCTAATATAATTATTTTTATCACTAAAAAAAACTGCCCGATTTGAAATAAATTTCATCTTTTATTCGCTCTTACGCTCTCTCCTCGTCTAATTCCCTTCCATTTTGCACCATTTTAGAGGAAAAAGATTAGGTTTAGATTTAAACATGTAAAGGATGAGACGTAATTTTTTAAGTAAGGTGCATTCACCTGCTATGTGTGTACGCAAATCGTAATGACTGCAGTTGTGTGTTACGTTAAATTATCAAAAGAGGACTAAGAAATTCCTCCTAACCCAGTGAGAAATATATAGTTGAGATTGAAAAATGATGCAATGTATAATCATAAATTGACCTTTTATACTGAAACTTGTTCCATTAGTTGCGTGGTTGCGAAAGTAGATACGTCATTGTGCGTTGTGTGTGTCCCGCTAGGTAGTTCCATACCTGTGACGTCACGCACATACTGCTGGTGTGAAGTCAGTGACGCTACAGAGTGGCCCAGTAACCCTGTAGCCTTCCTTCCTCATCAGCACCTCCTATCTGCTTATACGATGGATAAATGGCTTATGGATGGATGACTAGGCCGACCCCCTTACTCTTAATTCGTTCTGTCAACCATATACACTTGCTAATAATTTTTATTGCTCCAGTGTTATCACCTGCATGCGATCACGTTCAACACTTTTATAATTAAAGTTTGATGTTTAAAAGAGATTATACATCCAATCAAAAAGTCTCCATTTGCAACCCTGTTGTTCCCCAGCATACTATTTCTGCGGTGTACAATCCTCGCCTTGGAAAATATCCCTTAAGCTGTAGTCAATATAATGTTTGAAAACACATTGTTACTGATGTAATTTTTGGTTAGGGAAATTGGTGAGGCGACGATAATATCACTTGCTATACATAATTACATACTGTAATGTGTGATTGTAATTAATATAACAATATAAAAACTGATGATAATTAATATGTTTTAATTTTTATGTTTTTTTACAGGTATTAGCAACATTATATAAAATATTGTAAACACTATGTACCTCACGGTTCTTTATGTGTAATAAATAAATACAAAATACTCCTCAGGGGTACACGTTACATTACCAATTGTAATTAAATAATTGTAATAAATATTACACTTCATGATTGCTTTGGATAATTAATAAATTTAATAACTTATTACATTATTCATCTATAAGTTGAATTCCTATATTTGAACTTTTAATTTGATCATAATAAAATGTTCATTTATCATGTAATAATAATTTAATATTATTATTATTTTTTTAAATAAAACATTTTTATATCGTTGGTACACAAATAAAATAACAAACTTGCTTTCATTCAATTCATGTGTTATCCGCGGCCATGCGCACGTCATATAATTTCGATATCGCATGCTTATAGTCAATTTATAAAGTTATATAACTTGTAAATACTTTTAATAAAGTCCTTCAAGAGAAACGTGACTACTGTGGGAGTGCATGCAGTTTAACACAGCCCCAGCTCTGTTTGCGAGTGTTAATTGTCACGCAGTCTATGTACGTACAAGTGGTGAACTTAACAACTTTTGGGACTGACTTACCTTCCGCAAATCTGCATCTCTTTGACTCTTGCAGTTACAGCTTCAGTTATTGAAATGTTTACAACGTTCGAGCTGTCTCGAGGTGTACTGATAAGCCATTCAATATGTATTTTATTTGTTGGTAGTTGACTTTTGCTGCGTGGAATGAAAACCAATCTCCTGTGAGAATCTCTGCACTTATTTCATTCTTTTACATTGATTACATTCTATAATAACTATTCATAAAGTTCTATACCATATTCTTACACTCAGAATTAACCTTAAGTCGTAAAATTCACGAGTTTTTTATGCAAAAATAGACATTATGTTCAGTACATGTCATAAGATATTTATTTGCATGAAAAATGTGTAGCATTCACACACTTATGTTCTGAGACAAATTATATACACATTTTAATTATCAAAATATTATTATAGCTATATGCAAATTGTTAAGAAGTTAATTAGTATATAACTATAAGGAATAAGGGAAGAAGCAAATAAAAAATCAAACAAAAAAACTTTAAAATATAAATTTTATTAAAAATATATTATATTCTAATAATAATTTAAATGAATAAATAAATAAATAAAATAAATAAATACATTAATGGCATGTTATTGATACAATATAATATGATTTATGAAACGATTTTTTTTTTTGCAAGAATACTTATAATGAGTGCATGCTGATGTATTTGATACTATGCTGGGGGGAACATTGTTCGCTTAGAAGGAACCATTGGAAGGATAACTGTGACATAAGTTATTATAGATTAATTGGGAAAAAAAGCAATGAGAAGAAATTTAAAAATATAACTACAATTTGAAAAATGCATTTATAATAAAATATGTTATAATAAATTTTAATTTGAGCCTTAATAATATAATCACAGAATTAAGTTTTCCATGATTTAATTACTTACATTGTTTTTATTTTTAGAAAATTTAAGAGAAATTCTTTCAAAATGAATGAAAAAAGTAGCTCCGTTATTATCTTTTGACTCAACTTGTTCTACATCGTCATGGGTAAAGTAACCAAGTAAAAAGCAGTTAAATCTGGTCCATCCATTCTAAACTTGCTGTTTTATACATTTGAAGATCATGGTCACTTTTTTCAACAGGAAAAAAAAATGTACACCAGATTCGAAGGAGAATGTAAATTGGTTCCGCCCGCTTCAAATGGATAAATTTTCAGAAAGTGGATGAAGTGTTTAATGCCAGGGTATGTACAGATACCCTAGCTGGTTCAATGCATTTTTTTTTTTATCTTAAACTTACTTTTTAAACAAACATGACTTATTTTTTTTAAAGAATGAAATGTTATTCTTTATTATGACCCATATTTATATATTATATTATCATTTTACCGACAAATATATCATGATATGTAAAATCATTTTTTTTTTTAAGAAAAGTATTATTTAACTTAACATAATGATATAATAACATGATTTGTTTTTTACACATGAACTATATGGGAAACATGATGAATGATGACTGTGCGATTTTAAAATTTTAAAAAAGTGTTTCACAGCTGTGGAATACATTTGGATAACACATTATGCCATGTAAGAGCTGGTGAACATGCTTGGCCTATTTTGCTACGTGATGCGGCACCGAGCGGCGCCCGCGGACCGACGTAATAATCTAGCAGCTGACGGTCCAAGCAAACCGGCCGCCCGCTCCTCTCGCAAGTTACTCGCCCGGGGAGATGAACTGTTGTTGATAGCGGAGAACGGAGAACCAAGTTTAAACTGGATCTTTCTTTATCGCTGACTGACCGGCGAACAACTTGTAATGGGTCTTTCCTAGCAATTTGCCATAACGTGAAAAGAGAAAATAATAAAAGAGGAAAAATAATGGAATAATTTACCATTCAGTGTGATTATTTTAATGAACGGAACATTGAACACGGAATAATGTTACGTAGTTGTAATTTGAATATACTTTTTTTTTTCATATGCGAGTAACATTTCAGGTATAATAATATCAAAATTGAATAATTTATTCTTCATCACACTAAAAAAAAAAAAAAAAAAATGTAACTTTTAGTTTCTCCAAGAATACAGTGAAAAAATTAATATTTAATACAAAATATTTTGATTATTATTCAAATTCAAGAATTTTTATTTATGTAAAATACAATATAAAAAAATATATTGACAAAAATTTTAGTAATAAAAACGAGTAAATATTCAAAGCGCGCGATGAACCATAAACATTCGAGTCAATCGTCCGTGTCTGTATTTGTGTTATATTATAGGTGCAGGCTCGTTGGAGGGCCGAGCGCCAGCAAACGTTGCGCGGGCCAACAATTCCTTGCTCCACTTGCTGCACATGCACGTGAGTTCAAGTGCAGTGGACTGCACTACTGGATACCACTCGGTCCGGCCAATACGAACAATAATTACACTTCTCAGTTACCATATTGTACATTTATAAGGTCATTTTTTTTTTAAATGCATCCTTCTAAAGCACAGTAAAATTTAAGCATTGTATTAAACTACCGTTTTTATAAAACAATTATTTAAGATACTCAAACTTTACCGTCATATATAGAAGCTTTTTTCCCCCTTGCATTTATCTTTTTTCACTTAAAAAATAATTAACAAGATGTTACTTTTATTATACATTGAAAGATGCATCATGGCATTAGATTGAGCAAAACTACATTGGAATATTGGGGTTATACTGCAGCACGAAAAATGCCACACAAAAAAAAAAAAAAAAACAGTATTATTGGAATAGAATGGATCACTTTTCACTTGAGTGTTTATGACTTTGATTCAAAGGATCGAGTATAATCCGTTAGGCTAATTAAGTCACAGTCTTTGCTGGATGGAGAACCACACTGGTGCTCACGGCTCTGTGTTGACGTTGCACGAAGGGTACAGGGTGAGACAGTCCCTTTGTTCCTGACCGTCCTTGGCAGCCTGTACGTACTTGTAGAATCGAATCACTGGTTCGCTGGCGCTAGTAGGCCTCTCAAGCTGGTCCGGATCTCTGCGGGAACAAATTGTTCGTGTTAAGGCATGATTATCATAATTATTAAAGGTTTTACAAAAGTATAAAAGCCTAAAGTGAAACAATATTTAACCCAGATAAAAATTACTTCTGTTCCTTGTACCAAAATCCATTTGGATCAAACGAATTCCTACCGATATCAGTTTATATCGTCCTATATACTAATCCAGTTGGAGTTTTATTTATAAGGAACAGCTGTGAAAGCAGGTAATTTTTTTACCTGGTTTAATATAAATTCCATTGCTAATCCGTTTACTAACAGTATCAATAAAATAATTATGTCAGCAAGTATAGATTCAAAATTCATTGGATGAAAAAATTGAAGCGAGCAGCACATCATGTTAAAACAAAAGCGGACGATACAATCGTGTGGCCACTATGCGCTTGCCCCGTTTCAGAGTGGTTCTTAATTCTATTTCTAAAAGTATTATCATGAAGTAGACCGATTAAATATTAAAAAGACAAATTAAATATATGTTTCAGAATATAATAAAAAATAAAAATTGTAGTATGATTTGAATAGTATATTTTTATTTTATATTTATGATTTGTTGCATGAATCGTTGTTATATATGTTATTCACCTATTTAATTAAATATGCAGAAGTAATAATTGCCTGGGAAAATTCCTCACAATTTATATAACTAATAAACATAATATTCAAATTCAACTAGACGTAAAGCAATAAAACTTGTTCCTTGCTGTCACAATGGATAAAAAATGAAATAAAAATTGAAGACGTTGACCTCGTTTTGCGAGCTTAGTCGTTGCCGCGCCTGTCTTGCGGCCCCACAGATTCCTGCTTAATATAATTCATTAGGGCCAGCAACAGCTCCGCGACTAACGGCAATCTCATAATCCATCGCGAAAAATTATCAATTATTTTAGCGTCCAATGTTGTTGACGCGCTCCTGTAATCCAGCTACCTGAAGGCTTAATTTTCGGACTAAAAAACTAAGTCTCTTCATATGCCATCTAAAGTAATGGAAAAAAATAGCTTGTAGATATGCTTATATTAAAAAAAAAAAAAAAACATATTACTTTTAGATTGTAGAGAAATCTCAAAAAATAAGTAACTTTTTTTTTTTTGCTGCATGGTTGTATTTTTGGGGTATCAATAGATTGTTCATGTATATACTCTAAAATATTTCTTGGAAACTATGTTTTGCAAAAATATTTAAGTAACTTATTAATTTGATATTTTAAAGTTGCAATCCAGGAGCAAATATTTTTATTAAGTTTCGATAGAGATCGCTGCAAAGGTATTAGCAAAATTCAACTGTCCACAAATATACTTTGCAGTGACCAATATATTGATTTATTAATAAAGATGTTATGTAAGAATGGTAAATGTAGTAGTTATTGAGTTATGATTGTGTCACTTTTAATCACAGTGCTGCATGAAAATAGAAGAAATCTCTCTAATCTTAGGTTTGCCCCTAATTAATGCAAGGTGATTCGCCGGATGAAGACGCAGTAAGGCAGGCAGCTCACGAGGAGGAGGAGGAAGCTATTATTTGAGGTCAAACCAAAAAAAGTAGATGGATATATACGTGGAACCGGTTAAGGATGATGCCAACAACCAACCCACAAACAAATAGAAAAAAAGAATGTGTTACATCTTCGTATTTTGAACTCTAGTAACGTTATCAATTTTGTTTATATATATTTATAAAAAAACTTTAAAAAAATGAAAATCATAAAGCACTCTGACATGCAATCCTGTACTTTGTTTACTTTTTGATAATTATGTTCACGCCTATTTCAAACCAACGCATGCGAAAACGGAAAAAAAATTATATATATTATAATATTTTATAAAAAAAATAATTCATGTTATTCATATTTTTCCCCACTACCACATCTTGCATAGAATTCTTTGAATTAATATTTTATAGAGTATAATGTATGTAATTATTGATATAAACAACGGTACTTTCAGAGAGAACGGTGTATCTGCATTATATATTCATCACATATATTACATATGAATGATTTCTTACCGATCCTGACACAATTATATTGACAATTTAGTCAATAATGGGGGACATTCACAAAGCACTTTAACCCCCAATTTAGCCCCGATTTTTAACCCTGGTGCTAAACATGGTGCTAAGCTATGAGCTTAACATGGTTAGCCCCTGGTTTAGTACCATGTTTAGCACCAGGGTTAAAAATCGGGGCTAAAGTGGAGGTTAAAGTGCTTTGTGAATGTCCCCCAATATATAATAAAAGTATTTTTAGGTTAACGTGAAAGTCTTTTTGATGAGTTTGAGTGGCGCCTGACTAATTTTATTGTTGGGTGCGGATGAATGCTTGATGGCTTTGGAATGTGGACAAAGAAGGAGGAGGTTCCATCATCAATGTCGCTACCTTGGCGCACCAGCTGGTGACGTCGCTGAGCACTCGCTAGGGGGGGGGGGGGGGGGGGACGGAAATCTCGAGCGCCCGGCTGCTGCTGACTATATACCGGAGACGTCTTCGTCACTCGCTCGCAATAGCGGCCAAATGGAAACAGGTTAGCTGGTCACCGAGCTATCGTTTGTTCGCCGCTCGTTGTGACGCATATCGAGTGAGGTATAAAGGTAGAGAGCCTCCGCCTGCCGTTCAACGCCCTTAACTGGTGCCCTCACAGCAGGATATAATCGTCAGTCAAAACGACGCGTGAAAAAAGAAAAAAACAATTAAAACAACACTTTTTAACTAATAATATTATACATAATAATATGTATTAGGGATTATTGATATTAATGAGCGCGATTCACGAAGAGAGTTATTCAGGTTTCTAACTATATAATCACGTTTAGTGTCATTGAATTAGGTTTACGCTAACCGCGGTTTAGTAATAAAGCTGGATAACTTTCTCGATAACTGTTTCGTGAATCGCCCCCATAATACTAATTTTCCTATGAAAAAATTAAAAGTTTTGAGGAAAATATACTTAACGCATACAATGAAAACAAAGAACAAACAAAGATATAGTTAATTAATGGCAATTTAATTAAATGAATAAGTGGTTAATACAGTGTAATTATAATTAATTGTTATAGTATCGTATTATGTAATTATGCTGTAAGCCGGCCTTTACATATCGATCATAAATCTAAATAATATAATATCAAAACACACACAAAAGTTGGAGCAATTAATACATTTATGGTTTTATAAAATTACTAGACTTGAGTATCATGTAGTCTAACAAGTGTTAGGATAAATCACCTGTTAACGACCTTGTGTTCAAGTACACCTAGGTTTAACACGAATGTTACCGCTGCTCTGTTTAGGGGCGTTGTCGCACGGTCAATTAAGGTCCCGTCAACATTATTTAGGACGACTAGAATCTTGAATCTCATGATGTAACTAGACTGCCTTGCCTTCCTCAAAATTTCAAATCTACATGTCTTTTAATTAAGAGCTGCAGCAAAACATATACATTAGTTCTGTTCGTAAAACAAAATCGATTGATTCATGATTCCACATAAAAAATCTTACTCTTGATTTTTCTCACTATGTATTTGCGAACAGACCTTTTCATGCTGCACCGAGCTCTACATTGCAGATTTGAAATTTGAGTAAGTTAAAAAGATCACTCAATTATTTTTCAAGTTCAAGTTCATCACGCTTCCAGGCTGTACGGCATTGCCCCCAATTAAAGCAGGGTGCGTACATGAGGGAATCGAACGCAGGAAGTGGTCCGTATTTAAGGTTTCCGAACATACCTATATAATACAAAACCTGGACCGCTGTTTGGATAATAGCAGATATTCAGGAGTACGTAAAGTCTATTAGATTTTGACTCACTTGTCAGCAGTTGTGGGACGTTGCATGCATATAGTCTAGAAGCTAGTGTTCAGCATGTATAATTAGTCAAATTTTGCTATTAGCTAGAGCAAATTATGATGATAAATGTAGGAAAACAATAATAAACATCATGCATCTTCTTATTGGAGCTTATTAAGTTTCAGATAAGCGTGTCTGTCTATGTACTCTATTTATATTAGTATATAACACTTAAATAAGTAATCAGTATTATCACTAATTACTTAAAAGTTCTTTTAAAGACTTAATTAATGATGTAGTTGTGAATCAAACAGAAGACGGCTCCTCGAATGAAATATCAGTGTGAACAAAATATTAATTAAATTCTAGCAGCCATTGTATTTAGTGAAACAATTAAATTACTTACCAACCATTGTATTCAATAATTCAAAAGAGCATGCATGTAATATATAATCATAATATATAAATGATTTTAAAATGAGACACACCTCACGTTTTACGTGTTTATAAACACAGAGGTGGCAAAATGTGTTTTATAAAAATCAATGACAATGAAGTTAGAAGGAATCTGGAAAGAAATTATTTATCCACCACTCACCTGCTTAATTCAGCTGATACCAAGTTACTGTTTGGTGAGAATCTTGTAGGTGTTTTATACATGCTGCATACGAGACGTTCTCTGCATGGCTCATCATTGAATCCCATTTGAATGAAGACAGCATCGAGTCTATTCAAGATAGGAGAGTAGAAAGCATCGTACGTATCTGTAGAAGGAAGAATTTCCGCTCTATAGGCGCTATTTACTGCAGACGGTTTCCTATAAATCGGAGGTGAATAAGATAGTTGTCCTATTTTCGTTGGAATCGCTGCTGATGGAATCGCAGCTGCTGATTGTGGGTATCTTTGATTTACTATTGCTGCTTGTTGTTGCAGCTGACTTTGATACGCCTGAATCGTTCGTTTATTTGCATAGTCGTAGAATGAAGCCTCGGTGGTTGAAATAGGGTTTTTAGAGATCGGATCATCTGGATAGTACCCTGATGGCTGGGTATCCCATGAGTTGCTACTGCTGGCGGTGGTCTCCGGAACGTACTCGTTCCTCCGGAGCCAATCTGGGGGTCCTCCATGTCCACCATGGTAGTCATCATGGTAGTGGTGTGGGTGCTGGTGCTTCACGGTGTGCAGGTGGTACTGCTTTACGGGAACGTGGTGGTGGTGATGGTGACAAGATTTAAACAGCGCAGCCAATGCAGGGAATATAAAGAATAAGAATTTGATGGCTAATTTCTTAACAGTACCCACCCCAAGTATAAGAGGTAGTAAGAAGAAAAGTTTGATCTTGATTAATTTAATAATTAGGATGAGGGCAAAGAATCCAAGTAGAAGTTTCTTCTTAATTTTTTTACCTGTGAACAAAATTTTGTTTAATTAGTACATTTACATAATTATATTTTAATAAACATAATATTTATGATAATTTAAAGTACAGTTTGGTACGTACACACTAACTAATTGTTTAATTAAGGCAACAAAACGTAACTGTATTTACAATTCAAACAGTTGGGACATAGGGTGTAAAATTAACTTTTTTATTAATTATAAAATCTGCACATGTCTTGTGTGCGTCAGTGTTATATTTGTTTTGTATAATATGTTATATAAAATTGTCTAAATTTTCTACATATTTCATTATAATATTTAATCTCAGTTTCATGGTTGTATTGACTACTTAAAGAAACAAACTTATTTCGAGATTCGAATATTTCAAATATCCCTGCTGCTTTCTTGAAATACATTAATATTTTATTACATTGTATGAAATTGCTTAATAAATATCAATAATGCAGGCAAAAGATTTAAAATTAAGGCATACAATAAAAATTTATGAGAAGGAAAATTACATATACGAGGTTATACACAATATTTATACATACAAGATGTACTGTAAAATTAAAATAGAAAAAAAAAATGAACCCGAGCATGACAGGACAGAAATAAGATAGGAAGTAAATAAGTATGGAGGCGAGATGATGCCGGATAACAAACACGTCAAGTTCAACTTCCATAATAACATTAAAGGGTCTTATACGTAATACTTTTTGTAAATATTACATTATTGAATAAACAAAAAGAATGTGCTTGTAATACCGTATGGACAAAATATTTTTATATATGTTTTTTTTTTTATCCACTATTTATATACAGAGTTGTTATGGAATTTTATATGATTAAAGCGTGAGAACATGACTGTAATGAGTGACTTAGGAGCAAGTTTAAGTAACAACAGAATAAAGTCATCGACCACGGTCAAGGACTGGTCGATAAAAAAAAACTTCAGTGAGTGTGGCGTAGTGCAAGTCGGTGAGCGGTGGCGGGAGCGAGACCTACTTGCCTACATTGCCAACGTGGCCAACGTACTGCTAAGGAAAGACCCGCCACTTCGATCAGCGAGCACTCAGATTCCAACGGAAGGACACACAATAAGCAAAATAAAATAATGGAGAAGACAGCAATCTGGCGATAAATTGACTACGCACGATCCTTATGAAATTTTATCAAGCATCACGAAATTTTTCACGATTATACGTTCATGGTCTATAATATTTTATCACATGCACACCAATCATAAACCATTTATATAATAATTGTATCTTATTTTTTTTTATTAAATATATATATACACTTTTAGATAATAAAATATATTGGGCTTGTTTCTATTTTCTAAATTTCACTTAAAGTAATTCTTTATATTTATTTCAAATAATTTATAACCCAATATTTTAAATTGTTCAATTAGTATCAAATATATGACTTGAAAGTTATTAGCAAATTGAAACATCCTGCATGGCTATATGGCCGGCGTTATTGAAGGACGATAATTCTGATGTAGTTGTTCCCAAAAATACTGAGGTGCTGCTAATACCAATCAATCATATTGTAGAGTTGCTCGTCTTGAAGAAAATAACTTGTTATTAAAATAAATACTGCAAGCTAGAGAAAAAGAAATTGGTAAAATTTTTGTAGTAATTTACTGTATAATTAATTGTCCCATTTTTTTTTATCTGCTATGAACCAGAGCGAGTTCAGAAGCTCGATCATATAACATGGTCTAACATGCAAGGTCACGGCAAGGTGTAGCACTACATCCTCCTCCTTTCTCCGCCCCTTAAACCTCCTAATAATATAATTAATTGTGTACGCTTCAACATAAGGTAAAAAACATTATTGGACCAATTTCAAACCACATCATTATTATATTGAAGAAATTTCACATGAAAATTGAATGATTTTTAACGGGAAACTACCTACTTATTTTGGTCAATTAAATTGGGAAAAAATTGTTGTTTTTGGATATTTAATCAAAGCAGATACCAACGGTAGACGAGAAAATACTAGAATTTACGTGCTTTGGCCGGATTTACAAACGACATCAATTCTTATTGTACTGTATGAACGAATACAGTAAAAAGATGGTATCCTGTTGTTTGTAAGTTTTTCTATGATATTTGGGAGCTTTTTTAATACTGAAAATTTTAGATTAATGTTGCTATTAATTGATCAATATTATTATTATATTTTTATAAAAGCGACACAATTTGGGTAAAAAATTTATTTTTTGTTTACTGCAAATTTCTAAGATAGAATCCCCAAATTATAAGATCATGAAAAACAATTGCCAGCTAAATTTATGATATTATAAATTAAGTTCCAGTAAAAGTTTCTGTATTTATTGGATACATTCTTTTTGGTAATAAGTTGCAACTAAATATTAGTAACAAAGTGAACGCAATTTTTTTTATCTGTTGAAAATTGATCACAAGAACGGACTTTGAAACAGAGTTGTTTAATTTTATGGCTTGTTCAAAATTCTTCTTAAACATATTTATGCATGAGTGAGGAAAGCCTTACGTCAGTTGCTAGGTAATGCCTCGTAAATTATGCAAAGTCGTGGTTTTGATGCTGACCGTATTGTGAACGCGTGATATTTTGTTTGTATATCTTAATGTTGACCTATCAAAACTGCCATAGTTTACATATTTAATATTTTAGGTAAAAATTTCCAACGGTTGTGTGTGTCACGTTGGAATTCGTTCTAACATGCATAAAGTTATAAAAACTCATCGCGCAATCGTGTCCTTACAATAGGGGAATGAAATGTTTATATTAATATGCAAGGGATGTATTATAATATATAAAAAAAAAACTAACTCGAATTTGGATCACAATTAAGATTACTGTTACATGTGAACTGAATATCAATTTATAAGAACGCCTAGAATGATAATATGCTATACAAGTTGATGGCTAATATAATAATATAATGTCACACCCAGTATCAGGTCTCACATATATGACCTCTAAGTATTATGACAATATAGTGATCTTCGTAGCTGACCAATCTTAGAAAGCTTGACGCTTATGTGCACAAAAAAATAGTTATTTTTGCGTGTGCTTTTATAAGGTAAGCATTGCAAAATTGCATTCTTGATGATACTATCATTCTTTATTATATGATGATACACTCTTTTTACTCTCTTCATTGCTAGTTCAAAATGTTGTTTTGTTTTTGCATCTTTCGATTGTTGTTTTATTTAGTTTTTTTCATGATTTTTTTCCCCTAAATTATTTGACTTACGATGGAAATTATTTTATTAAATTGACACAACTAAACTGTCATATTATATATACATTAATAGTTCCAATGCATGAGAGAAAATAAATCTAATTAATATATTGTGGATGTAAAAATTCCCTGTTTATTATTATACATCATTGCTACATAAATATACTATATATTTAATTAATATATATGTAATAAGTTTTTATTGTATGACAGTAATGTCCCTGAACATTATTTTTTAGCACGCAGCAGTTTTGATTAAAATAATAATAAATAGAAGTAGATTTTTTTGCGGTGGATGGACGAAATTTTTCTTTTCTTCATCTGTTGAGTGACAAAAAAAAACTTATTTATATATTATATACCTACAATTTAATCTAATAATTATGATCAATGGATGGGTAAAATAACAATTACATTACTGTAATTAGAGTAAAAGTTGCATATAAAATAATGTTAGCCACCGGATTAAGTTATATTTTATTGTTTCAAATATTCTCGTTTTTCTCTTGCCTCTCTACATTAATTCTTCTACGTCAGAGAATGCACATCGTGTTGTAAGCTGACTGACATTTTACAGTGCTCAATTTTCAAAGCACCACGACTCTCTTTTTTTTTTTTTTTTTTTTTTTTATCTATATAAATTTTACGTTTAATAAGATTTTCACTATGCAAAATAATAGTCGACTAAAAACCAGCAGCAAACCACCGATTTATACGATTTATAGCAACAAAGGACAATGTTTGCAATGAAAGAAAAAGTATGAGCACCGCGTTGGTATCAACTATTATTTTGTTGCTCACTGCACCAGCACAATCCAGCCGTACACAAAAATAAACGTTATTAATGTAATGTATGAATCCCTTGAGCACATGAGTCACAGCGACAACTATTGTTATAATTATATATTACATATCGGCCACAAGGGTGATGTACCCACGAGAGAGAGGGTGGGTGAGGCAATCGTTGTGCCTAGAAGGTTCCGAAATACATGGTGGTGAGGCATTACCATGACTCTCTTGTCGCCTCCCCCCCCCCCAACACCCTAAACTTAACGTTTTGAGAACTTGTGAGAGATAGGAGATCCCTTGCTTAGGAGGTACCCGAGTTGAAATAATTGTCATTTTTTTTTAAGTCTTTTTTTCTTCTCTTTAAGAATTCATCCTCTTTTGCACTATTTCAGATGAGAAAATGTGAGATTACGTGGTATTGAGTATTAGAAATTACGTCTCAATTACAAACTTATTTTTAGCGAGAATGTAATTAGATGATTTTTTTGAAGTAAAAATGCATCATAAGGTTATGTTGAGACGTTTTAAGGATGAAAAATTTCACCTAGGGTAAACCTTTTATAAGATCCATAGCTTTTGCATTATTTTTATTAATGTTTCTCATGACCAAGCCTTCTCTTACCGACTATGCATATTCATAACAGTATTATGAATTAAAGATTTGGAGGATCCTCACGAGTTTCAAATTAACACCGCGGCATTACCAAAGAAAATTCGCTGGACCATACTGTATCCTCAAACCTCGACACTCCCGCAGGACCGGGTGTTTCGATCGTAAATACATAAATATACACGTTTAATTTTGTCTCTGCAGAAGCAATATTGAAAGTATCGATCCCAAAATTTAGCACGAGGTAGCTGAAAAAATAACGTGAAGGGTGTGTGAAGGAATTTGAAATAACTACCCTTGTTAGGATGTTACAGGGGTGGAAATGAAATTTTAAAATCTGCCATAGGAAAACCTATTATGTTAAAATGAAATTAGAAAATTCTATAAAACTGGTATACAAATGTTAATTAATTAACCAATAATTACAATTCTCTTGCAACGAAAATTAAGTTAATGCTAAAGTTTTTCTATTTCTACCCTCTTATTAGGGGATGAAATGGATAAAAATGAAGTTTCAATTAAAATTTAAAAAATTCAGAAGTACAAATTTAATTTATTTAAATTAACTTAATTTCCATGCAAGAGGTTTGTAATTAGTGGTTAATCAAATTTTTCCCAAGTTCATTTCATCTATAACAGGTTTTACTAAGATTTTAAAATATCACTTCCATCCCCTGTAACATCCGAATAAGGGTAGTTATTTCGAGTCACTTACACACCCTTCAGCTACTCAGCTATTTAGGGGTCGATACCTCCAATATCGTCCCTGCAAGGTTAAATTAAACATGTACTGTACAGGCACTTATGAAACGCCGGTACGATACGTTGTATTTTAAGTTAATATGTTGTTAATAATATTGCTCCGATTGATATGTTACGAATAATTGTCTCATTCCATCCCCTAACTGTCTTTCATATATAACAGGGCTAAAAAGTGTAAGAAATTAATATGTAGATGCTGACCATTGTGTATTTCAGCATCAACATTTACATTCAGAAAAAAAAGGATTAAGTGGAGGGGGAAGAGGAGTAAGGTGGGGAGACGATTGATTGAGAAAAAAGTATATGCGGATGTAAATAAAGTAACGGTACGTCAAAATTTTGAATATTATAGTCAATAAATTATGCAACAAATATTACCGATATTTTTACGATGAGCTATATTGGAGAAGACTAACATGACTTAACTTTTTTTTTTTTTTTTTTTCAATGTTTTGTTTTTAGCACACATTAGATTCCCAAACGGTTTAATAATAAATCTTCTACTGAGCTTTAGTACTATCAAGGTTAAAAGGGTCTAGAAGGTAATACTGACCGAAGATATTCTTGAAGAGGAACCTTCCTTGGCGGTCGTTGGGCTGTCCGATTTCCGTGCTGCTCTCCTCTTCCTCCTTCTCTTGAGGAGCCAGCAGCTCCACGTTGAACAAGGAGCGACTCGTGGAGTCGGAAGGAGCAGACACCTTGAGCACCGAGCCACCGAAGAAAGTCTGTGGTAAGGTCCACGTCAAGTCATGACCAGCCAGGAATTGAACTCCCTTCTCGTAAATAACGTCAGTAACATCGTCTAAACCACGTCCTTGTCTCGTTGTGTCTGCTGGAACGACTGGAGGTAATTCTGTACGATCGTTCTTCTTAAACGATATACTGTCAGTTACATCCCAATCGTCACCAGAAACAAATGTATTTTCTAAATATCTATAAGTATTTTTACTCACACATTTTAAACTAGCTTTTTTAGAACAATCTACCACAATATTATCAATAAGTGAATCTTCAGGTGTAACATTTGGAAGATTTAAATTTTCTGAGTAACTTGAACGCAGGATAAAAGCAAAAATAACTAATACGTAAGTTAGCTTCATTTTGAAAATCACGTTGAAGTAATTTTATAAACTTTATTTCACAACACCATGCCAGTAAGTATGGCAGTCCATGCACACTGTAGGTATGTACTGTTTTTATGATATTTTCTTGACGTAACAACACCGTGTTAATCCGTGTCGCCAGACCGCTTGCTACTCCAAGAATGAACACGAGCCTCGAAGCATCCTAGCCTTTTATGGGTCAGCAGCAGCGGCGGCACCAGCTAGTGTAGCGGAGCGGAGACGCGGTAAGTACGCAAGCAGCAAGATATAGCCAGTCAGCTCGCCGGTTTGCCGAGATTTTAGGAAGCAGGGAGGAGGAGGGGGTAATCTCACATTGTAACAACAACAAAAAAAAGTTGCATATTATATTTTTTTTTATCTCCATCTTCTTCTCTTTTTTTGCTTGTAAACATACACAACTATTAATCATCGCACATGTCTGTAATTAAAACGTGCTCTATTTAGATGTAAATATAAATATTATATCAGTTTCATTTTATAGCTTTGGTGAAAATATATTCAAAATTTTATTCAAACTACTGTAGGTGTAATTAGTTCAAATATGTGGTTCCTGTTAGAAGTGAAATTTATGTTTTGTACTGAAATTTAGATATGGACTACATCGAGTTACCTTAAATCATTTCTGCTTAAATGGTCCTCAAATTATTCCAGAATAGACAGGAAAAGTGCATAAATCGTCGATCATGACTACTGTGTTTGTTATGTCAGGGCTGAGAACACCACATCAATTTGACATAACATTGCAAGACAGCAAAAATTATGTTAAATTGAGCAAAAAATAATTAAATGGAAACTATGAATGACAAATCCTATCATTCCATAATTTCCTTTCTAATTATAAATTTAGTGTACAGCAGACATGCAATACTAAACTCGCATTAGATTCATTCAGCATTTATTTTAAACTTGCACCTTGGGACACTACGGACGTTCCCCTTGCTCTGTTTATGGACGTTTTGCCACATATATATTCAGCAGCGTCGTGGTTTTAAACTTTTTGGGGGTTCACCACTCGTCTTACCCCTTCCAAAATTCCAGATATGGAACAATTTGTTTCTTGAAGCTGCAGCTTTAGCAAACCATCAGGCAGAGGTTAGACATTCGTGCTGCCCGGAGGTGTATAACGCTTTAGTGATTAACGCAGAAAATTATGTTATTAATTTTGGTGGAGATAATGATGTATTTCACAAGAAGCAAAGGAACTCACTTTTTAGGTGTTTGTCTTAGGAAACTTGCTCATTAATATGTTCTGATTATACTCTACTCTATACCAGACAATTAAACTGTTATACGAACAGGCAGCTTATATCACGCATTGCATGCTCACATATTTTAATTAGTTTAATATTACGTACATCGCTGTATCTGAACCGATTTAACACTGACATTAAATATTATCAAGCTGATAATTTATCATTTAAATGAAGTTTTTAGCACATAAATGGGAAATTTTGTCAATATGTTGCTGTTTGACATCGTTTGATAGTAAGTAAAATTTGAACATTACAATAATTATAAACCTGTAATAGCTTATGTTGCAGAAAGTACCATTAAATCTATAAAATGGTCAAAGAGTTATTCCAAAATTTAAAATATGCGGAAACACGAAAAAAATTTAAGACAATCATCTTCTCTGTCCGTCAACCATAAAAAAATTTCCGAGCAATATTTTTCAATTTAAGGGTAAGATAATTAACGCCACCAATGTTAAAAAAAAAATCCACACGTGAAAACTATGAAAAAAAAATTAAAATGTTCTCCTCTACACCCCCTATCAGTAGTTAAAATATCAGGTGTACAAATACGATCTAGTTTTTGAGTTATGAATTTTTTAAGTTGACTACTTTAACATGGAAAAATGGAATTTCCATTGCATGTTAAATTAGTTAACTTTAAAAATTCATAACTCAAAAACTAGATCATATTTATGCACCTGATATTTTAGCTACTGTTAGGGGGTGTAGAGGAGAACATTTTAAATTTTTTTCATAATTTTCATGTGAGGGATTTTTTTTTAACATTGGTGGCGTTATCTTACCCTTAAGAAATATTTCAACATGCGTTTCTACTAGCATAGTTTTTGTCTCGTCACTTCACACCTTCACAGCAACGTTTTAAAAGTGATACCATGAGTACAATTTTGATAGAGTACTTAATTTTTTAAATTAATGCTTCAGAAATTTGAAAAGACTTGCCATATGGTAATAATAAAAAAATAATGGGCGTGATTAAGAAGGAGGTTTCTTACTAAACACATTTAATGTTATATAGTGAGTTAGGCTGGTGTTGTACTGCACTGTACCAACCGTGGCTAGTAAGAGATCTCAATACCTTCATATTTTTGTGTATCGTGCCCAATAAATAAAAACTTCAGTAATTAGGTCTGCTGTATGCCGTATAAAATCTCAAAGTAAAAATCTGCGAAATTTCATTGTAAAATAAAATTTCAGACCCGGGCCTAATCTTTTAAATATTACAAAACATCTGGGGAAAAAACAATTGTTGTATATTATCATTTATCATGTTAAATCAGTTACTACTGTCTATATCCGCGATCATATTCATTTTAAATTATTTTAATTATTAAACATCCGATCGAGCATCAAATTCTCATGAATTAATTTTATGAAGTAACAATAATTAAATTGCAACGAGAAAAATCTGAGCCTAGAAATTTAAAGAAGAAATGTTAACACTAATATCGACTGAAACGGAATATTTTTATCTGAAAATTAATTAATATTTTTAGTGAGATTTTTTCCCTTCCAATTTTCATTAACAAGCATAAATTATAAAATTATAATTTTAATTGGCAAATATTTCAGCAATTATATCTATCGTGTAGTGATATATAGTTTATTTATGTAGTCTCTATAAAACTTCTAAATTAAAAAAAAATTAAACAGACCATTATATGTATTATTTGTAATATAATGATATACAATGTGTTCAATTATGCATGCTATGCACTTTTTATAATTTAAACATTATATAAAAAACTGATATTATCCTTATTTCTTTCTAATTTCTGTTTCTCAGCAAGTATTGTACATAATATATGATAGTATAATATTTTAACAAAAAATATATTGTCTCGTTGCATCTCAACCCTACAAGTAGTAGCACACTGAAGTAACAGGAGCTATATATTATAGTGAGGTAGATTTCAACAAGCTAATCATATTTAATGCTATTTCTTCATAAACATTTACCAATTATTTCTATGATGAATGATCTCACACAAAAGGAAATCCATGAATTTAAAAATATTTAAAAATGCACTTTCCCAAAACAAAACTGTATATTTTTTTATTATTTTACAGGCAAATTATAAATAAACAACATCTAACAAATTTTTACCTCATTTTGAAAACAGTAAAATTTAACAAATTAAAAAAAAACGCATATTTCATTAATCTTACAGCTATAATTAATATTTTAATGAAAGTTAGTGTTTAGTCCGTTATGTGATTAATTATTTAATTTTACAATAAAAGAATGTCTTGATATACATTGATGAAATTCATATAATTTGTTTGTATAATTAACGTCACTTGAATACTATAGGTTTACCTAGTTCACTTTATTTTTAGAATTACACACGTATTCAGTGAACAAATAGTGCTAACGGAAACAATATCTCCAATAACAGAAGAGCTGCATTTGTTTGAATGTAAAGGCTTTAATTGTACTTTAATGCTGACAATTTGACGATACTTATATAATTAACGATGAAACTACACCTCTGAACACCACAAAGTTTTGTTTGCAGGCGTTACCACGCAATCTATGGAGGCGTGGTGAACCAAAACTCTTTTGATATCGATAGGCTGGGTGCTCTTAATACATCACCCAAAATTGCATATTTTTGTCTATTAAATTGCAGCTGTAGCAAGTGAGGCAGAAGTAAAGTTCATGCTGTCCAGAGGTGTACTGCATACTTTAAAAGCGCAAAAATATGTGCAGCGAGAGTGTAGGCCTATAAAAAACTTATATCCGCCACGCTAAAGCATGACTCAAGACGTCATATAAAACGGTACTACTTTTCACTTTATTAACATCTCTTCTTTAAAATTAATATGATTCATTTTATTCTTTATAATTAACTTTGTACTTTCTCCAAAATGATATATTTCTTTCATTACTTAAAATATACATCGGCATGAAAATATATATATTATATTTTATATAATTAATTTTATTTTATTTTTTTTTGTAACGTTATAATATTACAAAAATATATTATATAATAAAAAAAAAATAATGTATTTACTATTATACATTTTATTTTATACTAACAATAATAAATATGAATTATGTTGCGAAAAAGCAATCGTTTTAATAAATTATTTCTTTGTTGTTCTGTATACAATACATTACATACAATGCTGCATATTTGAAAATTACTCGCTATGATGTTTAAATAACTCAAACTTGCCAAAATACATTAGATAATGCTTCTAAAGCTATAATTTTGTAATGAGTCGCAAGTAAGTTATATAGTACTTATTGTTATAATGTTTCTGTTATTTTCTTGGTATAAACTTGAACGCCTGCAGAGAGTATAATAATATCACATAATAGACATAGTAAAGTGGTCTTGTATGTACAACAATGCAGTGGTAACACAGTATAAATGATGTAATAGAATGATGAAAGTGGTAACATCGATCGACTCCAAATTTAGCATTCTGACATTTTATCTGACAAAAAGTTTGTATCGATTTTATTTGGATGACTTTGCAGAGAATTTCTTCTTGATTAGCTTCCGTGTCGAGCGTTACGTGCACTTTCTCAGGTCTACGAACAGACTCAGGGCGGGCTGCCCTGGTGGCGGTCCGAACGTCTCAGGAAGTGTCCTTGACCTCAGGCGAGGCTACTCTTGCGCCTCGCCAGTGTCAAGTGCAGAACATCACTGACCGACTAACAAGAATATCATATTAAACCAGTTTTACACAAATTTTTACTCTTTTATTTTTTAAAAAAAAAAGCACGAACGTCGTTTTTTCTTAATACAGTTTCAAATGTACAAGTATTTAAAATGAGATCATTTACTTGATTTTATATGGTTTTAGTACGACCTTAAAGTAAATAAGGAAAAAAACGTGTCTCCCTCATTGGTTCTTCTTCTTATATTGGGTCGTCAACCCAATATTAATCGTCTTATTTGACCTACATAAAAATATGCTTGCTATTAATTGATCTATAAAAGATATTAAGAGTTAGAGAGAGATAAGAAGAGTAAGAAGTATGTTTATATTATATTTAATAAACATTTTCAAAGTTCACAGTTATCAAATTAATAAATTTTATAGATTTCAATGTATGAATATAGGAATTAACATTGGATTCCCTATATAATGATCCAAATGAATTGTTTTAAAATTTATTTGAAATTATTATTATGTTGTAATACTTGTTGTAATGGTTTATAAATATTTTCCGTTTAACGAATATATTTCTGAAGTTAAAAATGCTTAAAATTGATATTAATTGAAAACCAAAGAGTATAATAAAGGATTTGACTGTGAATTGTGACGTTATAATATTTTGTATAGAAATAATTCTATTCGGGTTAAATTCATATGTGGATAACATGCATAATTATATACTTTTGCATGTACGGAGTACTCCTTTATATTAATATTTACTGCATAATTACATATTTTATTGTGTATACGATTTGTTGTAGAGTAGTTTAGTATGTGTATATACTAAACTATGCCTGAAAACATAATTTTGAATTTGTAATTTGCAATAAGATTTGTTTTATGTTTGACTTTAATTGTACAAAATTGAATCAATATGAAGATTTTTTCCCTTAAAAAAGACAAAAAAAAATGAAAATAGGATTTCTGTTTTACTAGTGTTGCTTATTTATATAGTATAATTTTGACAAGATCTTTAAATTGTACAGTACAACTAAAATATATATTTTTTTGTAGCTAGTCTAGGCTGTACAGCATAGACCTAATCAATTTCCTCAAGAAATATGCTGGTGCAGTCAATTAAATAAAGAATAAGAATTGCATAAAAATATTGTGAATATTTATATAATATATGTATCAGTTTTGGAAACCTCGCACAAAACGCTGATAAGTTTGATAGTTGACTTCGTTGGAAAAAAAAATATATATATACTTCTGCATTCATAGTGTACGGATGTAAGAGTAATCCATGTTATATAATTTGCAGAGAAAGCGCAATTCCAAAAGCGTGCGTGGCTACAATACTATATAATACATTTGCACATTTCTTGACTCACCATAATAATTATTATTTTGTATCCGAGGAAACTCTATTTTTTTTTTTTTTTTTTTTTTTTTTTTTTTTTTACTTTTGGTATAACTCTTGGCATAAAACACAAATAACATTTATTAAAACACAAATAACATGTATTAAAACACAAATAACATGTATTAAATTAAGAAAATACCTATAAAATACTAAAATTACTACAATATACATTCAAATGATATCTTTTCCTTATAATACCTAGGTTAAAGCAATTAAAATGCACGGTATATGCATAATTAGATTATGGTATGCATGCAGTGACAATAATAATAATAATACTATTATATATAATATACTGCTATAAGGTATAAGTAAGTATATAGAGGGATAGGGTGGGGTTTATATTATGTATGTATATAGTTTGATTACTATGATGCAATTTTCATAATATATATATACAATATGTGAGCCACTCACGTTAGCATACACAGAGAAGCAAGCCAGGTATATTAACTATAGGCAGTAGGTTAGTTAACGGTGTGTCACACACACTGACTATCTTATAGCTATATTATCACACACTCTATAAGACGGCGGACGCACCATGTCAAATTATTATTAATAACTTATTATCATTGTATATCATAAATAATAATAATACATAATATTACATATAACCAAAAATGTAGTACATATATTCATTCTTTGACACAAAAAAAAAAAAAAATTAATTTTATAGCAATCAGGAGATTAGGACGAGTGACTATTTTATTTCTTCATTTTTTCTAAAAAAAAATTAATCCCTCATGCATTATTTGTGTTTAGACTTTTCATTTTGTATGTTATATACAGAAACTCAGCAGGCGTATCATCAACATTTGGTGTTACTGTTATAAAGTGGCTGGCTGGCATACTGACGTGTTGACTGATGGCGCTAAGGTATATCTGCCACGCGCGGCTGAGGCGCCATGCAACACTGGCTTCGTGTGACGCACACTCCTCCCGCCCTCCGAGTAAATTACTGCAAATTTCATTACCTTGTGTTCCCACATCTGTCATTGCGGTATAAACAATGTTAACGACTGCTTGTAAGGTGATATATATACACTGACGTAGTGAGGATTTGGACCCCACATGTATATCGCCGTTTTACGGCACTTTTGCTTGATTTAAAAAAAAAAGTAGTGTAATAATGGACAACATTGGAGAATTTAGGTGTAAACCTGCTAAGGGAGGAAGTGAAATGCTCTCCAAAATATTTTAAATGATATAGTCCTTTTAATTTTTTCAACACATGAGCCTAACTGCTTACATTTTTTTTGTCTGTATATGCGTGTGTTGGAAATGATTATATTTAGATGAAATTTTAAATCTGCAGCAACAAAAGAAAGGAGCAAATTACTTGTACTATATGACTAAAAGAACATTACCATGTATAGTGGCTGTACTAGCTCGGCGTTCACCTCGGGACAACATGAATGTTACTTTCCTATGTTTGTGCCACAGTCTATGGAGGCGTTATGAACTTTATATATATATACATTTTTTTTTTGTAATGGCTGTTCAAACCTCTTCCAAATTTGCAAGGTTTTTAATTTGCAAATCTGCATTTGTTTGTCTTTTGGAACTGCAATACCATCCTAGCAAAACAGTTGGGGTACATGACGTTCGGATTGTCCCGAGGTGTAAGTTGAACTTCGTTAAGACGTTTATTAATTAATTAATATTGGGTTAAATAAATATTATTTTAAGATAGCAGAATATTTATTTATAAGTTTGCAAGAAATATAAGACAATTTTGTAAAAAGTTTAAATATACAACAAAAGATTAAACAAAAGCAGTTTCCCATTGGCTTTCATAATTATCCCTTACCAAAATGTAAATCCATAAAGACATCAGATAAACATGCATATTACAAAATGTCACTTTATACAGACAACTGCATGTATAATTTATATAACTGTAGAAAGTGCACGCAGGTGGATTAGTAAGTGTACTAGTAATCCCATTGTAAAGTCTGATTACTTTGCTATATTTAACTAGTGAAGTGGCTGGGCTGTATATATCAAAAGCACGACTTTTTTTTTTAGTTGAAAAAAATAAGTAGATATAAAATATATAAATTGCAAGGTCGTAAATAAAGTCAAGTCCTAGTTTGCTGAAGATATGTTCTAAATTCAAAGTGACTTTTAGACAAATATTTATTTGGTGTTATTTGAGCACGTAGACCTGTAAACAGTTCATTTGCATCATTAGAATACGATAAAAAAAAATACAGCATCTAAAAGGGAATAGGTCAAGCTTAGTAAAATTAAATATATAAGTTTAACGTAGATATAATTATATGATGTACCTTAATATATAATATAACAATAAGATGTCACAGTGGGCCCTTACAATACCACTGTTATTATCTATTGATTGTTTTATAATATAGAATAGGTCAAACATATTTAAAAATAGAGAAAATTAGGACTTCAAATTAATGTTTCAAAAAAATAATGCACAATACAAATGAATAATATATATATGTGATGAGTGATGAGAGATTTAAAGTTTAACTTAGTGTATAATTATATAGGCGATGACATTCGTATCACGATTTTTACCATAGGGTTCTTGATCATTTTTATTTTTCAGTTGCACAAGCTAACCATGCAGCTTTTGATTTATTGAGATTATAGTTACATAGCTAAAAATGATGGCTAATTATTGAATATTTTTTATTACATATCATATCATGAGTATTTTTACGTATTTTTAGAAGAATTTTGTTGAAGCTTTTTGTTAGCCATTAGCCACCTATACACATATTATATAATATATTCTTGTTATTTGTGAATATAAATAAGTGGCATTTATTGCGTTTTGGATAATGTTGTACTTGTATTATATATTGATTTAGTACACATATAAAGAATACATTAGACCTACTTACTGTATGAATGAGTGTATTATTATTATTGTTTAAAATAATTGAGATATAAAAAAAAGCATTGCCTTACATAAAATTGAAACTGTACATCAAGAAAAGTACGGCTGCATGGAAAAGAGAGGGGACAACGTTATTTTTAAATGCATCTTAAAAAAGGTAGTTAATAATGTTATTCTTCTTTGTTGGCTTATATAGTGTCTGGTAATCAGAGTACAACTAAAAGTAAATATATTTATGTTATGTAAACAAGTTACTTAATAACTTTTCTATGCAATATACAACTACTGTATGAAAGTATGAACAAAACTACCATGAATTACATTTTTAATGCACTGCATTATAATGGACAACATACTGTATAGAAAAATTTTATTGCAGAAATGAATAGAGGGTACCAAATTATGCTACTCTGAATTTTTTCAGATTTTTTTGAGACCCGGAACTATTTTTAAATAATTATTGAAAGTCCTGTGATTTCAGTTGGCACCCCTGAATTCTTAATAAAAAGGATAGGGACTGGAAGCCTATTGACGCCTCCAGGGGGCGTGGCCGCACTTTCAATAATTATTTAAAAATAGTTCTGGGTCTCAAAAAAATCTGAAAAAAATTCAGAGTAGTATGATTTGGTACCCTCTATTCATTTCTGCATTAAATTTTTTTCATGTATGTTGTCCATTATACAAGTCTATATATACTGTATATATATATTATATACACACACACACACACAATTAAATAACACTATAACAATATTCCAGTCGTATATTCATGCATGTCACTTTTTTTTATAACAAATAAAAAAAATTAACAAGAGAACATTTCTCAGTTCAAGATGTTAAACAATTATTTAATGCTGGAGTGTAGTACCTTTTCTTTAATATTTGCCTCGTCATTAGAATCACACTGACACAGTGGAAGTGCTCGGTGCTGCAGGCAGTGCATGTAGGCGACTATAAAATTGGTAGGAAATATTTTCTACCCACACAAAGCCCTCTCGCTACATTTTGTAATCTATTTTTAGATTGAATCCTTTTATATTTAACACGTAAAAATGCTTGGAATTAAGAAAAAAAAAAAATAAAAAAAGTAATATGGCGATCAGTCATTTTTTTTTTTTTTTTTTCGTAGCATAAGACAAAACGGCCACTATAGCAAAATTATTGTAAATGTTTTTGCGCACTCTCTTGCACTGTTAATCAGTTTAGTCATTGATGCAACAGCATGTCATTGAACTGTACTCAAATCAAGTAAACCTTTTACTGTGCATCTCAAGACAAGCTTGGTCTTTACTTTTTATTGTAAAGGTTAATTAAAAAAACAAACAAAAGCATAAGGCTCTTGACTCTTAAGAGCCACCATGATGAAAGTGGAACTACATTAATGCTACATAATAGAACACTGTAACGATTAATAGTTTTAGTACCAATAATACATGACAGTTTATCTTGTTCGTTAACCCTGTAACCCTATTTCACTTCGAAAATTGTATATTCATTTTATTCCGGTTACATTCTAGTTCGTTGGAGTATCTCACAATTTGCATGACCAATCACCCGGATTGTTGACCCTGCCAAAGAAGCTGACGTGCCAGAAAACAATGGAAATTGAAATCGATTGTCGACTTATCTGTTCCTCATTGTTAAAACATTAATCTTTCTCTTGTCGATTTTGTTTACTTATAATTCTTTACAAGCTAATTTCTGAGCTGCATTAAAATGGCAGAGCTTTTCCAAATCATGAACAACAACAATTTGAGCTATTAAAATGCTCATTGGATTCAAATTTCGTCTTGAAATAATTACGCAAATACTTGAAAATTAATTTTAATGACGTCCAAGTTACCAACATGCAGCTTTTTTTTAAAAAAAAAAAATAATTGATCTCAGTAAAAATATAAATATTTCAACTGGAACAACTACAGTTTTTACTCTGAAACAAGATATTGTAATGTAAGTAGCCTTATACTTATAAGCATGAATTAAAAACGATTTGCAGTTTTTAAAGAGTGAGAGATCTTTTAACAAAACACTAACGCTTTTATTAACTTTTATTCGCATCAAAATCTGCTTTCACTAAAAAAACAAAAACAAATTCTTCATTTAAACAATAAAAAACATAAACAATCCAAATAATAACCTGACTTTTAGTTGGAAAGGAACTTAAACAAAATTTAAAAAGTAACAAAATGTCAATCAATGATTCAATTAAATTTATTATTCCAAGTAAACTATCTCTAAATGTTCTACTTTCAAATTTTTGAGTTTTGTTTATTGTTTCACTTTTCTCTGAGATGTACTGTAATTGGTGCAGTCCCCTGGGATATCGGTCGTCGTCTGTGTTGGTCACAGCAGCAGTCTCCATTACTTGGACAAAATGTGGAACACTTAAATGCTATAACATGATAGCAGCACGTAAGAGCGTCTCTAGACGTGCCAAGTAGCCGTGGAGGTTGTCCAACTCTTCAAGATTAAGATTTTTTTTTTGTTAAAAATCAGGTGCAAATAATTATATATATATGTATATATATACGTATAGACGTGTTATATATGTATATACCTAACCAACATATAACAGCGATCGTCGCACCCTTAAATCTGGGTCACTTTAATACAAGCTACGTGCGAAAAATCTGGTTTGACGACTATAAAAACAGAGGTCAATTGAATCAAACAGTATAATACATTTTAGTAAAATACGAGATGGATCTGGGCTATGTAATTAATACATATATGGGTTCCTCTTCATCCGTTTTTTTAGTCAAAGTTTTAAAATTAATAACAATATTATACAATGGTTTTGATAAGCATATTAATTAACTCAAATAACTTCCTGTTATATATATATATATATAATTATACGTATATTATTGTATATACACGCTAATTACTAATTACTAATGAACCACCTATACTATTTTTTTCTTACATAAATGAATAAAAAGTCTGGTACCAAATTAAATATGCAAACTCTTGATTTTTTGTTTTCGAGTATAGGAGATATTTTTAAATATTTATTGCAATTTCGGTCACGCCCCCTGGGGGTGTTTAAATCCTATTATCCATTTAATAATTTAGTACCAAACCAAACACCTCCAGGACAGCGTTGTCAGGTTTATATACTTATAATAAGGAGGCATGGCCGCACTTTCAATAAATATTTAAAAATACCCAACAAAATCTCTAAAAAAATCAGAGCAGCATAATTTGTAATAGTATATGGTATGCATTTATAATAAAATTTTATGTAAACAAATATTTTGTATGAAAATCTTGTTATTGTATGGGAGGAATAATAAGTAAAGATGAATTGATAAAACTGTCTTGCCTGTCTTCGTCTCCGTCTCTGTGGTGTGTGGTATTTCCGAATAAGTCTGTGAAGAGATTGAAGATCAATCCTTGCCAATTTCTCTCTGAATCATATCGTTTTTTAATTGAACATTTTAATTAAAATAAGTAAAATTACAATACGTACTACCAGTAGCTAGGCGCCACTTGGTATAAACAAAAATAGTGTACTGGTACTGTTCTTGAAAATTCAAAGCAAATCTGATTATAATTCTTTGATCTTTTTCTATTGAGCTTTTTAAGCTGCAAATTTTCAGAAAAAATATAAAAGTATTGTTTTAATTTGCAATATATATGTGTATACATTTATACAACAGAATTTTTGTTGGCCACTGTCCAGGCATTTTAGTCCAAATGTTGTTTTCAGACGTAAACAGACGTTGTTTTTTGACGTAAAAATGCTAAAACAAGTTGATATAATTTTTTTTTCTTCGATTTTACAAATTTAATTTCTAGTGGTGCAAAAGCATAATATAGAATTACATTTTCAAATTATGAATTTTGGCATTATATAATTTTATAATATTAATTTACGATTATTTGTTATTCTAAATGCGTAATGCAAACAGTACTTCAATTCCGTTTCTTATTAATAGAGACGGTGGCTGCTTTTTTGCTTTTGATGTCTTTGTTATAACCAGATGTTTTGTTTCATTGCAATTAGGTGGAATTTATTGAAGTACTGTACGTAGGTAATATAAAAAGTAATTTATGATGAAAATCATATTAAATTATATTTTAATTTGTTATATTGTATTCATGCTAGTTAATAGAAAATACAGTAACTTAAAAGTTATTGTCCTTTCAAGTTTATCGTTTTTGACAGGACTTGCTGCTGTGCTGTTGCCTGTTACACTTATTACCTAAGTGAACAAGTAAGTAAACATTATTCGGCTCGAACAGGAAAAGGAGGAAAATGTTAGTGCATGTGGGGTGGCCGAGTACAATTGAAAGTTTTAAAAAAATATATTTTAATGTTTAACATTGTTTAATTTGTTCCATAGGTATCTATATATAGGTATCTATATATAGGTATCTTTATTTTAAACTTGGCTCATTTATAATTAAGTTAACTCTAACCTGCATTAAATTTTTTTATGAATTAATCTTGCATGATTCTTTTGTTGCATTTCAGCTGCATTATCATAGTGTGATATTTTGATGTTTTCTCTCATACATATTTAGAGGGAGAAGTGAGTGCTCCATGTATCACACCCACCAAACGGAACCACTTTTGTTTATTTATTTGTTTATTGAATCCAATGTAGTGTTTCCATAATTTGGATACATGATATAGTACATCTCCAACATATAAAAACATTAACAATTTTCACAGGACATGACTATATAATTATTATTATTATTATTATATATAATTAAATAATATTATTATATAATTATTATATACATATATATACAATATTAAGTTATTTTATTATTGCCGAATTATTCAATATCTTTTATATTGCTCTAATAAAAATAACAACAGTTAAAATTCTTATTATGATAGTATACAGTTTTCAATTGTTTTTTATTATTTAAATGAAATAAATCAAACAATGGGGAAAAATTCATTTTGTTACAAGACACCTGGACTCTCATTGTGTACGTAAAATAAGGGACGTTTGTAGTACAAGTTTTAATTAAGAATATTGTTGCTGCCTAAGGCTGCATTGAAGAACATGCAAATTTAATATTACAACTTCAGGATATCATATGCATCAACTTAAAATTTAATAATTTATATTTTGTTTTTTTTTTTTTTCAAAAAAAAAAAATTAGTGGCAAAAAATGTCACTAATTTCACCTTTTTTTTTTTTTTCAAGTGAAGGCAACTTGTACAAATCACATTGAGTTTTGTATTCACTGCCTGTCTATATTTTTGCTGAAAGGAAAGTTAAATTGTTACCAATATAATTTTGTATTTAGATTAAAATTGAAATAAAACACCTTTAAAATTTTAAATTGCATTACATATTATGAACATTGAAATGATTTAGTTTTATATTTATTTTATTTGATCTGCATACATTTTTGTCTTTAAATTACTTGGCAGGTTAACACACACCTCTTCCTCCTACCAGATCGCACTACAGTAGATCCACTCTTGCTGAACGGTATTCAATATTTACCATTGTTTGAAGAAATTATGAAAATATGTCATTTTGTATAGAGTATGTCAGGATGTGTTCCTTCTTTAATTGTCATGAATTTCAATTTTTAAAAGTCCAATATGGATTATATATATATATATATATATATATATATATATATATATATATATATATATATATATATATATATATATATCCTTACTGCTGAAATGCCGAAAATATTTAACCTTGATTGCATGCATGGATATGCTTGATGTTTAAATTTATATTAAATATTTTTCAAACACTTTGGTAGGGTCTTATTATAACCTCCAAATAATATTTTCTTTCTCGAATGCCATTAAAACTAAAACAAAATAGTCTTTCACCTTATGCAAACAAAATATATTTGGAATTTTTATAACATTATAATATAAATTTTTAAGTTTTTAAATAATAAAAGTATAACAAAATAATTTTAAATGAGTTTTAGTGTCAAAACGATCGAACTTTATACTTAATATTATGAAATGTTGATTTATATTAATAATCAAATAATCTGTTGCCTTTATGTTAATTATCTTACTGTGTGAGATTTGATGTATGTGTCTATGTTTAGCCACAATTTGTGTAACTTCTAAGAATCTGTAAGAACTAATTATAGAAAAATGTATTTGCCATTTTATCAGAAATTTGTCTATGTGAAACTGACGTTCCTCGTTTACAAGTTTTTCAAAGTCTTGGGGTGTGTTGTACAATTCTATGTAAAATGTCATATATGTTTTTTTCCGAGATAAATAAGTATAATAAACTTAATGAAAAATATTGCTTTGTGCACAGCATGATGCACTTTTGATGTTTAAACACAAATTTTTGAAGGCTGCAACCAAATAATCTTACAGTATACACAGTATTTTATAATGTCTCATAAGAAATTATGGGTCAGGTCTGAATAGTATTGCATGTAATCTATCTAGCTATTATACCATATGTAATATATAATTTATTCCTTCAAAAAATAATAACAAATATTTTTTCTTTGGCTTAATTACTCTCAACATAATATTATTTTATGTATACATTTTTAAGTGAATGTTATGAAATAAATAGACCCTGATATCCTTAACTCTTTTCATGTCAATCAAATTATTATATATATTATCCTAATAATAAGTCTACTTTTAAAAAATATATTTTGGCATTATAATTACTACAACTATTCTAAGAAAAAATCTTGGCACAATTTTTTTAGTGTGATTCTATAATAGCGATAGAATAGAATGTATCAAAATTAAGGCTAAGTGTACTTAATCGGACAATGATAAGAATGTTTGTGTATATCACTTCCTATTTTTTTTCCATTTCATTTTTTTTTTTTAAATTCACAATTAGGGCATGACGTCACTTTGGTCACTCTGTTCCGCACGCTGCGTTCGCCTTTTGAGCACCAGTGTGAACCAATACAGGTAGCGACACCTTTCAGGTAATAATCAAACTTCCAAGTACACTCAGTTCAACGGACCTCCACTAGAGGCTCTGACAGATAACAATTTAAACTTGCTTTAAACGTGTTCTTACACTGAAATTGCCCTTATAACTCTCCAAAATAGCGTACATACTTGCATGAGGTCAATAAAAGGTTAATAATGGGAGTTGCATGAATTCTTTAGGTTTTTTACTTTCATAAATTCATGTTCAAGAATTTACGATGTAAATTATATCTGGCTGTTTATTTATGTGTGGTTATTTAATATGAATAAGGATTTCAAGTACAATAACATTTAATGTTACGATAATATTGTGGTATTGTATTCTCGGTTTGTCGTAATAAAAAGTAAATTTTGTGGATTTTTAACATTAATTAAGCTATGTGAAGACTCGTATAGAGAGAGGAGTGTGGAAAAAAAGTATAAATTATAAATATTATAATATAATATTATGTGCGGTAAAATTATTATATAAAAGACTGTACATATTTATATCCACCATGCAGGGTATTTTAAAAGAAGCATGCCAATAGCTCACAAATGTTGTGAGCGTAGTGAATACTGAAGTCCACTCTTCTCAAGGCCAAATTAATTCTATATCCTTATAAAAGACTCCGGCCGAGGGATGATATTTAACCTAATTATAACATTGTCAATAAAATGACACTCTGCTACATTTAACAGCAAATTGAAGCCAATTACAAAACGCAACGTTACATTACGTGAGATAATTCAAGTCACGATGCGAGCGACTTAATATATTAAACATATAATATTATATCTCTATGTTTTGCAACTTCTTTCTTACTTTTCAGAAGAAACCGGAAAGCGAAAATCAATAAATAAAATAAATTAATTATTAATTATAATAATAAACGTGGCAATGTGTGCAATGAAATGGGAAAATCTGATATTAACTTACAACGACACAATAGCCCAATAGCCAATAGTTGATTTAAATTAAATTTTATGGAATTCATTCAATGACCTATTATTGGAGTGAAGGGATTAGATGTTTTCTTTTGAATTGGTTTGATTTTGTATTTTTAAAATTTATTAGGATTAATTTACCAGAAGAAAATGTTTTTTTATAAAATAAATAGCCAATAACGAAGTAATCACTGAAATTTTTGCTAATAGATAAACACGTATAATATTAATTACGCACATTTTAAGTGTGGAAATTTATTACCACATCTCAAAGCAACACGTCCTGATAAAAATTCTGAGATGTATTTGAGCTTAATTTAAATTTAAATAAAACTAAAAAAGTTTGAACATAAAAAAAAAAAAAAAATATTACACAACGCATGTAGGTTCGCATACTACATAAAATACATACATCAGAAATAATAAACCTACTTTAAACTTTTCAATGGCAATATAAAAAAAAAACATTGCTTATAAAAATAATAGCATTGTAAAATTACAGTTATTAGTAAAATGTTGAACGTATGACTTGAGTTGATTACCGTGCGACCTTTGTACTTTCCCGCTGGTGTCAAACATTAAACCTGGTGCTTATGTTTCGGAAGGTAGCGGGAAAATGTAACTTGTTTACACGTGTAATAATGCACAAACAATGTGTGTAGTATTGTATTTATACTTGTTAGAAGCATCATGGAGCGGCGGAGTGGCACTTCACGCATTTTAAACTTAAAACTATAATATAGTAACAGGGGGACATTCACGAAGCACTTTAACCCCCACTTTAGCCTCAATTTTTATCCCTAGTGCTAAAGTGAGGGTTAAAGTGCTTCGTGAATGTTCCCTAAGTGTAATATACTTTATTTATTATAATCATAGTATTATACTGTTTCATAGGATTCTTGTATTGTAATTGTATACAATTAATATTACAGTCAATTTGTGAAAATTTATTTACGCGTCCTCATGATAAGGTGGCTACAGCAAGAATATTATATTTATGTATTATTTAGTAGATACATAATAATATGTGCATGTATATTATAGCCATCAGTTTATGAAGTTATATATAGTGGGTGCGATTCACGAAGCAGTTAACCAGGTTTCTAACCCACGTTTAACTATACCTGTTTTACGTGTTAAACAACCCTAGTTAAACGTGGTTAAGCTAAACGTGGTTAGAAACCTGCATGCCTAACTGCTTCGTGAATCGCGCCCATTATTATGTTTTACTTCAATGTTTCTATTTGGCATTCATGATAATAATAATTATAATGTTTTGCTACGTTTATACTAAAAAAAAAAAATAAAGAACAAATCATCTATTATAATGATTTTTAATTATTATTTTTTTCTTATATATAGCCATTACAACAGATGAATTTCTGATTCAAAATCCAAAATTCTGAGGTAAAAACATGAACTTGTCTTATTTCGAGGCATTACCGGCTCATCATGAACTAGGATCATATTGCAAAAAATACAATCAAAATGTTTTATATATATCAAACTGGATACATCATTTTTTTTATTTTTTTTTATATATATAAAAGCTATTATTTTAAACTAGCTTCTCAAAACATCAGAATATCACCCTGAATTCAAGCAAAATGGTTCTCTAATTCATTTTCATACCAAACAACACATCATACAACACAGTTTTAAAACAGTCAATAATAAAAAAAAAGGTCACTCGTAAAGTTTAAAACTAAACTGCTGCTAACTGCACAAATAACTATTAAAATTATCAATAAATTGTCAAGTTAAAAGTTAATCGATTTGTTTGGCTGACTCCGATTAAGGTAATCGATTGTTTATTTCTTTATTTGTGACTTTAATAATTTTGTGTGACTACTGACATCATTTTACCTGTCAGCATTGAAGATTATTAAAAGTTATAAATATTAATATATTTATATTCTATATACGGTTATTTAAACTTATGTGCCATGTTACTGAATTTAATTAATCAAAATTAATATATTCTTAAAATTATAGCCTGTTGAAGTTCTAAACCATGCACGCGCTACTTAAATTATTATCCTATACCTATGAATGGTCCAGTTAATTAACGGTTAAATTTATTTCCAGCACAGGGATACATAATTATTTACTAATGATCTTTATAAATTATAAATATAATATTATTATTGTGCTACATGCTATTATATTAATATACATGAATACGTACATGACTGCTGTATAATCACGTGCGATCGTGAGAACTGCACTCACATCATGCCAAGTTACATCAGTTTCTTTAGTGTTAACAGTCAAATCAATCTGACATTCTCACGAGAAATGACCGGAAGTTAGAGATTTGTGACGTTACAATTGGTATTTAAATTTTAAATGTGTTACAGATCAGTTTGCAATAAATCAATACATTTTTTTTTTTTTTTTTTTTTTTGTATTTTATCTGCAAGTCAAATACGTAAAGGGAATGTTAAATTAATTTTACTGTTGTAGCTCCTCACAGCTTGTGCACGGTGGCAATGTGAAACTGAAACCGGCTTGCAGTCTCAGTCGGGTGGGCAGGCGGTGGCGGTCGCGTGGCAGCTACTTCGCACCTTACCTGATTGACTACATAATACACGTGCAAGCGTAATCACATGCAATAAATGCTATTAATTTGTATACAACATTAATATATTACTATACTGGCTGTCCAATTACAATAAAGAAACAAAATAAATAATTCATTATATTGATTGGCTATTAAAATATGATATACAGTTATAATTGATTGAATTGCTGAGTAATTGCTAGCCATTTTTTGTTTTAATCATTATGTTTGATCTATGTATGTCGTTGATTGCTTTGTTAAGTAAGCCAAAGTAGTACAAATATCTACAGTAAGATTAACTTGTTACAACTATAAACATAATTATAACTAATGTGAGACTGAAAATAATACATCATATTCCTATAATGTGATGATACTACAGGCTTGTACGCTGACTTCAATTATATAATAAGCGTAAGCAAGTAACTAAAATTGCAAACAAATTTCCAACTAAAGACAAACTCAGAAGTAGGTTTCATTGGTTAAAAAAAATAATCAACAATAAGAGGAATAGTAAATTTTATTTCTCAGTAAAATTATGGGAAAAACAAGTCATAATTGTTAACAAAAACTTAACATGTCAAAGAAAAATTTTTAAGATTTCAATGCATAACAAAAATAAGAGCAGCACAGCTACTTTTGTAAGTGCAACTATGCATTAGAAAAAATAATATGTAACTTAGCTTCCAAAATAAACACAATACTATATTATGCTTTTCCTTTAACAATAATAATAAATAACTATAAAATATAAATAAATAATTTAATAAATTAAGTTGCATAGAAAGTGCAGTGCAATAGGCGTCTTAGACTGGCCATAAGTTATACAAAGGTATGTAGTAGGAAACATTTAAAACATATATTATTATAGTTTCGGAGAAAATGTGCAAGAAGAAAGAAAAAAAAGTAATGTGATATTTTTTTAACAGAAATAAGTATTGAGTATTTTGTCAAGTTGGGTATTGAATTTCACGTCTTAGATCACATAATTAATGCATTGGCAAGATTTGGTATATATGTAAAAATTATTTATAGTAATCAAATAGTGAAATAAAATAATTGAGTAAGTATTGCTGGTGAGTATCACAATGGCTAATTATAGAAGAGGGCAATTAAATTGCCAATGAGTAGCTAAATGAGTGTTTAGGTAATTAGGTAACAGTTACATTTAAAACATAAAATTATAAAAGTTAAAAAAAATTTTTTTTGTAAGTGTTTTGATTCAATTAAAAATGGCATTAATTTATCTTTTTGTTTTGTTCAAGTCTGTTAAATTTATAAAAATATGATATCAAATTATTAATTTACCGTAATTATGTAAATTCAAACTAAAAATTCATAATTTGTAGTAACGTTTGATTATAATTATAAAAAAAAGAATATTATTTTTTTTTAAGAAATGGAATTTACAGACCAGAAAATTACATGTAAGAACTACTGCAGAAAAGTTGAAAACAAAAAGCGTAATAAATTATGAGGTACTGGCGCACTAGAGTTCACGTAAGGTCGAGAACAATGGAACGTGATTGTAATCAAGTTATTGCTTAGTACGTAAGTAGCGTAATAAGTGGAGTTAATTTATTTAATCTCAATCATAAACAAGTTATATAATACTACTTCACGGCGAAAAAATAAATGCCATGTAGTGTGCAGTAAGTGATATGTGATGTGAAAATAAGAAAGATGCAAAGTATTGAACCAATAAAACATTTTTCTGGAAACAAATAAAATCCACCAAAATATTTTTTTTAGCTATAATGGTTATCAAAAGCAGGGAACAGAAAGTTCCTCTTTGATCATAATTTTATTGGGTTACTTTTGCATCTTAAAAGTTGGCTTTAAATTACTTAAAGACTGTACTAAATATCATTGTTATACAGCCTTTAAAAAAAAAAAAAAAAAAGAGTAGAAAACACAAAGAGAAAATTATTATTATAAAAAAAGAAAATATAATCTGTATTATTATATTGAAAAATATAAATTCAATAAAAGAAGAACAAATAATAATAAATAATAAATATCAACTTGTGTTTTTCTTGTTAGTGTGGCTAATTAGACGGCGGTATGAGCCCTGTATGCAAGATTGTGAGCGTCGGGGATGGCGTCTGACTTTGAGGCCCACCCACCACCACCGCTGCTGTGTCCACCACTGCTGCCTCCGCTGTAACTTCCTCCGCCAACACTGTAGCTGTCCTGCTGGTAACCTCCTCCACCTCCGCTACTTCCGTGGCTAGGGCTGCTGTATGAGTCAGAAGAACTACCGCTGCCTCCACTGTAGCTGGGGCTGTAGCTGTCTCCACCACCCCCGTGTCCTCCGCCGCCTCCAGAGCCGAAGCTACTGCTGCTGCTGCCTCCACTGTATGAACCGTGGCTGTCACCATGTCCTCCGCCTCCCTTCATGGGGGCAAGCCAAACCTCAACCGTCTTTACGTGCTTCATTGCGGGAGTAGTGAAGAGGGCAAGTTTGCGTTGGATGAGTCCTCTTGCAGCACCACCGAGGGTGATGAACAAAGAGATGCCGGCGAAAATGATAGCCTTGATTGCCTTCAGCTTGATAAGAGCGAGAAGAACTGGCATCAGCTTGATCAGCTTGATTCCTCCAAGTAAAAGAACACCAAGAAGGAGAGCCTTCAGCTTCAGCTTCTTCTTTTTCTTAAGACGACCTGCAACAAGACAAAACACGTCTGTAAGTTGGTTGTCAAGTTATAAAAATTATTATTGTTTTATGGGAAAACGTGATAAGTCATACAAATATTGAATGGCGTAGTAAAGAAAATATACAAAACTTATAATCAATTATGTTGATATTATCTTTTTGAACGTGTGTGTTCAATTATATATTTAATTATATGTAATTCAATATGAATGTAAAATTTTAATTACGAAATAAATTTTCACGGGTAATTATTACTTGCGATAGGATACTGAGAGGAAGCATGAGAAAAAACTTGTTATTGAATTATTACTTCGCGGCGACGGCTCTTTATCGCAAACTTCTTCCTACATAAGAGCGACGGAGTAGGAAAAGTTGCATACTTTACAGGAACTTAATAATAAAGGTAGAACTGATAAAGTAAGGCTTAATTGCTTTGAATCCTAGCTTTGTATTTGTATTATGTGAATTTGAATAAACCTATTCTGAAACTGATATTAATTTTTTTATGACTTATCGTTACAAATTGTCATATTATTATTATTAAAATTAAAATACAAACATTTCATTATTTAAAATGAAAAGCAAATGCTATTAAATTTCTTCTCATAAGAGAGATAGACCATATGTAACATTTGCTATTATATTACTTAAAAGAAAACGTGACTAAATTAATGTAAAACAATACGTGTTAAATATAATCATATTGATAATATCTAAAACTGTATCAAAAGAAGTATAATAAAAAGGTGATGATAATAAAATATAAACGTGAAAATATGTGGCTCTTCGCGGTCGGGGCAAAACAATCGTGTTGCTCGTGATAATGAGAGAGGTGGGACATTGATGATGTCACGATCCTCGGGGTCACGAATGTGATGGACTCACCCTCGCTAGCGTCTTCCTCCAGGCTGATTTCCATGCTGGGGGTCTTGGCGGCATCGCTGCGGCCGGTCACCACGGCAGCCAGCTCGCTAGGGAAGGAGATCTTGAGGGCACGGTGCTCAAAGAAAGTAACGATCCTGTTGTCCAGCATATCGTGCAGAATCTGCTCGGAGCCATCTGCAGATGCTCGGCTTTCACCCACAGACTTAAGGTCTTCCTCGGTGATGGGTGGAGGATCCTGGACACCAGAGCTTCGCGAACCATCAGGAGAACGTTTAATAATGTCCCAACCCTCAGCCAAACTGAATGATCGAACAGTATCCAAACGATCCACGAACACAAGCACTTTCTTCTGTAGACACGTATATGAAAACTTAGTTAAACAGTCTTCATAAATACTTGATAAAATATTAGATGCTGATTCAATACCATTTTCAACAACAGCATTGACATTATATGCTGATATTAAAATCAGTCCAAAAAGACTGATATAACGAAGCTCCATGATATTTTTGGTTTGAAATATTTTTGTTGTTTTTATAATGTTTAAACCAAAAATATATCACTTAGGAGAATTCACTGAAGATGATCTTGCTGTATCGCACTGCAGACACCAACTAACAATCATGTGGATGGTACACGCGGGTTTTTATCTCTGCAAACACCCCCACTCTACAAATCGTGATAGCGTGCTGGAGTTAACCAAGGTGCCGCCGTGGTGCGATGCTTACTTGCCCGTTTGCCTGCCTGCCTGCCTGCCTGCCAGCCTACCACCTTCCCCGCATTTACCGCAGACAACGCCGGTGCCGCCGCACACTTTAAATAAATCCGGTTAGTAGGATGGAGCCAAGGATCCCACGAGAAGACTTCTAGCGGGTTATACTGCAACGTCATAAGGTACCTTATGACCTTTAGCCAGAAGGATAAAATAGCTATACTCATTTATATATATGTATACACACCACACACAAAAACAAGCGGTACTTTTTTTTTTATATATACACACACACTCTCATCGTTCCCAAAAAATTCCTTCAAATATTCTGTAGTAGTTAGTTTTGAAGTAATTAAGAATGCGATAGAAGTTTTGATAAGGTGTGAAATATCTTAAGTACTGTTTTATTTTTTAATTTTTTTGCTTCTTCTCTTTTTCTTTCTACCGACCTTATAATTTTGTATAAGCAGATTCATATCATAATTTGTCCATTGTTTTAGTATAACAATCCAAGTGTGTCACTGTGAGAAGCGTAACGACGGTGGCAGCAGCGAGTATTGCGTATGATAAGCATGGTAATTATATCACATAGCTAGCTAATATTAAGACTCGCGCTAATACTCACATGCTGTTTAATAGTAGTATACTCCCTTCATCAAAACAAAAAAATGTTTAAATACATTTACATAACTTATACATCATATTTTACATAAATACTATTATAGCCCATAATATAAAAGTTGTTGTATGGCATTATGGGCCCATTATGCATTAATTACGCTCATACATTAACATAAATAAGAATGTAAAATTGCTGCTTCACACACTCAATTTTGTTACCTTAAAGATTTTTTGGGTTTTAGATGGATTTTAAAACAAATGAAGCTTATGACTTATGAGGCCAGAATATGGGTGCCTAATTTTTATTTAAAACTTGCATATTTGATAATTAAAAGTTAACAAATATTTTACGTAGAAACTGAACTCTGCAGTGACGAGCAATTGTTACAATTATTGCTTATCAGTCTTATCACATGCGTTTCTTGGACTTCCTTTGGCTCTCGTCGATGCATCGATATATGAAATGGGAGCTGCAAATTACAAACTAAATCTGAGATATGGATCTTGCTAGATTTGCACACTGCATGCATGGTATTATAATTTTAGGTATATACGTTGATAAGCAATCTTATATGCGTATTATGATTATATTTTATATTTTACTTGTGTATTATTTCAATTAATTTGTTTTCTGTAATTATCTTGGTATTATAATGTTATTTTGATCACTAAAATTATAATAGTATATTTAGTGTCTATAATCAGAAAATAGATAAGTTTTTATTTTTAAAATATGTAATCAGCTAATTGTTTGAATTTAATGCACTCGTTTGAATCAGAATCAGCTGAATGATCAACACAGTACAAATTATGTGGCCTCAAGCAAAATTGAACAGCAGGGGCCACAGCTAGAGAAACCGCATGATGCTTGGGATGAGAGTGAAGAAAATTATGTGGAAGATGATATTACGTATATAAAAAACGTTTGTAGGACACGCTGATAGAAGAAGAGGATACTAAATATAGTTTTATGTGTCATGGATGTAAGCATTTAACTATTACGATCCATTTGGAAGTTTGTCCTAATAATAATTAAATAATCTACACGTTGTACATTATTAAAAGAGAAATTAGAGTATCAGTGACACTCATTTGTTAAGCAAAATAACACTTATAAAATATTTTATAATGGGTGTACTACATTTCAAAATAATTTTTCTTTAAAAAATTAATAAAGAAATCGCTATTATATTAAGCAATAATAATATTAATAATAAAATAATTCTATTTTAAACTCAGAAATTTATAAAATTGTACTTGAATCAAACTATTAATATTTTATTATACAAAAAAAAAAACTAAAATAAAATAAATATTTGTTATAGCTACAGGACATAGAATTAAAATTTAGAAAAAAATGATAATGGCAATGGACAAAATTGTTGATTTATGTAAACCGATACATTTCTTGTTAACGAGAAGAATTGTTAAGTAAGAATGACGTAGTCTCTCGAATGGAGAGAGCACAATGTTAGTGTAGAAAGTGCGCGAGAAATCATTATACGGTAGTAGTTATTATATCATAGCAGCTTCTTCTTGCTTCAACGCGTTATGCAAATCTCTAGTGATAACCATCGCTGTTGTTATTATTAACTATATTATTATTATAAACGCATTGCAATATATTATAAATGATTTATGATGACCTATTCTTATTATTTAATGTAGTTCAGAAAATGAGGCATTTGAAGTTCATCGAAACATTCTTTTACATTTTTTAGTTACTTAAAAATATATTTAATTGGTAAATTCTCCTCTGTTTGTTTAAAAATTGCTTTAAGTATAATAAAATTTTAATTGAATTGCATAAAATAATTTCCTTCCATTGCAGTCATGCATAATTTATAGCATATTAATTTTTCTTGTTTTTGCTTAAATATTTTTTATTTATCGTACGGGTTAAATCTATTTATTTATTATTTCACCAGAATATTTTACCATATACACACTTCAGGACAGCACGAACATTACCCCACTAGTTTTGTTAGAGCTACAGCTGCAAAAAACAACAAAAAAAGGTGAAAATTTGCAATTTTGGGATTTTAAGTAAGAACCATTCCAAACACAAAACTTTTTTTAATTTTCCTCTGTAGACTGCGTGACAACACCTACACACAGAACAGGGGTAAAGTTAGTTCTGTTCCGAGATGGCGCAGATGCTATATTATTTAAGTGTAACGGTAGCAGGTATGATGATACTTTATATTTAGGTGCAGTGTAATGTATATAATATTATTATACTTTATTATAATACGTTTATGCACATTATAAAATAATCATACAAAGCATCTCTGCGTGATATTATAGAGCAGTGATGATCCAATAAAGTTGTAATGTCTAATGATTATATGAGAGCCTTAATGCATGTCGCGCTTCCTATTTATATACCTACAATTTACAACATAGAATAATGTGGAAGAATTGGAAATAATACAGGGAGATGGAGAACAATACATAGATAAGATGAGTATTGCAGAAAGATGCACGTGCATGCAGTGATGCAGGTGTCATCTTTCTGTCAAGGGCACGTGATCGTAAAAGACGATAAAAGTCATAATTGCATTTTACTGCATTACTCCCGTACATTCTCGAGTTCGTATATAACATTGACATATACGTATTACAATATAGGTCATTAATGTCATTATATTTCATGACTACATAAATTACAATTATTCTTAAAATGGGCTATTATAGATTGTTATACCACTATATATTAAATTACCTATTCAAATCACTGTATAAAACTAGCCCTATATTCAAGACCAATATAATTCGCTTGGTTGGCGTACACGGATTTCGGCTCGATGCTCGATGTCGCCAGCAAGTAGTGCCTGCTCACACGCAGGCAGGTACGCAGGGAGGAAGGCAGGCAGACGTGGGGCACTGGGCCAGCGACCTGAGCCGCGGAGGTCACGTCAGGACCACTGCGTGAATAATTACACGAGGTAGAAGGGGGAAGCCAGGTTTCGGCAATGACCCTGCTGCTGCCCGATGTACGCCTCCAGCATCCACACAGGTCATCAACATATTTCACATTTTTTCGTAAAAAAATATTTACTACCACAGATGTGATAATATCACTGTGTATATATTTTACATCGGTTTAAAATAGTAATAAATCTTAATAAAAGTTAAATAAAAAAATATTTTGTTTTTTCCTTTATAATGAAAATTATGTATTTGTTTTTAATCCTAGCAAATTTTGACTTGACATCATTTCTATATTGAAATGAATGATCACTCCCTACTTATAAATTCTCTTATAAATAAAAGAGGATAAAACAAAATCTACTAGTATGCAAAATACTTTCATGGTTTACTTTTGCTGGCAATTTTATTCATCCATTAAGTAGTCACTGATTTATTGATATAGAAAAGAAAGGCTACACCCTAAAAAAGAAAAAGAACAAAAAAAAAATTAACTTATGGAAGTTATGGATATCTTTTTTGCGTAATGCTAGGTTTTAAAGATATGTTATATGTAGTCCTACAAGATGTATTGTCTCATACTTTTTGTTGCTATTTTTAATGACAACCAATTTAGAAAATTGTAAAACCCGTATATATCATCTATGAAAGACTATAATAAAATTCTTCCTATACATTTAAAGCAAATTTGTCTAAGTTTTTACCTACTTATTTTAGATCAGGGTCAACTCATAGACCCTTCAGGATTATACATCACTAGCGAAGGTCACGATTTTTCTCAGTTTTTCGTTTACTAGCTGTTGTTTCGCGCTAGAAAACAAAACGGGGATTTTGATGAATTTTTATTGATTATTACGTATTATATAAGGTAAAAACTAGCCACACATGATTCAGAATTATGATTGATTAAAATATTAATGAACATTATATATACCTGCTTCATTAAGGTTTTAATAAAGTCGGTGGCTTTATTATGTATATATTTTACCTCGTTTATTTATTAATCACAATTTTAAAAAAATATTCTTTGTTTGAAAAGGTAACACCAGTGAAAATTCAGGACGATTGGGACCACAAGATACAAAACAGTAATTTTTATTGTTCTAATTTGAGAGCTATTTTACTTGATTGAAAGGTAAAAGTAAACTTAAGCCGGTATTACATGATACAATTTTTCTAATTATTGTATACAATTTTTCCTTACAAGAAAACTTAATCTCCATTTGTGTGTATGGAGATGAAATTTTCTTGCAAAGAAAAATTGTATACAATAAATAGAAAAATCGTATCATGTAATATAGGCTTTAAACTATTTGTTATCAACATATATATTTTTTTATTAATGTTATAATTCATAACGAAATAAAAATTCCTTATTCAATCGCTACGGTTGTTCAGTACATAGACAAACTTGGATCCCGTCAATTAAAAAAACAATAAAACAATCACATAAATAGTAACTATATTACAACATAAAAAATATTAGAATGAATGGTTGGAAAAACAACGAATCAAATTTTAAAGCTATGCATCATTTGAGAGTCGATCCCGGGCCTCCGACGTGGCAAGTGAGTATTCACAGAACGTCGATATTTGTCAGAAGTTGATGGTAGATACTCAAATTATGAGTAACAGAGAAAATTAATTTAAATTATACATATCATAATAAAATTCAAATAAAAAGCAACATTGAAAAAAATATTGTGAAATTATTTTACAAATTAATAACAGTTCTCATTTTCCCACAGTTTTTCTTAACTTTACAATTTACATCTTTAGAGTAAACGTAACCTAGAAAAAAATAAGCAAAGTCATTTTTTACAATCTAAATATACTTTCTTTTTCAAATATTTAATTTAAAATTGCATGTAATCTTTTAATATGTTACTGCTGACATTACTTTTTTTGTAATGTTTTTTTTAGAGAAAAATAAATACTTCATGCATGAGCTATGATGGTGCATTTAATTAACATGGACGCTATGAAACAGCTCTGTCAATCCTCGCAGAGTTAACGTGTGTTCCAAGTACGTAAATTACTCGGTCCGGAAATGCTTGACGATTCGAGTGACCGCTACATTCAGTCGAGCAATGTAAAGCAAATGTACCCGGAAGTAGTCGGAAGTTCTAAGATCCATACCATGAAGAAGAATTATAATTTAAGTGTGCACTGCATCAATAAGTTCAAAATAATAGAAAAATTTGGAAGAGTCCTTCTCTTCGGTAGCTGTTAGGAATAAACCCATCAAGTTGGCGACAGATTGACATTATTTGTCACTCAATTTACTTCAACTTGGATTTAAATTAATAATTTTTGAATGTGTTACAACGCGAATACTGCGAACTTGCATTTAAATTCAATCTAAAAATCACGATTTTTGTCATCACAACGCTCGACTTGCACCGTGTTAAAGACGTTAAAGTCACTTGTTAACATACATTTTATGAAAAGTGAAAATTTCTTTGAAAATCTACTAACTAAGAAAGAATCGCATTACCTGGATTGGAGTTCGGATCCCCCCTCTCCATTTGAATTTAACATGGGCAGAATAGGTACTTTCACTAATCCATTTTCTTGATCCTATAGGTCACCTCATCCTTTTTTTTTTTTCTTTTTTTTCATTCACGTTTGGCTCATCATCTAAATGAATTATCACAGAAATTTATTCACGTTTACAGCGAGGTGATGTGTTGCTGCATAAATATTTAACTTAAAATCTATAGAAATGTTTGTCTTCATGAAAAGTTTCGAGGATGAAAATTGATGGATAATTCAGTTTCCTCGTTCACTTCATTAGTAAATGTTTTTATTTTAAATTATTTAAATTAATGATACGCTTTTCAAACTGCCATGTTATATTTTTAAAATAAACACTTAAAAAATTATAATAGTTGAAATGTTGTTTCATGTTTTTCACACCTACTTAATTTTTTATTGTGATTACTTAGAGCTTTTATCTTGTTCACTATGCTAATAAAGATTGTTTTATTTTACAATTTATGGTGCTACGTTTTACTTGTAGTTTATTGTTATAGTCATTATTAACAATTAACAACACTTATCAATTTGTAATTAAGAGCTAAACTTGTTAAAAATCACATAAGAAAACACTCTTATACTGTAAGTATATCAACTAATGCAATTTAAACCAAATGTAGCACACAAAATAGCATACTTAATCTTAATAGTATATTATCCAAAATATAACACGAGTTAATGAGCTATCCGTCAGTATTTGCAGATAAGAATATTGTTAGGCACGTTTTTTTTAATGTGTGCTTTCTATAAGGTCATAGTATAAATTTTAAAACATAAAAATCGTTAGTAAAAAAAAAATAATGTAGGGAAATGATTTTATTTACTTGTTATAAAATATATAAGAAAAATTTGACCTAATACTTTTGTTGCTTAAAAAACGCAGACAATAATAGTCATTTTAAAATGCATATTGAAAAAATATTTGAAAAAGTATTGGAAAATGTACTATTGTATTATACGTTGTTAGTTTTTTTATTGCCATTCTAGATTGATTGTTTCTAGCGGTTGACTTCGGTTGAATCATTCAATCCTAAACATGACCGCAACCTCATTATTATTATATTATGTCACATACATAATTTATGTGTGTAACTTCGTTTTACATCGGAGGTTCCATGGGTCAAATTTTAACTACTTTTTAATAAAAAAAAAATGTCAAAAATTATGTTTAATGATATTGATTTCTTTCTATTACCATGTACTATGCTTTACTCGTGATATTTTTGCCGAATTTAATTAAAAAGAATTCATACATTTATATAGAAATTAATTTTATCTTTTCTCTAAACACCTTTTTCACCTTTATTTAATTAGAGCTACTATGAAAAATATATTTTAGGTTTTAAATATTATTTAAATTGTTATGTTATTTAATTAAATTATTGTCCACAAACAAAGCGTTTGACTTCAATGCAAGTTCATATTGCGTCGTAAAAGAAGTTTTATTTTTTCTGAAACCTGTACGACACGATACAATTTTCCCTTACAAGAAAACTTCAACTCCATTTGTTTGTACTTGGATGAAATTTTCTTGTAAGGAAAAATTGTATGCAAAATTGTATCGTGTAATATATACAGGCTTTACTAATAATGGAGACTTCAGACTGAATTAGCCAATTGTTTTTCTTCGTGTTACTTAATTGATTACAATACAGTTAATATAAATTACAAGCAATTATTTTTATAATAATACCTTTGAGCGATGTCACACAAAAGATAATGTGCAGTGAGATCAACAAGGTGATACAAGTTGAGCTAGACTGTTATGTGAATATTCTATTAACTTTATAATATGCAAGACAATGCTGTGCGTGTTGGAAGCTATATATTTTCTTTATTTTTTTCACCTCCAGGCTGTTTTTTTTTTTTTTTGTTATTGTTATACCTATTAAATAAAATAAACCGTACATTTATTATCGCTCACAGCTCAGTGCTGATAAAGTGATTTATGTTTCATGCAAAAAAGATATTTATCTTTACTACTTTTATATTATACTAACTTATAAATAGTACATTGTTTTTTTGTCATGCTTATTATTTACACATAAATATACACTAAAATATTCTTATGTATAATATATTATGCTTATAATATTTCAATGTGGGCTCAATATTATATAAGTATAAATGAAACATTTAAGTAATTGATAATGTTTTGCTTTTATTTATTTTATTAAATAATACAAAAATATTAATAATGCAACAGTTCAATAAATAAGAGATAGAAAAGTGAGTAGAGGAAAAACATTAATTTACATCAATGTGAATACTATCAAGGCAATAAATAGGAATAAATACCGTAGCATACTAGAGAAAGAATTTGAATGATGCTGCTTGTTCATTCATTGCTCCAATCAGAGGACCGTAACCTGAAATAAAAAATGTAAAATTTAGTATCACATTTAGTTTGGGCAACAGAAATGAAATTTCTTTCATTAAATGCACTGAAAATGTACTCAAAGTGTTTGTATTTCTGTGAGCACTTTAAGTTGATTTGTGTCTTTTACTTTTGAAATAAAGCTTACTTTTAAATTATAATCTTTCAAGTTATTCGAACGTCTAATTCTACAGGATATGGAATATCAATGACATCGGTGTTTTGATGTTCATTGAAGGATGAAATTACAGAAATCTAAGTGCATTCCTGGCATTCCTGATGCGAGTGATTACTTTTTAAAGTCTGGTCCAGCAGTCACCATGACTCTGGCGTGACGCGAGTGGGCAAGCTCCTAACATTAGGCAACCCCTTTAACACCTGCGTTATTGTGTGGACACCTTACAACTTTAACAGCACTTTGCAGCAAAAAAAGCATAATAATAATAGTTTTTTAAACGAAGCTGAAAGTTAATACGACTTGTGATCCTACAAATCAGATATTTAGCCAACAGTGGAAAAATCAATCGTTTAAAGGTTGCATGTATACAAAAATGCTGGTTGCATAATAATATAATTATTGAAAAACTTTACTTTATCGATACTTTTACAATACACTTACACGCAAGTGTATCAAGAATAAACAAATTTGGCATTGAAGTATAATCAACAGAGACTGAAGCTTCCAAGAATTGACATTTGTGATGCAAACAGTAAAGTTAAAACTTATATTTTAACAGTGCACGCGATTGTAATGAAGAACTAAATTGATTACAAGTTACAAGTTCATCATCATTCTTGACAAACTGGAAACTGCGTTTACTTGTGGAGATATTTGGTATTTGGTTTACCTCGTGGCACCAGGATTTCTGGTTGCGGTTGTACTGCAAGGATCGATCTCTACTTGCGCTGCGCTCCGTACGCCAGCTGGTGAGCCTCCTCGGTGTTGAAGGTGCGTCCATGGCCGTAGCTGCTGCTACCTCCATAACCACCGCCGCCGCCACCTCCGTGCTCGGAGTGCTCGTGCGAGTGTGAGTGGGCGTGTGAGTAGACGGGCTTGGAGATGATCTCGTAGGTGACAGCCTTGCCGCCGCCGCCAGATGCCAAGCTCTTGAGACCAACGATGGCAGACAGCATCATGGACAAAAGACCAACGAGGAGAGCCTTTCCTGCTAGAGCAGCAATAGCACCAAAACCAAGAGCACCAAGCATCGCCTTCATCATCATCAGACCCATAAGAAGAGCACCGGCACCCTTTTTGTCCTTGCCACGGCCTGCAACAAAAATATTTATATTACTGTACGTACAACTAATTTATCAACTGTGCCAATATTATTATGAAGAAATGTAGAGATTGTTGGACCAATATGTCAGCATAAAATTGTGTCGATCCTAAATAAGTGGTTTATTAGAACTATGAAATAAGAAATAAGAGTGTCTTGAATATAAATAATTATAACAATATAAATATCTTAACTGAGTTGAATGTGATGAGTATGGACGTATTAATAAACGATGCCTAAAAGTTCACCTCAAAAATATGTGATACGGATTTCTTACTGTTGACAGGTGCTTTACTAATTTTATTGAGGAAATGTTTGTTTTTTTCCAAAAGGTCTGTAAAGATTTTATTAAAACGATTGAATGTCGACCTGAATTGAAATAGTTAATGACATGCTTTAAACCGAAGACTCTAATTATGTTTCATACAAATAATAAAAAAGGAATATAGAGGGGGGTTAATCCTAAAATTATGTTTTTAATGATAGTAAACATAAAACATGTAATTCAAATGCGGTTGTTCTAAATGCAAAAGTATGTTATTATGTTCGTTTCAGTACAAAGACACAATGCTTCAATTGTCATGTGTTTTTTCAGCACCTGTAATTTAGTCAATCCAGTTATTTGATTCTACGACAACTTCATTGTGTTTTGATGCATGTTTTACTGTTCAATTAATTATTTCTTTAATATTTGTTTATTTATTTCACCACCGTCAAGAATTTAATGTTTTTGCAAGTAGTATAACGTTAAATGTGATTGGAAATTGTGAAATATATTACTTGTTGTTAAGTTCTTTAGCACAACATCAAATTTAAATTAATTGTAAATATGTATGAAGCATATGCTATGCATTTTATGTTTAATTATTAAATTTTTTTGTTATCAAACTGAATTCGCACTTATGATCCACTGACTCACCGGTCTGGGCATTCAGGAAACCATATTTCTCTGCCATCTCCTGTCCGACTTTACGCATCTTTCCCAGAGTCTCCTCATCGAAGAGGCTCACGCTGATGGCGTGTGTGTCGATGTAGCGAGAGACGCGCTCCAGAAGGAGTCCGTCCAGCCGGCCCTCGGCCACCTCGGGTCCGTCCTGGGCCATGGAAGCCATCACAGTGTCGGCGGTGTCGCTGGACGAGCCGGACGACCGGGCCTCTCCCTCCTGCTCGCCTGTGCCGTTGTGTTGCACCACGCTGATACTTGGTAGCAGCTGCAAGCACACACATATACCGACCGTAAGTCAAGTGAGCAACAAGGCTCACCATCGAGCACCAACACCAACAATTGGGGGTATTCACAAAGATCTTTAGCAAATATTTATTTTCATTGCCAATATCATGCAGAGAACTTAAAACCTGGAGGATAAATCGATGCAATGATTATTATTATTATTGTGAATGCCTCCCCCTATTATCTTATAAAAAAAATAATTAACTTATTATTTGACAATAAGTGATAAAATTTATACATTTTTTTACAGCGGCTGGACCAGTATCGTCAAATATAGTTTATAACAAAATTTTTGTTGGATTAGAGTAAATTATTTTATTATTTTTTTCAGCAATTTCTTCCACCTTACAAGTTTTAGTGTCCTCGCCTCTGAAAAGTTGTCTCAAAAAGTTCCTTGACAAGCCTTGTTAATCACCATGTCCCGTAAGTATAACACTGGGCATGGTGATTAACAAGGCTGCAAATATAAATTTTCAGAGGCGATGACTGTACATAATGAGCACGATATTGATGCAGATTTAATGAACAAGCAATAAAAAAAAGGCGAAATAAAAGCAAAGTTTGCATTTGCAAAAAAACATGCAAATTAAATATTTGAATAGAATATGTAATGGTACTTTAAATTAAATGGTTAAAATTCTTTAGTCTTTAAAATGTGAATTTTGTGACTTATGTTACTTTTTACTGAGGTTTTACTTCATTACACCTCATAGAGTGTGTAGTATTTTTACATAATTTTGTCTCATGGTACAGGCTTACGTTTATACAATTTTGTATAAAAAAATTAATCGTTTTTTAGTTTTTCTTTAAATATTTTTTAATTTTTTCCACAAATAAAAAATAATTAAGCAAAGAACCCATACTTTGATGCAAATCAAACTAACAAAATTAATCAGTAGTGCAACAACACAATTTCCACATGCAATTGTGTGCTGCAAATTATATTTTAATAAAATTAACCAAATGCTCCACATGCAAATTTTAATTTAAATTTTCTTGCACATTTTCTTACGTTAAAAATGTTTTTATATTGCAAATTTCTAGTTTTTATATTTTTTCCAATTATTATGTTAACACCTTTTTTCTTTGCAGACAGCATGCAGGCGTGAAGCACGTCAATAACCTCTCTGATCATCAAAATGTACAAAATATTTCAAGGCAATTTTAGGTGCAATGGGCTGGGCTAAAGAAAAATCCATGCCCAAATTTAAATAAGCAAAATGCATAAAAAAAACTGGCATGCAATACAATAAAATTGTTACTTTTCATTTTGTGGATACTAAAAAGCATGTATATAAATTACTACATTTAGCATATAATAATTATAAATTAATTATAATTCAATTGATTTACCCTGTAAGATTCTTGCGACTCCAAGCGATCAACAAGAGAAACCAGGTCCAATTTGAGGCACGCTGAAGAGTAACTGTGGGCACATCGCTTGCTGAGTACCCGTTGGACAATTTGATTAGCATCAGATACAGCGGGTGCAGCAGCGGTGTCATCGAGTGGTGCAGCTCCAGTATCCAGATTGTTCCATTGTTGAGCTCGAGCTGCGGCGAACCAGGTGAAGCCGCTCAGAAGCACAAACACGTGAAGAATAAGATTCATGTTGATATATTTTTAAATGATAGAAAGAAACAAGATGAAATAGCTAGTTGTTGCTTGTATTGCTAGCAATGAACAAGTGATGATATTACATCCCTCGAGACAGTCTTATATAGTGAATGGGTGGACAAAAGATGCAAGAGGTGGAACGTTAGTGAATGCAGTAATGTTAGTGGAGCATGACCAGCAGCCTAAAGCTAGTCAGCAGCAAGACACTATAGCTAGCGTGGACACTGGGCAGGTAGCGGGCGGATGGGAGGGCGGGTGGGGAGGCAACAGGAGGAGGATGGGCACATGACGCTTAACTCGACGAATATATAACAAAAAAATAAAAAAAGAGAGCGAATAAAAAAGACGGAAAGCAACTAGCATTATAGTAGAAGCAATTCCTTTTTTTTTTTATACATGCCTTTTGATGCACAAAATAAGAGCAACACATTGCAAGAAGCGTAATCTAACTGATTTTTAACATCTTATAAGCTATCTAGTCTTAAAAATCCTTTCTCGTTGGTTTTAAGGTCATTCTTGAAAATTGTTATGGATGGATAACATATTAAGAAGAAAATTTATTTTGTATATAATTCATTTTTTTTATCTATTTATTATTGATTTTCTTGTTATATAATTATGTGCTAAATTTATTTACTATTTTTTGTCCAAAAATGATTTAGGAAAACTATTGTTGCTACAACATTAAAAGAAGCTTATTATTTTATATCCTGTCAATTTCTAAATTTGCTAGAAGGTGCAATTTACACGAACAAATTAATATTATAGCTAAATTTAATACCCTGCAGGGCAATCAAATTGGTGTTATAAAACCATTACAATTATAGGTCATTTTCTTATCTCACTTCATTGATAACGTCCTAAACTGCAAACAACGTTTAATCATTTTGATCACCTGGTCCTGGTCTTCGTGTACTTTGTAAATGTGAAGAAAATGATTTATTTTTATTATTAACGGTGACCATGTAAAGTGTCTCTTTGAATATTGATCCCCGTTGCATATAACGAAGCTTTATTCAACATATTGATACAAGAACACAAGTTGCTGTTTAATGCAGCATAAAGATAAAGGAGAGCGAATTAGAAGCATTTTAATGATGTAACGGGAGGAAATTTTGAAACACTTTTTTTAACAATTGATTTGGCTAAACCACAGAAAATCTTAAAATATATACGAGATGCGAATTTATATTAAACTGCGGTTACTATTAATTATACTGCAGAGGTATTAGCAGAGTGTGATGCTACTGATGTTATATAGCTGGCCAGTACACGTGTCTCATGATTCATGAAGTATTTTGTTGTAATGACCATCACGGTACAGCCAACAGACCATCAGAATAATATTACGAGCTAATGATCCGTTCAATTGACTCTCCTTTATAGTTGCAGCCTCAGGCCTATACAATTTAAATCTAACATACTCTCTTATATTTATATATATCACGTACCGTAATTTTTATAACAAAGCTATAAGAAAACACTATCGCTATTTACTTTAATTACGTAATAATTTTATTTTTTTTTTTAAATGGGCAAGTAATTTTCTCACAGAAAGCACATTCATCCCATATAGATGCAATAAGTACAAATTTTCTGAATTACTTTATATAATATTTACTAAAAAATGGTATAAAATTCATTATTCAAAATTCAAACACAACAATTGAACTTTCAAATTTTTTAATTTAAAAAAATACAGCAATTTTATAATAAATTTTAATAATATAAAGAAAATTAGTGTGGCCATGACAACAAATAGAGGGTCCTCTGAGACAGACCAAGTATGTCCGCCGCCCATGCGTTGTTGCACCGCAGGCTAACTAACCTCTCCTATGACTATCATAGTGTGTAGTCATTACACGACTTTGCGTGAGCCTTTCACGAGTGATTTGTTGAACCAGATCCTTTAAAAATATTTGGATTTTATTTGTTATGACTCAACTTTTTCATTGAGGCTACAATGATTTTAAAAAAATTAACTTTAAATTATTTTTGTTTAAAAATTAGCTTAAGAGTAAAAATTTCCCAAACACATTTAAATATATATATATATACATATATTTTTTGTTTTATAATATAAAGTGCAAAAAATTATAATAATATTAACACTATTGTTATATTTGTAGAGCATTGAGTTTTTGTGAACATCAAATTTAATTTAATTCTCATGGAAATAAGTTTTAGTAATTACTCTTGAGTGATATGATTGCCAATTATTTTTGTGCAGTGATTCGGTACTTTGGGATTTCCAGGCGAGAAGGCTAGTGGCCGGTTGAGTAGTGGTCATCATCTCTGTTGCTATATAGTCGATACAATGATATTCACTGCTGCTGTTGTTACTGCGGCTGTGGTAACGGCGGCAACGGCGCGCGCGAGGACGTGGAAATTGCCGCGTCAGATGCTCAATCCTGAGAGCGGCGGGCGGCCGACGGACCGATGGACGGACATTGAGGCGCTAGCTGCCAAGAGGAACCAGAAGTTCTCCAGCTCTTACTGCGATCACTTTTGTTAAACTCAAGCAGTTCTCGGAGGTTGGAATTCTGTTTTGTTTGCTAATATTTCAGTTTTTGAAATGGGGGGATGCAATAGAAGTGAAATTTCAATTCAATTGACAACTTACATATTTTTTTTTATTACATATTTGAATAGAACATCTCGATTTATGAATTATCAAATTTTTTTAAGATTTTTTTGAAACTCCCAACACCCTCAAGATCCCTTTAAAAGACGTTGTGACGTCATAGTCATGCAACGTCCACTATATACTTGATTGTTAAATATTTACATTACTATGACGTCACAGCTTTTTACAGTACAATTTTGAGGGTGTTAGAGAGTTCAAACAATTGAAAAAAAAAAAAAATGACAATTCATAACTCGAGGTCCCCTACCCAAATATGAAATAAAACAATTTATTTTTTTGTCCATTTTGAAATTCGAACAGAAAGGTCAGACAACTTTGCGATTATTAGCGGCCTCCTCGCGAGTCTGCAAAGATGTCCGCTCGCTCCCGTGGCCCCGGGCATCAAGTTCTCAAGACGGATGGCATTCTGACTAGCCGAGTGTGACGTTCTCTTCTATTAACCAGGACGATCATTGAATATATATAAAAAAAAAAATAGGTGCTAAGCTAAAATTGAGGACATAAAATTTTACTATCATGGCTATTGTTTTTCATTTCATTTCTTGTTTCTGTTAGATGGTACCATTTTTTTTATTTGTTGCACTCTTCCCTTTGTACTATTCATTATAATGGTAATAAAATTGACATTTGAAACAGGAAATACTATTAATGATTTTTTTATAGTAGGACAAGAAATATTTAAAAGCTTACTTTTCAATACTATTTTATTTAAGTTTGTTTTATCTTTTATTTTTATAAGAAACATGTTTTATCATTTGTAGCTCATCGTTTGTCAGTTATGTTAATTAATTTCTTTAATTTTAAGTAGAGAAAAGTTATTCAAAGAAGAATATTTGAGGTTCAGAGACAGCTACATGACAATACACTTATTCTGGGGTGTTTAATATGTTATTATATATCTGGCTCACTTGTACTAATGATGTATTAATTATCAATACTGTATTTATTCATAATATATATTTGCCAGAATATTATCAATTTTTTATGTCATACATTATGTCAATAAGTGAATTTCGGTGAGAATAAAATTAAATTGAATTAAATATTGATGCACGGTAGCGAGCCACAAGTCTTTGTTTAGTATATTGCTGGCTTTATTGATTGAAATAAAAGTCTCACATTTCTTATTCTTATTTTAGTGTCTGCACTCCAGAGAGCATTGTTGATGACTGGTATATTTCAAGATGTGATAATAATTTTGTCTTGTGCGAGTAAAAATTATTTACGATTTAATAAATTTAATACAGAACTTCTAAAACGTGTTCTATATACGTGTACACGAAAAAAGTTATAAGCGTAATTTCAAGGAAAATTGCATCGTATGTCGGTTTTACGATGTAAGTTTTCTGAAATAAAATATTATATATGTATTATATGTTACCAAGATTTTAGTTGTATAATAATTTTTGTACGTGTGTATTTTAACCAAGAATTTGTTTGTATGAACTATTGTATTCTTTATAATCGGATTACCTAACGTGTAGTCTGTTTTTTGAAAAAAATATAATAAATAAATAAATTTAGCTCGTCCTCTATAAGGACTTTTACAAGAAATTTACTTACAATTAATTTAGAACATGTTCTAAATTAATTGTAAGTAAAAACATTGTTTGCAAGTCATGAGGTGGTCGAGAAAAAATTATTGCAAGAAAAAATTATAATGTATCTTGAAAAGCCAGTAACTTGGTACATTCTACTTTACCGTCTTTACCCAGCTATCTGCATGAATCTTTTGGTTTGTGAAGTGGCGGGTTGGTATTTTGGGACAGTTGACACTTTTATCGACATGTATGTCCCAATTAGAAAGCTGCATGTGCTGTTCTCCCATCGTCTAAATGTAAAGACTCTGATGTAGCTTTATACTTTATATATGCACATCTCAGAACAGCAGAACGTTGAACGTTGCCAGTTAAAAAGTCGATCTCCTATGCAGGATAGGTGGATTATTATTATTTTATTATTTTAGGATAGGCAGGCTACTCTTCTCGCCTAAAATAAAAAATTCATATCTTTTTGTCAGGGCAGTAAAGCAAAGTGGCAGAGTAAATTTCCGACAGTCTCTAATTTGTGCAATGACATTTTTTTTTTTTTTTTTTTTTTTTTAGTGACACTCTTATGTTGGTGACGAAGCGAAATTTAGTTTCAATTAGTTAACAATACATACATGTAACATAAGGTTTTAGAACAAAATTTAACTAATAAACATAAAATATTTTTAATTATTTCGAACGAAAAAGTTTTGAAGCTGATGTATTCACTACCGCTACGTCTAAGCCGAATTTGCTGATTTTTATATAAAAAATTTATAGCTATTTAATCGAGCTTTGACTTTTACTGGCTTGCTTCATGGTCTATCATTTTTCCGCTTAAATACAAAAGTTACAAAAATCTCCTCTTTTAGAAGAAAAAAGTAGAAGAAAAAGAAATATATATAAAAAAAAGAATCGAATCGAGAGCAACAATCTGCCGCCCTGTTGAGCCAACAATAGTCTTTGTTGGGCAGATGCTAGATGGCTGCTCTGGTGAAGCACTCGGTGCCTGCTACTATTGTCTGATATCGTTCCCGTTAACTTATAAGCAAGAAGAGGATCCGATGGGCCAGCTTGCTTATATTATGCGTCCTTAATTTGCAAGGAACGTGATGCAGTAAAAAAATAATAATAAAAAGAAATCCCTTTCTTTCGTATAAGTTCTTGCATGCCATGATAGAAGTGAATATATTTGATTAAACAGCACACGACGAACACATTGGTCATGAACCTACATTTTCATTACAAAGTGTTTATTCCGATCATTTTTCAGCACAAATATGACAAGATTAATGTTAAGTAAACCTTGTGCGTTGGTCTACTATCATGTTATTTTACTGTATTGGTTATTTTCGTAAATCTATCGTAATAATTTTAATACACGCTTAATTGTATCTTCATAGGTATAGCGGTATTAATGTTAGCACTTTTGCTGCTTTAAAATTTATTAATATTTTTGTGTGCAAATAATTACTTACACCGCTTTGTATGCAAACGTCGTATAGCGTATTGTTTTGTTGTTGTTTTTTTCATTCAAGATATGTAAAGAAAATATACGTGTTGTGTTGCAAAATCACCTTTATTTACATGCATTTCTTGTAAAAGTAACGCATTTAGTGAAATAATTTTGTTTGGGTAAAATTGTCTTAAAAAATTAGCAGTGCATGGTATATAAAAAACTGTCTATACTCAAATTCAAATTTTTATTCAATCATTTTGGTTGTATAGTGACAAAATTAGATTACGTCAAGATAAAAAAAAAAAAAAAACGGACACAAAAAGAAAACAAACAAACAGAAAACAGCAATCAAAACAATTACATTATACAGCCAAAAATAATGCCAAAATATACTTTTTAATACAAAAACTTCCTGCATTTTCCAACTCTATAAAACATGTAAAAAAGAAAGGAAAAAAATATACAATACAAAATGTAAGTAGAAATATAAAAAACTAACCAAACATAAACACTGCCTTATATCATTCAAATCAATAAAAGAAAATTACTACACTATTGTGATATAATATTATTTGTTATAGCTGCAACATTAAAACGATTGCTCCACAGGTTAAGAATTGAGTTATTTTCAAAATATTACAGTCAGCTCATCTTAGCAATTAATTAGTAATATAAATTTAATATTTACTACGACATCATGCCATTGGTCGAGAATTTTTGCTGGAATTTTGTTTCCTAAAAATATATCATATTTATATATCTTGAAAACACATTAAAAACTATGCATTCATTTTAATTATAACTATGCAGAAACTCCCAAACCCTCAGCATCGCTAGCCATGCACTTAAATTTGATTTGAACTATTACCGGGTTTCCATTTATTAAGGTTAATGAATTAAGAAGTAAATGTGAAAGATATGAACCTTTTCTATACATTAAAAAAAAACAGTTATTTATCTTATAGTTATTAAATTTTATGACATGTACATCCTTTAAAGATTTGTCAATGGAAAATAAAACTGTTATTTTTAATAACAAGATAAAAATTATGTATATTTTTAAATGCTGTTTTTTTATTGATTTTTCAGTTCAAAATTTACTTGTTTTGCGTTCGTTATGGATTGTAATAGCGGAAAGCGGATCTGACAAATTGAGCTTGTCCTTTTCGGCGCCTTCTTTGCCTCGCCATCTCAGCTGTTTTCGTGGGCTTAGCTTACCGTCAGCCATACGGCAAGCAGGCACGCCACGGCTGCACGAAACGTGGGAATTGAGCGTCTGAAAATTATTATAACGCGTGGTTATACGAATTATATCGAGGCCTCTTATTCTACGCTAAGCACGGCCAATTCTCACAACATCAACCATAAAAGTAAAGCGTGGTGGGAAAACTATATATCATATTATAGCTCTATTAAACTAACCGCAATTCCATTTAAATAAATTGTTTAAATATTAATCATATATATATAAAAATATTATATTACATGTACGTGTTGCAAAGTTATTGTGGTAACGATAAGAAATTTTCATCTTTTATAAAAAGTTATTTAGTGAAAATAATGATAAAATGTTCTTCTTTTTTTGTTAATCGGGATCATTTGAATTTATTTTTTTCATCTTCCAGCAATTAAATTGAAATTTTTAAAAGATAAGGTATACGTTAGTGTATCTCTGCTAACGTTAGTTTTATGTACTACATGAGAAGGAGAAAGTATAATCATTTAAGATTGTGTTGAGATATATAATCACTGACCATGAAATAATATGTTTGTAATAAGTGCCCACCTTATAACAATGTAGGACCTGCCGCGGCCACTTTTGCATTTCTCAGAGTGTCTATCATTTTTTTGTCCAAATATCCGTATTTCCTGTACAATGATTACATATCTCGCACTTAATAATTATGTCCATTCTTATTAGTGTCAAACTCTGTGAATTTCTAAACAAAAATTTTTGATTATTATTATTTTTTAAAGAGTTTGTCATTGAAGATAAAGTAGAATTTTCAAAAATGTAGAGCAAATGAAATTCGGCACATATATAAACATATAACATTAAAAGATGGAAAGGTCTTCCTGTCGTTCCTTTTATGGCAATGCAGGAATTTAAGATTTGAACTCGTACTACGTGCAACACGCTTGACTTAATTTTATCACTGTTATGACAACATTTACAATCTCAATAAAGATTTATGCAAGAAAATTTGCATGTAAATATAGGCCTTCAAATATATATGCACAGTTTTAATTACTATCATTTGATAATTTAACCACAGTCTATATATGGCATATCAAAATATGGTATATATAGTGAGAATGAAAAAAGGTTTGCAATCTACTTCTCGGTTACAAGCAGCAGCGTAATAAACCTAAAGGGAGTGTTTCAAGTTTTCATTCCCTTGGTTGACATATATTCGATATATTGATATTATAATATTAAATGTGTGAAGGGGATGTTTATGTAGCGAGACAGCTTGTTTGCACGATTGTGTATCCAGCAATACCAGCAATATCGACTATTGACTGCAAGACGTACCTTTCGTATTATTATAGGTACTGTTGTCGCCTCAGAAAATCTCTCTCTGCGGCCCCGTAAGAATAACACAGGGTATGGCGATTATCAAGGCTGCAAGTGAGAAATTTTCCAGGGCGGCCAGTGTACATTACCATTACCCTAGCTTTATCTCTCAGCCTTTTGTGCAGTCTATAATATATGGAGGAAAATTTCAGTATTTTGGGAAGATCGTAAGACTCATAGTATATAGTTGCTTTTCTTATACATCTCCCTAAAAATTGCAAACATGCAGCTCTAAAAAATCAGGCGGAAGTAAACGTCTGAGTTTTCCGGATACACAACAACATATTGACTAGAAAACTACAAAATACTCACACCGTCTGAAAAAGTTTTTTTTTTAAAAAATTGCATTTATACCTTGTTGAATGAGGTGGCAGTTATAAAATACTTTTTTAACTATAAATTAAATCTACTCTCGTTTAAAAAAATAGTTGAATTTGTATTATATTTTATGTATGTTAGTGATATTTATTGTATAATATATTAATTGATTAATTTTACATTTGTTATTACTTGTAAAAATTTGCAACTTAATAAAAACTCAACCAACAATATATATATATATATATATATATATATATATATAATAACAGCAACCAAGAATCAAATTTTCCTTATATTCATGGTTCAACTGATTTTTTTTATTTTTTTATTCCTGAATCAAGTGTGCATTTACGAGCAGAACTATATAATTAATGTAGCTTGCACTTTTTTCCCCGTTAATTCAAGGCTATACTTTGATCACTTAGATTCGTAGTTATTCTGCTTGTAATTAATTCTTTGCTACGCTCGTTGCCTTCATCAAGTCACTTTGCACCTCAGTCAGCCCCAACAGATACTCAAAAGGCGTGACAGCAGACCGTCTGTTACACAAACGCTCTGGCATAAGTCCACATACTTTAAAAATATATGTAATAATCAAGCTAATCCTTGAATTATTAAGATCGGAACGACCCTTCAAAACATCGAAGGAAAATAATATATATAGTTCCTGCAAAGTGTTTAGAAACAATAGAGATAATATTATTTCCAGCCAAGAGCCCATCATTTCCGCCATGAAAATTTATTAGAAGCAGTGACGTAGCAACGTAGCACCAGGGATTTAGCGTGGTAAATCGTTTCGCTCCCCCCTCCCTTACGTCAATGAAAAAAAAAAAAAAAAAATTGAGAGGGTTAATGAACTCTGTTTGAAATTAAATAGTATATAGTACTTTAAGGTATATATATTATTTTTTGTACTTTAGTGTACAACTAAAAATACCAAAGTACTAAAGTACACAAAAGATTCAATATTTTATAGAAGAGAAGTATTGAATAAAAGCATTTTTTATACTTAAAATCTATTACAGACACATAAATTTAATACATGATAAATGATGTTTCTTGTTATATCTATAATATATAGATATTATATATAATTATATTAATAAAAAAATATATAAAGTTCTTTTGGACTGCAAATAAAAAATACGAGATTAAACTTAAATAATAAAATATGTGGAGTTTCTTGTAACTTCATCGATCTTATTCATCAAGTGTAAAGTATTCACTCACTTTTAAGTGCCATTCCGAGGGTTGTGCCATTATGTTACATATTTCAAAATCCCTTGTGATGATATATATATGATCATGATCTAGATTTGCAATGATTGGTAGACGTGAATATTCAAATGAAAATATATTTTATTACAATTATTATTATTCCATTGAAATAAATAATTAATTATAATTTCAAAATTTTGCTCGAACATATGCATGAAGAAGTTATTATTAGGTTTTATATTGCAGCTGATACGGTTAAAACGTTAAAACCCTAGACTATATAGTAATTAATGGTGTAAAATCAGTAAAATATATATTCTAAAAATAAAAAATAAAGGAAGGGCGGGGGGGGGGGGGGACACTGACGAAGCTGTAGTCTCTAGTTTTTATATTTAGCGTTTAGCGTGGGAAATATTGGAACAATAAAAGTGCATTTTTTAGCATTCAATTGATATGTCCCTCTCCAGATATTTTACCTGGGTCCGCCGCAACTGTTGAAGTAATCGAGTTCGGTCTACAGTTAATTAAGTGTCACTGAAGCTCACTTGCTAATCAATCATTAATTAATGATTAATTAATTTAAATTAAGTCCCTGCATGTACCCTCTCTCAAAACTAACTTCATGGTTAGCTAAATAACTAAATTTGTGTATTAAAAATAAATGGCGAGATTGATAAAAAAAAAAATCATTATAAAATCGATTATATAATATCTTTACATGAATTGAAACAATCGTGGACAACATTTGTAACATTTTTTAATTAAATATTAATACAAATGTAAATATCAACGATAAACCTTCAGAATGTAAGGGTAGAGCAAGTTGTGAATTTTCCATCGCATGTAACGGCAGTAATGATCAATGGAACGTGCAAAATAGCTATGGTTTATGAGAAAGTCTTGCGGTGTGTTACAGATCTCACAAGCGCATCCACTGGCACAACAGACGCTTGGCAGGTCATTTAAATGCAGTTACATTGGCCTATACTACACACCAAAGTGCTACTCACTTCTCACAACTAGTGCGGGAAATATTAATTATGAAAATTAGTTTCCTTATAATCCAACCAATCAATTTATATTTATATATTCATATTATATATATTATAATTATTTGAAATTATTTTACAATAACTGCTAACAAGATTTGTATTATAGATACCCTGAAAATTTAAATAAGAAGAAATAAAAGTTATGGATATTTGTGAAAAAAAAATTTTTGGATTTACAACCGAGAACTCTTTTATATTGTAAGGATTAATGAAGCATCATAATTTGAGTTACGTGTGTTCCGAGTTTGGAGATTATTTTTGTGTAACAAAAGTATAGCGTGGTGTATCGGCCATCACCTCTGAAAGGACGTTCATGGATGAAGACGTCAAAATTTATATCCAAATTCCTAATATATTCAGAAAATCTGAGAAAAATCAGAGAAAAAATATATGTTAAGTTTTATTCACGTCACGTTTTCATTGTGTCCTGTCTTCAAAATATCACATCAAAATAAAATGTCTCACATGTTTTAGTGTTGTACGGGGGACCAATTAAGGCAATTAGTCGGCACTAGAATACATATAATAAATTTGATTTAATATTATATGAAGCACATGATTTTACCAAATATTAGGATCACGAAGAGCCGGGAAGTTAAATTTTTAAGTCACTTGTGACCAGCATCTTGCAACAAAGTTAAGACGAGAGGACAAACATTATTAACTATATTAAGTATTAAATTTGCAAATATTCATATTGTTTATATATTTGTTGAAACACTTTATCTTAAGGGAACCAGTCTCCAACGCAAAGTTTATACTTCACAGCACTTTTGTTCCTCTAAAAGTTTTAGCAGAAAATTATGAATAACTGTTAGAAATGTTAGCAATATTTTCGTAGGTTTTATGCACAGTTATAAAATTTGACGTAAACAAATCTTGTATTTTAAGGTAAGGTGCGGTATTATGGCATGATGTATTCATGCAAGTTAAATTGATTTATCATACACAACGGTATTATTATTAACTGAAAATATTATTTATTATATTTATTTACCACTTCATTTATCATACAATTCAAGTATGGTATGCAGTTTCATTAAAATTTTCTTTTAAAAAAATGACGTTACTTATTATGTATGTACGTGTCGTGCCATGGCACTAATATTGTTTAACTAACATTAGTTAAAAGTACTAAAAAAATAAACAATACATTTTATTATTTCATAATATTATAATTTGAAATTCGGTACTATAAGAAACTTAAATTTTAATCCAACAACACACAACAAACAACAATTTATTAATTTTTGGTGTGAATATTGTTGAAAATAGTATTAATTTGACTACGTATTTCTCTATTTTTTATAACTACGAGCATTTAACGATATTCTAATAAAAATAGTGTAGCTTCAGTCAAAGTTTCCTATAGGATATTTTAATTATTAAAAATCAAAATATTATAAATATATTATACTGTGGAACCCCAAGAACATTTATACATTCATTCCTTTTTGTTTGTTTTCCAATTGTTAACAGCTAACAGCAGTACACACATACTGAAAAGTCATGCAATATGCACCGCATTACTTATGCAGCGTCACAAAGCTTGCATTCTGCATTCTGCACAAAACTATAAGAAAAGAAAGGTCTGCAGGCAAAGAAAAGGTAGCAAGCAACGTAGCGAGCATGCAGCGAGCAGCCCGTCCATGCAGGCCAGTAGGCAAGCGCATTGTGACACATTCTCGTACGATCAGGCCTGCTTATATGCTCCCGTGACGTGTGTGGAGCTGCCCACGTCATGGGGTCACGAACGGCCCCTCCCTCTCTCCCTCAAACTCCCTCCCTCCCACCAAGTGCTCCAGTTGCATGGAAACTAGACGCCACAATATTGTATAACTAAGGAAAAGTATTATCAATATTGTTATTATTAAAAATAACAACAGTCAATAATTTTATATTCCTGTTTTGTCACTTTTATGAATTTTCTATGTCAAGTTCAATAAATTTTATACATTAAAATAAAAAGGTGACTTGTATATTGAAAACAATAGTAAATTATCTTTTTACGTCTACTTTTGAAAATTTTAGCTGTCTCATGGTATTCTTAAAGATTGAACTCATTTTTCTTTTTTACTAAAAAAAAAAAAAAAAAAGTAATCATGGTTAAAAAAAACAGCACTATTCTTTCGGTGGATACAAAGGATGAATCTCCATCAATTCGTTAGTGACTGAATAATAACTAATTTGCTGTGTTTTGTCAGTTGAGAAATTCGATTCTAAAATTTTCTATGTAAAAATACTAATTAATGATTTATCTGAATTTCTCAGTGGTAGCTATAATTCAATTTTGGTAAACCCAATGGCTATTTAATATCTAATTTGTGTTCTACCAAATGAATTTTCCTCTTTATATTCTGCATGACCTTTTTTTTTTTGCACTATGACAATTTGAAAATCTCCTACAATATTATAAATTAATTGTATCCCAGATAAGTTCTGCTATATAATAATACTGTAAAATTAAACATGAGACTAAAAAAAAACATAAAGCTTGGATGATTTGTTTTAAAAATACAATACATGTCTTCATTAACCTATTTTCAATATCTGACTTCTTTGTTAATTGATTAACTTTTCTTCATTACGCTATTATACCACTACGCACAATATTAATCTATTTTCGTTCATCACTACACAAAGTTATGCAAGCATAACATTTAATTAATCTTACTCAATATTACAATACAAATTAAGTTGGATTTTAGTGCTTTTTTTTACAAGATTTATACGCTTCAATTCAACCCACTGTAATTATCATTGTGATTATATAGCATACTAAATGAGAAAAAAAGAACTCCTCTGCATTTGTTGACCTGAATTAGAAAATTTTATAAATTTTTAAATGATCTTCAAATACTGTTACTCACATATTGTATTTTATATTGTTGTTGTTGTTATATGAATTTGGGTGGCCATATAGCACAATTCTACACAAATATTATCTAATTAAAAACCTGCTTGTTTTTGGTAATGGGCTAATCGTGAGGATGTTTTTATAAGTTTCACATAGTGTTAAGGTCATTGCTCTTTTTGTTTATCCAAATGTCGGTCCCCTGGACGTTAGGTCAAGGCTAAGGTAGGAACCATCTTCAGCAGGCGGCGGCAGCAGCAGCAGCCAACCAGTTTTCCTGCACGGAAGAAGAAAAAAGAAGAAAAAGGAGGCGCTGACCTAATAACCGTGAAGTTAGAGGTAGTGACGTCACAACAGGTGAATTATAAAAAAATGAATAAGTAGAAAATAAAAAAATATATGGATAGTGGTGCCACTAGGTGAGATTTGTTTGAACTATGTAGTATCGTAGTTGTGTATAAATACTTCAAGTCCCAAGCAATAGTGCCTCAGTTGGGCGGTAGAGTTGGTAATAGATACAACTAAATATCAAAATTTGCCCCCTCATTTGCTTATCATTTTTAGACTCACGGGGTGGTAAATTTTGTGTTTCGTTTTTTTGTCACATTTTTTTAAAAGATACACTTGTCACCTTGGAAAATTTCCCTCTTGCAGGCTTGTTAATCACCATGCCCTGCGTTATTCTTACTGGGCATAGTGATTAACAAGGCCGCAGAGGGAAATTTTCTGAGACGACAAATGAACATTCGAGTCACTTCTCAATTGTCTTAAAACTATCTATTTACTCCTGCATTATTCTTAACTTTACTCTTTTTCTTCTAAAACAAAACTGAAAAGAGTTATAAGCGGGTATTATGAGGCATTATTCTCTATACGTGTCAAAATTTTATGGATAGGTAATCGAGATTATCTGTTTTATTTTTTGGTAAGACAAATGTGTAAACAAAAAAATCGGTTCCAATCTAAAATCATTGATAATGTAATAATTATTGGTTAAAAAATTCAATTTGTTTTGTGGAAGAGACCAGTTGCATTTTTTTAATTTTGTTTTTAAATGTTGCTAACTAATGAAGATTCCAATTATTTGTTTGGTTGATAACCTAACTAATAATTAATATTGGTCACGAAAGCAGCGGGAAATGCAACGTGACCAGTAGTTTGAAACTTATATATTTATTTTGTATACGCGTTAGTCCATTTCTGTTTTAAAATTATAATTTTAATTATACAATTAAAACTTTAAATTACTTCCATTAAAGAATATTTGCTAAAAAATTTAATAATGAAATAATTGTTACAAAAACATATACTTCATTACTTCAGCTGTCGCTTTATCGGAGCATACAAATAAGTGGATGGTTTCCATCACCAAAATCAGTGAATTAAAGTTGACAAACGATTGTTGTTTTAATATTATATTCATGAAATTTTTGTACCATACATTTTCTTCGCGTTGAAAACAATGTAAAGTTGTGTCCACCTGAGGGTGGTATAAAGTAATTGTATGTTCAGTTTGCCGTCATTATTTTGTGTTTCAAAATATCACAGCTGCTGAAAAAGTTGCATAGCTTGCAGGTGATATAAAATTGAAAAAAGCGACCGGTCTTTACCAAACTTACGCGTGCTTTTATGTTTCTGAACTTTGTGGAGCTGAACAAGTTGCATATATTTCAGGGGCTTGGCTATGACTTAATATTAATATTGTCTGTACTTAAATGTGATATCCAAAGGAGTAACAACAAAAATACGTACGGATATCAAATGCACATAAATAAAACGGAATTTTAAATAAATAAATAAACATTAAATAAAAAATAGTATACTTAATAATCATAAACTGACCATTTGATAAATTCAAAGCAGTAAATGTTTGCTGCTAGAACAATAGGTCGTAAAAATCATGTGTAGAATAAGTTGCATATCTACCAGGCGCTTATAATTTTTATGTCACTATAAATCAAAATGTTTACTCTCAAGATGGTCATGACGCATGTGTTTATTGTTGTTTTCAATTATCATCCTTAAGATAATTTCACTAATTGTTATATTTTCCTTTCCCCGGGAGAAAGTTTCAGTTCGTACTTGACAAAAAAGCAAATGACGTACTGTTAGTATAAATGATAATCTTTTTTTTTTTTTTTGTTTTCTAAGGTGCGAGTTGGCAAGTTGAGAGTATTGGGGCATTTGTGGTTTCTTTTCCCTGGTTTTGCTGACGTCGTCAGGTGCAATAGTAGGTCAGCAGGCACCGGCCCGTGTTGGTGCGTCTGGGGGAGGTTGGGGGGGGGGGGGGGCGGGAAGCGGATCTGACTGAGGCTGCCTGATGCCTTCGGCCACCCGCCCGCTTGCTCCAGTAGACTGGGTCAGTCACATCCTCCTCGTTCCTTCCTCTCCCGCCCGCGCGCCACTGCTCTCATTCCCGCGCGCCTACCACCTCCAGCAGCAGGTAACAGGTAAGCCAGTCTTGCGTGTACAGCCGCTCACAATTCACATTATACCTTGATGAGATAATTTCAATTGATCATCGTCCTAATTTATCATAACATATATAAAAATTTATCAGACTGACAAATTATTTTATGCCGTAAAGTAGGGCTTCATAACTTCCTTCCGGGTTTAACATATTTAAATTAATAATAATTGGATACAAATATGCTTTGTACATTAATAGTTATTATATATTATATAAATAATCATTCCATAAAAAATATGAGTATAAAATAAAAATACTGTAATAAAAATATGCAGCAGTAAATAATTTACCAGCAAAAATCCAGAATCAGAAGTGCATAGTTTTATTACAAATTATATTAAATTTTCTCGTTTTACACTATAAAATTGTATGACATGAGCTTGGTTTGTATAAAGTTTAAATAAAAAATAATTAACTATAGAACAAAATACAAAAATTAACATTTAACTTATAATACAAATAATTAAGCTGATTAAATTCATTAAGTTTATTTTTACTGAACACATTACAAATTATACATTAAAATTTACGTTCCCTGCTTGCAAATGTTACAATTTTTCATAATAAAAGTTGCCATTCCATTCTTTCTATAAATTACATTTATACCAGTGCCATAAAAATAACTAACATTTGGCAGCCCATATCCTTATACATTAAATTGAAATCATATTAATTATTTGAATATTAAATTTGTAAAATTTGAAGTCTAGATTATTTCTTTCGTCTTTCATTAGATGCTGCACTAAATATTTTATATTCCGGAGCTCGGGCAGCAAGAGCCGTTGTCGGAGGGTAATATTGTTGATATGGATACAGTGAGTCGGGGGTTAGGGGTGAGTTGAAGGTAGCAGCGGCCACGGGGGGTTGTTTCACCTCGTAAGATACCCTGCTGGAAGCACCCCCACCCCCGCGTCCCCCGCTAAAGAGCGAGCGAATCAAGGCAGCCCCCGAGAACACCATGGCCATGATACTGGTGGTGAATGATTTTAACCCCAGGGCCAGTGAGACCAAGAGAAACAAAGGAAGGGCAAAGATCATCTTCACTTGCAGCGCCAGCATCAACGGTAAAAGAAAACGTCGGAATTTGTTGCTTCGAGCTGAAACAAATAAAAAAAATTACAAGATTTAAATAATTGATTGATTATTGTCTAATGTTAGTATAGTTTATGTATTTCATAATCATTGTTTTAGTAATTAATAAAAATTGATTAGTTTTTTTTTTTAATTTATTTATGCCGCCGGCATGTTTCATCTAAATGACCTACTAATAAAGTATGATAAACAAAGCCTTTGTCGGCCTTGACCGCTAAGTTTTGTTTCACGGTTGTCTTCTCTCCCTCCCCTTGACTTTTCACTGATGAGGAGGAGGAGGTAAGACACGCGGAAGTGACCTCGATTACCTCAAAGTAAACCACGCGCTTCTCCCCTACCTATACTAAAACCAGCCAATAGCAACTTTACCTAAAATCTTCTCATTGGTTGAGTATTCTTTCTAGGTAAGAGACCGACTTACGATATTATAAATAAGCGGAGCTTTTGGGGACTTAAATCCCAGAGCTTCGCTAGTGCTTGCTTCCATCGTCTCTCGAGAAAAGCTGCATGCTGCTAGAGTCCCCTTTAATGATGCAAACCTTTCAGCAACTTTAATACACACAATGATGATAGATGGAATATAAATACTATAACTTTTGAACTATAATAAGCTGTTTTATAATGTAACATGTCAGTTGAAAAAATAAATATTACTTAACAAGGATACTAATTAAGAAGTAGATTCATCATTTTCAATGCGTATTAATTGATTTTTGTTTTACTTTAAAAGCAATTTTATACATATTTAATAAATAACATGTTTTACGATGTTCAAGATTATTTTAAACAAAAATGATGCTCTCCTGTTATTAGATTATTTTTTACGTTTAGTTATAAGATTTAATTTTAAGTTGTTTAATTGTGTTTGTAATGATGTATGTGAATTGTTCTTGATTTATGGTCTATACAGAATATAATAAATCTATAATTTATAATTTCTATAAAGTAATATTTAAAAATCATATCTAATTTTGTTATTCTATTGAATTAATTATTCGAGAAAAACAATTTAAAAGTTCCATCAGTTTACCTGACAACAACTAGTAGTTTGATTTCTCCCACGGTGGAATGAATCTTTGTTAATTCACGTCATCAGCGTGACGTTCTATGAGGAAAAGTACACAATTATTCAAAACGTCTGTCATGGAGTGATGACAATCGATCATTCAATATTTTCTCTTTCTTTTAATGGCAAGAGCACCAAATTTCTTCAGCACCTTGCAATAAATCTCAGGACAGCACGAAAACGAACGTTACCTTACTCTGTGGTTGATCACATTGTGAATGGGCATTTGCCTTTTTCAATCCACCATTTGGGTTATTTATTCTTTTTTTTCTTGTCTTTCCCTCCCATTTTATGTATTTCTTAACCCAATAAACAATTATTATTATTATTATTATTATTTATTATGTTAATTATGAAATTAATTGGCTGAACTAATCTCTCAAAGTTGCAAATCTCTTCAGCAGCTTCAGCTAATTAGACAAGGGATAAAGTTCATGCTGCCCCGCTGACATCTAACTGTCACAATTCGAGCTTGTGATAGAAAAATCTAAATCAATATGATAGAACTAATTTATGTTATCTCCTTTGAAATTACATTCATAAATTATGTTAATTAATATTATTGTAATTTTAACATGGAAATTCAAAATTCAAGTATAACAATTTCTTAGGTTATCTCTCTCAGCATGCTACAATTTTAATGATTAAAAAAAAAAAACTCCCACCCAACCACCCAGAAGAAGTTGAAACTGCGTAATTTTTAAATTTTTATTTATATAGCCATGGTTTCATCCTACACCAGCAATATGCATGCATTGCATTTTTTACGTGAAATATTCACTTTATTGTATCATAATAATTTAATATTGACACGCCTTGCAGTTTGACATAGCGAGACAAACACTCTGATATAAGAAAGTGGTATAATTATGTGATAGCAGCATCTCGTCACTGTTGCTTATTTTAAAGTCTAATTTAAACTTGTGGATTTTTACATAATGTGAAATTACTAGGGTTTTTCACGCTCTAACATAATATATGTTACAGCATTAATGTTGTCATTATTATTTTTTTTATATTTCCCATGCAGCTATAGAAGCTATGACTCATGAGAGCAGATAAATCTCTTATTATTTTCCTCTAAAAATGTTGCAATATACAATTTGCATGATGAAAGGAAGGGCCAAAAGTGAACCAAATGGACTTCTTTCCTTTTATAGATTTTGCATTACTTTTACTTATGACCTTTTAAATGCTGCTTTACAAATTGAAAGTTTGTTTACAGGAAACCATAAAGCTTTGACAGTATATTTTATGATTGTGCTATACATTATAAATTTATAATATAGTACAATTCGCTCAGTTATCAATTTTAAGGGGCAGAGGGTATCAGAATTTGATAAATTGGCCAATGTAGTATAAAGGTAACTATAAAACGAAGTTAGAACTGACCTTTAAACTTTTAACTTCAATAGGTTCATTGATGCAACATTTTCAAATGAGTAAACTGTAGACTCCTTGTCTCTGAAAAATTTCATTTGGAAGCCTTGTTAATTGCCATTGTGATATACTCATAAAGCATGGTGATGAACAAAGCTGCAAACGGAACTTTTCAGAGACAACGAATGTACACTCGTCGCCTTGGAAAATTTCCCACCTGCAGCTTTGCTAATCACCATGCCCTATGTTATTCTTACGGAGCATGGTGATTAAACAAGGCCACAAACGAAAATTTTCCGAGGCGACGACAGTACATACATAGCGGTTGCGGCTCAACGCTTTCTAGCTCCTACAGTGTATGCAACTTCTTCTACATCTCAACTACCGTGAGACTGGTAAACTAAACTTGCCTGCCTGCAAGAGAACGGGTTATTGCAAGCAATTCTTCAGCTGATAATTAGCACGTGTTTTATGTTTTATGAGTTATAACTTGATTATATTTTATATTATTATATCTATCATAAATTTAATCACATGATTTTCATATTAATAATAAAAAAAAAAAAAAATCTCCCCAGAATTTTTATGTTCTGTAAATGAAGCAAAAAAATCTAATGAACGCATCAAAAGAAATAATACTATAATAATGATATATAGAATGTAAAAGTTAAACAAAAATTATAAGGGACCATTATTAGTTATTAGGTCCTATAAGCCTATGCATTAGGTCTATTATAAAAAAACTTTAGTAAATCAACAGGTGATAATTTAATTAAATGGAAGGTGAAAATTGAGTGGTAACTAGAGAAAAACTGATCGCTCGATCTATATACTGAATGCAAACAAGAAAAAAAAAATGTAGAAAGATGGAAGAATGCAAGAAAGTCAAAGAGTGAGATAGAAAATTAAAATTTGATGCTTGCTGTAGGCTAAGATAAAACAGTTACATCTGAAGCGGCGAGCGGGTGAGAAAGATCGAGGTTGATGACAAATATACCACTGATGATGATGTGATCAGGTCTGAACAGGTAGGTGTAACCTGTTGCTAACCTTGCGGCGGTGCGAGAAGGCCCAGGCCTAGCTCGACGTGTCTTCGTGGCGCTCCATTGGCGGTCGCCGTGGGCAGGTGCACACGCACGCTGTGGCTCCGCAAATAGCGGTCCACACGCGCGCTTATCTCGCCCAGATGGCCGACGTCGCCTCCACCGTCACTGCCCCCTCGCTGGGAGCGCCTCCGTTCCACACTCAGCAAACCGCCCAGCAGTGGCACCGAGCTGCACAAGTACACCAGACATGAACACCAAATCAGGAGTTATACACTCTCCATTACATTTGGATTAGTTGACATGCATCAAAAGAAAAGTATTGTTTGGTGTCAACGAATGTATTAAACAATGCACATGAAAGTTATATCACTGAATTTTTATGCAATTAAACACGTGAAACCACATGCTTAGTCAAACGTTTATAGATTTAAATATTATTTTTACTTAAGTAGATATTGAAGTGATTTCCAAGCCAAAAATGCCCGGGCATGTTCCACACTATACACATCAAATCTAATAAATAAAATACAATGTATTTATCCATGCACCAAAATAGTACATATATATAGTACAGTCATCGTTTCTGAAAAGTTCTGTTTGTAGCCTTGCTAATCACCATGCTCTGTGAGTATATCACAATGGCGATTAACAAGGCTGCAAAAGGGAACTTTTCAGAGGCGAAGAGTGTACATAACCAGACATAATAATTCTAGTAAGAAGAATAAAGTTTAATACAGTGACATAATTTTTTAATGTACAGTAATTTCTATATAGTATACTGCTATAAGTTGGGTGGAAATTATTAAAGGCAAACATGATATCTTTATCATTGTGCCATGTATTTGGCACAGTATCAAGTTAGGAACTTAAAGGTGTGGACGACTTACGGTATAATTATATAATCAAAAAATAATAATAATTTATAAGAGATATGTTTACGACGTAAATAAATTATGCAACTAGTTTGGTTTGATATCCATTAAATTTATTGAAAATTTTAAATCCTCGGCACACATGTCAACAGAAGTTCATTGACCTCCTCCAGAAATGCAACCTTTTTTTTATACGGTTCATGTTTTTTTTTGTATGTTTATTATATATTATAAGAGCATTTTTAGACAAGTTTTTTTCACATATCTTTCTAGGAAGTTTTATTTTAAACTTTAAAAAAAGGCATCAAAATGAGGGCAAGTCTATATAATTTTAAAAACAGATGTAATTATGCTTCTAAGAAGACAATACATCAGTCAGTCTGCATACTTGGCAAGGGAGAATTGAATGAGTTCAAAACTTCAATTAAAATTTAAAACCCTTCTTGTCCTATTTACTTAAAAACGAATTATTGCAGGTAGAATTTTAAACTTGGAACCCCCCGCAATTATTATTTAATGGTATTAGTGTAAAAAAACAAACAAAAAAATGTCTCTTACGACAACCCTTTCAGTTTTCCGAGCACCAGATATAAGTGGAAGTATCCACTCTGCAGGTCATATTGCGGAGATTTGACGTTAAAACTTTTCAAAGGCAATAATAATAACATTGCAATAATTAATCTTCTTGTAAAGCTTTTGTAAATGTGCATTCATTTGCAGTTTTAGTCAAATTAATTTTACAATCCTTCCTTGTGCAAGATGTCGAGGCTTCCTGTTCGAATTTAAGTTTCGGATACTGTCAAATAGGTTTTTATAAGGAATAAGGTTATTGATGCATCTATTATTGCACCTTTTTTAAAATTTAAAGACTGGAAACCTTAAACTACCAACCACTTCCGGAAAGAATAAAAAATTAATTTCTCTGTATCCCTTAGTGATTGTTGGACTGAATATTAAATGCAAATTATAGTGCACTAAATTGCATCTGCAGTAAACATGGCAACATTTACAAAAAAAAACAAACTTTTTTTACAATAAAATTGCAATTAGTATCAAATTATTATGGTCATTTATATTTTTTTGGGTGATACATTAATAAAATTTATGATATCCAGTAAAATTTTGTAGTAAAATATGTCAAATGATGGACTAAATTAGTTCAAGATAATTGATAATTTGAGTTTTGAAGACACGTGAAAGACCTAAATATCTTAAGCAGTGAGCCAATTATTAACAAACTTATCTCACTAGCTTAAAATTTGAAGAAATATTTTTTAAATGGTATAATAATAATATTCTAGTACTGTTATTAGTGTAACTAATTTCACATAATCACCTCTCTTTTAGATAATAACACACAAGAATATTTAGACCCTTATTATAAATTACGTGAGAAATTAAGAGTAACGTTAAATAGAACATGATACAAAATTAATAATAACAACAATTCCATGCAATGTTAATAATAATAATTATATATTTATTATACAACTTACCTTTGAGTATCGTAATCATCAATAAGTTTTATAAATCGTTCTCTAATGCATCCCATACTTCCACACTGGACATAAATTTTCTCTAATGGATCTCGGTACTTGTCCTGTTGCTGCATATAAGGCTGTTGTAACGTGGGGTTACAGGGGGGTAACTCGTCACCCCTAGAAGCGCCGGGGTACAAACTCAGTAATATCACAATCAGAGTTATCAGAGCCATTCTAGCAGCACCAAGTAAACTGTCCTTCACAAACCAATTGTAAAAAAACTAGTGTGCCCTAGACCCAACCGTACAATGTTCTTATACCTTCGTAATCGTGAACACCTTACTATTTGGCAGGTCATCATGGTATTGTCTTAAAAATAACATCACGCTACAAAGGGTGGACAGCCATCGTTCAGTTATATAAACCTGACTGACTCCTATTACGAGCTTGGAATAAATTAAATATTTTAATAAAATATTATGTTATGAACATATTTATTGAATGGCACGATTTATCTCAACGTAACGTATTATATTATTATTATTATTTTACTACATATTTATATTTATCATGATTAAATGGACCATAAATCATTAATAAAATTATTTTAATACCTAGCTTTTTCCACTTCATACAAATTAACATCATGCATCATATCAACAATGGACAACATACATGAAAAAATTTTATTGCAGAAATGAATAGAGGGTACCAAATTATGCTATATACTCTGAATTTTTTCAGACTTTTTTTAGACCCAGAACTATTTTTAAATAATTATTGAAAGTGCGGCCACGCCCCCTGGAGGCGTCAATAGGCGTCCAGTCTCTATCCTTTTTATTAAGAATTCAGGGGTGCCAACTGAAATCACAGGACGTTCAATAATTATTTAAAAATAGTTCTGGGTCTCAAAAGAATCTGAAAAAATTCAGAGTAGCATAATTTGGTACCCTCTATTCATTTCTGAAATAAATTTTTTTCATGTATGTTATCCATTATTTTAAAGTGAACTTCAGATATAAATAAACATGTTTTTTTCTATATAGAAATGATAGTAAATAATTAAATGCACTTGTACTGTACATACATTTCAGTATTTTTCTGCATTTGTATGTATATTAACATTATTAACTTAATATTTTCCATGCATTTAGCTATGATTTAGCATGTTTGTATGAATATTTATTGTATTCTTGTTAATGGTACTACTTAGCTAGTGGTCTGTTTTGAATAAAATAAATCAAATAAATACATAATTAAATAATTGTATATATAATAGTGTATAATTAAATGAATAAATGAAGTACAGGAACACTAACACTAGATAATAGGATTAATGATAATTTGATTGCAGTGTTAAGCATACAGTGAATAAATAAGATTTCTCTGCAGTGAACTTTAAAATATTTTACATATAAAAGATAATATAAAAAAACTAAGATGTTTTACATGTAGTATGTTAAGCTGCTACATTGAAATAAACTTGACTTCCTTTTTGATTAAAGCAGTAATTGCGGATTTATGTGTACGTGACCTAATTAAATTTTGTTCATTATAAGTAGGTTATGTTATCAGATGAAACTGACGAGAGGATATATCAATACATATATATGTAGTTAGAACACGTAGTAATAATACGTACTTTACACATCAAGTGTCATATACATGACTTGAAGAGTGATCCGCTATAACCACTTACTTGGCGGCTGGTGTGTATCACTAACTTATTAGCAACTATAACTTGTGTGCAAATATGCCCTATAGCTCATGTCATATGACCTATATATTATTATTATTATTATTATTATAATATCAGAATATGAAGAGACAGAAAATAAGTTGAGAATAATTTTTGCTATAAGGTAATAATTAATAATTATAATAAAAATATGAAACTGTAATATGAGGGGGGTTTATTTGGGCTGATGAAGCGGTGATTTTTTTTTTTTAACATTTATAGTTTAACAACAAGGGCAAATTTTTGTGGGTAGTCAAGCAAAGTAGCAGAGCAATCGAAGCAAACAACAGCTGTGTTATGTATGGGTGTGTTCATGTTCTATAGCCCGAAGGTAGCTGGATACCTCGATCCTCATCAGTAGAGGCGATGACGAAGAAGAGTTGCTGGGTGCGTGAACACATGCGAACCAAACTCTCCTCTGATGGCCAACACCACACCAATACACCGTTAAAATATCGTACAGCTTTTACCACTACCGTATAAAAAAATATGTATCAAATACGTTATGTCTAAAACTTGATCTTGAAAAGAACAAGAAAAAACACACACACACTGACCGACTATACTAATATTATATATATATATATATATATATATATATATATATATATATATATATATATATATAAGAAAAAGTAGCTGTGAAAACATAGAGAATTAATAACATTTTTTGTAATTATCATATTTTTTTTAACTATGTCAAACAGGGAAATGATTTTTTGATCCAACGTATAATTATTTGATTATAAATTATGTTTACTTTAATCCATGCAAGTAAAATGCTTTCATTCATAACATTTTACTTGAAATGAAATTTAAAAATTTGATAATCACTCTAAAGACAAGTTTCTTTTTAATTTTAATAAAGAAAAGTAAACAAAATACTTTGCATACTTTTTTTTTTATTTCACTTTCTATTGCATTTCTTATTTATAATCTATATATCTTATTTTTATGTAATAAAATCTTGTCTATAATTCTTATTACCTTATGAATGCTTGTTATATTATGCATAAATGCGTCTAAGAAAAAAAAGATAATTATATAGAAGCAGGCAACTGACTGGCTGGCATACTTGGATTTGTATACTGCTTGTCATGAAAGTGAAGCTGTTGCAAGCAAGTTGCAGACTATCCAGGCGTGGTATGTATTTATATAAAGATGATGAATGGATGATTCAGCAAGATAAACAACATAAGTAACAAATAAAAGTGTTTTTTATTGGTGAAGATGTACAGAGGTATAAAAAGAAGGGAAGTATATAGTAACTAGCTAAGCTGTGGGTGGACTGGGGACATAAATGTTACAAAGAAGGGTACTTCATGTGGATCATTAGCACATACAGCGGTTTTGTTGAGCAATGACATATTAATCTACAGAAAAAAAAATCAACTAATCTAGAGTCATGGTAAGAAAAAAAGAAAACAAAAAACAATAAAATAAAATGGTAATCAGAAACGGAGAAATATATAATAAAAAAAATCAATACTGCATGTATTTGGTTGAACACTAAAATATCATAGTAAGAAGCGAGTTTGACTGGAAGAATATTATTAGCGCAGTAGAGTATTCTCTTTTTTTTTTAACATAAAAAAATAATAATTTATATAACTTAATGTTTTGACATTTTAAATAATATAATAATTAAAAAATTAATTTACTAAAATAAATATTAAAAATAATACCGAAAATGAAAATAAGTGACGTCTTATATATATACATATATATATATATATATATTTTAGTTATTTAAAATTTTGAAATTAACTAATAATCAGTATAAACCCAAATTTGAAAAATGGGTAATAATTTTCTGTCGTCACTTTCTACTAGCATAACTGTGACTGGATAAAACTACAAGAAGTTTGTTGGTGCTACACTGGTATTTTTGAATCACGCTCCCACGTAATGGAGCACATTACACGGGGTGTGACGATCGATGCACCAGGCGATCACCGGGACCTCTTGCAGTGGTGTATCAGCTTACTGCTGGGTGGAGGCGGGTGCCTGACCACGGAACACCAGCTTGTGGGTGGCGTCCTCCTGCTGCTGGGTGTCTAGGGTACGGGCGTTGTTCCAGCCACCACCGCTGGACGCGGAGAATCCTCCACTTCCGCTAGTGTATCCTCCAGCTCCACCGGTGTAGCTACCGCCGCTTGAGTAAGAGTGCACGGGGTGGGTGACAACCTCGATGGTCTTGGTCTTAGCACCGAAAAGTCCTCCTAATCCAGCTCCGTGTCCACCGAAAAGTTTCTGCATGCCAACGGCACCGGCGATGAGGAGAGCAAGCTTGCCAATAGCCAGAGCCTTGAATGCCATCAGAGCAATAGCGCCAATAGCCAGGGGGACGAGCAGGAACTTGAAACCTCCTCCGAGGAGCAGGGGCAGAAGCAGCTTCTTGATCTTTGCACGGCCTAAAACACAAGAAAATGCAGCACGTAAGTCACAAAGCCTATCAACAGCAATTGAAAGTGAATATTATCGCACTGTGTGGAATTCAAGATAAAAAAAAATGTAACCACTTCAGTGAACTAAATTACATATATTTATGTAATATTTGCCATTTTATACTGTGTCTATATTATTATATCATCACAGTACATATGCAGGCATATTATATTGGCAGCAAGTGAAAATTTTATGAAATAAAGTGCAATGCAAATTGGAATTTTTTAGCTTACCGGTCTCAATACCACGAGCAAGATCCTCAGCGGGCAGCTTGACCTGCAGAGAGTGGGTCTGGAGGAATCTGACAGCAGAGTCCATGAACATATCCAGGACGCGTCCAGAGCGCTCAGAAGGTTCGGAAGGCAGGCTGTTCTCGAGTTCGGACTCACTGAGAGCACGTCCAGAGCGTGAATCATCGGGCACATCATTGATGAGAGTAAGTCCAGGCCCAACGGCGATCACGTTAGCACGAGAAGCTCTCTGGAGGAATGCGGTAGCCTTGACTCCCAAGCAGTTGGCGGTCGATTCCTGGCTGGCGCAATCATCGAGAATCTTAGTAAAGATTCTCCACTCTCCACTGCTACCCTCCTCAGAAGGTACAGCTGCAGACTCAGAAGGATCCACAAGCAAAACCACAATAACAGCAACCATAAGGCCACTCAGCACTGATTCCCATGACTTAAGCATCTTCATGGTGACTATTTATAATTTTTTAGTTGTTGTAACTGTTGCTACTTTAGCTAGCTAGCTAACACTCACTGTTAGAGATGAACGAGTTGAATGCTTCCAATGGTCAGAGATTTTCTTTTTATAACAAACCTAGACCCCGGCTTTTGACTCCTCCCTTCTACTTTTTTTCTTTCTTCCCTCCCCATATGAGTATAGTAGTATAATATCTCCCTCCCCAAGAAAGAGTGAAAGACCTCAATCCATAAAGCTGGGGCAGATCCCCCATATAGGAGGGGCAAACACACTAGGCTGGCTGGCGGCTTGGCTATAACGAAGGACCACTCCTTCACTACATGTGTGAGTGGGGATCCCGCGTGAACAAGCGCGGTGGTTGCGGTGCGGCGACGACGGCAGTGACGGAAGAGGCGGCGGCGTGGCGGAGGTAGCGGAGGCCGATGAGACATCACACATACCATGTACATAGGTAGGTACACACCAAAGTAGAGTGGTGGGGCGCGAGTTAGCAGCAGCCACATGGGCCACGCCACGCCGCATCACCGCACCGTGTCCAGCCAGCAAGCACCAGACGGAGAAAGCTAACCGGAACAGCAGCCACCGCCGTGGCCGCAGCTAGCAATCGCCGCATCAAAGAAGATACCGGCGAAGAAACGCGTAAAATACTTTAATGAAAGCTAGACAAGACGACATACTAAAGAAAAAATCTAAAAATGTATATCAGACACGTGAACACATTATAAAACAACATTATGATGAACAAGTATCTCCGACCGTTTCGTTTTCCTTTTTGATTTCGGTCTTTCTCCTTCAATATGCCCTTAACGTGATATTCAACATAATACGACTGCAAAGTCTTTCTTAGAACACTTTTTAGTTAATAATTAATTTTACTTGGTTTTAATAAGCATACATGTATCTATTAGCGTTATTGTTAGATATATAATAGTGCTGAATACATTGAATTTACATTTTAGCGTAGGACAGCTATCTCAGTGCTATTATCTACCAATCTTTATTAAATTAATACATATTATATACTATAAATTTTATCCCATTTGTATATTTTATACAGTCCAAGAACTTTTGAAATTTTTATTCAAATATTTTATATGTGGAAACAATATATACTTATGTTATAATTTAATATTTTTTATGTTTTAAATTTTAATACCATATTATTTACAGTAGTAAATTTTAAGTAATTTTATTATACTAACGTAATCTATTCTGTAAATGAATCCTGTTGGAATAAAAATTTAAATTTGAATATTATTAACATTAAGGAATTTATGTTTTTTTACAATGTCTTTACCGCTAATACTGCGCAAAACTAGCTAGTGATATATAGGATATATTATACTGGGTAGCAGACATATACCACACATAACATCGTACAATGTTGAGCAATGACCCAGAAGTGAAGCTCACTGCCTTTATTGACATTCATATTTAGAGCCTATACACGTTATAATAGTACTTTATCCTCTCTTGTATTATAATATACCATGCTATTCAAATTTGAATCATTTCACCTACTTTAAAAAAAATAATAATATACCATTGTTTTCATTCTCATTTAGATGCAATGCACATACTATTTTTCTAACACTAAAAAAAATTATGTTCATGCAAATTTTGTATGGTATTTTCTTTCTTTTACAGTTAAAAAATATTATGTGATTATTATATTTTATTTAAAGAAGACCTAGATTTGACACAAATAATTTATATATATATATATATATATATATATATATATATATATATATATATATATATATATATATATATATATATATATATATATATATATATATATATATATATATATATAATATGCATCATGAGAGTGGAATGATGAAGGAATGCAAAATGAAAAATGGAAAGGAATTAGCAGGACACAATTGTGACGTATAAAAAAAAGTGTTCTTCAAGTGCAAGTGAGGTATATTAGCTCGAGACGAAAAGTAGTCATAAAAAAAACATAAGAACATGACTTTACTAAAAAGTGATAAATCATTGTTGGATGAGAGCATTGTTGATCACATTTTGCTTCTCCTATATCATCATCCAATGTTAGCTTTATAACATGATACGACGGTAAAAACTTGTAATCAAAATTAGGTCTAAAATTGAAATTTATTTTATATATATATTTTTTTTGTTAACCAAAAGAATTTCAAACATACTTAATAAGAAGAATAAAAAAAAAATCAACGGTAAAATCTGCTGTAAAGGATTAGTATCCTATACAGTGGGGAGAAGAATTAACATTCTTTAAAAGCTGCGTAGACATGCGTATATTGAGTAAGGTATATGCCGTATTATAGATACATAAAAAAGTTATATATTATATTATATTTTTGAGGTCGCCGTTAGTCGACCTTGCATTTGGAGTTGGGTGGTTGGTGGCTGGAAGGTTCGGCTGGAGAGGGCGTGGTCAGGTCACCATAGTCGCGCTCATCTCGATCGACCTACGCGATTCACCTGTAACACCTTCTAAGCTCGTAAATTGATTAGAATTGAATCTTCATCGCCGCAATCTGATATCACTCAGCGCATCTTAACATTATAATATATTATTATATGTGTCAAATATAATTTGAAAAAACAAACTAATAATCAAGATTCTTTGTCATAAAGAAATAAAAAATGTAAAAAATGTCAGAAGCTTACGCAATCTAACAGAACTATTTCTATACGTCATTATAAATGGCTGGCTTACAGAAGCACGCGTGCTTCATATGTTTGTTTCGTTGCTTGCTCGTCCAACTGCTGCTCCAAATTAGTAAAAGGTCAACTCATCCAATGCTGCTTTTTTTTTCTCCTCTATGCCAAAGCTCTATTTAATAGCCTAAAGGGAAATTTAAAAACAAAAATTTAAATAAATATATAAAAAAGATAATGAGTATTGTTTATTTTCAATAATAATATAAAAATAAAATAAAAATTATAAAATAAATTAAGGGTATAAGTACAAAATCTAAAACCATCATCAACTTTGTTCTAAAAATATAATATATGATAAAAATTTACTACAGTGTGTACTTGTTTCATTATCAGTAATGTATATTATTGCTTTACGATGTTTGCAGGTCTTGCACGGGGCGAGGGATGTGCAGATAATGGTTAAAGTGGAGCACTTCGTCGAGCGAGCTTGACGACTCCTCCTCGGCTGGCATTGGCCTTGTCTTCTGGAGGCCTGCTGGAGGCCCGCTGGAAGTCACTGGATGGCTGCCCGCCGCCGCGATGCCTCACATAGAGCTGCTGCCAAGAGCAAAGAGGCACGCTCACTCGGCCGGCCAGCGGGGTCAAGGAGAGGAAAATGGGGTAAATTCCACGACAAGAGAGCTCGAGGTGATGGAGAGAATTTCAAATTATAACCTCCTCCTCATGGCAATAAGTTAAAAATATTCTCGATCACATGATGCCTCCAGCTCAGGCTTTATCATGAGGTTTGACAAATTTTTAACTTAATTTTGAGACTGCAGATTTTTAAATATAAGCCTATAGGTTGCAAGTGCAGAGTCTTATAATTCTATAGTCAATTTATGATGGTCCGTTGGATAACTATTTATTAGTCTATATATATTTATCATCGTCATTCTAACTTTTACTGAATTTAAAGTTGTATTTTTGATCCACCGTTGAAGTCTCCTTAATTAAACGAGAAAATGGACGCTCCTCTTCTTTAGTGTAACCATTCTTTATTATATAGTGTGAATCGCTCTATTTTCTCTGCATATTCAGTGTATTTTAATGCTGCAAGTGCAAATTTCCATTAACTTCACTACCTCCAGATACTCCAGCTGGGCCGGTCTCGCCCACGTCCTTCAACGGTCCACGTCGCCATGCAAGTTTATATTCGCGATCATTGAGTGTTTTGCGACTTGATTATTTCGTTGTTGCTGTGCCACCACGATATGACCCGCTAAGAGTCCATGACAAAAACAGAATTTCACAAAATTGCTTTGCATCGCCACGTCGCTCATGTAAATCCTCCTTTACAATGCATAATTGCAATGTTTATCTTAAAAAATTCGTAGGAATATTATTGCAATAGTATTCCGCATTTAACCCACTTTCAACTTTGAAAATTCTTTATTCAAATTAACTGTGCTTATTATTTTTTTATTTTTATTTTTTTTTATACATTCTGGAATGTTTGTCAATTATTGTAAATTATAAAAATATATTATAAATTTTAAACAATTAATAATTACTATAAACAGTATAAACGAATAGTGTATAATGAACATACTATTTTATATAAATAAATTGGCACGGAGAAAGATATTATCCATCATGTATTTTACAAAGCTTGTAACTCAATATCACTAAAATCGTGGTTATTGAGAAGAAGCCCATGGGTATATAATATCTTAATTCGTAGATAACTCCTTCGTGAATCGTGCCCACATTGAGTATATATTATAACTGCATGCATGATATTTATCTAAATTTAATTATAAAGAAGAGTTAAGCTGATTAAATAGGCGTGAAACTATTTCACTTCATTATTTTTTATTTATTCTGAACGGTACATTAGGTGCCTATAGTAGTGTGATGCGGCGGTAGCGGCGGCGGTGGTTCCGTGTTATGTGACTCAACAGCTGGCTGGCTGGCTGTTAGCCGCAGCGTGTCGTCACATGGTGTCACGCGCCCCACTGAACAACTCTCATGGTGCAGCAGAGGCAGCAGGACGTGGTACCATCGATATATTATCATGGTGCCCTATAGGTATACGTTGAGGGCTTGGCCACGGAGGGGCTGCAGCCTGGGCACGGCACAGGCACGCAGGCGAGAGGCGAGGAGGGATCCCGGATCCTCCAGGAGAGAGTGGAAGCCGCCCGTCCGCCCGCAGTCCACTCCACGTTCGTACATGCAACACGGAAAGTGATGGTGCGCCCATTGAGTATTATAGAAAGCGAATGAAAACAGTGATAGTCAAATGAATCAAGAAAGGAAGAAGGGGGTATAGGGTTTCCCATCTATGTAATCAAGAAAATTCACTTTTAGTCTTACGTATTTAGAAACTACTTAAGAGAAAAAAAATATTAAATATAAATATTGTAACAGGTCAATGAGTAATACTTAGCTACTAAACACACTACTACTAATCACCACATTAAAATTTTAATAAATGAATAAAAAAATAAGTAAAAAATTAATGTTATAATTTAAAAATTATTGATTATGTATACATATATATGGTTTTATAAATTTAAAATTGTTAATTTTGAAACCGGATATAATTTACTAAATTGAAAGTTGTAACCTATATTCTAGAGCTTAAATTCATCAGGACGTTCCCCTTGAAAGGATATTTGAGCGAGTTTGCGTGCTCAGAAATACTTCGAGTTGATAACAACGATAATAAAGGAAGTTGTTAAACCAACCTTGAGGCTATACAGAGGTGCGATGGACTCTTCGCGCGAGACGTTAAGGGCATTGGGTGTAGCACCGGTAGTTGGCAACACTGACGTATCTTCACCATGTTAATTTTTGATCATTGCTCCTCGGAGTAATTTTTATGCTAGAGCCAAGCTGATTGCTGTAGTATCAAGATAATTAGTAGCCCAAGTGCACAATTTGGCTAAATAAAGCCTGATTTAAAGAAAAGTATTTTTTAGTAATTTTTTAAATTTACATGCATTTTTCTAAAATATAAAAAAAAATACTTTTCTTTAAATCAGGCTTTATTTAGCCAAATTGTGCACTTGGGCTACTAATTATCTTGATACTACAGAAATCAGCTTAGCTCTAGCATAAAAATTACTCCGAGGAGCAATGATCAAAAATTAACATGGTGAAGATACGTCAGTGTTGCCAACTACCGGTGCTACACCCAATGCCCTTAAATATGCTTCAGTACATTATGAGTGAAAAATAACAGCAAATAGTAGTCCTGCGATATAATATTGGATATATTTTTATTATCTCAAATCATATCAAATTAATAGCATATATTTTATGAACCAATTTTAATTTAGACCCACACAGAGTATAATTCTAAGAATTTAGTTCTGAAGCAATAAATTGCTATTTCTTTGAATTTGTGTATCATTTTTTTTTTCTTTACTTTTTTTTATGAAGACTTCAATTCAAAGAATTATATTTCAATGTATTTTAATATTATTCTTAAAGAATACAAGTATTTTATCGTTTAAACTTTTCTTTGCTCTATTTTGTTAGATTAAATATTTACTACTGTACAACAAAAGTCTTGGTCTACTGAACGCAAGTATCAAAAGTTTGATCAATACGCCCTCTATATTTTTTAACACTGTGGCAACGCCCAGGCTATACCTCAAGTATAGAATGCAGGAGTTAACATTATAGCTTTGAAATGACCTACCTGTTCTTTTGTTCTTGATCCTGAGAACAACCCAAAATAGAAAATTACTCAAGACATTTTAATAATTAGTCTATAATTTCAGGATATTTGACCTTTGTTTGAAAGAATTACTGTGAGAAAGGTAACATCCGGGAGTGCATCAGCTTACTATAAAAAATATATACGATTAATTCCACCCATGTACAGTACATACAAAATAAATATTTTTATTTACAACAACTTTTGGTGCTTGCAATGATTTTTTATGCATAAATTTTTTATACATAAATATTTTTATGCAGTATAAATTTTTTTATACTGTATTCTGACAGTCCTGACTAATAGAACTGAAAAATAATTATTTATGAAAAAATTAAAAGGTTCTTGACATTCCTGAATGATGGTATTAATGGTGTGTATCTAGCAGCAGTACTTTTGATAAATTATTATCACCATCAAATATCTCTAATGCTGGTTTATACAGTAAGTTAAGCACAACGTTATTTAACACTATATTTTTAATAATGATATAATATATACATATTTTTTTTAAAATTTTGGCATATATTTTTAGAGCAAGAATACAAATTTTATAACACAAAAATCTATCCTCTCTGCTTATGTTTGCGTGCCGTTTGTTATTTTTAAGTGGTTCTATTAATATGGAGGAAGAAGAATTTAAGTGTAATGAAATTCATACCATGATACGTTGTTAAATTCCAATCGATACAGTTTTAGTTTAACAATAGTTTTTGGAGCATGATCAGTCTAATGGAAATAAAATAAAGTAAAATTAAAAATCACGTCTAAAAAAATGATAATTACAATAACTAATAATTATATTATTATTTAATTATTTCAAAAATATTTTAATGTATTATACTGTTAAATTGTATTCGACACTACGAAAATAAATATTCATAATTATTAAAAATAGCTAAAGCTGCTATTACACGATACAATTTTTCTAACTATTGCATACAATTTTTCCTTACAAGAAAACTTGAACTCCATTAAATTTGTTTGTATGGAGATGAGATTTTCTTGCAAGGAAAAATTGTATGCAAAATTGTATTGTGTAATGCAGGCTTTACACAAATCAGCAGTAAACATAATAATTATTGCTATTTTATTTTTAAGTCATTCTATTTAGTTAAAAAGGTAATATGGGAAGAGCTACTATATACAGAACTTCAATTATAAATTTTGTTTAAGATTATAACTTTTTTTTTCTAATTGTTGATCATCTCTAATCGTACTATTTTTTTTTCATATCCTTGTAACCACATTAGATACAATTAAACTTGCAAGTAGATAGCTGTTATCATAACGTTTTGGCTAAGCCATCTTATATAATATAACTTAACTGATGTAATGGGAGAAATGAAAATTATGCTCTCATGCAATTTTTATATTTAATTATTATTATTTTATTTCGATGATGTTATTAAATGTTATACGTATTTATTTTATTTGTGAAAAATCTAATAGTATTTAAAACAAATTTACTTGTATATACGTGTCCTATAGACCTACTTGTGTGTAGAACTAAAACAATATGGTCCTAAAATAAGAGTGCTATATAACTAACCAACATGCGGTAGCAGGCAATAGGCGATAATGAGTCGCTAACCGAAACGCCCTCGATCAACAATAACCCAGTAGTTGATGTTAGCGGCGACGACGAGTAACCGGACGAACGATCCATGTAGTCAGGGAGAAATCTCTAACATTATATTATAACAGCACGCGGTTCATCCGCTTTTACCAGACGGTGTCTCCCTGCTGTGATATGTGCGTTCATGGCCATGACATGTACATGTACGGTGATGCGTGCATTGCTCATGCGTGCATTGCTCGGACCTACACCACATTTTAACTAATCACTTCCACAATCGTGATGATACTAACCTTATAGTTCTGAGACAATCTCGTGTAACAACTTGCTTTCTGAATCTAATATCCGTTCTTGATTGACACTTTTCTCCAACTTTAAAAATAACATAACACATATAATTTTATTAAAAACAATAGAAGGCACGGAAATTTTGAATAATTTGCTATTATAACGGTAAAATTATACTTTAAACTTAAAATGTTGCAATTGAATTTAACAGTCTTATAGTGATTCATATATACCAAAATTACTTTTATATTTTCCTCTGGTTATTTCCTATTGCAGCCTATTTTATTGATAACATTTAATGAATTTGAGAGCACGTTATATCAGTGTAAGTATATGTTAATTAAATTCTATAATGAGTTATAATACCATGACTAATTATGTATTGATTTGTATAAATTCTGGAATGTAATTTTTAATTACATATTTTTTTATGTTTGTTTACTGCTAAACCCCATACTGTTAGCGGTTAGGTGTTAGGTGTAAAACTAGGCTTGCCTAAACGTCGCCACAATAAAAGTAATTTTCTATGTTTGACCTCCATGAGGTACAGATGACACGGTATTTCTGGACATCACATGCTGTGTGAAAATAACCTCCGTTTCGTTGTCAGTCTTCGAGAATCTGCTACTTTCATGCTTGTGATTATCTTGTGAGTATCTGAGCAGAAATCCAGGGATGAATTTACAATTTTGTAAACCGATCTACACATTCATATAAATGAGTATGGCAACTTGAGTTAATTGCTTTAATTACTATATCAGTCTATATCTTTTCATTTACAGTTAAAGTTTCTTCTACTTTTTTAGTTATAAGACTTATAAGATGTGAATGCTATGTGCTTGGAGCAATAAAGTAACTATCAAATTTTAGCTTTCATTTGCCTCTTACTGCAGTGAATAAATTGTTTGCACTATATTTCTATCATAAAATTAACTTCCTGGACTAAGAGCTGGAGCATGGGTCTTTTAGAAAAAGCTTAATTTATTATTTCATTCTGCGAGTGTGTCATATATCAGAAAATAATTATTATATGCATACCTTAGTTTTTAAGTATTTATATAATATATAGTTCTCGTCATTTTCTAGATTTGTTCTCTGCATGCGTGCATCAAATAAAAATAATTTGAATGTTTATTGTTTACCCATTAATTGGCATAGAACTTTAGATGCAATATGAATAAATTAGTGATGGGCTAAAATCTGAATCGTATGCAAATTTAGTTGGATATAATTCAAACTATGGGTATTAGAAAAATCACTATAGATCAAAACTATATACAGTCTTAATTATGATGCTTTCAATGAGCGATCCAATTATTAGTATAAATTAAAAAAAAAAAAAAAATCATAGGAAAAAATTATATGAGCCCTGTTGAATTAGAACTATTATTAGAAGGTTGAATTACATCATTAGGGTGCTGTTAATGGAAATGAAATATAGCAACATTTTTCATTTGTTTCTGATGTGTTCATCATATTTAATATAATAATATTATGTTCAGTCGTCGCCTCGGAAAATTTCCCTTTGCAGCCTTTCTGCTGCAGGTCCCGTATATAAGAATAACACATGATTAACAAGGCTGCAAATGGGATTCATGAATCTTAACTATTTTTATGTTTTTTTTATGATATTTTCCAAGGAGACAAGTGTACGTATTATAAATACTGAATATTGCCCATGAAAAGAAAATAAAATTACTCATACATAATCTGCTCAGCAATTTTATTCTGCATGTCATGTGTCATGTTTATTTCAGAAATTTATTTCCGAATAATAAATTATGAAGTGTAAAGTTAATAGATTAAAATAGTCGTCAGCTAAAAACTTCAATTAAAATCCATGTGCTAATGATATAATTAAATTAATTAAGAACAGTTTTTAAAAATTAGAACTGATATTATTTTAAGTTCTATTATATACATACAGTATATTAAGGAAGGACTAAGAAAAGGTGAAATAAAAAACTAATTATGATTGCTAAACAAATTATTTAATAAATAAAGAAATAATAATAAATAGATAAGTACCAACATGAGGATGGGATTTTTTATTTTCATCTTGTTTGTTAGGGGGACTCAAAGTAAAAAATTACAAAATTAACCAATTATTCTGCAATATTGAATTAAGAAACAATATTAAGAAGAAATACCCCGTTGCTTATCAAAGGAATGTTAAAAATGTATAACCAAAAGTTGATGACATAGTTTAGAAGTTTGTGAATGGCTGGAGAAGCAGAATGTAGGATGTTAAAGCGAGTTGGCTTGAGGCGTCTAACATGGAGAACACGGAGGCGCGTGCAGCATCCATCCAGCAACCAAGCACGGTTCTCCAGCCGCCGCAGAGCAGCAACTTTCACTGGAGCCAGCCAACAGTTGGCCACACTGACTGCTGCCTAAGTGAAGGTCAGAATTGCAGTGGGAGAAAGGTGAACTAAACTCATTCATGATTTGCCTTTTCACTTTATGAATGAACCAACTTTTACTATATTATAAATACGTACGTTATATTTATACTCGCGATGGTATGTGTTGGCTAATGTTAAATCCCTCATAATAGTAAGACTAAAGATAATAGTAGTGATACAATGATTTTAAAAATCTAACTTTATAATATTATTTGAGCAAGTTATGTGATGTGCTAACTTCAGTTAAAAAAAATATATGTAGTGGATTTGTTATTGAAATTAAATCTGCTTAAAAAATATATATATTATGAATATTTATAGCAGTTTAAATCAATTAAAATAGAAACAATAATTAAGCTGAAATTATTTGTTACCCGTGTAACCGAACTTTAAATACGGAGTTTATTAAAAGTCTAATAAAAATTTATTAAACGCTTATTTAAGAAGGAATAGGGAGACAATATTTGCAATTTCATGGTCAATTATGTAGTTAAATAAATTAGATTTAAAAAGAGAATTAACATAAATAAAGTAAGGGTAGATTAATAATGTCATCATCTCACAGAGATCATAGAGAATTTTTAAGAAAGTCATTTTCAGACATATATTTATGAGAAACTGGTCACATAATACTTTGGTTTCAATGTTATAAAATTATAAATTAACATTTTAATCAAAATAATAAATAAATTAGTTAATAAATAATACATTTTTTGAATATAGGAACATAGGAATAAGGGGAAAAAAATACTAGTCTGCTTTAGTTGTTGTAAGTGATCAATGTTACTGTTGGTGCACTTGGTTTAGTTGTAGTTGTGAGCGTGCCCGCGGTAGACGAGTTTGTGTGATGACTGCGAGCTGCCAGACGAAGAAGATGAGGGCTGAGAGGCACCACCGTAGCTCAAGTCGTTATCGGAGTCCCACGTCTGCTTGTACTGATGGTGAGTGCCGGAAGAAGTGTCGTTCTCCGCCACGTGGTCTGCGCGGCGCCCCGAGCGACGGTGGTCACTTCCTCCTCCTCCCCCTCCTGACTTCTTGAGAGCCGCCAAGATGGACAGCAGCAGTGATAGCTTAGCCAGGATGAGAGCCTTGCCAGCAATCAGCGCAAGAGCACCAAGTGCCATGGCTCCCAGTGCGCCCTTCATCATGAGCAATGCAGCGACCAAACCGCCAGCCTTCTTCAGCTTACCACGAGCTGAAATCATACATTTACAATTGGTCAAATTCATATTTATAAATTACAATGTTATATAGAATTTAAGGCATAAATTACTGTCACAAATTGGATATACTGATGTGGTACCACCAATAGAAATTAGTATAATATTAAATTTATGTATAGGAAACATAATACGTATATGGGAGCTGAGGGTATTCACAAACGATTTTAGCACAACTTTATCCTAAAGTAAAATATTCCATTTAGTGTTAATTGAATCGATTATTAAACATTGGTACTAAACCATTATACCGTGTTAAGAATCCTATATATAGGTTATAAATCGGTGCTATACTTATTATAGCAGATACGTTATGACAAATTTTTGTGGCATTTCTAAATTAAGGTGTACCTGATGTAGTGCTCGATCTCCAGGATAAACTTCCAGGGTACTTAACTTTTTTTTTTCAATACCTTACAAGATGCCTGTTTTTTCCTATCTGTACATTGTTATAAAATGAAAATAAATATTTATGTCATGCTTGTCATGTGGATATTTCGATGCAATTATATTTAGGAGATTACAAAAAAAAATAATTTCAAAATGACAGAATGTTAAAATTAACAAATTTGCAAAGCAAATTTTACATTAAAGATATAAAGATAAATCTTTACATACACACACAATGAACAACACTAAAAGTTAAAAGTTAGTATTGTTACTAATGTCTATATTATAATATATATATATATATATATATATATATATATATATATATATATATATATATATATATATATATATATATATATAGTAATTTTTTTATCTGAGGGCCTTAACCTTTCATTAATTAAAGTTAGGAAGTACTGTAGTTGGAATCAATTTACACATGGCAGTAATTTATTTGATCGGTCATTGATAGCACACAAGAATAGGACTTAATTTAGAGGTTATTGAATGAAATAATTCCTAATGAGATACATCTCCTGTGGCGTGACGCACGTGCAGCGGTGGACTAGTACACTTGTTTCGCAGACGGAAATTGGCCACGCTTTTGCCTCCTCAAGAACAAACACTGACTTTCAGTCATCCATTATACGTATTGCTCTTTAAATTTATTCTTTATTATAAACATTTGGTAAGTGAAGATTTTATACATTAAATTTATACACAATATAATTAAATGATAATATTTTTAATTATAAGATAATAATTTTTTAAGTTTTTTCTTATTATTTTCTTTATAATGTTAACTTGAATTGTTCTATAATCACTTTTATATTACGTTTGTATGACTCATCTAATAAGTTTTTATTTACAACACCTCATAAGAATAGGCGTCATCAAAAAGTCCTTATTGTATACTCTCATATGAAAATGAAACATACAAATATCAAAATAGGTTAATTTCTTGGGTTTGCAAATTTCACACTTTTTTGTCACATTGCATAAAAATTACAACATTTATAATATTTATAATTTTCCTTATGCTTTAATTCTGGGAAAAACCAAATATTTCCTCTACAGTAAATAAAGTACAAAACGTTGCAGAACATTATTTTCTTTCTGTTAGTACAAATCAGAATTCTAAAGAAATTTAAGCTATTTTTTATTTCCTTGTTACTAATTTTTATAATTTATATACAGTCCTAGATTTTAAATAAAGCTATACGCCTTTCACGTGCAACAATAGTGATGCGTGAATAATCAATGAATCACATATTATATTATTATCAAGTTCTGTATAATATATTTATAATTTTAATTCTTGAGAATGCACAGGCGATGAATGTATTGTAACATTAAGATGGAACAATCGGCATACTTTCCCCGTATACCAAGAAGTGTTTTTAATTAATTATGTTATACCGGTTTGCGCCCAGATCCCCATAATAAACAAACTGTGAATTTGGGTCACCGCCTGTAATATCTGCAACTGTTTTAGCATCATTGCTTCAACAGTTGCATACGCACAAGGAAATATGAAAATTAAATTTTTATAGCTTTGCGAATTTCTTGTCTTATTTGTAGAAATAAATTCAATTTACTATTTTCTATCTAGCCTGCATGTGTTTTATTACTGTAATATTAATAACATTTGAAAGTTATAATTTAAAAACACAATTTAAAATTTGTGCACGGTGCAAATTAAACGTGTGTAATATATTATAAACGACAAAATAATATATAATTGCAACGAAAATTGCCCCGGAAGTTCACATTTTCCGAATCAAAAATAAACTTATCATAAAAAATATACATTAGGATTTTTTTGTATTTAAAAAAATTATGTTTTAAAAAGCCACGTTGGACAAGTTATGCTGCGTAGAAATTATATTTAGTGCTTGCCTGACTGAAAACAATGCTGTAGAAAATGATGTTACTTTTAATGTTATGTCAAGTAATACATTAACATTTGTCCCCAATGACTTTAAAAAAAAAACGGCATTCTTAAATACTATTGCCATTAGTTTGATTTTGGCCTTACAAGATACTACTTACTATAAGTAACCCATTGTTACTATTGTTAACATATGTAAGTTAATTATTACACCAACAATGTAAAAAAAGGAAGTGTCGATTTATTGCTACTAACTGTTGTAACATGTAACATGACTTTTAATGCACGCATTTGCATGTGCTTACTTGACTTATGTAGTTAAGCCTGTTTTACACGATACAATTTTGCATACAATTTTTCCTTACATTAAAATATCATATCAATACAAATAAATGGAGTTAACGTTTTCTTGTAATGAAAAATTGTATGCAAAATTGTATCATGTAATACCGGCTTTACAATGCAATGGTGAGAACTACAGAATGAAAAACATTAAGTTTATTTCAAACCTAATATTTTATTAACGCTCCGTGACACTGCGTGTACCTTTGTGCAAGGAAAAAAAAAATGTCTGTACTCAGACGATATGGGAGAATGATTTTTGTTTTACATATGCCAACTACTCACTCAGCTTGATTCCTTGAATTTATTGATCAATTGATTTCGGGTCCGTGAACCAAACAATCATTGCCCAGCCTGGCTACACAACGGGAAGTAGATAAGGGTGATAACGTTGTTGTGTGAAAAATAACCCCCAACCCCGAATAAGGATATTATTATTTTCCATGCATTTTGGTACTCGATGTTTTTGCCAAAACTACAGATAAATATATTTTATAATGGACAACCTGCATGAAAAATTTTTATTGCAGAAATGAACAGAGGGTACCAAATTATGCTACTCTGATTTTTTTTTTAGTCCCGAAACTATTTTTAAATAATTATTGATAGTTCTGTAAATTAAGTTGGCACCCCTGAATCCTTAATAAAAAGTAAGAGACGCCTATTGACGCCTCCAGGGGGCGCACTTTCAATAATTATTTAAAAACTTTCTGGGTCTCAAAAAATCTGAAAAAATTCAGAGTAGCATAATTTAGTACCTTCTATTCATTTTTGCAATAAAAAAAATTCATGTAGGTTGTCCATTATCAATTCACAATAATTTAAGTACTAAAATGTGAATGTCGAGTCTTCAAAATTACCTTGATGCAATACTAATTTTTTTATAAAATATAAAAATATGCAAGGGTCCATTTCGTACATCCCAAAGCATATACATTTAACTGTAGTTTTCATGCAGTATTATTGCCATATTTATATTTCCAATAGAAACTAAATATATATACATTCAAAATATCAATAGGAATTTAAAACAAATAATTGTGTAATAAAGTAAACTCACCTTCTTCAAAGTTCCTTGCAACCGCTGGCACTAAATCCTTAGGAAACTTAATCTCAAGGGTCCTCGTAGATAGAAACTGATTGAGGAGCTCTGGAAGGCTGTTTGCACTATCCAGAAGGGCAGATCTTCCCGTGTTGACTTCGTTGGAGGCGGTGAGCACCACATTGTCAGCTAGCTGCAAGTCCCGCTCCTGCCACTCGAGCACCACAGCTCTAACCACGTGCTCCACGCTGGACACTGCCTTGTTGGTGAGGCACTCCCACACTCTCTCGTCCGTGCCTCCTGAGGAAGGGGCGCAGTCTCTCACTACTCCAGCAAGGGTGGAAGCCAAGTTAGAAGGCTTCAAGATATCTCCTCCAAGACTGGCAGCATTGCCAAAAGTAGCAGCAGCAGTAAGGAGCACCGATACAAGCACGAATCGCATCATTGTTGAAATGTTTCAAGCCAACGCTTGCATCGTAGTTTATATAATCTGCACTACTGGGGCATAAAAGTCAACCAAGCAAGACGTTTAACATAAAATACTATGTATAGTGTAGGCGGATGTTATACAATATATGGGAGGGAAAATAATATTAAGTAAAAAAAAAAAAACTTATGACGAGATGACAGATGTTGTTTCAATTTTTCACACTGACTGCCCAATTTCACGAAGCATATCCATTTTTACAAGGTGATAGCGCAGAACATAAAACCGCTATATACTTATTGCTAGCTTTTTTTAATAAGTATGTTATTTGGTATGAAAAATGATAAGTTTTTAATGATTTGGTCCAGCAATCATAAATGTTATATATTTATATATTTTTTTTTATTGTTGTAAAAGGTACGCTAAATTGAATAATAGCCTACTCTACAAATAGACCTAGATATGTGGTTACCTGTGCAAAATAAAATATTAAGAATAGAAATGATTATAGTTTTAATGAGTTTTATTCGATTAAAATAAATTTTAACTATCATTTTCTCCCACCGACCACCACCATGCTATCAAATAAGCCAAACACTTGCTGCGTTGATTAATATTTTAGCTCCAATTTTTAAAGCCCAAACGTTTGATGAGTTTTTGTTATTAAAATATAATTAACTATCGGACGTTTCTCCCACCAACCACCATGCTATCAAAAAAGTCAAACAGAACTAAAAATACTCGTAATAATAATACATCTCAAACACTTGGTGTGTTGTCATTTTAGCTCCAACTTTTAAAGCTCAAACGTTTAATATCTTTGCATAGCCAAATAAAAAAAATTTAACATTATATAGGCTGGATCATCATATGAAATTTGTATTAGATTGTATATGAAATTTGCTGGTATATAATAAGATTGGAAACATAAATGTCATGTCGGTAATCATTTGCAAGTTTTTAAGGTGTAATTCTTTTTTATTATTGACAATATGTTATTATTAATATTAATTCACAAACCATAACAATGATTTTTTTTTAAATAAAAACATGCAGAGCTATACAAAAACAAATTAAATTTGCTGTCGCACAGAATTGTTGCTGCATTGAAATATATTACGACATCTGAGAATATCTATGTACCATGCAAGGGTGTGATATCACTGATAATTGCAATTAATTATTTCCTATAATACCAAATTTTATAGTTGAACTGTACCTCTGTGCGTGTCTCTTAAAAGTGATCCATCACGTAATAAGCAGCAACATATTTTTTACTTCATACATTGCCACTTTAATGTTGATAAATTACTGTAAAGTATTATAACCATTATTTAAAATTCCATTTTTTGATTGTGAATGTGTTTTATCATTTCCATAAGTGGCATAGTATGTGACAAAAGGATTATTTGAACTTGACGCTGCTGCTTGGTTCCACGATTGATTAACATATGAATCCAAATTATTATTTTTACTGCCAAGAAGATACGGTCCATTTTCTGACTGGCCCCACATAGCTGCATTAGCATAGGAATCTGTACTAGGAGTCCTAGGAGTCCACGAATCTTGTGTAGGGGTTGGTGTCATTTGCATTACAGCCTGTTCCATTGGATTCATCGGTGCCATTTGATCCATGTGTACTATTGGTTCCATCATTTCTATTGGCATCATCTCGTTCATTGAAACCATCGGTAACATCGGATCTCCTCCTGATGTGGTCATCATTCCAGCAGCAGGGTCGTTGCTACTATTAATTAACGAGTCGAGAATCGACCAAGGAAAGGGTGGGTCTAGTGACGGTGGTTCTGTGTTACGACCAGCTACAGCAGTGCTAAACAAAACGTAGAAGAATGCAGCTGCAGCAATAGCACCTTCCAAAAATGTCATAACCATAGCTAAAGTTGGAACTAGTACCATCAATTTGATACCCATAACTGATGGCAGCACTGTACGCATAACATAAAGTTTCCATACTTTTCGTAGTGGTTGTAACAGCAAGTCGTTCAAGAAACGGCCTAGAACAGGAAAAAAAAGAAAAATTTATTAAATATATAATTATTACGCTCTTTGTTTTGCAATTATCATTACATTTTTTTTAATTGAAGTCATTATTATAGTATAAATATTTATAGGTTTAATCATTGTTGCTTTATTAATTGCTTTGTTAACAAATTAACAAAAAAAGCTACTTAATTGTCTCTTTATGTAGTATAGTAATTATAATCTCAGTAACCGAAATGAATTAATTTCAATAATGATAATAATAAGCCTATAAAGTTGTAGCAGTAGCACTTTTTGTGTTGAGAAATATAAAAATAACACCATGTGCTACTTATTTATTAGGCACATAAAAAAAGGTTTTGAGTTTAAATAAATAAAATATGTTATGAAATACAAAAAAAAAAGTAAATTAATTTTTAGTAAATAAATTTTCATGTTATAAATTGATTTACTGTACCAAAAGTACCATATGGTAACGGCCGATGAAATTTGATATCTATGCCAATTATTTTTGCAAACATATGTAGCTGCTAATACATATTTTTTTTAAAGATAATTCGTACACTTCAGCAAAATATAATACTAATTTTATCCAAGTCATTATTGTTGAATTGGCCAATCACGAAATATTCCGGCCATTTTATAAGAAAAACAATGCATTGTCTAAGTATTCTGGATAAATATATAAAATTTATAGCAAATAAAATTAGATGTATTATATTTACATACAAAATAATATATATAATATTTCTATAACATATTTTTATATAATTATTTATATTTAATATTACTTGTTAATTTGCACCTAACTTAATTCTTGTAACGGTATCTGGCAATGTTTATTTCACGACTAAAGTTTTTGTTTTTTTACAACACGTGTAACATGAATTAATTGTTGCGCTTTGTTCTTTACAGGACTGTTATAGTATGTAACATGTGGGAAATATAATAAATAAACTCACAATTTTATTACGCTAAAAATTTCTTTTAAAGTGTTACTGTCATCTGCAACCATGCATTAATAATTAGATATCGAATATTTGTTAGACTTATTTAATAATGATTAATAGTAATTACTGTAATTAGATAAATTAATTAGATGAAACTGCTGTCTCCTCATTGCAACTCGTTGGATTTGTCTATTTGAAGGAATTCAACTAAAACATCACATAATTTTTTGTTTAAAAATGTTCCCTGTCAGTAAGGAAATAAAAAATAAATAAATATTAATCCTTATCTGACATCGCATTTCTCCATTTGCAATAAAGTTATATGAATTGTAAGATAGATACGATGTAGATTTACTTTTGTCATATATACAGTTGTAATTTATCCAGATTTCCTACACCATCAATTTTAACTTCGTACATAATTATGCAATATTTTAATTAAACTCTTTTAAAACACATCAATTATTTGGACTTGGTATTATAAATTATATATTTTTTATTATGAAAGAACCTTTTAGAGCGTTTGATCTACTTATTAAATATTCTCATAAAAGTTGATTATTTATGTATCCAGTGTATCAAATGCATATATATAGCTACTTATTTATCATCGTAACGCATATCTGTACATTACAAATGCACTCGTTGTACAATGGACAAAATACATAAAAAAAATATTGCAGAAATGAGTAGAGGGTACCAAATTATGCTACTCTGAATTTTTTCAGATTTTTTTGAGATCCAGAACTATTTTTAAATAATTATTGAAAGTGCGGCCACGTCCCCTGGAGGCGTCAATAGGCGTCCAGTCTCTATCCTTTTTATTAAGAATTCAGAGGTGCCAACTGAAATCACAGTACTTTCAATAATTATTTAAAAATAGTTCCGGTTCTCAAAAAAATCTGAAAAAATTCAGAGTAGCATAATTTGGTACCCTCTATTCATTTCTGCAATAAAATTTTTTTCATCATGTATGTTGTCCATTGCACAAATTTTTGTCATGAAGGGTCGACCCAGAGACGCGGTCCGAAAAAAAAAATCGAGAAAAAAATGTGTATATTTTTTTGGTCAAAAACAAGTTAAAGGGCACGAGTTAAATTAGAGGAGATTTCTATAAAAAGCACCCCAAAAGCACCCCATGCTATTCATACCACTGACAAGTGAGTGGAAAGAATAGCGCATAGACCATTTAAAAAAAAGTTTCAATCTCCTAAATGTATGCAACTGTATTTCGCTTCCTTGAAAGCGTGGTGAAGAGTTCATACTGTGCTCAATGCTGGTTGCCTACCAACACGGCGAAACATGGCTTCATATTATGTACTTTTTTTTTTCAATGGAAAGTTCCGCTTGAATTATTGCTGACTCCAAAGATAGCTATATCATGCAATTTTTAATGCAGTTTTGGGAGAGTCAAAAAATAGTATTCTAAAAGAGTCATACCTCATAGAATACATTACAGTATTGACAAAAAAAGAGAGGAATAACGTTCGTGCTGTTTTGAATTGTACAATTCCTACTTTGCTTTAAACACACGTATTTATAGAAACTCACATTGCATTTGATAAACAAAATTATCATAAATTTCTATGCAACAATTGCTATATTATATTCGTACCAGATTTTTTCTTGATAACAAGTTTATGGTCCTTCTTATCCAGCTTCTTATCATTGCTGACTTCGGCTTGCTTGATGTCTTCTTTGTCTGCAGTTACGGTGAGCGCGACGGCCACACACGCGAGCAGGAGGATCAGGGTGGTAGGCCGGAGGAGGACGCACATTGTCACCAGCCGAGAGAACAAGAGTCAACTGTCAGCCCAGCTTGCAAGTCCACTCGCTCGACACTCTCGTTATGCATGCATCCACAAGCAAATTAATACCTTCGTCTTGTTATTTTGACCATTATTATTATTATGAACGACAATGTAAAAATGATTATAATATTGTCTTGATATAACTGCAAAATTTTGAATGATGGAAGGAAGTTTAATGTTATAAAGATGTACTGTAAATGATATTATATTATTATATTCTTTCATTAGTTTTTTTTAAATTTGTTTTTAGTAAAATTATATTTTTATTGTTTTTTTTACTGTTTTGCTTCTTTTTTTTTACTGAATGTATGCTAATATGGATCGTATATATATATATATATATATATATATATATATATATATATATATATATAGTACACTCCTTGCGTCTGAAATATTCCCTTCTGCAGCCTTCTTATTCACCGTGCCATTATGGTACTTATTATCCTTATGGGACATGGATATTAACAAGGCTGCTGAAAGAAACGTTTCAGAGGCAAGCTAGCTGGTCTACAGTAAATTAAGGATGAATTCAGAATTACTGAATCTCTAGAATTACACTTCGGGACAGTAAGATTTTTTCTCCTGTTCTATTTGTCTACGCAGTCTATGAAGGGGATATGAACTTAAGAAACCCCCTTTGTCCCTTTGACTATATAGGAAGGAGGGAGCAGTTTTTAATATTTACGTAAATCACTTTCCTTTTAGCAGCCACACATTTCTGCTCTCAAATAACACTTCTACCGAGATATTAGTACAACTGCAAAAACGGATTATTCGTATTAAGTACTTAAATAAAATCAACAATAAGATTTTTCTTATGTTACAGTACATATCATGGTTCACATGATTCTTGTTTCATAAATCGCTGACTGCATTTACAAACAGACCTAGACACTAAATTATATGAAGAAGTTAAATTGTACAGCAAAGAAGATAGCTGTGAAAATTGGTATCAGGCAATTTCATTGGGGTTTTGTATAATTTCGTTAAAATTTAGAACTACAAATCCAGTACAATTAATTTTGGTTCGTTAATACATGTGATGTTTAAGTGGGAGCAGAATTTCTCCTAGTAAGTAGGCAACTTCTTCTACACCTCCGAGTACTGAAAGAAGAACCATACATTTCTGATGGCCACTCATCTGAGCAAGATTCGACTGTATTATTACATACCAGAATGATTAAAATCAAATTCTAATATATTCTATTATTCTATTATTAAATAATATACGACCAGGAAGCCATGTCAATTTCTCTTCATTTTTTTTTTTTTTTTTTTTTAATCTTACGTCAATTTCTTGAAATAATCTCAAATTAGTTTGACTTAATAATTATGATATAAAGATGACCTAATGTCAGTGTGAATAAAATGCATTGCTGAATTTTGAATAGATCATAGTAGATGCGCTGTGATAACTCTAATTATATATTGTAGTATACATGGTGGTACAATGCAATGGGTCTAATGTAATGTATTTTATACTAAATAATAATTATCATAGGTTGATGACTTTTATAAGTTTATAACAAATAGCTAGAGTATAAAAATTAATTTTCCTAATTAATTTGTGAGTTTTTGTAATTACTTTTTATTTTAGACGCAATTATTTTTATATATAAAATAAAATTGACGCATGCCATGACAAGCAATTAATTTTATATGCTATCAATTAATGTTTTAGTTATTTCACTTCCCATATAATTTATATATTCTGATTTATTAAACTGAAGGAGAAGTTCTATGCTTGAAAGTTTTGACTTTTTTACTTAAGTAACTTTGAAAGCTATTTAATAACGTTATAAATTATAGTTTTTTCCATATAATTTAAAACTTTATAGCTGCTTGTTGCCTAAATTAACTTAGTAAGTATATAAGCCCTTTACGTCGTATTTTAAACAATAGTCTGACGGGTTGGTAGTTTTCTGTAATTGTATGATATTAACATTATTAACACAAAGTTAGAGTTAAATACTAATCTTTGGGTTGTACACTCCTAACTTGAATGAAGTGTTTAATATAGTTTTGTTTTCTTAAAATCACGAAACCTTTTTTCAAATGCAATTTAATGCTAATGCGGTTTATTTTATTTTATTATTACTTTCATGGGCACTGTATTATACAATAATGGTTAATAATATTGTAAGAATTATTTCATTATAATATTTATTTAAGTATCTTTTAAAGCAAAAATCATGAAGTTTCAAGTTTAGTACAATATATATTTGCTATCAAAACCAAAACAATATTTTTCTGTGAAATAGTATTTTTAATTATTGTTTTAGATAAATTTAAGTTAGCATGTAAGTTTTTCTATAATATATATTATACATATTATTATATACTGTATAACCCTATAACTTAGTTGTTTGAATAAAGTAATCTGAAAATACTAATTGTAAAAATTAAGAAAGTATAATCTTGTTTTACTTATACTTGCTCATACTTACAATGTTGATATGATTCTGCGTAAAAAAGTGAAATTTAATTGATAAAAAAAAATCTCTGACGAATACAAGTGTTCATGACCTAGCAAGTAAAGGAATAATTTCTATATATATATATATGCATGTCAAAATAGGATTCAAATTATTGTTAAATATAATCATGTTATTATTATAGCATGCATGGTCACATCCTTTCTGCCAGTGCTTGTGATTCATTTAAATGTGCAGCTATCTGTGTCATATGTCCAAGAATATCCAGGAGACATAATATATGACAGTACAAATTAAGTTCATCAAAACGGAAGATTTTAACGATAAGTGCCAAGATTGTAGCCTCAATATATGATCATGTATTTCCATAAAATTGATGATGTCCCTTTTTTGTAGCACAGTCGTGTCAGAAAGTGTTACATGCAACTGCAATTGGGTTGTCTATGCGAAGAGGATGACTATGCACTTGTTGCACTGTAAAAGAGATAAATCACGTTATATATACTTATATATAGTTGTAGCCCGGGGCTTACATAGAATCTACCTCATCTGTACGTGAGTTGTTGGCATTTACAAAACGAGTTCATTGTGGTTTCAATTATAATAAAAATAAATAGATAAAAATGAATATTTAATTTGACAAGCAAAATAACAACATTCTAGATATAAATTTGCATATTGCTTAAACTGTTTTGAAAGCAGTAAAAAGTTACAAGTCCATTGTTAATTTCTTGTGCCCTTTTCATTACTGTTTATAAATGGAATTGTGCTGTTTACTGTTAACTGTAATAAAGTGAGAAATATAATAAATAAGTAGCAAAATGTAACAATAAAAATTTGTGTTCAATATGGAAAGGATATAACACGACTATATATAGTATTTTTAATCCTAGATTTTAATTCTCACGTTTATCCCCATCCTTATACTTCCGTGTATCCTAATTTTGTAATCATGAATTTTTTTATATATACTTAATATAAAGATAAAGTTTAAATTAAATATATATTTAATTTCATAAAGGTAATTACGGCAAGCAACATAATTCAATTTTATAGACATTCCTTAGAATTTAATGTTAATGGATATTTTGATGTGTTACATGCTTCGAGGTAGATTATATTATACATAATAACAGGTCATATAGTTAGAAGGTCATCACTAGATGTAACATAGGTTACGGGTCATGAAACGGAGTTTATAATAAATATCCAGTTAGAGAAGTATTTGATACAACAGTACCATAATATATTTTAATTTGTTTAATACTATTATAGCTAACTCTTATAATGAAGAGTTTATATAATGATTAATGTATTAAAATAAAAATAACTGGACATATAATTTTAAAAAATAACTCATTTTTTATTTTTATTCTAATAGCCATGAAAATGTATGAAATAAAGAGAAATAAAAAACATATGTATATTTTTAAATTATTAGTAATAAATATTTATTAGTCAATAAATACATTCAATAAATAACATTTTTTTTTTAAATAAGAACGTGTTGAAAATAATTGGTAAGCACAGACAGATTGTTTATATAATAATTATGCTGTCACAACAGGATAATTATAGGACATTTTTTGGTCATGCATGTTCACATATACATATTTGGTCATGTATATTTGGTATGCAAGTAAGTTTGTAGCAAGCATGTATCGGTATTTAAGGTACCCGTATGTTACCGATGTATGTGTATTATACTTATGTATTCTGTAATTTAAATTGAATTAAATTGTTCTTGCATTGCTTATTATCAATGACATGAACAAACTTGCAGCTATTGATGCAGATATTTACAATAAAGCAAAGCAAGGTAGCTAAGATGATATAGAGAAGTAAATTAATTTGCAATCTAATAATTAGTAACACAGATAGAGAAGAGAAAAAATACAAGAATAATTATTGAAGACAAGATAATAATAGTGAGGTAAATTTAAGATCACGAAAGATAAGACAAGTTCCTTAAGTCGCCGAAGATGAACAGTAAGTAAAAAAAAAAAAAAAATGCCAGAAGAAGCAAATATTTGAAGTGTTTTGATTGTTGTAAAATATATCGTTTAATTCGTCATGAAAAGAAAAGAAAAAAAGCAGAACTTGTAAATTGAAAATGCAGTTAACTTTTATAATTGAAAGCAATTGTTATAGAAAAATAAATTAAGAAGTATTTTAAGAAAACATTGAAAAGGAAAGTTGAGCATTTGGATTTAATTTGAATTAACCTAATATTTGCGTTGATTTGTGAATTAATTTTTGAAGCTAATTAGTCGTATCGTGGTATGTGATATGTCTTTGTTAAAAATTACCTATGCGTGTATGATACAGAAATAAATAGAAGTTTGTTTTGGGATCTGGTAAGACATCAACAAAGATGTATAGACATTTAAGACGAGTTAGCAGAGACGGCCTCTTGACGCTGAGCACCATAGGCCAGTTCGTGGGCGTAGTCGAAGGCGCGCTTGTCCCAGCCTCCGCTGCTGCTGCCGCCTCCGTATCCACCGCCACCACCGCCTCCGCCGCTGGACCAGCCGTGGCTGCTTGATTCCTTGCCTCCAGACATCATTTTCTTCATCATACCGGCAAGAGTGAGCACCAGGGCGATCTTGGCAATGATCAGAGCCTTCTTGGCCAGGAAAAAGAGACCCTTGATCTTGAGCATCATCAGTAGCATCATCTTGAGGGCTCCTCCCATCATCATCATCATTCCCATCATTTTCTTCATCTTACCACGACCTGCAACATCAAGGGACTCGTGTCACAACTCTGAGCCTCTCATTACTGCCTAACATTTCACTGATAATTATTATTTGGTTTAGTATTAATTATTACGTTACCATGCTCTGATTGAATACAGATTGTAGCATATTCAATATCACAACGATATATTTATTAATCAAGGTGTGAATATTACAATTAATTCCAAAAATAGTTAAGGTAATTATTAAATTATTAAAACTTATAATACAAAATTTGCAATAAACTTTTGATAGTTAATAATAGTATAAATCTCACTTCATATTAAAATCCCAGTTATCATACAAGGTATATAACCTCGTGCCTTATGTTAGGGACATGAATAGTGAAGCGAATGTGTTGTTATCAGGGCGGTAAGGGGTAGGAAGGTAACTTACCATCCTCGAGTCCACGGGCCAAGTCTCCCTCGGTGACTTCCGGAAGGCTGACTTGCAGGGTGTAAGAGCGGAAGAAGCGAGACACTCGCTCGAGCAGCAGCGAGCTCAGCTGGGAGTCACGTTTTTCGATGTCGGTGGGCAGACTAGCTTCCAGCTCGTTCTCAGAGAGAGCGCGGGACGTGCGGTCCTCGCCGGCCACAGCAGGGACACGAACGAGAGCCACAGATTCCACAAGATTAATAGAGTCCAACTTGGCAACGCGATCGAAGAAGTTAATAGCACGCATTTTAAGACAAGGAGTAAAACCACCTGCTCTTAAAGTACAATCTTGATAAATTCTAAACATTAACTTCATATTGGCACCCATTGAAGTACTATCATCAGCATCTAATGTAACTCTAACTCCATCACTTGAAACAGACGATGGTAATGCTGTAGTAACTCCTACTACTAAAATCACAGCAGCAACTAAAATCCGTAGTAAAGCCATGATGTTGATGGTAGAATGAACGTTTGATGACTGATGCTGGACCTAAGAGATGCTGCTGCTTTTAAACTACCACCAGATGTTACCTACCCAATTCCCTCCCCTCTCTTTTTTTCTTATTACTCTCTTCATATTCTCTCTTAACATCTCACGTCGTCCCATTTCCATCTTCGTGACCTCTGGAGGCTCATATTGCCCCTGACTGCCTTTTTTTTTGCCCCACGGTGAAGAGATACAGAAAGAAAATAAAAATGCCGGGAGTGGGAGGGAGATTTGAGTATGAGCCGCGAGGAACGAGGCTGCATGGGAGAGGATGCTGCTGAGGAGCATACGCGGTGGAGGTGGCACCGGCGGCACCAGCCGATAGAGGAGTCTCCCGCTCAACCTGTGCATGCCTGCCAGTAAAGACGAGAAGTATGGCACGACCTCAAGTTCTTGACCCCGAAAAATGTTAACCTTGCTCGTTACATACTACAAGTTGATAATGATAGGCTAGTCACGTTAGGTATATCCTCTTTTACACCTGCACTCAGTTTCCTAATATATATTTTTTATTATTAATATATTTTTTTACCTTCATATTTGGTAACATCAACTAACTAGTATAATATTTAAAAAAAATATATTAGCGGTTTTTTTATAAGTTTGCACACTTATTGTGTAAATAGTGCTTAACGCACATTTCCGCTCGTCGCTGTGGCGGTGATGCGCAACTCCGGTCATACATAACAGTGTCCACATGTCTCCTCCTCCACATATGCGGGATGTGTGACCTCAACTTGCGGCGACTGCTGATGCTATGTCATCTTTCAGTTTAGGAAATTTACCTTCTTATAACATAGTGTCCTATTTTGGACAAACATATCTTATAATCTAGCAAACACAGAAGATTTTGAATGAATTTTTATTATTTAAATTTTAATGTTCATTGCAAAATGAAAAAAATAAACAAACAGAAATTAAAGGAAGAAAGAAAGAATTATGTTGCTTAAATGTTTACCCAATTATCGAGGACAAATTTTTTGAAAATACAAATGAAATTATTTAATTCACAATTATTATAATTCCTTATATGAACAGCTCAAACGTCAACATAAGAATGAATTTTGTTCATGAAAGTAAATAATAATAAACATCAGATTTACGTGTATCAACGTTATAATTATATTTACAGCAATTTGGCTTCTTATACTTGTAAATGAAGTAGTCAAATAAAAAGAAAAAAATAAAACCATCTAAATTTTTGTGCAAATAATTGCGAATAAGTTTTTGAAAATACAAACTTAAATATTTGCATGGTAATTAAGCTTTAATAATGGGCTTAAATATTATTTTGGTGCTATAATTTCAACGTTTACTATTTTTTTATTATAACTGTTATATATAATATATTTTTTTATTGTATTTTATTTTATTATTTTCAAGTTCACATTAATGATTTAATCTGCTGCAGTAAACTTTGTCAGTAAATGAATAATTACTTCTTACAGTATACATAATTAACAGAATCAGCAATAAAAAAATTCTCATTAAAGTTAGAGCTGAACTATATTTATATAATACGTATGGTTACAATGTAACAATCCATACTACACAGTATGTTTACCCTTTACCGATAATATGACATAAAAATTTATGACTGAAGAAGAACCACAAAATTATTTTTTTCCAGTCAGACCACTTTCGCTTCTTCGTCCGTTAAATGTGCAAGTACAGTGAGTGTAAATTATCAATAAAAATGACAGTACTGTACAATCCTAATTACAGATAACGAGTTTCCTTTCTTTCAGGTGTTATAACCACTTTCATTGAGCGTTTAAAATTTAATTATCTGTGCAGGCCATCAATGAATTCAATATAAAAAAACAGCTAAAGATAAATTATGTGTTTATACCGATGGTAACATAGTTTCCATGTATGCAACAAGTTTGTGGTTATGTCAACCTAATTACCACTTTATTTTCAAAAATTTTTAATTAAAAATATAAATAAAAATTAATGACGTACTGCGCAAGTGACATTTATATATTTGACTCAGGTAAAACGTTCCACCTGAACACTATCTGAAATAGCCCCTTTTGCTGAAATACAAAAAAAAAAAAAAAAAAAAAAAAATCTTTCATTTTTTGACATAATCTTAATGAAAACTGTTGCACAAATTTCGCCATAACTATATGGAGTGTATTTTTTTTTTTTTTTTTTATGGAAGCCAAATGTTTGCATACATGCATTCATATGTTATCAATCCTTGTTTTAAAAATTCTACATACTATCTCGACGAGAGTGGGATGAGTCTTTTCATGTAATATTAAATTTCTGTTTTCAACCGATGACAATGTAATGTTTCACTTCTTCATCTGCTGTTTTCTTTCATTTAACAGATTTTATCGTGTGTGTGTTTTTTTTTCTCTTGTATATTATTATTTTTTACTTGCACATCAAAATTAATACTAAATTAAGTGTTATCTTGATAGAGAAATCCTCAATTCCTTTAACGCCTAACAATAAAATCTAAAAATAAAAAAGTAGTCAAACAAACTTATTATATTTCATATTAGGCAATAAAAGAATGAAAACAAAACATGTATGTCATATTAAATATTATAAAGGAGATTTAAATTTATTTTGTTTCGATAATAAGTTGCTGTAGAGACTGTAGAAAGCAAATCATTCCCGTACTATAAAATTCCTCGTCATTATCTATGATTTATTTATTTATTTTTTTTTACATTCTTATTTATATGTTCTATAGAAGATAGTAGTATCATACATGTAGAATCCGATACAATTTTCATTGCAAGTTCAACTGCTCTTGCAAGTGAATTGTTATACAATGCATTAGCACTCACATTGAATAACATAATATTAATGGAAAAAATAAAAATAAATAAAATAACGATGTATTTAATATAATATAATTAAATTAATTTCCCTGCTAAATAATGCTAAATAACATAATTAAAAATAAAAAACAGTTTCAATCATTTTAATATTATATAATTCATTAGCTCTGTTCGTAAAAATGCACAATCAATTCATTAATCAAGAATAATTTATAAACCTAAACCACACACGGGATATATGAAAAGTCTGTTTGCTTTATTATTATTATCGCTTGATTGCGTTATATTTACAATATTTACTAACAGCTAGATCTATTATAAATAAATGAAAAATGTAAGAGAAAATATTAATTAATTTAATTAATTATTAATTGACTGTTACATTTCTTAACATTTGAATTACAAATAAAAGTAATAAAACCTAGTATCTTATCTGTAATGTAAAACTTTCTTAGAATTTTAAAACAACCAAATTAAATAAGGACAGCTCATTGAGCTTATGAATTTTATGTAAATAAAAAGACTAATGATACCAGATTAAAAGTTACACTTTTTCTTCATTCTTTCGTCTTTATTTGATCAAAATGAAAAGACGATGAGCTGAAATATTTATTCACGTTAGTCTTTGCTATATAAGTGCGGTGACTATAACTGGTCTGGTTTTACACAATTTATTTGACCATTGTTTGGTTGGGGTGCTAACATGCTAATACATATAATTATAACAATATAATTGTGACAATAGATTAATCAGATTAATGTAATGTGAACTAGAAATATAATTAAGGCTTTGCCTTTTCTGGACACTAATGTACAACTTAATGTCGAATAAAAGAAAATTAAATAAATAAAAAATGAAACAAATTTGCTTATATTTTTGTTTCTTTTGTACATTCATGTTCTAAATTTTTAATATGTAAATTTCTGTACACAAAGTTTTACAAGTCATTTTACTATAGAAAATGAAATTTTGTTGTGGGAAAATTTTGTAAGCAAAATTACACCATGTAAAACTGGCTCTATAAAAGCGGCTTTAGAATAAGAACACGCACAATTAATTAAGGTATTATATTGTATAATATATTGTAGCACATATGCAGCATTTTTGTTTGTCAGTGCGACAATTAACTTTATAAGTATATTTTTTTTCAGAAGGAGCTAGACATTTAACTCAAACTGTAATTAATCTTCTTAGTAAGTAATTAAGATATTGTATGCAATACATAAATTTAGGAAAAACATAACTGCAGCTAAAAATATTTATAATTAAAGTTGCTATAATAGGCTGTACGTATAATATATATTTAACATTTTTTTTATCTATCGCGTGTATGAGAATGATCGTGTGTAACACTGTGTTTCAATTTAATTATATGTTATTGTATTTATTATAATAATATTAATAATTAATATTATTATATATCAATGACCTTAATTAGATTTCTAGCGGTATTGAATTTTTATAGTGCGATTCTTACGGTACATAATTAAAATTTGCAGTCATGTATTTTTCATTCAATTGTTTAATGAATTAGAAGAAACAGAAGAACAACAGAGAAGAAAAGAAGTAGTATATGTAATAATATAGTACTTTCAATTTCTTATGAACCTGAAACCCTGATTGCTGGTGAGAACAAGGTCAAACTTTCTTGTATAGAGTACTGCAACGTCATCTCAGCTGCCTGCATGCATGCAGACTGCTGGCCGTCACGTGTTGCCGGCTGCCTGTTCATTGCTGCCACCAGGGAAGCTTTGGCGTGCTCCATTATACATTGCTGCCAAGCTACCCACTAAGATAATCGTTCACGATTTAATTAAAGCAGCAGCTAGGCTTCCCACTGCAATTGTTATAGACGGGAAGTGCATAAAAAGAGTGTAATTTTTATATGTAATACCGTGTTACTCTTGGCCTTGTATATACATTTAATATAATAAGAGTAGGTAAAGTACACTATATCCCATCCCATTATTATAGTTATATAGTCATTACAATGCACAACAGTACTATAATAAAATTTTCATGCTATAAAAGAAAGAGAATTATTGCAAGTGCTAAAGTAATATAGGCCAAACTATTATAAATTACATGTACGCGCGCGTACATTAATATTATATGAATTTTAATTATCATGCAAGGTGTAAGTAATTTATTTTTTATTACAATTTTATTATTTGTTTGCTGGTTTTGCTGCACTATTGCAATAAATTTATGTTTGCTTCACGTACATTAAATAATAATTAAACTGCTTAGTTCTGCTGCATGATTTTACATAGGAAATTTTATAGCTCTTTATGAACATAAATTACAAAAAACAATAATTTTTTAACGCGCTCTACTTATAAATTATTGTATAAAAATATAGGACATAATAATTGTAATTATAATTTTCAAAATAATTTTGATAGCCCATAAGTCGCAGTTGAGAAGCAAGGAGAAAATAAAATCATTTTTTTTTTAATATCTATTTTATAGAAGTACTTTCCTTCACCAATTCTCACCAATTTTTCACAGGTTTCTATTTTTATTTAAACATTTTTTTTTATTTAGAATTTAGATAAAGTTTTAAATATAATTATAATAGATTTGCATCAGGCAAGTGATAAAATAACTGTAACTTTAATTACATGATTGACAGGTAAATTATGGAAATTATAGTCATAATTTATATTATATAGATCATGAGTTCTAATTTTAAGCCACAGGCTTAAGCTTGTTGATTTCGATCATTACAACAATCGAAAGCTTGAATTTAAGTTAAGCATAATCTAATTCATGCATGTAATTGGCGGGTGTTAAGTACCCATAAAATATAATAAAAAATAATATAAATAAAATGTTCAACATAATTATATTTAACTGTTCATTGTAAGCATAGCGTAATAAAATTATATGATTTACATTGATACACATGAATTTATTTTTAATAAGCTCGGCAATGTGGCTCCCAATTATGTGATATTGCTCATGATGAATGAATTGACAAAAATATTGTATCAATCTATTATATATGTTAAATTATAACATTTATCATGATTTTATAAGCTTCAACAAAATTATGGTTATTAAATATTTAGTGGCAAGCAGAGAGTTATAAAAACACATCATATATAATTATAATATATCTAATTTGCTTGCAGCAATATTTATCACTCATAAAAGTATATTGACTTTTCTTAATTGGTTTAATTTTAGAAATAACAACTAATATATTTGCAACTAATAAATATTTAAATTAGATATATACTATTTGAGCGTAAAATAATTGGTTTTTGATTTGCATACGGCTTTATGAATTTATAATCAGAAAGCTTTTAAGTTTTGTTTTGTTTTTATTTTGCAAAAATTTATACACGTATTACTGTCCAGCCAAGATATGAGATAACGGCTGATGAATAATATTTATGTTTTAAGTTTTAAGATTGACATTCCTTATAAAACATTAAACAAAAGACATCAACAACAAACATTTTTTTAAGAATAATAAATATTGAATTTTGTTTCCTAATTAATTACTTATTTTTTAAGCTTTTCAACCAAAAAGAAGCCTGTGAAACACAAATAGTTGATTAATTAAGCTTGGTTAACTATTTCTTCAATTCAAAGATATTAAGTTCCATTGCTGATTCTTCATAACTTTCATAAGTTATAAAAATGTTATATTATATATAATATATAAATATTTTACATCACTTGATTGATACACACTTCTAACGCCAGTTTTGATCAAATAATTAATTGTGATTAAAATAATTTAAAGAAATAATTTTATTTCTGGGTTTTCTCAAATCTTCAAATCTCGATAGCTTTTTGTTGGCTCATGATGATAGTTATTATTATATATAAAGTACGTACAACTTTACTTTATTATAGTTATTATGTATTTTTATTATTTTATTGTTGAAATTTTTATTGGAACAATTCTATAGGATTAAAAAAAAATGTAGGTTCTATAATCAAATAATAAAAATTATGCCAAAATTAAATCGACAGAACACATGTCATGTGGATGCCGATCGAGGCTATAATGAGGATACCTCTATAATAATTGGAATTATGAAGCCTAATTACTATTTTGCGATGGTCGATACACAGTTAGTGAATTATTTCTCCACGAAACTTATATAATTTGGTGTTTGTAGTCAGGCGTGATTTGGTGATAAATAACCGTACCAGCAACGCACGCACGCACTTATTAATATTAAGAGAATTTATTGCAAATATAATTCCAATATTTTTTTTTAATCAATTTAAGAATTAAAATTATATTATGAGTGTTTAAATTTATTGAACTATCATACAGGTCTTATAATCATGAATAAAAAAATATTAGAAGATTTCCTATACTAAAAATAACTAACACTTATTAATCAATAAATTATAATTTATTAGTATATATAACATTATTACTATCAACTTTATTATGAGTTGTTATACAATCGAATGCTTCATTAATATAGGATATGGAACTAGAAGCCCAAAGAGGATCTAGCTGGGCTAGTAACAATGCTCAAAATATTACTAATTATATAATACCGAAATTGATATCCCTTGTCAGAAATACAACAATTAAGGATAAGGTAACGCGCCCAATTAAAAAAAATCCCTTCCATGAAAGTTATGAAAAAAAAATGAAAATGTTCTCCTCTGCATCCCCTATCAGTGGCTAAAATATCAGGTATACAAATTCGAGCTGGTTTTTGAGTTATGAATTTGTATACCTGATATTTTAGCTACTGATAAGGGATGTAGAGGAAAACATTTTAAATTTTGTTCATATTTTTCATGTGTGGGATTATTTTTAACATTGGACGTGTTACCTTTCCCTTTTAATAAACATTAAAAAAATTGTATATTATATTGATTACGGAAAGTAGGTAATAATGATCCATCCTCAAAAGTATAATTAGGATACAAACGTAAGCAGGACTAAAAATAGGGTATCACTTCCCAAACCACTTAAATTTATATTACCTGTATTTATTAAAAACCTTTCTTAATGCACTATGTATAAAAAGCAATTATGTATTTACATTATTAATAATACCAAATTTAAATATCAATTTATAACTTTTAATTTAAAAAAAGGATGTAAGGTTAATTGATATACGTTATAGTTCCATGTTGTAAATAGGTTATTAATAAAATTCCTTGTGACATCACCATTTAGATTACTGCTATAAGCTAAATGCTGATGATGCCTAGGTAGGTTAGGACGGTCACGACATACGAGAGGGCGGCCGTTTAATAAGAGGGAGCCCGCAGCAATCCTCGGAGATCTTTCTGCATAGTTATACGTGATGGAGCTCAACTTACTCAAATGCGCGAGGTGATATCTGAAAACAATGCTTAAATGTTACAAAGGATCTCAACGAAGTTGTCCGTACTTCGTCGCCACACGCCGTGCATTCGTCACTGTCAACGACATAACATTTAACAAGCTGTCACATCGTCGTCTACTGATGTCAAATTTAATGATTAATTTACAACGTGCTTGTAATTTCATAGTAAAATATTTGGCAGAATATTAATTTGAATATATAGCGAGTTTTAAAATTGAAGTATATAATTATATACGTATGATATTTATATTGTGGTACATAATAATACATGATTATTGGTTAGGTATTTTTTTGCAAATATAAAGTCTAACAAGAAATTATATTTATTTTATTATAACAATTAAGGAACTTCTAAAACTTCTTTGATTTACTACATTACTGATAATTATTTGCTATAGGTAATTAGGCAAATTTTCAAGACCAACAAGAAGAGGTAAAAAAAAAAAAAAAAAAAAAAAAATCCATGCCATGGTTATCCAAAAAGAGTTCTGCCCTAGAAGTGAACATGTATCCAACAGTGAAAATCTTCATAGTTATAATGTTGTATTAAAAGTATAAATATAACATTATATATTCCTACATCAAGCATTGCTTGCGTGTAAATTATTTTTGGTCACCGCTTGTTACAATTAACAAAAACTATATGATGCTGCGAGCATCATTTCAAATCATTTAACAAAAATGCTCTAAGAAAATGTTCATAAGCGGAAATTGTATAACTTTCACAGAGTTATCGTTTGGTATTAATTATACATGACAGAGCCGACAGAGTGCTCCACTACAATCTGTCCCACTCTTTATGACTGCAAATGTACTATAATTTTTCTTAATCATCTCATGTTTTGCTTTACGATGACTAATTTTAATGCTCGATAAGAATAATTATAATATCTACCATGACTCTTAATAATTCAAGTAGCGATTAACCTTAGCATTTTCTCAGTGTAATTTACTTGATACCACGCAGATCATTATTTTAACAGGTCATAGTGCTGTATTCACACAGATTTATACACCTCTTATTTAACTAATATAGGAAAAGATACCACCCGTACACTTAATTCGTGCATGCATGGTTATTATTATTAAAAAGAGTCGTGGTTAGTTGGCCGGCTGGCTAGCTAGCTAGCTAGCTATAGGCTAGCTATAGCGTACTTCTCTCGAGCACGCCGTGACTTGATCTGAGGTAAACATGCAGAGGTGAAGTTGCATGCTGTCGTCCCAGAGATTCCACCATCTCGCTGCTTCTGCCGGGGGGCAGTAGGCCAGCGGTGTGCAGAAATAAACCTTTCCTCCAACTAACATCCTAGACCAACACATATGATACTTCTTCGCCATAAGACAACAATAGACAGCAGATAGATAGATAGTCCTTTACGTATATAGTTATGTTGTGCATACCGACCTTCAACCTCCAACCTTTTTATATATACAGCTATATTATATATAAAGCTTGTCTATATAATATTATATACCTATATATTTTAAAGCAGATAACCTTTTTTTATACATATCCAATCCCATGCAAAAACATCGTATTCACATTATTGCCTAATATATTGAAATTTGCCTCTCGTATTTATTGAAAAATTTTTAAAAAAAATAATTATTACATGGTATATTTTAGGTGTTTTGATTAGGTCTCTTATCAAAATTTAAGTGTAAATATCTGTTTTTGAAGCTAATGATCCCATATTTTGGTCCAATGTAGGATATAGGATAATGTTTTTGTTTCCCCCTATCAATTGTTAAGCTAATATAATAGAGACTATTTATGTTTAATACAAAAGTTTTAATGAAATATAAAGATTTTTCAATTTCAAGTTTTTATTTCGATCGTAGCTAGGTTATAGCCTAATATGTATAATTATATTATGCTATATATATATGTATATATAGCATGGATCACGTTAATTATTACATAAAATACATAGAATAGTGTGTTCAAACAATTTAAGTTGAAAATTAGGACAGACCTGTCCTATATCCTATACCAGCAGTGCACCACAACTGCATGCAGTTATTTATAATGAGTAGGTGTAAAGTTAGATCACATATGCAAATACGGAGAGCAAATAGGTAGCAATAGCAAATAGCTAGCAAATAGGACAGCAAATATCAATAATAATAATAAAAAACACGTGTCTACAGTAGTCATGTTCTCTATAATTACTATTGTTTGCACATATTCAGCAGTATTGAATTATAAAATAAGATCTTCATTTGTTACCAAAATAATTTGATGATAAATTCAATAGTAGTAAAAGTTTCATGCTACATTCTTATAATCAATAAATGTATATTTTTTTTTATTTTCACTTCATTAAAAAAAAACTAACTCTTTTATAATAAAATATTATCATGTATTTTTAATGCTTAATCCAAGTCTTCTTCAAGATAATACAGAAAATAATTGTATAAAGCTTTTGAATAGTTTAAATTTGAATAATAAATTTTGATGAACGTTGATAAAAGCAACAACCGAGAAGTGTTAGAATGTGATGTTAATTGTTGTTTCTTTTCTTTAATTTGCTACTTTAACAAGTAAGGCGATTTGAAGTTTAACCTCTGGCTATACATTACAGGCTACAACCCTGCGCCGCGTGCCCAAGAAGAACGGTTGGTTCACCATGGTGCACCACATGGGGGCGGACGGGTGGCGACCTGGGACTACTAGGAGAGGCGGCTGGGTCACAAGCAGCGCGCGCGGCCTTCCGCCTCCACCGTGTGCACTACCAAACTGATCGCCGCTGCATCGCTCAACTTCCAACAAAGTTCCAGCCAAAACCCTCCTCTTCCTCCTTCTTTAGGCTTGCTTGTTTAACACGCCGTTATCATATAAAAAAAAAATATAATAATAAAGGTGTGCTCAGGCATGATAAAAAACCTTAAGGCTAAATTTTAACACTTCCAATATGTATGCCATCATAATGATATTTTTTTTCGATGCTAAAGTTCTTCACACATAATATAAAAGAACAAAAGAATATTATTATTTATCATCATTCTTATATACTATAACTTGCTTTTCATTTTTATGTCCTACATTTTGTATCACTTGTTATATGAGCATCAATTTCACGTTGTTAATTCACATGTTTTTTTATTGTTTTTAATTTAGTTTTGTTTTAATTTGTTCAATGAGGATGTTTTTCAATGTCATTATGGGTATTGTAAGGAAACGAAGGAGCACTCTCTCCCCCCACATTTCACGCAGTCTACACGCACAATTATTTGCTGCACGCAAGGCGAATGTCCATATCAAAACAATAGATAGCTGTCTGGCCCACTATATTATAGCTCATACAAATTATAATCACCACATTCATTAACAAAAACAGCTCAGCTAATTATTATACAGTATAATAATACTGTACTCATTTCATCAAGAATTGAAACTAAAAATTATTATTCAAACCATTTGGGTTTTATTATATCTATATTATGTATAAGCATTAAAAAAATTAAATTGGTGTAGGTTAAAACTTACATTATAATAGTTTAATGTATATTCCATAATACTGACAAACAGTACAGATTTTACTGTAAAATGCTATAAGAATATGATTACAGCTATAGTATAATATTAAAAGTTAAAACATAATTATTTACATTTAGAAAATATTGCATGGCATTTGGATTTAGTTTTGAAAGGAGTTATTTAAAATACAACATTATTTCTTTCTTATAACAATTGCTAGTATGGTGAGAATGAGGGAATCATGGAAAACCTCAGTCAGGACGGACACCTCTACTTTTTATCAATGGACCAAAGCGATATGCAAAGCCTGGGGAACCATACACAAGTGCATCACTGCACTGGGTGGAAAGCGAAACGAATTTACCTCAATTACAAAAGACAAGATGACATTACATTTAATTAGTAAATAAAATAACAAGTTTAGACATTAATAAAACTGTATTACAAAAAAATACATAGATATTAGGAAAAATGGAACAAGTAATTAAGATCAACTAAATAGAATCATAATTTTTGTGTCACCAGCCTTCAAATGAAAGCAAATTGAACATGTATGAGACACCAAAACAAAACTCTGCACATTGCACGGAGATTAACCGTGTTCACCGGAGCGATGGGTTAATTTATCCACAGATAAAAAAAATATTTGATATGAGTATCAAATGGGTATATAAAAGTGATATTTCCATGTACTGGGCAAGGATATAAATTATGTGAGAAATTACTATTGTTTTTATAATCTTAATGTTATTAGAATTTTAGCTATTATGTGTTATACCCCCACAGAAGAGAAGTTGTAAAAAGTTTTTTTATTAGCCTTAACATTTTACCATTACCTGCACTGTTTGCTATGTTTTAAACTATATATGATATGTATATGGAATGAATGGATTTTTGTAAAACGAAAAAACAAAAAACAAAAAAAAACATTTTAATTAATTAAAATAATGCTAATCATCTCCATATATTATAATTATATATAATTATACTATACTTATTTACACTAACAATTCAAAAAACTTTCTTATAAAGATGGAACATTATGAACATTACTCTTTGCAAAAATCATATAATAAAATTTCAATGAGTAATATTTTATATTCTAAAAAGGAAATAAAACTACATTGATTTACTGGCAATGAACAATATTGGAATTATTACAATGTGGACTATTATATAACAACTGAATTTTCTTATGTATTATGTACTGCACTATGTCTATATTATGAATAAACACATTAAAAAAAAAAACTGATGAATGTTGACATGTCTTGTTTGAAGACGAATAAATGCCGTAAAGATGAATTTTTAATAATTCCCTTTAAAGCGATTATTAAATAAAAAATTAAGTATAATTAATTAATCATACTTTAAGAGCATTTCTTTGTCATACAGTGTAAGCTATTCTTGAAAAAAAAAAATTAAAAAATTTGTTTAAAATTAATTCAGAACGTGTTTTTCATGTTCTTGTAAATTCTGCAGTACAGTTTATTGATTTGAAAATTTTAAAACAGTAAAATTTATATTTATTATAGTCACTGATTGTCAAATGTCAGTTATTTTTTTCTTCCCCGTCACTGCATTGGTCACTTTCTCAATTTCTAATAACCGCTTACTCGATAGTCCAGCACCTACGTGGAATTATCAAATAAACAAACTGTACTGTACAAAGTCCCATCAAAGCTACAAACATCGTCTACCATTTGGTGTCAGACAACTCCAAGTGACGGCACTTGATGTAACACTAACTATATATTTCCAACTGAACAGAATTCTTGTGATCAAACGAATACTCAGCTAATCACATGGTCAATTAGCTAGTAATGAAGTTACTACAATAGAAGTCTATAAAAGAGTATTCCTTTTGGTATTCCTTTTGTTACGTCAAAAAGTATCATATTCAAATTTCATAAGAGTCATCATAACACAACAAATTAATTAATTCTAGCTTAGCAGTCTTAGCACGATATATACTGTAAAGAATTAAAAAGTGTAAAATCATACATAGACAAGAATATTTATGCTGAATATTTTGGGTAACATAACGGGAAAGAAATATGTATATATTATATATTTTATAAAAAAAATCTCTGCTATTATATAAATATATTATATTTGGCTGCAGCCGTTATTTTTTTATCGTATTTTTTTACATAATGAAAATATGATTGGCAATGTAAATTAGGAGTAACAGATTGTAAATTAAGGTATTATCATTAGTTACTTGCATCTACACCTATGTATGCGTATGTTGTGATGATGACATAAAAACAACAACATCTAACTATAACGAGCTAGCAGTTGACGTTTTTCAGTAGCAGCAGCAGTGCAGTATAAAGCTTCTTAAAGCAGCTAGCTATAGTAGTATATTTAAAAAAAGTTCACACTTGGTTTATTATAAAACTCACGCATCAAGGAATAACCCACCTACAATTCTTTAAAAGCGTAACCGAAACCCAATTCTACGCTCTACGACTTATTAGCACAGGTAGGAGAATATTACAATAAAAAAACACATGTTTTTATTTTAAATAAAAATGGATGGGGTTGAGATGAGATTTGATATATAAAGAAGAGTATTCTTATGGAAAGTATCAGTACTAACAAGATGCAGAGCCTGAAAGTGTGTATCTTAGTGATCTCCTGCCTCCTACCGATGGGGCTACTTGCAAATCCCCATGGACTCGGGGTTGATGATTTAAGCAGTGGAGTTCGTATGATGATGCGGACATACAGTCAGTGTCAGCGGGATGAGTCAATGTTGTGGCCGTGTTTGAAGCAGCGAGCACTCACTTTGGTCGATCGGGCCATCAACAAAGACACTATCACGTTGGTGGATGGCATCTCGCTGGAACGAGACGCGTCTGCCAGTCCTGTACAGAGTTCTGAGGAACAACAACAGCAGCTTCCTCAGGAGCCAGAGGCTAGGAGCCAAAAACTTGATGATTTGTTGTGGGACCGAGCTACGTCGTTCCTTCAATCTCACAGTCTTCGCATCAAACTGCCCTCGGATCTCAGCATTGAAGAAGGTAAGTGCTTGTTGGAATATCTCTGGTAAAGTAACAAAGTAATAAGATTTTTCTGATTTTAAAATTTTGACAGAAAAAATCTTCCAACATTTTAACTATCGTAACTATCCACATACAAGAATGCTAAAAAAAAATACAATTAAAATAATTTTTTAGTTATTATTCTGGTAATTGAAGAGAGATGTTAATCGATTCGTAAGGGTCTCAAGTTCAATTCTTCAACGCTTAAACACATTATTAAAGACACATTAGTTTACTAGTATGGAAAAACATAATATGCACCCTTTCGTGTTGTTGATCGTGCTCATATCGCTTGACACCATGAAAAAAAGAGAAAAGGTTAATGATTTGTTTATGTTACGACAAAACACAATTAATTTCATCTCGATGAAAACCACTTGACACTGACCTTGCCAATATCTAGGTTGTATGTTACGTAAAATCTTTCTGAAAGTCAAGTTTATTCCCCTCGTATCCAATCATTTAACCGTACTTTAACGAAGAGAAGTTGTTACGTTATCACAAATTTAATGTATTTTAAACATACCATAAAAGTGACGTAATGTGTCGCACTTTGATGATATTTATAATTATCGATCTGCATTATGGATCTGACTAATGATGTTATACCATTTTCATATTTCGTAACTTTATCCTTCTACATGATGATTACATAAATAATTAATACATGCTATTTAAATTTTTATTCTTGAATTTTTTTGTTATCAATGTACGGGTGAAAATAAAAATCTGCGACTCTCTCAGCAACTCTCACAGCAAAGAGATATCACGTTCTAAATTTTGTATAATTGGATTCTCATAATGTAAGCAAACAGTCATTGTGAAGAATAATACGACTAAAAAAGTGTTAGACAGTTCACTTACAAGTTGTGACTGGTCCATGGAGACAGTACATATAGCCAGAAGCAATGAAAGGGAACCCTTGAATAGTATACTCCTTTCTCTAAATTCTTTAACAGTATTATTCAGCATAAGTACTAGTTAAAAAAAATCTTGTAAATATAAAATTAACTGACATCATCATATTTTTTGTTTGCCAGGTCGTGGTAAGCTGAAGAAGCTGGCAGGTCCAATACTGATGGCTCTTATGATGAAGAAGATGCTCGCTGCTCTCGCTATTGGTAGCCTCGCGCTGCTGGCAGGCAAGGCGCTTCTGGTGAGCAAGTTGGCGCTGGCATTATCCCTCATCGTTGCCTTAAGGAAGCTGATGGGCGGAGGTGGAGGTGGTGGCTCCCACGAGACCTACGAGATCGTGGCCAAGCACCCGCACCACCACGAGGGTTCTTCCTCGAACCACGTAGCCACTGTGGCCGAACCGCACGCGGGTTACTTCGGTCACCGACGTAGCCTCACCTCGGCTACCCCGTCCTCCGTCCTTCCGTCCATAGAAGCCGATGCGAGCTCCGAGCCAGCGTACGATGTCAATAATAATAATTACTCCACAGAGGATTTCGCTCAAATGATGGCCTATAGAGCTCACAAGCAGGCTGCTCCTATAGTTTCTTCCGGTACTCTTTAATTAGCTGATGGGACAAATGGGAGAGTGCAAAGAGGATGAAGACTTGCTGAGACATGACAACTTTTGTATGTAGCAGCATCCTTACTCAGGCTATTACTGACTTGCATGCACTCCATCAATTCATTTTCCCCTCCTTTTTATTTAACACTTTCATATTTATTGTTTTCATATATAATTTATTTATTTACAAACGACCAAAATAATTTTTTGAATTAAGTATTATTATTATTATTTTTTCTATTACTTAACATTAATGGCCATAACAGCCAATACTGAAAGTAATGGCTTGTAGTGCTTGTACCTACCTAAGAGAAATTATTAGGCTTGCGTCTACCAAACTGATATAATTATTATTAATTATATATATTGTTGTTAAGCTAATTTATATGAACTTCATTTCAAATTCCTTCCATTGGGTTCATCATTTGATGTAATATGTATAGAGATACTCACGAGAGAAGTTTGCCGCCTAAACTCTTAACTAACTGTGGATTACATGAAATCTTTCTTTAAAAGTTTATGTAATATTTTATTAAATCTTGACAAATTAAGAATATTTTATAAAATAAATGAAAAAAATAACATTTTTTAGAAATTTTATAACTGATTTTTCGTTTACCAAAAAAAAAAATAAATAAATAAAAAAAGCTTATCGCTATTGCTTAAACGGGACAAGAATACATATTTATAGCAAAAAAGTATATTATACTGTTGAATATTTTTTTCAACAAAAAATAAAATATTGGGGTCAAAATAACCATTTAAAATATTAAATTTTATTTGTTGGTTAGAAAATTCATGCCAGCAAGAGTAAACCCAAATTTATAAACTTTACCTAATTTTAACCAATAATAGATTTGATAGGTTTATACCTTTATTGTATTACTTCGCGGCGGTGGCGGCGTGCTTCTTCCTGTTGAAACTCCCGGAACCTTCCCAAACATACTCAATGACTTTAATTTGATGGTAAATCTTGTGTTAGTATTTCTTCTTGAAGAGCGTTGTCTGCGATAAGATGACGCGACCATCGACTTCCTGTCTACGCTATTCATCATAACGGAAAAACGATCATGGTTATAATATTGTTTTGTTTTTTATATTGTTTTATTTTTTTAGTTCCTACACTGATGATTATTTTTTCTGTTTACTCAATTATTCATAACTAATCTGGAACATAATTATAATATATGTAATACCCTGTTGATTAATATTTAAAAAATGTAAGACATTGCAAAAAAATTCAATGTTGCAAATAAGTTGCAATTTGATATTAAGTTTATACCTGCTAACTGCAGAAAAACAAAAATTGGAAACTAAAAATGTGAATAACTTTTGAATATTTATTTAGACAAGATTGTTATTTATTTGTAGTATTTATTAGAAGTAAAATGAATCTTCATATTATAGTAATTTAGAATATTTTTTCAACATTTTGTAGTTATACACTGAATTATTAAAGACTATTATTATGATGATGATAAAAAAAATCACTTGTTTCCTTATAAATAATAATAACACATTGTATACCTTATACTTGCACCATGTACTTATATATATTTATTATATCATTATAATGTCTATACTCTTATTGAGATTCAATTATTTAGGAGCCTACCAACCACAAAAATATAACGTTATATAATTTATTATATGACAATTTTAAGAATTCCAATTTAGTGACAGAAAAAAAAATACAATACAATAAGGCTGGTATTACACGGTATAATGATTTTTTTAGTGCCAATTTTTTTTTTTTTTTTTTATCTTCAAAGTTCAAAGGCTCATTTGGAACATATTCTAAATTTTTATTGAATTCAGTAGTAACAAACACATCATATTATAGTACTAGCTAATTAACATTTTAGAGTCATTACTCGATGAGATTATGAGCGGACTATACCTTCAGCGCATTGTTTAACGGGCCATGATGCCATGGCACAGCTAAAATATTGACAATGAGTGACACGCCTCTTAACGGGAAACTCTATAACGTTAATCACTCGAAGGTGAAGCTCTTTAACAATTTTTTGTTTCACAATAACCACAAACTGATGACTATCAGATAAGGTAATTTAAAATTTTATTTTAATATTAATACAATTCCTCATCTGATTGATATTAGTCTATCTCCTACATTAATGGGTTGGATTTACATTAATAACTATTATGATCACGTGACTAAATTTAAAGTGCACACTTGATGTTTAATATTATAAATCTAATCTAAATGTTAAATTTGTTTCCAAGCGTAATAAGCAAGCTGAGACGACGATATCACAATGGCCTCATATCCATATAATTTTACAGCAAGAGAAAATTATTAACACCGTGACGCTCTAAATATCGTCCATGTAAATTCACCTATAATGCAAGTGAAATATAAAAAATACACCTCGAGATAATATGAATGCTATGTTTGAGGGATTTTTTACGTAGTCTATTGATTAGTGAGCTTGCACTTTATAACGTTCGGGCTGCCTTGAGTTGTACTGCACCTATATATAATATATTCTATCTCCATTTATGAAATAAATATCCGATTCGGCTATTTTTAGCCAAATCAGACAATTTTACTGGCATGAAAATTATACAATCATGCATTTACCTTAATAAATCAATAACAGTCATTCAATTTTACTTCCATTTTTTTATAAGTTGCAGCAAATAATACAATTATATAATAAAAAAATTATGCATTAATAATCTAATATTCTTTGCTTCGCATACTTTTGTCTTTAAAAAAACTATAGTCTCCAATTATTCAATTATTTTTATAGAATTGTAAGAAAGTCGCATCAGCGTGATAGAAGATAGAAGCAATAAAATTATTAATTTCAAACAATCATGCACAAATTAAAAAGCACCTAAAAAAAACTATGATGTACTGTACAGCAGTTTCTAATTATATTTGCAGGCAAAATTCTAGATTTGTCTTCATTTATTAGGATTTTCCAATGAAATGATGCAGAGGTTAGAAGTTCATGGTGTTCTACATGATCAGACAATGCAGGTGCAGGATTGAAACGCTTAGAGGACCATAAGGCTATTATTATAAAATATAGTAACTTTCAGTTACTTGGGAGAACTTGTCATGCACTTACTTGCGGGATTTAGTTTATAATACAGTCAATATTAACAAGAACAAATTAATCTAGGCATGACGTTGACATTTTTCTGTAACTTGGATTGGTCGTGACGAGCGTGCAACCAGCTACCGAAGTAGATCTGTGGTTACTCCTCGACACAGTACGCCGCCCATCAGCAATAAATCCTAAGAGGCCACTGACTCAACGATTGTCGCTCTCGACATCACGATAGCGTATACTTTACTGTGGAATGTAACAAAATAATATTATAATTAATACAAGTTGTCAACTAAGGATATGAAAATAAATACATGATCATGATTATTCATCATATTAATACAATAACTTTCAGAACATTTCTTCCCAAAATTTACTGTTTTTAGCATGTTTTTTTTTTAATAGTGTCGAATGTAAGTGCTAAAATAAATATATTTAAACATAATGGAAATTAAATATTAATTTTACTATTTGACAGTAAATTTTAACAAAAACTCGGGACAGTCAGGACTTGGGACAGCTTTAATTAGAAAGCTTTTTGTTAAACAAAGTATATAATCATGTTTTTATAAATATAGTTCTAATATAAGAGGAACAAAACGGTGCAAATTTCAATTTTGCTAGGAGTTAAAGTCTCAGACTTGCTATAAAAAAAAAATAAATAAATAAAAAAGTTCATCGTTCCGCATAATAATATATACTTATAGACTGTGTATGACAACATTCTCATATATATATACATGTGTAGATTATCGAGCAGGGTAATGTTCGTTATACTCTGTCCCGAGAGGAGTAATTCTCCTTGTTGGTTTCCAAAAGTCTGTTTCTATTTGAAATATGTTTTTTCGATAAATCACATTTGCATATAATGGGTGCAATTCACGAAGCAGTTAGCCAGATTTCTAACCACGTTTAGCTTTATCACGTTTAACTATACCTGTTTTATGTGTTAAACCACCTTAGTTAATCGTGGTTAAGCTAAACGTGGTTAAAAACCTGGCTAACTGCTTCGTGAATCGCGCCCAATGAGGCACGATTCACGAAATAGTTATCCAGGCTTCTCATTAACCGCGCGCGGTTTTATTACAGTGTCATTGATTTAAGCTTGTATTAAACGTGAGAAAACTAGATAATTTCAATAATTTCGTGAATCGCGGCCTGTATTTCCAGGTGCTATCCTTATGAATAATTACAGAATATATTATACATTATAATATTATTAATAAAAAAAGTTTAATGTATTACATTACATATATACCTGCTGATGGAAATTTATTTTCTTGGTGATCACCTAATGATTTCAGAAAAAAAACGAGTGATGTTTTCAATTGAGATTGTTTATTTATAAAAGAAGTTACAGAGTGGTGGAAATAGTTTCATGCAGTAAACCAGAAAATACGACTTTCTTTTTATTTTAAATGACAGATTAATTTTTTTACTATAACAGCATATTTTGTACTGAATGGAGTATTAATAACTTTAATTCATGATGAATTCATTTAAAAATATAATGTGTAGTAATGAAATAGTTGATTTACAGACAAATTTAATGGATTAGCATTAGCAATTAAAATTAACACTATTTTCATTGAAATTATTATTTTTCAAGTGAAGGAATACAAAACAAATGACAGTGTACACCCGTAACAAAATATTATGAAATGACCATGGTGTAATCAAATCAATAGTAAAAATATATATAAATAAAAAAGTTCCTTTTAAATTAATTTTAATTTTATATTAAAATATACTCTTGTAAAGTGTCTTAAATTGAAACAAAATGCACGTAAAAAATTAGAGAAGTTAAAGATAATAGGAATATTTCATTTTGAGAAATTCTACAGTAATTTTTGTTTGTTTGTTTAGTAATAATGCATGATAAGGTAAGAAACACAGAGAAAATAATTACTAAGCTACAGAGAACTATATAAAATCAACTACACCGCGGATATTAATTAAAAAATAATAAATTACTATCAATATATGAAACCTTATTAAATTAAGTAATTAAATTATGAGCTGTTTTTGTATCGAGACTGCCGAGTGCAGAATTTTTTCATGATTAATAAATGCAAATAGTTTGCAATAAATATTAGGGATTCATGTACGAAATAATTGTATCCCTATAAATTTAGAGCTATTTTTTAGGATGGCCAACTTTTAACTATATAGTTGATTGGTGTATTTAATGACTATGTTCTATTACATTATAAATAAAATAAATAATTATATAATAATAAATACGAGATTACTTCAGTAAAATAATAAATATTGAGCTATTTTTGGTAAATCTTATGCACTTTCTATTTTTAGGACGATCAAAGCTTTTGATTATTGTTATAGGTGGAGTAGAGTGAGAGAAATTCCAACAATACGGAGAGTCGTCAAATTTCACCTAGCCCAGTTTACACGGTTTAACTTTTTTTTTTTATGAAGATGAGCCTTGATAAAAATCTTTGGTATCGTGTGGCTCCACTGGCAAAAGATAAAGAAAGTAAAACTGTTTGAAGAATACCTGACAATCTTGTTACAATTCAATTTAATTAAATGTCCTGCAAAACTGCATGCGTATCATGATTAAAGTTAAAAATCTTTTAAATAACTTATACTCACTGAAAACATGGCTGTTTACTGTAATAATTGTAGTTATATATTTGCATGCTTATGAATTTCCAAGAAGATATTACAAAAAAAAAAAAAAAGTTAATTTCAAGTTTTCTGTTATTTTGTACTGTAAGCATGGAAAGTTTTGAAATTTATAGTAAAAATAAGAAAATAATATTAAACTAACTTCTGACATTAAAAGCTACGGTCTGTAAGAGAACAATAAATAAATAAATAAATTATAGGAGTGAAAAGTATAGAAGTATTGTTAAGTAAACTCGTGTAAACCAGACTTATATAACTATTGTTAGCCTTTCCTCCTCATTTCTGTTGCATGTTTACAAGATGAGGCAAAGTGTCAGCCCTCGTTGCTGTAGCCCTTGTAAGCCAAGTTGTCAGCAGATGACGGTGAGTAGCTGTTGGCATGGACTTGATGATGGTTGGACGCATCAGCCGAGAGTGTGTGTGCCGCTGCCGCGGCGGCTGCCTCGTAACTGCGATGGTGGTGGTAATACGGTTCGTAGGCACTGTACTGAGCGACGTGTCCAGAGTCCCAGTTATGGTAGATCTTGCGCATCCAAATCACGGCAGAAATTATAATAGAAGCGACACTTACAAGTAATGCTTTACCAGCCAAAGCAGCCACAGCTCCGTAACCAAGCATTCCAATTAAAGCAGACTTAACCTTTAAACCGATTAGGAGAGGTAGCAGTATTTTCTTTAATTTCTTGCCTGAAACAAAAAGAAGAAGGGGAGGTATCTAATTAATTTAAGAGTAAATATAGTTACCTTTTTTATATTAAATAATTTGTCATATTTATGTGTGTGCGTGTTGCTTAATATAAACGTTTAATTTATATGTTAACATACTTTTCAATGTAATAGTTGTTTATATACATATATACTATTTATAATTGAATAATTATAATCAGGGTGAAGCTTCAACGCTATAAAGAGATGCCGACGAAGTCTATTGTATAACACTGAGATAACCTGATGACTGCAATAAGGATTAAATTATGCAGGTAAATATTATAAATAATTATGTGTGTATTCATGCAAATCGTAATAAAGAATCCTTTGACATTCCTTAGAGCTAACAGTTTTCAACCAGGATTTGAAATGCGTCTTTAAAGGAATGGAAGATACGGTTTATCATGCTAAATATCAAATTATGCATCAAAATATATTATTATGGAAAAAAACCTTCTTGATTGTAAAATTGATACGAACTCTAAAATTACCATAAAGGATCTAACTCAATAATTTTAACAAATTATTATCGTTGTGATAACTAAGAAAACTGTCGCAAAATTTATACAAAGTTGTATTTTCTTTCTGTGAGAAGCGGAGAACAATGAAACAAAAATTATCTTATTGCTGTGTACTTTAAATTCTTAAATTCGATATTTGAAAAATGAAAAGCAGCAAAGAGGTGAACGTGCAGTTACATTAAGTAAATACCTGTGCTGGAAATGCTAATTTGCAATTTCTAGGTCACGAGGGAAGCAAATAATAATCTGAAAAGTATGATTTATTGTATTGATGAGATGAGCATATGAAAAATTTTGTGCTCTTAACTTTTTGATAGTTATGTTTTCACACCGTGTGTAACTATTTTTAAAAATTGTTCAAAACTGATTGCGTGATATATCATTATGCCATTATTATTATTTTACTTGCCTATTTTTTGATAGCGTTTTGCTGTAATTTATAAATGCGTTTAATTTATAATATATAATAATGTATTATTAGTTATTTATTGCCAAATTTCCCTCTTAATTCAAGTAATGTATATTGTGCTTTCGTAAAATTGTTATTAGTATGCTATATAATTTAATTTGAATGAATAATTTTATAGCAACTTTAAAAAAGATTACTTCACCAGCATAAAAACATAAAACAAATGCATTTTACATCAACTTAAGTTATATAACCATGAATATAATTAATAATAATTATTATTCACATTATATTTAAAAGTATAAAAATTATTTACACATATTTTATAACACTACTTCTATTATTATACTTTAATGGATGCATGGACTCGAATAAGTTGTTCCCTTCACATCCATTACTAATTGAGTACAATATATAAAAATATATTACAAATCAATCAAATGTAACTACTAGTGTTAATTGTTACTAATCTCACCAATATATATATATATATAAAATTGCGGTTACAATAAGCATAATTATCAAGATTTTTTTGTAATTCTACTTCTGACTGGATAGCGTGATATCGGATGGCGAAATAGCACTAAATACTCCTAGTTATAAGCATAATCATGTTATTTTCACTATTCTCACCTCGCCCCTCGCTATCCATATCGTCCTTCTTGAGTTCCATTGAGACGTCCAGGTTTGAGGTGTCCCCAGTGAGCACCAGTGATGGCATTCCCCATCCTCCGAGCATGCGAGAGGTTGAGTTGGTCCATGGTAATGACAGCTTGATGGCACGTCCAGCCATGGCTCTTCCTCCGGTGCTCTCGAGCTTCTCTGAGCTAAGTACCACACCTGGTAACAGTTTCACTGAACCAGCCTTGCCCAGTCGACTTGCCAAACAAGTCGTGAAGTGAGGAGTATCCTCACCAGCCACCTCAGCCTGGTCATCCAAACAATTCACAAGTAAATTACGTAGACTGAATGCTCGAAACTCAAGATCCTTAGCCACGGGACCAGCTAACGCATACTGTCCTCCACACACCAAAACTAACACGAAAGTAGTAAGAAACCTCATGTTGTTGGATTGCTTCGTATGAAGTGAATGAGTTTGCTACCAGTCCCATCGTTTATATATATATCATCACCGTACTCCACCCCGCTCCACCCTAGCTCCTTTTTTTTTTTTTTTTTTTGTAATACAGTTTTTTTATTACTATTTTTTATATTTTTATTATTGCCATATTTAGACTGTGACAATCTTTTTAAGATATTATTTAATTAGATCCTCACCTCTACACTTTAATGTTAGTGTGTTATATCAAGATTGCTTTACTTGATATATAAAGTTACAGTGTGTGACCTGTTTTTTTATTACACGATTTTGCACGCTATATATAATATGTATTATATATATAGAATTTTTTGGTAAATATTTGATAAGAAATATGAAATGTTATTTTTTTAACTTTTTTAAAGCTTGTTTTATATCTCGATAGCTGATAGAATCTGAAGCTTCCGGTGTTATCAAGCCTACTCGATTCTTGTATATAACGAAGAACCGGAATTATGGTGCTAAACGCAACAATTTGAACTTGATTCTTGAAAATTACATTCTTATAATTTCTTACATAAGTGACGTATTACTTAATTGATTTTTGTTAATTTTGCAAGCTCCATAGACAAGCATTACAATGCAAGAGTAATAGAAAAAATTGATATTTTTATTAACACATTTTGCTATAGTATGTATAATTCTCTATATGTTGCATAATAATTTATAAATGATATTAAATATTATAAATGTTAATTACTCTAATCTCAGTTTGAGACTATGCTTATAATTATCACCCAATTAGCAACTTAAAAATTTGTTGTCATGGTCCTAAAAGTTAAAGCCATTTAAAGCATGAAGTGCAGTTATGTTCTCCTCCCATAATATCACTATGCGTCTGTTATTGGAGACGAGTCAAGTACACACATTGAGTACACATACTTGCGTGCTTCAACGTGTGTGTGGGCGTGTCGAGACTCGCGCGCGGCCTCCTTTTCGACTAACATTACTGGAAAAAAAAATACAGGAAAAATTGAAACTATTGATACCTTCTAAAATTATAGTAATTATATGTGTTATAAATAAATATACTATATATATAATATATATATATGGAACGAGGCACTCCCGCACTCGGTTACAGTGTCTATAGTAGTTATATAGACTCTTAATTTGTTATAGTGTAAAGTTATATTAATGAACGAGGGTACGAGGCATGCAGCAGTTTGTTTATTTTCTTAAGGTAGAGATAACGTCGAACAGCTGTTCGACGTAATCCCCTTTGATTAACATGTAAACCTTAGCAAATTGACAAAAATTATGAAGTTTTTTTGAGAGGCAGATATTAGTGCCTAAAAGCCATAGCAAAAGTTTCAAAAACATTTAACGACCCGTTTTTTATAAATTAATTTTTTAGTTTGGCTCTCCATGGGAAAACCCTATGCTGAAAATTAAAAAAATTAATTAAAAAAAATCGGCTCGTTAAATCGTTTTGAAATTTTTTCAATGGCTTTAAGGCACTAATATCTGCCTCTCAAAAAAATTTCAGAATTTTTGTCAATTTGCTAAGGTTTACATGTTAATCAAAGGGCATTACGTCAATCAGCTGTTCGGCGTTATCTCTACCTTAATAAAAATATTAGTCCACTTTTGCAAGTGACATTCAAGGCCCGGCATTTAAGACAGTTGCAGTTTCACTTGTAAGCAACGTTTATATGTCTGTGACAATACAATTTTCTTGACATATCAAAAAATATTCTCTCCTGCTGCAGCTCAACGACTCGCAGTTACTAGTATAATAAAGATATTTGTTATAATTCAGTAACGCACGTGTTCTATATCAATCTTATTAAGCTATTTACTGCATTCAACTTTTTATAGATCGAGTTAAATTTCAATTGTAACGAGAAATTGCAAATAAAATTGTAAAGATGCACGGCTGATTACCCAAGAAATAAACTTTCAATATACATATCAGTAAAAGAAGCGATTTTATTAAATCGTGTCTTACTTAATTGTGTAATACCGGCTTTACAATAACTTTATGAATTGACGCATTATAGCTGTTGATATTGACAGCTGATGCATCAGATTCCCGTATATTTGTAATATATTTGTATGCATGATGCATGCAGGTACACCAGCTCTCTCTTGGTGCATTACTCTGTTGACATATTTTCTTGTAAGTTATCTCTCTAGATCTCACAGCTAGTAGCATGTCTTTGCATCGTGTTTCTGTAAAGTAGCTTAATTCTTATTCCTTCGTGTAGGTGGTAAAAAGCAATACAGTAACGATTTCTCATGTAAGCTGCTGCCACTGCTGTGCAAGAAATAACGGCAATTTGAGAGTACAAACTCCTCTCGTGAGTGAATAACAAGAGTGGAATGTATTTGTACTACAGCCTAACAATATTAGGTCGTCAATAACATTATGACCTTATGACATCCTTGTTTTTGATCTTGTTATATTCAATTTTTATAACGTGCTTGTCAGATAATTAATAGAGCACAAAATGCCACGCGCTCTCATAATTCGACTTTCTGCACGTCTAAATCTACTCAGAAGTAGGAATATAGAGAGAAAACACGAGTTTTAAAAGGAGAAGTTACAAAATTGTGCAAGGATATTTAAAAATTTGACTTAATTATTTTTTTTAATGAGCATGAATATATGTCAGTATTTATAAAATTGAGTTGGTAACTGACAGTAAGTCACTATATAATACAGAATTAGGTCATGTACTGTATATTAATTTTTTCTTCAGGTCTTATTTCAAATTACCTTTAAAGCTTTTAGTTATAGATTTGCTGCACATAATGATGATGAACAGGTGTATGTGGATACAATTGTAAAGGTAAAATTAAACTTCAGATTCGTTAATTGTTAAACCAACCATTTATTTTGCTTTGGAGGTTATAAGTCTTGAAACTATTTAATATTTAATATATTTGACTTGAAAAAGTAATGTTAATCACTGAAAGATTTTAAGAAAAACAGAAATCGTCGCCTCAGAATACAAGTGCCCTTTTAAGCACTACAAGGTTTTGATGCAAATGCGAGAGCCTTAAATGCTACGTGTATCGTCAAAACCTCGTTGTGTTTAGGGCACTTCTATTCTAAGGTGACAAAATGTAAATAATAAATATTGTACTTTATATATTAATTTCTCTAAAAACTTGTTATTTATTTAAAAACGTACTCGGTCTTTGTTTCTTAAATTAAAGTTATATAATTTAATACATGAATGAATTTAGCTGCTTAACATATAAAACATTTTTTTCTCTAACATAATTCAAATTCAAAATGTTGTAGAACATGACATTAAGCTTTAAGATTTTTAAAATAATAAAAATATTGATGGTAATCTCTTCGTTTAGAAGATGTCACTTATGCTTGTTTCTTGTTTATCAACACTTCTTCTTCAAACAGCCCTCAACATCAGTTTAAGTTGGCTAATCTAGACCAGAAACGAGAAGAACATTATAGAATCAATTGAAGACTTCGTATACAAACTACTCGTAGCTAAAACATACAGAGACTTCATAAAAGGCCTCAACTTGTTATTTAGTTACTTGACTCACTTGCTGGATACGCGGTTCATCCAATGTTTCAACTTTTTAGGGGTACTTTGAGAGTTGGCAAGATTTGGAGAAGTGGCAACCTTTTCCATCAGGTCCTTAGGTTTTACTGTGGGAAAAAAAAAGGAGCCAAGGAAAATAAAGTAATCGTATGCCTATTTTGTTAACATCCATTTATCAAGATCGATCACATTCTGAAAATATACAAATATGATATCATGATGCAAATGCAAAACCAGACAATTAATTGACATTTGAAGTGTTTGGTATTTTAATTACTTATAAAGGCTATTTTAAATGGTTTATAGATAGGAAAAACAGCTCTTATCAGAAAGCACAATCATCTGGTTTTGCATTTGGTGGTCTCATAATTACATTATTATATATAAAATATTATGTTTTATACCTTTGATTGGGGAATAAGGCCATCCAAATTTCAACACTGAACTTTGGTAATTTGGAGAACCAGGTAGAGATGAAGCTCCTTTCTTCTGAAAATTAAACATTTGTGAAATGAATAAAAAAAAAAAATAAAAAAAAATAATAAATAAATAAATAAATAAATAAATAAATAAATAAATAAATAAATAAATAAATAAATAAATAAATAAATAAATAAATAAATAAATAAATAATTAAATAAATAAATAAATAAATAAATAAATAAATAAATAAATAAATAAATAAATAAATAAATAAATAAATAAATAAATAAATAAATAAATAAATAAATAAATAAATAAATAAATAAATAAATAAATAAATAAATAAATAAATAAATAAATAAATAAATAAAATATTTATTCATGGAGACCATGGAGTGTGTGAATTAATAATTATTAATTAAATAATTATAACTGTTTTATTTAATTAATTAAAATATATATACACGTTTCAGATCATTGGGGTGTATTACTTTAAGCCATGTGATATTTTGACTAGCAATATGAGGCTAAAAAGTGACAAAATGGTTTACTGGCATACAGGCCTCACATTTGTTTCTGGGTAGAGGTAGACGTGTTCATGTTGAGGCTGCGGTGACAGAGGCCATGGCTGTGCCCCACTTTGGAGCCTCTTGGACCAGGTAAGCGGGGACCCAGATTGCGGTGAAACGGGCCACGGCTGCAAGGACTGTGGGCTTGTCTGTCCGAGGGTGAGGGTTCGCCTGGCCAGCAGACGTAGCAGTTCCGAGGGTACGTCTTCCTCCAGCGAAGCGAGCTCAAAAGCCGTGTGTCCCGAGCCGCTGCAGCGCACGTGCACGTCGGCCCCGGCGTCCAGCAGCACGCGACAAACTCCCACGTGACTGTCACAGAGACGATTCATGTTAAAGTCAGACTAATTCCATGCTCCCTCCCGAAATAGCAGAAAGTGTCATAAAAGCTTTCTGGTCCTCCAGTTAGAATGTCAAATTTGAAACATTTCAGAATCGTTCTCAACAAAAGTATACATGATGATATTTTTTAGGGAAATTCCAAAACTGAAGTACTAAAATTGATTGTCTTTTTCCAAAGTTAGATAAGTGGTTTCAGTGTAATGATTTGGCACTTAATAAGAAAACGACTGAAATGTAATGCCATTCAGAATAGATATGTATTTGTATAAAATAAATGAAATGTAATAAGAAACAATTAATGTATAGCGAACACTACCAAATTTCTTAAAGTTTATGTGCATGAAAATTTAAAATAGACCAAAAACATACAAAAACATTCAGAAATTAACATACAATGAAAATGAAATTAGCACTATATCTATCTGCTGTTCACGACGTTAATGAACTATAAAATTTATATTAAATTTTCTTTTAATTAATTGGGATGTGAGGTGTTTGAATATATAATAATTATATATTATATTAATATTATGCAAACTTCCATGCAGCACTCTAGCTGTTTAAAATTAATTATATGGTATTATTGTGTGAAGTAATTACAAATATGCCATAAAATTTATTTTGAATAAAGAAGGGTGTTAAATTCCTCCAAAATGCACACTTAAACTTATGGACAAAAAAAAAATAAGTGCCTTAACTTCATATAGTAAACTTGCAGCTTTTATATTAATTACTATTACTATATACAACCGTATTTAGCTTTTTAAAGTTATTATACAGTATTTTAATTATGCTGTTGATTAATAATAAGAATAATTCGCATTGGATGTTTTCTAGAATATTAATTTTATGATTATTAAACATTATAGTTATAGTTTAATAACAGCCTTTTGGCCGGACCGTTCAAATTATTTTTAATAAAGCTTCCAGTGTAACAACTTATATATTATACGGCTAAAAATGCTTACCCATGCGTAGCTGCTAGCATTAGAGGCGTCAGACCTTCATTTCCTACTGAATTAATATCAGCACCATATAATATTAGCTGAGATGATATCTGTCATGGAAAAATCCAATTAAAAAAATAGAACAAATTACGAACATCATTAATGTTATCATCATTATAAAGTATTAATTAATAACAAGTTGAGTGAGTTTGGTCATATGCATGTTGAGGCACGTGCCTGTTGGTGGCCCAATGTAGCTGCGCTGAGCAGTGCGGTGAACATTATGGCATGGACGTGAGCCGTTCTTTTATCCAAGGGTCGCAGCTCACTCAGCAGGCGTTCCATGCTGCTTGAGTCACCACTGCGCGTGCACTCCAGCACCTCCGAATCCCAGCCTGTCCGCATGTCGCTTGCTGAAAGAATTTCAGCTATCAGTGCTGCACATCATGGGGTATGATTGGCACAAATTATGTTAATATCATACATTCAAAAGTTGCACCATTTTTCATACAATATAAGGTATAGAGTTCATGTTTCAGGGTGGACCTTGAATAATTAATTTCCATTTCCCAGCATTTCACTTTCCATCAATTCTCCCTATACACCACAGGAATCAAGGGTGATAAAAATCAAAGGCGTATATTATTAGCTCTCAGAAGTTCTATGATATATTTATTTTATGCACCAATTTTAAATAGAATATATAATAATTTAATCATGCAAGACACTTGGACTTGTAATTGAAATTTATAAGTAACTTACTTCTTGAATATTTACAAAATATATTTTTTTGGTAACAAATTCTAATCTTTTCGACAGATCGAATTTTAATGTTTTGTTGGTTCTATAATAATATATAGCAATTTTTTTTAAATAATACACAGCAGGTTTTTACGTCATAAAGATCGTCCCTCTTCCCACAAATACGAGTAATAATGAACCTTGTGTAAAACTAACCGTAAAAGAATAGATAGAAATAAAATTATACCAAATGTGCATACCTTCGCTGGCAAGCATGCTGCGTAAGTGCTGAAGTTTCTGTTTGTCGCATCCCTCGCTCCAGGGGTGTGACGTGACGAGGTCCAATGGAGTGCAGCCCGCCTCGTCCTGCACCGTTGCGTCCGCCCCTCGTTGCAGCAACACGCGCACACACCCCACATGCAGACCAGCAACAGCCATGTGCAAGGGCGTCGCACCTGCATCATGCAGCCACATTGCAGCAGTCTTAATTAAGTTAAAGGTTCTTTCTGTGATAAACTGAGGAATCCAAACTCTACAAAATTAATAAATATTTGGAAAGTTATATAATTAATTTTCTTGGTTGTATCTTTCAAGAGTCAAGAGCAAGATTAGCCATAATGATTAAAGTACGTACTCTATAATTTTATACCTTTTTTAATTATATTATCCTGAAATATTTAAAATTATATATTTAGTTCTTAAACCAACCTGATACAAGTGCAGAATCATTTACTGAACATCCTTTATCAATGAGCAACTCGACGACATGTTCATGGCCATGACCGGCGGCGGCTACGAGTGGCGGTACTGCAGACGTGGTGTCTTGCTGTCCCGTCACCTCCATCCCCGCCTCGAGGAGCAGCCGCAGGATCTTCTCGTCCCCTGCGGCAGCCGCCATACTCAGCATACTGCCGCCTTCGGTGATAGGTTGGGAGCAACAAATTATATATGCGAGCAGTTCTACTTTCCATAACAAAATAAATATCATAAGTTTCTAACACCATGTGCGATTTAAGTTTTATATAATGTCCTATAAAAACCTGATTTACTATGTCCATTCAGATCAATTTAATAGAATAACAATTAATGAAATTCATGCCATGATGATGATAATGATTGCAAAAGCCTCTTGATATATTAATTATATTCTATAATTTACAAGCGAATGATCTTAATAATTCTGCATTAAATGCGTTGTATAAAATATGATCATGATCATAATACTAGGACTCTTTTAAATGAACCTGCTACAACTCCAAGAAGTAATAATAGATTTGGAGAAAGAACATGGAATTTTGTGCTACCAAAAATTTGGAACGAAATACCGATAAATATTAGATCAATTGACCAAAAAATGTTATTGAAAAAAGTGCTGAGAAAGCATATATTAAATAATTTGCGTTAATGTGAGCTGTAATACCATTCTATTAATTGTATTTGTGCTTCTGTTTAAGTTGAAGGGTTTAAATGTGTTCGTGCTTATTTTTGTTTGTTTTTGTTTTTATCTTTTGTTAATGTTATTAATGTATTGTTTTGTATTGTTATTTTTACTAAATATAGGTAATTTTGTTTAAGCTTAATTACTATACGTGTTGAATAATTGTATGTAACTCAGTTCCAACCAGTGGTGAAAGTAGTTTCAATCTCTTACCAGTGCGCTTCAGATAGAGTCCTGAAGGGCCAAAACCCCCGCCGGAGGCACGATTTTTTGGGGAAAAGGGGCGTGGCTTATTTTTTTATATTAAAAGTGGTTTTAAAATTCATTTATAATATTTGAATGCATATCTTTATTTTGAGTAAAATTAAATAATATTATCCAAACTTTGTAAAAAAAAAAAAAAAAAATGCAATGAGTGATTGATTCTCGATCACATTAAAACATTAAATTCATAAAAAAAATATTTTAAAATATTATAGCTATATACAGCTTTTAAAAAAATTAATATACGAAAGAAAATCCCTATAGTGATTTAAATTGAAAGCATTTCGATCTTCATTGATCATATTATAACAGTAGTATTAATATAATAAAAATACTTTAGTTAACTCTTACGATTTGGGATGCTTTATAATTTAATCAAATACGTCAATTATTTAAAATTTAAATTAATGTTTTGAATATGTCTAAAAAAATTATTTAAACAAAAATTAAAAAAAAAACGCGAGAGAATTATTTTTATAATTATAAATTGTAATGTTTATATTTATTTCGGTAATTAATTTTTAATTGCTCTAGATCTTGTAGCAATTATTGTTCCCCTTTTTCATCGATAGGAATTAAAATCTATAGCCATATTAAATATGCTCCAAACGTGCAGCCATATTTCCAAACGTGCAGCCATATTTTGAATATGTATCAAAAAAATTATTTGAACAAAAATTAAAAAAAAAAAAAAAAACGCGAGAGAATTATTTTTATAATTATAAATTGTAATGTTTATATTTGTTTCGGTAATTAATTTTTAATGGAGTAGTGACCTCAATTTTTTTTATTACAGTAATGGATAAAGGGTGCAAATTTATGCTACCCTGATTTTTTTTAGATTTTTTAGAGCCCGGGAACTATTTTTAAAAAATTATTGAAAGTTATTTTTGTGACGTCACAAGACGCCGCTCCTTGAGAAAAAGATAGGACTTGCCGCCGCGTGACGTCACAAAAAGGACTTTCAATAATTTTTTAAAAATACTTTCCGGGCTCTAAAAAATCTGAAAAAAATCAGGGTAGCATAACTTTGCACGCTCTATCCATTTCTGCAATAAAAAAAATTGAGGACAATACTCTATTGCTCTAGATCTTGTAGCAATTATTGTTCCCCTTTTTCATCGATAGGAATTAAAATCTATAGCCATATTAAATATGCTCTAAACGTGCAGCCATCTCGGCCTTACAGCGGCTGCATTTATCCATTTACCTTTACCCACCTTGCATTTATCTATCTACTCTCTTCTAGCAATGCTTGCATGAGTCGCATATTATGCATGTGACTAAATTTTTGTTACACTTATTCTTTACAAACTCATTAAAAAAAAATGAGAATAAAATTTTTTGTTTGCTTTTCTAAAAAATTCATTACTATGAAGAATTTTTTGAGACGAAGACTTAATTTTACTAACCTATTTATAGCACTGATTGCGATTGATCTTCTACGATCCCGAATCCTTTGCCCTAATTTTTTTAAACTCCTTGCGTAAATGAACCCTCTAAACCTCGATGGGTATGTGGGCCAGAGGAGGCACTCCCCCTCTGCCTCTTGACTTAATTGTAATTAAAAATTAATTTGAATAAAAATGTGTTAATTTTGTGCAATAAATGAGACAGAAAAAAATGTAATAAAATTCGTGGTGTAGTATATATAACGCATCATCAGCAAAAGTTGTTTTGAATCTATTTTAATTAATTTTATTAGTCATTCAAGAATTAAAAAAAAAATAAATATATATTGAAAGAAATACTACAGGGTATAGTAAATATCTATCTCTTCATAAAAATCGAAGATAAAATAGTCAACCCAGTAAGCCTACAGAAATTTAAATAAATTTAGAAAAACATTAAAAACTATTTCTATAAAAAAAAATCGTCAGCTTGACATAGTTAATAAATAGTTGATAGTATGTAAATAGTTGATTTTATTTTTTTTTTTTCCTTTTAGGAGCTTTTTAACTCAAAAGAATTAAAGAGTAAATTAAATTTCGTGAGACAAAAGTACGAAGTATAAGAAAATTGCCATTCATTATTTGAGCATGATTAATGTTTTACAAAGTAACTCAATTCTCTGATTTTGAAGATTTTATTAAAAATTATTGATTCTTTTTGACAAATTTCGATCAGTGTCGCACTGGCGTCAAATGTCTTACCAGTGCGGCGCACTGGCGCGCACCGGCTTACTTTCACCACTGGTTCCAACCGATAGGGCTTCATTTAGGGCCTTGGTTGGACTGTATTTGTACACAGTTTAATAATAAAAAACTTTAAAAAAAAAGATTTATGTATTGTAAAATATTGTATAATTTTATCTTTATGGGCATCAAACACGTGCAGGGAAATAATTGAATATACTAAATTACTAAACAAATATAATTATGGAGACTTCACTTGAATTTGAATAAAATTTGTTTACTCGATTTGGGCAGTTCCCCTCACTTTTGAAATTAAGAAATCTATGGTTATGTCAAAATAATTTTCAAACAGTACTTAATACAATTTAATTATGGATATCAGTATACCAAAGGAATTATATAATCTAATTATCTTAAATCACTAAAGTAAGTCAAAATCACTCATGTCAAAATTGTTAAAGGACAGGGGTGGAACACTCACACCATGCGCACAAAACTCATCTACTCCTCTATATATAGGATTTATTGTTATTGATATTTCATATATATCATACATCATATATTATATATCATATATATATCGTTAGATTTTTTTTAAGGCGCAGCGGAGTTACGTAAAAAATTAGAATTATATATTCTATTTAGAATTCATTTGCAGTTATTATAATGCTGCAACTTTAAAATGTTAATAATTAATTGTCATATTACAAAAGCAAATAAAAAAGAATATATATACGGCATATAATATAACAAAAGAAACCAAAAACCATATAATATATGCATATATGCAAAGAAGCAAGCGTGTACTACCAACCGCAAACACAATCTTCAAAATAAATATTATATATATTATATATTGCGCATGTGAGCTGCGACTTTTGTAGCCGTATTTCCAAAATACCAGACAAAAATACTTGATATTCCTAAAATCGTGTCCGTACTATATAGCTGCCATGATGTAAAAGCAATATAAGTTTTTGTATATACAGTATATAACATATATATGGCACATCATACATTCTGAACGTATATATATTATAGTGACGGACGATAGTCGGATCACATTTCTATATAAATATATAATGAATATAATAAATGCATGCATGATAATTAATTTTATAGTATATTTTTATCATATATAATTGATATATGCATATATTATAATAATATACGCATGCATGCACATATACACACGATCGAGGAATATATTATTCCCACCAAATAATTTCAAATACTGCAAGCATGGTTTCAATTTTAAATGTTTCAAATGGTTTTATAACCTACCGAGCTCGTTGAAGACGTTGATATCAGCTCCGTGTGAAAGCAGTGAGGCGACCGTTGCTGCATGGCCACCGCGAACCGCCTGCATCAACGGGGTCCAGCCGAATGCATTTCGATTGTTGACCTTTATCCCTTTTGACAGCAAAGTTTCAACGGCATCTAAGCGACCTTCTGCAGCTGCACGATGAAGGTCTCCGTGGTTCTTAGCATTTTCTTCCTTCATATTAACTTAAAACTGAAGTCGACGATATGATATATGATACAACATGCATCTCGATCTCTCGTCAACATAATTTCCATGCAGTTTCTAAGAAATTTAAATGCTTTTTAAAACCACATTATAACTAGCCTACAATGTATATATTTAAAGAGCTTCAATTGCATATATCCTCTTTAAATTACGAATGTGAATTGCTCTTGAAAAGTTTGAACCATATATATGATCGAGTCCTTGACAAATAAACGCAAAAGCTGGTGGCATAATGAGCTTAAAAAAAAGCGCGGTTTCATGCTACAATCGATGACTGTCAGTAAGATATCGATTAAAATATCATCTGTGTAGTGTGTGTCTGTTTTGGTTCGTCATCTTCATCTTCTAATGAAATGGAAGATTGTAATTCAAAATTTTACCTTATATTATTAAAATCATTTATATTACAATATTCAGAGTGAAAACTACGCAGTATTACAGGTAATTTTAATGACGATCGTGCTATGTGCAAGTAGTTTAACGTGTGATTCGTATGCATACAACGCAACAACGTCACCCTATCAGCTGACACTGCTGACAGACTTGCAGACTTCGACGAGTTGTAAAATATTTTTAATATTCTAAAAATTATCTAAAGAACAAAAGCATAAATATTATTACATAGCTCTACTAATTAAAGTAATGATAGTCAACTGAAGTTGGAAAAAATCAGGAATGCTCAACTAGCAACTGATATGCACATATACGAATCTCTAGAATATTAACTACTGTATCATATGCATACATACGTTCTGTATGCATATGTACAGCTAGTATACAGTTGTATGCATTAACCATACTGTGCCATACTGTGCGTGTAGGTAAACAGGTAAACAGCATGAATGCATACTGGCTTATTCTATATCATACTACATATACATATGCATATGCTAACAACTGTATGTGGTCCTTGCTCCTAGCAATGCAGTATGCATATGTATGAATAAATTATATGCATACAGTCTAACAAATCTTAGGTTACCTGTAGACTCTATGGCACCTAGTTTTGAGACATGTCTAGCCGTATGTCTGGTCATGTTAAAAAGCAAAAGACGGTCTCCGCGCGCAGTCAAACTACACGTAAACTAAGATCTGTAATACTGTACACATTTTGCATCGTAATTCTCTCTCTATAACTGTAGCATTACTATATTGGCAGTGTGTCAAATTTTCTGCCTTGGGGAAAAAATTAAAACTTCGGTCCTATCCCCTCTCCTGTATTCTCCTAACATCATCCCCATCCTTCTTAGTAGGAAAGACCAGTCGACCCGGGGTAACTACTCCCCACCTCTGGTGGACCGTCACTGGGCGTTACCAACTGGATATCAATGTGTACAAATAACACAGCTCCCAACCCATTTTTGCATCTTAATGTATGCATTAATATTTACTGTACAAGCCCAGTTTTGCCTTTTCGTACAGCGTACAGCACACAGTATATAAAATGAATTATTGTGCTTTCACTTATATAATGAAAGCCTATCGATCAAACACGAGGTCGAGCGTGGCACAGTGCATTGACCGGTTCTCATTAGATCACCGAAGTCAGGCTACGTCGAGCGTGGTTAGTACTTGGATGGGTGACCGTTTCAAGTAAAAAATACGCTTCTCCCTCCCTGGGGTAAATTCGTCTCCCTTTCCACCCAGTGCAGTGATGCACTTGTGTGTGGTTCCCCAGGCTTTGGACATCGCTTTCGTCCATTGAGAAAAAGTAGAGGTGTCCGTCCTGACTGCAGTTTTCCACGGTTCCCTCAGTCTCACCTCAGTGAATGCTGGGACGCGTAACAGGCCGTGGTATCCGTTCCCTACCTTATCCCTACCCATTACCCCGCCGCGAGCTGTAAGCTCTTAGGGATGTATCCTTGTAAAAAAAAAAAAAAACAGGCATAAAAACCATACATATTCACTACAAGTCGTTTTAGTTTTACAAAGGAACTAATCTTAACTTGCAGTGGTTGATGGTTGTACGCCCAGTTGATCGCCAGGCAGGGGCGGATTCAGCCCGCGGCTTTGGGAGGGGCGGTGCCCTATCCCGCAATGTTAAATTTTGTTTGGGGTGGGGGGTGGGGGGGCGACGGGTGGGGGGTGTAATACCTTTAATGTATTTTGGGACCTTTGGGGGGGGGGCGATCCCCCCCCCCCCCCCCCCCCCCCCGGATCCGCGCGCCTGTCGCCAGGCCCTCAAATACTTTAAAATGGCTACGGAGTTCCGTAACAATGCCACAAGCTTAAATTTCATTTACAGTATTTACATAGATTTGTTTAGGCTGCTCCTGAAAGTTCAAACTCATCTTGATTACTCTATGGCGTGCCATTGCAATTTTTAAAGACGTGAAAGCAACTTAACACACAATGTGCAATAAAAATAACTAATAAATAGCAGTAAGAGTCCAATCAACTTGAAGTTCAAACATGGCAGTACCATATTGTAACAAATTTAAGTTTATGCCCTTTAAATTTTAACCAGTCTGTGCATTAGAGTGGGTGTTTCAATCACCATTTTTTGGAATAGAATAGACTACATATATTTATTCTTATTATTATTTTTTTTTTAAATAAAGACTAGTGGTGAGCATGGAAAATTTAATTTTGGAAAATTCAAGCTAGAGTTTTTTTTTTCTTTCTTTGCTTTCTTTTTTTTTTCTTTTTTTTTTTTTTTGAAAAGGTTAAAAAAAATAATCTTTATTATAATAAATTGCATTTTTCATGTATGTTTTCAGTGTATTGACGTCATAAAGTTAGTAGCGCCCCTCGCGGAAACTGACGGGACACAGCTGAACTACGTGCGTCTAGCGAGGCCCATTGTATATGTTTAACATTGTAAAATCATGTAAATGCTCTGTCAGCAGCCACAGCATAATTTTACAGAAATGACAACACCATAATTAGTTGTCAAATACGTTCGGACAAATATAAAAAAATATTTCAACTTCGTAAAAGATGTATTTCATATAAAATTTGTTGTTTTTGTGATTCTCCCAATGCTATAGGTATTGCTGTATCCTCGCCAAAATTTCAGCGCTCAGCGCCATCTCTTGGTCCTTTATGTACTCAATTATTAGGTCTGTTCATAATAAGCCCTGCTAGTGAATACTTTCTACACTCAATCAACCTTATAATGTCCAAGTGCATAAGGAAATTGAGGGGCGAAAAATGCACAGTTCAGGGTTTACGAACAGACCAAGTGTTATGTACATTTTGTACTTCATCGATTTTAGAGAGTATGACTATTTATTAAACAAGTCACCCCACCATGCCCACAACAATATTCTTTGATACAGTGCTGCCACATCTGTCAAGCTTAGCATGGCGAGCAAACTCTGGGTGGCCACTCTGATGTTCTCTCGGCCTATCCTGACCTTTTTGACCAAGACTGCATCTAAATTGAAATGGCAATGTTACTGTATTAGAAATCTCATAACCTTGGCAAATTTTCTAAACTTGTGCTGCAACTTCTCACTCATGTCATTCTTTTACATAGGTACTCATTTTCCAACTGGTCATTTCCCAGTGCAAATATACTAGCAAGTGTTTCTGATATATTGAAACAAAAAAAACTGATGTTTGTTTGTTGACTTTTTTGTTACAGACACCAAGTGAAATCATCTGCTGAAGCCAGATGCAACCTTTGATCAAGAGCAATACAAGAGACTCGCTGCCTTTGCCAATCCTCTCCAGGTATAGTGTTAATCAATTTTAAGTGGCAAATGAAGGCACACAATGGCCTACAACTCTTATTATGCCCCGAAACTTCCCGTAAAATTCAGCTCTATCAACATTGATCTTCAACATACTGTATTACACTCTCTTAATATTCAATTGACGAAAGAAGGTTTTCTCACCTTACTTCTGTTTCCCACGTACTCCAACGTCCAGAGATGGTTGTTTTTCTGAACATATAGTCGTGCCTTCTTTCATACTTGCTCACTCTATTCACTCCATCCCTAAAAGTTGCTAGTCTCCTTGAACATGATACCAATTCAACAATATTTTCTTCTCCTCTCTCAGCCAACAACTTTCATCACCCCAATCCCCAATGGATATTCTTGGTGAGCTTCTCTGGATTCTTCTCTAAATTCTTCTTCCCAATATCTTTACGTGAATCCCAAACACTACAGTCATACTCAAGAATTGATCCCATTTAGAGTTTATTTAGTTTATTACTTTATATTTTTTATTTAATGATTTTTATTAAGTTTGATTAAATTTTCAGGATGGATTGTACGAGCGCTGCAGCCAAGCGTTACAAATACCTACGCCGCCTTTTTCGTTTTGAGCAGATGGACTTTGAATTTGCTTTTTGGCAAATGATATACTTATTCATAGCACCACAAAAAGTTTACAGAAATTTTCACTATAGAAAACGTATGTACTGATATTTTTATCTTGTCTTATGGATCCATCAGCCTATGCTAAATGCCTACTTATTGTTCACAGAAACAAAAGCCCAATTTGCAAGAGATGATCCAGCATTTCTTGTGCTGCTTGCAGTCTGGCTCTGTGGTAAGATAATAATCATTATTCATAATCACAATATATATAATGATGGAAATGATCCAATAAAAACAAGAATTGTGTACAATATCCAAAATTTTGTGTTATTTTAAAATTGACAGTCTTCAATGTTCCCGGTTAAAAACTTATTGAGCTTCCATTTTGTCAGCTGCCTTAATTCTTGCTTAAAGATAAAGTATCAAACAGCTGGTCAAAACAACAAATAATAACAAGGCAAAGTGGTGATCTGGGAGCATAGACAGGATCACAGAGAGATGAAAATTATTTAGGAATGGAAATGTTGAAGACCATAATACGGAAGTTTACGGAAGTATCCTTTTTTTTTCCCATCAACTTATTAGGTAAATAAAATTGAAGCACCTTATTTTCTTCCTTACCTCAAATGAACTAATAATGCCGCCAGCCTATGAGGTAGCATAAAATCAAGCAACATTAACCAATTGTTAAGCGCCGCTATTGTACGGCTTCAGTTGTGCCACCGAAATGGCAACATCATACCTTTCTCATTGGCTCGTGGCATCCGTTAGATGTGACTCTTAGCTTGGCTCCTAGTGCACAAGGTACTTAACAAAAGACTATTAAATACAATGCAAGATTAAGTTGTGACACACAGGAAAGAAATATATTGTATATTTTGGCTGGGTGTTTAATGTTGGTAATAATTTTGGTGTTGATCAACTTGTTACAGTGTCTTCTGTGGGATTTGCTGTGGTTTTAAGATTAGGCTTCGTTGGCTTCCTCAAGTTCTTCCTCTATGTCGTGCTGGTTGACTGCATTGGCGTGGGCCTGCTGGTAGCCACTCTACTCTGGTACGATCCTCACCCACCTTTAACTTGAAGCTTACGTTTCCCATTTTGAAACTATATAAATTATCCAACACATTAATATAAAAAATAATATGCTTCTAAAATTTTTAAAAAATCTGGTTTTGTATTTGATGATCCTATTTGAATTGTTAAAAAGGCAAATTAAGCTATTGCTGTAATGAGCCTATACCTTAAAGACAGCTTAAAAAAAAAATAAAAAAATAAAAAAAATCTCAAATCTACGCGTATTCAATATTAGTATTTTTTGTTAAGGGTAAGGTAACGCCACCAATGTTAAAAAAAATCCCTCTCACAAAAATTCTGAAAAAAATTTAAAATGTTCTCCTCCATACCCCCTATCAGTACCTAAAATATCAGGTATACAAATACGATCTAGTTTTTGAGTTATAAATTTTTAAAGTTGACTACTTTAACATGGAGAAATGAAACTCCCATGTTAAATTGGTCAACTTTAAAAATTCATAACTCAAAAACTAGATCGTATTTGTATAATACCTGATATTTTAGCTACTGATAGGGGGTGTAGAGGAGAACATTTTAATTTTTTTTCAGAATTTTTGTGAGAGGGATTTTTTTTAACATTGGTGGCGTTACCTTACCCTTAAAGAAAAAAAATAATTAGTCTGTGTAGCGTTTGTTTGATGTTTTATTTATTTATAAAGTTTAAAACAAACAATTCCAAAAGCTGGGCTAATGTGTAAAAACAACGTTTTAAAAAAATTAAATAAATTATAGGGATATGTGTAATACTGTATTTATATTTAGAGCTGAAAAAGCACTATGTTTTCATATAAAAATGACACCTGGTGTTCTTGCAGGTTTGTGAGCAACCGGTGGATGCTGAGGCCAGCGTGTAGGGACCAGGACGTGGAGTGGGGGTACGCCTTTGATGTCCACCTCAACGCATTCTTTCCTTTGCTGATCATCCTCCATGTGTTCCAACTCTTCTTCTACCATGGTAAGAACAAGCTGCTGTATAAACCCAGTACTGTTGTACTGTTTTTTTTTTCAACAACTTTTAAGAATATTAAAAATAAATACTGTAGACCAAAGAAGGATTCTCACATGAGCAATGGCTACAATGCAACGTGATTATGATGCACTTGCCGTAAAACACCCTTAATGCAAATTCGCCGAGTTGCGACAATTATTTTAGTATTGATTGCTAAATATGGCTGCTATAGTGCAAGCTACAGCAAGTGTGTTTTATTTACATCACGTTACATTCTGAAAATTGTCCATGTAAATCAACCTTGATCAAGATGAAATAGTGGACCTATTAGAGCATAAAATATGTAGTCTAACCAAAGAGTATTATTGAAGAGACATTCATTATTAGATTAAAAAAAAAAAAAAAATGAGCTACAGGAAATAAACAAATTAAAACTATGATTAAACTTTATGATAATTCTGATAAAACATAGCTCTGTAGTATAATATTTTATTGGAACTGAGCTTTTTCTAATTGTGTGTTGTTTGGTGCTGTTTAATATATGTTATAACTTGACATTGAATTCTGTGGACAAAATCTGACTATTCTGAAATATAATTACCAGTATTGCTGTATAATTCCCAGAAAAATTACCTTTTAAGGAATTTGAAGCATTTTTTTTTTTTTTTTTATTTCTTCATTTCTATATGTAATACAAAATACATATATACTGTAAGCAAAGAAAGATGACAAATGCCTTAAACATCATACATAGGTCTGTTCATAAATACACAATTGATTTATAAATGATCAGGATGAACCATCTATAATACTGGAAATATAAAAAAAAAAAACTTATTCTTTAAGTAAACAAAGAGTATTTTTGCTTTAATTAAATGTACAGTTCTACGAATCTAAGATTACTGCTTAAAGCAACTAAATAAGTGGAATGATTTTCTCTATTTTCTATACTGTAGCCTTATACTTTTATCTATCAATGTCTTCCCGTAGTAATCTTATAAATATATTAAATTTGTTGAACTGTCTTGCATAAAAAGATTCCTTGCTTAAATGTATAAATTTAGATGCTGCCTCTTATCTTACAGTGTTAATAAGTCAGCCCTGGTTCATCTCCATTTTGTTTGGTAACTCACTATGGTTACTGGCAATTGGCTACTACATCTATATCACGTTCCTGGGCTATAACTGTGAGTATGGTTTATAGTTAGAGCACGGATTCGAGGCATTTTGTCTTTTTGTGCATATGGGGATTATTTTGTTGGCATTTACAATGTCCACCAACCTCCAGATGTAAGGGAAAATAAGCCTGTAAAAAATGCCATTTTTTTACCTATTTTTTGTTGTTGTGCCCTTTTTTTTGCAAAAAGTATTAAGTCTTTTGACTCTTTGAAATGTTCTAGTTATCTATAGTACGTCTTCAGCTATTCTCTTCAATTTTGTGAAGGAAATTAAAAAAAATAAATTAATTAATCAAGAATCGTCACATTTTTTTTTTTGTGATAATATATTGATAATATTATATAAATTTTCGCCTCTGATAATTATATTTGCCACCGTTTTTATTGAGATAAATATTGGAATTTCACTCTGAAATAAATTTTCTTCTGCCACTTTTTCTATTAAAGTACCTTCTTTATTCCATCCTAGCTTGCAAATATTTTTAAAGCAAGTTGGAGATTGAAATTCTGGTCAGCTCTAAAAATACATCCCTTGGCTCTCTGTGACAATACTCCCCTCTTCGCGGAAATCTAATTTTCGAATGAATAACCTGTGACCGACCGCAAATTGTCCCCTGCTTTCAATTTTAGATCTTGGTAAGGTCTTGCTGAATTTTCCCATATTTTTCTTGAATGAAGATACTGTATCAATTTACAACCTTGAATAGTTCATTTTCCTTAAAAATGGAGTGTAGTAATTAAGTGAGTACTTATGTATCTGCGTTTTTAACATTGCTTAGCAAGTTAGCACAGATTTAGCCTACATTTTTTTAGTATTCTGTTTAAAACTGTTAAGTATTTTATTTAACCCAGGCTAAAAATCTAGAGTAAAATGGGACTAAAACTCTAAGTAAAATACCCTGGTCATCATCTCACAGTGTACCAATTTACCAATTGTTATTGTTATTATATACTTATTTTTATATAAATTTTTTTCTAGGTCTGCCAATCTTGCACAGAACCCAAGCTCTGCTGTACCCACTGTCAGCATTGTTCCTAATTTATGTAGCATCACTGGCTGCGACGTGGAACATCAGCAAAACAATCATGGACTTCTACCAGTATCGAGTGTTATGAGTGATTAATTAAGAAGCTACACAAACTTTTATAGTACTAATGTAAAACCACTAAATATTTATTTTGTGGCAAGGACAAATGAAATACTTGGGACATAATAAAAAAAACATGGATAATAAAGCAACAAGAATTTGCAGCACATATTGTAAGATAGATTAGAGTCAACCAAGTACTTTTATTTTATTGAAGACAACAGAAAGGGGCGGGGGAGGAAGAGGGGGGAAAGAAAAGAAATAAAATACACTAGAAATCATAAAGTGTAGGGTTTCATAATTATCAATATAAACCCCACCAACTTAGCTATTAAAAAGCATTAAAATTTTTGTTGTTTATAATATAGTGCCAAGCATTGCATGTATTTTTACCTTCACCTTTTGTTTTATACTGCAGTTATTGCAACTATGTTTACAAATCTAAATATTTAAAATATTTGTAAGTACCTTACACAAATAAAAGTAAACAATCATGCTGTTACTTATTTCATCTTAAGTGGCTTGTGTTTGTTTTACCCGTGCAGGCTAAAAAGTATACCACTTCGTATACGAGAGAAAATTAAGGGTAAGGTAACGCCACCAATGTTAAAAAAAATCCCTCACACAAAAATTCTGAAAAAAATTTAAAATGTTCTCCTCTACACCCCCTATCAGTAGGTAAAATATCAGGTATACAAATACGATCTAGTTTTTCAGTTATGAATTTTTAAAGTTGGCTAATTTAACATGGAGAAATGGAATTCCCATGTAAATTAGTCAACTTTAAAAATTCATAACTCAAAAACTAGATCGTATTTGTATACCTGATATTTTAACTACTGATAGGGGATGTAGAGGAGAACATTTTAAATTTTTTTCAGAATTTTTGTGTGAGGGACATTTTTTAACATTGGTGGCGTTACCTTACCCTTAAGACACAATAACATACTACATTGCAGTTAATTAAAAAAAGTCTGACCATTTCCACCTCGTCGGGTTATACTTCACTCTTTTAATATATTATTAAAAAAAAAATTCTACTCGCTTCCTTAATTCAGTCTCTATTATAGCTATATAGATATATGGTCATAAGTTTGACAGTTCACCAAAAAAAAAGGAAAAATCTAAGAATAGAAAAAAAAAACTAATTTAGAAAATTTACAGTATAGTCGCCTATATTGAATATAAGTGTTGTATAAACCAGAATGTTTTGTTGCAATTATAGACCTTACGCTACATGTACATAAGGTATATACGGTATTTAATTGCCTCACAACTTGGTGGATTTATAATGGAGTACCGACCTCAAATTTTTTTATTGCAGAAATAAATAGAGGGTGCAAAGTTATGCTACTCTGATTTTTTTCAGATTTTTTAGGGACCGGGAAGTATTGCTAAAAAGTTTTGGCGAGGTCGGGTTCGAATCCACGTCCCTTTTGGGTCCTATCTTTTATTAAGAAAGGCGGCAGGAGGCGGTACTTTTTCTGTACTTTCAATAATTTTTAAAAAATATTTGCCGGGCTCTAAAAAATCTGAAAAAAAATCAGAGTAGCACAACTTTGCACCCTCTATCCGTTTCTGCAATAAAAAATTTTGAGGTCGGTACTCCATTATGCAACACATATTCTGAGGCGACGATCTGTAAAAAAAAAAAAAAGTGTTTCCATTTCACCTTATTTCAACTGTTCAAAAACCATTTTATCAGTCAGTTTTTCAAACAAAAGTTTCAAATATTTTCAAATTCAGGGCTTCAAATTGATGTACTGTTTAGAAAATGTACACTAAAACATATGTTGTAGGTTTTAATTGAAGCTAAAAATATCGCAAAGTCTTTTGGTCCACCCTGTATATGTTACTGTAAAATATTTCAATTTTTGAAAAAATGATGGCCGCATCATGATCTTGCACGAAGGAGTCTAGGTGATGATGTAATAGCAAGTATATTTATGACCATTGGTGGATTTAATTTTATGATGTACTGGCCCTGCACAATCTGCTTTAGTGGTAAAGGAAATAAAAAAAATGCTGTAATAATGAAAACTGTAATGTCATCACATTTATTATTTTTTTCAACTGCTTTGTTTATATTACAAGAACAAGAATAGTACAAAACTAATAACAATAATTGTAATAATTTAGTCCCAAGAAAAATTACCAATTCAGAACTTTGAATAAAAATAAACAAGTGTGGATCTCCTGATCTAATTGCTTCCACTTCATTGAAGGGAAGTTTGAATTTTGCCTTGTGATTTATTAATGCTAAGAGTCATTCGTTATTTGCTGAAGAGAAGGGAAGCAAGACAATTTGTATATATTATGGCTGATTAGTTTTAAAATTGCTACTATTTCCTTTTTAACCTAATCTCTAGCCAGTTATTAGCAAGTCACTTTAATGGTTAAGATTTTTGTTTTGTTTTCTTACTGATCTGAAGTCACAATTTTTCTTGGGAATATTTTGTGTTAACCCACAATAAGAAGACTGCTCCAAAAGACAAATCAATCTCAATAATTATTTTACCGTGGTCGCCAAATTCAAAAATTCCTTGGACAATTTAGAAATTGCTGGTTCTCATTTTTTTGGTTCAATTATTATTTAATTTTTTTTTTATGATGAAAACAAAGAAAAATACAGCACAAAAAATTAAACAGCATCTGAAAGTTTGTTCACATTTAGTGGAAATCTCATTATTAATTAAATCTGTGAACTATCGTTGTTTATTTAATTATAAATTAATCACCCATCATAAAATTTCCCATCTAATTTTCATGAGCTAAACATTATTGCCGTTTTTTACTGGCTTTGATAGCATTACGAGGTTTCGGTTTTTCTCCACCAGAGAAGAAAGAAGTTATCACCTCTGACATTTCTGGCATGTCATACTTGGTCAGGTTGTTGAGTTGTTCCATTTCCTGTAAAATCAATGCACTTGTAAGTATGTACTACAGAGGAGCAGAGCAAACAAGTCAGTTACATCAGGGGGGGGGGGGGGGGGTCAGTTCCCACACATCATATTAAAACAGTTATTTTACTCTATTTAATGGCTGCTTAATCAATGATAAAACTAATTTAAGGGTAAGGTAACGCCACCAATGTTAAAAAAAATCCCTCTCACAAAAATTCTGAAAAAAATTTAAAATGTTCTCCTCTACACCCCCTATCAGTAGCTAAAATATCAGGTATACAAATACGATCTAGTTTTTGAGTTATGAATTTTTAAAGTTGACCAATTTAACATGGGAGTTTCATTTCTCCATGTTAAAGTAGTCAACTTTAAAAATTTATAGCTCAAAAACTAGATCGTATTTGTATACCTGATATTTTAGGTACTGATAGGGGGTATAGAGGAGAACATTTTAATTTTTTTTCAGAATTTTTGTGAGAGGGATTTTTTTTAACATTGGTGGCGTTACCTTACCCTTAAACCCTTTGATCAGGGTACCCTTTGCACTCTTCATGTGTACGTGCTTGTACATCATAAAAGTTGATTTAGTGCAGAAAAGGTACACTGGTTAAGGCTTAACGAGCAGACCTCTCATGTGCAAGGTTGCTATTGCTTCTAACCGTTTTCATATCAAACTTTTAAACTGTGCATATAAAGCCTATATTACACGATACAATTTTTTGCTAATTGTATACAATTTTTCCTTGCAATACAATTTTTTTACCTCTTGCAAGCGACTTTCATACAAGAAGTTCCATGCAATTTTATTTAGAACATGTCCTATATTTCTTGAATGCAATAAAGTTGCTTCGAATTTCTTGTACAATTTTTTCCCCGCGCATGCGCATTTCGTACTTTGCGAGCTCTAAAAAACAAATATGGACGTCAGCTGTGAATTGTTTCGACGACTTGAAGATATATCTCCATTTTACGGGAAATAAAAGGTAATTACAACAAAAATACCATAAAAAAATATGTAAATTAGGGTGTAGATGTGTAATTATATATTAAATTATTTTATTATGCTGTAGTTGGTTTATAATTTTACTTTGAAGTGTGTCACTTTAATACCACAGTCTCAAAGTTGATCTGTATTTTTCTTATTTTTCGTGTATTTTTTTTCAGTTTGGAGCCCATTAAGCTGCTGGTTTTTAAGCTGAAGATATTTAAAGAACTATGTCCAGGAATTTGGCTCAATCTGGATGGAAAAACAAGGTATTTGTTGGTGATATAAAAGTTAATATTTCTGTGCGGCCTGTGCCTGCCTTTTTGCGTTTTGAAAATATAGTTCTCGGTGCCTCTAGACTTTTATTATCAGCAAAATTATCTCTCAATAACTAACTCCTTATTTGTACTGAATTTACACACTAAAATACAAATTGCATGTTAAAAAAAATTATTTTTAATTAATAATGAAGTAAAAAAGAAGCTCTATAGCAATTCTGAAGTGCTGAAAGTTCTGAAATAATTATGTACCAAAACACACTACTGTATGATACTGATTCTATCATACTGTTACTGTATATTTATATGCATATGAACTGTACTATGTATGCATAGAAACTATGCATAAATATGTCAATGTGCATACTGTACATAGAATTTTAAAGGCAAAAAACTTTGCTAGAGTACAATCCTTTTTACTGTATATATACAGTACAGTATATATGTGGATAAAATTAATGTAATGCTTGTAATACATGACATACTGTATGTATACAGTATCATATACTGCAATAAATTTATAAACAGTGAGATATTTATGCATAAATGTGATTCTTAGCTACTACTGTAGCATATATATACTTTAACAATAACATTGAATCAAAGAACATTTATTAATCAGTTGACACGTTAATAGAGGCTAAGTCTCCCCATTATATCTTATAGGTTATGGGATAATGGGGCAGTAGAGGCTAAACCAAAATGAATCATAGTTAAACTCTGAAGATGATCTTAATTATTAATGAATTCACAATAATATAGTTATACCTCCTCAGTGCAATTGTTTTATTTAACTTCTAATTACTGAATGCAACTTAAAGTATAATATATATATTAGTATTTTAATTGTTACATAATATATTATTCATTAATAATATCACTAAAAAGTTTAACAAAAGACACAGAAGATCTATATATTGTGAATTCATTAACAACTCCCTTCCAAGTCCAGTATGGTTACTTTTGAGTAAACACTCATATTTTAATTTATATTCAACATATTAATTATATATCTTTCTCCAAATTGTTTCAACAATGACCTGTTGTGTTAACAGGCATACTGGACAGAAGGAGGCAAAGAGACTCACCACCCACCAAGGATGACCCCACATCATCACCACCTTCAGTTCTCCAGTTTGTCTATAGAAACTTCATCTAATGTTTCTAGCAAAATATTGTTTTGTGTCCCAAGGTAACTTTAATTTTGATTCTATAATCACAGCAAACCAATGTTGTCTATTCATGTAACCAACTTTTTTTTTTTTTTTTTTTTTTGCTAATAATTTTTATATGGATTACTATATTTTACAATGTCCTAATTTGACAGTTAATGCCAAATAAAAGATAATTAAAATTAATAAATAACTTAAATTAATTTAATAAAATGAGCTAATGATACTTGTATACTATTGAAAATATCAAATTTTTAAATCCTGTATACATGTAGTACATTTAATAAAATAATTGAAAAGATAACTTTGATAGATTACATTATTGCTTTTTGTGATATATCAATTTGAAAAAATGGTAAAATATTGCAAACCAGAGAGGACTGTAGTATCTATTTTTGCTAAATAAAGTTATGTCACTAGATGATTCCACATTTATATATTTTTACTATATTGTATTATTTTATTATTTAATTTGCATTTTCATTATAATGAAGAATGATTATGTATTTTTAACATTTCAATAAAAATAAGGAAATGTATTTAAACTGGTGCAGATTGTCATCTGGTAAAAATTTGTTGAGTACTAGTTGTGTTCTATTATTTATTGCCAACTGTAATCTCATGCTAATTCTAGTTTCCATGCATGTGAATCTTTTACAAAATGATGATTTGCATTCTTACTAACATTTAAGTTATAGCATGCATACAAATATTTCATTGCCGCCTCCCCCTTCTTTTCAGTTTTTTCTCATTCTATATTAATTACGTTAATAAATGACAATCTGATTAAAAGTGTATTTATCTTTATTGAAATAAAATAAATAAAGACGTAAATAAAGAGAAATTTACTTTTATTGATCATATAACTGCAACAAAACCAGGTGTTTAATTTTACAATGGACTAGTATCGACCCCAATTTTTTTATTGCAGAAATAAGTAGAGGGTGCAAAAAGTTATGCTACCCTGACTTTTTTCAGATTTTTACAGCCCTGGAAGTGTTTTTAAAAAATTATTGAAAGTACTTTTTGTGATGTCACGCGGCGGCAAGTACCATCTTTTTCACCTAATTTTTTTTCAATTCTATAATAAACGTTCGATTGAAGAAATTCAAATGTTTTGCTCATGATATATATTATAGCGTAAAATAATCAGCTTAATTAATTGTTTCAATGGTACTGTCAACATTAAAAAATTATTTTTCAACATGTACAGGGTTAATATCTCGTTAAGGGTTGTTTTCTTTATTTTAATTTACAGCATTAGATTGAATATGTAATATAAGGAAAAAAAAAACAAATAGTCATCTGACAGGTTTGTTCACGATTAATTAAATATTGAAATCACACAAGAAAAATAAAACTTTCCACTTTGTTTTCCATATAAGGGATTAATAAATAATAATCTGATCAAAATTTAAAAGGTCCATGGTACTGTGGCCTGTTGTTTTTAATTATGTATAAAATTTTAAGTCTATTATTAATTACCCAAAAATAGTCTTTATTCAGGAACTTACCATGGCACAAGAATATTGGACTCTGATGCATACTAAATTACATATCTAAATACTTTAGGGATTCTTAATAAAAAAAAAAATAAATTAAAAAAAAAAGTGGAAGTGAAAAAAAAAAAAAAATAATAAATAAATGTGCACCAATAAAGTTTTTCTTTTAATTTAAAAATGTAACTCGCCATGCAACCTTTTCTTAATCAAATTATACATATAATTTAAAATTAACCAAAAACAACCCATGATAAAAAAAAAAAATCTACTCTCCGGCCGGACGGCAAATAAAATAATCAATTTATCATCTTTGAGCACCGCTTGCACGATACTTATATTTTGTAGACTGAAAAACCCTATCGAGTTTTTATAGAGGTACAAATGTAAAGCAATTTTATTTCAAATTTAAGGGTTCTCAATACTTTCTTTTAAAGTCGAATTTTTATTTTTTTTCAACAAAATTCAAGCTGTTCTCGGAATAAAAAATTAACCCTTTAGCATTATAATACAAAGCCACTTTTTGTCACGCACATCACCAAGGAGAGATAGGGGGGGGGAAAGGAGACGAAACGATCCAAGGATTACATTTTTCTTTCTGAAACTTTAGGGCTTTCTCACACAGAATCACATGCTTTAATTTGTAGCGTATGATAAAAAGAATAAATAAACAAATAAATAAATAAATAAATAAATAAATAAATAAATAAATAAATAAATAAATAAATAAGAACCTATAATATGCGATCAAATATCAATTGTATCTCGCGCACACAGCTTTGCATTATTTCGTATCGCATATATCATTAACCGCGCCACTGGTTCTAAATTTATATCATACTAATAAGTATCATGCGATGCCATACGATACAAAGGCAGTGTGTGACCCCCCTTATAAGGCACTCTTTTCCCGCTATAAAAGAGCTGCGGTTCGAATGGACACCACTCTTCCTTGGTACTGATTGCATGTTAATAAAAAAAGGTGTATATTACAGGTATATAAGGTGTTGAATGTATATGAGCTTTCTATATTTGGATTTACCCCTTTTGGGGCAATAATTAATTTTAGCATAGGGTATATAGCCTGCTGAAGTCGAATCAACTTGAAGCGTGGTGAAGAAAATTTTAAAAACATTAATATTCTTCTTTTGAAGCTAACATTTTTTTTATTTTATTATATCTCTTTCATGGGCACTATACAATAATATAACACATATTATATTATAGTCAAAATTAAAAACAAAACAGCTCCCATGGGGCAAATGAAAAAGATTGCTGAGCAGTCCATTCACTACATTGCTCATTCATATACCCAAAAAATGGGATGGAACGTTGCTGGAACTGATAATTTAAATAATTGACATAACATAAGGAAACCCGGCCACGTTAAAATAAAAATTGTAAATGTTATAAATTGCCAAAATAATCTTTGATTACTATATAAAAATATTTTATAACCCTTTTGTAAGGAAAATTGTTTATTTTCAATTATGTGTAAATTCTACCCTTTAAAAACGTAACTGAAGCTTCAGTGCTAGATTAAAATATAGCTCAAAATTGATTGCTAGCCCAGGGACAGTTTATATAAATTAACTTAATTTTATAATTTTTTTTTTTTTTACAAAAGGGCTACAATTTTTATTATTGTCAGGGACAATTTTTACACAATTTTCGTATGTGATGGGTTTCTCCATAATTATATTTATGTTTATTTTAAAATTTTAGTTACAATTTAAACAGCTCTCATCATAACAATGGGTGTTTTTTAAAATTATCATTCAGCCACCCTTTAATTTTGGTTCTTTAGCTACCCTGTGGTAAATTTTGGGGTCGCTATATACCTCAATCATTCTACAGGAGCAAATCAAAAGTGGGTCCAGGTCCAGACAGACACTTATGGGATGCTCCGAATAATTGTATATTAATTATATTATATATAGGTTTTAATTGCAAAGTTTATTTGATGTGGTGGAGTCCACCTTTTTTTAATGGTTATTAATTTTTGTTTAATTTTTAAACAATACCAATATGGATTTAGAATGGAAATTTTCTTATATACATATATATATATATATATATATATATATATATATATATATATATATATATATATATATATATATATATATATATATATATATATATATATATATATATATGTGTGTGTGTGTGTGTGTGTATTATATATAATGTATAATCGTTTTTACCGCTTGAAACATATCATTTCATACCTGCGTACGTGTGCCTCTATATTAAATTTGAAATAAATGACAAAATATTAAAATATTATCGCAATTAAAACAACGGCATTTGTAGCGACGCAGCTGAAGGTTTAATTTTAAAAAACTGGCGCCATGGCTGCTTAAAACTTGCAAACAATTTTTTTCACTTTCATCTGCCTTCAAGTTTTTTTCTTGTACAAGAAAAAAATTGTATACAAGAAAAAAATTGAATACAAGGAAAAAATTGAAACAAAAAATTGTATCGTGTAATATAGGCTTAATACAATTGAACTGCAGCTGTAGACCAAAATTTTTAGTTTCACTCTCAAATCTTTTGTTAATGTTTTTTTTTTTTTTTTTTTTTTTTTTTTTTTTTTTTTTTCTCCTAGCTCCTTCAAAAGGAAATCTCAGGCAGGGTCTGTTAAATTTTGACATGTATCAGTGGAATATCAAACTCAGGTATCAGTGGAGGCAAGTCTATCCTTTTCTTAAGGAGAGGCGCCTCATGACGTCACAAAAAGGACTTTCAATAATTTTTTAAAAATATTTCCAGGGCTGTAAAAAATCTGAAAAAAAAACTGGATAACATAACTTTGCACCCTCTATCCATTTCTGCAGTAAAAAAAAAAAAAAATTGAGGTTGATGCTCCGTTGACAAAATTCTTCCAATCAACCTTTCTGCCCAATTGCTGTTGTGATCGAGGCAGCTATTGGCACATACATTTCAGACCGTCAGGTAAGTGGCTCACTGGTTGGTCAAACGCTTCAGACGTTGATTTCATGACATACAGCGTATTTCAGTCCCAGGCCAAAGTACCCAGTGCGCTGAAACGTCATATCTCCCGCAGATGAAACGTGCTCGCCACTATCTACCAAGCCATAGAGTGGTGGCGGGAACTGTGTTTGACTTATCACTTGGAAAAATTTTATCAACTGATAGCCAAAATTAATTTAAATTGGTCTTTTGCTTCAATCTTCAACTCATATATTGTTTTGGCTTTGCAGCTCTGCAGTCACACCTCATGTGCTGCCACTTTATAAATATATATATATATATATATATATATATATATATATATATATATATATATATATATCGATGTTCTCCCTGCTTTTTTACCGATCTGCATTTGTTTTATTTTACTTTTTTACCTATCTGTTTTTTATTTATCAAACTTTTTTACCTATCTGTTTTTATTTTGTCACACTTTTTTACCTATCTGTTTTTGTTTCTTCAAACTTTTTTACCTATCTGTCAATTTGAAAAAAAAAATTTTATCGCGGAAAAATATAGAGTGCACCACCGTACGTAAGCTGTTAAAATTTCAGAGTGTTTCGCGGCTTTTTTATAATTTAAATTAAATAAGAACAATCCGGAACAATCAGCTGACAGACCAAAACAAACCTCGTGCGACGTTTATTTCTGCTTTTCTTCTGAGTCTACATGCAAATAAGGATTGAAATAGGTAAGAATTTTATATTCTATTATTAACTAAGTAATATTTACATTCATTAGAGTGAATTACGTAATAATAATGATCGCAATAGTAACAATTTGTTGTTTTTACAGCTTCTCAGTATGGAGATTGGACCAAGCACTAGTGGTCGGAGCTCTGAACAAGCCGAGTCAGTTTTGACGATTGAAGAACAATGTACTGATACTTGAAATTCCTTTGTTACCTTATTAGACTTAGCAGATGCAGAGCAAAATATTAATCGTAAAGTAAACAATTCTAAAACGTTAACAGAGAATGAAAAAGAAATTAACAAAAATTAAAAGTAATATTAGACGTCTTTCATTTGAATAATTCACAAACCCAAATCTTCGCCAGCAGGGGAAACCATATGTTGGAACGAAGACACAACTTGGTATTGTTTTACCTGACAACAAGCCTGCAGTGGTGATGAAAGCTGGGTGTAAAAACAGTGAAAAGAAGGACACCCAAAAGTTATTAAAATTCTGTGCTAATGTGAGTGAAAAGGATAGAGAAAAAATTCATAATTATTTTTATTCACTTGACAAATATGCAAAAAAAAGTGTTTGTTCGAGACTCTGGCGTTATATACAGCTGCACCAAAACGTAGAACATTGAGTAGCCCTGTAAAGCTACGTAAACAAGTACAACGGCAGTATTTCCTTAGGACTGAGAGTGGTAATTTAAAGTTTGTGAAATGATGTATACTAATAAATACACTCTGCCTGTCTGCTAAAACAATTAGAAACTGGACATCAGAAGATTTTATGGCCCCACAGAATATATATAAATTAAGCATATTTTGTACTGAACAGCGAAAGCAACATGAAGAATATTTCATTTAATTTTCGTTTTATTTATATTATATTACTGTATATATTATACAAAAATTGTTACAAAACATATAATAATATTTATACTTATTATTAATTTGATATATTATTATGTTTGATATTAATATAAATTAATAATTATTAATTTGATGAGTTTTATTTATCTGTAGGCTATAAAATATGCAAAAAAAAAAAAAATCAATTATGTTAAACTTTAAAATACTGTAGTGACTTTGAAATTAAAGGTTTGCATAGTATCTTAATTACAATCGGTTCTACAAAGTACAAATGTGGTTCCCCTGGCTTTGGACCATTGCACTTCCGGTTCATTGACAAAAGCTGTAGCGTCCATCCTGGCTGAGGTTTCCACGTTTCCCTCAGCCGCAGGCAAATGCCGGGATGGATTTGCAAGGCCGTGGCCGCCCTCGTTCCAGAAGAGCCCGCGAAACGCTCAAGTTAGGGTTTCGGAAGGTTCGGGGTTTCAAAGTAGTATGTAATTAGTAAATAGAAGTACCCAATAGGGTTTGATTAAAAACAAAACAAAAAAAAAAATTACAATCGATACATACATTTTTAATCCTAAATGATTGCAATGCTTAGAATGTAAAAAGTATAATTATATTTTTTATTTAGTCAAATTCCCTATTCCCATGGCCTTTTATAAATATTACAAAAATAAATTTAATTCTTTTATGTTACAATTTTATTCTTTACCAAAAATGCCGAGGATAATAATTAATTAGCATTACTTTTTTCGTATTCACAATAACTATATATGCCGATTGATGCATCATCAATTACTGTTTTATTAATGTTCCTTAATTACCATAATTATATATTATGTATGGTAAACTTCATTAATATCTACACGCGTAATAATAAGTAATAAAACTTGTTGAGCAGAATTTTGAATCCCGCTTATATTTTTTTACGCGAGAAATTTACGGAATTTGAAAAAAAAAAAAAATCGTTACAACGAGTAATAATATTACCTTTAAAATAAGCTAAGTGTATTTTTAAATAATCACAACAATAAAGAAATAAACAGTTTAAACCTTCTCCTGAACAATTCACTTTTTCACAGATAGGTAAAAAAGTTTGAAGAAACAAAAACAGATAGGTAAAAAAGTGTGACAAAATAAAAACAGATAGGTAAAAAAGTTTGATAAATAAAAAACAGATAGGTAAAAAAGATAAATAAAACAAATGCAGATCGGTAAAAAAGCAGGGAGAACATCGATATATATATATATATATATATATATAAGATACAACAGATACTTTAGTTTGCTTACTTACAATGCTTACAGACTAAAACCCGGACAACATTAATTAGAGTATAGAAGTTAGTCTGTACAATAGCTGGAAATGTTTGTTTCTTCTTACCTTTTTAGTCTCTGGATCGTTCATCATTTTTGGCAGTACCATTATCAAAACCAAAGGAAGGACCATCATCAAAACCTGAAAGTCAAATGTATTTTTACTATTTTCAGTATTTGGGAAAAGTGACATCAAGAGAGATGGAACGTGAATGGATCAAACATAATTCTAATAATTGTACCTCGAATTTAAAAAATGTATTTTTTTTATATAATTACAGGTGTACTGTATGTCTTGTCTTATACAAGAGAGTGCAAGCAGATTACACGACAGTAGCTGTCTTCAACCATACTGTTGAAAAATGAACTGATAGTGCATACCATGAAATCATATTATTCACCAGGCCCTGTTATGGCAACTGCTCGTGTAGTGTCTCATTACTAAATTAGACACATTGCATGCATAGTCGAATTTTGAATCCTTTTCAGCAAATTTATAATATATATTAATAGGCCTGTTCGTAAACCCTGCTCGGTGTACACTTTCTACACCCAATCGACCTTATATCCCATGTACATAAAAGGTCGATTGGGTGCAGAAAGTGTACACCGAGCAGGGTTTACGAACAGGCCTAATATATATATTATTTATTTTTTAAAATAAAAAAATCAGAAAACAGTTTGTGCATTTTTTTAAATACTGAACTGTAATTAGAAATTCTTACTTTCATAAAAATTAAAAACAGCAAAAAGTATAAATTGCAAAAGGGATTCACACTTGGCATTTTTATTGATGATCTTATCTCTCTATCTGAATCAATGAATTCAAAGTCAATCTTATAATCTTCCTAAAAGAATAAAAAGAAAGAGAAAATTGTTGTTTTCATCATGAAAATAATGTTATAGGGACAATTTCTTGTTGCTGATTCTCATGAGGGAAAGATGGGGGGGGGGGGGGGGGAGGGGTATAAATATTCAATAAACAGCTCAGCTTCAAGTATCAAGTATTAAAGTAACTAAAAGGACATGACATGTTTTATCAAAATACTGGAGAGCATTTTTCTTGCTAATAACAATTTAATTTTTTTTTTGTGGGCCCTTATGGCTAACTTCACCAGAAAAAAAAAAAAAAAAAATGTGAGGTTGTTTTTTATTGTGTTGTACTTACCATTGGGCTGAATAAAAAGTCTGTCACTCTCCATTGCTCCCTCGCTTGGAAGAAGCGTAGTTTGGTGATTGCCTTCATTTTCAAGGGATATGGCATCTGTACAACTTGGGAAGTTTGTATATAGTTTACTTTCCGAGCTCTGAACTTCCCCTTTGTATTAATTTCAACACGAATTGGCTCATAAAAGAAATTGGAATTTGCAACTTCAACGATGTAGGATCCTGATGGTAGGTTACTAATAATGAATGATCCATCTTCCCTAAAATTAAAAAAAAAAAAACTTTATTATTTAGACACAATTAGAATTAAATCAGGTGTACCAAAGGAAGCACAAGGAACTTCTAAATTACATGCTGCTTGAAACTTTTAGTCACAAAAGTGTTGCGACGTTTCCATGAGTCCGCAACGTATGTGATTTGCCTCGCCAACCTGACCAGCTCTTATCTCTCTCGAACGCAACAAGTCGAGCTGCTGCCGATGTAATATTCTTCCAAACATAACAAAACATGTTTAAAATTTAAAAGTTCCTTAATAAGCCCCCGTCAGTACACACCATTCAAAAATAAAAATCCCATCCAAATCCAAGTACACTTTAACATAGCAGGATTGGATATTTTTATTTGAATGGAGATTTCTTAGGAGGACATGGAAAGTATAATAATTCCTTGTACATACTGTAATAAAACCTCTGCATCATTTGATAGTTTTGCAAGAAATTATCTCACTTGTTAATTACAGTAATTCCTTTAATTACAGTCCAGTTCTTTCATGTTCTGTACAGTACGTGGTTTTAAACACTATTTTTTCACCTAGCTATCTGCAAAGTGTTAAATTTTTCATGTTTATAGCACAGACAGACACCTCACCCTATTGAGTTTTGTTAGCATTTTTCTTGACTTCAGTATTTCACCATGCAAGTATTTCTTTGCATTATTGGTGAGCTGTGTGCCTGCCCAGATGGCAGTACTGGTTTTTCCTATCTCGTAACATATCCCCTTCACCGATACCCCTCTCACAGCAGTTCAGCTTTACGTAAACACGACTTATCTAAGTTAGGACAAAAATCCCATACCTGTCTGTTTGTTCAGCCAAAATCCTTATACTTCAGGTGGTAAACTTACATTTTTTTAGCTGTATTTATGTATATCATAATCATGCAGTACTGTGTCATATACACACTATAATTATATACAGTAGTCATCATGAGTATGATATCCCTCAGTATGCAAATGTATGCATATGAGACAGTTAAATTAATTAAATGTTACGCACAGTATGCATACGGTACATACAGTATGCATAATATATGTATGTATGATACATACAGTCCTCGCCTGAAAAATTCCCTAGACATATCGAGCAAAGTTAAAACTTCATGTTCGAAGCTTTAAATTTAGCTCAATTAGCATTGCACATCAAAACTTTGAACCAGTACATATGCATATATTGTGATTGTGATATATATGAATAGGTGACTTGTCCTTACACTGATCCTCGCCATCTGTGCGAGTGGCGCTGCAACTTCGTGTACGGTCAAAGCATGTAGAAACAAAATAATACATTGCGAAGATGGGGGGAAAAATTTTGTGAACCGCGAGTTAGGTAATTTCAAGAAAATAAAAAGTTAACATTTTTCACTGCCAAAACGTGGTATAACTATTCTAGTTTGCTTCAGTGCAATTGTTTTCACCCTAGCACTGCTCAATAAGTGACTTGTCCTTACACTGATCCTCGCCATCTGTGAGTGGCGCTGCAACTTTTTGCAACTTGCAGTTCAAAGTCGACCAATCACTTGACAGCATGACGTCATGCCGTTCTAATCCATCAATGGCTGCTCTGTGGTCAACCAATCGCAGAATCGCTTGGCAGCATGGCGTCACACACGAGCCGCGGTGGTCCGAGGTACAGTAGTTGTCTTTATCTCGCTAGTATTTGGAATTGAGCAGTGCTAGGGTGAAAACAATTGCACTGAAGCAAACTAGAATAGTTATAAGTTATAACACGTTTTGGCAGTGAAAAATGTTAACTTTTTATTTTCTTTCGTACCTAACTCGCGGTTCACAAAATTTTTCCCCCATCTTCGCAATATATTATTTCGTTTCTACATGCTTTGACCGTATACGAAGTTGCAGCGCCACTCGCACAGATGGCGAGGATCAGTGTAAGGACAAGTCACCTATTCCAAATACTAGCGAGATAAAGACAACTACCTCGGGCCACCGCGGCTCGTGTGTGACGCCATGCTGCCAGCGATTCTGCGATTGGTTGACCACAGAGCAGCCATTGATGGATTAGAACGGCATGACGTCATGCTGTCAAGTGATTGGTCGACTTTGAACTGTAAGTTGCAAAAAGTTGCAGCGCCACTCACAGATGGCGAGGATCAGTGTAAGGACAAGTCACCTATTGTGATATGCACACAGTATATACATACATGTATGTGTATTTCAATTTTTGATCGCTAAATTTAGGGATCTTTTCAGAGGCGAGGACTGTACATACGATTAGATTTAGATTAACGATCTGCGGCAAATGTGGCTAAACCACGGTGGCTCGCAATATAGTGTTCAACGCACTCTTAAATCCCCCGTAACTCTCCGCCCCCACCACCTCGGATGGCAGGGAATTCCACTCCCTCACTGTTTGGTTTATGAAGGAGTACTTTCCCACATCACTTCCACTACCCCTGAGCTCCAGTTTCCACCGATGATCCCCCCTCCCAATATATCTACCTTTCCTAGTTCTGTCACTAAACTCGCTCCAACCTGCCATCTCCCTGTTGACTTTAAACAAATTTCCTAATTGGTTGTATCTTCTCCTATCCTCGAGTGGCTCCCGATACTGTACTGTATGAATACAGTATAGTATGCACTGTATGCATACTTTTCATATAATTATTTAAACATGTAATAGTCATATAAAATTATGATATATATTATACTGTACAGTATGCATAAAGGTCATTCGTGGTTTGAAAGGTAAGGTTCCAGGTTATTATTATAATGTTAATGCATATTACGTGCACATCATATCATAGTGGCAACTTACTTAAGAAATCCTAAATATTCTCCCCCATTCACTAGGACTTTAGTTTCACTTTGCCAGTTCTTTGGACTATCAATTTCTGGTGGAAATACACGTCCTTCTACAATATACAAATCTTGGAACTCTTCTTCTTCCATCAGCTGCTCAGTCATACCAAGAGATATACTAATACTAAATACAATAAGTAACATGATCTTTTGTAACACAGTTTTCATTGTAAGTTTTGTAAATAAAAAATATAATAAATAGAATTAAAAATTTATAAAATTGAAATAAGCAGGCACACTATAGACACTCAAAACGCAAAACAGCTGTTTAGATTATTTGCTGCTGCTGTTGGGTTCGCCGCGCGATAGTGATTTGTTTCATGTTTCGATTAAAATTGGACGGTACATGAGAAATTTCTGCGGTTCTTTTGGACAAATTTTGGACCACTTTTGGTATTTATTTTGTTTTGTTCATAATTTTAAGCATAATTTTTAGATGAGCTTAAAATGATGGGCATGTAATGATGGCTCCATGGCTGTGCACATGATAGAACCAATGGATAGAACTATAATGGGCTATACAGTATGCATTATGCATATCATAAGTATCATGGGCAGATATGTCTATATGGTCGAAAGTTTTGTTGTGACCCCGGCTCCGCGGCTCCCCCGCTTTTCCCCCCGAAAAAGCACGAAAAGTCCCTTAGTCGACTGTTCCAGTGTTTTGTGCCTGTGCTCGCACTTGCCCTCTTGAAAGTAATATGATAATGACATTTTAGAAGGCTTTTCTACTCTTTTTAGTATTGTTTAGCTTAAATCTGAATTCATATTACATAGAGAAAAGTGTCTCAGCGTATATACTCCAATTGTTTAATTGTTTGCAGCAAAACTACTGTAGCAAAAAAAAAAATAATAAACAAACATATAGGCGACTTCAGCGACTGTCAACAACATTTTTCGCAATGACCATCGGAAGTAATCCCGGCAAAAAGTAAGTATCGTAATGCAAAACTGCAGCTGTTGTACTGAATATGGGACTGTATATCCATTTATATTATACCATAATACATAATTATTTATGGTCATAATTATGCATACCGCCTGCGATGGAGTTCATCAGGAGATAAGTGCATTAGAAAAATGCACATGGCACGCAATGGCACTAAATTACATAAAACTACATGCATACATACAGTATGCATACAGATTATATTTATTATATATAATATATATACTGTGTAATTATGCATATAATTATATGCATATAATACAGTATGATATGCATATGATTACTGTATGTATGCATACTGTAGTTAATTAATTATATTATATCATCAGTTAGGTGTTTTTAAATTAAATGGGACCCTAAAAATAAGTATTTTGTAATCAAACGTTACCCATGACTATATGACGTTCCTATGCATACATGCTGCATGGTGGCGAGTGAGTGCTCCAGGGTAAGAACGCCCGTACATGGTTATATCCAGCTCGATGTATGCATAATGCATATTATGCATACTCCCTTATCATCAGATGTGGGAGTGGAACTTGCTTCCTGCTGGGGTGGTGGGCAGGCGCGGATCCGGGGGGGGGGGGGGGGGGCGAAATTTTGGATTTAACATGGGCATTATAGGCATTTCCCCCACTCCAAATTTTTTTAACATTGGCCTTATGGAAGCAGCCCCTCCCGAAAATTTTTTCTGGATCCGCGCCTGGTGGTGGGGGTGGAGAGTTATGAATAGTTTGAAAGTACATATATTATGTATTCTATGTTGAGTTCTTCGGTGCCTCTCTGTGGTATCATACAGCCACATTTGCCGTACAGTGCACAGCCCAGTTGTGGAATTTAGCCCTGTTTTGGTTTATCCAAATCATCCTTTTCATGAAAATAGCAACTGCAATACCGTGATAATTTTTTTACTGGTTATTAAACAATAATAAAAACGAATTAAAAGCAGGTATTTGTTAAAAAAAAGTCACTTGCCATTTAAATAACATGTAAAATCCAAAACCGGAACATTTTTTTTTTCCGTGTCCCTCAACACAATTTTTTTTTTTGTTTTGTTTTTTCTTCTCAAAGAGATGCTCTGATACGGAACTGAAATTATGATAAACTCAATTGCTACATTCCATTGAACATGTTAATAATTTTTTCGAATTTTTAAGAACCCTAAATATGGCAGATAAAAATTGTTTAAAGTGAAAAATGTCTTAAGGGGGTCTGTTACCGGGCTGCGTGGTGTATCCTGTAATGGTCTAATCTAGACCTTGTCTCTCATCATTGCAAAACTCAATAGTAATGATGGTAGTGAGAGGGGAGGGGGAAAAGATTCAAAAATACACAACTACCTGTACAAATAATACACAAAGAAAATGTTTGGAACCATAACTGATAAACATACCAGTAGTTTGTATTTTGTAGTCTGGGCATGAAATTAGACATGTACTGTAAATAATTAATGTATATTTTATTGTTATTCCAGGCCACCTTATCCTAATCCAAATTGTCAGAAATGTCTTGAAAAGGGACATTGGACTTTTCAATGTACAAATAAGAGAAAGGTATTGGAACGCCCTTCAAGAACACTTCAGCTCAACAAAAGGATTAAGAAGGCAGAGCAGGCTAGCCGTGCTGCTCAGCTACTTGAGTGAGTAGTGTTGTAATTTATTTGTAAAATTTGCTGTATTCTTCTGTGCTTTATTTGTTTGTGTCTCAAGAAACTAACTAGTACATACACAGTGTATTGTCAAATCAATGGCATATAGGAAAAGAAAAGTAGAGGTGTATGTGCTGTGAATTGAGAGTTTTGTAATGTTATCAGAATTACAGTGGAATACTATTTGACATGGCTTTTGTCAAACCTTGATGCTGATTTTTGAAATTTCATTTTTACATCTTGTTTGAAATTTGAATGATTTATTTTAAACAATTAAAGAGCTCATGTACAAAAAAATAATAGTTTTCAATTTCTGCAATAAAATAAATCATATCTTATATTTAATTCTGTGTTAGGGTTGTAACTTCCTTGTAGGAATGTGATAGAAACAGTTACACAAAACAAGCATCTCAATGTTGTCTGTGGTATGAGAGTTATGACGTACAGTCTGTGCTGACTATCTTTGTGTTGTTGCAGTGTGACCGTGAGTACATCAGGCGGTGCTGCAGTGGACAATGACAGCAAGAAGAAGAAAAAGAAGAAAGCTTCCTCAAGCAGCTCCAGCTCATCATCTGATTCATCGTCTTCCTCGTCTGATTCATCTTCTTCCTCGGACTCAAGCTCCTCTGACTCTGATTCGAGCAGCACCAACAGCAGTAGTGACAGCAGCTCCGACAGTTCCGATAGTGACTCCAGCTCACTTTCCTCTTCAACATCCTCAACGTCATCTTCTTCTTCTGCTACTTCCTTGACATCCGATAAATTCCGGAAATTGGTAAAAGTTTTTAAACCCAAGTCCTCAGAATACTTGGAACCAAAGTACTCGGAACCCAAATACTCAGAACCCCAGTCTTCAGATTCTGGATCTGAGAATTCATTAAACCTTGAGCCTAAGAAAGTTGCAAGTAAAATATGTGTTGTGACAAGGTCGGCAGCTTCACCAGACACTCAGCCAAATGATGTAGAAAGTGATAATTCACCACCTAAAAAGAAAATTAAAGCAGAATAATTTTCTAAATTTTGTTAAAAAAAAATGTTGTACATATTCATGTTTTGCCATTTAAAGACCATGGGGGGCATTCACAAAACATTTTAGCCCTGGTTTAGCACCAGTTTACTACTCTATTTAACCTGGGATAAGAATGAAGATAAGAATGGGACTAAAGTGCTTTGTGAATGCCCCCCAATATTTTTTTAACTAGATATTGCATAAATAATTATTCAGTTAGGTATGTAAAAAAAACTTCACTCCTACCTGATTTGCTTACACTGTAACTCCAAGAAATGGAGATACAGCTTTTAATTTTTAATTTTAAAAATTTTAATTTCTATTAAATTTTGAGAGGAAGATAGGAAGAGTATTCAGTCAGCTTAGCTATCCCTAATGATCACCGCATTTGTATTGACTGCATGACATGTCCACAATGAGAGCAGGGCTAATGTTGTAGCCATAGTCATCCAGATTTGTTACACTATTACGTTGCCTTGTGAGGGATGGATTCACTGTTGCATTATTGTTGTTTAAATCCAAAAAGGTAGCCATACCTGGTGATGACTCTTGGAATGTGGCTGCACACCCAAACCAACAGATAAAATTTTTAAATACTTTTGTACTTATTTATTTATTTATTTATTATTATTTTTTTTTTCTAATCAAAATTAGAATACTGGATTAGTTTGTAAATTTTAGCACTGTTAGTGTGTGCCTGTGTGGTTGCTACTACCGCTCTGCAACACACCTGAAATTAAGCACCTCAAGAGTCGTCATTGATCGTAGCCACCTATCATCAAAGACTTTGATACTGGGAGGATGGCCTGGGATGGCAAATTTAAGACTTTCTGTTTTTGAATAATATTTTTATTACTTCACCTTCATAAAAGCTCTCTAAATGAGCAGCATACTTGAAGCTGAGTTTGTATAGAGAAACACTGAACTATATAATATGGAAGGCTAACGCTTGCACTTTTACACGGCTCGCGTTAAATCAAATTTTGTGGAAGAAACAAGAAGAAAAGTTTCTCCTTCCAGTCTTGTAAGATGAAAAATAGCGGGGTAATTTTTTTAAAGAAGTGCCAATAGCCAATAGAAGGAGAGAAATTTTGAATGATACAGCGTTGCCAAATTGTAGTTAATGACTTGGCAACGCAAAACCTTCATATTAACCTGAGTTCGCACAGCTGCCGCCAGGGAAAATTTGCGCCGAGCGTTGGAGTGCAGTGCAGTTGTAGAGAACACAAAAGCGCAATTGCAGCAAAAGTGGCAAATTTAAAAAAGAAGCCATCAGCCATCCTCCCAGTTTCAAGGAAGGTACTTGAACTATCATGGTAATGTAGCACATCGAGGGTAGCACTTACGATTCTGTGATGCCAGCTAAATGATTCATGCACACTTAAATATCTCGGGGGGGACAGGGCAGCAGCAGTAGTGTAGCAACCAATCTTTTCATCTCATTTGTGTACAGTACTGATCATAGAGAGGAACTTTGAATTTTTTAAGAAGAGTTGTGTGTGAAATTTATATATTTATGCTTGTTTATTGTATGTAATATATTATTTAAAAAAAAAAATAATAATAAAAAAGAAATATATGAGCCGCAAAAGGACCTTATGGTAATTTTCTAGGGGGGTAAAAAACCTACAGCACTAAAACCATCATCAAAGGAGATGTTGATTGTAATTTTGTAAGTGAGAAATCAAATTTGGTAAATATAAGACTTGTACACCAATGTTGAAGATTTAGTTTTTGGCAAATATTGATTACTAATTTTTTTTAGCAGTGAGGATAAGTCGTGGAATAAGCTCTAAGCAGATTAAGTGTCTGGCTTATAGGTTGTGTGCAAAAGAAGTTAAACAATGCAACTTGAAATTTAGTATTTGACATTGTGAAGGATGTATTGCTCGTATAATTAAAAACTGGTGCCTTTTTTTTTTTTTTTTTTTTTTTTTTTTTTTTTTTTTCTCACAATTTTTTAATGAAGGCAAGAAACAAAATAACCTGATTTCTTCAGAGTACTCGGTTAGTATTATGGAAAAACGAGAAGGCATACACCTTTAAGCCGGTATTACACGATACAATTTTTGTTGAAATTTTTCTAATTATTGTGTACAATTTTTCCTTACAAGAAAAATTTGTTTTAAGCCGGTATTACACGATACAATTTTTCTAACTATTGCATACAATTTCTTCTTTCAAGAAAACTTGAACTCCATTTGTTTGTATGGAGATGAAATTTTCTTTTAAGGAAAAATTGTATGCAAAATTGTATCGTGTATATAATACGGGCTTTAAACTCCATTTGTTTGTATGGAGAGGAAATTTTCTTGCAAGGAAAAATTGTATCTAAAATTTTATTTTGTAATATAGGCTTTAGTTAGTTACAAGGTAATACCATTTTAAGGGTAAGGTAACGCCACCAATGTTAAAAAAAATCCCTCTCACAAAAATTCTGAAAAAAATTTAAAATGTTCTCCTCTATACCCCCTATCAGTACCTAAAATATCAGGTATACAAATACGATCTAGTTTTTGAGTTATAAATTTTTAAAGTTGACTACTTTAACATGGAGAAATGAAACTCCCATGTTAAATTGGTCAACTTTAAAAATTCATAACTCAAAAACTAGATCGTATTTGTATACCTGATATTTTAGCTACTGATAGGGGGTGTAGAGGAGAACACTTTAAATTTTTTTCAGAATTTTTGTGAGAGGGATTTTTTTTAACATTGGTGGCGTTACCTTACCCTTAATCCATTATGGATTGTGCAAACTTTGTCTGACCATGACGAGGTGTGGATTTAATAGGGGTGAGTGGGCTAAAATACTTTGGGTTGAATAATAGCCCATGAGTCGATCCTCATATTGTTTCCTGGATTAATTAGCACCTGCATGGGCACGACAAAAGTCTTTACCACTTAACACTTAATTATAAACCACCAGATTATTACAGTTAATGTACATGAATTTTATAAATAAAATATGGATATTAAGTCTGATTTTTTTTTTTTTTTTTTTTTTTAATTTCCTTTGCAATAAACGAAGAGATGACACTTTTAAAAGTTAAAAAAATAATTAAGTTATCTCAATTATAATATACATATATATCCTTTATATCTAAAGGGAAATCAGAAAGTGCAACAATAATAATTTAAAATTGCATATATAGATTCGATTATATCATTTTAATATTTTTAATGACTGATCACGTATTAATTAATAAAAACTATAAGGGCCCGGGTCAAATATATTATATAATGTCTTTTAGCTTTCGAGATGAAACCCAGACGTTTGACGTTTTAATTGAAAAACGCTAAGAGGCTTTCTGAATAATATTAATATTTCATGATTTTTTATCGAAACTTATATTTTAAGTAATTTTTAAATACTTTTTTAACCTGCAAAGTGCCATGTTTTTTAATGAAATTTTTGACAGCTATATAATATAGTATATCGTAGCACATGTCAGTAGAAAATCATCCTGGTAGTTGACGTTAATTGAAAAACGCCAAGAGGATTTCTGAATAATATAATACAATTTTTCATAACATTTAAAAAGAAAAGCCACAACCCTTTTAAAAAAAAAACGCCTCTGGCGAGGTCCCCCCCCCCCCCCTCCCGCTCCACGCTGCACGGGCGTGCCCTTTGGACCCATTCGTGGCCCGGGCCTTTTGCTGCCAGAACGACCCTGATTTTAATTTAGACATATTACAAAAACGAATTTACACTATTATTAATTAGTATTATTATTGATAGTTTTATTATTAATTCAATAATATTTTTTTAATCATATATGCAGGTAGATATAAACAAATGTTTCTTAAAAACAGGTACACTTTCTATATCTCTTTTAAATTATCTGGAAGTTTGTTATACAACAGAGCTCAAATAAAAATAGTATCTTTTTTTGTTTGCTCATATATCCTCCATATTTTTGTGAAGAAGATTTTGATTGTCTATATCATAGTACGTATACGTATTGTGTCAGTTAAGTGTGGGCCTAGAAGCAATACCATCGCAGATTACTTAAAAAAAATTAAATAATAGCTAGAGGAAATAAATTAAGGGTAAGATAACACGATCGATTATTAACATATATGTAAACCTTAGCAACCTCAATTCTGATTTTTTTTTTTTTTTTTTTTTTTTTGAGAGACAGTTCTTTATTATAGCACCAAAAAAATGTGGAAAAAATTTCAAAACAATCGGACGATCCAATTTTTTCAATTGAATTATTTAAATTTTCAGTATAGGGCTTTCCCATGGAGACCTAAACCAAGAAATTAATTTTAAAAAATTGGATCGTCTGATTGTTTTGAAATTTTTTCCATATTTTTTTTTGGTGTCAAAAGAACTGCATCTGTCGATCAAAAAAAATTCAGAATCATTATGAGGTTGCTAAGGTTTACGTGTTAATCAAATGGGACTACAACAATCGATTGTTCGTGTTATCTTACCCTTAAGTGAGAAGAAAAAAAAAAATAATTTAAATTAATTGTTCCTTCAATATTTGTTATATATTTTTTCCCCCTAATACGGTTTGCAATTTTTGCTATCCTCAAAAATGGCATTTGTCCTCAGCCGTTGTAGCTTGCGACATATATGCAGAGGTATAAATGAAGCCTATATATTGAATGCAGTGCGCTTGACCGGGTCTCGTCAGATCACCGAAGTCAAGCAACGCCGCGCGTGGTTAGTAGTTGGATGGGTGACCATTTTCAACAAAAACCACGTTTCCCACCCAGGGGTAAAACGTTGCGCTTTTCCACTATGTGGTTCCCCTGGCTTTGGACCATTGCACTTCCGGTTCATTGACAAAAGCTGTAGCGTCCATCCTGGCTGAGGTTTCCACGTTTCCCTCAGCCGCAGGCAAATGCCGGGATGGATTTGCAAGGCCGTGGCCGCCCTCGTTCCAGAAGAGCCCGCGAAACGCTCAGGTTAGGGTTTCGGAAGGTTCGAGGTTTCAAGTAGTATGTAATTAGTAAATAGAAGTACCCAATAGGGTTTAATTAAAAAGAAAAAAAATATATTGAATGGAAAAAAAAATGTTGTAATTCAGTTTCTCAGTGCTTCGTTTTTCTTTGGGACAGCGGAAAATTATAAGCTATAATATAGCTACACGCTATTTAGGTAGCTGGGCAATAGCTATAGGTATATAATGTAAGCTAGCCTATAGCTAAAGGATATATGGTACCAATATATCTACCTGTTTACGCGTCCAATGTCATTTACCTGCATGTTAGCTTTTGTTCTCTTTGTCCTCTTTTCTTACACCTTCATTGTGAGGCAAGTTTCAGACAACATAGAGCCTTTTTCCAGACCGCTAGCTCTATATAGCTACCGCATTACTGGTACAGCTAGTACATTACACATATAATATTGAACAAATAATAATTATAATTAAGAGTCGGCGTCAAGAAGACGTGAGCATGAATAAACAATAACACGGAATGATGAAATGAGCATGCACATCCTTTTTTCCCCCAATACGTAAACATGAATAATTATATATTATATATTAATTATATTATATTTATATTATATTATATTATATTATATTATATTATATTATATTATATTATATTATATTATATTATATTATATTATATTATATTATATTATATTATATTATATTATATTATATTATATTATATTATATTATATTATATTATATTATATTATATTATATTATATTATATTATATTATATTATATTATATTATATTATATTATATTAATATATATATATATAATTATTCATGTTTACGTATTGGGGAAAAAAAGAAGGTGCTTATTAATTATGCTCATTTCATTATTAAGTTTATTAATTATGTGTTTTAAATATATAATTATCATAATATATGTAATTTATATAATTAAATTATTTTTAATTATTAAGGTAGATAAAACGCCGAACAGCTGATCGACGTAATGCCCTTTGATTAACATGTAAACCTTAGCAAATTGACAAAAATTCTGAAATTTTTTTGAGAGGCAGATATTAGTGCCTAAAAGCCATAGAAAAAATTTCAAAACGATTTAACGAGCCGATTTTTTTTAATTAATTTTTTTAATTTTCAGCATAGGGCTTACCCATGGAGAGCCAAACTAAAAAATTAATTTAAAAAAATCGGCTCGTTAAATGTTTTTGAAACTTTTGCTATGGCTTTTAGGCACTAATATCTGCCTCTCAAAAAAATTTCAGAATTTTTGTCAATTTGCTAAGGTTTACATGTTAATCAAAGGGGATTACGTCGAACAGTTGTTCGACGTTACCTCTACCTTAAAAGCATGCATCCACCCGTGCATCAAATTTTTGGCTAGGCGGGAGAAATTGAAAGTGGCCCCCTTAATTTACCTTCATCAGTACGTTGTATTTTTTGTACTAAGTAGATATATTAAATTTTGATCATACTTTCAAATTACCTTAATTGGTCCTCTCTAATTTTTTCTTTTATCTCTAGAAATAAAAAAATAAATAAATAAATAAATAAATAAATAAATAAATAAATAAATAAATAAATAAATAAATAAATAAATAAATAAATAAATAAATAAATAAATAAATAAATAAGTAAGTAAATATCCCTTAAATATCGTACTGTGTGTAGTAGTGGTACCTATAGGGATTTAACGTTTAGCAGCTGGTAGAGTTATAATTGCTACTGTAATCCAGTATTTTTCTCTGATATTAATAACGTCATATTTTTTATATGACCATGTGATGGTATTGAACAAACATAAAATATAACATAAAGAAACATTTATATGCCTCGAGAAAGGTGAAAGATTTTTTAATTTAATAAACAATTAAGAATGCAAATTTTTGTCACTTCTAATTCCGCTTGTCTAACAGATATTTTTGTTTATTACGTTTTATCCTAGAATCTTCAAATACTTCAAATACACCAGCAAACAAATAATTTAGCAACAATAATTTGTTAGGCATATACTTATAATAAGTTAGAGATAACGTCGATCAGCTGTTTGACGTAGGTCTTTTTTTGATTATTATATAAACCTTGGCAAATTCACAAAAATCCTGAAATATTTTTAAGAGGCAGATATTAGTGCCTAAAACTCACTAAAAGTCATAAAAAAATTTCGAAACAATTTAATGAGCCCTTTTTTTTAATTAATTTTTTTAATTTTCAGCATTGGCCGGGCTTTCCCATGGAGAGACAAACTATATAAAACTTAATTAAAAAAAAATCGGCTCGTTAAATTGTTTTGAAATTTTTTCTATGGCTTTTATAGGCACTAATACCAGCCTCTGAAAAAAAAAAAAAAAAAAAAAAAAAAAGTAATAATCAGAATTTTTGTGAATTTGCTAAGGTTTACATGCGTTAATCAAAGGGACCTACGTCGAACAGCTGATTGGCGTTATCTCTAACTTAATTATTACTGAGAAGACCAAACAAAATAATAATTACGAGCACCGTACAAAACAATACATGCAATACATGCAAAACGTACATGTATTGGAACACGAGAGCTATGTGTTCTGCACGTAAAATAATGCTATTAATTATTTAACATAGAGCTAGGCAACTCGTTCCTCGTATATGTATGATTAAAGGAAATAATAATTTCTTATTTGTGTATTTCGATTTGAAATCGCATGGGCACTTTTCTGCAAAAAAAAAAAAAAAAAAAAAAAAAAAAAATCATTTTTTGAGTGATTTTTATTTTTTTTTACTATTAATTTGAGTTATTTTCTTGTTATTTATGAAGCAGCTTACGTGCACGTGCATGGAGTACTGAACGTGTGAACTCGGCCAGGCCTCTTCTTTAATATACCGGTATATAAAGTTATAAAGAAGGTCCTGACTCAGCACCAGTCTAGAATCAGTCTATTGTACGTGCCAAAATTCATTCACCTTATATACTCCCCAACACTGCCTTATCATGTATTATTATTATATAACTATCTCGAGACAAATAAATTTGAAAGTCAGGGCCATTTTCCTGCAATCAGTTAATTCAAGCAAACTCTATGATAGCATTTAATTTGCATGTTGATTAATTTTTATTGTCCTAGCAAATTTATACAATGTAACGTGTGTTACATTATAAAGTTTGCAGAATATTAATTAGCAGATTTACAATAACGCCTAAAACAAACACGGAAAGTAAACTAAAGAAACTACTGTAGTAGCAGTAGCATATGTATTATATATATATATATATACATATATATATTATAAAGTTATGTTAAGAAAATTAGCACGTGCAGAAATTAAATTTTATATTATATGTCATGTATTCCTTCGAAGAAAATAATTTCATCGCAACCTATAAAATACTCAAAAAAAAAAAATTTATAATTTATAATAGTGCCTTCTGTACTTCATTATGTATATTAATAATACAATTACGTAGCTCTTATCTCTTATGTTTGCATATACCATCTCTAGCACATTCACTATTATACTGTTATGTTACCATTACCATACACCTTCGGAGAGCACGAATCTTACCTTATTACACCCATGCTAACCCTGGGGGCCTGGGGGCGTTGGATCGACGAGTGGGTGAAAGGAAAACGCGGGCGATCTTCCCTTTTAGAAAAAGTGCAGAAAATGTGAGGTTGCATTATTTCATGTATATATGCAGGAGGCGTGATGTGTGTATAATACATTATATATATATCAAGCGCGGATCCGGGGGGGGGGGGGAGCGAAATGTTGGATTTAACATGGCCAATATATAGGCATTTCCTTCACTATAATGTTTTTTAACATTGGCCTTATTGAAACAGCACCCCCCTCCCCCGATTTTTTTTCTGGATCTGCGCCTGATATATATTATTATGTATTTATGTATATACTACATGACACAGATAGCTTCCCCATGCAAAATTTATTGCAATATATGTAATATATTATTATATAGTTATTGCAAAATATAGCTCTGGACAGGGGTGAAACAAAACGTTCAAGCTCTGTCTCGAGGTGTAAACTTTTCTTTTTTTAAAAAAAATTTGTGAATGAAAAAAAATGTTTATTTATTGCTGAAAAGAGAGTATAGAAGAATGGGGTACGTACTGACCAGTATTTGAGTTAGCAATACTAGTAAAAAGTACTGTGAATTCTATGAAGAACGAGCCCTATTAGAGCATTCTACGACAATTTGCTGATTTAATATGAATTTTTAAAACTTTTTTTGATGACGTCATAGTATTGAATCTTAAATGGGAAAATGCATCAGTTAACATTGCTAAAATGAAAAGTTATTGAGATAGGAATTTGAAACCTTCATTATTATGATTCTAGCACCTAAAAACCTTGCTGATGAGGTTTTGGTTACATTTCAATATTAAGTATGGGATTTGGCAATGTTAACTGATCTATTTTCCCATTTAAGATTCAATGCTATGACGTCATTTTTGAGAGGTTTTAAAAATTAATATAAAATCAGGAAATTGTCGTAGAATACTGTAATAGGGCTTATTCTTCATGAAATTCACGTGCCTTTTGAAATATTGACAAAAACTTGCAATTTTTTTTTTGGTCAGTACCCCATTGAGTTGGTCCAGCCATATCTGCATGGTTTATTATACTGAAGGTACAGTACTTGCATGCTATCGTGCAATCTCCAACGATCTCTGTATATATATTATATATTTAATAGAGGACAGTCACTATATAGTCCATCCTTCTCACAGGTATGAGGTTTTCACTATATATATAGTATATATAAATATATATATATACATTTTTTTTTCTTGCACCGTCGTAGCAAGAAAGGGAGAAAAAAATCAATGAATATTTTTTATTCGGCAGCGGGGGGTGCATTCAAGGTATTCCCCACCCAACCCTGAAACCAAAGGCTGAATTAATCCACCCTTGCCCACTGGCAACCTATAATATATTTTAATTTCAAACAATTTAGGGGAGGGGGGCACCATTGAAAGTGTTTTGTGCATGCCATATGCCATGTCTGCCTGTTCATGGTTATTTGACCGTAAAACAGCGTTCGGGGGGATGCTCATGGACCTCGATCCTCTTGGTCCTCTGGCTGAGCCTGCATGGGCCAGGCTCTCCTTTTAGTTACACTGTTACACTTCTGATAATGATGGCCAAGCAAAAGGCGTGACTATATAAATTCCCCCATTGTACAATAACAGCTAGCAGACCACTCGCGAGTTGGCAGCTGCCCCGCTCGTACCCCGCCCGCTTGCTCGTTCGCCATCACTATATCTAGCGGCGGCTGCGTGTCGACTAGCTACTCGCACAAGGGGAGGACCAGAGGAGAGACGTACGACAACAAAGCAACAAGCAGCTCATACACGTCAGCCACGTGACTGCTGCTGTCTTATAGACATTTCTTCGTCAACAAGGTCTGTCACTGCAGTGAAAAGGTGTCTCATCTTCGTCAATGTCAAGCTCGTCAGAGTGACGTGGAGTGTCAACAATCAAGTCCTCTAGCTGCCAGTCCTGACAAGGTAAAAGATTATAACTCTCATCAAATCATTTTATATATATAAAGTATATTTATATGTTGCAATTTATTAATAATAGCTGTAAATTTTAACAGTACGTTTTGAAAATTTTCCTATTTCAATTAATGTTGATCGAAAAGGGCACGTAGACATGTTCATTGTTATTGGTAAAAGACTATTGAAAAATTGTGTATAGTAAAAGAGAAAAAAAAAACATCACATAGTACTAGAAAAATAAAAGTGGGGGGAAAAGAGAAGAGAGAGAGAGAGAGAGAGCATAAAGGGTCAGAAGGTGAGAGAGTGAGAGGCAAAGCGAGAGCAAGCCAGTCTTCGGCACGGAGCAAGCGAGCCAGCAAGCTGCGTTGATGAGTGCCTCCTCACGCTGCTAACTAGAACTGGTGGTTTGGTGGAAGCGGGACTGACAAGAGGTGGAGGATACTCAACTATAAACCATCGGGGTCACGTGGCTGACACACTGCATTTGCATCAACGCGGGAAAACTTTCTCCAAAATTGTTTGGACCCTCACACGCGATTACCTCCTCACGCGGCAGCGGTGGCTTACCTCTCTGCAGGTAATTCTCGTTTCTGTTTACTATTTTTCAAACTTGAAGCCAGCCAACCGCATTATAATATGTATACCTGTATGTTGCTCTGCGAACCCAATAGACAAGCGAAGTTATTGCTATAATATACTTTTATTCATTCATATTTTTATTTTTCACTTTTAAAAAGATGAATAAAATTCAAAATTTATAATTTATTAGCTAAAAATATATAAAATAAAAAAAGTATAAAACTAAGTTTCATTTTAACAATAATAGCATAAAATAATTCATGCATATATATATACTCTCAGTAGGGTGGGTTAATTACCAATTAGAGAATAGCATTATTATTATTTATTTTATTTAATATTATTTATTTATTTATTTATTTATTTATTTATTTATTTATTTATTTATTTATTTATTTATTTATTTATTTATTTATTTATTTATTTATTTATTTCTTTCTTTCTTTATTTATTTATTTATTTATTTATTTATTTTTTTTTTATTTTTTGCGAGACGTACACTATAATACTGGATTGCCCTGGTCATAGGACAAACCCAGCAGTGCCTCATTTTTTCCCCACCGATGCCCAATTGGAGTGTCAGACTTTCGGCCCCGGTGGGACCCAGCCTCCACAGAATCACATCCATTTGCCTCGGGTCTAAGATCCCAGGCTTTAGCAAATGGAAAGTGTCACCGCAGTGATCATCAGCCCCACCGTGACCGAGCTTTGCACCCTCTCCCCCGTCCCTCTGACCCGTCCGCGAGCGCCATTCACTCTGGGGTCGGGCATTAGTGCTTTACCCATTATTATTATTTTGCATTGCTAATCGCTCTGTATGTTTACAATGTTTACTAAGAGAACTACCATTCTTATAATTCTCTCTCTCTCTCTCTCTCTCTCTCTCTCTCTCTCTCTCTCTTATATATAAAAATATGTGTGTGTGTGGAATATAAGCAAGCTTTTACAACTTACACGATCTTTGGCGATGATTTATATATATATATATATATATATATATATATATATATATATATATATATATATATATATATATATAGGATTATATTTCCCAAAGTTATAGCTGCCCCCCCCCCGGAGTCCTTGACGGTAATGACAAAATAAAGATATAATATACTGAAGCAAAACTCGAGTCCCGCAGATAAAACTACATGCATCTGTGTAACGTTGCAAGATCTGATTAAAATCAATTGATGCTAGATCTTAGAGTATGTATAGCTCTGTCCTGATATGAATAAACATTCTCCCCTAGGAATACCCAATATTCATTATATATTAATAAATAGTATAAAGAGGTCTATAAATTATAAAAAAAGCCTCGTATGGCATTTTCAGGGGTTTAAAGAAATAAACTACCTTATTGTGAAGGTTGCGGTGACTAAAATAAATATTTTTTAATCTTCAAATCTGCCAAATCATAACTCCTAATTTGGCTAATTTCATGCATTAAAATAATAAATAATCTGCGGAAACATTCTTCATAGGTCGAGAAAAAGCTATAGAGAAATGGTTACTTTTAGTAAAAATTATCTCAAAACCTGTAAGTTGTTATGAGTTATGAATCATTAGTGCAATCATTTTTCTTATTTTATATATTTATATAGTTGTATTTGCAGCAATCAGTACACGCTCCGTCGTTGTTTAAATAATACCATGACCCATGACTAATAATGATACTTTTGAAAACAGCACGCTCTATTAAGACAACTAATACGTACTAGTATAAGTTGTATATAATAAATACTGGTAAGACTATTTTAGAATAATTTTAGCCCGCTAATCTATCTTATACACTTTTTTTTTTTTTCTAAATTTGTTTATTTGAACACTTAAAATGTGAAATGTGCGTCTTTTTCTATGCGGTATCAAAAAATATTCTTTACCTCTGCATGGAATAATTTGATTTACCAGATCAGAGTTGTCACCGGTGTTATATACACTCTTATACTTGCTAAAAAAATTGGATTATACGTTTTGTTTTTATTTCATATTGAAGTTCGTTTATATTCAGTATTATAGCAAAATTGTATGTTGATCGAGTGTTAATCCTCACAACAGTCAATAGTCTATGTAGACTCTATACGTGATGACGGCTCCTCTATGTAGTCTGATACTCTTGAGAATAGGTAAAACTGCTCAGTCACCACACATCTAAAGGCTTTTTAGTTTACAAAAGCAACTGCAAGCAATAAATATCAGCTATCCTGATGATGTAGTAGTAGCAAGTTTACGATACGTCGTATCTCTTGTTTAATTTTTTGTTGGTGTTCTTTTCTGCAAGGCCAAATCTAGAAGCTCCAATTAAATTGTTTGCAAAATTTCATCGTAGCTATTTAATAACACAATAGATGAGACGGAAGAAGCGGTCCAGTCAGGCAGCATCTTTCACAGCAGCAACACTATATAATAATAGTTGAAGTGTTAAGTTTTTTTTTTTAAAAACTACAACGTTAGATCAGAAAATTTATTACATAATATATAAGAGACACGTGTTGTAATATAGCTAACATAAAAAACAGGAAATCTTATTTATTTTTATAGGCTTAAATTTGCATAACGGTTAGTTATATAAAAGTTATAGTTTTGTTATCCCTCCTATTAATATGAAAATTAAAAATTATTGGAAAAAATTTAATTCAAAATTTATTTTATATTTAAGAAGCCAAATGAATAATGCTAAATTGGTTAAAAGTTTTGTGTGAACATTTTTTTAATTGTTATAGCAATAATCTATACAGCAAAATGATGCTTTACGTCAATTGCATAATTATAATAAAGAACTCACATAGTTTTATTTTATGCAACAGGCATTTATTTTATTATGTTGAAAAATTGCTTCTTGATTAAAAAAGAATTCAAAGAAAATATAGAATTGAACAAATTTTTAATTAAAGAAGACTAAAGAAGAACTGAAGAAGAATTAAATTCCATTCCTGCATGTTATATATATAAAAAAATCAGCGTTAATTAATGATTTAATGCTTCCGCAATATTATACTACGCACTGTTTGATAAACTCATACCAGATTTGTTATTATTTACATTTAAGAGGATAAAAAAATAATATTAATTAATCATAGTAATTAAGGAGCAATAATATATAATTTCGATATAAAAGTCATGAAGTCAATTTTAATAGAATATTGTTTTTGTTTTTATATATAAACAGTCATTGAGAGGATATTTTCATCTCTTGTTGTGTCCACGTCTGATTTTAGCTTTGTAATTATGTAGTATAATTAAAGTATTTATGATATGTTTTTGTTGTTGTTGTTGTTTTTATTATTATTATTATTTTTATTATTATATATTATCTTTTGAAAGCACGGCAAGACGATAAATAATTAATTACTGTATAATATCATGCATGGTGATCTAATTTGCCTATTAAAAGTATGTAAAGTAGTCATATTAATTTGATATTCTCTCCGGAAGTAGCCGGAAGTGTAAGGTTAATGTTTGTATTAAAGTATTGAAATTTCACACACTGGTCTGCAAACAAAATAGAAGTAGTAAGAATCCCCACAGTAAAGTTTCAAAATTGAAATACAAACATTAAAACTTAACACTTCCAGCTACATGCGACGGAATTTTAGATAAATTTAACTGTCTCTGTGTCTCACATCGAAGTCCTGCTGGTCATTACTTCGTTACTCTGTCATCACAACAAATACCACAGCGTCGTCGTTGTGATATATCTGTAGGCTTCAGTTTGCACATTAATTAATTAAAAAAAAATACATTATGAGCTCTTCAAATAAAAATTAATTGGGGTAATTTATAAAAGTATAATATTTTTAGCTATGTGTAGTATATGTACTATATATATAATTAAAGACTGCTACCGATGACATTATATATTATATATATTATTTAACAAATTTATATTATATTGATTTGTAAAATGTGGCATCAAATTAATTTAATATTACGAGAGGATCGAAGTGTCTTGACTCATCAGTAATTTTATTTTTTTTTTTATTGTTATTTAACAATAAAGTGGTATTCATGCTTTATTTGTACAAGCTAACGTAATCCTATAGTAAATGTTGTTAAGCAATATGTCTTGCAATAGAAAATTTGAAAAACGGGAAACATCCATAAGCTTTGGGAAGTTCAAACGAAGACGAGAATTCAAATCGCTGCAAAATGCCGGCATATTATTTTCCTAAATAATACATTTGACTTGTTTTCCCACTCAAAATGCTTCACAAAAATCTCTATGAATAAAAAAAAAAATTTATATCAAGTTTGCTCTCTAATGTATATATGTAATATACTACCTATATATATAATATGTTATATATAATATATATCCTTTTATTTTTGACTGACATTTCATTATATCTCATAACTCATAAGTATATCCACTTAATCCACTTAATAATAATAATCAACTACTTTACATTATACGGTACTGTACAATTTAATGTATAACTGTAAAATATTATTAACATATATTAATGTTATTACTATATATTATATAATTAGTACAATATAACACCGTTTACTTGATGCTTTAATAGTTTATTACTCTTTTTTTTTCTATATTTTTTTCGTACAAAATTCCCTTAACAGTTACTCTTGCACTAATTGATATATTACTGGATTCGTGGAGAAGTACACGAGCGAGTTAAGCGACGAAGCGTGCATGACGCGGAAGCTCGATCGTCGTTCGTGTTTCACTGCTCCTGTGTGATGCTGGCCTGCTCACTAGAGCGCTGCAGATGGCAGCAGAGCAGTCACTGCTGCATGCAACACTTGAGATCGCAGAGGTGTTAAGAGTCAATCAAGCGGTCAGCTAGCCGCTAGCACATTTAGTAACCAAGGGAGGAGGGGGGTCGCGGGCGGATCACATAAAAAAAAAAACTATAATATAGTTGAGTGGCATAATAGTAAGATAGAGAGAAAAGTGGCAATTTAAGAAAGCAACGGTGGCCGCGACTAGCTCGCTAAGTTAGTCGCGCGGGTTGTCAGGCAGCAGGCCGCCCAGCCCATGAAGAGAGCATTGACTTCTCCAGCGCTGTCCGATCACTGCCCTCTTGTTGCCCGACCGAGTGCCGCAATGGCCGCAAATACCGTCAACATACTCGCCTGCTTGTCTGGCTGTACTGTTAGTTGGTCGTCATCATCAGTCCTGGTGATGCCATCCTCAGCTGATCGACACCATGCATGCACGATCGAGTCGATCTCCTTATGCGGCACCATCAGAATTAATTTACATACCATAATATTATTACTTTATAACCAATCGTTATTGCTCAATTACTTGTAATTCAGGATATATAGTATATATACTATATACTATATATAGTAGGTTTAGAAAGCTATTATTATAAAAACGATGAGTAAATTATGGAGCAAACAGCTACTTTGTGTTATGCAGATGAGCTGCCGTCGGTTCGTTTTCCTCTTCCTGCTATGTTGCATGTAGACTGGCTAGACGGGCAAGCTCGCGTACATCAAATTCTCTCCACCACGTTTTACTTGTCACTAGAAGAGGGCGAGAGACGAACGCTCGAGAGCGTGACTTGGTGTCGACGCGCCCGCTCAACTCTCGTTTCAGTCGTGTCAATATAAATATATTATATTATATATTATGCATGCATACAAAGCAAGCAAGCGAGCAGGAAAGCAGACTAGCTAGCCTATGCTGCTGATGCTGCTCCGTGATTATCTGAGTGAAAGAAGAGGTCGAGCCAGCAGCAGCAATGAAGACTAGACTGCAGGTGTCAGCATATTAGGTCGCCGCTGCACGAAGTGCAACAGCGAACGAACGAGCATACTACGATCACACGAGAGAGCACAGTACGGGCAGCGACCGACCAAGTTGCGATCTCGTTTCTCTTTATATTTTATAGTGAGAGAGCAGCGCGAGAGCAGGCTAACTCACCATGTGCTGGACACAGACACGTTCGCTGGTAATTGCTAACATGTACAACTGTCAAAGGGTCATGCACATCGATCAGGCCATCCAGTTTAATCCATGCTAAGAAGGTGAGATGTTTGTTTGTTTTCTAAAACTGACAAAACAATTTCATAAAATTTCTCGACTCTTCTCCTATAACGGTCTTATTATATAATTATTATTATACAATCAGGGGTGCCAAACTCTATCTTCTATATATAATCGCCGATTTGATGGTCGGACATGCAAAAGGGTCTTTTCTTTTTTTTTTTTTTTTTTTTTTACAAGGATACACCCCTAAGAGCTTACAGCTCGCGGCGGGGTACTGGGTAGGGATAAGGTAGGGAACGGATAGTGGTCGCGAACAAGTAATATTACGTCCTTTCATGAATTTTAAATTAACGATAACGATAATTAACGACTTTTTGACTTTTTATGTTGTTTCTATCTTGTTAGTAACGTTTCTATAATGCTTGTCCATCATGTTGGCTTTTATCAATATTCTGAATATTCACTGTTAACTGTTTCAGAAAATGTTAGCAAAGTGACGGTACGGTGCAAACAAAATTTGTAAAAAAAAAAGAAAAAAAAAGGCTTCTTTGTCTATTGCAATATGTGAAATTTAAAATTTTATTTAAAAAAAAGGAAGTTCTAAATTCTTAAAATAGCATGAGGTCAGCTGGTCACTTGGATCGGTCCCGCGGACTGGGGCCGATCCTCCAGGCCTTATGTTTATTTTATAAGAAGAACATGTGTAATTTATACATGTATGTAATACACGAGTCGCAAGCTTGTAATGTTTTGACAGTGTTGTATTATTAAAGAAGAACTGAAAGCGCCGGCCATAATATGCAAAACAAGACATCAATATATAGTTGTTCTTTCTGATAAGAGCTTGTTGAGCTTGTCTCTAACAATTAATTGTAAATAGTGTTGAAAGTTCTCGTTGCAATGTTTACATAATTACACCTCGTGTTATCGTGTTTGTTTAGACTATAAGAATTAGAATTTCTGTTGAATGATATGACTCATAATTCGTATTTTGATAAATCTCTGTAATTTTTACAGTTGACATAACAGAAGTGTCACGAAAACGGAAAATGACAAGACGTAATTAACTATGACAAGGATATAATTAATATTATATTCTATATTAATGATTGGGTAATTACAAAACGTGGCTATTGTTTTTATATTATAGTTGACAACTTGTGGTCAATTAATGAAATATATAATTATTTATAATTATATAAAAGAACGTGACGCGAAAACTTAATTCTTAAGTAATATTTAGCAACATTTATATTAATAAATAATAATAATGGTAATACATTAAGTTTTCATAACTGTAAGAGTATAAAATATATAAAAGTTATAATATGAAATCGTCATCTGAGAATGAAAGTAATTTATCTTCATTACACCTCAGCTTCTACAAGTTGATAGAGATAACTGTAACTATTTATCGCAAAGTGGAGATCCCCAATGTCAGCTGATGATTTAATTACAAAATATGAAGTCAAATTAATTTTATACTCCCTCTCTAGCTATAAGTGCAAGGCTTCTGGTCTTCCAGCATGCAGGTGCGGACCCAGAAAAAAAAACATCGGGGGGTTGGGGGGGGGGGGGGCTTTTCATAAGGCCAATGTTAAAAAAAAAAGGTTATATATACTGCGAAATTGTAATGTTGAAGCACTTGAAGCCATGGATATCTTTATTTAATTTCCTGGTTCTATCAAATTAATTTGACTGTATGTGTTGGTTGTTATACCAAAATGATAAGATCTAATTTCATCGTTATCAGTTTCAAATTGTGTAGAATGAGAAACCTGCATTTAAAGTGAAGTCATATATACGACTCTACTTTTTGTTGGTGAGAGCATTGATGACCAACACAATATCGACAATATGCAGTCTTTTATTATTTTAAACTTTTTAAAGTGAACAATTTGTGGTATTTCCATCAGTTTAATTAGCTCACCCTCTTGCAAACACCGCTTAAGTGGAGATATAATTATTATTATAATGGTCAGTGGACAACCCGTCACCCTGATTTAGTTTTAGTACGTACAAGCTGAAAGTCTTGCCAAGGCTCCAGAGTTCATGGTCCAAGAGGGCGAGGAGGTGACCAACAGCGAATTTATCTGCTGCAATGTCGTCACTATAATTAAGTGAGAACCAGCAAATTAAATGCATTACGCATTTTACAAGATCTCGAATATAATTTTTTACCCGAGTTAAGTTTTGTTGCCCTTGGTTCTAATACAAATATTTTTGCTTACAATTATTTATTGAGACATTCACTACGTACACGTGATGGTGTTTAATACGGATCCGTTGACGACGGATAATGTTATTCTTATGAGGCGTCATCAACGGATACGTATTAAAAACACCGTCAAAACGTAATGTATGCATGCTCTATAAAATTAATTTCTAGCAAAATATTTCTTTCATACATGTTCATGTTCCAACGTGTCCATCGCTTTAATATTTAATGTGGTTTTTGTTGCGTTTAAAACGACTTCAATCGATGATTTTTTTTTTTATATATATACAGTATATTATATATAACAAAAATAACAGGAATTGGGCGAACCCGAGATGAGACTTCCCAGGTTCCCAGAGTCAAAGGCTTCATTTGATCTGATGTCTTCTTTATAATTTCTATGATAAAAAAAAATGACAACTATATATTTATATATATTTGATTGATGGAAATGTCTGGAACGGCTGGAACATACTGCGCACTTCAAAGCGTATTATAGCTACTGAGAAAGTATAAGGAAGCACCCTGAAAAATGGTTAACTGAAAGGAGAGTACTGCTGCACATGTGTTTAAAAATAAACAATATAATATACGCAGCAATATTATTCACAAGCCTCACAGCTTCAGTACTGTTTACTAATACAACTCGGGAAGGCACGAACGTTATTTGAGCATGCAGCCAATAGAGGCGTGATGATGATCTTCAGCTATTAGAGATATTTAGACAGAGTGCTTTTTTTAACTCCCCAAATATCTTGCAAATCTATATCTCTTAGGTCTGTTGGAGGTGCAGCTCTATTAGCAAATAAGGCAGGGGCAAGGTGTGCTAAAATATGTGTATATCTAATGTACTGTGAAAGGGAGGACTCTGGAAGGCAACCAGAACATCGAAAAGCAATAAAATTAAACCATTCCCCCCCTCTCCCCCAATATATCACACTGAATATTTAAATTATATAAACCGGTGTAATATAAATCGGCTTCAGAACCTTTTTCACTGACAATAGATGGTATTGACCGGACCTTCCTTTTACTTGAAGAAAAATGTTCAGTCGCAATTATACTGCACAATTTTTTACTTTTAACAATAAAGAATTTATTTTTATGTATAAAATATAAATAAGAACTAAAACCTAGAACAGTGATAATGTAACTTTGAAAAATTTTACATTAACTAATTACTATAAACAAGTTGAGCACGAGAACACAAAAAGTGGTAAAATATATTAGCTTTTATTAAATAATAGTCTCTGAAAGGGTCGTGATGCGGGCAGGGGCAGCATTCTAACTAGTAGCCACACAGAACGATACATAAACCCATGCAAGACCCAAGCAGCCCAAGCTTGTATGTAGATTGATGTTCTTCGCTTCGAAGGTATCTTTATGAGTCTTCTATATAACCCTAGCTCTAACGCAGATATCACAATGAACGTTTTGAAAGACATCAATGTTGGTGTGCCCAGTTAAACAATTAGAACTATAATAATTCTGATTGGAATTTAAATAATTTATTTAATTATAATTTATTGTTAATCGCCTGCAGGCTAAAATTATTATAAGTTGGTGGTATACTATCGAGTGTGGAAGACATAATATTCCTGTATATATTATGTTAATTAGACGGTAACCAGCCAGACATTTGATTTAATTAATAGTGCAATTTTTCATGATGATATTAATTATTTATTTATTACAATGTTAGCTTACTACAGCAAATTCTGCTATTGGTGTAAGCTTTAATTCAAACTTAATAACAGTATTTAAATGGTCAATGTTTGTTTGTTTCTCAAAGGTTATAGTATTGTTTAATTTTAATATTAGTTAAAAGTCATAAAAATAATGTATAATTATGTTTGTACACCCTGAACTGGGTACATATCGATATTTATGTCCAAAAAGTACAGAATTGAGTGCACAAGTCTCTTGTTTATTAACAGACAGCTAAAGAATTGGATTTTGCAGACCTCTGCGGCTGGTGATGGCACTCTCGGTTGGTGCTGTAGACGCTCTGGCGTCCTTGTTTGGCCCCGTGGCGCTCGGCCTGCGCCATTTCTTCACCTGGCTCCGCACGATCCTTACCACAGGTAGGCAGTACGCAGGTAAACCATCCATAACACGTGAAATGTCTTATTTGTACACAAAACAACAAATGAACTTTCATAAGCGAGAAAACATGTTCCATTTATACCAGTTCGTACTGCTTTTCATGTTTCAAGTCGACTTTTCTATATAACTTTACTGTGATGCGTATTTGTTACTAGTATTAATTCACATAAATTTCCATTTTGTATGTCACCGAGACGATGGTAATTTAACGTTAAGATTATAATCTGTATAAAAATTTACATACATGAAGTATACAAAGAATATATTTTAATATTATGAACTTTTAAAATAATTAATACTCAAACAATATGCATTGCAGTAAAATATATTACATCCTTGCATATATACAGTACAAATTATACTATAACTCTGTATACAGGTATTATTAAATTTAACATTCATGTACATGTATTAATTTAATGTAATATTACTACTACAAAAGGTTGTAAACTTTTTTTTTTTTTTTTCTACGTACATTTTATCCCGTTAACAATGATAAAATATAATTTACTGGAGTTGGCCATTATGTAAATAATTTTGACAGTTTGTTTTTTCCACAAGAGAAAAAGAGACTAGCTGATCCCAAATTTCAACGCGATGAATAATTTTAAATTATATATATATATCCTTTTTCTCTGATTTCAACTTTAAAGTTAAATATTATTTATAGTGTTAACTTACACTAAAAAAATGCAAAAAAAAATGCATTGTACCGGTACAGTACCTGCATCAGCCATGATGCAAATATAAATATTTTTCAGTGTAATATCCGCTGTATAACAACCTCCGGTGTGGTCTCTATCTTTCTCTGATTGCAACCTTGTGGTTTCTTGCAGCAATGTGGTGCACGCTGCAATGCAAGGTGGCGCAGCAGGTGGCAGCGGCGGCTAGCGACAAGGCGCCACCACGGCGGCGAACCATCAAGGACATTCCAGGGCCGGCTAGCCTACCCATCCTGGGTACACGATGGATATTCTCGCCTCTCGTGGGTCGCTACGCTCTCGACAAAGTGCACGAGGCCTACCACGGTGAGCCCCCCTCCCCCTCATCTTCTTCAGCTAGGACTAGCTTAATATACACCTCAATCACCTACTTGTGCATGGGTGGGGCCTCTAACCACTTATATATAACTATGAGCTTTCTATATTCATTTTAAATTGAATCATGTTTCTCTTTGTTGTTACTATACATTTTTATAATTAAACAATTGAAAAACAAATTGTAGCAAAGTTAATTAATAGCTTTACAAATTTTATAGAAATATCTAATCTGCAAGCAAGATTATTTTCTCTCTCGTTAATTTTATGTTTAACAAAACAAAAATCTGAATAGATGTATGTTCTTTGTTATTTTGAACCGACTTTGTGGCTCTTGTGAAGAATAATTATAAAATATAATTCAATATAATTATGGCTTGAATGCATTCAACGATATAATTTTAAATGAGAAAATTGCATTTTATATGACACTTAATATACATGTTTATATTTTGTCTATTTGAAACAAAAAACTCATGTGTGCTGCTTATTGCGTTGTATTAGATCAAATTTAATATATATTTTTGTCAAGTTAGAATTAGTTGGACAATATCTGTTCAAATTTTATAATTGTAACTCGACTTAGGTTCAGATCAACAGCAAGATAAAAAATACAAAATTGTCTCTATAAAAATACAACCAAAGCAATTTCCATTTTACATTACAGTTTGACATTTCTGCATGCTGATTTTGGATCAAAATTTTTGTTTTCATGCAAATTAGACAATTTTAATTTTAAGTGGGTAGCATTTCATGTTGTGTAAAGTTTTATATAATTTTTTTATATATTTGACAGTAAACATAATTTTGCATCTCATAATATAATGCTTGTCGCAGATATGTTCGTGCGCTACGGCAGTGTCGTGAAGGAGGAGGCGCTGTGGAACGTTCCCATCGTGAGTATACGTGAGGCTGCGGATATAGAGAAGGTTATGAAGCTGCAAAGCAAGTATCCAATGCGGCCCCCGGACATCACAGCGGACTTCCGTAGAACCAGACCAGACCGCTACACAGACGGCGGGCTCGTCAATGAGTGAGTCCTCACACGTTCAGCCTGCAGGGGATTAATCAACGGGCTACAATTACAGCTGTTTATGAATTAGGGGGATCGCACACTGCCTTCTTATCGCATCGTTTGACACCATATAATAAAAATTTAAGACTGATTCTAAATGAGAAACGTATATCATGCGATGCGATACGATATGAAGCTGAGAGCGCGCATAATAAGTTCTTAATTTTTTTATCATCCACTGCGAAATCACGCGATTCTGTGTGAGACAGACCTAATACAATTGTGTCTTTTTTGCTACAAACACAAGAAGAGAGAGAGAGAGAGAGAGAGAGAGAGAGAGAGAGAGAGAGAGAGAGAGAGAGAGAGAGAGAGAGAGGAAAGAGAAAAGTAAACGCAGGTCTTATTTATTGGTGTCGAGGTTTAGAATAGAAAATTTCTTTATTAGGCAATGTTTGGCCTGACAGCCATTCTTCCACATAACCTCAACTAATACGTTTTAGTAATATAAACAAATTCAATAATCTTATACCATTTATTTGTTCATTTAGTCTCTTTAGGTATTGTCAAGATGGGTAAAGTTAGGTAACTTTACCCACTATGAGGTACTGTAACTTGAATTTTGTACTAAAAAAATGGAACACAATTTATTTCACTTCATTAATTAATTATCACATTAATTTCACTTAATTATCACTTTCATTTTCCCACACTAAACACACTAAAACTTGCTGTTGATATCATATTAATAAAGCTATTAATGTTTAAAATATAATGAACAAATAACCAGGTCAATTATAACAAAATTAAATAAGATGTTACACAACTTTGATTATTGCATTAAAAAATATCAATACTGATAATAATTGAGACAAATACATAATTAAAATACATAATCTTATAACTACTAAAAATTAGTAACGTCCACAAAAGTCGTTTACTTGAAATCAGTTATCTTAATTAAGATGGATTTACACCATTCACACATGAGTGCCGTGACGGTAATATTGCGCAATTGCTGTGGAGTATGAATTAAGGCAATCTTTCTTAACCTCTCGATTTTATTGAAACTCGGGATGCAATTGTCACAAAATGGTGATTCTAATGTAAGTGCGACAAAATCGCGTTATTGTACGTTCATTGCTTATGCTATAATACATTTGACTTGATTTGTTTACTGTGTTGCATTTTGCATTATTGTTGTGAGAATGTAACATATATTATTTAAAAACACTAGTTTATGGATGTTATTCTTCTTGATTGATGGGGCATTTTATTTAGATTTAAAAAGAAAGGAATGATAAAAAATTCTAACTAGTGCGTGCTGTACACCTCGGGACGGCACTGCTTCTGTGTGATTTTCAACGCAGTGTCCACGCGTGATGGTTTTTGGTATGGCTAACCTCGGTGCTCTTTTTCTTTCCACAAAATTAAAAATCTGCATCTTTCTATTTTGAAGCTGTAACTCCAGCGAATCAGGCAGTTTTTGTGTTATCCTGAATTATAATAATATATACATGTAATAGTGTTGGTCAAAATACGTTCAATGTGACAGCAAGTACACACTCACTCGTCACTCTGTCACACACCTAATGACTAACTGTCCCACAGACAAGGTGAGAAATGGCACCAACTGCGCATGCTGACGACGATCGAGCTGACAAAGTCGTCAACCATCCAGAACTTCCTTCCTGAGCTGAACCTCGTGCTCGATGATCTGATGACACGCATCACGGAGCTCAGGGAGCCGGACACCAACCGTGTCGCCGCCTTTACGTCGCTCGCCAAGCGTGTGGCGCTCGAAAGTAAGTGTGGGAAAGCCACCAAACTCAAAGAAAACTGGAATACTTAAACAATAGTTATATATATAATATTTTTTATTATTTATAACTGCATATTCGTGTGGAATCTCCACTGTCACATTTAACTCGAAATGTCCATATTTGTGACCCAGGCTGCTTGCAGAACTGTCTTGGGATAAATCTGGATAAAATAAAATTTGGTGTCATCGTCCTAGAAATTATAAAGACACATTGACGTATTTTGCCATATTTTGAAAAAAAAAAAAAAAAAAAAAAAAATGTAAGAAATTCATATTCTTCGTAATTTCTGAATAGTTTAAATTTTACCCCTGATGCTCAGAATTTTTTTGTACACTGTCGGTGTCACGCAGTCTATGTGGGCATGGTATATATTCACACTTCTTTGTATGAATTAATAAACTAGATGCTCTTCTCACCTCTCCCAAAATAACTCCTCGTCTTTTAGAGGTATAGCTCCCCCAAATTAGGCAAGCGCAAAGTTCACCTTGTTCCTAGATGTACACAATATGCCTGTACAGCTATGCCCTTCCCATTTAACTGTTACTGATTGTCTGAGGACAGGTGCGTGCGTGCTGATTTTGGGACAGAGGCTTGGCTTTTTAGAACGAGAAGTCAATTTAAAAGCTTCAAGACTCGAAGACGCCATGCAAGGCCACTTCAATGCCTGTAGAGATGCCTTTTATGGTCTTCCTCTATGGAAAATATACCCAACGAGCACTTGGCGTAAGCTGGTAGAAGCAGAGGACGCAACGTACGAGTAAGTTGTCAGAAAATAGAATTATTCTCACGTAACTGAAATGAAGTAATTTAAATATATTTTTTATTATCATGACGGAAAAGGGTGATTTTCATGAGCGATGACCATGATACAACGCGATTTTGGTGCATTTACTGAAGCTTCCAGATAATTTCACCATATATATGTTATGAGGACGAAATCACGATGTAATATATATATATGTGTATATATATATATATATATATATATATATATATATATATATATATATATATATATATATATATATATATTAATATATATTAATTATAGTTCATGTAAATCCACCTTAAAGCCAAAACAACTTTAATGATGAGATATCATGTATAGTTATAAAATTTATTCATTTGATTGGTTTCCTTCAGCATCATCTCGGAGCTAGTGGAGCCAGCCATAGCACAGAGCGAGGCCGAGTGCCCCGTAGAAGCCGTGCAGAGCGTCCTCATGAGCCTCCTGCGGCGGCCAGAGCTTGACCCGCGTGACAAGAAGTCCTCGATCATCGACTTCATATCAGCTGCCATTCAAACGGTAATGCTCACTCTCTTGAAAAGGTTGATAAAAAATTAGCAACCAACCTTTACTCATGACAAAATTAACAAGTAAGATAGGTTTGCCAGGGACGAGAGGTGAAGTAGAGTAGATAATGTTCAATGTTTGTTCACCTTACAAGAGAAGTGCTACTTTGGTTGGGCAATCACCAAGTGGTGGTAAAGGCCTGCATAGGTTAATTACTTACTTTACCACTCGCTTATACTGAGAGTTACAGAACGTAATTTTCACTATAAAATATTAGCTTATTTTATATTAAATGCGATGTCAATAATTAATTGTTTGTCGGACACAAAAATTACAACGTACTGTACACTTCAGGACAGCATGAACTTTGCTCTGTTTGTAGGCGTTGTCACCCAGTCTCTGATGGCGTGGTGAACGAGAATGTTTGAAGAATTAAATGTCTATACTTGGTGCTCTTCTTACATTTCCCAAAACTACAAATCTGCATATCATTATACCCTTATTTTATCTTATGCAACTGTATCTCCAGCAAATCATGTTATCTTATGCAACTGTATCTCCAGCAAATCATGCAGGTGTAAAGTTTGTGCAGGCTCTCGAGGTGTACATGCCAGCCGAGATTAAGTTTACCTTGCTAAATATTTTCACCTGGAAGTTAGGCAACTTGTTTAGCACCAAAACAGAGTGGGTTGCATACATTGCAGGGGCAATTGGCGTCATAAAGTTAGTGCGAACCTAATGGTAACTGCTGGAATTACATGCGTCTGGCGAGGATCGCTGTATATGATTAACATTGTAAAATCATGTAAATGTTCTGTCAGCAGCCACAGCATAATTTTACAGAAATGACAACACCATAATTAGTTGTCAAATACTTTCGGACAAATATAAAAAAAATATTTCAACTTCATAAGTGATTTCTTTCTTAAAAATTTGATAATTTTTGTGATTCTCCCCATGCTATAGGTATTGCCGTATCCTCGATGCAAAGAGCTAAAATTTCAAACGTTAGCGCCATCTCTTGGTCCTTTATGTACTCTATACCTACTTCAACGTGTCAACTAAAATTAATACAATTCTGTTTTGGTACTGACAAATTGCTTAATCTCATAGCAGTCATAATCTATAAGTTGGGATGATATATATAAGGCGGCCGCTTTATTTTGAAATCCATCCCCGTTATTCACATATAATCTCGTTGCAGATTGGCAGCTCTTTGTCATTTTTACTGTACAACGTGGCCACCCACTCAAACGTCCAGCAACGCCTCTATGAGGAAATCTCGTCCATGGTGCAGCCTGATGAGCCACTGACATCCAAGATGCTGCAGTCAGCCACTTACCTCAGAGCGTGCCTACAGGAGAGTCATAGGTATTAAATATAAAGATGGATTTACATGAACGACGGTGGCGGTGCGACGCGATTTTGAACTGTTTGACGCGTTTTCGAGCAAATTTGCTACGTTGCGACGGTGATTTCACTAATTTTGACGAGGAATTCGCAGCGTCAACAAGATGACCACCATAGGATTTCACAACGAGCTTCATTCACGTCACGTCAATCTAAATAATTGACCACTTTAATAATAAATCATGCAGTCATTTTATGGTGGGGATGCAGGGCGGCTTTAATTAGAATTAATATCCATTATAATAATATAAATCCGATACATTGAATTAATAATTCGAGCTTTCTTCCAATGTTTGGCGTATATTTGGACAATGGAGTATCGATCTCAATTTTTTTTATTGCAGAAATGGATAGAGGGTTCAAAGTTATGCTATCCTGATTTTTTTCAAATTTTTTACAGACCAGAAACTATTTTTAAAAAATTATTGAATGTCCTTTTTGTGACGTCACGAGGCGGCAAGTCCTATATCCTTTTCTTAAGGAGCGGCGCCTCGTGATGTCACAAAAAGGACTTTCAATAATTTTTTAAAAATAGTACCCTGTCTTATCTGAAAAAAAAAAATCAGGGTAGCATAACATTGCACCCTCTATTCATTTCTGCAATAAAAAAATTGAGGACGATACTCCGTTTAGAGAAGAGTCTTAATACTCTTAATTATGCATAAATGACAAATTTTGTAATGTTTTAGGCTACTCCCCACTGCTCCATTGCTGTGCCGAATAATAGACTGCGAATTGGAACTTGGTGGCTACTTCATTCCCTCTGGGGTAAGTTTTTCGATCTCGTCATCTCCTCCGTTTGCAATTACGCAAAATAATAAACACTTGCAATAAAAAACAGCGTCGACTGCAGCCTGCATCGATCATGTATATGGTATATATTATATCTTGAAAATTTGTGCTCTATTTGCATGAAAATTCATCATGCAGCAGGCTTCTCACATAAAACTTTTAACTTACAATGATCAATTTTCTGCGGCTTTTATTGTTATTCAATGAATAATTTAAAAACATTCCAGTGCTAATTTTAGTTTTAAAAGTGAGCTTTACTGTATAAATTGCAACTGTTATGTCATGTAAAATTTCTTGCAACCTTATACTTAACTTTATATTTTGGACCGAACACTTGTTGCAAAGAATAACTTTTAGCGAAAAATAAAACAAAAACGGATAAAACATGAAACGTTGTTGTCTCTATTTTATTATTATTTTTTTTTTCCTGGTATGCAGACGGTGGTGTTGTTGCACAACTGGGAGGCGACGCTGGACGAGCGAAACTTCGTGCACCCAAACCAGTACATTCCTGAGCGCTGGCTGCCGGAGGAAGCGGCCTCGCGGGGTCTCATTCCTAGCGCACCCTTCCTTGTGGCACCGTTCGGCTTCCACCGCCGCATTTGTCCGGGCAAGAAGTTTTCCGAGCAGGAGCTCCTCTTAGTCCTGGCCAGGGTAAGAATTAATTAGGGTGGAACCGGGAGGAAAAGACCCGGTTTGCATTCGGGAAGAGCCAATGCAGCAATCTTTTCGTTCATAATGGAGTATCGACCTCAATTTTTTTTATTGCAGAAATGGATAGAGGGTGCGAAGTTATGCTACCCTGATTTTTTTCAGATTTTTTAGAGACCGGGAACTATTTTTAAACAATTATTAAAAGTTCTTTTTGTGACGTCATGAGACGCCGCTCCTTAAGAAAAAGATAGGACTTGCCGCCGCGTGACGTCACAAAAAGGACTTCCAATAATTTTTTAAAAATACTTCCTGGACTCTAAAAAATCTGAAAAAAATCAAGGTAGCATAATTTTTCACCCTTTATCCATTTCTGCAATAAAAAAAATGAGGTCGATACTCCATAGCCTGGGGGGGCCTGGGGCTGTTTCTTATTAAGAGAGAGGGAAAAGTCAAAATTATATTGAAAGTCCAACCCTATATGAGTATTTTTTTTTTAAGAATTATTTTATTTTTAAGTTACCTTATTTAGATTTAGACTATACTGAACTACTGAATTTGTTCCTAATTTGGCATGATATGGTAGTCCAGTCCCCTATATAAATACCATACCCTTTTTTTGTTAAAATTATAAAATTATTTTCCATTTTATTTATCGTACCCTTGAAATGTTTCAGCTCGTTCAACGCTTTGAAATTCACTGCGATGCCAAACTTGAATTATGCTTTGAGTTCCTACTTGGTCCTAAGGGCGAGCTGCCTTTTACATTCATCGATCGATGAAAGACTTAACTCTTAATTCCTCGTTTTAATTTTAAGTATCTTTCTTAAGTTAATGAATTTTTCACAATGCAACAAACGTACTTACTGTACGTACTGTACACCTCTGTTCAGTCAGCCGGGGGGATTTTATAATTATACTCTGCCCTTATCGAGCGAGCCTTATGGCGGAGACGTGGTGACCATCAAATTTGTTGAACTGCATGCCTGGAGAAACAAAATTGCCAACTCACTAAAAATGTTTATTTTTTTGTTTTGTTTTTTTAATTAAGCTATAGAGCTAGCAAATTAATTATTACTGGATTAAAACATATTATATCTAACGTTCTGACTTTATAGAGGTGTAAATAGCTGTGGAGGCATGTAACTACCTCTTTTCTTTATATAAGATATCAAAAATTATGTTTATTTTGTAGCTTTTGTATGTGATGTTAAGCATTATATTATATTTATTATAATTTTGTCGAATTACGTAACATGCAACTGTAAATAGAATAATCGACATTACGATTTCAATATTTAATGTATGCATATAAGTATAATGCATGTAATGAACTCACAAGAAATTCATGTATTATAAATTTCCAATTAATAATCGTATTCTAAATATTTATGTAAATGTAACAACTAAAAATAAAAAAAATTATAATAAAAACAAATTTTTGATTACTTTAAAGGTAAAGTAAAGGCCCAATGTTACAAATATTTCCACACACGAAAATTATGAAACATAAACATCTTAAAATGTTCTCCTTTACATCCCCTATCAGTAGCTAAAATATCAGGTATATAAATAAATTCGATCTAGTTTTTGAGTTATTAATTTTTAAAGCTGACTAATTTAGCATGGAAGTTCATTTCTCCATTTCTCTATATTATGTGTCACTATATACTTTCCTGCCTTAACAATATTTGCAGTTCAAATTTTACTATTCACAGGTTTCAAAATAAATGTAATCAACAAATCAACAATAAAGAATTCTAAATGAAGAAATCAATATAATTATATGGTATAGATTTCTCAGTAATACATAAAACATATATTATGAACGACTTTTATTGTCCCAATTTTACATTTTATTATTTTTTTTTTCATCCATGGGCGAATACTGTAATGCATACAACCAGGTTTGAATCATATATATCACATTTATCAATTTACTTCACACTTTTTGTTTGTTTTTTTTATTGGTTTTTAATTAATTAAACTAAAGTGCATAATTTTAAATGCTTTTGTTTTCGTAATAGCATATATTTTGTACGATTTTTATCCAATTTTTGAAGTAAAATTAATTTATTTTAATATCATATATTGTGATGTACAACCAATTATTGAAATTACAATGAAAAACAACAATATTTTTCTTTTCGACAGCTAAAACTTCAAATCTGTTGCCAATGCATGGATGGTAGTGCAAGCACCGTAGTGTGTTCACACGCTGTGATTTCATTTATTTTATAGTCATATTTGACTATTTTGTGCTTTTAATTTTTTCCTTGTTTGCGTATCAGCACCTCCAGTTTAACAATCCCTCCTGAGGTCTATTTATGACATTTGGTAAAATGTTTCACTATTTATTATTTTTTTTTTAAAGTTTTAATTTTTACTTTTAACAATCTAAGTAACACTGAAAATTTATTGCAATTCTAAAATTTCCTTCTTTGAGTTATATAATTTTATTGTATTAGAATATAGTTTAGGTCGTATTTAGAAATCTTAGGAATGGATTTAAAACTATATTATTAATATAGAGCAATCTGAACTTATACAATTTTATAATTATTATTCCCATCTAGCTGTAACAAACTACAGCTAATTAATAAGCCCATATATATATAACAATAGACTATCGCTGCATGGTTTTCAAGTACTAACAAGTAAGTCAGTTTATTTGACTAAACAAACGTTATGATTTAGAGGAAGTATTTGAAGCCAAATGAAGAGGCAAGGAAGATTAGGTTCTTGTATATTGCTGTATCTGAAATGAGAGGGAGGCGAAAACATTTTCCAGAAGATGTCAAAGTTAATTTTTGTTTAAATAAATTGTTCATTCTTCCAATATTTTGAATGAATACATATTTAAAAACAAACAAAAACAGTACAGTTTGTTACATGTGTTTCACTACCCTCCCCCCAAAATTACATAGATTGATTTTTTTTTTTTATAATCCTATTTATTTAGTAAGAATAGAACTTTAAAGAAGAACTAGACGTAGAAGCAAGTATCTTCTAACTTGAACAACACACTTTATAGTTAGTATGAAAATGTAATTGTTTTATAAAGAGTTACAGATTAATTAAGAGGAGAATCTTCAACTTTGAGTCTCAATTAAAAACTATATTATATAGCATCCTAAGATTTAATATAATTATTATTATTATTTTTATTATTTTCTAGTTTCATTGTGTGACATTTTTCTTTTCAATTTAATTTTTTAGACTTTAAGGTCGTAAAATGCTATGTATTTGTGTTTTGTTTTTAATATAATATTTAATTATCTTCAGCGCTCGATCTAAAAATACTGGAATTTTAAGGAGAAATATAATGTTCCGAAGCGCACTCCAAAAGTATACATATTTGAAGAAAATACTTATTTCTACTAAATAATTGTGCATTATGAGCAAGTTTAGTGAGAATGTGTGCGTAGTTATAATTTTTTTTACCGGTAATTAAAATTTTCAATAGTATTTTAAAAATAATATTTTGTTATCTATTCTAAAATCAAGCAAATTTACCGGGTGAGTATGAGTCAATTGAATCTCGTTCTTAATGTTTTTCCACCTGCAAAAGTTAGGCCATCTTAAAGTTAAAATATCTTGTTATGGTAAAGAGATATAAATTGAACTATTGTATGATCTACTTTTTCCTCTTTCTTACTGTTTATCTTCTTATGACAAGAAAAAAAAATGCAATGCTTTTGCGAGTTCCAAACTTGTTTTAAAATAACATTGAATAAAATATGTTTAAAATTATAACGTCACCAAAAAATTCATCAATAACATTTTGCAGATTAAATGTTACTTTATATACATAATGGCTGTGTTGTGAACATTTGTGACTTTAAGAATACAATTGGAATTGCCTTTCCAATATCTGAATAAAATTAATTTATATTTAATTTTTATGAATCAAAATACATCTTTAACTTATATATATTTTTTAAATGCAATAATTATTATTCAAAATTTAAAATATGCCTTTTTATTCATTAAAATATATATTATGCTAAAAATTAGGGAATAGTCTTAAGTATATGTTATATTACAGTAATTAATTTCTTTCTTGTAAAATTATAACGATATGATTAATTATGCGGAAATTTTAATACCTACCATGAGTAATAATATTTCTGCAACCTCTTGAGCATACTAGTTTGCGTGTTGCAATGACATTACATGCAGCAAAAGTACATGGCAACATAAAGTCTGTGCAGTAGATCAAGTTCGCATTGCCTGAGCTATATGGCACTCTCATTGATCAAGTTAATGGTTAAACATTTACTTGATATGTCGAGTGTTCTTAACAAGTGCTTATACTTCATTAAAATATGGAACAAAGTCTATTAGGCTATTCTTTTTAAGTACGAATCTATAAATATCTATGAATCCTAATATGCACTCTGTTTAATAATCTTTTTGTTTTTTTATAAATTGTTCACCTTGAAGCACAAAAGTCCATTTGTTCCACACAGTCTCAAGTACTGTTTCAGTTAGTGAAAGTTAAAAGGAGGGGGGACAGCAGGGGGGGGGGGTCTTGGGGTCTTGCCCCCTCTTCCAGTCAAAACGACGACGTTCAACGACTTGCAGGGCTCAGAAGACTTGATTAAAAAACAAGGTCATTAACTGACAGAAATTTAGTAGGCCTCTTGTGGATTCATTTTTTTTTCTTTTTTTTTTTTTTTTTAAATTATAGTTTTAAAATATAGTGGACTTATCCACAAACAAAAATTTAAAAGAGATCACTTCAAAATATTATAACGAATATTTATAATATACATATCTTGAGCAAAATAATTTCAAATTAAAATTATTTTATAATTGCAAAAGATATGTAACAAAATTATCATAATCAATAACAAAATAAACTTTTGTCATATAATATAAGATATCACGTTAAAATGTAAAATATCACAAAAAATTAAAATGAGATTTTTTTTTTTTTAAATAACTAAAAACATTATGTTTATATAGAAAAACACTTATTTTCATATAATTTGTTGGTTAATATCTTTGGTTGAGCTCTATATATTACACATTTTGTTTTTGGTGAGCTTGTGTTAGTTAATTGTTGCGCTTGATCCACGGAGTGTGCTGACGCTGAAGTGGTCTGTGCTGGCGCCACGAGCCACTGATGCAGGTACCCGTGCCGCGCCACCACTCGTTCACGTCACGGTAGTTTTTGCGTGGAGCCTCGGGGTCGTGCAGCAGGGCACAAAGACGGCAGAAGAAGTAAGTGTTGATGAACTCGCCCGTGCCCTTCCATCGGAAGTACTCATTATAAAGCTCATCATCCACATCAAGTCGGTGCAAATATGCAGCCAACTCTTTCGGAGACGCAAATTCATCTACATGAATATACGATTTATAAGGTGCACTCTTTGCATAATCTTCTGGTCTTGCACCCATAACAATAGGTAGGATATTGTGCCTGAAAAAGAAACAAGATATTATATAGTAAAATTATTTGTGCAATACATGAATACAGCTGAAACTTCCAATATAAATTCAATTTTATTGACCACCAGATGCAAAACAAGAAAAAAATTTGTATTTTTTAATAAGACCTATTTTAAATAAAATAAATGCAATTAGCAATAAATTTTACATTGTAAGATAAATCTATGAAATAAAAAGCTTTAATTGAAAATTAATAATCTTCATCTCAAATCTCAATATTTCAATGGACAGTAAATTTGCATTATTAATGAAATCTCTACCACCTTGTACCCAGTCAAGAAGCTTACTACTTTTACCTACTTTTTTTGTCCCATCGCACTAACAGACGTGTCCTTTTAACATGCTTGTATGCAAACACATATTGCTCATGTTTATCGCACCATACAAAGTTTCCTCATATTGTGTCACTGTTTCTGTATCTGGGTTTATTTCCCTATACTACCATATGTTCAGTTTGTATATAGTTTGTGGTGCAACCCTTTTTAAATCCACCAAATTATTATGTAACTTTTCATGCATATAGAAACGGACGCGTTTTCTGTAATTACACTCAATTTGAGAAAGATTTTTAAATAATCAAATCACAAAATTGGTGATATTTAACATAAACCTTCCGCAACCCTATAATAACCGAAAGTGTTGTAGTAAATAAGCCAGGGTAGACATATATAATATATTATTAAATTAAAAAGCTCTATATATAGGTATAAGTAGATGCAAGGAAAGCAAGTTTTTTGTCAGAATGTGACTCATCCAATAAAAACCACGCTCGGTGATGTTTGACTTCAGTGTTTTTTTTTTTTTCTTACGATATAAGATAAATATATTATTGCTTATATACCTGATTAACTTACCCTAAGCCATTAACAAAAAACTTTTCAGTGATATAGTCCCTGCAGTTTGAGTTCTCGAACGCCAGATAGAATTTGTACTCGCGGTCGAGCATTTCGAAGCACTTGGCGGACGTGGACCGCGGACACTTCTTGGTGCCACACGCGCCGAACACGTCCACAGAGACGTACTTGGACAGCTCGCGCGCGTACTGCAGCCGACCGTTGCGTGCGCCACAGTTGGACACGAACCACGCCACCTGGGAAAAAATTAATTAATTTATAATTATAATTAGAGAGATGATAGATCTTAGAATTTATGCTACATTTTTCTACAATTCTTAAAATTAGTAGAGATCCTGTCCAAAAGCTTGACTCGTAATACAAACAAATTCCCATGCATGATTGCAGCAATGTATAAACTTTCAAAAAATACAAAATCCTACATGTCACATTGAGCAAAACTCTCTTTTATAATGATATTTTGTTATATAGTTGAAATCAGATTATACACAAATACACATGCATGCAGCATATTGATACTTGGTATGCGAGTGTATATATCACTAGTCACTACTACGATATATTTTACAATTATATTTATGAATGGCTGTAATGCTGTACCTGTCTATTTAAAATTTTAAACTATAATAATATAATATTTATACATAAAGATATATGATAGCATGGTGACAAACTTTTTAGTGACTGGACGCTTTCTTATCGTTTCCAAAATTGCACGTCTACATTTTTTCTTTGTCTCTCTGAACTTGATCTGCAGCTTTAGTTCAGAAGCAAATAAGGCATATGAGGGGTCCTGATGTGCCACTTTGCAGTACCGTAAAAATATATGTGATTAACAAGCTAGTACGTATATATTATATATAATATGTTTGAAAAAGAAAATTGCAAACGACGGATCACAATGAGTGTAAAATAACCTATACCTTACTGGGCTATTATCCTCGCTGAAAATTTTGTTCACTTTTTCACTATATACTTAAAACACAAACACACAGCTCACATGCACAGCTAAAAAATAAAACAACAAAATACTACGCGCGTTTCTGTGCAACGTTTGGCACCTTCCTCAGGTGTTATCACGCAACTGAACTCAGAACCTCGAGAGGGAAATGTTGTTTTATTTTTATTATTTTGTTTTAGTTTTTAGCTGTGCATGTGAACTGTGTGTTTGTGTTTTAAGTGCATATATTATATATAGTGAAAAAGTGAAGGATATTTTCAGCGAGGATAATAGCCCAGTAAGGTAATTATTTTACACTCATATATATATTATATATATTGTATTTAATGCTAATAACCTGGCGCGTTTTGTTGGCCGCAAAGTTGAAATTGGCAGCAGGTGTTCCTGCCGGCTGGCGTTTCACTCGCTCGTCAAAGTAAGCCCAGCGCTCGTACGGCGCCACCAGGTCACTGTCCCGGCGGTAAGTGGCAGTCCAGTTGAACACGTCACTGAACTTGACGTGCTGCGTATGGTACGGACACTCGAGGAAGTACAGGATCCAAACCTACACACATGAGAGCAAGAGTATTAGTACCAAAACTATTATACTTTTGTACACTACAGAATAGTGTTCCCATAAAAAAAAAAAAAAAAAAAAATCAATGATAGTTTAAATAACAAATAACATTGCCATCATCGGGAATAAAGAGAACATACTTTGATTTTACTTTTACTTATTATATAGTATAATAGGAACTGATAATTTAAGACCCTAACATGATCCTATAGTCTCCATAGTCTATAGTACACTATAATGTCTTGTCTCTACACATTATTTTTTTTTCCTTGTGTAACACAAGTGTGCAATTTTGTTATTGAAGACACTATATACGTACTGTAATACAAATTTAAGTTCAAGTACAGTACATGCAAAAGTCTGTGAATGTAAAGGCTTTGTTTCTTGTGTGAACCTCAGCAATAATAAGTTTGAAGCTGGTAGTGATTTTTGGATATGGATACGAGATGAGGAAGGATATATTGTATGTAGCCACAGCTTGTTTGCATCCCATGCAGTGAACTGAGGGAACCATGAAAAACCTTTACCCACGGCCAGGCGCGGATCCAAGGGAGGGGGGGGGGGCGATGGGGGCGATCGCCTCCCTCCAAAAGGTCCCAAAATACAATGAAAGTATTACCACCCACCACCCATCGCACCCCCCTCCTACCCCAAAATTTAACATTGCGGGATAGGGCACCGCCCCCCCCCCCCCCCACAGAGCCGCGGTCTGGATCCGCCCCTGCCCACGGCCATCTCTATATCCCACACGAGGGCCACGATATACCCCTGGAAGGAAGCAGCTTAATTCTTACTTGAAATAAATTGTCATCCATTTAACATTAAAGTGCTAACCACGCTTGTCGACGCTAAAACGATCTAACGAGAATCACTCGATGAACTGCGTTATGCTCTTTCTCAGCCTTCTCTATTGTAATAATTTCACTTAAGATGATAAAGAAAGTGTTATTCAAATTTTCTCCCATTACTGCAAATGCATCGAACTATCGCAAATGTTATATGTTAAAGTTATTAGCTTATTACAGAGAATAAAGACGCGGTGACAACATTATAATTATGTGGTGACAGTCACGTGCGCAAAGCAGTTCGCAAAGAACTTTACAGATGCACAGTACATCATGATGTAACATGTAACCCTTATTACCATATCACTTTGCAGGTTCAATAAATACAGTCATTGGTAACATATATAAAGTGTTATAGTGGATAGGAAAAGTGATTTCTGTTTTATATTTTATGACAGTAGGATCTATCATGCTCATGGGAGGGGGAGGGATTGTTGCCAATTATATCTCGGCAATCGTTGTTAGTGTTGTTACATAGTACTATGAAAGAACACGTCATTTTTTTATATATATATATGAACTGTTCAAAAAGAGTCCTCTTCCTTGTTATACTATAACATCCCTCAACATATTAGCAAATTTTTAGTAACATGGTAACAAATAAAAAAAGTTACAGAAAGAAAGCTTCAATTAAGACAGTGCTCAGATTTTTTTTTGTTTTTTTTTTGGTACTGTCTTAATAGCTTGAAAATTATTATGAAAAAATATTACTGAGCGTGATTCACGTGAAGTTCAGACTTTCACGTTCATCGTTTAGTGTCATTGAGTTAGGTTAGTTAACTCTAAGCGTGGTTAATGAGAACTCTGGTTATCTTACATCGTGTATCGCGTGCATTGCTTCTATACTGTACATATTTTTTTCTTAATTTTAAAAATGAAATAAATAGAAATAATATAATAAAATCTGGATTTAGATTTAATATTGAATCTGATTACAATATACAGTATTTATAAAGTATACTTGTGAATGAATATTAGCAAGTATATTAAAGTATACTAAATATTTAATTATATTGATATACATGTTAAAAAATAGAAATATGTTTACATTCAAATCTTGTATCTTAATCGCTAATCAATCGGTTAGCAAAATTAACACAGCAAGTTTTTACCATGAATATTATTCAAGTGAAGCTGTGAGCATGCATGGGTGTGCTAACCTGGTAGGCTGGCCTCCTCCAGGGTTGAGCCTGGGTGGGGAAGTGGTCTTTAAAGAGCACGGCGTCAGCATCTGATACGTCGCCCTTGTTGGTGGAGATGGTGCACGTGTCGATGGGGCACCTGGCGTTCTGGAAGGCTTCACGTCCAGGTTTAAGCGGGGCCCATGAGCTCATGCCGTTGTACAGCACGATCTTCTTGAGCGGAGGCGAACCTCGTGACACTCCGTCTGAGGCGCTCTCCACCTCGCCCGCTGCAACCAACGAATTACATGATAATGGTGACTTAATTAGTCTAATTAGTGGACAGAAAAAATTTCAATCACAACGTATGTTAATTATTTTTTTAACGTTCGCTCAATATAAATTTTGAGATATTTTCCGACAATGCGTTTTATTTTGATCAGTAATTTGCTAATCGTTGAGTTTTTTTTTTTTTTTTGTTGTTGCCTTAAATTATAATCATTATTGAAATGAAGGATATTTATAAGGGTAATTTTTCATTCAACGTGAATATCGTCCAATTAGAGTTGTTATCTTTTATTGACGTCGCGAATTTGCAGGCGGTCACAATACTCACAACACAGCATTCTCTCGGAAACAATTAAGTAGTTTACAGAGAGTCCATCAAAATCACGACACATCGCAGTCATCGCTCATGCAAATCCACCTTTAAACAGTATATAATAATATGTGTACCCATTACTGACCCTTTTCCTATCAAATGACATGCATGATAACGTGTACCTGTCTGCGTTTAATGAGGTTACCTTGGCTGCACCTTCCTATCCCCTTGCGACGAGTTTATTTATTTATTATATTTATTCAAAAAAACAGACTACAGGTTAGGTAATCCGATTATAAAGAATACAATAGTTCATACAAACAAATTCTTGGTTAAAATACACACGAACAAAAATTATTTACAACTATACCTTTTACGGAACTTACCCTTTGGTTTCGGCGGTAGGAACATGAGTTGGTCGGTAATACGGTCCGACTCGAGCTCTTCTCCCGGCCACAGTCTGGCGATGCGACGACCTGACTTTTTGCTACGAGGTGCTGGCTCTGGCCGGCGCTCCCCGCCCTGCATGAACCACGGCCTGGTGCGTGGATCGCTCTGCAACGCGGGCCATGGTGAGCCCTCGTCCCCCCGCTCAGACTGGCCCTCGCCGTCCTCGCCGTCCTGTGAAACAATACCCTCATGAGTAATCTTAACGGTGCGGATCTAGGGGAAGCTGGGGGGGCTAAATTTTGGATTTATTTGTAACTATTTGTTTCTTGAATCCTTTTGTGAATATTTTGATTGCATTATAGTGTTGTCTTTTTTTCCATTTAATATTCATCTACATATTTTTTATACAAAAATGGTGCATGCCACTTTTTAAAAATCAATATATTTCAATACTTTATTTCTTTCATGAGGAAAAGAGAAAAAATTCCATTAATATTATTATGTACTATATTATAATGTTATCCTTATTTTTTTCTAAAATAGGTCATTTCAGTCTATATGCACATATGCACTCTATTTTAACAGTCAGTATCACGTACGCGTCAAATTTTTCCATGCATGAATATTTTAGTTAATTTGGTAGTGATTATTTAGTCTAGAAGCAATGCCTGTTTCAATTAATTAAAGCCCTTTTATTAATATTAGTATTTTTAATTTTCCATGCTTTAGCGTTATTTTAAGATAATGGTACGAGCACCAGTTTCTAAAATTTTTCCCGCTGTCACAATGATGTGTTCTGACAGAGCATTCTAGAATTCCAGGGTGCTATGGTTCTGACAAATTGCACCGAGACAATGACAACTATAATTGACTAGCTATTATCAACATTGTATAGTCATCGTCGTTGATATGATGTATTGTACAAAATGAGCTCTCTCTGTTTTGTAATATTATACCGATTATACATTATACGTAACAGCTAGTATATCGTCATCACAAATTTCCTCAATGTGGCTATATATAATAAGCGTACTTGTAAATCAACGAACAGCAAACACATTGCCTTCATTACAAAGTAATGTATAAAAAGTCTATAATAATCAACCAAGAAAACCAATTTTTGTTTTGTTAATTTATTATATGCAAGGTATTATTAGGAATTAATAAATTACTTTATGCAACTACTTTCAATGTTATATTGTTGATTAAAATATTTTTTGTTATTATATATTAATTTAATTATAATAATATAATCATTATTGGTAAGTATGTATAATTATAATATATTATGGTTTAAATTATGATTTAACGAATAAACATAGGGAAAACTAACATTGATTAATTATACACTGAAAAAACAGTTGACAGTCTTTGAACTGTTAGTATAAATTCTACAGTATTCCTGTTAAATATAAACTAGTTCTGTGTTAAATTCAACAGTTCCAAACACTGTTAAGCGAGGACTGTCAAAATCAACAGTCTCTACCCTGTTAAATATCAATGTACGCAGTTGCATTGTAAGATTTAGCATTTCAATGCGTAAAAGTTGCATTTTACTCTGTTAAAAGGGAAGTACGTTTTACGGTGTAACTTTTAACCGTGCGAAATTGTTGGAAATTAAATGTTAGAATATGTAAAAAGCAAAGTAACAGTTTGGCAATGTGTAAGCATACATTCAACGTTAGAAACTTTGTAACATTTTGAAGTTTCAACGGTTACATTAATTTTAACACATCTACTCTGCAAAAATTAAACGTTTTACCACGTTATAAAATGACCGTTATTTCTGCGCGACAGACACGTTTTGGTCATTTCCTGTTTCAATCTGCAGGCGTCAGTTCAGTTCTTGTTGTGCTCTCTCTGTGAAATGTATTCTGGATCATCAATGGTAAGTTTAATTAATATTTTACTTCCTATAATGTTATGTCATTCGTTGTTTTAATAATTGTGTTAATATTTTAAGACATGTGCGGTCAGCAATACTGCGTGCCGGAGTGTTTTCGAGGCAAATTCACACGGCCGACGATATTCGAACCGTTGAGGAGCGATGAGGGCTATAACGCTACACGTGCATAATTTTTGGTAAGTTGAAGGATTACTTGCCATAAATTTGCAATAATACTAATGCTAGAACTGTGCATTTATATAGTTGACGTCCATGTGGGGATTATGCATCAGACTGAACGTCTAGCGAATGCAGTCCAGATTACAACCGCCCTTGTGCTACCACCACTTCCCCGAACGGCCATTCAAACTACCCAGATGGAAAGGAGACCCAGAATTGACCCTCAAGATGATGCTCCTTTACGTCAGTTGTTGAGTATAATAGTGTAAAAATAGAGTTCAAGTGTGACAAATTTCCATCTTCACCTCATTCACAAAATTTATAATGTTTTTAATGTACAAATAAAGTGATCTAATATTGTATATTGTTTGAATTTTTTTAATTAAATATTTACTATAAATAAATCTTTATTTTTTTTTAAATGAATTAACCCTTATAACCATTTTAAATCTTTATTTAGGATTAGCTTATTTAGTTTGCTCCCTAATCATTATTTAATTATAAAATTGTCAATAACTTACTATATATTGCTTATGAAACTTGTAATATTTTTTTGATGGAATGTTCGATAATATAGAAGATGGTGTATTACATGTTGATGCAATTGATCTATTTAATGCAAACAGTTTTTCTTTACAAGAAAACTTTTAAGTCCACTTGTACGAAATGGAACTTACGTTTTCTTGTATAAAGAAAAACTGTATGCAATAAATAGATCAATTGCATCATCTAATACCAGCTTCTAGAACATTATATATTTAACAGAGTAAAGTTGTAGAATATAAGGAAGTAGATACGTCAGTAGAATCAAGGAATAAACTGTAGAAATTAAAAGAGTAGAAATGTTAAAATTAAAAGGATAGAACCTATAAATCTTACATCGCAAACTCTGTCGTTTTTAACATTCATACACTGCTACACCAAATTCTACACATCTAATGTCTAAAATTCAACAGTTCTGAATTTGTAAAAATCTAAAATAGCAACTCTGTTGATTTTAACCAATTTTATTATGGGTACAAATACAAACGCGTAAAACAGCTAAATTTAACAGGAAAACTGTCAAGTGTTTTTTCCGTGTACTAATTAGTAACCTATACACGTGGATAATATTAGCTATTGGTTATACAATTAAAGTAATATACAATAATTAACTGTTTCGATTCTACGTCAAATTTCATTATTTAAAATGTTCTTATTTTTTAAATCAGCCTTTTATATAAATACTATAAACACTGAAACTATAGTTTATTTATTTTTAAGTCAGTATTACACTATACAATTTCACTTACAATTGATTAAAAACATATTTTCTTCGTGAATTATATATAAAATGCTTGTATTCAATTTATTTGGGAGAAAGAGAGAGAGAAAGAGAGAGAGAGAGAGAGAGAGAGAGAGAGAGAGAGAGAGAGAGAGAGAGAGAGAGAGAGAGAGAGAGAGAGAGAGAGAGAGAGAGAGAGAAAGAGAGAGAGAGAGAGAGAGAGAGAGAGATTATAAGTAAAAAAAATTGCAAGCAAAATTTAATATTATTGTAACCTGGCTGGCTTTGGAGAAGCTTAATAAATACAAAAGTTTTGTCATTTCAGAGAATCTCTGGCTGTTCTATCTTGGCAGTGTTCATGGAGCTCGATACTCTGTAACGTAATCAAATTTGCAGGTAACAACTAACAAGGTTGTGCGTATATGCTCTCTTGTTTTATGTCACTTGGGAATAGGCACGCCACTCGAGTTGGTTTGCCAGAAATTGACGGACTGTTTGTTTTTGTAATCAGAAAGTCTCTATTAAATTCCGAGAGCAGCAATAACATTTTTCCACTGAATCATTTATACAAGGAGCTTAGAATTTAATAGCCTCTTCACACGGAAGTTGATTCAATATTTAATATTTTTTTGACAGTGCTGTGTAGTCATAACATAAACTCATAAAAATATAAAGGGACGGAGCTGTGTTAACGAGTCACCCAGGGTGGTCGATCCTTTTATTAGAGTATAGGCTGCTCGTAAAACCTTAAGTTGTGATTTAGGATTATAATTATAAATACGAGGATTAATTCATTACATTCATAGCTTGATATTTAATATATATCAGTATGTAATTAGCCTTACAAAATTCATATGGGATATTCTTTATCATTTAAATGATAATAATTTTGATTATTATGTGCTTCAAACAAGTTGCGGAGAGAGGCTTAAATTTTGTTTCACCGCTTAAAAGCTTAATGAAGTTATGAAATGTAATTTTTATGCTGTATTGCAAATAATAATATTGACCATCCAGCCCACAAAATATTTAACATTGAATGTATTCTATTTCACTTTCGGCCGCGGACTTTTACCTTTGCCGTTGTTCGACTGGTGGTGACCGTCGCAACATATATACTACATATATTATATCCTATATAGAAGGATTGCATCCAACAACGGCAAACGTAAAAGTTAGAAAAGTGTAATAGAATACAATGAATACATTCAATATGAATACCCTTTGCACGAAAAAGCTATTTACCAACATATTTAACAATCCCACATATATACAGTCTCATTATTTATTTGAAATTATTTATTAGTAATAAATAAATTTTAAACATTTTTAGCATTTCTAAAATACTGTTATAATTATTATGGTATATAGCGAGAGAGATTCCCATCGGCAGTAAAGTTATAAATACGTTATCCCATTATTAACATGAAAAAAAAAAAAAAAAAAAAAAAAATGAGAAGATACTTTAAAATGTGGAAATTTAATTGCTTCTAAACGATAGTCGTTAGAAATTATAAAATTAGCCATTTTTTTTTTTAGAATTTTAGTCTAAGTACTGTATAATTTATTCTTATATGGATTTTTGGATAGCATTCAGTGAGATCGTATGTGTATAAGTAAAAGGAACAATGTGTGTATAAGGCAGCATAAATTTCAATTAATTAGCTGTGTAATTAATTCGTATGAGGCTATTTCACAGGTATTTACACTAGCTGACTGTTGGTCGTTATTGTATGTTAACTTGGTTAGTGGCGCCAAGTGGCGAGGTATATTACTATACAGTATAGTGAGGAGCCGCCGCCGGCATGCAAGCACACGGCAAGACAGGGGAGATGAGGTGAACGTCTCTCTTATATCACCCTCACACTAAGGTGACGTACACCTGCATCAACTTTATCACTAAATTATATCGTACACTTAGCTTGGCACTATATAACAGGCTAGCTCTTAAGTTGAGTAGTTTGCATGCCACATTTCTTTATTGTTATTTTATAGATTTTATTTTTTTGCACATGAGATAATTAATTAAATTACAAACCCAGAACAGCTTTTGTCAAAAGTGTCCTTTTTACGAAATTTTCAAGGCATATTGCTTAATTATATTGCATTTATACCGTAATTATATAGCTTCTATCATAAGCAGCTATATATAAGCGGGCCGGGATCATGGACACATAGCAATTTAAAACTATATTATATTGAAATATTTTTTCATCAGTTACATAATAATTATACTATACATCAAATTAAAGTTAGTATTTACAATTTTTTTTAAACCTAACTTAAATTTTTCTTTGTGGCATGTTTGAGTACGATGAGAAATGGCGTTTTCACCCACTTTTACTCTCGCCATTTAAATTATAAGGAAATCTATATACAATATACAATTTTAATAGCTCAACATTAATGCCAAAAAAGCCCTCTATATAACAACTGCAAAGCTTCGTGTCCAAAGTTTTGCATTTTGGGCAGAGAGGATTTTGCGAATTTTGTTGTTTCAATTAATTTATTTTTATAATTTCTTTCTTACAAATCTGGGAGTCGAGGAGGGAAGGAACTTAAATGTCGGGGAACTTCGACAATTGGTTCACCATGACCTTTTCAAAGTTCAGCACCTCTATGAATTGAAATGTATCAAGAAGTCTTTAAACAAGACCCCCAAAATGCATGATTTGAATAGAAGTAGACATCATAAAGAACAAACTGGAATGGGTCTGTGACGTACATAATCAGTGGATGCAAAAATGTTTTTTTGCAAATTTTTTTTAGTAAATTTTAAAGCCTAAAAACACTGATAAAATTGCATATTTTCTGAAATGGTGAGAGCAAAAATTGAGTTTAAACGCTAGTTTATTTTTTAAACATGACTGCACAAATATAAAATAATCCGTTTTTTTATAGGTGTAAAAACACTTGAAATTATAAAGCTATAATTTTTTGTATATGTCACTGTTAAACAATAAAGGAATAGTGACAATGTGTGTCTAAAAGAAAGAAATCACTATTATAAATATACATTATTTATTAATAATATAAATTTTATTTCTATATATTGTTTTGGCATGATGGTCATATAATACAAACTTTGTACCATGCATATACAATGAAGTGCGCGAGGGTGTGACGTCACTGCAATCTTGAAAGGGAATAATTTGGAAGCGCGAGGGGGAAAACACACGATAGTACAGCAGTACATCAATATATTAGTAATGTAATCTCAGACGAGAGTAAGACAAATTTTATGACACTCAACAATATTGTCCGCACACGGAATAGAAAATTTTAGTAGTTGCAACTGAAATCATATAATGGCAAAATTAAAGTTTCTATCAGTAATTTCCTTGGCCTTCATCTTTGTACCCAGCTTTAAATTACTAAAAGACTATCATTAGTATTCTGCTTTTTTTAATCAAAGGTCATATTAAGTCATATTATATAAATTGCTAAAAAAAAAGCATAAAAAAACACTTGTTTACAGCACATATCATGGACATTATTTTTGTATGATATCTGCTGGGTGCTCACGCCATGCATTTAAGTCGCAAATAAACGATGCAATTTTTTTTTTCTAATTACTGCATGCATACAATTTTCCTTAAGAAAACTTTAACTCCGTTTGTTTATTATTTAATTATGGAGATGAAAGTTTCTTGCAAGAAATAATTGTATCGTGTAATAAATGCTTAACTGAGTATTTGGGAGTTGCACAGAACTTAAGTATGATATAAGTTCATCGGACCATTCTATCTGAAGTTTCCATGGTTTCCTCATTTCGTAAAAGCTAATATTGGGACGGATCAACAAGGCACGGCCGCGGGGGTGAAATGAGTTACACCGTAAAACCTGCTGAAAAAAAACAAAAACTCGGAGTGATGGCCATGCTCGCGGGAGCTAGAGTGGGTATTAATCGTAAAGTGCTCTCACCTGCAAGTTTTCCTCCCCGGGCTGCAGCTCGGCGGTCTCCCTCCGAGAACCCTGCTGTGAGTGCGGGTGCGGCGCCACGTGATGACCCGTGCCATCGCCATGGTTCGCCGCGTCGCCCTTTTCACGCGTACTCTGACCCGAGGAAGAGGTCACCTGCAGCCGAAGTTAACATATAATTGTATCAAAATTGTCGACGTAATCATTCAGATATGCTAACACATTACACGTTACATAGTATAATACAGGTTTATAAGTTGTATGAAGCAGATAGATAATATGAACAGGCTGAGTTACAGTTTTTGGCTCTAAGATACGCAGCATAATACAAATTATGTACGTGGAAAATAAAACACTACAAATGGTATATGTTAATACTTGAATGTGATGTGATCGTGTGTCATCGCTGTCATCCCAATACCCACATCATTTCATCATCACTTTCTTAGTTAATTTATGTCAATGATTATACGAGACAGTTATATATAAATGTATGTTTAAATTTTTCCTGTCATTTTATTATGTTTTGAAATCATTTAATTAACTAATGTTTCACTCCTTCCGGTCAAGATTCAATATTCCTGCGCGCTTGTATGATGTAATAATTAATTTTTTTAGCACTTTTTTTCTTGCTTACTAATATATATCACAATTTGAACTTTGAAGCCATGAAGGGTAATTAGAATAACTACATGGTATTGTATATTAGTTAAATCGTAGCTTGTACTCCAAACGGTTAGCCTTATTATAGCCTTATGATAAAAAAAATGTTAAAAATAACGATCTACAAAGCAATTAAGTACAGTATAATTTTACACTATGAATTAAAATAATATTTAAAGAGCTGGAAATATAATATATGTACTTGCCTTGTATTTATAGTAAGTGTTCAAATAAATTATTAAATAAAGTTCAAATTTTAGTGGGGCTGTGGGCCCACGTGGGCCTGTGGGTATAAAATATACGTTAAGAGATTATGAATTAATATTTTTGTGTTGACTACCATTGAAGTTGGGAAGGTGTTAGAGACCAAAATATGGTCATTAGTCAATGAAAACGTCAGATTCCGTATACGCATGTCCTGAACTTATTCCCACGCGTACCGATCGAGTGTGCATACACGTACGTCACCCATCTCCCTGCAGAGTCCAGGATCGACTTCTCCGACCAATAGGCCCTCATTGTAAGCTCATGGGCCTTTCAACAGCTACAGCTCTTATATAAAATAATTTATACAAATTCTACGATATATTATTATTCTTATTATAATGTCAATATTTTAGTTTAATTTGTTTCAAAAACACTACATTTTATTTTTCATATATATTTATTTTTATAAGTTTGATGAGATGAACGTGCATATTATAGGTGACGAGCGTGGGGGAATTCTTATACAAGGTGTGCAATATGACGTGAAACTTGAATAAACTGGAGGCAAGTAGAGGTATAGCTTGACTCGATCGCCGGTAGTCCTCGCGTGCCGCGCAGCTGGTGTCCCGGCGTCACGCAATGAGCGAGTAGAAAACTTTGCAATATATTATTATAGTCTAAATTTAATCAAGTACTCGATAACGAGTAAATAACTCAACGATCTGAGAGTTCAGCATTTTTTAAACTTATTTAACATCATCATCTGCCGTTTATAGGTTTCAAGATAGGAAAAAGAAACAAAAGCAGCCAGAAAAAGTGCAATTTCCACGCACAATCTATAATATGATTTGTTGGACTGTATTAATATGGGCGCGATTCATGATGGAAATTGTTTCGCTTTCTCACTAACCACGCGTTTAGTGCCAACGGTTAGTGAAAAAGCTGGATAACTATTTCGGGGATCGCCCTCTATAATTTAAAGTATTAATTAAGATTTATTAAAAAAAAAATTAAAAAATTTAAACACATGGAGATCTGACTATATATTCCTACCTAGGGCATTATTTAAAAAATTACTATACGATACTCAACTGAAAGCTGATTTTATTTTTTTTAATAGGATTTAACCTAAAAAGAAATAAAGTGATAATATTTTAATATAATAATATAAAATAAAAGTTTCAAAATAATTTAATTGGGAACTTCCTAACAAACGGTTTGATTTTGCTTCATCATAGTATTTCTATCATAAAAAATCATCATGAAAACAGTTTGTTATAGTTAGGTGCCTTGCATGCACTATTACAGAGCTTGTTTCCGGCTGCATCTGCCCTTGTCAGTTATGAATGTAGCTAGGTAGGCGGGCTGTGTTCAACATCGATTCGGTGCCGACTATATACACTCTCATAAATATGAGGTCTCTTTGGAAGTGGCCGGAAGTGCAACGTGTTTCGTTTCTAGTTTTATTTATTGAGAACTAACTTTAAGTGAAGTTTATGGTAGAGGCATGATTATGAAATTATCTATTTCAATTAAAAATCTACGAGCACGTTTCTTATAAATTTTAAAAGCTAATTTTGGGTTCAAAATTGCCATTAACTTGATTTAAACATATAAATCACATAAATATGTATGAAGGTTGATTGAAGCTTGATTTTAAACGTGTTTTTTAGACCCAAAATTTCTGGTCTTAAATTATTGAGCCTTAAATTTGGCCTTAAGGCTTTGTGAATGCCCCTTTATATTTTGAAAATGAACAGTCGATTCCTGAATCGAGAATGATACAAACCATCCTTAAGGCGGATTCAGATGGCGACAACGGCGATGCGACGCGATTTTGTCACACAAGCTGTGAAATTCTATGCGGCGAGCGAATTCGCCAGGTTGCGGCAGCGAAATCGCGTTAATTGCGATGCTCTTTTTTTTTAATCGTCAAATATGGCCGCCAATGGATGTCTCAGCAAGTGCGCATTATTCGCATCGCGCCGCATGATATAAGAAATCGCCATGTGAATCCGCCTTTACAGGGAATATGTTCATATTATTTTTGATTTTGAAAGTTTTATACATTTACGGACGTAACTTCACTCTTGCATGACTTAGTGTTATTGTTATACATACGTATTAAAAATATTTATTTCTATACAAATATAATGTTAACGTAAGAATAGAGCGATATATGTATATATAAATATTATAGATCTGGTATTCATTAAAGAGCAATATGATTTAATATTTTAATACATTTTTCATACAATATATACGCTTGCATTAAAAAAAAAAAGCTTAAAAGCTTCAGTATTATAAATTTTTCTGAAAAAAAAAAAAAAAAAAATCAATGACATAGAAACATTTATTAGTTTGTTTGTTTTCCCATCCTGTGTTCAACAGGATCAATTTTCATGAAAATTTCTGAACATGATATATAGAACATATTAGATATGTAGATTAAATTTATACGTCATTGAATTGAATGTTTTGTTTTGCGTTATATAATAATTATACTAAATGTAAGCGAGGCCTGTGGCCGTACAACTCTCTCAGATATTTTAAACGCATGCATACGTACGTAGAAAGTAATTTTTTTCCCTCCTTTCTCTAATGAAAGTTAATATATATTTTTTGTAGGTATACATTAAATCAAGAAATTCTAGTTTAAAATGCTAATTTAGTGCATTCAAAACTTCCAGTTTATTTATAAATGGCTGGTCTATGATATTAAAGTTTATTAATAATATTAAAAAATACTGTATGCAAGTATTAGTAATTATTAAGTATGTTGCAATGTGCTGCTACCTATATAATAATATGTGTTACTGATAAAATATTATAATATATATAGTATTAATTTTGTCCTTGCAGTTATATATGCATTTATATATAGCGTGATGGAAGTGATAAACATTTTGCATGTGACATTTGATTAAAATCCTTGCTACACAATCCTTGCTACGTTTACCGTTTAATGTACAGGAAAGGATAACAAAATGTGTACTTTTAATGCTTGTTTATATATTATAGAATTTGTATATTAATTAAATGTGGTCCATTGATTGAGCGACCATGGCAACTGTTTTAATAAAACTTTACTATTGAAATTTCATGAACATGCAGCAAATTAGCAGAATTTGAAGGTTTTTTTTTATGAATGGAAAAAATAAAATCAATGTACACTCATCGCCTTGGAAAAATTTGTACTTGCAGCCTTGTTAATCATCACGCCCCATAAGAATAACACAGGGCGTGATGATTAACAAGACCGCAAAGAAAAAAATTTCGAGGCGACGACTGTACTACCCCAATTTGCATCATGCAATGTTGGTATTACTAAAACAATTATGATACACCATCAGTTAACTAGTAAGTTACTAAAGGGGATATATCCATCACTTTCACCAGACAAGAGGTATCCCTTGCAAATATGAATCAGTGACCCCATGACTCAATCACCTGTTAATTGGTGTTTGTTGACGTACCTGCTGTTGCTGCTGTTGGGCGACTGCTGCTAGCGAGCGGGCCCACAGCTCTCGCTGGTGCACGTTCACCACGAGAAAGAGGAAGCACGTGACTCCCAGCAGCCCGAGAAAGCAACGTCGCAGTGATAGTCGAGGGACCATGCTGGTGGACTGGAGCTGCTGCTGCTGCTGTGGCTCTTGATCTTTGGGCGAACGTAACACGCCGGTCCCCGTACTGCTGCTGCTGCTACTACTGCTGTTGCGATTCTGCCCCGCCCCCGCCCGACCGAGTGACCTTGTTGCCTTAGCAACGCAGGACAGGTCAGCAGGTCACTCTTTTGGTACGGCGGGGCGTCCAAAAACCCTTCAGGTGCACGTATTTTAGCTGAGTAAGATTTTTTTTTGTCAAAGTGAAGTCATTTTTCTGAAACAAAAAGAAAATAAATATTAATTATTTATTATAATTATTAATCAATTAAATTAAACCTAATTTCTTAATTTAACATGAAATTCTGCTTAACTGATATTTACAATAATATTTCAAACTATTTCAAAATGTAAATAAGTAGAAAGATTAATGTGACCATTTCTTTTCCAACTTCTCTTATGCATATCGAATTGTTGTTAAAAAATTGTCAATCTCAAACCAACCCTTTACTGCATTTTGTTTTTTTTAATTTCAAGCTTTTTAAATATAAATTCACTTTAGAAATTGACATGCATGGAGTATTTTATAAATTAAAGAATTTCTTCTGGTTTTACTTTCTATGATTTTTATGTATCATACCATACATATAATTATCATATAATTTTAAGAAACACCAATACTGAAAATTATACTTCTATATTCCTTGAATCAAAATCACTACATAGTATTAACTGTCACGGTATATCGGTATATCTCACAATCCGTTGAACTATATTCAATTGTTCTATTAATACAGTTGGATTAGAGTGGATTAGATTTTGATACAAAGAAGCAGGTGGAGCAGCAGGTATACTTTCATGTACATGTTTAAAAAAAATAAAATCCGTTAAAAAAATTAAAAAGATTGAACTGAAAGATGTAATTGCAAGAATTAAATTTATTTGATAGCCTTGCAGGAACATCACGATGATAACGAAATACCTCCGCAGACAAAACAACAAAAATTGGACAAAAATAATATTTCTTGCAAACGAGAAAAGTTAAAAAGGTTGTCTTGATCCGCAGTTGCATAGAGAAATATATTTGGAAATATATTTCTCTATGGCAGTTGTTTTCGTGTTCGTAATAATATGGATGAGATTCTCAAGATGTAAATCTGAACAGTATAGCAAGCAGAGTTGCAGAAAACATTCGAGGAATGGCGTGTCATACATAATTATTAGGCAAACATTGCAAAAAGTTTGCCGTCTATAACTGATCGTACTGCAGTCATTCATTGCTGTGAAATCGTTTAAAAGTCTCATCAAATTTTAACACATTCTATCTTCCAAAACACATTATTTCACCTTCGCTAAAAGAGTGGGATAAAGAAGAGCCACTCTTTTAACGTATTTATAATTTTATAATACTCCCTCCTCAATAATCGACAACCTATTATATATTATACCATGCATGAAATGTTTTGTTGATAATATAAATAGAGGGTGCCAAATTATAAATGCTACTCTGATTTTTTTCCAGTTATTTAGAGCCCGGAAAGTGTTGTTAAAAAGTTTTTCAAAACTCAAGTTTTAACCCAAGCTCTTATTATTCTCTATCCTTTTATTAAGTAGTGACCCCTAATATTGACGACTCTCTCTGCGCTGCAATATTTTTTAAAAAATAATTCCCACGCTTTAGAAAATCACTTCATCATTTACAAACAAATTTTAATCGTGTGAAGTCATATAGTGACATTAATTTACTGGCAATAATTTAGTTTTAGATTTATTACTATAATATTACTTTTAACTCTGCTAATTTCTTATACCATCCATAATGCTAAATATCTCATAACCATTATGAATAAATACATATGGAACACATTTATGCTAATTTTCAAATATTTTTAATATCATATATTGTTATTGTTCAAATTTGATTAATATGTTTTAATGTTTTAACTTTACCTTCAATGTACATTTTAAATTGTTGTGTATTTAAGCGCAAGTATCCTGAATTGTACGCATGTAATGTTGATACTCATTTGTATAATACAAGAAACAAAGATAAAGTTACTACAGAAAGACATAACTCTGCTCAGTTCGAGAAAAGTTCTTTTTATCAAACTGCAAAAATTTATGATTTCTTGCCAAATAGTATCAAAAATATTGAAAGTGACGTTGTTTTTAAAAAAAGTTTAAAAAAAATATTGATTGAAAAAGAGTTCTATTCAGTGAAATCATATTTTAGTAACAAAATTAGTGAAAGTGTTATGATTAATGTACCTGTTAATAATTGATTTTTTATTATTGTATTTATAAATGGTTAAAATTTATATCGATTATGCAATGTTTTATGTTTTGTTTTCAGTGTCTGACGTGAACCATGTTGTATGTACAACCAGTTGTTCCAAAATAAAAAATAAAAAAATAAATAAATAAATAAATAATTAATCAATTGATTGTGAAGCATTTATTATTATGTACAAAATTAATGTGTTCCCATGCAGGGAAGTTATTTGCCAATTATTATTTATAAGTGACTCCTTCTTAGAACAATTTCAATGTTCATTTTTCCGTGCTATCAGGGAAAATTTAATGATAAAAATTATCGCTAACACTGTAACCTCAAAGAAGGAAGAATATTACTTAATTATCCTAACAATATAGCATAATTATATATGCATTATTCACACATTAATGTATACACTTTAGAAATATAAATTATAATATGACCATAAACTTATATTAAGACTTTCCATTTTATGCTTTTAAACTTTAAACAGCTTTACATAAAATCAAATAAATTTAAGACTTAGAAATAACGTCATTATATTCGTCATTTGATCGAATCTCCGTGATATTGCTTGTTTGTGCGTTTGCTTTTGTTCTTTTCTGAACATTATTTCAAAATATTGTTTAGTTCGTTTTAATTAATTTATTTAATTTTCAGCATAGGGCTTTCCCAAGGAGAGACAAACTAAAAAAATCAATTAAAAAAATCAGCTCGTTAAATTGTTTTGAAACTTTTTCTATGGCTTTTAGGCACTAATATCTGCCTCCAAAAAAAAAAAAAAAAAAATCAGAATTTTTGTGAATTTGCTAAGGTTTACATGTTAATCAAATGGAGCTAAAAAACAGCTGATCGACATTATCTCTACCTTAAATTATAATAAATCAATATTTTCAAAGTAAAAAATATTATATACTGTATAGTATCTTATTTGAGCAACGTAGCTTTGGTTAACGTGCGCGCGTCCGAGCTTAACTCGTGATCTTTCCGACCTTTCGGCTTTGGAGCGCTGTTGAGAGCGGATGGCTCCGTATCAAATTGCTCCGTATAGTCCGTATACGGCTTATTAGTGCCAAAATTGCTAAAAAGAATTTAATAGAATTCTTATTTTTTTATTTATTACTAAAAGTGTTGAATTTAAAGAAACGTTTCTTTTGTAATTATTTATTACCAGATTACAAATTTGTCATGAAAACTTATTAAACACAATTTTTCTCTTACTTAATCAAATGCATGTATAGCAAAAAATTATGTACTGCGCTATATAATATATTATACTGCGAAAAAACAAAAATAACAAAACATCCGTTTCAAATGATATTTTTTATGTTTTATGTATATGTGTATATATATATATATTTATATATATATATATATATATATATAATATATATATATATATAATGTTATGACGTTTACTGTACATATATAGCGTCAATGAAAACACAATAACTAATTTTAAAGGCTGAAGAATTTATTTTCAAACAACCATTAAATTTATAATTAAGAATTATAAAAAAATTGTATTATATTATAATCTCTAACTTTTGAAATAAAATAAATAATAATTTGAATTTTAATGTCCTAGCTTGTATGTTTTTTTTATTTAAAAAAAAAATGGACCATTGACGTTATTATTACATAATGATAAATATAATACACATTTAAAAGGATATAAAAAATTATAAAGTAATGTGACATAAATTTGTGAAATGAATGTTATAATATGTCAGATGGAGGACAAAAAAAATATATATACAATAGATCGGTGCGATTAGGCGCTGCCTGGCTAGCATCAGTCATGTGGCATCACACCACATTGACATCAGAGGGGGGCGGAAAGAGACGGCTAGCGGGGGCGGGCAGGGGGCAGTGCCGCGAGGTTACGTGCTGCACATCGTGTTGTACTGTATGTCGTTACGCGAGTGTCGCTGCCGGTGGTGCTGCATGGTGCCACGAGGCCTCCATCTCCACCGTCGCTAATGCCCAGCGCGGAAATGGTTTTGTGATCAGCATGCTAACGTGTTCTCTCTATCTCTCCTCTCTCTTCTCTCATCTTGCGTGATAGAGGAGGAGGATCCCTTAATTCCCCCCACCTTGATTTTTCTTCCGTACGTGGTGTGAATGATAATCATGATAGATTGCCTTCATGTTAAAAATATTCACTTGATATATATATGTATATATATATAATATATTGTATATATATATATATATATATATATATATATATATACATTATATACTGTACAGTATAAAATCAGATCTATATACTGTATTATATTATATATGATAAAGCGTATATACAATCGAATGTATTTAGATTACAGGTTATATTTATTAGATTGCTTCTTTTTATAGAAAGTGGGCGTTAAACTTTTGTGTATGAATCGATAACCATTTTACTTGTCAGAAAATATTTTTTATGTGTTTTCATGCAATGACGTACAAGTTGTTCCTATATTATAAATTTTTATTATAATGTAGGATAAATATTTAATAATTGTTGAATTCAATTGTTGAAAATTATAAAAACAAAAATCAAACGATAAATAATTAAGGGATTTATTGTATAATAGTTACGTTTTAACAACGATATTATGCCCAATTTTGCATTTAAAGATTTAAAAGTATTGCAAATCATAAATATAATAATAGAAATTCGAGGTCTGCAGTCTGCACAGGCCTGGGCCGCTTGGGCCGTATGTGAAGCATGTTTCACAGGCTCGGGTAGGGCCCATCAGCAGCCACCGTAACGGGCCGGGCCTAAAAAATACGATCATTGTAGACCTCCATATTTATAGGAATATTGAAAGGTATAATATAGAAATCTTGTATATTGATGACGAAATAGTTATCTAGCTTATTATTTTATTTTTTTTTTTTTGGTATAGATATTTTCAAATTTCTCTGTTTCTTGTTGAATGGAAAGTAAAAAATTGTACGATTGGGATTGGTAATTTTAAATGCAAATTAGACAGATCACATTCATAAAAACATAATGCGCGAAAAAAAGAAAGTCCAACTTGATGATAAGGTTCTTCAAATAATATGTTTTTAGTTAATTGGTATGAAAGTGGGCACTGCATGGAAGGGATGAAAAATACTTCCCATTTTGAACTGCAATAAAATTATAGGACGATACCAAAATATGACCTAATTGAGTAATGTTTGGGAAGACAATTCGATTGTAAATATAATAGAATACACAGCATTTTGGTGAGCCTGTTGCCCAGAGTGTATGATATCGATTTTAAAGTTTTTATTTCATGTGAAATAAGTGAAACACACGCTTGCACACTGGAGGAAAGTGCATATAATTATATATTTATGGTGTCGAATATCTTATTTTGAGCTCTAATAATGTATATCGAGTTTCATACTACCAGACCAGCCATTCTAGTCAATGTTAAAATTATTTCAGATGGATTATTGGGGTAAACCATGAGCAGTGAGTTAGCGGGGGAGATAAAGAAGCTGTTACGAGTAAATTTTAATGGCCTTAAAGCAGATAAAACATTACACATAACCAATATATGATGTACTGCTATCCAATGTCAAAACTAAATTCAAGTTACATACTTTTTTATCATTGCAGAATGCAGATAAAACTAGATCATAAATAAAAAAATGTCACGTTCTTCCTCTTATATGGCCAGACAAAAATAAAACTAGAACTATCAATTGATAATTTTGGTAATCAACACTTAACAATTTTCAAATGAATACTTTATATTTTTTTGCACATGTTATAAATATAACATACATGACGATACACATGCTTGTATTGAAACATTTATATTTGATATTAATTTTAATTATTATTATGAAATCGCATAAAACTTCATGGCATATTAAATTACAATAAAACAAACATAGTTGACTAAATCAATGATGGCAGTTGGCATTTCACCTTTAACATGAACATAAGTGTTGAGCAACATTTGTTTTGATCGATCCGATATTCAACTCCATCAAAATATATGTAAAGTGTAATATATATAATCTGTTTGTCTTGAGAACGTGATATAGTCGCAAAACGGGAAGAGGATGTGGCTTTGGAGTTAGGAAATAAAAAATAACCACTGCCATCTAAGCTTATGTATATTATATATTATATAATAATATATATATATATAATATATATATAATATATAGTCAAAATAATAATATAGCTTACAATTTTTTGTTCTTCTATTTCCTTGTATATAAATCTCATTATATTTACCAGTTCATATTTTAATTTCATGAAATATATAAAAGCAAAATAAAGTCTTTAAATATGACATCATTTCACATGGAATCAAATTACTTTTCAACGAAAATATTCTGTTAAGATAAACAAAACAGAAAGAACGGAATGTTGTTGGTTTGATAATAAAGATGCTTAAAATATGATGTAACATTTATTTTGTTATTCAGCATAATGCGGGTGAAGTATAATAATTAAACCAGCATTGCAAAAATTAATAACAATAATTTTATAGCTCTTTCTTAGTTTTGAGTGAATTTTTACAAGCTTAATACTGTATAAAATAATATATAGTTAGTTAAATTAATGTTGAAACCTTCATGTTTTTAAACTTCCGACACATAATCTTTTTTATGATTAATGTTTTTTTTTTTTAATGTTTTGGCACTTTTACAAATACATATAATAAAATATAGTAGTGTATTTAATACTTTTTACTGTTAAAAATTAATTATTTTATGGCATGAATATGCATAATATATATACAATTAAGAAAGTTTATGTTACAATAAACTAAAAAAATGCTGCTTACCACAATCCACAATTGCTTAAAAATCAAAGCTTACGTGCCTTACGTCGTTAACGTTAAAAGAAATCTTGTTATATAAAATAAAAATCTTTTGGCTGCAGTATGCAATAATAATTATACACACTTGCTTTATCTGCAGTACACTGATGACACTAAAACGTGTATTGTCATGAACAGGTATGTGTTTGCTTATATATACGTGATTACTAGTATTATACAATAGAACTGTTGCTATTTAAGTGGTTAGTTTTATCTATAACTAGTGCACATACATTTATGCACATGCATGCATGCACGTTCCCAGATTCATTATTTGTCGTTCCAATAACCAAAAAGCGTGCACGTGCTTAGACTTATTGCTGCAAAAATTAACAAATGTGTGATTGTTAATCAATATGAAATGTTATGAAGGATTAATATTATGAATTTTATTAAAAATAGTATATTTACCGTACAAAAATTACCTATATACCATAACTATAATATAATATATATTTAATAAAGTACATGAGACTGCATACGCATGTAGACAAAAGTTTCATGGTTGGCATGAATTGTGTTTTTATTTAATGCGATATTAAAAACTAAAAGCACTTTGTATTTTCAAGATAATTTATTTATAAATATATTATAACTATAAATATAATGGTTATATTCAGTTGCATATATTATACTGGAATTAAACTCAAATATATTGCCGAGCAGCGTATCGTGCAAAAGTTTTAAACCTATAATAAATTAATTAATTAATTTTTTTATTAGGGACATGCTCCAACTTATTGAAGCAAATAAACATAACCATAAAATAATTTATATGGGCATAGGAATTTCTTCCAAATTTATGAATCTTGCTACTTTGCTTATTGTTTACTACCTTGCATTAAAAAGCAATAACTCGATCGACGTATTATATTTTGCTACGCATGTATTAAAAATAAAATCGCCAGCTGCAAAATAAACGAGAAAGTAAAAAATAAATGAATAAATAAATTACTTCCATGTATCATAAATGATTTTAGCTTTTTACATTGTATAACTTAATTGATTTTCAAACATATTGAATTCGACTTTTCATATATTTACTTCATTTACTTGTTTTGCATCATGACTTTTATCCGCAGTATCAAACATTGATTTTTATAATTCTCTCTTTCTTTATATATAAGCGTTTTATATTAAGTATAGATCTAAATCTGCTATACGTTTCAGTGTGCAAATTATTTACAATATTTATGGATAAAAAAAATAATAAAAAATTACGTACCTTCTTTCATTTATTGTGTGTTGATCTGCACTTGATAAATTTTGATTGTAAATAAAAAATTATTGAGTAACAGTCGCTGGTTGATAATTTGTATTCACTGGGAAAATCCATATCAAGAAGACTCCCTTTTTTATCCTCTCTTCTGCTCCTCCCTTCTTAAGTTGCATCTTTTGTCTCCTCCTCTAGCGTGGCTGTGTGGTTGCTTAAATTCTTGCTTACTCCGTACACCCGCGAGTTTTAAGTCTACTGTCCACTCGCTGCTCCGGACGCCCGCAAGCCCGCGAATGTTGCAGCAGCGGCACCGACCGGCAGCACTGGCAGCAGCTTGACGGGCGGATCCGTAAAAGAAAGAGAGGCGCTGCCGTTTGGTGCAGTACCGACACCGAGTGAGTATCGGCAGTGGCAGTGGTTGGAGCGCCGCCACCTCTTTCAAGCAGGTCCTGCACTTTCTCCCTTATTTTGCACTGTATAGCACCCTAGTGCCTATAGCTTACTGTGCTAGTGCTCCTGTAGGGAGTGTAGTAGCGGACGAGTTACCATGGCAGGGGTGATAGCGACTGCGCTGGAGTACGTATATATATGCGCGTGCGTCGAGCTATTGACTGGCATCTAGGCAGCAAGCACAACGCTGTGCCACGCCGCCGTGCTGTTACGTATAACAGCGAGCTCTCTTGATGCCTCCTGTTACCTCTATACCATACTCACACTTCGTCATCACTCGTTCCTGCTGCCTCTGCTAGCTTCCGCTACCGCCGCTGTATCAACCCCCCACCCCGCCCGCCCTGCCCGAGCTAAACCACCCCTGCATGTTATTGCCCATTCACCCTTCACTCTCTTCCCCCTCTGGCCACTCTACTCCTCCCTTTGTATTCAGATGATGATTCAACCATTAACATTACACATAAATTAAATTAATTGATCGTAAATAGATTGATGCAAACTTTTACTTATATGTTTTAATTTTTAAAGGTAAGAAAGTTAATTAAAAAGTATTCAAAAAAGTAATAAAAGTATTTATTAAAGGTGCCTGTATATTTAATAGTCCCAAAATAAAATATATAGCATATACAAATTACTATAAGTAAATATCACACTGCATTACACATAACATAAATAAAATGTATATACACAATTATAAATTACATAATTATTTAATTATATTATCTGTGTGAAACAATAGTTGAGCCTGTTAATTTTTAGTATTGCATTTGTGCAGACCGTTTGATAAGAAAATTAATTGGCTCAGAGCATGCAGCTCTGATCAAGCATAATTATTTATTAATATGATCATTCATCATCACATCACAGCAGTAAATTATTTAGAGTGCGGCAGAGTTTTTTTTTTTTTTTTCTTCAGAGAAATTGTTATAATTATACACGTACTGATGCAATGGATAAATTTTGTATAGATTTAATAGAAAAATCCTTATTGAAGTAACGTAACGATTCCTCTTGTTACCATTTTACAGTGATAATAATATATTATGCATGTAAAATGTAAGTAAAATAAAATATTATTTATTTATTAAAATTCTTTGTATTGCTTTTCAGTTGTGCAACAAATTCAAAATATGTCAACAATAAAATTATAACATAATTTATATACTATATTCACTATTGACAAGCAATTAAGGTAAGTGTATCATAAATATCATAATAATATATTGGAATCTGGAAGCAAATTCACCTCAGACGCGAATATTTTGATCCCAACGCGTTGGGATCATGCGAAAATAATTATGAAAATAATGGAGTATATCGACCTCAACTTTTTTTATTGGAGAAATGGATGCAGCTAGGGTGTAAAAGTATAGTATTAAATATTACGCTACCCTGATATTTTCACATTTTTAAAGCCCTGGAATTAACTGTTTTTAAAAAATTATTTGAAAGTCCTTTTTGTGACGTCATGAGGCGCCTCATAGGACTTGCCGCCGCGTGACGTCACAAAAAGGACATTCAATAATTTTTTAAAAATACTTCCAGGGCTGTAAAAAAACTGAAAAAAAACAGGGTAGCATAACTTTGCACCCTCTATCCATTTCTGATGCAATTTAACAAAAATCGAGGTCGATTATATTCCATTACAACGCGTTGTAATGTGACAAAAGCACCCAACGCGCGTTCGGATCAAAATTAGAATGATTTTAATAACGTGAAATTCTCAAGTTTTAAAATTTGAATTAAAATTAAGTAATAAATTTATAATAAGAAGAAGACCATGAAATGTGAGCGAAGCCAGCAATTTTTGCTCAAAATTTTAAAGTTTCTTAATGTCAAAATTTTGACTTATTTTTTGTATTTTAAAAATAAAATACAAGTTTCTTGCAATTCGATCCACCCTTCCAGGTGGAACTGCGTTCCGCCTATTTTTTTTTTTTTTTACCGGAACGGCGTTCCGGACCGTTCCGCCGCACTTTTATCACTGTATTATATTATACATAAATATATTTTGAATGGCTCATGATGATATAGAGGACATAAAGGACCACAAGAGATGGCGCTGACGTCTGAAAATTTTGCTCTTCAATTTTGCATCGAGGATACGGCAAATACCTATAGCATAATATGGGAGGAATCACAAAAATTATCAAATTTTTAGGAAAGAAATCACTTACAAAGTTGAAATATTTTTTTTACATTTGTCCGAAAGCATTTGACAACTAATTATGGTGTTGTCATTTTTGTAAATATTATGCTGTGGCTGCTCAGAGCATGGTATAACCTGAGAATTTATCTGTCAAGGTGATCAAGAGGCGTGGCTATAATAGTGGCAACACTGTTTGCATTGGAATGCGAATAATTTTTTAGGAGGGGGTGGTGGCATCAGTCCTTGAGAACGTTGCCACATTTTTCATCGCATATAGGAAACGATCATCGCCACGGTTCAAAATATATGAAAACAATTCAGAAAATAGTCTAAAAAATTAGGTTTTAGTAAAAACCTAATTTTTTTAATACGGATTCTCGGTAAAAAGTTCTATAATACCTCTATTTTATTATTATATTATCCATAAATTGAATAAACGCGGCAAGTATATACACGTTCGATGTATCGTTTCAGTAATCGATTCCAAATCATGCAGTCGTCTGCAACATAAACACCACATTGGCCATATGACTTGGGACTACGTAAATTTTAATTTTTGCGTAGTGGTTGGGCTAAAATGGAAAGTATTGAACCTAGAGATGTGCAGCAATTATTGCAATACTTTGCCACCTACACATACAAGGCGAAGGAAACTCATCCCATAGTAAGTATTACTTTTTAATCACAGAGGCCTAACGACCTCAACTGTGTGCTATGCATATGATACGTACTGCTCAAGCTAAGAAGAGCCATTAAAGAATTTGTCATAAGCCTTTGCTGTAGGGCCTTTTTTAGAACGCTGAAAATTAAGTAATTGCTGCTAATGTATTGCACAACTTAAGGCTCTTCGGGAATGACATTAAACTATTCATTCGTAATTGGACCTTTATCATATATTATGTACTGTATGATGCACCTCACAGGTTCTGTGATCCATATTTGTCAATAATACGCATATTATGTATAATGCATATTTCAACTGATATGTTTAATCATTGCATGCTCTCTTGTACATTATAATTTCATTGTGTTTTATTTCATATATGCAGCCAAATGTAGAATATTTTTAGTAGCTGCTGTGAATGGCCGAGAACAACACATGATAATAAAACATTTGGGTTAGTGACATGACATGTGTCTGTTTTTAAATGACCTTGACCAGATTGTATAATCTTAATTTGCTTGACATGCCTGCCCTATGCATGTAATGCAAAGTTATGAATCATGATTCTTGCTGACTTTTAAGATTTCATTTGAGAAAATTAAACAGTTGATGTTCATTATATTATGTACACCCATCATCCTATAGTCCAGCAAGCGAGTCGAGTTGGACCACGGAAATGACGTAATTTCAGTAGTTTCTGCTTCCGGTTGCCATGGTATAACCCGCAATCTGAAGTTCCCGTACGTCATTTCCGGCAATTTTCATGGTCCAACTCTCGCTTGCTGGACTATATCATGCAATGTATAAATATGGTACCATTAAATAAATGTTACCGGTATTACAATATATACAGTTAATAGCAAATAATACAGTATAATAATTTAACACTGGTTCTTTGTTGTCATGGTATCGGTATAAAGTTTAAAATCCCTCCTAGCTTATCACAGCTTTCTATGCATTTTCGCTCTATGAACGATGCCCGCTAGATTAGTGAGTGGGTGTGCATCGTTGATGTTGCAAACATTCTAAGAGAGCTGTGATAAGCTAAAAGAAAGCAATTTAAACTTTGCACCATGACAACAAAGGAGCTTTGTTGTTTTATTCTATTTGCTATTGACTGTACATTAGAGGTCTGCAAGGGCCGGGCTTAGGCTGGGTATCAGCAGTCTGCAAACAGTGCAAACGGGCCGGGTCGAGCTATTTCTTGAATTTTCAATTGTGATTTTTTTTTGTATGTTATTTTTGCTAAGGATAGAAGAAGAAGAGAACAAAGTGAGCAAAAAAAAATTCTAAAACGACTTTTTCTCAGTTATGGGTCATAAAGTACTAAAATAAAAATGCGATCCGAGGTTGAACTATACGGATGGGCCTCACGGGCCGGGCCGGGCCGGGCCGCACTGTGAAGCAGTCTTCACGGGCTCGGGCCGAGCCTAGCAGCCATCCGAACGGGCCGGGCCGGGTCGGGCCTTGAAAATCCGGCCTGTGCAGACCTCTTATATAGTTTTTAACATTATAACAACAATGCCTTATAAAAATAACAGTAAATAAGAAAAATATGTTTTTTGACTTTGACAAAAGAATATATTTGGTGAAATACTTGTATAGGTTGGTAGCACAGTACAATATCACAAAAACTCTGATTGGTCGAATCAAGCTGAAAAATAGAGGAAATGCTGCAATTTGTAACCCTCAATATTTACTAATTTCAACTAATTTAGGGGTTCCACAAAAAAATAAAGCACACAGAATATCATTTCAAGGCCTGTGGAACATTTTCTTATACGTAGAGGAAAGTTAATTTCGTGAAGGGGCATTAATGTAAACATTTACCTTTTTTGCAATGCTTTATTATCTTTATTTGAGTGATAAATTGCAGAACCTGGTTCCTGGTTGCATTATATTAAATTTAAGCTACCAATTTGGATCAAACCACATTTTGTATTAATACATAATTTTAATTAATCCGCTCTGTAGTGCAGTGGTTAGTACCCCTGGCTCTGGTCCGAAAGATCCCCGGTTTGATTCCCGAGCACAGCAGACTTTTCGTGACTTGGGATGGGTGTGACTGATTACTAGATTATGGAGTTGGTAAGAGGAAGGCAGTTTACGGCTGTCTATACTCCGCTGCCCTGCAGTATTGCACTGTTACTGCAGGCTGCACAGATCTGGTAGTAGGAGCCCAGAAGAGTGCAGGAAAGTGTTCTGGGAGCCTGGTAGCCCCAGCATGGTCGCAAGATAACTCTTACTGACAAGGCTAAATATCGGCCTGGCCACACCCGAAAGGGTAAAATGGTGTCAAGCGTATTAACTTTAACATATTTTTATAAATATACTGATACCGGGTTAATTGTCAGAAACTAATTACATATTGCACTGAATTTAAAATACATAATACTGCATTGATACATTTTAATTTTTGAAGAACATAATATCAAGGTGTAAATTTGCACAGCAGACAGGTGCAGGATTAGGAAAAGAAAAGTATATTATTCCTCATTTTTTTTCCCCCCTTAATTTAGAAATGTGCAGCTTTTGGTTATCAGAATAATTATAATTAATGCTATTTTTTCCTCCCTATTTTAGGCCACAGAAGCAATGAACAAATGTCTACATCTGATGTCGTTGGATTATGATTACATGGTTAGTATTTATGTGTTGGTAATTTGATTCTACTGTTATTGAATTAAAAAATAAATTTATATAACTGTCAAGTGGCAGCTTTTCCAAAGTAAAGCATGTTGTTGAAAGAAAAAGTTGAAGACTAAATTTAATATTTTTGCTTATCAGGTGATCAACAATACATCTGGTGACCTGAGTGACAGGTACCCCAGCCACCTAATTGTTTTGGAGACAGAGAAGCGGCCCCACAACGGCAACTGCAGTGATGGCTCGGGCAATGGAGTACCCGTACCCCACCCACCCAGCACAATTTATGAGAGTGTCCTTGATGGCTCTAAACTACGAGACTTGATCTCCAAGGCACGCTTTGCAAGGTGTCGCTCTCGCTTTCCTGTCCCAGTCATTCTCTACAAAGGGAAATACATCTGCAGGTAGGCATAGATGTGTTAGACATGTTTCAGCATCTATTGTACAGTTATGGTCATTAAGACTGGGACACTTGGTGTACATTAGAGGCACTTGCTATGCTGAGTGGCAATGCTGTCTATTATTGTGGCCAGGTAATGAGTGGGACAGCAAGTATGGACTGTGCACTGGAGGCCAAGCTATACCTCCCATCAAACATGAGTGTTGCCAGCCAATGAAATATGGTAAAATTAAGTGATGTTGCTAAATAGTGCTTATTGTTTGGCTCCAGGTGTGCCACTAAAATGACAATGTCCCACCTTTTTCATTGGCTAGCGGCATCGTTAGATGTGATCTAAAACTTGGCCCCCAGTGTACCATCTGCATTGTTCTTCTATTTAAAAAATTAAGTCTTTTTCTCAGGGAGTGGACCCGGATCCGGATCCGGATCCCAGATCCGCTTCAGATCCCCTTTTTGGACGAGGGGATCCGGGTCCGGATCTAACGGACCCGCTTTTTTCAAGAGGGGATCTGGATCCGTTTTTCAGATCCCTTTTTTTTTAAAGGGGATCCGGTTCCGGATCTCAGATCCGGCTTAAAAAAAAGTCATCCAGATCCGGACCCGGATCCGGATCCGGAACCGGAACCCGTTTTTAAAGAAATATACAAAAATATCAACAAACGGTATAAAAATTTATATGAAGTTAAAAAAAAAATGTGGTTTTATTGGAAACATGGAGCAAAATAAATTTAGGAAACTTAAAATTTACTTACATACTTAATGTTTTTAGTGTTTTAAAACTTTTAAAGTTCAAAGTTCCAAGTTTTAAATGTGAAAGGAACTGTACATAAAAATTACATGATACTTCATAACTCACATGATAATACAGTATTCATATAATTACAGTCTGGTTTTTATAATAGTCACTACGTTCACATGACGGTGTTTAATGCGTATTCGTTGATGACGGATAATGTTATTCTTATGAGGCGTCGTCAACGAATACGCATTAAACACAATCATGTGAACGTACTGACAGTGTTACATTTAAATTTAATATGTAGCTGTAACATCTATACGGCTATACGCAAAATATTGTACTAATTATACGTACATTTGCCGCGGAAAAAAGATAAATTAAAAAGTAAAAAAAAAAAAAAAAAAAAACGGATCCGGATCCGGGGACCCGGATCCCCTTGCAAAATAATGGGATCCGGATCCGGGGATCCTGATCCCCTTTATTGATGAACGGGATTCGGTTCCGGATCTCAGATCTCCCCTTTTTTTCAAGGGGATCTAGATCCCGAATTTAGAACCGCTGGAAAAAAAATCGGATCCGGGTACCCGGATCCGGATCCGCTCAAAAAGACGACCGGGTCCACTCCCTGCTTTTTCTGTAAATTAAGATATATTCTTGAATTGACAGTTAAATTTTTTAGTTCCATTTATGTTTTCTTTTTGTTTTGATAGTCATTTTATAACCTGTGTTGTCTGTGTGCTGCTGCAGGTCTGCCACTCTTTCTGGTGGCCCTGAGCTGTATGGTCGCTCTGGCCTCAACTTCTTCTTCTCGGGCAACAACGAGAACCTGGGTGTGCCCAGCGAAGAAGACGGTGAGGAGATTGTGGTGCCACGCACCCAGAGTGAGTGGCAGCTGTTTGACAAGGTGCGCAATCAGGATATCCGCCTGCTCAAGACACTCAACATTGGAACCATTATCGACTTTATGGTAGAGAAGAAAAAGATCAAATTTGGAGTTTAGTAAGTTGACATCATGATGTACCTGTGATGCAAGGTTTATTTATGTATTTATTTTGTTTTTCTACAGTGTCACATCATCAGAAAAAGTAGACAAAGAAAACCGTTATATTGATTTTAACATTGTGTCATTACCATACCCTGGATGTGAATTCTTCAAAGAATTTAGAGAAAATGACCATTCGGGGGATGGTTTGGTCTATGATTGGAGTCATCCTCAAGTTGATACTGTCATTGGTGTTCCTCCAGATGCTTCTACAGCCCAATTAAAAATAGATTGGGATCAATATCAGGTACGATGACAGCAATATTTTAAATGGAACTTTCCTATGACATAAATGATCACAAATGTGTCAACTTCCCCTAAATACTAACAAATAAGTAAATAAATTTGCAACAATTTTTTTTTATTTTTTATTTTTTTTTTAAATTTTTTGATTGGTTGTTGGATTAACATATTCTTAACTGACCCATGCATCAATCAGTATTGAAGAATATTAACAGTGATAAAATTTATTCCCACTGAAGTCCTGTAATGTTAACAATGTAATTGTAATTGTAGGCATGGGATTTGACTGAGCTGACAAAAAACTACATGCAGCTCATTCTACAGTATGTGCAAGACAGCAGCTGTGGCCTGCTAATCCACTGTATCAGTGGCTGGGACCGCACCCCTCTCTTTGTGTCCCTGCTGCGGCTCTCAATGTGGGCTGACGGGGCCATCCACCAGTCACTCAGCGCAATAGAAATCTTGTACCTGACGCTTGCCTACGACTGGATGTTGTTTGGCCACCACCTAGTCGATAGACTAAGCAGAGGAGAGGAAATCTTGCTCTTCTGCTTTCATTTTCTGCTGCAGTTAGCAGATGCCGAGTTCAGTGTTCATGTAAAGTAAGTCATTTTATACATATCTTTTTGTTCTTTGTTTTGTGTATCCTGGTCAATGATTTCCTTTAATATTGATAAAGAAGCCAGCACAACATATATATTATATATTATCAGTTTATACATCAAAGTGAGTACTGCTCACTGCTCCTGCCACATTATGTCACAGGCTAAGTTTGTGTTTGATTTTATTTTAAAATAAAAATTAATTTTTACGTACTGTAGTTTTTTTGTCACAAATATTGAAGAAGCATGTCCGTACATCACTATAGTCTCAGCAGATTTCTATATGAATACTTAATACTGTATAAAAAAAAAAATGTTTAGGAATACCAGTATCCTAATAGACAACCTGCAACCTGCATATCGTTGTGGTAGCGTCTAGTTTGCCAATTCAACTTAAGCTGCATTTTTCTATTCCCAAGCCAAATATCGGTGACATCTGCTTCCCTCACCACTCCAGATCTCATGCAATAATGGAGAATGGAGGTATGATATCTTGGATAACTGGCTACATTTCTGAGCATGTGTATAGCTGCGCATGTGGAGGGAAGGCAAGCGTCTGATATCAGGCTAAGGAATAGAAAATTGCAGCATTGGTATAAATTTAGACCTAATTTTTATGTTACTGGAAAATGGATTGAGATCGGTAATGTATGCATTTTCTACAAAGTTGATATTGGCGAACTAGACACTACCACAACAATATTTAATAGAGGACCTTGAGTTGAGTATTTTAATTTCTTTCAGATGTTTTGAAACCTTCTAACGGTTAAAATTCTAGGGGAAAGACGCTATGACATGAAACTTCTTTCCTACGCTTACGCTTACGTGTTAAAAATATGCATGACTATAACATCACAGCGTTTTGCAGCACAACGATTTTAAGGGTGTTGGAGGGTTTCAAGCAATCTGAAAAAAATGGCAATACATAACTACAGGTCCTCTTTTTATTAAAAAAAAAAAAATCGTGCAGGTTTGTGCAGTTTTGCTTATTAGCTTTGACAATAAGCTCATGCTTCGAGTTTTTGTTATAAAACTGTAGATCTGACATTTTGAAAAACTCTCATGCTGAGCATGTGCTGTGGCATTTAGGTTGCGTCGCAGCTCTCCAGCTCTGCACACCTCGCTGCGCCACGACATGGACACCCTGCTGGCAGACTTTGAGGACCTAGAGACAGACGGACTGCTGTGTCCTCAAGAGTCCATTCCCAGCAGTGATAGCTCCCAGAGCTCAAGGAGCCAGGATCCCCCAGTCTTTTTCTGCACACTGCCAGACTACCTGGACGAGACAAACAATGGGTGAGTGGCTGCCTAACAATGAGACAGGAGCTGTCTAACAATGGGAAATGTATGGACACATTTAGTCTGTAAAGCAGAGTGAAAATAATTTTCTAGCTTTTGTGCTTGAAATTTTAGCATTAAGTGAAGAGTTTTAAGTACTCTAGCTGTATAAAAAATGGACACTCACCTATTAGGCTTATTATAATATTGCAATGTTGTTGGACAGTGATTGACAAGGGTTGTCTAGTGTGTACTGCAGAGAGTACTTTAACTTTGTATATTGTAGTGTGGAGCTGAAAAGTTTTAGATACTTGTTGGTCATGAATGTAAAATGAAGTGCTATAAATTGATATATAATAAAATATTATAAATTATAAGGAAAGGAGAACCATTGAAGTTGGCTACATTAATTGAAGGAAAGGTATAGAAATAAATCAACAAGCCCCACTGCAATGAGATGTCCACAGCAGGTGAATCTTGTTGGCACAGATAACACAAATATTTACAAACACATTATTGAGAAGTTTCAATCAACATTTAATGATGTGGTCTTTTTCAATCACAGAAGAAGAAAGTCGAAACATCTCAATAATGTGTTTGTAAATGTTTAGTGTTATCTGTGCTAGCAAGATTCCCCTGCTGCGGATATTTCAACGTGGTAAGGCTTGTTGGTTCATTCCTATCCCTTTCCATAAAGTAATATGTATAATAAAATAAACATTATTTAAATGAAAAGCTTTGCAGGTGGAGCTGATTATACCTAAATTACAGTCTTTCAAGGCAGACTAAACTCTGTGTATCATCAGCTACTAAATTGAATATGGTAGTTTGGCAAGATAGTTGGTTCACCTAGCTTTGTATATCAGCAACTACAACTACGGTGGACAGTTGCCTACTTGGTCCATGGTGGCAGTGCCTGCTGAGGGTGGCGGTCCATTGGGGGACGTTTCCCACCCCCTGGGCACTCCTCCGGGCCAGCCCTCGAGTCCTGCCTCTAGCCCGGCTGCCAGTCCCAACCCGTGTGGAGCAGGACCACAGGCAGCAGCCTCAGCAACCCCTGCACCCAACTGCAGTCCACGCTCAAGTTCACACCGTACAAGCCCGATGGCAGTTCCGAGTCCTGGACGTTTTAGGAACCGGCAAGACTCAAGTGGCTCAGTCAGCACTGGCAGGTAAAGATACCTCCTATAGAAATCACCCTAAAAGAAAAATAATAACATTACATTTTATATAAATTAATAGAGCATAAAAACTTCTGCAACACTGATTGCTTTTTAAATTTCTTTCTGAGTTGGAAACTCTTAAATTTTTTATTTTTTTAATTAATTTGTTAAAAAGTGTCGTCTCTTCATAAAAAAAAGGGCAATACTTTGACACAGCTGGCAACAAATACAGTAAAAACTTGTTATTACGTCAAGTCAAGGGACCCAGGAAATTGGGTTTACCTTGTATCGAGTATACCTTATATCAAGTTTTTCTTATACCTGCAATACTAATTATTTTTTACGGGACCTTTACTCCATTACTCAATATTGAGTTTTTACCTTATAACAAGTTACGTAATTACAAGTTTTTACTGTATTGCACTTTTTATTTTTGATACTGTAGCTATATAAAAAAAAAAAAATGCCAAAGTTCCGAAAAATCCTGAGGGAAAAAGAAAAAAGAGAACAAAAAATCAAGAGTAGGATAACCAATAACACATTTGTTAGTCAATTTTCCATTTTATAATTACTAATAAAAAATTTAATACAGTATCTATTTCTCAATTGCATCTGAACGATGGATGCTTCTAAATTTTTATGCCTCATTAATAAAAAAACTTTTGCAGTTGGCAGATAATCTCAGAAAATGGAAGTCTGCGTGGCTGGTCAAGCTCATCTAACTGTGGTGGTGATGCCTTCTCTTACACCCAGAGTGTTGGCCGCAACAGGTGAGCACACTTTGTTGTTGAATGTCTCACCCACAGGAGAACTGTACACACGTAGCAACTCACATTGACCGCAGTATAGTCGTGGTGAGAAGCTGCATTAATGCTAACAGGCATGAAGTGAGCTACATTGTGAGAAAATTGTAGAATTCGAAAAAGACTTGCAGCAGATTGCATAAACATGGTTTAGAGTGAAATTACCAATGCCTAAAATTTAAATCCCTAACTTGCTCCGATTAAAGAAAATTCAAAGGTTGTTTTTAGAGTAAAACGAATTGAAAATATTTATTTGACCACTGGTGGTACAGAATAACAATGAAGTGTCACAATACAGCATTAATTAGTCATGTCTACATGTAAAAAAATGAGCCTATTCAATGGCAAAATCATAATTACAATAAAATCACTTTTTGATGTAGGTAAGGGGTTGTTTTCATAAAGTTTGAAATAATACCAATAGATGCAACGTGTTCTAAAATCCTTAGAAAAACAATTAGATGTTGGAAAAAAAAAAAAAAAAAAAATGGTGGAGATCGGACAAAAATTGTATTTCAACTTACTAATTAAAAAATCCCATAAGGAAGAAATGCAAATTGTGAGTCCACCCCTAAAACGGCATGAAAAAAATGATTTAAGGTGCTGGCAGGAGGATTGTGGGTAGTATGGCAGGGTTGTGTCACACTGAGCTGTTGTCTAATACGGCTAAGCTAGCTGTGTATAACTCTGTCCTAATACCAACTTTGATGTATGGATCTGAAGTATGGGTGTGTCAAACAAAGCATAAAAGTAAGTTGAATGCTGTTGGTATGAGTTTTTTAAGGAATATGTGTGTTAAAACTAGGATGGATAGAGTGAGAAACACATGGGTGATGAATGAGTGTGGAGTGAAAGAAAGCGTAATTGACAAGTATGAACGAAGTACACTACGTTGGTTTGGACATGTTGAGAGAATGGGTGATGAACGAATTGCAAAACAGGTGTTTAAAGGTAGTGTACAAGGCATGAAAGGATTAGGTAACCTAAAAAGGTTTGGTTGGATGTGATTGCAGAATGTTTGAAGAACAGAAGTGTTAAAAGTACACAGTGTAATAGAGAGTGCAGAAGGCAAAAGAGTGTTATGAGTATTTCTGAAGCAAGTGGAGTATGCAAGAATCGAGTGCTTTGGAGGGTAATTTGTAGACGGCCGAGGTAATAATGCTGCTGGCTTACCCCGTAAAGGGATATGGCGTCATGTTATGTATGTATGTATGTATGTATAATTAAGTAAGTCTCAATCTTTATTTGCAACTCATGAAATAAGTAACCATGCGAAATATCTTAATGAAATGTATTTTTTCCTTCTTTTCTTATGCTCACGTTCTGGCATTGAAAAAAAAAATGTTTTAAGACAATGTAACATTTTGCGAAGTGGCCCAGATGGGCCTTCAGGCCCCGGGCCCACATTTTGTAGTTACGCCACTGGTAATGAGGTTCGTTGTTAACATGAGTGTCATTTTGCAGCAACTCCGGGTGTCACAAGTACGAGAGCTGCCTGTCGGCCCAGTCAAGTGTAACTGTGGTAGAGGACGACTCACTACAGCACTCTGAATCCAGTTCCTACTCCGACATCTCTTCCATGTAAGCACACATACAATCTTGTCACACAATAAAATAACATTACTAACATAATTATGCTATTTCAGGAGGAGAGAGAGACTCAAGGCCGTCCAAAGTCTGTTCTACAACATCTATCACTCTACATCACCGCTACCATCAGAGGGTCTTGGTATTGGTACCTTCTTGGGTAACTTTGCAGAGAAAGTTGGCATCTTTCCCACGGCTCACTCTTAGCTTTGGGTAGTAAGTTGAGTGCCTCATTGAACTGCCAAATCACTGACTGAGTCCCGTAGCTCATTCTAATGTCTGTGTTGACCCTCTTATCTCTCCCCCTCAGCCTTTTTCACTTGCTAAGTACTGTCTTAAACAAAATAATAATATCAAAGATTTATTTTTATATTCATAGAGCTGTTGTAATCAGTACAATGTCCACTAAAAAGGCTTGAATTGTTTAATATATAAACAATTTGTACTTTTAACTATCTATGCTACTTAATTTTTTTTTTATTAGTTGAGATCTTAAATTGAATTTAACATAATAAGTTTTTGTTAAAAAATTGTATAAATTGATTAGATTTTAAATTTAGCAAGTTGATGGTTAAGTCGTAAGGCTGAATTCAAGAAATCTGTATAAAATGAAGATTATATTTATTTATTATACACCTGTATGTTTGTTTTTAGTTGTCCCTAATATGATTGAATGCAAGGCCTAAAATGAAATATCTTCCATGGTTAAGAGCAAGGTTTCGTAAATATATTTATTGCCAAATTCCCAAATTTACAAATCTAGCTCATATTATACAAATTACCCAATTTCATTAAATGAGTAAAGAAGTGAATTCACGACTAACATCACAACTTTTACCTCATCTTAAATGGTAATGTAATATTCCTTGGCTCTAGTATAGAACACGTATTACATACAGAATTCTTTCCAAACCTTTGCATTTGTAAGAAAGAAGAAACTATTTTTTGTACCTAAAACAAAATAATAATTAAATATACTAAAACCTAATTGATAGTATAACTCTTACAATGTCATAACTTGTAAATATACACTCAAAGTCTTAATAACGTTGTTCACCTGTTGTTATGTGCAATCATTGTTATGTTTATTAGTTTATTTGTTGTGGATACTATGACAATGCAGACCTCAGCTTGCATGGTACAATCTGTAAAAGTTATTCAAAGAAATAAGTTAAATAATGTGCAATAAATTGTATTCATAATCATGTGCTAGCTTATCTGCAATAGATTGATTGATTCATAATCATAAGTAATGTGCTTGAAATATCATTAATTTGAAATTTCAATACTTCTTTTGCATTACTGAAGACTATGCTTTTTGTTGTTGTTTCTACTCGAGAATTGTATTTTTAAAGCAAAAAAAGTACAGAAGGAACAATTATTTTTATCAGGGATTTTTGTCCATCTTGTAATTATTGATTGGAGATTCAAATTTTTTTTTTTTTTTTTTTTTTTTTTTTTTTTTTTTTTTTTTTTTTACAATTAGTTTAATTCAATATCGTCCCTTGTCCAGAATAATGAGATACTACTATGATTTTGTTGCAATAATGAGGTATCTGCTATTTCAGGTGACCGCAACTATGAGCTTTAATTCGTGCTGATAAGTGCTCATAATTGCACTCACCTTTAATAGCAGAAATCAAGTCATACCTTCCGATAAAACATATAACATCAGAGCATTCTACATAATTAACTTGCAATTTAATTGTTAAACAGTAATAATTTAATAAACTCACTCAAAAGCAGTGCAAGCTTAAAGGCCTTATGAACCTTTTCACAGTATTAAGTACACGGTTAGCTTTGCTTTCGTGTGATTCGGCTGCATAATTTTTTTTGTTTCAGTAGCACAAATATCAGAGATAATAGCCGATGAAAAGTAACCTGTGACGTCACTCACGCTCATTCAGTGGCGACAATATAGGGAAATTCTTGCAAAAGATAGGTTCACTCCCGCTGCAACCACGGCCACAATTTTACTTCTGGAATTTTGAAACTTTACCAGGGCAGTCTTGATAGTATTTGTCAAATAGACTGAAAGAATTTTTTTGGTGGCGTGTGTACAGACTGAGTTATTGCGGTAGCAAGATAAGCCAAAAATTTAACATTGTTTTCCTATACAACATTTTCGCTCCTCTTTCTACCACAATAACTCGGTTTGTATGAATGTCATCAAAAACATCTTTCAGTCTATTTGGAAAATACTATCAAGACTGTCCTGGTAATGTTTCAAAATTACAGAAGTCAAATTGTGTCCGTGGTTGCAGCGGGAGTGAACCTATCTTTTGCAGGGATTTCCCTAGATTGTCACCGCTGAATGAGCGTGAGTGATGTCACAGGTTCCTTTTCATCGGCTATTATCTCTGATATTTGTGCTGCTGAAACAAAAAATTGTATGCAGCCGAATCACACTGAAGCAAAGCTAACCGTGTACTTTTAATATTGTGCAAAGGTTCATAAGGCCTTTAATTATAAATTGAACTAAACAAGTAAGGACACGCATACTGTACTTTTGTACGTAACAGTCATTATTAATTAAAATTCATCACAAACATCTCACCTTAATTATTTACATCAAGATTTTTTTTTTACATTATTTAAAAGAAGAAAATGAATATACAGTATGTATATACTATGTATATTTAAAGCTATGGCATCAAACTTAATAACATCAGCTAATTTTCTCACAAGCCATCCAAGCCTAAAATTTAATGCTTTGACAATGCATATTCATGACACTAGACAATACACACACAAGAAAAATTTATAGTTAATGTTTTTATAGTACTAGCACAATATATCACAGTTACACTATTTCTGTTAGGTGTGTTATTGGGGATAAGTCAAGAACCTGCTCCTGTCTTGTCCCCACAGGAGCCACACATAAAGACTAGTAAATTATTCTGATTTCAAAGACATCCTTTCTTGGTAAAGAAAAATACGCTTTTTGCTCAGCCGGGCGTGACTAGGGTGGGTAAGTACAGGTTAGAGAGTATTGTTACCAGGTAACAATAGTGTTTTGAAATCAGTGCGGCCAGCGTTGTCTGGCACAGCTAGCAGTCACAAATGTTAAATTTTCATTTTGGTCTTAGTCTAAAATATAAATCTTTTATTAAACACATAGTGTACATATTATTTTTTTTACATATTAAATATAAAATGGTTAGAATATAGGACATGTAGGAACAACATATAAAAATAAGCACAGCTTAAATATTGACAGTCAAATAAGGAATTAAATTCACATTGCAGTCTTAAAAGTTTAAAACTGAATGCAAAGTCAAAATTAAAGTGCATAGTAAAAATTACAAGCATGAGATAACAAACATTTGAAAGTTAATAAATTGAGTAAAAAATTTGATATACAATAAAAATAAAATTTATGAACTCTGTAAAGCTGTAGTGTCAAAATAAAATATTGACGGTCAATTCGCATCTCCGCATAAAACGTAAAAAATTCGAAAACAAAATATTCGGCACAGGTCACACACTAAATTCTAAATTGTGGGGTTTTACACTCCCTCAATAATAATAATAACACTTGCAAATACACAACACAAATTAATGCATCACAAACCCTCAAATTAAAAACTAACGGTGGTAAGTGACACCCTGTGTCGCCTGGCAACTTTTCATTTTGGTCAGTGTATATTGGCCTTAGTGTTAAACTCAGCACTCGGTGGCGTTTGCGAAGAGCTTGTCAATTTGTTGAGTAGTATATTGTTCAAATCAAGAGTGTGGAGTTCCTGTGTCTTCCCTTCAGCTTTGTTGCAAGATCATCCTGCTTTCTTTGGATTTTCAGTGATTGATTGATTGATTGAGTGATTGGTTGGTTGGTTGGTATTTTAGGGCAATTGACACATTTTGGTCACATATCCTCCCTCCCTCTCTGGAGTTAAATTGTGCCTCCACTAAGTCAAGTTGGATTCTTTGGCGTTGGATCCCTTTCCTCAAAACACTGATGCCACAAGTTCTTTATCTCTAGACATTCTTTGTTTCGAGGAGAAGAAATTGGGGTGCAGAGGACTTCACATATATCTCGTGGCTCCACTCTGGTCGCTTCAATGTTGGAAAGATGCTTGGCGTCTTTGTAATGATCTTGCTCTTCCGAATTGAGAACTACACCATTATATGTCTGGGGCTCCATATAGTAGCATGGTGTGTTGGCTCAACGTGCAGCTCATCACCAACACTATCAAAAGCTTCAACAAGGTCCCCGCAGAGCAAATTAAGAGCTATCAGCTTGACATGTTCTCTCTCCAAGGCTGCCTTGGCTTCAGCTTCAGCTTCAAGCATCTCACACCGTTCTGTCATGTTGCGTTCATTAGCTTCTGATTGTGCAAGTTTTTTTTTGAAGCTCCTTGGCTTCAGTTCTGAGAATACTTGACTTCTTTATTAATTGGTGTTCCTTGTTGGTGCTTTCCATCAAAAGCCATGATACAACTTTTTCTTGATTTCTAACTAATTTTCCTTCAACTGGGTTTTGTATTTCAATTCTTTATCATGAATTTCATTGTAGTTTTTGGTTCAAGTGACTTCAGTCTTCAGCCCATCAAACTTCAACTTCCATTAATTTTTCATCTCGCTCTCGCTCAAGAAATTCTTCTCTGATCAAGCCTGCCTCTAATTTGGCTTTGAGCTTTTTAGAATTATTTTTCAAGTTATTTTCTTTATCCCAAAGTTTCAAAGTTTCTCAATCTGCTGTAAAAGATTAAAAGATCACTAATATACAGAAATAATTTATAGTTATATTGAAATATTTGGTTTGCCCCCCCCCCCCTTCCACAAAAAAAAAAAAAAAATAATAATAATAATAATAATAATAATATTTTGTCAAAACAAGTAATTTCATTCTGCATTTAGCCATTAATATTCAATATACACTATATTATATATATATAAAAAATACATTGTTAGCATCAGCCATAAGATTTTTATAATTAAGTGAATCAATAAAATAGAAAGATAAATTAATATACTTAGCAAGTTTGTGACCCACTTTTTTTTTTTTTTTTTTTTTTTTATTCTATTCATTTACCCCAAGGAAAATTACTTATTTTAATCATTGCAGGAAGGCTCACTCACACGCTATTTCTTAATGACAATTTTTACAGACATACATGTTATGAATATTATAAGTTGTCATAAAGCATAAAGTATACTAGTACAAGTAAATGTTGTTAATGAAGTAAATAAGGTCTGCAGAAGTCACAGTGTCTAAATGTTGTTGAATATTTATTAATATTTTTAAACAGCGTTAATTCTTTGAATTATATATACTGTACAGTAATTTTTAAAGGGTTGGAATTGGTCAGCACAAAATATTAATGTTTGGCTTGCTATGAAATAAAGGAGGAGAGGAATTGTAATACATGTGAAATGTCCTTGAAAGCCTAAAGGATTGTTAAAACTGTGGCATCTATAGCATTATTGCAATATAATTTATGTGTTCAATGTGAGAATTATCTCTCTACCTTCACCTAACACTCAGTCCTGCTACTATCAGTTGTGTTGGAGGTCTCATGTGAACTCTTATTATTATTATTAATATTCTTGTGCAATGACATGCTGGCAACGGTGTCAGTCAAAAATGCCATACTTAAATTACGATTTATATGCATATTATAATTTTTTTTTTTCAAATAGGTATTTAATATTTTAGCTCAATTTATTTTTAAATTTCGTATTTTGGGTATATACTGTATCAGTATGCAAATTATTTTGCAACTAATGTAAACAGTATACAAAGGATGATGTGTTAAAGCTCAGACCAGCTCTGTGGCTATATGATATACTACACATAAATTGTCAGCTGATGGAACAATATTATACTAGCAGTAAGTTCATGCATGTATATTTTCATTAAATCAATCGAAATTAAAATCAATAAATTATGTCATTAATTCACGTTTTAAATAAAAATTTAAAAGTAATCAAAATAATTTTATGTAGAAATATTTAGAGATATCATGCAGAAAAATCAATTTTATTTTATTTTCCGTTTCTATTAAATATCCGATTAACAAAACAATTCTAAAATGAAAGTTATCTTAACTCATAATAATCATAATAATAATAATCATAATAATAATAATAATAATAAAAAGAAGGTGAAATGATCATTTGTTCAATTTGTTGAAAATATTTTGTGGGAATTCTGTATTGGGCCCATTGCCTGCACATGTGCATTCTCTATCAGTGAATGTACTCCATATTTATAACAGCAGTAAACATGGTTTTGTCATGAGTTCAAAATGGTAGGTGTAATTCATTCTCAGTAAAAAGGCATATAATATAAACAAAGTTTTGCTTGGAAAGAAGAGCAGTTACGATAGCATTAAGATAGTGATTTAATGCATATTAGTTTATTATTGCATTCCCTTTGTCAATTTGTAAAATTTATTTAGTTTTACAGCATATTAGTATGCTAATACTAAATTCATTCCTAAAATGCTACTGTCAGTGATGAAAATTTTACAGTCTTAAAACTGTGATAATAGACATCATTGAATTGACTTGCTAAAACAAGTTGAAATTAGGTGTTGATTGGTTTATACCAGTGCTTTTTCTACCCTTTTTGTAATTATGGTGTCTTTTTTTATTCCATAAAAGTGGAAGACAACTAAAATTTAGATTCTCTAATATTTTTCTTCTTTTCTTTATCTTTATCTTTTTTTATTTATTTAAAGAAGATAGAAATACATACGATAGTAAAAGATTTGTTGGGAAGGGAGAATATCGTATGTGTTTCTATCTTCTTTAAATAAGTAAATAAATAAATATCGCTTAGTTCAATTTTTCAAATAATTAATTTTTTTTTTTTTTTTTATTTAAAAATTTACTACATTCATCTTATATGTGGAATTTTTCTTCTCTACTTTCAGTCCAGGTATAGATATCGGAACAGTATTGAATTTGTGATAAAATTTGTCACAGACCTGTTTTATAGCTTTAGTATGAAGACCAGTCAGCCAGTCATTTTGATAGACAGGCTATGACGCTTCGTATCGCATGTTTAAAAGTATAGAGGAAATAGCTACTTTGAAAGTGCGAATTGAGAAACAAATTCTTTCACTGCAAGAAAACTGATTTTTGAAGTGAGATGATTTACTTTCATTGTCTCTTAAATTTAAATCTTGATCAAATTATTTTGCACTGATATCATGTAAATTAATTTAACGGCTAGTTATCCTGTTGCTTTTCATTCTAGTATTGTATGCCTTACTGAACATGACACATTGTCTCAAAATTACTTTAAAAGTCTCAACCTTCTCAATCTCCAACCATTTTCACTCAGTTTATTGCTGAAATAATCAAATGTCACAAACGGTGTATTTAAAAATTCAATTAATGCTATTTTCTAACTGACATTGTATTGAATTTTATGAATATGTAACGTGTGTTGAAAGACTATTATTATGAGGTGTCTGTGTCTTAATTATGATATTTCTAGAAAGGAAAACTGTAGTTGAGTATTTATGATATAACCTATTCACATTGATTATTTAAATTTCATTCTTAAGCAATGCGCCTTGAATCAGGTAAAGAAATGCTGAGCTAGAGTTTTCTTGTTAAAAACTTACTACAAGATGTGGACATATTATAATGGTGTCTGATATGTTTTGTATGTATTTCTTCCTAACTTTTCTGAATAACTTTTCTGTATCAATTGTACAATAATAGTTAAATTATTATAATTTAAGATGAAGGAGATATTACGTTATAATGGACAGTTGATTTTTAATTTTTTGTATTGCCATAATGCATAATAAGTTGTAAAAATGCTGCTATTCTAATTCTGGACTGCTTTTTCTGAGATTGAAAATTGTTTTTACTTTTTTTAAAGTAATCTGCATCTGTCATTTTTAATATGGAATGCTACCTACAATGGTGTTGCCTGTAAAAAATGAACAAGCCTTTGAATAATCTGAAAAACAAACAATCAGTGAAATATAATAGGCACAGCTTTTGGTATGATCTATTCATTTATGTGATACATTTTATTGAAGTTGATTGTCCATGGACTTGTGATGACCAATAACATTTCAACAATCAAAGTTTGGATGGTCGGTTTAATGTGATGGTATGTTGTCTGTATGTAAATGCATGACAAGCTTATTTAATTACTCTGTGAATAAATTCTTATTTCAATAATCATAACATTATATTTTCATTTTCGTATATTTTTTTATGTTTCGATTGAAGGCCCAAACAGACTGGACGCTCGGGATTGAACAACAAGGGAAGGGATCTTCCAACAGGCAAGCGTAGCTTACTGGGAAGGTTTTGCGTTGCTAAGTCGTTAACCACAATTCGGCAATGCTGTATCATTCAAAGTTTCTCTTCTGCTATTGGCTATTGGCACTTCTTTAAAAAATTCTCCCGCTATTTTTCCTCTTATAAGACCGCTTCTTCCACAAAATTGGATTCAACGCGAGCCGTGTAAAAGAGCAAGCATTAGCCTTCCATATTATATAGTTCAGTGGGCCTAAATAAAAAGAGTGATGAGGTTAAATTTGTATTTTACTGATTATATAAGAAGTTAAAAAAATATAATAATATATATCCTTGAATATGTAAGAAGATTTGCCTTGAATTAATAGTAGACTACATTATACATTATGTTGGGCTGTGTTGAAAAATTTCAAATACTATATTAATCAAAATTTTAGCAATGATACGATAGGCATGCATGGCATATATGTATCATTGATTTGACTGTCAATGTCCATAAAACTAATGGCAAGTATTTAAAAATGGTTAAATTGCTAAAACCCACTAAAATTACAAATATTTAAAGCTAATGGCCGGAGTACCGACCTCAATTTTTTTTATTGCAGAAATAGCGTTCAAAGTTATGCTACCATGATTTTTTTCAGATATTTTAGAGCCCGGGAACTATAATGTTCAACTATTTTTAAAAAATTATTGACAGTCCTTTTTGTGAAGTCACGAGGTGGCAAGTCCTATCTTTTTCTTAAGGAGCGGCGTCTCGTGACGTCACAAAAAGAACTTTCAATAATTGTTTAAAAATAGTTCCCGGGCTCTAAAAAATCTGAAAAAAAAAAAATCAGGATAGCATAACTTTGCACGTTCTATTCATTTCTGCTATAAAAAAATATGAGGTCGATACTCTATTGCAGTAGTTCATTTTTGCGCTATACACTCTCTGGACCCTTAGAGTAAACTTGCAATATTTTGGGATGGCTTTTCACCAATTTTAAACTTTCATATCTGCATGTCTTTTGATTTCTCTTTTACAATTAGAGATGCAGCTACCAGGGGCGGATCCAGCCCGCGGCTTTGGGGGGGGGGGGGGCGGTGCCCTATCCCGCAATGTTAAATTTTGGAGTGGGAGGGGGGGCGATGGGTGGGGGGTGGTAATACATTCAATGTATTTTGGGACCTTTTGGGGGGGGGGGGCGATCGCCCCCATCGCCCCCCTCCCCCCTTGGATCCGCGCCTGGCAGCTATTATACAGTAAATCAGGCAGGAGTAAAATTTGTGCTACCCTCAGATTCACTCTTTGGAGAATTTTTATGTTAATTAGCTAGACCATCAATGATCTCACTGCTTCTAGCTCTAGTAAAACAAAATTAATATATATGTATTAATTTTTTCTGTTACAATAACTTACAATACACCCTATATAATAATAAATACAGATATTGTATTTATGCATAATTGTTATGCGAGTACTAGTTCCAAATGGCATTAATTCCATTTTCAAGAAGGTTTGTTGTTGACTTGCTGATCTCAGTATATAGGTCGAATCTTAATTGTATTTATGAACTTTATCAGAAATATAAGAACTATAAGAAGGGCTGTTTGGCTTCATAAATTATATTATTATATAATATATAAGTATTTCACCTCAATTATACGCACAGCATAAAAATGCAGCTTACAAATAATATATTTAAGCATAATAAGTTTTACCTGAGAGAATTAACTATTATAATTGCATGCAATGGTGATTCGACCAATTAATGAATTAACTATTATATGCTTTAAATCAATACATAATTATATTATTGCTGCCTCTAGCTGTTAGTAATCAAATAAAAAAGGCTCATGTGAATTGCTATATACTTATAAATCCCCTTAATAATTAAGGTAAATGATTACAAAAAATTATAAAGCATTTTGCCAATAATTAACCAATTATTTGGGATATCTTTTCCAATATTATATGGGTTTTACAGATTTCACTTATCATGATTGTATTATCAATTATATTATATAATTCTTATCAATTTACCTTATAAATTATTTTTCTTTGTTATTTTTTGAAACATAACTATGCATCATATTATCTTACTTGATTCAACAGTATTAAAAAAATGGAATATTTAAAAAAAAAATACTTATAATGATTTGTTAAATATTACCTATGTTTTTTGAATGGCTCCTCACAAAAAATAATAGCTTCATTTCATCGATATTAGACTACATTGTACAACCTGCATGATTTTTTTTTATTGCAGAAATGAACAGAGAGGGTGCAAAGTTATGGTACAATGATTTTTTCAGACTTTTTAGAGCTCAAGAACTATTATTAAAGTGCAGCGGCCATGTCCCCTAGAGACTTTAGTAGACGTTAAGGCCATATCTTATTTATTAAGGATTCAGAGAGGCCAATAGAACTTGCAGAACTTTAGTATTTTAAAAAAAGAAGCTAGTTTTCAGGGCTTAAAATAATCTGAAAAAAAATCATAGCAACATAATTCTATTCATTTTTGCAATAAAAAAATTTCATGTAGGTTGTCCATCCATTTAGTATATATATATAATATATATATATATATATATATATATATATATATATATATATATATATATATATATATATATTTAATATTCTTGACATTTATAATTAATAACCAGGCCCGTGCTAAGAGTAAATTAATCCCTCCCATGGCTTTTATTTAATTCCTCTATTTAATAATTAAATAATATTGGCTCAAAAAGTGTGCAAATTAATTATAATTTAGTACAAAAGGTTGTTATAAAAAATTACTCACCATATGTATATTTTTTTTTATAAAACTTTATTTCAAAACTTTTCAAAATAAAATAATGTATTCCGTATTCTTTCTAGATAAATTTACACTTTTTCACAACCTGAAGTTATTCATTCTTTCATTTCATAGAAAATAAAATCTGCAAGTTACAAAACATTTGATCGTTGTTGCTAAACTAAGTTCAGAAATAAAATAAGAAAACCACTTCACGAACTATCTTCAACAAATAATTAAGGATGAAAAAGAAGAAAAAACAAAAAAAACTAGTTCGTGCATATACTGGCATCAAAATCAATTAAGCTTCGTTTTTTCATAGAGCGTAATATTATTAAACATTGAGAATTGTTGATATATTTTTTTTTAAGCAACTTGTTTTGCTTAGAACATACATCGTACAACATAATGAGCACATTTTAACACTTCCACCAAGTATTTTTATAATTTTTATGAGAAACAACAATAAACCATATAGTAATACATTTTTTCCAGTATACTGATTTTATGATTTAATATATAAATAATTTTAATGCTACAACATAAACCTTTTTAATCTTTGGCTTCCTCTAGCAGAAAAAAAATATTATTCTGCATGTTCATGAGTAAAAAAAAAAAAAAAAAAAAAAAAACCTTCATCACTTTCTTGTCCTGTTTAAATGTAGACATGCAAACACAGGAACACAAGATCAATATTTTTTATTTAATTGGTATGATTTTTTTTTCTTTTGCACATATAGGTAATTTTAATATTAGTTAAGAACCAAATTTTTCTTCACTGTTTTGAAACAATTGCATGGCAGTAATAATATCGTTATAAACAATTAAGCATGAAATATACACAAAACATCTATGTAATTGTTAGTAATTATAATATCATGTATTTTTCTAAAGTAATAATTAAGTACCATACCTTGAGCATTAAGTCAATCATCAGCCTGAACTCACTGATACTCTGCAGTAAAATTTCTTCAGAACTATTTCTCATCCATACTTCACACGATCCTTTTCCATGCAGTACTGTAGAATTACACAATAATTCTACAATACTCTTGTACATTATAAAAAACCTCATCCGACATTAAAGTTTTATATTATTGACAAAAGTGAGAAATTATTTTTTGATTATTAAACATCATAATTTTTTATTTAATTTTTGTTTAATTTTTTTTTTCACTATCTTTTATTAAACACAAAATAATTTTAGACGGATGTAATGAATAATTGAGACCATCTTCTGCTAACCAGTCAAAAGAATATTGGTCGTGATAATTTAAGTTTTTTCTTTCACATAATTTTAAATTAGAAATTAAAATGGTTCTTTAAAGTTATAATTAATTAATTAATTTTTTTTAGTCTGGTTTTGAAGCCGATGGTATCAATTATAACTATTTATTATATTAAATATATAATTTGCATGTGATATAAAGTGCGTAAGCCTGTATAGAAAATCACGGAGTAGCAGTATATTAAAGAAGAAGTTAGCTGCTTCACCATCGCTGCTGGGTGCTGCTGCAGTCGTATGATCATCGTACGTACGTCTCACACCCACACACCTCTCTCCGTGCCCATGATAACTACACTGCGATGGTGAAGTCTTGATGGTTACCTCGACGCTTCGGGACGCGGAGGGAGGGCCGCCGGACGTCCAACTGCAGCAGCTTCAGACCGCGAGCTACATCCAAGTCACATTCAGCTTCGCTCAACTCGATGGAGTCGGAAAAGCCTGTCGGCGGCTCCAATTTGGCGGGGAAGAAGAAAGAGGAGGAGGAGGAATCTCGTGACACCCCGGATCGGCCTGTCTCGAGGGAATTACTCGCCAGCTGTAGCATCCTAAGTAACACCATATAATAATATATTAGGCAGATTTGTGAATTAAAATATTATTATGATAATTATCTATGTTTGTGCAAGCGGATATCAAGTGACTTTCTTTTAAGTGTCGTTATTTTGCTCTGAGCTTAAGTAACGTGGTTTATAGCACCAAAACAAAGTTAGTTTGGCATGCTGCATGAATTAAACATACGCAACCCTTCCTGTTTTATGCTGAACAAGTTGCCTAACCTCGGAGTGCAATGATATTGATACTCAGCATGAGTGTACAATAATTTTATATATACGATCTAATTTGATTCACAATTTTTATTATTCGATTGACTTTTTGTTAAAGCAGATTAAGGATTAATTAAGCTCTCGTAATTACTCAATTCATACGGTGTATGATTTAGTTATTACCATCACAGGAGCTCATTGTCAGGTGTGATTCGTCATGCAATTACTAAAAATACACAATTTTAGCAAAGAAACTATTTATGATTAGAATCTTGATACTTCTTATTTAATTGTAACTAAATTAATTTATTATTTTTATGTGTATAACTTTATTGGGCGTATAAGCATTTGTTATAGATAACCTAAAAGGCATAATTTTATTTTGTAAGAGGTGCACAAATGATAAATAGTTAGAAGCGTGTTTGAAGACCGTGAGAAATGAATGAATTTCTATAAATTATATAATACTTAGTCAAGTTTCAATTCCAAAAGAGAGCTTATATACTAGCTGTATTATTCAAATATCATCAACATATAATTGCATTAATTATTATTTATTACAATAAGTGATCTAATTTGATAATAATCAATGTCTGCTAGAAATTTTATTAATATAAAAACAATTTAACTCTTCAAATTTTATGAAATAAAATTTCCCGGAATTAAAAAAAAAATAATAATAATTCAAATTTAATTATGATACAAATATTAAAAATCGGATATATAATGGTACTTAAGAGGATGCTACAACATTGTGCTACTAAAGTTGCTACAAAGTGGTGCTAGTGCTACTAATTTTAATGTTTTCTTGATCTACTGTGCTTTTAATTAAATTAAAAAAAGGAAAAAAATCATCTTTAGAATGAGCAAGGTGAGGCGGGTGCGAGAAGTGAGGGAAGGAGAGGGAGGCAAGGAGACGCAAATGCATATTAATATTAAAATGTTTTACTTACTTGGATCTTCCTCGCCTTGGGAAAGACTTCCTCTCGAATAACGGCGATGGTTCAGTGGACGTGCTAGATTCGGGTCCATGAAACATGGTGTCTGCAAAATCAAGTTAAAAATTAAATACAAATCTTAATCAATGAAATTATGTTAAGATATATAATAGGTTTATAAGTGCATAGTGTTTAAGTGGAAAGGATAATAATATAATGAAATGATAATCAGCGAAAAAGAGAAAGATGATGACGTGTTTATTTTTCTTTTATTTTTTTTTATTACTGCACAAATTTAACTGCACATCCTTATTGCAATTGCAAAATATATCATTTTCAGTGTGCTTGCATTTTCAGTGTTCTATACACTGTACCATGCATGCATTTTAATTTCTGGAATGTTTAAAACTGTAATTTATAATTAACTAGGCACTCGGTTTTGCCGTATTATAAAGCAAGAAAAGACGAGAAGAGTACAAATAAGTGTATTGATAAGGAAAATAAAATTGTAGACAGTTCAGCAGTTTATGATACAAATGAATCTTTTCTTCTCCACTTTTTTTTTTTTTTTTTTTTTTTTACAAGGATACACCCCAAAGAGCTTACAGCTCGCGGCGGGGTACTGGGTAGGGATAAGGTAGGGAACGGATAGTGGCCACGGCCTGCATGCTTACGCGTCCCAGCATTCGCTGAGGTGAGACTGAGGGAACCGTGTAAAACCTCAGTGAGGACGGACACCTCTACTTTTTCTTTTTACTAAGACAATGATTAATATTATATATAAAAAATATCATATTCCAACAAGAATGCTTCTTTTAATTTTTATTTTAGTCCATTTTATTATGACAATTACGCATCGTATTGACGCGGAAAGATTAGATCGGTTATGGTTGCTAAAACTGCATGGAGTAACCGTCAAATTATATTAGGGCTCAGTCATAGTTGTTGATGAGGTTAACAATTAAGTTAATTTTGTTTTGTGCTAACGCGTTAATGTATTATTGATGTATTTATTAAATTTATTTAATGTGCTTAAATTAAAAAATAAATAAATAAAATAAAAAAGAAGAAGAAAAGAACTGAGGGGTAAAGGCGGATTCACATGGCGATTTCTATCATGCGGCGCGATGCGAATAATGCGCACTTGCTGAGACATCTATTGGCGGCCATATTTGGCGATTAAAAAAATGAGAATCGCAATTAACGCCGCAACCTGGCGAATTCGCTCGCCGCATAGAATTTCACAGCTTGTGTGACGAAATCGCGTCGCATCGCCGTTGTCGCCATCTGAATCCACCTTAAAGCGGAAAATCTTGTTTCCAGAAGCTGTTGGGCGTGTACGAGAATAATGTCATACTCTACGCTTACTATAGCTAATGCATGCTTCAAATAGTTTAAACGTATCTAAAAACACTTTTTCTAATGTTTTATTACTTGAACTTTGGATTGACAAATCTAAACAAATATTTATAATATAAACATTTACCATGTAACGATCACACCACATAATTGCTTTTCTTTTTTTTTTTAAGTGTGTAGTATTTTTCACTTACTATGCATTCTACTGCGACGCACAAACGGTTGGGATCCTGACCTTTCTCTACTTGGGCCTGGGTCATCAAGATGGTTAGAGGATTCAGTTCGACTCGAGGTACCCTGCTCCGTATCGCTGTCTGATCCCAGAGTGTCATACTCTTCGCTTTCAGACTTGAAAGACCGCGATTTTCGCCGCGATCTCTTCGCTTTGGAATAGTGGTCAGAATCAGACTGCGAACAGAACAGCCCCAAAAAGGGAGGAAAATATAATTAATTTTGAAAAATGTGTGCATTATTATTATTTTTTAAAATTCTTAAGGTAACGTAGGTCTATAAGCCAATTTAATTTGAATCAATCCAAAGTTCGAGTGTAACGTAAAGTTTAGTGTTTTTAGGGTTTCTGAGACATTGAGGAAAAGGGTGTTTCGATCGAGTGCTTGTTGCCGAAGTGCAGACGTGAGTGCTCCATCTCCTGTTTCACCTGACTAAAACACACCTCTCGCACTTGCAGAGTTTCCGTGGCAGACAGTCGAGAGTCGTGGTACACAAACGTCTGCAGAGGAGCAGCCGAAGTGCAGCGAGAGTCCACGGCCGGCTCGCTCAGTTCGAACGTCGCGTACGGGTAAATATCCTCCGAGTACTCTGCAGCAATAAATAATAAAAAAAAAAAAACATACATACATACGTTAATTGAAATAAACTTGATGCAAGTGTAATTTTATTTTTATGGCGAAATTAAGGCAATAATGTTTTTTCTTAATACCCGCCCATGCATTGTTACAAGTTACAAAGATGGAATGATGGAATACATAATTTTTTTTATTTTAGTCATATAATAAGGTTTCTTGATGATAAATAGCAAATAATACCAATTTAATATAATATAATTTTTTCTGTAAAATATACAAAATGGTTCATTACAATCTATGTACTGCTCATTCAAACATATTAAAATAACTGATAATTTTTTCATATCATCTCACACGGAGACAACTTGTTTAGTATAGCCCTAAAACGGAGTTGGTGAATTTTTTTGTACTCTGTATTATAGTAATTTTTTGCCCTTACTGCCTTACTGCACATATTTCACTCACTATGTATATGCTCTGGTGCTGAAAAAGTTGCCTAACCTCCAGGCGAGTTAATATAGCAAGTCGGACACTTTATTAATAGTTTATTTAACCTTAATTGTACGTGCGTACAGCGATTTGTGGAAAAAGCATTAGCTGGTTCTGATTATACGAAAGAAACACGAAGAGCTGATATTGAGAAGCGTGTGAGATTCTTTGCTCTGACCTGGGATGCGCTCGAGGGTTGCCATTTCACGCACGGGCGAGCGCAGCGGCTTGCGCACCGTAGCGTAGTACTGTTCACGCTGCTCCAGATTGTGTTTGTTGTCAAGCGCAGCCGTCTGGGAGTCATGCAGGCTCAGCGCCTCGCCACCTGACGAAGTCGGCTCTGTAAAACGATGTCATTGTATAAACGGTATAAAGCTAAGGGAAATTGTTCTCAATCCGCTACTTTGCAATGTAGTAAGTGCAATGCTTTTACAAAAAAGTTAAAAACAATTAAAATTATTTATTGTTTATTCAATTACTATAATAATCTAATATCCATCTTATTTAATGCTTTATATAAAAATATATTAAAAAAGTAATTTTCTGAATGTGAGGTTTAGTACACATTGGTACTTCAGCCGAGGGAGGGGGGGGGACCCAAACTCACGTTTCCTGATGCAGTAGTAGATACCAAGGACGGCGACGAACACCGAAATGGCGGACACGACAACTGGGATTATCAGCTTCCAATCGGCGTAGAAAGGGACGTCTGAGGAAGAGTCACTCACTCTGTTGAGCGTGGGGGATATGGTGCCTGCAAGAAGTGGGTAACCAAGATGAAGGTTTGGATAAAATTTCCTTGGTGACAATTCATGGATATCAAACCTTACCTCCAGACGACGTTTGAGTCACAAATCTGTATTCAGAAGTAGAAGATCCAGCATTGTTATTTGCTTTGATCTTGAGATGATATTGGGTAGCTGGTAATAAATTCTTGATATTAAATGTTTTCTGTAATTCTACGCTATTAGATACTGTAAAAATAAAATATGTTTTCATTAGTACATTTTTATCAATTTAAAAAAGGTTGTAAATTCATAAAAAAAAAATAAGCGTTATAATATAATTATGAGAGGTAACTTTCTAACAATATCAAAACAAAGGTACGAAACTTTGTATTATTGACCGTCGATGCATGCATACAAAAGAATTCAAACTCCCAAACTTTGCATCTGAAAAGAAAATTTTATGTAACATAAAACTTGTTTTCTTTAATGACCTTACCTAAAGTCCATTGGCTCTCATCCCGTCTTCTATATTCTATTTCAAAGTAGAGTATCGGGCACCCTCCGTCGTTCCAGTTCTCCAGGTAGAGAGTGACTGAGGTTGCGTTCACGTAAAGAAGTCTCTCGCTGCTCACGGTACCTGGCTTGGCACCCTCGGTGTTCACCACCACCACCTCGCTGGGCCCGCCCATGCCAATGTGGTTGTGTGCCGTGATGTAGAGCTGGTAACGCGAGCCGCACCACAGCCCGCTAAGCACGTAGCTGCTCTCCTTGCGATCCACCTTACGTTCCTCCCACTCGCCACTCCCGTGCTCCGCGTGTTCGCTGTGTCCCCGCTTGTAATGGAGCACAAAACCACGAATGGCGGCGCCACCATCGTCTCCTTGCTTCCATTGTACGCTAACGCTGCTGCTCGAGCTGCCTGTAGCGTGCAACAGAGGGGCGCTGGGAGGCACTAAAATAAAGACAGAAGGTACATTCACTAACAGCACTTATATTTGAGTTTCCTTGCTCAAAATAAAGACAAGCAAGTTACTTAAAGTAATTAATTTTATTACATGGACAATTGCATTATCGATTTATATGTATAAGGCTTCATGTTCTACGGCAATATATCGACAGTGCAACGGCTTTGCGTCAACCTGCAGTATATTCGTTATTACGCTACCCTTACAATTCATAAAAGAGTCACGCCATTTTTTAAGCGAGTCTCTACATGTTAAGTTACAATTTTTGACCATGGCTTTGATTGAGAATATTGAGATATATAGTGCTCTAAAACATCGATATAGTTGCTACGAGTGAGTCTTACCTTGAACCGTGAGGCGATGGCTGATTCTGTCAGAGCCATATCTGTTCTCCACGTGACAAGAGTAATTACCTCCATCATCGCGCCTCAGGTCCTTTACTAGCAAGCTGCCATCGGGGAGGATTTTGTTTCTAGAGCAGAAAAGTTAGTTACGACACGAACCTTAAGCGAAGAATTATTTTGAAGAGTGAAGTTTAGGACGTCAGTTGGAACCGTAAAAAAAAAAAAAAAAAATATCAGGAACCTTTGTAAATAACATTCACTACCTTACTTTGTACTAAAATATTTATAAAGAAGACTACTTATAATTGATAGCCAATATTATGATTGTCAATGACCAGCGTCCAGCTGACGTCCCAAAAGTATCAACACTTTCCTGATTTAAATGGGATTTTATAGTACTTGCATTTATTAAATATTTATCCATTGTCTTTCTTACCTTTTTTTTATATTATTTTATTTTATTCGTCCAGAAGATAGTGTTTCAGCAAATTTCAGCCCATAATTTATTTATGAATTTTTATAACTAGTTAATTATATATAAGACCAATATAATATTATTGTGATATAATAATTTATTATTTATAATATTTTGTAGCCTATAGTTCTATAACTACATATTATATAAGCAAATTTATTTAGAAGTAATTAATATGAAATTATATTGAATATATAATAATTATATAATTATTTTGTTATAATTGATTGATTAAGCTATTGATTATAGTGCACGGTGGAGTCATCTTCACGCATTGCATGTTGTTTGTTCTATTGCGAGTTTGAACTTGTGGTGCTCGGAATTATGATTGTTCCTTGCAATTTATAGAATCTGCTATTTTAACAAGTTTGATTCTTGATAATTAAAATTATAATATATATATAATATATTTCTTTATATTGCTGGTTTGACCATATTCTTGAGTAATTTAATGATAAATTGTTAAAACCTTTTTTTTTTTTTTTTCTTTTTCATTTTACGATTTCTTTAATGATATTGTGAATATATTAATTGTTATGTATTTTTATTTACAGAATTTTGATTAATAATATTGATTGATACTTTCTCTGTAGTAGATTTTGAAAGCATAATATACAGAAAGCAAAAAAAAAAAAAAAAAAAAAAGAATTTAAACTCTAATATATTTACAAATCTTAACCAATCCGAGCAAAATTACAAATAATATATATTTTTTTAGGCTGTTTTGCTGAAACTCTTATTTGAAGCAATAAATTCATTTAGGATGAACTTGGCGAACTAGTTTAGGGTGAACTTGATGATGATTCTAGTTTAGGGTTCATCAGCGACTATCTTTATAGAAAATGCTGGCACTTTTTTTTAATTTATTGACAACCATAAAAATTAATTTTTAATGAAAGGCTCCTGATATTTCCATTCTTTCCGTTGAGGTTCCATTGTTTCCGACCTGACGTCCCACGTTCTTTCATTATTCAATCTTCATGATTGTTTTATAATTGAAGCTTAATTTGATTATTAATTACTTAAGCTAAAGTTAAAATGTGCATTTTCTTGACGGCAATTCCAAGCTGTTAATTATTAACATCCGCTTGCTGATATTTGATAGATACCTTGAGGAGAGCTTCAAGGGTTGGCCCCAATATTTCCATGTTATTGTGCCTTCAGGTTTACCTACGTTTTTACAAGGTAATTTTGTATCTTGCTTCCAAGGTACAATGATTTGCTTTCCGAATGAATAAATTGCAGCTCGCACTGAAACAAAATACAGCATAATAGTTGTTAATTTATGAGAATTAATCAGTTAAAATTATGGGAGTAATTTAAAATCAATTTATCGTTTTGAAAAGCTTGAATTTTTATTTCCATGCAGTGACCAGCGCTATCAAATTATAGAAATTTCTTATCAATGCAAAAGATGGAATGGGTATTGAAAATTCGCAATCTTGATCTCTGTTAGAATATTTTGTCTTTTGTAATATCAACAAAAAAGTCACGAAAACCTCGCCAACATTCAAGCAGTCCAAAATAAAATAAAATGAATTGAAATTGCAAATCGATATAATCAATTTAGAAAATTAATAATAAAACAAAGAAGAAAAAGAAAATTGAATGTTTATTTTACATTTTAATACAATCAAAAGCTTTGCGTATTATGCAAATATATATGATGACACAACATTGTAATTTATGAAAACAATAAGGGGTTATATTTATATTTTGTTTGTGTTCTTATTCTATTAGTGTGAAGCCAATTAGCTTATAAATTTTGTATAAAACTTAAAATATTGTGATAACGTATCTTCCCCGTCACCCTCCCCTCACACCTCTAATCCAATGTTGCTTACCTTCAGGCGAGGTTGATAGCATGATGACCTCCGTCTTGGGCCCCTCGCCCACCTTGGTGAGCGCTGCTACGCTGAACTCGTACTGGCCTCGCTTGTGCAGCCCATCCGCCTCGTAAAACGTGTGCGTGGGAGAGATGCTGCGCTTGTACGTCTTTACCTCCTGGCCGTTGCTACCCAGCACGCGCACGTGCAGATTGTAGGTGGTGAGCACGCCATTGGAACGTGCTGGGGGCAGCCAGCTCACCATGATGGACGCAGATGAACTAACCACAGCTTTGATGGCAGCAGGTACCTCAGGGACTGCACAAGAATTAATCAATCATGCAAATGCTAGACATGCAGACAGACACAACTGTGAATTTAATGAGGTCTCCTGGGTAACAATAGCTTTGAGTTTTGAGTCGCTTCCAATTGCCGCCAGCATCCATGCAGAGTATTAATTCAAGCACACTGCATTATATTAACCTTTCTTTCAATACTGATGTAGTATTTTGAATATATTTGTACGTACGGGTCGTGTCGTACGGTTCAGTGAAAAACTCTTTCGTCATAATGATTTTATATGACGGTCGTAGTAAACAATTTGCATCATATTGTACATGCAAATTTTTTGAGGTTTTGATAGTAAAAAAGAGACAGTAAAAACGAGTAGTTGCTATGGAGGAGTTATTTTTTCACTACTCTGTATTATCTGGTGATCGTATTAATATTATATTTTATAGCTCTTACGTCCCCAGTATTTTAAATCAAATGCAGAAATAATTATATTTTATAAAATAATGCTGAATGGATGATATTTTTTGTATCAAGATTTTAGGTTATGTATGAGTAAAGAAAAGTCAACTAAACATTTCACATGAAAGTAGTTATAACGCGATTGAATGCAATAACAAAAGACATTTTGAAGGTTCTCTGAAGCTCTTACCATCCTCCTCCGTAACACAGAAGAGCGGCGCGCTGGCGACGCCGTCCCCTATACGTGTGAAGGCGAGCACCGCCACGCTGTAGTTGGTGAACTTCTCGAGGCCGTGCACCACCACCGACAGACCAGTGGTGACCTTCGTCTCGGGCTTGCTCGACACTGTGGATGGACAAATTCTTTAGGTTCAAAGGAAGAAATGGTTGTATTAAAATGTATTGAAACCTCTGAACGCAGACAAACTTTTGAGTCGTTTTAACTCCGACACGGTCAATAAATGCAATTATTTCAGTGCGTTTAGTGCAGCGAATTAAAAACCCACGTCGCCATGAAAAATATCAAATTTATATATGTTTTGAATTTTTAAGTTTTAATTTAATAACTGAATTTTCTACACGCAAAACAATCGACGACAAATTTAAAATCAGTTAATAGATGGACGATGAAAACTGAATTATGCTTATCATACAAGGTATTCAGTAAGATATGTTTTGGGTGTGTTTAACTATATACAAGTTATGTTATATAGTAGAGATAATACAAGATTTCTATTTAAGAAAAAAATTGAACAAATGCATTTTTTTTTATGTGATTCTAAACCTGAATTAAGGTAATCAAATTATGGTAAATGTTGGTTACCTTCGAAGAGCTCGGGATTCTCCCAGATGACCTTGTAGCCCTTGAGCAGGCCGTGCACCTGACTCTCTGGTGGCGGCTCCCAGCTCACCTGCAGGCTCTGTGAGGTGAACGCGTTGCAACGAACATCCTGGGGCGGAGCGCTCGGCACTGCAAGCAACAAAAGTCACAAGAATGCTCCTTTATAGTATCTCGATTATGGCGGGGTCGGTGTGGCAGTAAAAGTAGGATAGCAAATGTTTACTAGGCCCAGGCTCTCCCACTTTGAAGCCAAAACTGTTGAGAGGTCAAGACCATTCTCAGCTGTGGATGATGTCATTTCAAATTGATAGTTTTTTAAAATATTTAATGTTAATTAGCTAAGTTATTAGTGGTACATAAATTTAAAAAAAAATAATATCCAGTTAATAATGTCTAAACAGCAATTTTGCATGCTTCAACCAGTGCTGTGGATTGTTGCCAAGAATTTTCAGTGCTCATGACGTCACCGGGCTACTTTCGCTGGAAACGAGTCAGAAGAAAAAATATACGAATGACTTTGAAAGTGCATCATGAACGCGAAGAAAGCGATAGACGTTAATGCTCAATATAAAAAGCAATTTTATGTCAAATAATAGGCAGAAATGACAAAAATTCATGCAACCGTATCTTAATTCTACTTTATATACATATCAAATTAACTTCTTTTCCAATCCAACTTTTTTTATCAACGTTTTCCGGAATGGTACAAAATGACCGTGTAACCGAGTGTTTTTCTACTTTTACAGCAAGGTTGAAAATTACAATATAACAAAGGAAGTAATGAACCTTGTTTGAAAAAGCACATGCACCGGTAAAATTCTGGAAAACGCACACCGACATGTAAATCAGTGTAATGAAGAGCATCAATTTTAAGAAGTACGGTTTTCAATTATTTACGTCAACTCTCGAAACTATAATATATATCCACCTAATTAATAGCCATAAGCTAATGCGGGTTTTAGTCTAAAATTTAATTGGTTGAAACGTATTATAATATAATTATACTATAAAAATAGATAAATTTAAATGGATTGTCGGGGAAAATTTAACAAGTAAAAAAAATTACTTCTCATCCTGCGCCTCGACAACTTACATTACACGGCTGGTCAACAAGTTGCATAACTGTCAGGAGTATCACCGCCATTTTTGTTTGGCTGACGTCACGACATGGATGAAGAGATTCTGATTAGCATCAGTAGATTAATTTTATACTCCTTCCGGAAGTCACCGGTATTCTTATAGGACTTAAGACTTGATCTCTGTATTTCAATTTTGAAACTTTCGCAAAGACAGACGTTTGAGAGTTTCAAAATTGAATTGAGACAGAAAGTTAATTGACCACACTCCTACGGCAACTTCCTTTATGAATAGAAAATTAATCTAACGAGTGGCTTTTGACCTGCATTTTTATTGGCTAACGTGCCCCTCCACGCCCACCTCACCTGCTGGAATTTATGTTCTTTTAATACAGAAAGGCAGGGAAATTAGCTGATTTTGACGCTCAAATTAGCCGCATTTGCCCCATCAAACCACAGAACGTTTTTTAATCAAGAATAATTATCTAGAAGGTGCAGTGCGCTTTTGCTAGACTGTTATGTGCTCCACTAGAATTGTATGCTATTATCGACCCTATATTGACATGACGTTTTGATATCAGGTGAGCAGAAAACCTAGGAAGTGAGCAGGAGGTAGCTCACAAGACATCGCTGCCCCACTGCAGTGACCTTCATGTATAAAATCACTCTCATTAGCACGTCATGTTCTACCGTGAGCCACTGCTGCTGCTTGCATATAAGAATGTGCATCAACAATAAGTAGCAGATTGTAATTAACGGGTGGTCCATTGTGTTGAAAAAAGTAATATAACATAATTAATTTTCGCTAAAATAAATGTTATTTAGAATCACGGATAAAATACCTTATTTAATCTAGCTTTAATATTTCACTATTTTTGTAAATACTAGCTGGATATCTCATTTACTCTACTGAGCAGCGGGTCAAAATATATAAGTCATCACTCCAGTCCATATTTTATTATTATTATTATTTTTTTTTACAAGGATATACCCCTAAGAGCTTACAGCTCGTGGCGGGGTAATGGGTATAGGCATAAGGTATTAGGGAACGGTTGATGGCCAAGGCCTGTTACGCGTCCCAGCATTCGCTGAAGTGAGACTGAGGGAACCGTGGAAAACCTTAGTCAAGACGGATACCTCTACTTTTTCTCAATGGACCAAAGTGATGTCCAAAGCCTGGGAACCACACACAAGTGCATCACTGCACTGAGTGGAATGTGAGAAGAATTTACCCCAGGGAGGGAGCAGCGTAATTTTTACTTGAAACGATCACCCATCCAAGTACTAACCACGCTCGACGTAGCCTGACTTAGGTGATCTAACGAGAACCGGTCAATGCACTGCGCCACGCTCTTTGTGATTATCTCTGTCAGGACAGTTAAATTATAATATTGATTGCTAGGCAAAATTCTGTTGAGAAATTCTCCATTGTATCAGGCGTTTTCCTCCCATATTACCGACCCTGCATGTGCAGCAGCCTGTGTGAACTAACGCTGCATCTCATATACATTAAATCAATATTAATGCCCCAACGAAATTTAGGTGCACGTAACCTATAAAGTATACAGTATAGTATAGTTAATATACAATTATAAAATGTTGTATAAAAATATATTTATTTCAAATATTTTTTCAAACCGCTCTTCTAAACGTCAGCTGATTTAGGTTACAATCTGTAATGTAACTTCTATACGTTAAGAGCGTGTTCACCACAGCGGAGTTGTGTCAAGTGATTCTTGTCACTACCAAGGTAAAGGATATACTTGTGTTATTACAAAAAGTAAAAAGGAAGACAAAAAAGAGCTGCATGCCTTCAGAATAGAGATCAGCGCTGTCATCTTTTCAACGAAGACATCTCTATATATATATAAAGATATCATCGATGCACTCAGCGAGTGTTCTTACGAGAAAAAAATCTTTGTTCAATATAAGAGCTGTAATTTATGTTACACTTTTTATCAATATCTCAAGGTTCTCTGATATTCTAGACATCTATTCAATATAGATAAAGGAGTATATATGACTTGTATTACACTATAAGAGCTATTTATAGTACGACATTCCTTTCACAAATGGCTCAAAGTAAAGTTGTAAGAGGTTCAAAGTTTAAAGCACATCACATCGTGTTACGTTTATTACATTCCAGTGAAGTTTCATTCGCGTGACCTAGTTCCGACACTTCTCTTCACATATCGGAAATATCTCATAAAAATATATCAGGTTAAAAAGTTATCTAAAATTAATCGATTTTGTATGTGTACTTAGCTCACATACGTGCGCTCATGTATAAGAAATGTGAAATCGTGAGCCTGGGGACCTTTTTTTTTAATTTTTTTTTTTATTCTGTTGCAACTTTGATTATTCTGGGAGTTTTATTATGATAAAATATTTTTATTCGTACCTTTTGGTGTTATAATAATGAATCAATGAATTTTTAAGGGGTAAAAAAAAAAAAAAAAAATATAAACACAATTTAAAAGAGAAAATAAGGCATGAATAATTTAATTCGTAATTTAATTTAATTAATAAAATATGTTACAAATTTTTTTTATTTTATATTTATTTTGAGTTATTTAGAATCAAAGTTAAGTAAAATTTAGTAAATATTTCATTAGCCTTGGGAACTTATATTAGTAAAACTATAGAGATTGCAGTATTAGTTTCTGTAAAATATGATGGATTGTTTACACTATAAAAATCAATAAAAGCACCACAACTGACTCTCATCTGCAAGTGCAATTGATGGTATTCACTCACCGTCCTCGAGCGTGAGTGCGATGACCTCCTCGGAAGTGGGCCCAGGTCCAAGGGCGTTGTAGGCCTGCACGAGGATGCTGTAGCGCGTGAACTTCTTGAGCTCTGTCAGAACGCACTCCCCACCCTGACTCTGACGACTCTCCACGGTCTTGTACTGGTACTGCTCCGTGCTCAGTCTGCAACCATTCCATTTATGTGCAAAACATGATGGGGACGATTCACAAAGGACTAAGGAGTTATCCAGAAATTTAAATACATTTTTCATTAACCGCGGTTAACACCAGCTTAATTCAATGACACAGGGCAGTAGGAGACTGCCCTGAATGACATTAAACGTGGTTAGTGAGAAACCTGGATAACTCTCTTCATGAATTGCGCCTCCATATTTATGTGCAAATAATGCGAGTATACAATCTGTAGCATATATATATATATTTTATTTATCAGTTTCTAATAAATATTTATGTGTTGTATTTTATATTTTGATTTTTTATAGCACATATTATACAACTGAATAAATAGTCACAATGCTGCAGGAAAAGTTTAAATGTACTGTAATGCAGTTAACCTCTCAAACTGTTTATGCAACTGTAAATATATTTTTTTATAACGTCAATATCAACGAAATATTTTTGGCTCTATTTCAAAATGTTATCTTGTGTTTATTTAGAAAATATTTGCACCAATCATAATGTCGCATTATGATCTACAACAACCTAACAAAGAAAAATTTAGAATTATTATAAATATATTAAACTGAATTTTTTTAAAATTTAACTGTAAATTTTATGGCACCTTAATTAAGTCCAACAAAAAGTGTTAAAAATTTAAATTTAACGTAATACCATGGCGTAGTATTTATATATAGTAGTATTTTTTTTATATATATTTTACAAATAATATATATTTTTTAAAGTCTGTATATCAATTTTGCAATAAACATCAAGTTTAAAAACCACGTTAGTGTATGATAACTATGTTTCATTACAACGTATTACGTTTCTTACTGTATGCTGTACATTAAACACAAAAAAAGTACGAATCGCGAGCAGCATTTTGAAACGATGAAACTAGAGCTTAGTAGTTTAGAGAGGGATTTATCAAAGCTTTACTCGGATATACTAGCTGCATTGCACATACACAAGTACATAGGATCATCCTCTATCTTGTTCAACTGTTTATTTTCTTTGCAGTATTTGTGTCGAGCTGTTGAGGGTATATAACGTACATGAAGCGATCGAGTATGCGACAAAAAGTTTAGAACTCCTGTTAAGTGAGGGCGTGAGATTCAAGCAGCTTTACCTTTACAATCATCGCACTTATACAGTATATATATATATATATATATATATATATATATATATATTATATTATATATATATAAAACAAATGAACAGCTGAAAATACGAACGATGAATATGACATTCAAAAAAAGCTCAGCTGGTGTTAGAATTATATTACAACGGAAATTGTTTTTCATCTTTGATCCGCAAGAGTAAAATTTAATATAGATTTTTTTTATGAAAACGTACAGACAATATTGAATTTCGATGTGATTTAGAAACTGCTGTTAAAACTTTTAATAACGATCGATAGAGGTCATATCAGCAGATGGTAGTATGACGTCTATAATGCAAGGGATGATCTGTAAAAGGTGCCTATATAGTAAAAATATAGGTGGACATGAATTATACTAAACTTCGTGCAGTAATTAATTGTTACACTTAAAGTAATTTAAATAAGTTTGAGTACGCGTGAAGCATGCAATGTAACTTAACGTCATTTTGTCAAGCAAAGATAGCAGCGTGACATGAGCATGCACGATTCTGCAGTATCACTTTTAGTTTTGTCACTTTTAATGTGTTTTTTGTCGTGTATCTTTGGGAGTCCTTGCCTCGTGTTCCACCTATGACGAGCGATCATTAACTGAAGGTATTAGGTATGTTCGTAAATCTTGCTCGAAGACCACCGAGTAATACACCAGCTGCACCAGGTACACCAGTGGGTTAGGGAGTGCAGTTCAAATGACGTCACGATTTTTGTTCGTAAACTTTCTTATTAGAGTACTCCGAGCAGGGTTTACGAACATGCCTATTAGGTATATTCGTAAATACACAATCGAGTCATGAATGAATAATCAGATGAACCATCTGTAAAGGGATCTCATAAGGAAAATCTTATTCTTGATTCTGATTGTACTGTGTATTTACAAACAGAGTTATTACAAATACGACAAAAATTCAATCTAATTATATTTTACATAATATATAATTTTTTTATTTAGGAAAATAAATTACTAACCGTTCCTCCTTGTAGCCAACGTGGTACCCGAGGATCTCTCCATTCCACAGCTCTCGTTCAGGTGTTTCCCAGGTGACTTGCAACTCGACGGAGCTGGAGGCATCCACGTGGACCTTCCGTGGTGCCCCGCTAGGTGGCTCTCCATCCGTAATTACATCGAGAATCTGCAAGCGTGAAGTTGACGCAATCAGTGTACGTACTTGTGCTGGCTAACTTGCTCTCTGGGGTCTCAATTACACTCGGGTCATAAATTTATATAACTATAATCACGTTGTAGCAATTAAAACCATTAAATTACAACAATAAAGTAATTAAACTGATTTATATAATATGTAAAATAAAGTTATTGAAGTACTTGAGGTTAAATTCTCATTAACAATGCTTAAATAATAAAGCTACAACATTTGAATATTTGAAATTAATCTAAAAACTGGTATAATCTCTGTACGAGTACGTTTTACTATTATTTAGCCTTGAGAGAGTAAAATGTAATAGGAATAAAATGCAATTTGCTTTAGTTATTTTGTTCAATGTATCTAGTATGTAAATGTAATTTTCTATGTATTTTTACTTGAATAAATAAATACAAAACATTTGAATAAATAATTGCTAAATAAAAATAAACATATTATACGCAAGAGAACAGTATATCATGTGTGTTGCTTTAAAATTTTAATTAATTTTGTATAAAATAGTAAAAAAAAAACTGGTTTAAAAACGAGATTTATCGATCAATATAAAAACAAAACATGTATACTAGAGTTTGAATTTATTTACAAAAAAAAAAAATTACGAAAAAAAGTTATAATAAAATATATTAAAAGTAATATTACCATACATAGCGCAAAGCACTTGGATGATGGTGGTTTGGTTAAATTGATTTCCCCCCCCCCTTGTCATGGAGTGTAATTATACATGGTAGTGACAGGTCTATTTGTAGGGTACTCACATCGCTCGCCTGGCTTCGTCCCAATTCATTCTCGGCAAATAGGCGGAACTGATATGAGGTTGCGGGCCGCAGACCGCCGACATGCGCCATTGCTTGATGTCCGGGAACGGAACTCTGCGCAGTGTGCTGCTCCAGCCACACGTCTGTGGAAACAGTGCAGCAGGGTGACAAAAGATAGGAAAACACATAAATCTGTGCCGTCGCCGCCACCTTCTAGCAATGATAAATTACAACGTTGTAGCAGAGAGACGGCAGACGATACTCTACCAACTCGTAAAACAATTTTATATTTTGTATTCATTTACGAATGCTTTTACTGTTTATTGGATCTTAGCCAAAATACATAATTTCTTTATTTATAGCGTAATATTCAAGTATATATGTTTATAAAAAAAATATACAAATTTTAACAATATGCACGTACCTGATTCTGTTTTGTATTCAACATTATACTGTGTTATAGGACTGTTGCCATCTTGACTTAAAATCCATCCCAATTTAACATAGCGACTGCTTTTTTCAATAACATGAAGGTTTCGAGGAAAGTCTGGTGGTTCTGTGGAGAAAACAAACAAAAAATACGTTTTTTAACAAAAGATTTTTTTTTTGTAACATTAGGAGAAAAAAAATAGTATGTTTTTATACTTCTAACAGTAAAATGCAATAACATAGAAAAGTTATTAGCAAAAATTCAGTTGTATTTCGTTTTTCTATATATGACATTTTACTATAAAAACAGTTGCCAAGATACTAAAAGTATCTAGCACAAACTTTATGAAAGAAATGAACTATTAATATTTGCTATATAAATGTAGAGTTAGCTTGGTCAAACACCATTGCATGAACCTAGTTTTTTTTTTGTCTCTTTTTTTTTTTTATTATAAACTTTTACATTTACATGATTATTATTTTTTTAACTTTGTGATGAAAATGATGAATAATATAATATCTTATAACAGCATATGAACTTGCAAGTTATAAGTTAAAATTGATATAGAAAAGATAAAAGTTATGAGGGCTGTGGAAAAAGTTTGCAGACTCTTGAGATTACAAAACGACGAAGAAGAACCCTCCCCCTTCTCTCCATTATGGTGACTCGTTGTCATCTCCTCTCTCATAGAGCGGGGGTCTTCAAAAGCCTCAAGGGTGTGTGGACGGTGTCGTTGGGAACCATTAAAACTAAAACACTCTTATCTACACAAAATGCTATTCTTTCAACGAATAAGCCCGTGGGGAATTCAAGCTATCAACATACCACAAAGTAATTTTTTTTTTAAAAAATCATCATCATCATCATTATCATCAAAGGTTTTAATCACGTAAAAGCAGCAGTTGAGTTGAGTAAAACAAGGTAGTGTAACGCCAAGGTGTGCTTTTGTTTTAATATCAAGTACGCCACAAACACTGCCGCCGCTACTCAAGTCCCTGCTGAGCAGCATGCAGCGTTAAGTTTTTTTTTTTCTTTTTTTTTTTTTACAACAAGCATCAATATAATGACTGCATATTGTTGTTTTGCATAAAGCTATTAAAAAGTCAATTTTATGGAGTCGTTGCCTTATTTGATAAGATTTAATAGAAGACTGCAGTAAAAACTTTACGATGACTTTACATGTCAAATGACATTATATATGCAACGAAAGAATATATTATAGTCTCTACTTTATACCTTATTGTAACTTTGAGTCTTCATTTAAACATTCCTATACATGTATGGATATCAAATTATGATATTTTATGTGTGTCTGCAATATCATACTTTGAAAAAAAAAAAATGTACAGAACGTGATTAAATATAATTATAGACTTCTGATATCAGCAGCAAAGTATAGGTAATTTTAAATTATTTATTAATTAATTGGTTAAAATGATTTATTTTACTTCCAAATAATAAAATTTTAAAATTTACATCCATTTTCAATCAAACCATGCATGTCATAGCTTCATATTACTAATGTGGTTTATAGTTAGAATTGCAATAGTAGATTTTGAATAAATTCATTTTACAGCGGAAAATGTCAAATTGTTGGAGGCACTCTTATATATATATATTTTACTTTTTACATACTCGTTATAATTTTAATATGAGTTTCTTTGAGGAAAAAAAACAAACAATTTTTGTTTTATATTTTTATTTTTTAAAGCTATCAAAGAAAGTATAAAAATGATAATAATTTTATTGGGAGTAATTTTAATATTTTTCATAAGAAGAAAGTTCATGACCACAATACTAGAAATTTAAATAGTACTTTAAATAGTATTTTACCCCCAAAAAGCAGACTCAAATTTATGGACAGAGGACCTATGTGCTCATGTATTAAAATGTATAATAAACTTCCTGTTTCATTAAAAGAGGTCCACATTTATTTGAATGCTAAATTTTGACTTATGTGTACTGAATATCTTGTTTGTTGATCGTGTTTGTTATCCATGTTTTTAATGATGCCTCTTACCCATGCATGATACCATGTATTTTATATGTGTACCTTGTATTTGGAATGAGATAAAATAAATAACTTGAATTTATTAATAGAGCGCGGAATAAAGTCACATTTTTTTCGAAAAATAGGTGCCTAAAAAGTCAACTTATTTTTGGAAAATAGTCTACAAAAAAGTTACTTTTTTTAAAAAAATAGTGTAAAAAAAAAACACTATTTTTTTTTTAGAAAATGCAGCAAAAAGGCGTTTTAAAAGTGTTATTTAAAAGTGTGTTTAAAAAAAAGTTGTTGTTTTTCTTTGCTTCCTCTTTTTTACAATATGAAGAAAAGAGCTGAAATGCACTAAAAATATGTCAAAAAGTCACAAAAAGTCATCTTTTGCCAAAATAGTCTCAAGAACCAAAAATATTCTAAATAGTCTTTTTTTATATAGGCTTATTTTAATCCACTTCCGGAGATCGCTGGACATCCTAAATGACAACAAAATAGTCCTCATGTGCACAAAGAGGCAAAATGACTTTTTTCCGCGCTCTATTTATTAAGTATATACTGTAGTAAAATTATTTATTCAGTATACTGATGTACATAATATAATTTTTAATGAATTTAAACGTAAACTTTTACTGAAGTGTATAAAAAAATCATGAAAAGACTTGTAATGGTTTCTCATTAGTCCATATTTTTAATGAACGCCTGAGTAATCACGTAGCGATTTTGCTGAATACTTATTCCTATATATAGTTATATACCGTCAGTCTTCAAAAAGAGACTTATAATTGTATCAAAGTATGCACTCAAAGAATACTCAGACGAAGTTTTATACCTCTGTAGCCTTTTTTTTTTTTTTTTAATTTGAAGCAATATGTATTATTGATTAACTTGTGTGCACCAAGAACAACTTTCCGAGAGAAGGACACGTTATTAGATATTGCTCGGCAAGATCAGAGAGGCGTGAATTTCAGTCAGAGCGCCAACATTGCAGCCGTCGGGCGCTTCCAGTAGAGTGCATACTTATTAAAACAAAGCTTTGAAGTTATGATGAGCGACCTAATAAAATAATTCTGTGTTTTTGATGAGCCAATTTACATATTATATAATATTTGTATGGCTGTCTGTGCACAGACCGTATCTATTATTGCAAATAAATTGTTAATTGAATTTAAATTGCAATCGCTTACATTGCAGTATAGAGTTATATTAATGATTATTCATGTACATGTAATTTTATTGATATTGCAGGTAGCGAGCGTATTTATGTGTTTAGTTGCTAAAACTGAAAGATTATTTTCACTGTACATATTGACAAAGTACCATATATGTATTATATAAGTGCTTTTTATTTTTTTCAAATAAAGCTTTTAGTTGCATATATGTAAACGCAATAAAAAAGTTCATTATTATCATTCTGTTTTATCGTAACAGAACAGTCTATGTTTTTTATTCAATCCATTAGAATGAACGATGAAAAACAAACAGTGCAAAATATAGCAGAGTTTAGCTCAAACAATCTTACACGCGAGCTTTCATGCAATCGCTGCTAATTTGCTCAATTGTTGAAACTATTTTGAAAAACTATAATATGAGCTACCCTGAGGGCTGTTCGTAAATGTACCCTACGTAAATGTTACCCCCGTACTGTTTGTCGGCATTGCTGCGCAGTCTATGGAGGTGAAACTTTTTTTATGTGGCCAAAAATGCTAAAATGAATGCTCTTTTTCAGCCTATATTTTACTATTTTTAGTAGTGTTAGATACAATTTTGCATAAATTTTTTTCCTTAAAAGAAATTGTCGTCTTCATGCAAACAAATTGAGTTGAAGTTTTCTTCTCAGGAAAAGTTGTGTGCAAAATTTAGACAAATTGTATCATGTAATACCGGCTTTTCAAAACTTTGAGTTTGTATCTCGTTGTCCAACAGAGCTGAAATTTCATCAAATAAGCAAGAGTAACGTTCGATGTATCCCGAGGTGTCCCAGAGATGACCTCACCACGTTTAACAAAGGACCGCAAACGTTAGATACTTCCAAACCAGAGGAACTAATACGTTTTATAACTCAACTGAATTGACACCGTTTCAATCAATAAGTAATTTCGCTGAACCTATATAACAATCGAACACGACTGCAATATCTTTCCGTATCATTTTATTGATACTCAGCTTCTTTGTTACTTTAAATTAAAAATAGTTAAATTGATATTGTGTTTTAGAAGTGTACTAATTCGTCGGGAGTTTTGAAAATCGTAATTCTTATTTTATACTTCTGTTGTGACTAGACAAAATTGATAGTCTGATGGTCATAAACCTTACAATAAGGAATAATTTTCAGTTTTTATTACGATGGGAGCATGCTCGTTAGTGCTGCGTGACACAACAAATAAAAATTTTATGTCTCAGACGTGACAAAAGATGTTTTTCTATTGTCGGTTCAGCTAGACACAAGTAAAAACTGAAACTTCTTGCAGCCTACATGTATTATTTATATATGGGCTTTCGAAACGGTGAAGGGTTGGACTGGGAGGAAAATCCCGCATTCGTACAAGACAAGTTCAACACGGAAGGGAGTGAGGGATTATCTTTTTCTATTAAAAATAATCAAATATTTTTTCTGTTTTTAACTTGCAGATTGATAGATTTTTAAAAAAAAAAAAGGCATTCAAAATTTCAAACCGGAAATGATGAGATATATAGATTTGAACATACGATATTGACATAAAAACGTCACGGGTTTCTACATACCCCTATATATTGCTTTTGTTACTCTTGTCTATCATTATTATACTATGGGCCTGTTTGTATACCCCTATGCTATATGGCCCAAATTATTACGTAAAAATAATGCAGAATCTTTCCAGACAGTATGTTTATAATAAATATAGAATAGAACAATTTCTGTATTTATGCAATGTTTGTATTGCGGTCACTTGTCTCTTTTGTAACTCCTACCATCATGCTGCAGAAGTAAAACTGGTTCCTGCCTGCCCAACTTACGTCTGACGTTAGCGGTTCCCATTTTATTATTTTTTAATACCCTATTTGAAATTAATCCTATATTATGAACTCGTATTTGAATAATTTGGTAGCTCGTATGTCTTGTACGAAGTATTAAATTTATAATAAAATTGGAACCGGGAACGTCAGTCAATGAACTTGACGAGATGAAGTAGGGGTGAATCATTTTTTTTTTTCCAGTCTGCAGTGCCACTAATCCATACAATCACTGCGTTACGATGAAGTCAGTCGTCGCTTTTGAAAGTTTAAAAAGCAATCTCAGAGCATGACAGTCGAAGTCACCACTACAGCAGCAAGAGATCAAATGGAAATGTAACTTGGATGACTGATTTTACATAAATCAGCATCGTATTAGGTTTTTTTACTTTTAATCTTCCAATTTGCAAGTCAAGAAAAAATAAGTACTTCGGTAAGAAAATAATGGTTGCCAGCAAAGGACAGAGTACTTTTAACAGCCGTTGTGGTTCTTCATGCTAGCTGTTGCGGTTGTGACGCCAACCGCCATACTCTGACGCAAATTGTTGCTATATATATATATATATATACATAATATATATTATATATATATATTATATATATAATTATATACATAATATACATGCATATAATATATAGAGGAGGATTGTATTATTTAGGGACCAGTCTGTGTATGTGACTTAATAATAATAATTGTTTATTGGTTTAAAGATTACAAGCTTGGGAGAGAGCAAAATAACCCAATTGCATGATGTCTAAAAAAGACAAATCTCCATATACAAAGTTAACAATCACCAACAATGTTTAGAATGTTTAGATTAATTGCAGATGTCGTTCTGCAGTTAATATAGGTACAGGTTCGAAAAAATCAGATGTGCAGTAGATTGAAGTAGCTATAGCTAAACTCAGGTACAATTAGAGGTAGATGCATGGACACTTACATTTTTTTATTGTCAAGAAAATAATAATAAAATAAAAAGCAATAATACTGCATGTGTAATGTATTCTAATTGTAATATTCCAGCAACAGCTTAATATAATTTGTTGTATCCTACCTTGTATGTAGAGGTGCACCGTCATTTCATCACGTCCAAATGCATTGGATGCGAGGCAGAAGTAGCGACCACTGTCTTCCCTGGTGCTTGAGACTATGGCCAGTTCTGAAGCAAGTCCTTCCGTCACGTTGAATTCCTTGACGGAGACCCTGCAGAGAACAGAACGTTGATGACCTCCACCTACATGTTGCAGACCATTTTACTTACCGGTAATCCGAGGCCGGCTCTAGGAGGCTCCCCGCCTTACGCCACACCAGCTTGATGGGACGATCACCACGAACCTCGCAACGTAAGTTGGCGGCAAGTCCGAGGCGCGCGGTCTGATTCTTGTGTTTCACGGAGAAGCGAGTCGGAGCTGCATAATATGCATACACGGAAGACAGTTAGGGAATGCAGTATAGTGGAAGCCTTGCAGCTACCACACCCTTTCCTCTCCTATCTTCGCTACATCATCCCCACCATAATACATAACCCCCTCCCCACCACTCTTAAACCATGACAGTAACTTTTTTACAGACTTTGTGACCCCCCTCTCTCTTCCTTTTCCTACCCCACCTATTGCAATTTACAGTACAAATAACAAAAAAACTCTATCCATGCTTTTATACACACAGTACAAAACGTGACGGTAGTCTGAAAAAAAAAAATAAAAAAAAATGGAAGTGTTTTGGATGCTAGCCAAGCTCATATTCTATACACTCAATTAGTTTCCACCGCCCGTGTTATATGCTTTTTATACACTACGTGAAACCTTCTGTTTGATTTTCCATCTAGTTTTATTTTATATCAACAAAGCACTCAAAACTTATGAACGTATTCATATGGTAAAATATTGATGAAAATATAAACAATCAGCTAATCAAAGTCATACATTAGTAACTCTATTCAGATATAGCGTCGAGGGAAACTGTAAAAAACAAATGAGCATATATATTATACGAATGATATACTTCTTTTTATTTCGCTAAGAGCTTTTTGAATGCTTAAAACACGTACTTCAAAGAGATAAATTAGCAAACTACTGAAAGAGCGCGCTCAAGAGAAAAATTATAGTCTAACTTTCTCGTTTATTTTGCTTATTTTGCTACAATCCGTTTTAAAATTATATACCATAACTTTTGATTTATTACTTTTAATATAAATAATGGTGCTTATAGTTTTGAAACATACTGTAGCAGAGTGAAAATAGAAATAACGTGCGCATGATGCAATGCTCCCTGAGGCGCGGCAGATGCTGCTGTTTTTAATTATGCAGTCGTTATCGCTCATTAACATCAGTACTTGCAACTCGTAACTGAACAACATCCCACAAAACCATTAGCTATTTGATTAACGAGTCGAGAGGATCAAACAGAATAAACAAGTGACATAATTCAATATTTTTCCGATATGGAAAACTTTTTTTATTAAATAATTTTTATTTGATATCAGCAGGTGTGAAATTTTTGCCTTTGTGAATAAAAAGACGAAATTTGAGTTGAATAATGACACTGGTGACGTCATAAATTATTTTTCAATGGTTCATTTATAAAATTATATTTAAACCTAAAAAAATAAATAAATAAAAAATAGAAAAATTATAAATTCATTTGTTTTAAATTTTGGAATAAAAATAAAAAATGTTGTTTGTCCATTAAAATTCATTCAAAAATGCAATTAAATTAAATTAAAAAACAAACTTTTTTTTTAAATATAAAACAAATAAAAAAAAATAAAAAAATTGGAGTTACGATATTTTTTTACCTATGAAAACATTGAAAACAAAATATATTAAAAACAAAAGATGAAGTAAAAATTACGAGTGCAATTTTTTTTTTTTGACGACTTACTTTGAGCAATGTGTGCGCTGGCCGCTCTCGTGGTCCCACGCGTGTGTTCCTCTGAACTTCCCACGCCCTACTGCGGCCGGCTGCATTACCCCTTCACCATACTAGCATGCCTGCAGCCCGCCAGCCCACCCGCGCGCCCAATACTTGTACCAACCGACTTGGTTGGGGAGAAGGAGGGAGGTGTTGTCAGAACTCCGCCCATAAATCCATGCAGCCAACGACCCAGGTACAGAGAGCATGAGGGATACAGAGAGGGCGAGAGGGCGGGAGAGAGAAAGGGCGGGAGAGAGAAAGGGCGGGAGAGAGAGAGAGAGAGATTGAGTTAGAGAAACAGAGGGAGGGTAAGTAGAGGAACATACGCGAGTGAGAGCCCCTGTGTTACTATGCAACTTATTGAGCCTGACTGTACAAACAGTTGCCTATACTCTCAGGGGCTCAATCTGCGCAGACTTGCCAGTAGACAAAAGGAAGGGAGCATTATCATGCGGTCTCGGTTGGGGATGCGAGGGGGTTAAAAGGTGACGCCTGTCTACCCCGCCAACTTGCCGTCTTCTCCTGTACTTATACTAACCACTTTTTATCAGTCTGGAATTTCTAACCCTTATATATATATTTTAACGATCAATATTATATATTAAATATCATAACGATATGTTATAACTATCTTACGAAAACCGAAAACATACACTTACCATTGACAGTGAGATAGATGACTTTACTAAGTCCAGGTCCGATGTTATTGAGAGCTTCACAAAGGTAGAAGCCCTCGTGTTCCTCCTGGAGCCGGTGGATCATGAGCGTACCGTTGCTGTAAACACGCATCCCGTTCTCGTGGGAAGCTAGGTCCCGGTAGTTCCCAGGCCGCCTGCCTAGAGGGGGTAGCAGTATCAACATCACTGGCTTCAGTTACACGCCATGCATCACAGATGGCTCCGTACTAGTCTCCTTGAACACTTAACAATTACGTAATGGTCAAATTTTTTAAAGTGGTATATAATACTAAATTTAATGTTCTCTCTATAATTGCCGGGGTTTGAATTAAATTATATGAAAAATGTTAAAACAAAATTATAATAATTAATATTAGTCGCGCGCACTACATAAGATTTATTATTGTTGTTTTAATATTATTTATTACAATGTAGTTTTTTTCATAATAGCTGTATGTGTGTGTATATATTATATAAAAAACATGACTTTTTATCGCTTTAAATGTTCCATATGCGTTAAACTTTATTTTTATTATTTCGTTTCGTTATTGCAACCATTACATTCTATGGTACGTCAAAATACAAAGAATTATATTACATAAATATATCATTTTTTGTTATACTGCAAATTTTAATATTTTTTAATACGAATTTTAAATAAATAGTAGTTTGATTTATAAACAACTGTATTTTATTATTAACACAATAAAATAGAACAAATATAAAAAGTTATATAAATCATAAAATCGTATATTTGTAACAAAATCAAATTTACATATATGTAGTGACATATATATATTATATAAATATATTATACGGACATCGAGGAATATTTCAAAAAGCACAAAATCTGTTTTATTTTTTAAATTTATTTATAAATGTCCGCAAAATATAAATATTCGTGGCATCTACCTATCGATATCACGCCAGCTTAACCGATGGTTATTCGAGGACACTGTCCAGCTATTTATCCCACATTAGTATGCATACCAAGAGCATGCTACAGCGTAAATAATTTTTTATTTATTGTCATTTCTACATTTCAATTTATAGATATATATATTAATATTTTTATCTGCAATACTTTGCATATTGCGCATACTCTATAATAAACAATTTTTTATTTATTAATATTTAATGTTATAAAAAATATCGATTTATTTATTATAACATAAATATTACAATTTTTATTTTTTTTTTCTTCTTAATGTTCGCATTTTTTTTATCGAGATATTGATAAAGAATGAAAGTATAAAATGTAAGAAGCTTAAGAACATCATAAATTAAATGGTTCAATGAACAAAGCAACAAAACAGCAGTATATAGATTGTTATATTGTTTCCGCTGTAGTATCTTGGAGAAGCTAATGGAAAATAACAGCGCTTTCGAATCACGTGACTGTTTTATAAATTAGTGTCTTTTAATGATCACAGTGTACAGTCGTGCGCAAAGCTCAGCGGGGTCCTACCCTTGTAAAAAAGTCTTATAATAAAGTATAATTAATCACAAATTAATATTTGAATTAATTTATGATTTATTATACTTTATTACATTTTTTTTTTACGAGGGAAGCGGTGAAGGCACACCATTTCGGGCCATTGAGTGTTGAATGTTTGTAATGAGCATTTTAAATACTTTTATTATTACGTGTACGTACTAAAATGCAATTTTAGTTTATATGACTGGGGCAGTGTCGAGGACATGCATCATGCAATCACTTTGTTTCATTTTTTATAAGACCAACTCCCTAAAGTAAATTTAATTTTTACATAACATGTTGACTATGTCTTATGTTTTTGTCATTTATCAGAAAATAATGCACATAATAAAAATAGTTTAATGTAAAATATTTAAACAAGTCTTTGAAGCTTAAGATTAAGACTTAAAATTTGAAAAAATTTTGCTATTCAGGAATGAATGGATTGGATATTTTGAACGATTTTTTCCCCTCTTATTACTTGAAATATAAATTTGCATGGTGTTTCCATTTTGTTAGAGATTATAAGGGGCATTCACAAAGTCCTAAGGCCACATTTAAGGCTCGATAATTTAAAGCCTGATTTTAGGCATGCTTTTTAGACCCAAAATTTCTGGTCTTAAATTATCGAGCCCTAAATGTGGCCTTAAGGCTTTGTGAATGCCTCTTTATGTGAACTGAAATTTATGAAATCATTTAATTTTTACAAAAAGAATTGTGGCCTCACAAGCTCTGTGAGAAAGAAAAATGTTAAAAATATATTTAGTGATAGTGACATCAGTAATACTGATGCTGGTTTCAATTTTTTAATCCCTTGCGTGATAAAAATTACCCACAAAAAATCTGACAAAAGTCATCATTACAAAACTTTTTATGTTCTTTATTGATAAAATATAATGAAAAAAAGTCTACTGTAAAAAATAATAATGCAAATTAGCCTTATTTTTTATTTGAATTAACTCAACAGAGAAGTATCATCATAATTCTTGCTTTATAAATTAAACAGGAAATTAAACAATTTCAGTTTCTAAAAAGTTTGTGAGAAATTCAACGCTGTTGGCTTGAACTTTTTGCAAAATTAAATGTTGTAAAATTTATAGATTATATCAACACGATTCCATATAGAGAGTGTCAAGTTCTATTAGTGAGTGATACGATCTAGCAGCATCTTGTTTAAATTAATTTCTAGAGTTCCTACGTGAGATTGCGTTTGTTACCGAGACATCACGTCAAGGTGACTGCAAGGCTTTCTCATGTTTCCAGTGGCATGTCTACCTCTTGCTGCGGCGTGTCACTGTCGGAGTTGCAACAAGCTTGCACGTGCACAATCACCAATGATACTGCTGCAATGTTATTATAATATATATAAAAGTTTTATAAAAAAAAGGGGAAGAAAAAAACATTGGTATCTGTTATATTTGAAATATTAAATTAAGGGGTAGAGTAATTTATATATTATGTGCTGTAAAATTTATTCTTCTATATGAGATTCCATTAAGGTTCTACACTTAAAATGTGATCACGGTTTTGTGAGAAATCACGATATGATATAAATGTATCAGTTTCAATTTCTCATTATAACTTTCATAAGTTTATATAATAAACTTCCACTGTATATAAAACTCATATCACAGTATGCCGATTTTAAAAATGCCGTAAAAGTATTATTGTTGAAAAGTTGTTTTTATAATTTATCTAGTTAAAATGTTACATTTAGTTTTTAAGTATGTGTTTGGACGTGTCTTACCATTTCAGGCAGAGTGCCTTCATTATGATTGTATCTGTATATAATGAAAATGACCAAAAAAGAATTGAGTTGAATGCAAACAACTTTTGTGACGACATTAGTACTATAATGAGAAAATGGTACTGATGGAGATGAGAGTTGTTAGCCTTACCCACAGACTTCCTCCAGGAGACTCTAGGCGGCGGGAAGCCTTCGGCCTGGCAATGAAGGGCGAAGGGTACGCCCTCGGCAGCCTGCTGGTCCTGCGGCTCCGTCACCCAGCGCGGTGGCACTGCGCACCCCACATGGCCGTCAGCACCTCACCAAGCTTGCACTTGACGTGTGTGTACGAGCAGCAACCCATATTCTCCCAAACGGACGATAAAGTAGGATTTAACCAAGCCGAGATATCGTTAAAAACGGATAATATATTATATATTATACTTAAAATGTAGGTTTCAGTATTAATATTTAAAAAATATTTCATATTTTTATTTTATTTTATGTTCAATATAGATATATGCAATGCAATAAATAAATACAACGTTGAAAAATTATTATTATTCTTATTATTAAATAAACATTTAATACGCATTTTGGCATAAAATATTATTTATTTTTTATTCCTTTTATTTGAATAGCCCAATAAACATCAAAATAAAAATGTCATGTTTACAAAACGAAAATTGCGTTGGAAAAATCCTCTTTATTTACCAGCTTAGTACGAAATTAAGATCGCTTTGCTGACACACTATACGCAATTTAAGCAGAACAACAATGCAGTTTTCTTAAATCGTGATTCAAATTGATTTACAGTATATCCTTTCCATTTTAAGCAATAAAATATGATGGTACGATAGTTGTTTGCATTTGAAAATATTTTTATTATATCAAACAAATATATGGAAAATCATCTGAATTTTAATGTAAACGAAGGGAAAAAATATCAAATTATATATAAGCCTTCGGGGCAAATTTCCATAAAAGTGTTTTTTTTTTTTTTTTTGTTTTGTTATAAATATTGAAATGTAACGAACGACATTCATATCAGTTAAGTAAACTTACGTACAACAATTTTTACATTTATAAACAACAAATGAATAAACTAATAGTTAAAGTGAATTCACATAATTTTTATTAAACTTTCAATATTTCCAACGTATTGTCATTATATTGAACATTTAGTGCTGCATTTTCTTGAAAATAAAATATTCATTTTACCTTAAATTAAATTTGATACGTGAAAGTGCATATGATTTTGTGGCATTCTCAAACTAATTATAATTAATAACGGCAGAAATGTAGCAGTAACAGCAACCGCAATAGCCGCAGCAAAATTTAATTAATACTTTAATTAATTGCTTTATATTATATAGATTTTTTAATGTACATAATTATACTGTGCAGTAAAAAGCTTGCTTTTAATTTTAATGATTTTGTTTTTCTACATAATTCCAAAAGCACACACACACACACACATAAATATATTTAGGGCTTCATTGATAATATAATTACTTGAGTGAAGGGTCCATACGGACCCCCATGCAAGTGTACAGTGAGTGATTAAGTGAGTGGGTCATTAAAATATTGTTAGCAAAGAGGTATAAAAAAGTGGGGATTTAATTGATACGGGTGCGATAACTGCTGCATTTAAAATTGATCAAAACAGAAAATAAAATTAAACCAATTTATGGTACGCTTAAAGAACTTTTTTTTTAAAAAATCATGTTATATTTTTTTTAAAATTATTAATATTTATTGTAATTTTAATTCAAATTATTATACAGTAAGACTATTTAGTTCTTGAAACACACCGTGCTGCTGAATAAGCTTGGACATAAAGTGCTGCTGATGTGATGGTGACAGGTGTGGCAGTGGAGGAGGTGTGAGCAAAAGGGGAATCAGGAGACGATTAATATCATACATTCAGTATGTGTACATGTCTACGTGAGTTTGTCTAGCTAAAGCTTTGCAGTGAGTGAGACAGAAGCGCTCGCAGTGAGTTGTGTGCGAAAGAAGAGAGTAGAGAGAGAGAAGCAGTACGACAACTGCTCTAGGAAAGAAGGGTAAAATAAACAAGGACACAGGGAAATTTGTGCAGACAGAAAGTGAGAAAGAAAAATAAATTATATTAAAATAAATTAAATAAACCAGGCAGGTGCAAAAAAATAAAAATAAATATAATATTCATGCTTTTTTTTTACAATAATAATATACGGTGTTTCTTTTTTTTTAAAATATAAATATATATATATATATATTTAAATATTATTATACGTGTTGTCGTGCAATATATATAATATTATATTACAACATGCAAGATTTGTTTGAAAATTTCCTACTTTACCGCTAACGACTAATTCCGCAGTATGAGAAACTTCTGCTACTGAGTTCTTCGCTAAGCAGGTAAAATTGCCGGTATGGCTGGATGCAACACTTTCAAGGACAATCGTACTCGAATGGGCATCTATGCCAATTATTTTTAATCCCCATGATGAAGGTATTGGTTTAAAGTCTTTTAACCATGATATTACAAATGGAGGATCACCCTTTTCTATTACGCAAGTCACTTGAGCACGCACACCCTCTGAGAGATCCTTGTTAAAAGAAAAAGGAGCTATCCTAGGTGGAACTGGAATAATCAAAAAAAGATGGGGAAAAAAAGAGTATCAGAATAAGAGATTAATTAATAAATAATAATAACAACAACAATAACAACAACATAAACATACAGAATCAAAGATAGTATAAGGTGGATACCAAGAGAGTAGTAGTAGTAGTAGTATTTTGATTATGTAGAGTAATAGCACACAGACACACATTTTAGAGGGGAGAAAAAAAAATGAGTAAAGGATTTTGAGACGTACAATATTTTAATATATATTTTTTTGTTATAATGAAACTTGTAGAGAAGAAGTCGAGCACCAAACACACGACAAGATAGGCCTAGATTTTGTCTAGTGTAAGTAAGTTAAGTGATCAGTTTTTTTTTGCCAGTATAAGGTGATGATGATGGTAGTAGGAAGAGCTAGGATAGCAGCGGCAACAACAGCAGCAGCAACATCAGCAGCAGTAGTAGCAGACAGACCAACAACAGGACGAGCAGTTGGACACTTGACCGTAGACTTTTACAATAAACAATGTTTAAATTTATTTTATTTTTCCTAGACTGTAATATTATATCAATAATTTCCTCCATCAACAATTACCATGAACCAATAATGGAGCTGTATGTGTGGTAGATGATGCTTCATTATCAGCTACACAAGTATAGTTGCCATCATGTCCTGGTGCAGCACTGGATATTCGTAAAGCCAAATCGAAGTCTCCGATTTGATGTGTTGATAATGATGGACGATGTTCTTGTACTGGTCGACCATCTTTCATCCATCGAATCTTGAGAGGGGAATCCCCCTCACTAACAACGCATGTGACGTGCACTCGAGATCCTTCCTGAACGTGTGATGGGAAGCTGAAAGGCTCTATCTTAGGAGGGACTGGAAAGTAAGATCATATACTAGGCTATACAATACTGTTCGAAATGTTAGTTATACATATAAACATCAAGAAAAACACGTTAATACAAAATAATTATGATCTTTTTAACATATACGTGGTTGCTGTAAATGGGCTCGTAAAATACAGTTGGTTACAAATATGAACATTATCAACGTAGTTTATAATTATTATATGAGGTTCATTGACTTAAAGACGAACTCGTACAAGCTCCTTTGCAGTAACCACTATCAATATATTTTCATAAACTTTCTTTGTGAAAATTTCATTTATTTGAAAATGTATATGTAGCGAACAAATAAGATAATTTAATTATTTTAAAATATTGATACGTTCATTATAATAATTATTATTAATTGAACACTACAAGGGGAGCTTAAAATCTATACAATATTTTGATTGCTTAATTCAATATGATAAAAGAGAAGCATATAAAGGGGTGTAAATGACTTCTAAAGAGGAAATCAACACAAATTAGTTTTCACTCAACTAATATAATTCTATTATCTACACAAAATATTGAATAACAGCCAACAACCCTGTAAATTTCGCAAGACAAATAAGATAATTAACGTTATATAGTATGTATTATACATGATGACATGTTAAACAATATATTTCATTTATAGCCAAAGTTGAATCATTAGAAATTATAAAATAATATTGTTTTAATAATCAGAATTGTTATAACGTTACTGAATTTATTACGTGAGTTATTCTGATACAAAGCAACAACAACGCAGCAATTATTGAGGCGCTAACTTTGCAATTTAAAAAAAGGTTTGAAGCTTGATATTGAGGATCGGGACAACTTCCAAAGTAAAGTTTAATTTAATTTCAGCTCAAAACACAAAACAAATCATTCTCCATTTTTGTTTATTTTTTCTTTCGTATTAAAACAGACATTAAAGTTTACATGTTGATGAAGAAAAGAAGAGAGGAGAATTTCAAACAAAGGTACTTCTAACTTTAGAGTTAACAATTAAATAAAGTTTTTCTAAATATCCGTTTTAAACATTTTTTTGTTATTAATTAGATCGGAAGAAGTATTCACAATTTTGCCTGCGAGTGTACTTTTGAAAACAAACTTAAGGCCGATCAGAGCAAATAGAGGCGAGATTATGATTAAAGTGTCGTCTACAGGCCACGGAACATCAACGACAAAGCATGAAAGCCAGAAGTTGGGTTTTATAGTCAAGCGGACGGAACTGCTGGGCGCTCGATCACACAGTATAGTATAGCTGCCAAGTGTGGGGGGTATCTATATCTGGTATTATAGGAGAAGTGCTGCTAGTGCTGTTTGAACATTTAATTCAATCAGCGTCACAATAATGGTCACACATTATGTTGAATAATATTTAATCTAAATCAACAACTTTGGCTACCAGTTCTTTCAAATTTCATAATCAATTCAAAATACTGTACAGTCACTCTCCACAGAAAAAAATTATCCATCAAGAGATGACAGTAGCTTTGAGGTATTGATTGAATTATTCATCGATGCTATTACCATTTATTGATTAGAAAAAAAAATCTAAAGCGAAGAGTGTACATTGATTTATCATTATCTGAACAGAAGATGTTAAATAATGTTAATATGTTATATTTACAGTTTAAGTAGCGTGTTTCAAAAACTTATTCTTAAAGAACTTGTTCACCGGGACATTGATATATCTTTATTATTTAGTTATTACATTCTAGTTAACGTGGGACCATTGCCACATTAATGGCTGTCTCACATAGAATCGCATGATTTTGCAGCGTATGATAAAAAATAAATAAAAACCTATGAAGTGTACGCGCGCACACAGCTGCGTTTCGTATCGCATCCGATCATACGTTTCTAATTTAGAATCAATTCTAAATTTTTATCATACTACGTCATACGATATCATACGATGCAATACGAAGGCAGTGTGCGACCGCCCTACCTAAAGAAATCAACATCCCAAGGTGAACAGGTTCCTCAAAAATAACTTATAAATTTACAAGCAGTCAGTGGGGTGGTTGTAGGGCATTAAGACGCTTTTCCGTGGAGCGATGTCGCACGAGGCATGGTGGGGGGCGAGAAAGGCGTACTTGCAGTAAAATCGTATGGCAGCCATATTATTTAGCGAGGAAAAATCGCTTTCCCGCAACGATTTAATCGCGCCGCGAATTTTCATCGCCAATATGGCCGCCATACGGTTTCACTGCAAGTGTACTTTTCTCGCCCCGCCAAGCCTCGCGTGACATCGCTCCATGGAAATGCACCTTTACTCTTATTATTTTTCATTGAAAGCATCATCGTAGAAGTTTTCGTAGGCAGTTCAATTTATTTCTGATAAAGATCTTAGTTCCATTGCACTGCTGCTGAATCTTCTATGATGACACTTTTCATGTGACTTTATTTTTATTTTTGATAAAATTAGGGTACAACTTAACCCTAAACCCTAAAACCAATGCTAAAAACAATTATTGTTAAAGAAAATACTACTTCTGGTTGTTAAAATGGATATTTGAAGATATTGTTAGTAGGATACGTACCTTTGACGTCGATCTCAACGTTCTTACGGTCCGAGTGTCCCTGTTTGTTGCGGGCCGTGCATGTGTACGTGCCGCGGTCAGAGGAGCTGTCCACCTTCATTATCATCAAGGTGCCGTTCGGAGACACCTCCTGCCTGCGGTTCATCGGAAGGAGCTGCTCGTCTGTAGAACAAATTTAATTAAGGTTTACTTTTGCATTATTCAATTTTTTAAATTTTAATATTCTCCCCCTGTAAGTTGTTTTCGAATATTAAATATTTTTAATTATCTGAGATAAATATCAACGCATTGACTTTGGAAAAAAAATTCAGTTTCATTTGAACTGACACAGATGTGTCTTTTATTATTATTATTATTATTTTTTTATAATTCTTCAAAAAATATATTATTTCAAGTTTTCCACTTTTATTAAACGTTCTGTATTTTGTTCGATCGAAGGAAATTATAAAAAAAATAATTAACGTCTATAATAATGAAGTTTGTTAACAGAAATAAGTATTAAAATATAGAATCAATAAATAAAAGCTAGAAGTTAAGGTTGTTGCTAAAATTTTTCTTAACTAAAAATTTATATTTTCATATTTATTACAAGCAAAATCCCTATATACTAGTACATAAGATCTTGATTACATTTTTTAAGAATTATGTCAATACTATTTTATATTATATGTATAGCAATATATTATTTCGATTCAATTATATAGTGTATGTGAAAAAGTTATCAGTTAACCTAATCACAAAGGAGCAAACATTTACCACACATGTTTGTAAATGAATAACATTTCTTACATTTTATGTACCCTTATATATATATATATATATATATATATATATATATATATATATATATATATATATATATATATATATATATATATATATATATATATATATATATATATATATTATACTTCTACAGTTTCTGAATGATGTTGCGTAAATGTCTGTTACTTATACCAAGCTGTTGCACCAGCTGTTTTGCGTTTATGCATGAAACTTTGAGTCATAAGCTGCTAAAACTTTGTGTGCTAAAAGTCTTGTCTACTGCCCTCTATATCACTTGCACTAGACATTATTCACTGGTGTCTGGTCATGTAAAATTGAGCACCAGGACAGCAGCAGCTGCTGTGAGGTGACGGTATAAGCTGCCACTTTTACTTCTAATGTTGATCAACTTCATAAAGAAGAGAAAAGCAAAACTCAAACATTGACTGTCACATCCGTCTCGAGAAACTAATCAACAAGGTACACACAATCTCATTATTAAAATTGGAGCTGGCAAGCGCTGTCTTCTTCACTCCTCACCTTTTATAATACCTTACCATACCTCCTTGTTCTTGCTCTCTCTCTCTCTCTCTCTCTCTCTCTCTCTCTCTCTCTCTCTCTCTCTCTCTCTCTCTCTCTCTCTCTCTCTCTCTCTCTCTCTCTCTCTCTCTCTCTCTCTCTCTCTCTCTCTCTCTCTCTCTCTCTCTCTCTCTCTCTTATTCTTCTTCCTCTTTACCCGCTTGTTCAGAACAAACGTGCAAAAGTGGATGCTGGAAAAGTTTTGGTTTTTAGGCTATAGTTGAAGTTTAACTTTCTTTGTTCTCCCAATAAGCAATTCATGCAGCGGCACGCAAAGCACCTCCGTAACAGCTGACTGCTTTACTTGGCATTCCATCTCGTTTTTCTTGATGTACTATACCACGTGATTTGCCATCAGTGGCGTGTAATCTTTAACTTAACGATCGTAAGTCTCATTTTCTCTATAACCTATTTTCTTTCTTGCGAAACCATCACGTTACACAATCGAAATAATAGGCTTATTGATCGCTCACAGCTCGTTAAGAAGATTCTGTGGCCTCTACCGCTCTCTCTCTCTCTCTCTCTCTCTCTCTCTCTCTCTCTCTCTCTCTCTCTCTCTCTCTCTCTCTCTCTCTCTCTCTCTCTCTCTCTATATATATATATATATATCGTATATACATATATCGTATATATATATATATATATATATATATATATATATATATATATATATATATATATATATATATATCCCTTGTTTTTTTTTCAGTTGTAATTGAGCTCTTCGATTTGAGAATAAACTCAAGAAAACAAAACATAAGAAAAAAATAATAAAAATATAAAAATATGCTGCAAAAGCTAGTAATGAAAAGATATAAAAAATATTAAAAAAGAAAAAAAAAAAAAAAAAAACAACAACGGAGGAAAAATTATTATAAGAAAAAACGATATCGAGAGTTGAGCATTTATACGCATTGATATTGCCAGTAGCAGCGGCAGCGGCGGCACTTGGCACGAGGGAGCGAGGGTGTGAAGGAGATTATGTCTGCTCGAGTAATCGAGCTCATGATGCTGGCCAAAATTTTCTCTTTCTAAACTCTGACTCCAATTATTTCTTTGCGCATGGATTCACGCGAGTGTTACAGCAACTCTTTATTTCAACTGGAAATAAATAATAGTTGGTTGCACAGAAGCAAGTCGTTTATAACTAAAGCTTGAGTTTTTACAGATAAAAATTAATATCGTGAGGTTTCATACAGCTTCCTACCAGCTTTTAACGATAATATACGATGTACTTTTTTTTAAAGCAATCTAGAGTTGTATTTTACCGCGGACGTGCCTCACAATTTAGCAATTAATTCTTCCTTTGTAAACTTAGTAAGAAAAAAAAATCTCACAAAGAGGTCAATTAAAGTAAAAGAAAAGTCTCACGAATCTAGTAGTGACCGCCTAGTGCGTCTTTGATTTTTTCTCGATTTTCCAGCAACATTACTACGGGCTTCTCTTGATTGCTGCGATCACGAGAGAAAAAACAAAAAAAAAAGAGGAAAAAAAAAAAAGGAAAAATAGGTGAAAAAGCATTGGTGAACAAAATGACAAAATTTCATTTGATAAAATAGGAAGGAGTCGAGTGACAATAACAGTTATTTTCATCACCGAAATCCTCCAACATTTTCAAGTTCTATAGTAGCTTCACAAATATATTTCGAAACAACGCAATTTATAAACTATCATATTACGCGTATCTGCTTTAAAGGCAAGATTCATCAGTTTTTAATTTGTTGTTGGTTTTCTCCATTTAGAGGCATTCGCTTACCTTTGTCCCAAGTGATGGTGCTGATGGGGAAGCCGGCCACGGGACACTTGACGATCAAGTCCTTGCCCGCAACAGCTGAGATGGTGGTCATCAGGCGAACGTGGGGAAGACCTGAACACGCCCTCCAATCAAACACACGTGCTAAACACTTAAAAACACCAGGTAAAGCTACGAAAAGTTTTAAGGGCTCTCCAGGCAAAGGTGAATTCACGCCCTCCCCCCTCCCTTCGTTCCCCTCTAGTACCCCAAATTCCTATCTCAACATGGTGAGATCTGTTACTGCCCCCCTCCTTTCCAAACCTCATGCAGAGCCAAGTGCTAGATAAGACCTGGTAAATAAAATTCTTAATTTTATTCTTTGCTATATGGTTAAAATTTTCAAAATTAAAACTCTTAAAATTAAAATTATAAGATCGAGATTTGATTTTTATCTTGAAGCATTGTGAAAGAACATTAGTACTGCCGATTTGTAATCAGTGTGTAATTCTAAAAGTGACTGCTATATAATTCTGAGTATTAGTCAATATTATACAGATGTCGAGTTATTATTTTCTTTTTTTCATCCACAAGCATGCAGTGTCGCAATATCGAAGGCTGTGATGTTGCATTTCTGATTGAACATAGTGTAAGTAGCTGGAGTATGTAACCAATTTTAGTTATAAAACAAAGCATTTTGCGTCAATAAGTAATTTTAAATAAAAACAAGGCTTACAGGACTCATAGTGTAAATAAATATATGGGGGGGCATTCACAAAGCACTTTAACCCCAACTTTAGCCCCAAGTTTTATCCCTGGTACTAAACATGGTGCTAAACCAGGGGCTAACCATGTCTAGCTCCTAGTTTAGCACCATGTTTAGTACCAGGGATAAAACTTGGGGCTAAAGTTGGGGTTAAAGTGCTTTGTGAATGTCCCCCTATAATTAATAAAGTAACATATTATTAGGTTTTCAGTGCCTTAGTAATTAGAATCGTATAACTTTGTGTACATTTTAATTTAGTATTTTTTTAAATTGGCATTTTTTAACATAGTTTCCTTATTTAAGATTTTTAAAAGTAAAGTCAATTTTGTGGTTTATTCTTGTTGGTTTTAACGTTAAAATTGTGCAGCTGACTCGTGTTGATTGTAGGAAGAACAGCACGAACCATCCCCATGTGTAAATTTCATAATTGTTGAGTACACAGTCAGACCTCAAATATTACGCTTCCGGCTTTCCCCTCGGCAAGAAGCAACACTCAAATTAATTTGATATTTCCTTGAGAAGTACATAGTCGAAAGTGTTGCTTTCTTTTCATACTGAAACTTTCCGAGAATTTTGTAGAAGTACTGACCTAAGTTTAGTGTTAAATACAACAAAGGTCAGAAATATTTACATTTCGATGGGAATATTACCATAGATGTTGAGCCGGGCTGCGTGGGTGGCAGATCCAACGCGGTTGGTAGCCACGCAGCGGTACTCCCCTCCGTCCTCGACGCTCACAGAACTGATGTTCACGTGACTGATGACGTCACCATGGATGGTCACGTACTGACCAATCATGAGTCTGCAAAATTACAGGACACGTACGTAAACAACAACATACCCTGCTGGCAGGCAGCAATATAGACCGTATAATATCAAGACCAAGCAATTTAGTTATATGCATGCTTTTGCACTATAGTTTCATATAAATGTACACTACGTCATATTATGCCCTTAAGCGTTATAACAGTTTACATGTGCAAGCTATATATGATATATGGAAAGTGAAAGAGAGATAGAGAGGGTGAGTATTAATAGGCAGGCAGTCAGGAAGGAAGGGAAGGCATGTTGAAGGGAGTCAGTGTGTATATATGCAGTGTGTGGGATGAGCTTGCATAATAAGTGAAGATTATAGCTGCTATAGCATACTAACAATAAAATAAACACACTTAAATTACCTACAAAAAAAATCTTTGATAATGGTATTTTAAATTGCTATTATTGTTAGAGTAAAAATTGTTGTACCAGCTATTTTTATAATGATGTTTACAATCATGTATATATTATACGCCTGCAGCATTGGTAGTAATGTTTACTAAAATGCAGACCTTTAGGTAATTTTCACGTTAACTCTGCAGTTGACAACTCGTATTGTTTTATTTTTAATTAGGTCAACATGTTTGCTTACCTGTAATAATGGCAATAATGTCATCTGTGAGGTTTCAAGATTACACCTTAGCACATGGTAATATTATTTAGAATTTTATTTATATATTGGTATGCAAGTTAAAAAAATGAAATTTTAATTATAAATTATCATTATTTTTGTGCTAAATCTTGAAAAAAAATATACACAAGAATGTTTTTTCGTACTTAAAAGATTAAATTTTATTGCGAAAGAGATGTAGAGCTTTGACATAATCTTTTTACACAACACATTTTAAAGCAAATAATTAATCAAAGCCAGAGCGAGAGTGAAATTAATTCCTTCTAAAAATGAAAATAATATTATTATACCTTAAAAAGTGACATATAAATATATAATATATTATGGTATTATGCCTACAGCTGTAACTGTAGATGTTGACATCTATGTGAATGTGATATAGATTTATATATATATATACATACATACATACATGGTTGATGGATATAGAAATTATTTTTATATTATATAGGTCATGTTATTTAATTTGTAATTTCATTATTCAAAATGAAATCGTATATATATTATAACGTTATATATAGTATTGCATTTTTATGTATATATTTCATTCAATTTACTGTATAAGAAGAGGGCATTGACATCAGTTTCTTTTTTTATTTTTTTTAATTATTATTGTTATTGTTTTACTAAAAGAAAATTGTAGTGTAATAGCTTATTTGAAACATCAATTTCAAGAGGCATAGCACATCAATTTCCTTTTTTCTCTGTTCCAACATTTTTTTTTCTCTTCTTGTTAAAGGTACTTCAATGTTCTTCCTATGCGTTTCATGTAATAACCAATTTCCCCTTGATATTACATCATTGAAAAAGCAATAACGTAACAATTTTATCATCAATATTGATATTTTAATCTTGTGAAATGTTACACACGGTCCTCCTCTCTACTATTCATAATTGCTAATATTGCTGCGTCTCTTTTTATTACTTGCTATATGAAAAGTGTTGGAGGGAGCCAGCAGGCAAGTAATTTTACGTGTAGAAGGAGGACTAACTCACCTGTCGTTGTGAGGAAGGGGGAATCCATCCAGAGTCCACGTGAAGTGAGGGGTGGGATTGCCGGTGGTGATGCACTTTAGAGACACAGCCGGGCCGGGCTGCATCGTCTGCTCTATAAACTTGTAAATCAGCTGCGGATATGCGTCTGAAACAACACACGGTAAAATCTTTATTGCAAACTGTGACGGGAATTTACGAAGAAGATAGCCAGAAGTTCCACTTTATTTCAAATGATCAATGATAAAGCTGGTCATCTTCCTGCTTGTGTTTGTTAAATGTAAATTTACATTTTTTTTTTTAATTTGAGTGATTGTTACATCCGTTTTTAAAACATTTATCTATAATAGAAGAAATAAAACGAAATAATTTATACATTAAATTTATTTTTAGATAAAACTATATGCTTATTTATTTTTTCTTTGGTGTTGTTAAATCTCAAATGTTATCTCATTAATTGTTTATTTCCTTATTATTGTGTTTACAGGGATTCACAACAAAACCTTCGATCGAGAAGTAAATAATTGTTCTTATTGGACTGTTTGTGAATCTCCTGTCTCTGACTTGTTATTTATTTTATGTACTCATGAGGGAAATGTAATAACAAACAAGCAAGTCCAATGTAAGGATATGAACCACAAGGACGCTTGTGGACTAATTTGAAGGTTGGTAATCTTCTTATTATTTCTTTTGCCATAATTTTCATAGCTTACTTGACACTCATCAAATAAGAACAATTCCGTATCCTAATTATATTGAGTGTATATTTCTTAATTAACGTTCATTAGTATTTTATTTTTTTTATTTTACACAACATGATAAAATATACTTGACGAAAATTCTTTATTCCAAGGCTATAGCACTCAAAAGCTATATAATCAATAAATTTGTGTTGAAATTTAATGTCAGTGATATCAATTTAACTGACTATGTGGTTGATTAATAAACTGCGTAATGTAATAGGACATCGCGTGGTTTAATTGTGTCCACTCATCAAAATCATTCCAAAAAGTCAGTGAGAGTCAGTTGCTCCAATTACAATATTGTCTCGGTCGATTTATTTGATACTATTAAAAAGTTAAAACTGTGACAAGTGCTTACTATTGTTATTTTAATGTGTAATTAAAGCTTACTTAAACTTGTTGAAAACAAATAGAATGTTGATAGTAAAAAATAATATTAATATACCATATATATTATGGTAATGCAAAATAAAGCTTTTTTATATAAAATAAATATATATTAAAATATATATTATGTGGATCATCGGTACTTTCAGTACTTTGAAATATTATATATATATAATTATGTGTGTGTGGTGGATTAGCTTTCTATTATAATATGATTTGCATACTAAATGAAAAGGGGGATAATTAGTTTTGCTTTATTCAAATAATATATTTAACATATATAGGAACAGAAAATAGTAAATTATAGGTATTAAAATATCCAATGAAACTGCACGAACGCAGCTCGTACTGCTTAGAGGTATATTACATAATATAGCATTGAACATAAATAGCAGTATAGCTACGGTAATTTAATTATCCCAATGGGAAACTCAGCTAATCATTATCAAATGGTATTATTTATAACTTTTCTCTGGAACTGTCGTGATGGTGCAATCCTATTACGTCATATATAATACAATTTTATAAATATATTTTGCATATAAACAATATTTTACATCAATCTTTAAGTTTTCTTTTTTTTACACTTTTGAAACTTTTGAAAAACAAAATATTTGAATATAAAAAAAATAAAACAAAACTTGAGAATAAGAAAATATAAAAAAGTTTTTCACTTTTCCGATTGCCATCCAAACAAATGTATTCCTGTTCCCCCGGGAAGTCAACAGCTGTCTCAGTTCCCATAGGAAGATGAACGAGTAAAGTCGATTGACGTACTGTATACAACATGTATACAACAGAACAGCCAGGACACAACAGCAATACTAGCCCCCCCCCCCCCCCCTCCTTCCTCGCCAACTCCCAACGCTCCACTTGCAAACTCGGCTGCTTTACATAAGAATTAAATATATTTTACTTTACAACAAGACAACTTTTAGTACTTTATTTTAAACATACGTTTGTTATTTTGTTTACATTGAATTAATAATAAAACAATTGAATCGAACAAGTGCCCTTTAAAAAAAAAAATGAATAATTTGTTGTTAATTCTAACACAATTTTCTCTAATGGAGTTCGATTTTTAAATATATTTTTGTTTGGTGATAAAAGAAAAAAAAAATAACTCATCTCTACTTAGTATTCCATGTGGCAGACAAAGATTAAAAGAAAATTTTTCCATACTGAAAGCATTTTGACGATTCGTATATTCTCTAAAGTGATAACTGATAAAAAATAATTATCGTCAAATTTGATGTATAGCGCAAACTCAAAATTTGTGAAATGATGATAATAATATGCAAAATCATGCTGATAGTTGGTTTATTTATATGACGAGTGGGAAGCTATGGTAGTTTTTTTTTCTGGTACAGTTTTAAAAAGCTGAGAACTATATTAGAAAGTATAAAGTATTCATCTTTATAACGTTGACTGGAGCAATATGCTGCAAGATTACTGCAATGCATCGTTAAATAATTTGAAATTTAATAATATATATAGTAATATAATTAAGAATTAGTTTCAGATTGTTTTCTATTTATAAAAATGTTTTTGTTTTTTTTTATATAAAAGTTTTATTTCTTAGGTATTGTGGACTGACTAGATAATACTATAATATGTATGATTGTAATTGTAATAATAATATAAAACTGATGATAATATGTTTTAAATTTAATGTTTCTTTTACAGGTATTGCAATACTAAAATATTGTAAACATGCATTTTGTACCTCACGGTTCTATATGTGCAATAAATAAATACAAATACAAATTTAATTTGAAAAAGTGCCTGCATGGATTCTTCTAGATTGAAGGGATTCTGGTCTTCTTATTGAAATTTAAATTTGGAAAAATTAGATCTGCAGCATTTAAAACCTCAAATTGACTGTGTTTGCAGACACCTATCACTTTCTTATACTTCCAATACGAATTTCAAATTAATTTGACTGTATTTCTTTAAATGGAACTATAAAATTGAAATAAAACTAATACCCATATTATTATTGTATTATAATCATAATTCTTATAAAATCCATGCATATAAAGTTTCAGCTTTAAAATAATTTAATCATACTAAACTTATATTTTCACTTTAAAAAAAATATGTAATAAATGTGCAAGTTAATTAAAACAACCTGGTGCAATTGCAAAATAAATTTTAATGGAAATACATGAATAAACTAATATTTGGAACTCTATAAAATATGCAATTAAATATTATGATTGGTAATAAAAGATACGAATTCCAAAAAATTATTTTATATAATAATTATATATAAAGACATTAATGATAGTTTGTTAAAGCAAGTACACTATTATTTACTTTAAAGAAGGTTTTCTGACGAGAGTTCATTATAATAAATGGTAACTGAATCTTACCGGACTGTTTCCACTCGTCGATTTTGTTGTAGTACGTCGAGAAACTTGAGCACTGAATTATATTGTTAATGTTTTTGTTATTATCACTACACTTCAGGTGCACCTGTTTTCTTCATAAAGCTTTCGGGAATCATCTGTTCCCACCCTCAGATGAATCGAGTCTGAATGAAGTCTGAAGTCTGAATGAGTCTCGATTCATTCAAGGATGGGAACAGATGATTCCCGAAAGCTTATGAAGAAAACAGGTGCACCTGAAGTGTAGTGATAATTTGATAATAATAAAAACATTAACATTATAATTCAGTGCTCGATGTACTACAACATAATCGACGAGTGCATGGAAACAGTCTGGTAAGATTCAATTACCATTTATTATTATTATTTATTCATCAAAATTTATGATGAATATATTATAAATATATATATTTATATATATAAGATTTCACTTTAAGTCAACACAAGTACAAGTATGATGTACATGCATGATGATATTTAATGCTACTTATTTACTACAAATAAGTAGTGGCCCATCTGGCTATTTCCAACTTGAGGAATCTTGACCATCAATGTGGCCCAGCGATGGTG